>JALBCR010000059.1:0-1281870 GCA_030710515.1 Abscondita cerata | reverse complement strand
CTCCTTATTTAATTGGTTATTAATACATAAGGAAAATTTATTAAACTTGTGATAAATAAATTATTTGAACTTGTTAAAATCATTTATTCGACCACGATTTTAAAGCTATCACTTCATTATCAAGAATCAGCTTGAATTTAAAACATTTTTTAAATTATCGACGACACTAATTCAGAAGTGGAGATAAAATTAATTGCTTAGAGAAAATATCAACAATAAAAAAAGGATACAAGAGAATATTGAGTGATGTCCCATGCTCACTTGTTTTGATGCTGGTTGCTATTGGTGATATTTCTCTTGCTTAATAGAGTTTACCTGCTCGACAGCTGCTTTTAATATTAGAAGGCTAGAAAATATTTGCTACGAGTTAATGCAGTTTACGTTAATAATCAAGGAATCGTAAAAGAATTATTTGTGCTACATTGCAACATGCAATTTCTAATCAGATCAATGGAGATTGTAGACGAAAAAAACGTAGTTTTCACTCATTTGAACGTACAATTCTAGAAGCATAGACATATTTTGCGTACAGGAAACCAAATGGCAAAACCAGGGAAACAAGGTAAGATATCTTGACACAAGGACGAAGGCAGTACGTGATGGAGATGAAGAAATGGTGTACGGACATTGTATTAGCAGAAGGGGATCTGAGTGCAAATGAGATGTGGCTAGCATTACAAGATGGAGCAATGATCAAAGCTAAGGAACTGTTAGGAACATCAAAGGGTCGATTAAACATTAGAAATAAAGCTTGGTTTTGGAAGAGAGAAGCACTCAAAACAGGGGTAAAGAAAAAGAAGGAGGCACTTAGAGCGTGATCCAGGTGTGACCCAGGTTTAATTGAAGAAAAGAAGGCGTTGAGAAAGAGGATTTTTAAGATATCTGCTCAGAGGAGGAATAACAATAAACCTATCTCATCGCCCAAATTAATCAAAAACCATGATGGAAACCTTTTAACAGAAGATATCGATATTACCAATAGGTGGAGAAATTACTTTGACACGCTTCTGAATGAGGAGTTTCCGCGAACAGCGACTCCAAATGCTCATCCATTAACTGATATTGAAATAGCTGATTTTACAGTAGAGGAAATAGCTGAAACAGTGCAACAAATAAAGCGAGGTCGAGCCGTATGTCCGGATGGATTGCCGTCGGAATTTTGGAAGTCTATAGGAGACAAAGGAAGCACGATACTTTGTATCCTTTTCAATAAGATGAAAAAAGGAGACAAAATGCCTGCTGCATTTCGTGAGAGCTTTTTACTGAAATCGTCTTAGAACTTAAAGACAAAAATTTTATGATCTCAAATTTGTCTCAAAACCCAAGAGAACATTCGTCGATAGGAAAAAAAAAGTTTTGTTAATCAATCATAATCGAACATGCAGCTCATGTTAAACATGATAAAAATAACAGAGCAAGTCAATGCACAACCCGACAAATTAGAAGCTGGAAGCATTAAGGTTACACCATAGGTAAGATGAGCAATAGACCAACGATATCTAATTTTTGCTAAATGGAATGTCAGTCGCATTCTAAATTGAAAAAAAAACGATTTTGTAATTTTTCTAAACAGGCAACATATACATGTCATTGTCTCATTTCAGAAACTCATATAAGTCTAATACCAAAATTTGAGGATACCTATGAACTACACCATCCATCCAGAAAATCAAAAAATGTGATAGTAGAATTTGACTAGAGAATCTATCAACCATTTTAAAGAATGTAATTTTCAATTTAGAATGGGTGCAAAAATGTTGACAAAACAAAAGAAGAGAAGGTTGGTGCTACATATATTTTGTTCACCAAAGTAAGTCAATTTTAACTGTAAGCACGGAATGGGGATCCAGTTTATCCATAACTAAAAACAGTGGACTAAGAAATTATTATTCGACAGATAGGTAAATCTATATACCGGCCCACCAATTCTAACAAAATTCCCAATTTGCTAAACTTTTTTCATTTTTTTAATTCTAGTCAACAAAACAACATATAGGTCCAGTTTCCGTATTAATCTGAATATAAATGTAAGACCGAACTAGCAACTAGAAGAAGAATTTGAAAAACTTATAAAAATAATTTAGAAAGTTGCTTATGACAACACAAGAAGTACAATACTTACATAACAAAAAAATAAATTACATTGCGCGAAATCAGAGAACTAGGCTATAAAAAAAACTACAAGCTATAAGTAGCTGACAACAATCTAGAGATCTATCCGAAAATAACATTTTGAACAATAATAAAACTCAAAAATTGAGAAAGGAGATACAAAAACTCAAAAAATAATAAATAAATTTCTATCTGTAGAACTTGGCACCTGATAAAGAAACTTACTACTTCCTCCAAAAATCAACCAAATTACCAATTACCTCTACAACTCCAAAATCAGAAGTGAGATGTGATCATAAGCCAGAGTTCATAAGCAATAAACGAACATCTTTGTTGAACATCTAGTTCACATCTTAACACTCAATCAAAAACAAATAGAAAGCACCCTACCTGAGATTGATAACCAATAGTTTCAGAAAACATCATCCATCAGCAGCGTATTATAAGAAAAACAAGTTTTTTCTGCAGTCTTTCATCTTGTTCATCAAGCCTTAGACAAAGTTTCACATAAAGATTTGATACAGAGTATAAAGGATATACTACCAAAAGAATATGTAGAAATTTGGACATAAACTGATAGATTTTATAAAATCAAACAAAAAATTCGGAACTGAAAGAAATACAAGCAGAAGTGACCCAAGAAAGTGTGTTAGGCAAAGCCAGTCTTTTTCTAGACGGTTAACGTCTTACTCTTCTTTAGCTTTATTAAATGTGAACTCCTTATTTTTTAGGAGGTTTATTCACGGTTTTAAGTTAGCGTTTAAACTTTTAACAAACAAAATTGAATGCTCCTCATTTAATTAACTCACTATGAATCATAAACCTTATCATAAACAGTTTCATAGTACTAAATATGATCGTCAACGGTGAGAAATAAAGTTCCGTTTATTGATCCACATTATCACACCCTTTACACAACTACTTCTCTAGACCCTTAGAGAAAATAAAAAAAAAAATCTGCTTTTTAGTTTCAAAATAGGTAATATTTTGTATCTGCTCTTTTATTACCAACTCCAGGAATATCACATTGTTCTAAATTTAGGACAACTACTTTTTTAATTTTTATTAACGATTTACCACAAATTTTAAAAATCTTAACGTCTTTTGTATGTAAATGATGCACCATATTATAGAATCAACAACAATCATTATTTAAATATGTTTAATAGTTAGTGTTTTCCTAATTGCACTTAGTTTGAACATTGATAAATGCAATGTATTGTCGATAAAAAAAAAAAAACTGTTGAGTTCTGATATATCTCACATAAACTTCAAAGCTATGTTTTTCAAAAAAAAAAAAAAAAAAAAAAATATATATATATATATATATTTAAATGATAAGTTTTTCGACATCTAGTGTCGACTCGTGAAAAACGTTCACGTACGAAAATGTTAGCAACTTTGCCGACAGGTATGTAAAAGCAGTTACATAGTCGATTCTTCAATAATTATAGCCAACCTAACAGTTGGCAAAAGTATAAATATTTCGAATCGCCTGCAGTAAAGTACGCAAGAGATTGTACAATAGCAAACAAATAATTATTGAAGAATCGACTATGTAACTGCTTTACATACCTGTCGGCAAAGTTGCTAACATTTTTCGTACGTGAACGCTTTCACTGGTCGTCACTCGTGTCGAAAACTTATCATTTAAATATTGTGATCCCCTCAGTAGGGCATATAGTCGACAGCGCGCGTTTGTACAATAGTGAACTTACACTCGAGTTCTCTCACTCCCGATGAGTCCCAAAAGGACGAAACAGCTGTCGGGTGATTCTCAGTGTTTGTTTGCTATTGTACAATCTCTTGCGTACTTTACTGCAGGCGATTCGAAATTTTTTATACTTGCCAACTGTTAGGTTGGCTATAATTTGAAGAATCGACTATGTAACTGCTTTACATACCTGTCGGCAAAGTTGCTAATATATATATATATATATATATATATATATATATATATATATATATATATATATCTTTATTTTTCGTCTATTAGGAGCAAAACGAACCACTGTTTAATTATCTGATATCCTTGAATAAAAAAATTAGATATTTTTATTATAATAAGAGTCATTTGGCTTGTCCCAGAGACTTCCCCACACGAAAAATGCATTATAAAATTTGTAATAATATTGTGGATAGTTTTGATTTGCTAACTTTAATTACATTTCAACTACCGAGATCTTGTAATGTGCGAAAACACAATTTATTTACTATATCAAACCTTACTTCAGTTAGTTCACCTGTTACATTCGGAATTATTTTAAATGGTTTTAACACTAACATAGATTGACTTAAGCTAATTATATTTACTTGATCTGAACATATTTGTTGCAGAGTAGCATATAAATATACATGTGTATATCTAAATGTGTCCAAAAAAGAAAACCACTTAGTAACATGTTTTGTATGACAGAAGTTAGAATATTATTCATTAATTATTATATACTTTTTTTTATAAAAATTGATTAAGGATATTATTATGTGGTTTTATTTTTTAATAGAAACTATACCGTAATAATAATATAATAAATAAAAATAAAGAAAAATTATAAAGCTGTAGAGGAATAGAGAAGATTTAAAGTAAAAGCTTTAACTGAAATGCAACAGTTATTAACACAATGCACCGATCTCATCGAATCTGTGGAAATAAATTTAAATCCAACTAAGTGAAATAAAGAAATTTTGCAAATATCAAAGAAGTACTTAAAATAATTTAATTGTTGCTTGCAATTATTGTAAAAATAAAATTAATATATTTCAAAAATTATGGTTGTATTTTAGTACATCCAGATCCTGATAATATAAGTTTGCAAAAAATTTCAATTTGAAGTTCAAAATTAATCTTATACAATTAAAACGGTAACTTATAGAACCACTAGTGCACCGTATCCGGCGATTAGATGTCTTAAGCAACTTGCAATAGATTTTGAAGCTAAATTTACTTACGCCTTTGATATAACTTTAATTTCATTTTAGAGCAAGATTTAAACACTGATTTTTTTGATATCAATGATATCAATTTAATGAGCTTGTCAATTAGATCAATTTTTATTCCATATTACAATTTATTTTCTTATAGATTTTTACAGTAAGTCTCATGTTTGATCAAAGATTTCTAAGATTTATGTTTTTTCGTGGCTTTATATTTTAGATACTTTACACTGGATAAATACCGAACATTTCAAATTACAACGTTTTGTTGTGATAAAGGTTTTTCAAATTTAAAAGTTAACTCAAAATTATAATTCAAATTATGTGAACACTCAGGAAAATTCAGTTGACTTGGATTCAAGAAGAATCAACCCTGAGGAATTAATTTTAAGCACTCTGGAACCTAAACTTAAATGGCAAACTAAAAATAACCACTGACAGAAGCCTTGCAGAAATTTGTTCAGGAGTAGTTAGGTTCAGAAAATCTCTCATCCATTCATTAGTATATAGGAGTGCATATTTGTTGTAACTTAGTTTACAAGGCAATTTTTTTAGTGCGTTAAGCATGTTTCACATCTATCGTTGTTCAAATAAAACGTCAAATTCTTGCTTCAGTCAAATTTTTTTTAACAATAAGATTGACAAACAAATGAAATGCGTGTTTGGTTTAATACAATAACTCATCATTTTAAAGAAACTTAGAAATTGTTTCTTTTCATTAAAATAATTGAAAATTTATTACGCTACATGCTTAAAATAGTGAGAATGAGATTGAGAATGGATAACCACATATCAAACGACATAGAGTGTGAAGTAAAGTAGTAACCTCCGGACAGGATTAAATACAACAAAGCAATTGAGGCGTGTTTAGCAAAAACAGCATATGTCAAAACATAAAAAAAAGCAGGAGACATAAAAAACAGCTTAGGTAGCTATGCAACGGAGTTTTCTGATAAGAAACAAAAAACTAATAGACATATGTAATTGTTGGGGAAATAAAATTTATGTTTTTTAATTATTTTTATTTCTCAAAAACAAATTCTCATAAGTAATGAAAAATTTAAATTTTATCAATAATCACAGCCACCACTGTTATCATCTTGCCCAATATCCTCTGCTTCGTCTAGAGTATCGGAGGGGAGGCCTTCAAGAATTTTTTGGTAATATATTTTGTTTTTATATGACCGAAGTAGAGGCAACAAAGACTTAAAATTTTCAACTTTATTAGATGGAATGGAAATTGGGCCAATATATAGAGGTGTCAGGTTCACTGTCGAAGGAAGATTTGTTTCTACCACTTTGCTGGTACGAAAAGGTCCACTATAACTGTTTTTTAAAAAAAGGATACCGGGGGCCTGCTTGGTAATCTTCATTATTCTGACGTTCTTAATGTTCATTGCAAGCTTAGGATTTATGAAGAAAAATTCGTATGTTTTTTTTCATGTCAAAGAAGAAATCTAAAGTCATCTTTATGAGACAAAATGGACTTGGTTTTTGCTTAGCTTTCACTATTACTTTATCCCACCCGACTGGTATTTCTACTCTTTCCAGGCGTCTCTTTTTTCTCAATTAAGGCAAAGTCGGATTCGTTGGGCAAATATGAATGACCTCGCATGGGAAAACATACTCCACAGAATCCACCATTTGTAGTACATGAACCAATGTGTATAGAAAATGAACCATCACGTAGTTTTTATTTTGGCCTGGGCAACCATCACTAAATATTACTATGTTTCGATTGTGAATGTTGTTTTTCAAATAATCCAAATCATAGAGGTTACGTCATTTGCCTTTTTTGGCTTCGCTTTCTAAGTAGGTATACATTTTGACCTCATTAGTGCCTAGATCGTAGATTCCAAAAACGTAATACCACAGTTATCAAGAGTAAGGTTTTGCATAAAGTCAAAGCTTATGCACATTACTTTACCTGCTTGATCTTTTACTTTATATTTTCGTTTCATCTCAAAAAATGTTTCTGCCTTTCAAAAATGTAGCTCTTTTTTCCTCTCGATGTTTACACTTTCTTCCGGCTCTAGATCCAAGCGATTTATACTCTGTGTAAATTTATTACAATCCGCACAAGTGTCAGATCTTGGAAACCCAAATTTTATATTGAAATGTGTTCTAAAGACCTTTCAGTATGTTTTGTAGGGTACGTTTATACAAAAATGTTTCAAAAACAAAGTATGCATAATTTTAAGGGTAAGACTTTCTGGCAAGTAGCGGCAATTAAGGTTGTAAAAAACAATAAAATTGCCGGGCAGGAAATGTCTGAATACGAGCTTTAATAATGTCAGTTATATATTCTGGATATTTATTAGGCCTGTTTTTATGACAGCCTTTTTTGTCCATTGGTGATGCCCCTGATATCATTAAGGTATCCCTAATGCGCCTGATCCGAGCATCTTTTATTCCAAACAAACTAAGAAAAACTTCTTTGCAGACCTTTATTTCCATCTGCTTGGTACGCACTTTATAGATAAAATAAGCCCCATGTGCTCAGTTAAATGTGAATCTTGGATATTTGACCTGCCTTTGCTCTTTGCAAATTTTATTAAAACATACATTTCTGCAATTGCAAAATTAAGGAAAAATAGTGTAAAGTTTACTTAATAGTAGAACAGAATGTTAAAATGCTATACCTGCATGCTTCACCAGTTTCACGAGCTACAATCAGCCTTCCTTTCTGATTGATATGTTCTTTACCCTGAACTTTTAACTGTTTATTCAGACATTTTTTCTTAATCTTCTTTTTTTTTTTCTTTGGCTACTCTGTACTCACTTTATGTTTATTTGCCATTGTTTCCACATTTTCTAATTACAAAACCACAATTCACAACATATAGTAAATGTAGTACACGATACAATGACAATATTATAGCATAACCATACATATTACAAATAATATCACAGATCGAAGCAACCTCTTCCTTCCATTTCCAGCAAAAATCGGATTAGTCCAAACCTGTCCAAGGACATATGCGGTCTTTGTCTTGAACTGAAGGACTCATGTCGTTTTGCAGGAATCAACGATAGTTTAAATGGTTATAATTTCGGCGCTATGCTGTTTTTGTAGGAATTCACTACATGTATCGACGAATATCATATTCCTGCACCCATGGGCGTCATAAACTCATTTTCAATAAATTGGAACTTATGCTGTTTTGCCAAACACACCTCAATTATTTTAATGAATTGTGGGAACGTTTACTTGAACTGTATCCTTCACCACTATTCTTTGTTTAATTCTAAACAATGTACGAAGGTCAGGTACTACATCATAAACATTAAAGTAGATATGCTTATTTAACTTGTACAACCAAGGTCTCATATTTGTTTTCTCAATGGGACCTTTCATATTAATTAAATTTTTCAGAATCTGCTTCTTAGAATCACAAACTCTGTTAAACATATAAAAAGATCAAAAAATTTGTGTATTAAACGTAATTGAAGACACCCAAAATTAATTTTAAGTTTCTTTTAATTTATTATTTAAATACTAAAGTAGTTGTTGTTAAAAATTAAAATGGTTGAGTAATCCTTTTTTTATTCGAAAATTTGATTCTTTTCAATTAAAACTATTATTTTCAATCAATTTGTATCTTAATTAAAGCAAAAATTAATGCCAAAATCAAATTACTCACATCTTATCAACAAGATGGGAAGATAACGACGGTTTCCAACCTGAAAATTTTAAAACCCCTTTTTTTTTACTTTTTCTGGCGAATTTTTGTTCGTCGGCTGACCTCCCGGCCGTCCGTCCGTATATAAACGATTATCAGGAAAGCCGCCAGACAGATATTTATAAAACTTTTGCATATCGGTCTTATTTATAATAGGCAAATCTGATTAGATTTTGGACATAATCTATCCAGCCAAAATAGGCGTTATCCTAAATAGATTTTCAAAATTTTAAATATTTTTAAAAAATATTTATTTAACACATTTTTTCAAATAAAAGTTGTTAATAATTTAATTTTACAAAACTTTTGTTTAAACCATTTATTTGATCAGATAAGTAATTACGGAGATATGACTTATCACGTGACACTAATTGTTTAACAATATTTTTACCAATATTAATTATTCAAAAAAGTTATTGAAAATTTTATGGTCCACAACTTTAGCTTAAACAATTTTTTTCTAAAAAGCAATTTTTATTTTTAACATTTTCAACTAGTCTTAACATATGCGCGCGTGGTACGGTAGTAGATAGCAGGAAGCGTTCGTAGTAATGGCTTACCAGTTAGATACATTTAACAATCGTAGGCCGTTACTTAAATTAATAATTGGATTTTAAAATTGCTTTAAGATACACTTTTTCTTCTTTTTTAAACGTTGATTTTCACATTTGCGAGTTGCAAAATTGATAGACGTTTATTTTTTTTTGAGCAAAATGGTTTATATTCCCGCACACTGTCGATACTTCTTTATACGTTTGTTAGTATCAGAAAGATGTGGAATTCTACGCAAACTCTTGTTTTTACTACGGAATATTAATGTTGTTATGCTATAAGAACTTACCATCAACAATAGAAGCTAAGAAATTGGTGGATTCTCATAAAACAATGCTGTTATTATTTTTAATAATTGTGTTACTTGAGTTCGACAACTAGGATTAGTAATTCTAATTTTATTTGATTTTTTGGGTATCCATATCATGGTTCTTAAACATACGTTCTGGATCAAATGTATCTTTTCACTTTAATATTATATGGACTATAAATTTTGCCTTCACAAATATACTTAGTTAAGTGATAAATAAAAAGTAAGAATAATAACGGTCTTAAATAGGATCCTTGACCAACTCCCATATCAATAGTGGTGCTTTTGAACACTTAACAAGAGCAAGAACTAATAATGGGTAGCTTTCCCAAGCACTGCAATGAAGGCATTTATTCTTTGTGGCATGCTTTGGATTAGATACTCTATGTCATCCAACAGTACTTTATCCCACGCAATCTAAAGCTGGTGTTTCAGATCGTCTAAACTATTAAAGGGCCTTGGCAACCGTAGAAGCCGTCGACCCCTCTTGTCTTACGCGTGTTCAAGCAGTGATAAGTCAAGTGTGACCTTGCATTATCGTGTTCAAAAATGCCATCTGGCAACGTCTGCATAAACGGCACTAGCACTGGTTCTAAAACATTATTGATGCAATCATGAGCGTCTCTACGATAAACAAAAGAGATGATCTCGTCCAATAACTATAGCTGTGTGACATCTTTCGGTAAACCAGAATTTTCCTCCTTTACTTTGGTATTGTCTAAGTTTTTATCGGTTCAACTAAAGTTTGTCACTAAAGACAATTTCATTTCACTCATGAAGCTCACCATGTCATTCTTGACACTATGCCAGTTTGACAGCCTTCTGCAATGCGGTTAAAGAAAACTTTAATTTGGACATGTAGCCTAAAAAATGAAATTGGTCGATAAATTGTTGCCACGGATCCTTGACGAACAGCTTTTGTCCAATTTACAGTAACTGATCTAGTGATTTCAAATTTGTCTTGTATTACCGTCCGCCTAAGAAGTTGTTTTTCAATACTACTGCTTCCACAATGACAATAATGTTAAAAACCCTGTTCTAACTATGCAGACCAAGCAATAATTCCTCTATCAAAATTAGTAACATGAACACAAATTTCGACGTTGTCTTACTGGAGGTATTGTGGGGGTTGATCTGACAAACTATTAAAAACTAGAAGTTTTCGTCAAGATTTAGTTAATCTTAAATAGTTAATAACATTGTTATTACCATTTGACGAAAGTCACCTCCTAAAATTTCATCATCAAGAAATCAAACATTAAGTTTATATTTTAGTTTATTAAAGAGGGATGAATGGCAAGTCTAAAGATTTCTAAGTCAAGAGAATCTCCTTGTTAACAATTTCAGATGATTAAATAAATTTTTGATTATACAATAAATCAGATGAAAAAGAATAGCACTGCTTGAGATAAGAGTAAAGTTGTGGAACTGTATCCTATACATTTTGAAGTTCAATGGAGATGAAGGTATTTTTAACATCAATTTTTGGTAGTACTTTTGCAGAAGCGTATTGAAAAACATAAGATATAATTGTATGTACCATAGTTTCACAGCCACTCTTTACTGCAACTCCAAGTTGCGAAGGTTTAAAAAAAATGACAGTTCAGATGATGTGTGATGGCTATCTAATATGGAAACGAGACGACGAAAGATGGATCGAACTGCTATTGGTTGAATTCCATCATTTTTTTAGATAATGCAGTAGTAGTAGCGCCATATAAGACTTGTGAATAACGAGTTTACCTTTCCAGATAACATAAAATTACAAAGTCACGTGATTGCAGAATAGCAATTGTTGACAATAATCCCCGGCGGTCTTCCCTATTAAATATTTCAAATGTTGAAGCCTCAAGCCGTTGAAACTATCAACTGTGTATAGTAGAGTCAAAATTCATTTTTTACTTTAAAATTAAGATACTTGATTATTTATTTTTTAACATTTTATTATTCAACTTAAAAAAATTCTAAACTTGCTTTGTTTTGATCACTTTTTTGGCAAAACTCCGAGTGTATTAACAACACCAGAAGAATACTTTTTTATATAAATACATAATATTCTATTACATATGAAAAAATTAAGTGAGGTTATGTTGGGCATATTTCAGGACGCCCTGTACAACTAAAGATAATTCGTCAGAAATCATGTCAAATGCATTTTCCTTGCAACTCTTCAAATAAAATCGAAAGAAAAATCATACGGTTCTTGGCCACCTTGCATCCATAAAATTATTTAGAAATTTAAAATACATCACTTAAAACCAGACAAAAAGTGAGTTCGTTTGTAAATTCAAATTTGTTGTGAAGGAATGGATTAATCCCGAACGCTTAATAATTTGATTGTATTTTGATATCAAGAATTAACATGTAACAGCATCCGCTAAGCAAAATTGAAGTGACTTGAATTTAATACACATTTACACATTATTCGATTAGACAACTAGATTGATGTTATTAAATATCGCGTCCGGTTAAACAATAAAATACAATATTTGACAATATTGGTGCGAGAACATTGACGCTTACTATCGACTTAATTCCAATAAAATTCCAATATTGTCATAACGGATACATCTTTTGTTTATGTTTCATAAGCACGTAATATAGTTCAAACAATCTTCAAATATTAAACTTGTACGTATCATATAATGTCATTTGTTACATTATGTTTTATTCAACACCGAGTAAATTTAATTTATATACTATATAAAATAGAACGTACCCTAGATCTACGGTATGTTAAAAGCACCTGAAAATGAACTTAATCCAAAACTGCCTTTTATCGTGTTCGTGTTAATCATTATTCCATTTTATTATTTTCACTTAATTCATTTTACGTGTTTTCAAAACAATTCTTCTATAAACCAACAACTGAATCAATATTAAAATTTAATATTTACATTTAAAAAGTCTATTCCTGCCTACAAACTTTTTTTTTTGGTTTAAACCTCTCATTACGTTTATTTTAATTTTAAACGATGCTAAATTACCATAATATACGAATTTTAACAAACTTTTCTTACAGAGGTTATTTTCTATTTATGAATCTGTCTATTAAATTTAACTTTAACTTGTAAATGTATGCATACGACTAAATATTTATATAGTTGTTATATGATCTGCATGAACCTGAGGTAAACGACAAATTTATTCATTTCAAACTGAAATTGAATGACGTAACTTAATAATGAACGAATCTAATTTTAAAAGTCGGAAATCGGCGCTTATGAAGTATTTATGTAAATACCTAGAAGGAATGATACTTTGCAAGTTTACTATTTATACGTAGCTTAGTAAACTTGATTTTGAAATTTTCTTAATGGACAACATTTTCAATGAAGTGAAGTTTAAAGTAAGTTGCTAAAAGAAATATACACAATTTATTCAACGTTTATTTTCAATAGGGTAATCTGGGATGTTTTACGTGGAAAATTTAATAAAAAAACTTGAGAAACAAGTTTCAAACTTTCAACGCAGTCAAATTAAACATGTTGTGACACAATGAAAATAAAACATCCGCTTCAAACATAAAAATAAATAACCGTGTGAAATTGTCCATATTTTGCCCAACTAGTCGAGGTGTTTTATGGCCACTCTTCTTCGAGAAAGATGGCCAGCCTTAAAACCTGTTGTGTATTATTGTAAACGGTCATTTAGTTATTAAGTTCATATTGATGATCTACGTTAGAATATAGTTATCTTTGATGTCATGTCATGTTCTTTGTTTTTTTAGTTCTGTCATTCTGTACTAAAATAAACATAAATCAACAAAACTTAAGCTCGTTTAATTTAAAATACAACATAACTATAGTCTGTATACTATTGGCGCGGAGTAATAAATCATAATTGCTTGAAATAATTCTTTATTTTCTTGTGAAAGCGGTACTTCTACGGTTAAGTAAAACCAATAAATTCTAACCAAAATACGATCATTGTGCCGCTCTTGCAGCATTTCGACCCATCTAGGGTCTGAGAACAATAGTTAAATCTGTGTAAACACGTTGCCATCAGCCCAGGTACTGACGAAACGAGAATCATAGCCGTAGATGTGGGTATTATACCAAGATACAAAAATAATGGTATATAATACTTAAGAAGTAAAATTTGTAATGTGATCTACTATACAAATAAAATAAATAACATATAACCACATAATAATTCATATCAAGGTAGACTTTACTATTATAATATATTTACCTACTAAAAATATGATTTTCCAAACGTATCAGGTACCTACGCCACTGCAATACGGGAGATTCGATAATTCTGACAGGTTTATTACTCCGCGTCAATAGTATACAGACTATAGTAGTTATTGAGACTTCTTGTTGTTTTTCCAACAGTTTCATATTTAAGAGCCTACTACATCGCTTGTGTGCAAAAAACACACTGCATCCACTCGTCAGTGATTAGTAGCATTGTAATCTTCACTAAGGATGACGTAATAATTTTCAGTAAAAGTAAAGTCAATACTCGTCATCACCGCCCAATTCTAGTACACTGTTTCTAAACCAGGCGAATGTATTTTTGGATTAGCAGCTTTCTTCTTTTCAATTGCTTTTGTTTATGTTGTCTTTTTTCTCTTTGTTGCTTGTTACGGTTTTATTTTCTGAGATAGGGCGGGTGTCGAGAGCAGTATTAAAACGTGTGCGAGTAATATGTTACGACGAAAGTCGTATTTGGCCCGCATTTTGCTATTTTTCTATTTCCAATACAAATTATTGGTTAAGTTTAAATCCGGCTAAATTCACTCACGCTGCTTTACCTTATTATTTCGCTGTGTGTTATACCTGGATAACTCCTGAGGGTGCTGGAGTGGCTGATTAAGAACCTTCCCTATCAATTAAAGACCACGCCACGGTTTCGTACTAGTTAAGCTGCATACAACCGGTGGATACTACGTTTAACCGGGGTTGGTTATGCTTCATAACTTTGTCGAAGGAGCCTATCGCCTTCCGTTCTTCTTTGCACACCTCTAACTCTCATTCTCGGAACTGCATCCTACAGATTACAGCTAAGTTTTATTATTTAAGTAACTTTTTCAGTGATAATGAGCATGATGCTTAAGTACATATGACATGGAACGGCTTGATCTCTTGTGTTTAAGTAAATTTTTATTCGGTGTACTCTCCACAACCGAACGTTTTTTTATACAGCTCAATACGGGCTCGGGCGCTTTACTTTGAGCGGTTGACGCGAAAACAAAAGGCCTTTTGGGTTTGCGGGAGGTACTTACCCCTTTAATCTTAGTTTAAGTTAGTTTAAATTGCCGTGTCTAAGTAATATGTGTACGCAGAGCCTTCTTAGTAGCCAATCCTCAATTGGGATGTTAACATTAATTTTGGTGTAACTAAAGCTTACCTGAAAACCGACACATTAATTGCGTGCCTTATTAATTATTAAGCGAAGCTACTGCTAACGTACGCAAATATATGCGACAATCTCTCTCTTACTGTCACATTCACCTATTACTTTAAGATTTGTTTGTATTGAATTGTTTGTCTTTCTCTTTTGTTGTGCTTGATCTAGCGTATTAAACTTTAAGTATAACCTGTTGATCTCCTGTTGGTCGGTTTTATTTCTTTCTTTTACCCATCTAGTGGCACCTTGTTAGACAGCAGTTTAATTTCTTAGAACTCTTTAGGGACCTCCGCTACTCTCCGACAAAGCCGGACGCTGCTAGTCTAACTATTATAAATCTGTATTTTCTTTGGTTGTTTCTTTTTTTTTAGGTCGTTCCTTTAGAACTACAACCGTTACATGCTAATGATTAAGATTTCTTCTTTCGTTTGTTTAAATTTAGGTGACGTCAAAACTGATCCAAGTCTTTTTATTTCCCTCTTCCACGGTGTGTTAAAACAGGTACAAGACGAATTGAATTTAGTAACTTTCCTTGAGTAACAGGGCTACAATCCGATGTAAAGTCTTTGGAGTTATCTTTCGCAGGTGGTTAGGACTAACGGATCGATGATTTCCTGGTCCACACGAGGATGTTTCTGGCTGTGTGTTCAGAATATTATCTGACACCATCAATGGATTTTTTATGGATGTAGATTGAGGTTATTATGTTCTACGCCACATTAGTATTAAGAGGCTCAATCTGAGGATTTTGATTGGATATTGCAAAAACATGATCAAAATGGCTGGTGAATAATTTTGGTAACTTAAAAAATTGGAATTGAATTAGCTAGTGTTGCTGCTTTACACCAACTCTCAGATAAAAGACGTCCAAACGTGTTTAGATTTGTGTTATGTGGTTTGGGAAACAAACCATGATGACATCGTTAGCTTCGTCAAATTCTGATAACTCTACAGAAGTACAAACGCCCATCTGGAACTAACAATACCTTCCCATTTGACTTTCTCGCATTCACTGTATGAAAAGTGCAGTATTTGCGTAATATGATTTTGTCGACGGTTGCCTCTAAGGGAATTATTCCATCTTTAAATTTAACTTTTTTGTTTTTACTTTTAAATATGGCAACCAAAGGTAGAAAGAAAACTTTCTGCACTGCAATACGCAATAACACTTCTCTGCAGGGAAAACGGAACGGACGTCCTTGGAGCCTTTAAATAGCTCAATAGGTTGTTCAGCTATACACCGTTTTCATCACCATTAAAAATAAAACCAAGCTTCCCAAAAAAGTCGTATTCTTTTCAAACAGATCCCAGCAATTCAAATTACTTAGCTACTTCCTTTTGGTTCATTCCCAAACCACGTGGAATACACACAGATTCCATTTTCCTTGTATATAAATAACAATTTTGTGATAAAAACCAAAACAAAAACCAACTGTATCTGGCAACATTCAATTTGTGTTTCAAGTTTAACTGATAAGTCAACTGCCAAATATCATGTATGGTTAATGGAAAGTCATGTTTTTGCATCTTCTTATTAAACGTTACTAATTTTGGTTTGTGTATTTCTGCAAACAAACAATTCGGACACAATCTTTTGGTATTGGTAAACTTATATTACTTCACTAGTTTTTCCAACGTTTTGCGCGTAACATTAAAATTTTCGGTAGCTTTTTTAAAGACCCCTTACGCATGTTCCCTTTTGCTAATGTTTTGTCGGTATAGTTTTTTAACTAACAGAAAAGTGTTCTTTACTGTGATGACTAACTATTACGTATTATTGAGTGTCCAACTCTCGAGTTATCCAAGGGAGATGGCCATACCACTTTATTTATGTTCACAAGTTTAAGTTTCGTTTCGGGAGTACTTTTTTTCTAAAATATTTTGAACTCCCTGTCACTTCCGGTTTAATAGGAACTTGTTGTTGTCAACTTACTTATTTTAAATGGAACGTCCAAAATAGTATTTCATTTTTTTGGTCTACGTAAAATTCTGAACGCATTTTATGCCTAATGTCCTATACCTATATCTAACCGTTTTTAAAATTTTTGACTTTGAATAAAAACATGCCTCCTGCGTAACCATGTTTTGAAATAGAATATTTCTTTAGTTTTTGAAAATTTCATCGTCATATTTGGAAAAATGTTGAAAAAGAGTCCTAAGTTTACATTTTTGTAATTTTTATTGTCTACTTTCAACATTCCTTGACAAACATTCGCATTTTCGATGTCGGTTAAGTCATTTTTTTGAATGGGGCACCCTGTTACTTTAAGTGTTATCAGATCAATTTATTAAGGTTAATACTTAAAGCTGAATTGGCCTATACATTAAATATGGAAACAAGATTATGCGCATTTTACGGATACCTAACAGGTAACTTAGATTCAAGTAAATTACAAATTCTTAAACTAGCAAATTTTAAAATATCTAAAAAAATATCAGAGTTAGGGGTTGGTAACCTTAATACCGACTAAAAGGTAATCGTTCCAGCTTCCAACAGACTACAGAGATGTAGGGTGTTCCATTTAAGTTAAGTAAGTTGTTTAAGTTTAAAATCTTTAGCGGTAGTATTAAAAACACCCTGTACATCAAAACATAATAGTAAATATTGCAAAAAGGATGTTGAAAGCTTATTATTTTTTATCATACAATTCACAAATAGAAAAAAATACAAGGTGATTCGTTTAAAATACCCCATCTTTGATATGGTAAGTGTTTCTGAAGCACCCTGTACAATACAAGTATTTTTAAAACGTGGTCTTAAATAATCTTAATATACAGGGTAGCCCATTTAATCAACAAAGTCCAATAACTTCTGTAATAAAAAAACAGTTATTAAATAAACTTTTAAAATTATTCACAAGTACACAGGGCGCTCCAAAAATTCAAAAATAGAATACCCCATATTTTATTTTAAATTTAGATCCGGTTTGTTTTTCCTAATTTGCCAATATAGGATTTTGTATATCTATACCGTATGTTTCAAAAGTTATGATTTATTTTTTGCTAAAATCGTGTTCAATCGAACTCCCTGTATCTTTTTTGACAGCAAACATTTGATGTGTTCTTTATCGTTATGAAATGGTATTTATAGTTTAATTATATTTTGTAAAGAGATTTTTTGAAATTCCACTTACTTAATACAGGGCGAGACAAAAGGTAAATAAAAATTTCTTCCTATTTTTTAATGGAATGCGCTATATTTTATATCAAATTTTTAAAGATATTTTATTGCTTTATCAATTTTATATAGCATTTATATACCCAAATTTGCTATTTTAAGAGATATTTTAAGTTTAGTTACCAAACTCGACATCTCTTTAGATTTCTAATAATAATCAATATAGTCATGAAAAACTTGATCCAATTGTTACTTTCAGTTACAGTTAATTGAGGTTACCCTATAATTTTGCAATTATACTTATATTTTTAAGCGTTATTTAAAAATTGGTAGCATGTTTCAACAGTTACCATACAATGTTACTAATTTTTAATTTAGAAATTTAACCATAAAATATTTAAAATGTTTTGCTTAATTTAGGAAACAATGGGAAGTATGTTATTCAAATATTTATAATTGATAATAAAAGAAGAAAACGACCTAACAATAACTAACAAGAAACAATAAACATACAACAACAAAAAAGATTAATTAAATAAATAAAATAAATGCAATTTATTCAATTAATTAAATGTTCGATGTGCCGTCCTCCAACCTCAATTGACAGTTCCATTCGATGTTGGAAAGATCGAGATAAATTTGAACTGTTACGCCTGGGAAACACCTCGTGATTCTTATTTTCATGTCCTCTTTTGTAGTAGGAGCGGTCTTGTAAACTTCGGACTTCACACACCCCAAATACCAAAATTCATTTTTATATAGTCAGGAGATCTAGGTAGCAACGGAATTGGACCCCCTTCCAATCCACTTATCTGGATAATTTTGATTTAAAAACTCAATAGTAGGCCTTGTAGAATGGACACGGGCACCATCGTGGAGCAATCACATTTGCTCTTCATGTTCTTCTACCACAACTGTTAATAAATGAGGCAAGTAATTTCGTAAAAAATTTAAATAAACATTGCCAGTTATTTTCTCCTCAAAAAAAATAAGGACCAACGACATATTCCCCTACTATTCCTCCTCAAATATTCAGCGACCATCTGTTTTGAGAACGCATTCTTAGAAAATGCGGATTACTATCAGCATAATAGTGAAAGTTATGTCTAATGACATTACCGTTTTTATGGAATGTGGTTTCATCACAGAAAAAAATTAGATTAGAAAAATTTGGATCCTCAATAATTTTTTGATGAGCCCATTGACAGAAAACTAATCTTTGTTCATAGTCTTGGTCATTAAGTTCTTGCATCAATTGCATATAATAAGGATGTCGATGGTTACTTTTAAAATTCTCTGAATAGAGGTCCGACTTACTTCAGGCATTTCTCTAACGATTTGGCGGTGGCTGATATGCGGATCTTGTGTTACGGCAAGAAGTACCTGAAATTCATTTTCTTCCGTTCGGATATTTTTCTCTCTATTTTTTTTTGGGTTTAACACTAAATGTTCTATTAAACCTATCCATCACTTTTTCAAAAGCTCTTCGACTTGGTTGTCTTCTTTCTGGATTTATTGTAAGTGTTATGTATAGTGCCCCAGAAGATCAGTATAAACCTGTACAGTGTGGCTGGATAACGTTGTTTATAAAGTCTCTAAGCTAATAACTCATTTTTATCACTAGCACCATGTGTTAAATCATGTCAGTCATTTCTTCATTACTAAAATTCATTTAAAAAGCTTCACAATATTCAAAAATAAAGAATTAACGAGGAAAAGTATTACAAAACCACAAACTTCTTTAAATGACAACTTTGTTATTAGATATTCTTTTGTTTCATTTGTTTTTTACTTGGCTTACTATTTGTGACATACATCAAATATTGTTAATTTAACAAGTTCTCAAATTATTGTTTTGGGTTTCGTAAGATTGTCTAAAAATGGAAGAATGTTTTCAAATTTTTAAATAACGTTTGAAAACGATAACTATAATTGCAAAATTATAAGATAACCTCAATTAACTGTAACTGAAAATAACAATTAGATCAAGTTTTTCATGACTATATTGATTACTATTAAAAATCTAAAGGGATGTCGAGTTTCGTAACTAAACTTGAAATATCTCTTAAAATAGCAAATTTGGGTATAGGGAATGCTATATAAAATTAATAAAGCAATGAAATACCTTTAAAAATTTGATATAAAATATAGGGCATTCTATTTAAAAAATTGAAAAATTTTGATTTACCTTTTGTCTTGCCTTGTATAAAGTAAGTGGAAATTCAAAAAATCATTTTACAAAATAAAATTAAACTATAAGTACCATTTCATAACAATAAAGAACACATCAAATGTTTGCTGCAAAAAGATACAGGGCTTTCGATTGAACACGATTTTAGCATAAAACAAATCATAACTTTTGAAACATACGGTATAGATATACAAAATCCTATATTGTAAGATTGGAAAAAACAAACCGGATACAAATTTGAAACAAAATATGGGGTATTCCATTTAAAAAACATAAGTTTGGTTTGTCCTGAATTTTTGGAGCGCCCTGTGTACTCGTGTATAATTTTAAAAGGTGTATTTCATAACTGCCTATAACTCTGTCAAATATTAATCATGTATCTTTTTTATTAAAAAAGTTATTAGACTTTGTTGAATAAATGGGCCACCCTGTATGTATGCTTTATGATTTTTTACATTATCTGTCGTTTCAATGCTACAGAAGAATTTGTTGGTAGTGCCCCACCCTGTAGTGTATGTTAAATCACAAACTCCGCCTAACTAAACCATTATATCGAATAATTATTTTTAGATTAAGAATCCAATTCTAATTTTTAAAGTAATTATCTCCAGACCAAAAGTATTTGATATAGAGAAAAACATATTGGATATTCGTGACTAGCTTGAAAAAAATACATTCAATTTACATGTTATGGATTTGAAAATGGACCGGAAAGACAGACGAAGGAACGTGCGGACATAAAAAATTCAGTTGAAAGTACAACAAACTTTAGTAGATAAATAAGAAATAAACATTCATAAAATAATTTATCATATTACCTACATGTTTTACAATTTACATACTACACAAATATAAACTCTTTTGGTCTAAGAAAATTCGGAAAATACAATAAATAATTAGAATAGATGGCTGTTCTATTGACTTTATTTGACAAACCTCAGATAACGCACATATATTATGTATGTTATTTACACAGAAAATAAGTTCATGTCTTAAACTGTCGTTTCCGTGGTAGAAAAAGCGCAATCTGTTACAAGCCCAAATAGGATAAAAAACCAAATCCCTTTTATGAATATTACATTAATATCGGTTTTCGCTTTAGTTTTATTCCTCAATATTTATTCCGGAACGGGATAGTTGAGAATAATTTAATAATAATTTGCAGTTTTTATTATATATTGTCTTGTGTTACAATATTATTACAATAAGAATTCTATACCAATCCTAAATCAAAAAAATCAAACCGTATTATTTAAAAAAAAACTAGAGTAGTGTTTTTCAGTTCACCAATTTTTGCTCCCAAACATTTATGATGCTATGAATAATTTAATTTGAAGTATAAACTTTTGTTCGGAACATATTTTAAACGCTTTGTTGTTTCCAGTAGTATTGTAAGAATTTTCTTTTCTAGTTAAGGTAATTCTTCTCTTTAGCGGGCTTTCTGCGGGAGGTCAAAGCCATATAACATTTTTAGGTAGAATTCCTAGATTATAGAAGTCTCTCGATAATCCCTTCCACCGTTGCTGTTTGTTCATAGGAAGACATTCGACAGAGTTACACTACTTCAGTCAAACTTCAGTTTTTTATTAGTTGCAATAACCAAGTATTATGTATGTGGAACTTTAAGTGTGACTTTAAAATAGACGAATTTGTTTATTTATTTATTCGTATAGTACATTATACAAATATTGTATTGTGATGTAAGTGTTATGTATGGTGCCCCAGAAGATTAGTATAAACCTGTATAGTGTGGTGACGAATAATTTATTTTTTATTTAAGTTTATCTCGACGCTCTATGTGTGGACTACAAAGATAATTTCTTTTCTCAATCAATCAAATCAAATTTATTTGTCTTTTTAAAATAACAAAGTGATTCGGTTCTTTCACAAATTTTTTAAACTTAAAACTACAATACGAAATTTAACTAAAAAACCTTAACAATCATTTTCTTTTTATCCATATTTAATTTCATCCATTATTAAATCGTTGTATTTGTCGTTATATCTTCCTTGTCTAATCTTCGTTCTTCTCTCCTGCACCTGGTTATGTTTGTCTTTTTTTACACTCTCTTCTTTCATCTTTCTTCTTTCACCTCTTTTTTCTTGCGTATCCTCCTCTTTGATAACATGCTTTCCTATCTTCTTTACCTTATTTCACTTTTTGTTCCTCTATCTCTTTCTACCATATGTACAGCATTTTATTCTCTTTTCTGTTTTCCATCTTTTCCTTCAGTTTCAATGCTCTATTTCCTGTTTGAATTATTAGGTATCCTGGTCTTTTATTATCTAATCCTAAAGTCCACCTCATTGAATAACTAATTCCTGTTTCCCTCTTCAACCTCCCATCCCTCTCTTCTCTAAGCTTTCAGTATTTTTCTTTTCCTCTCCTCCATCACTTTCCTCCTCTCCAACACTTCCCTCATCCATTGTTTTCCTTCCCTTTCTCTCCTAGTAGTAACTTCCATTCCTTTTCCCCTTGTCTTGTTTCCCTGCATCCCTCTTTCATATGTATTATATTTTTCCATTGATCCCCACACAACCTGCATAATCTCTCCTCATCACTCATCCAATATTTATTTTCATTTTCTTCATTTTCCATTCTAAACCTTGCAATCATTCTTATTTCATTCATTCTTTTTCCTCTGTTATGTACCTTGGTGTCTTGTCTGTCATTATTTTTATGTATTTCTCATTATATTTTCCTTCCTTTATTTTTGCTCTTCTTTCCTGCTTTGTGTATCTTCATCTCTTGCAATTATTTCCTCCTCCATCTTTCTCCCCTCCTCTCTTAATCTCTTTATCTCTTCTCTCGCGTATCCCACTCTTTCATAGTATTTTCTTCTTTCTTCTTCCCCATATTTTACCTTCTGTGCCTCGATCTCTTTCCAACATTCATATAGTATTTCATTTTCGTTCCTACTTCCCATTTTTTCTTCATACCTTACTGCAATTCTTCCTGCTTGTATCCTTATTTTTCTATTTCTAGCTCTTCTTCCACTATATACCCCGGTGTCTCCTTCTCTAGTCCTAACGTTCACCTCCAGTATTTCTACTGTATCTTCTCCAGCTCTTGCCATTCCTCCCAACCCCAAATCTCCGCTCCATACAGTACCACACTTCTTACCAACTTTTCAAACATCCATCTCCTTTTCTCTATATCTTTACCAAATATCCTTTCCCCTAACCCCCATACTTGTCCTACTATTCTATTTTCTTTCATTTTCATCTCTTTTATATGGTCTCCATCTTTGTTATCGTATCTGATGTTGTAACATAAGTATCTATACTTGTCTACTCTCTCTTTTTCTTTAATGTCATCTCTTCTCCTTGTAGAAAAAGAAGATACAGACGTTCTATTTGCCACTGCGGTCGTAAATGACCTTGATGAGAGTCAGATCAACGCACAGTAGTTCTAGATCACAGAAGTCAGTGTTCTTTTGATTCCCAAAATGTTGTCCGTAGAACAAAGTCCCAAAATTATGACAAATAAATTCAAATTTCCAGCACCAAGTGTACTCCTACTACTTTTAACAAGGAATCAGATATTCATTCCAATACTTAGAGAACTTCAAACTTAAAGTATTTTGTAGAGTACTCCTAGTAATTACTTCTAAATTGTTCATATTTCTTACAAACAAACTAGACCCAAACATTTCTAAACATGAATATTCTATAAATTCTTTCAAAAGTGGACCTTCCCTTGGATGCTGAGGCATATTACAAAATATTACTTCCTCAAATCCTTTTTTTTTGACTACGGAAACTTTTTATAAGCATCAAGTTTCTATCAACAGAAAAACACCAAAAACTGCACCAAAAACTTTACTCGGACACGTGCTTCAATAGCTAAGCTATCATCATCAGCAATACCGATACTGGTGACCGATTCTGGTCACCAGACCTTTGATCAAGTTTCTATGTCTAGTGAAACTTAGTATGGTAGACTCCACTTCGATTTGAACACCACCAATAGTGTTTACCAACTAAAAGCACCCTTGTATTTACACCTAGTTAAAGTTCTTTCCGTCATTTATATTCTTTGTGTAAGGGAGGAGAAAAGCATGACTGTGAGCTACCACCATGGTTTGGTATTCGTCATACAGTCAGCCCCAGATCGTCACATGTTACTTATAAGCTCCAGGCACAGTTCGTCGGCTTGTAGTTGTTTCATGATCTCGGGAAACATTCCGCTGAGAGCATCCCAGTTTGTGCGAAAACGCACCATTTGGATCATGAAAGTGTACGGTTAGAGACTAAACACGGTTTTGATTTGCACTTGTAGTCTGAGATTTATCTGATTAGTGCAGTGAAATATCGTGTGCACCGCTATATCTTGCAGGCCACAGTACGTGTACTTGTCGTTTTTTTAAATGTGTACGTACGGAAGGAACCATGTCAAGTCAGGGCTTGTGTTACATAGTAGTTTGGGTTTTGTGTTTACAGTTTACCCACATCACCAGTTGTTTTATTAAGGATTACGTTCAAGTGGCTTTTATCTAGAATATCGTCTCATTAAAGTTATAAAGTTATATTGAGAGACTTCCCGTTCGATATCTCTGTGGGTACGTTCTTGTGTTCTGTAAGAGTTATACTGTGAGGACGAAAAGTCTGCCCCCCCCCCTTAACTTTTGTCCATTTTATTTAAAAAGCTCAAATTAACACAGTGTACACAAAAAATTGAGTTCTTTCATATGGTACTCATTACAAATGTGACAGCTCAAAATTGTTTGAGTAGGTTTCATAACCTCAAAAATTTTAAATTAGAGTAGGGGTCAAGCTTATTTAAATTTGCATACAACTGTGAAGTTTTGGAGTAAAATCTTAAAACGCTTTAAAATAAAAGAAAAAACGCCATGCCGGTAAAAGCATTAGTGTCAAGTAATATTATTGTTGTTTCTATGGAAACTACTTTAAACAGAACAAAAAAGTAAGGTTGACATCAGAAAACTAACTAAAACTATTATTAAAGCAGATGCTCGAAGCGACCGTCTGCGACTCCAAGACAATGATACAACCTTTCTTCAGTTTCTCTACGTACATTCCTTAAAACTTCATCATTAATTTGTCTGCATTGATCAGTTATTCTAAAACGCAACTCTTCTATTGTTTGCACTTCAGTTTTGTAAATTTTGACTTTAAATAACCCCCATAAAAAAAATGTAATGGGGTTAAATCGGGTGATCGGGCAGGCCACTCTAAAAACCTCTTCGACCAATCCACCGGTTTGGGAAATTATTATCGAGATAGTCTCTTACATTTAAATAATAATGAGCGGGAGCTCCATCCTGTTGAAAGATAATATCCTAAAAAAATAATGATAAATTGAGAATTAACCATGTTGATAGCTAGTTACTCTATGGAATTCTGGATTTTCTTGAGCGATTTCTTGTATTCTTGGAAATATTTGCCTTTCTAATAATTGGAGATAAATTTCCCCAGTCAAATTTCCTTCCAGAAAATACGGACCAATGATATGTCCCCCATTATCCCACACCAAACATTCACCTTTTGAGGGTACTGAGTGCTAGTAACCCTAAACTGATGAGGATTAGTGTCCGACCAGTACCTCACATTTTGCCTGTTAACTTCTCCATTTAAAAAAAATGTACATTGATCTGAAAAACATATGCGGCCCAAATAATCAGGTTCTTCTCTTATGTTATTTATTATCTGTTCGCAAAACTCCATTCGTCTGTCAGGATCATCTTCATTAATTTCATGTACAAATTTAAGTTTGTACGCATGAAACTTGTTTTTTTTTAAATACTTTTTAACTGTACTCTTACAACTACCTTGCTGCTCTGCAATAAAATTTGTGGTAGCAGTGGGATTTTCAACAGCACTCGCCAAAATATTCAATTGCAATTCTTCGGAAATAGAAGGACGACCTGAACGTTTTTATGCGAAACGCTACCAGCTTCCATGAATTTTGACAATAGTTTCCTGTAATATCTGCGATCGATTTGACGGTCAGAAACCTAGCATTATACAAGCGGACTGCCTGATGAAAATTTCGATTTGCTTCTCCGAAGATTATAATGGCTTCAACTTTTTCTATTAATTCTCTTTGCATAGTTAAGAATTCTAATAACAAGATACGAATGATACTTGTTTGACGTTTTAAACTACGTTTAAATATGTACTTCTCAAACTAAGCTGTCTTAAATATTGACCGTTCATATGGTTACCAATGTTGCCATGGATATGGAATAGGAGCAAGCCTGCTTATTTAATTTACTAAGCCGAAAACTCTTTAAAGTTTTCTTGTTGCCAGCTAGCGATAAGTTGATTATTTTGCTTTTAAACCCCATAGCTGTATACAAATTTAAATAAGCTTTTGTTTGAGACCCCACTCGACCCCTACTCTAATTTAAGATTTTTGAGGTTATGAAACCTGCTCAAACAATTTTGAGCTGTCACATTTGTAATGAGTACCATATGAAAGAACTCAATTTTTTGTGTACACTGTGTTAATTTGAGCTTTTTAAATAAAATGGACAAAAGTTAAGGGAGGGGGGGCGCTGACTTTTTGTCCTCACTGTATAACCTAGCGTTTTTTTATCTACCTTAATATGTATTGCTAGCTCTCCACAAATGACCTGCAGTGCTTCTGTCGTAACGGTTTTACACGCACACGGCACTCTAAGCAAAATGTGTCACTGCATGCTATTAGACAGATTTTTGTATGTCTGTATTCCTACTCATGGCTCTGTGCTAAATAGGGATTGCACGAAGGGAAATATATTTCATGGCGCTAAACAAGTCTAGCCTTTTTCTGTGCACTGCGCCTCTAAATGGCAGGAGCAATTTGTTCAGGATTTCGTGCCTATTGATAAATACGCCGAGATAATTTATTACTTGGCTTTATCGACACACGTGTGTTTCAAGCATTTAAAGTTATCGCTTTGATAACGACATGCACTTTAACACTCACAGTTGGTACAGTTAACTGTTGGAATTTCTTAGTTTAATACTATTCATACGTGTCCATGTTACACGAGATGTCGTTAGACACACATTTTACTTATAATTTATATGTTTTGATGGATTAATAACCATGTGGCCTTGTATCATCAAGTACTTTTAGTTCTCTTACGGGGGCCATTCAGGAATAGCACTTCAGTTTTTTTCGGTGCAACTACTAGGTGGTGTTCCGTCAGCCATGAAGTTCATCAGCTCCAACAATTGGTGCTATATTGTCCGTCAACATATCTGATAGCTTTGGCGACTTGTGCATGATTTAGGTTTCCGGACCCCGTCGTAGAAGACATTCCAGAAAATTTGAAGCAGCACTGATCCCTGTAAGACATCCATTGTCATAGTGCGATGTTCACCAGGTTAGATAATAATCTTTTTTTGTTAAGATAAACACTTATGAGCTCTATGAGGTAGTAAGAGACCCCTTTTCTTGTCAGCGCTTCTAGGATAAGGCCCCATCTGGCGGTGTTATGTGAATATCGAATATCATTCTTGATTATAATCGCTCATTTGCTCCCAGCATTCAGGTTGATGGTGTTTGCTTTGTTTAAAACGGAATTGTTTTGGAGATATTTTGCAGCTGTTTTTAAGATCTCGCATAAGGGGCGCTGTTATAATCTCTAATACATTTTTGCCAAGCAGTTTAGAAAAGATATAAGCAATAACACTAAGAGCATCTTTTCCTTTTATTAGGATTAGACAGATTTTCGTCACCTTTTACGCATCAGAAAAGATTGAAAAATGAAGCAATCGATTCATGACATGTAAAACTTTTTCAGGAAAGAACAGAATAGTGGCCATTACAATTTTTGACAAGACTTTGTCGGAACCTAGCTACTTGCCATTTGCGCAAGGGTAAAAAGTTTCTCTTTTGATTTTTTTTTTGTTATTTCTGAGGCTCGTGAACTGCTAGGAACAAATGCGTAGATATGCATTCCTTTATTTTACTAGCCATATTTAGAAGACTGAGTATTACTTTTTGTCTCCATCATAATGATCTGGTAGCCCGTTCCCCAAGAGCATGCAGTCCCAACTTCATTTTCAAAAAAAAATCGTGGAGAAATTTGGTACAAGAAAATTTTAAACGTATCTAATTGTCTACGGTGACTTATGGTAAAACTTTTGCGTCTTTCTTTGGGATCAGATTCAAATTTCTTTACGGAGCTAGAAGATTCTTAGTATCATTTCAATAAGTTGTTAGAATCAGCAAGTTTTAGACTGCATAAATGGTTATCCAATACTGCACCATTATATTTAAAATAAAAACCCTAACCATATTAGAATTTGCGTTTTAACATTCTACATAATGATACAATTTCAAAAAGAAATTTGACTATGGCATAGATTTTCAACACAGTAAGTCGTCGCATTGTCTTAGGAAAATCTTCCTTCAATACTTTGGTATGAACCACTTCCTAGTGATTTGTGTAAAGAATGGAAATGATTTGATAATTCCAGTAAGTCCTTATAGTTTCTGTAAATGTGTTTACTCCAAGTTTATTGCAAAATGGTTCCTGTTTGTATTTCCGTACCAGTTCTTAAGACGACACCCTTGATTGTAATAGTTATACCCATATCCAGAGTTGCTCCTCTAAAAACTGTATTCCATCCGTGATTGGGTTATGCGCAATGGTATTGCTGACACAACTCATGCAAAACAATCTTACACTTTTGCAACCTTTCAATTTGAATTTTCATTTAAATATCCAACCGGAAAAAATCCAATTGGTGATTCCTTCTATATTGCAAAAAAAACATTTTTCAATATAGAAAAAAAGATGCCAAAATATTCCAAAACCATGTTACGCTTACAAATGTTTTATTGATAAATACGTGTCGCTAAATTATGCCACGTATGCTAGTTTTGATCCAATGAATAAATCAAATAATCTTAAATATTTGCTTCCCTTTTCAAAGGTTATCAAGTTTAATCGTACTTGTGCAATATTTTATGTCGTTTACGACAACACTCCTATGTTATTACCTGCAACATTAAAAAAATGTATCACCAAGTTTAAATGAATCCATCTCAACTTTCTTTCCAAAACATTTTATAGAAAAATTTGGCACAATTTTTATTAAATGCATCTAGTTTTCCACTGTATCAACGGTGTAATTTCTTCGTCCTTCTTAGAAACGAGAGTCTTAAAAGAGCTGACTTCAAGTTCAGATAAATTTCCTTTTGCTCATAAAGCATTGCTACAGCAAATCTATGTGGACAATGTTCTACGTGGTTCGGATTTATTTTCCGAAGTTAGAAGATTCTTATCTTCATCTCAATAATTTTTTTAATTTAGCAGGTTTGAGACTTCATCCCATTCTGCAGAATTTCGACAAAAATATTGTGATTGGCCTGAGCATAGTATTAGAAAAAATTTTTCATTTAAAATTCTGGTTGGATAAGCTAAGCTAAGCTGATTTGAAACAATTTGTAGATTCAATTGATTTCTTGAAAGCAACGAACGCGGGTATGGTTTTTGTCTCTATTCCTCTACTACTTATTCAGATAACACCGTTACTATCAGGTTAGTCACTTCCAAATCCGGTTCTTTAGCTACAGCCGAAATAAATTCTGACTTAGTGCTGGTCCTTCGCAATTTACAGCCTCGGTATTTAAAAAAAATCAGAACTAAAATCCTGCAAGCCCATATTTGAAAAGGTAATATTACTCTTTAGTCCTTTCATAAATGAGCAAGAATCAATAAATTTTTGTGGTGGCTTCCAAATATTCCCTTACTGCATATATTTTAAAATCCCCTCTCAGTGATGTACTTATTTCCAAGCACTAGCTCCAAAAAACTGAATTTTGGAGTCAAATTTTTTTATCATACCATAAATTACTACCTGCAGTACCTTACAATCCAATGCAATTTTAGAACTATAATCCTGCAAGCCCATCTAAAAAGAAATTATTATTTCTTAGTGTTTTCATAAATGAGTGGGAGGACGGTTCAAACACACAATTCACACATTCGAGAATCACAATTGCAGCCAATTGGAAAAATTGTATATTAAATACCAGTAGTACAAAATAGACATAAATTTGAAAATACGAAACGAGTCCGATAGCGACAATTTGAGGAACAAATGGTAGTTGAAGTGTCACATGCAACGAATATTTTATTCATGTTTTATACCGGGATATCAAAAATTATCTTGGTCATGGGTGGTTGTGGAATAAAAACGTTTGTCTTACTTTAAATTTTTGAATATGTTTTGTTGTGTCAGAATCTGTCAAGTCATTGTGCTGAAATAAATAGATATGAAATTTGTAGGTTATTGATGATGTCAGTGTGGCAGTGACATAACTATTTCAAACATAAACTAAGACAAACGTTTTACATTCCACAACTACCCTTGACCAAGATAATTTTTGATATCCCGGTACTATTTTCTACTTGCAGTAATTAGTTCATTTATAAAATAACTGTTACCTTGGTTACAAAAACTATTGTATTACTTTTTTGACGTATATATGACGTTAACTAACATCAATACATATTAAATTTTACTAATTTTTTTCTGTATTTTGGCGCTAAAATACAATATTTCATTTATTAGTTGTCTATTCTTATTATGTATGATAGTGGGTTGATTTTAAAATGTTATTTTAGGTAGAGAGATAATTCATAAGCATTTAAAAAACGATATTTGTAAGAATTCATTTTTTACAGTTATCGAATTGTTTAATTGTTTACAACCGAGAACATTCTTAAGGATAATCAAAGAAAGGAATTGCTATATAATTTTAAGTCGTTAACTTATATGAAAAAAGTTACTTGGTTGGAAAAAGTTAACGTTACGAGAATATCATAAAAGATCATCGTTCTATTTTCAAACAAAGTTTTTATTTGTCTTTGTATTAGCATTTACACATCAGCGACATTTTACAAATGGTAAACTAAGTGAATAAGTATGTTCCTTTTTCTCTAAATTCTATTTAAAACATTATCCTTCCCGAATAAGTACTTTTTGCTTTTTGTTAAGTTTTAATCAAAATTAAATTTTTGTTTGTTTTTGTTAATGTTTTAATTTGAAAATTAAGATAAAGTATAAACCTAGAAACGCAATTGGATCACAATTAATTATTTCGGAAATAATATTTATTTTATAATGAATTGTCACTTACAATAATCGATAAAATTTATTACACTTGACATTCGCAGAAGTTACAAAATTTCATTACAACCACGCAGCAGTTCCCCTAAATCATGTATAATTTCAACTTTATGAACATTGTCGCCTGTAAAATACGAGTCGAAAAAATTACTATAATGCCTTGATTACAAATTGAATTAGAAAGTTTTAATATATTTTTTGATTAATGTAACATATATTTTTTTTTAATATTCCAACTGACCTGCGTGGCCCAGTTGATTAAGTGTCGTTGTTCACACGACAAACCCCGGGTTCGATTCCAACTGCCGCAATTTTTTTGGGTTTTTAATCACTCTCCTCAATTAGACTTTACTAATGACGTGTAGTAAACTTTATTTTTATTGAATTTCTTTTGTTCTTAACAGAATGTTGTAAACATTTTATAAAAAAAATACAATAAAAGATCAATAAGATTTTAATAATAAAATTTTAGTTCTTGCATAATAGTTTTGTATTTTGTTGCTATTTTACGAAAATAAAATTTATACTTGTGTTAGGATACGTTGAATATATTTTAATTAAAATATAAGAGTGCTAATTTCAAAAGACAGCTTCTATCTCCGTTTTTTATTCCTTTTGTTATCAAAGACGCCTATGAATTTTTAAAAAACATAAATTTTCTGGTAAACATGACTGCTTCGTAACGCTCTCGAATGTCAAACTCTGGCAATTACGCAAATTTTCACGTTTCTAATTTTTTTTTATTTGTGATTTGAAATCGTTGCGCCGATCGTAGTTTGACCGACCTTGGTCGTTCTTTCTCCTTGCGTTTTTCCATACTAACATTCGCATATTTCCCTTTGCCTTTATCCTTTTTTACGGTTCTTAATTTGTTTATAGTTCACTGACATGTTTGAATTAACTATTTCATATCACTTCTTCGTTCACTTAGTTATTACTTAACTAATTTTACTTATACAAAATTTTTAATATACAACATAATTTTACAGGAATGATACCAGAATATCATCCCGTTGATCATCTGTAACCAAGACATGAGCTTAAAAATGGATCAAAAATTGCTTCTAAAGCTGAATTTTATCCTGATGTTATAACAGATGCATCTGTACATCTTAATTTTAAATTTAATTAGAATTAAACCGTATCCTTTTCCTCCTTGGTGAAATTACTTTAGCTTTATCGTTTTTAATATTTGGCAACCCCTGGTAACTTTTATGGTTTGGTCCCGTATATTGATAATATTGGTATAGCTAACAGGTTATCCTGGTCAAAAGAATTATTTCATTCTCCTGAAATACATGTAGATGTTTAGAAATGACTTCACAAGTGCTGTGAATTAATTTCTAGACAATACAATTTACGTAAGCGTGATGTGACGGATTTTCCTAGTGATGGAACGTAGAAGAAAAACTTGACTATGTCTGGTGCTTCCAACAACTATGCTAAGGAAGTCGGGTGCAAACAATGAAAGTTCAGAATAATATTATTATTATCAGTTTTGTTTCGAGTGCATAAGGATTTTGTTTAATTGAAGTAATAAGTACACCTAAATCCTTATATAATATTGAATTTAGTACGACCGGTTTCGAAAGACATTAGTCTTCCATTATCAAGTCTTTAAAATTGTTGATTTTATGTTACAGTATTAAAATGTGGTGGTCTGACATTAAATGTCATACTTGATAATGGAAGACTAATGTCTTTCGTAACCGTAGTACTAAATTAAATATTATATAAGAATTTAGGTGTACTTATTACTTCAAAGAATATTATTATTTCACAAGATATCTCCTGCTTCTCTCTCTCGGGGGCATTAAACAACAAGAAAGATTTGGTGGCTGGGAGAATTTCTTTCCAGCACTAGCCGGCCAGATTGTTGGTTTACAGGCTGATCAAAAACACCTGAGGGTACTAGTGCGGAAGTAGTTAAGCCATGCACCAAATATTATGAGCAGATGGGCTGGTACATCAGTATCTTTTAAGCAAAAGTACACGCAATTGAAAGATGTGTGCAGTTCAACCTAGATCAAAGTATGTCGGCAGTAATATCAATATTATATCTGATAGCCCAACGTCCATCTTTGGCTTTTATACCTTTATGTTTTTTTTAATTTTGAATTTCTTCAAATCAATTTTGAATGTTAGTGTATACTCAATTTCTTCTGCAAAATGACAGTCACGTTTCGGAGTTTGTTTACGAAAACCACGTTTTAGATCGTTTTTTTTCGTATTTTTTAATTGTTTTCAATTAGGTAGGTAAATAGTAACGACATGAATATATCCTTTTAAGTTAAAAACTGATGTAATTACTGCTTTAATGCAAATTCGATTTATATGCGAGTGAGTAGGTCGTGCTGACACGACAAGTTTGACGTAATGTGTTTACTTACTGTCAGCATATTGCAGTTTCATGGTAATTAAATGCGTTGTTAAGAAATATAAACAAAGCAATTTAGGATCTATATTTATATAAACTTTTTGTCTTAAAATTAAGTAAGAAACAACATCCTAAAGTTTGGCCACTTATTTAATTAACACCCTGTATGTAGTATTTGGAAGTTATTTCTTTATAAATTGTTAGAAGAAAAATCATGCATCATCTATATTTGACACATAAAGTGCCATTTCTCATTAGTAACATTCCACTTTCAGTAATTAGTTATGAAAAGTAACTAGTTACTAGTTGTAAAAAGTGTAACTTTTTGACATTAGTTTAGAAGAGTAGGTAAATATTGTGTCTAACACGTAACAAAACATGAACTTTGCGGGAGCCACATCTAGCAATAATCACATTCGTTACAAAATTTCATACATGTTTCGCCCCTGGTTACATAAATGACTGTGCCCACACAAACCTATTACGGTTGCGAATCAAAACGTAGAACGTACATCAAATTGAAAAATTTTGAATTTATTTCTATAAAGCGTTTTACAAAAAAAAAATTATAAAGTTATAATCTTAGTTCAATTGAATTTACTCCTGGATAATAAATAAAATTTACATCCCTACGTAAACATTAAAACTATCAGGATTAGAAGAACATTGTGTAAAATATGAAACGTTTAATTTCGTTGTTTTTTCAGCGATTAATTACACAAAGCAAAGCACGTTCTGTAGTTAGTAAAAGAAAAGTACGTTCAATTTTTTAGGTTGGGAAAAGAAATTAATCTGTTTTAATGAACATATAAAATTACATAAACCACAAAACCACAGATTATTCGACACTTGAAATCGTTTCACAAAACTTTCCATTATGTAAAACAACAGATTTAAAACTCATTTATTTGTTAATTATTCGTAATCACACAGTTTTAATTAATGAAGCGATATGGATTTTATTTGTAGAGACATGATAATTTTTACAAAAACAAGAGCACAAAAGATGACTTTTTTTATTTAACTTTAAAATGAAAAATAATTAATTTGTTAACAATCTCTACCTGAATTTACTGATCTAATTTTACAGGTTATATTTACAAGCCTGTTAAGGATTAGTTTAAAATATTCATTTTGATTTTAATTACAAAACGTTTGAGAATACAAATGGAGAAGCATTTTGCAATCGTGTATCCATAATCTTTTTATAATTTTGTTAAGAATACCTACATTAAAACAACCAGTTGATGTTTAAATAAACAGATGTTTGTATTTCTGGAAGTTCTCGAATCGATTCCCAAAACGATTCCTTCTTCAGATGAGTGTGGCTTTATACTGCCTGATCAATGTAATCGGTTCATCGAGAACCTTGTGTGCAGCAGAGGGCGCTTCATCATTCTTTCTTCTGCTTGTTTTGGGATATAATCTCAAAATATTTTAAACTTAAACTGTATATTTCCCTTTCTCATAGTTCCCGAGAATAATAGTCTAAGAAAGACACCTGTAGAGATGGAATGCACGTGAAGACCGCTGTTATACACATGAACTTCGCTAACATCCATAAATTTTAAAATTAAAACAAAACAAAATTGTTGCCATAAAGTATTCCAGAAATTGATTACTACAAATGAAATCGTTTGATTACATGTATATGTCGCAGCCGTGTAACGTAATAAGTCACATCATGAACAGTCTAGACGTTTATATGAAACCCTGACACTTTATGTAATAAATTCATAAAAGTCTAATGATTTTAGACATTACATGAAATGCTGATTCAATTTTTGCTTTTCATGAACTGGAACACAAACAAGCTTATTTAACTTTGACGGTTAGTGTACTCGTAGAGAACAGTTTAGAATGTCGACCAACCACGAGGATGCAGCGCCTGTGATTATTGATAAAAATCAGTTTTATGAAATAATATTTATTATTGTATTGAGAAACCTTCTAAGAAACAATATTCAAATGATATTATGTATGAAGTGGCTTATCTACAGGGTGGTCCGAATTGATTGTAAGAAACTTAAAGGGTGGAAAGTACATCAAAAATAAAGACCGAAGTGTCATATAAACCATGGTCAAAAAGTGCCCCCTAGCGGAGCTAGCGACCCCTAAAGGTGCTCCCCAAAAATCAGTTTTTTATTTTTAATTCCTAAACGAAAAAAGTTATTCAAATGAAATTTGGTAAGCATGTTCAGCATTTCAAAGTGGTCATTTAAAATTTTTTTTAATTTTTGAAAACAATCTGACAGATACGGATGCCGTTGAAAACGTTTAAATTTTGTTAAACAATAACTTTAAGATATTCTGATGCAGTTCATACCATAGCCCATACTTTCTTTCTTAGAAAAGTTTCTCTTGACGTTTCTATTTATTTTGCGTAGTTTTTCAGATATCGTCATTTTTATAAACTATACATGATAGTTTATATGACACTTCGGCCTTTATTTTTGATGTACTTTCCACCCTTTCAATTTCTTACAATCAATTCGGACCACCCTGTATAAGATAAACTGTATGATTTTTATGTAAATAAAACGGGCCACGGTAGGAAAATCAAAATGGAAGCAGTCTTGAGTTCGAAGTATGGCATTCCTAGATAAGCGGTTGAAATATTTATTTTATGTTGTAGTCATGTAATGAAAAGAAACACGGAAGAAAAAAAATTGTTGTTGGTCCAATAATTTCCAAATACTTTAACGAACGAGGTCAAGTAGATCTCATTAATCAACTCCTAACAGAAAGTATAAATGGATATTAAACCACCAACATCATTCAACAAAATTTTTATTTTTATGACCATTAGAAACAAAAAGAGCAGAAGAAGTAGCGAATCAATTATGTTTTAAGTATTTTTCATCTTATTGAAGCGCCGAAGACTTTACAAAGCGACAATGGGCCCAAATTCATCAATACTACATCGTGAAATTAAATCAAATGTGGTCGGAATGTTTGATTGTACATGGTAGACCTAGACACCCCCGTCAAGGAAGTGTATAGAGATAAAATCAGGATATTGAAAATATTTTACGTGCGGGGATGGCCGACAATAACCCAAAGAAGTGGTCGGTGGGGCTACAGTTTGTTCAGGGACAAAAAACATTTCTTTCCACAAAACAATTGATTGTTTGCCATACAAAGCTTTGCTTGGATGTGATCATAAAGTAGGACTTCCTTCAAATAATAACTCTTTAGCACTGACGAAAACTTTACAAACGGAATAGGAACTGCAAGAGTTTCTTGATGATGTAGAACCCCTTTTAGACCAGTGTTGTATATGCAAACAACAAATAACAACAGGAAAAGTGCAATACAGTAGATGCTCAAAAAATTTTTTTATTACTTGTTCTTCTAGTTCTCTTAGTAGTCTAGACGCAAAAAATACTATGTGTAATTTAATTATTTATTTATTCGTATGGTACATTATACAAATATGGTATTGTGTTATGTATGGTGCCCCAGAAGATCAGTATATACCTGTATAGTGTGGTGACAAAACCGTCTGCAATAGTGGATTGGTTCGTCTTGGCAAAGCATTTACTTCAAGGTTTAGGAAAACCACTAAAACCTAATCATGCGAACCCTTACCTACCTTAGTATTTATATGTAATAACATTAATTCAGTGTGTAAATATTATAAAAGGTAAATAAGAACATCAAATATAAATATAAATTTCCGTCTCCAGCCGAAATTAACATAAATCAGTTCATTTACAGAGTTTTAAGATAAAAAATAACGCGTAAATAAGTTTAAAAATACACAAGAAAGGAGACATCTAAGAATCAAGTAACCGTAAGAACCTTGTTTAAGAGTTTAGTTTCAAATCAAACCTCTTGTGGCCTTGCTATTGATTTAGATAGTTCTAGCATACGATAAATTCTGTTGAGTCTTGTTTACGCTTTTCTTTTGTTAAAACTAAAAAAAGTGAAGGCGTTCAAAGATTGTCGGAATTGGTCATAAAAGTAAACTATTGGAAACAATAATTAATATGCAATGAGACCAGTACCAAGGAATTGGAGTAAAACAGAAAAATTAAAGTGTACAGAATGTCTAAACTATTTTGAAATTAAAATCAAGACATTAAAATAATACTCTTAATATAAGATGTTATGTCTTCTCGATACTTTTCCATGGGGTGGAGTCGTGGACACTAACCGAAACAATTCAGAAAAGTCTTGATGTCTACGAGGTGTGACCCTATAGAAGAATCTTAAAATATCATGGATGGGTAGACTATGGCAAATAAATGAGTGCTGGAAAAATGAAAAAAAGTTAAATATTACCTCCTCAAATTAATCCTACAAAGGAAAGTATACGACGGAAAAGGTCTCGGTAGGAGTATTTAGAGCTACCGTGGAGAGTATTACCATAGTCAAGACGACCGTCGATCTGTAGAAGAAGAATATTAATAGTAGTGTTTGGTACCAAAACTATGTCAAACCGCTTTTTGAAAAATACGTCAGAGGTTACAATTGCAAATAAACACCACGAAATACTCGACAGCGGTTTCGTCTCCAAGAACTTGCCAGGAGTGCGAAAATTTGAGTGTACATTTAAAAGTGTCCGCCCTAATTCCCTATGGTGCGATGATTAATTTATGTTAGAAGTTGTTGAGGTAAATATACAGCAAAGGGGACCCACCTCCGATCGCCTTCTAAATAGGTGCGTTGGACGCGGCTTCCGATGCGGAACAACTTTTCCCTCTGACATAATTGGGGGTCACGTCGGTAAAAAAGATATTCACCATTAAAGATGTGATAAATATTGTAATTTGAATAGCATGACACTTTGTACATTCGACGTCTTTGCCATATTGTCAAGGACACCCTCCCGAGTAACTTGCAAGTAATTTTACTCGGGGTCATTGTTTCTTAAAAGTTATTAACAAATGAAGGTGGTGATAACAGCCGTACAATGGAATCTCAATTGTACCACACCGTGTACATTCGAGACGTCTTCTATTATGAGAACACTTACTCTATCTCCAACACTTGTTTAGAGACGTTTGCAGGTTATTGCTGTTATTCTTACTTCATTTATATTCTACGTTTAGAGAGCGTAGTAGACCTTAACTAATACATTAACTTTATTCGTTAATAACTTTTTAACAAACAATGACCCCCGAGTAAAATTACTTGCAAGTTGCTCGGGAGGGTGTCCAATATATGTGAAATTTAAGGTCATCGGAGGTGGGTCCCCTTTGCTGTATGAACGGGGTGAACGGTGTTGGTTGGTAGGTTACAGTTATTACAATTTTCTTCTTAAAAAATTACATGTTTGCATGTGGTTTGAGGTAAACGGTGTTGGTTGGGAGGTGCGATAGGGGTAAATATACAGCAACACATCTTTAATGGTGAATATCTTTTTTTACCGACGTGACCCCAATTATGTCAGAGGGAAAAGTTGTTCCGCATCGGAAGCCGCGTCCAACGCACCTATTTAGAAGGCGATCGGAGGTGGGTCCCCATTGCTGTATATTTCCCGTTGTTGATTCCATTGCATCCTAAATTGATAAGAAAAATTGCTAACCTGTAAACGACTTTTTCTTGGACGGTAATCCGTAAGAATTAGAATTTAAATTCTAACGAAACTTTACCTTCAATAAAAAAACATTATTGCCAAAACCTGAAAAATGGAATATTGATAACAGAAATGTAGTACATTAGTAAAAGTAAACAAATAATGAACGTGCGTCAAATACCACAGTAAAATCAACATATGCAATTGCAACTGAAATTCAATTCGTCCTTTATAAACCCATCTCCACAAAATACGTGATGTTTTCCAACTGTAATGCATCTTCCTTATTGCGGTATGTAACAGTCGTGTTATGATTATAAAACCAAAATAATACTAATAGCAATAATATTTCTGACCATATACGAAACGTTTACACGTGTACAATACTGATAACGATTACAGAAAATAGATAAACAGATTTCACATTGCTTTATAAGTAGTAAACAAACAATTTCATTCTTTTGTGCGTTCAGACATCGATTGAAAAGTGGATTTTAAATTGTTTCGTTCATGTGTAATTCCACTCACGTAGACATACTCTGTTATAGTTCTGATTTTTCAATTGTATTTTCTATACTAAATGTGATTATTAAAATGCAATTCTGATATTCATCGATAGGTAGGTACGTGAGGACACTAAAAAATAATTCAATAACCGAAAAATAAATCGAGCTTATAACGACGGTCATGTTTCATTTATTTGATACTTCATGTATTTTATAGATAATAATAAAAGTAATTTAATTCGTGTTTACTGTTATATGTACCAAAACATCAAAATATCCACTGATAATCCATTCTTCAATTTATTTCTTTCACCTTTGATCTATAAATAAGAAATCCGTACGGAGTTTAGACTAACAAAAAAAATTGTGTATTCAAAACGTGTCATCAAGTCTCAACAACTGTCGAATGCATTCATAAAAATGACATAATTATAAAAAAAAATGTTTTTTAACTAATGAAACTACTGAGGCATACATGCACATGTGTGACGTTTTAATAATCAAAATTGTTGAGTAACTTAAAACAGGAAACGGATGTCAAATACAATATCTACTATTTCCATTCTATATTCGATTTAGAATTTGCATCAAAATTAATTAAGATATCGATTTGATTTTACAAAACATCCTTTTTTTATTATTTTTGCCTAATAAGTTTTTCGTTTTGTAAAGAGCTTCGTTTGAAGTTTAATAAAAAAAACCCGCCTTCATCAGAATAGTTTTTGTTGACGTTCCGTACCAAACATATGATGGCTTTATAAGATTGCACTATCTGCTAGCCCTTTAAGTCATTAAAATTAATATAACGTCCTAAAAGGTAGTGTAGCTTTATAGTTTTGATACACCATATGCTACGGATGAAACGTCGACAAAAATTATCCTGATAAAGATAGTGTTTTGTTAATAATCACCTGAAAACGATTGCAGATTCAATAGCAATTAAAACGTTGTGTTTATTCTATTAAAATAAAATATAGACAATGGAAGTCCAGAATAGTGTTATTATTTCATAGTGTTTTGTATTACCCCTCGACCTAGCAAAGGTCCCTATTCAAATATTCGAAGTATAGAAGAATTAATATTATCATTTTTATTACAAAACTCGGTAATGATTATAACGTTAATCAAACTCAACCCTCATAAATTGCTATCAAATACCTACATACACAGTGTTTTATTCAATTGGGGTTTATCAGTGTCGACAGCTGGGTCATGAATCCACAAGAATGATTACCAAGAACACTGCAGTTTCTTCTCTCCAAGAGAAATATTGACATTCTAAATAAAACTAAGTAATGGAGCTATCCTACAGGGCAAACACTGCGTAAGTAGGTGTTTTGTGATAATTTTTTGTTTTTGTTTTAAAAACACATCCCGATCTTGTAAGATATATTTTTTGAAGGTTATTCAAATTCAAAATGGAAGTTCAATCAATTAAATCAAATTTTATTGTTCTTATATAATTAAACAAAGGATTCGTTTTCTATATTTCAATACAATTCCTTAAACCTATTCAACGGTTCCCCCTTATTTCCCTCTCCCTATTGTTTCATTATTTTCCTTTCTTCCCGTTCCATCCTTTTCCTTCTTTCCAATACCTTCTTCATCTATTGTATCCCTTCCCCCTTTTCCCACAATAACCTCTTCCAATCCATTTCCTCTGGTCCCAGCTTTTCACATTTTTCCATCATATGTTTGATATTCTCCTACTCTCCCCCACACAATCTACATACCTTCTCTTCATCCCTCTTCCAGTATTTGTTTTCTTGTTCTTCGTTTCCTGTCCTAAACCTTGCTATTAACCTTTTTTCTTCTAACCCTTTTCCCGATGTCAAGTACTTCGGTATTTCTTCCGCAATTATTTCCTTGTATTTTCCATTATATTTCCCTTTTTCTATTTTTGTTTTTCTTTTGTGTCCTTGGGTATCCTTATCCCGTCTTATTATATCCTCTACTAAACTTCTTCCCTCCCCTCTTATTCTCCTTATTTCTTCTCTCGCGTAACCACCTGTTTATAATATTTTTTTGCCTCCTGTCCATGTATAATTTTCTGCATTTTTACGTCTTTCCAACATTCATATAGTATCTCTTTTTCCTTCCTGTTTTCCATCCCTTCTTCATACTTCATCGCTCTCTTTCCTGTTTGTATTCTTATCTTTTCTAGTTTTATCTCTTCTTATCGTCGGCGTATGTCAACACCCATACCTTTTTCCTCCCTATTACGATCTGAAACCATTTTGCCAGACCGGTATTAATCTCTTTTCCTCTAACTCCTTCTCTAACCTTTCTCTTATTATTTCTGCATATATTTTATACCCTATCTTACCCCTCTGTAGTGTTTCACATCTGTCCTGCCTCCTCGTTTGTATACTGAACATATGATTGCTTCCTTCCACTTTTTAGGTATTCTCTCTTTTGTCCATATTCTTTCAAAAATTTGTCTTAGTTTTTCCCTCGTCTTTTCTCCCGTATATTTCCATTGTTCTCCTTGGGTTCCATTCGTTCCCTCTGCCTTTCCTTTTTTTCATTTTATCTATTGTTTTACCCATTTCCTCTTTGTCTACCCCCTCCTCTCTGTTTTTTACTTTTCTATTCCCATACTCTTTTTTTCTCTACCTCTTTCTTTCCTCCTAAGATTTTCATACAATGTTCTTCTTATGTCTCTACTTTTATTTTAGCTTCCTTGCTTGTTTATTTTTCCTCTTTTTGTTTACAAATTCCCATGCTTGCCTTTCATTTTTATTTCTCTTATCCACTTCTCCATCTGGTTTTTATATTCATCTTTGCTCTTGTACATTCTTCTTTAAAATTAGCTTTAATATTTTTAAATTCCTCTATTTCCATCCTGCCCTTTCTCCATTTTCTTCTTCCTTTCCTCAGCTATCTTTTCCCGATCTCACATTCCCAATTTCACCTACTTCTTTTCTTTTTCCTACTCTATACTTTTTTTACTGTGGACTGCTCCATTCTCTCTTTATACACTTTTATACCTTCCTCTGTCCAAATTTTTATTTCTCCACATTCTCCTCCTTCCCCTTCTTTTTCCTCTTCTTTTCCCCACATGCTCATTTCAAAACGCAAGTTGCAAACGGTGTTTAAGGTAATGAACTGTAACTTAGTTTTTCGAATAAGTTGAATAGAAATATTTGTAATACGTCTTATTATATTACATTAAGAATTTGTTTTACATATTTACCACATACTAGAAAATTGTGGTATTTTTTTTGTGAATTTATTTATACATAATTATCCGTTTATGTTATTGTATTATAGTGGTTTCGACTCAATTTAATAGAAGCTAACTTTTTGATTTTTATTTTTAATTTGGAATTATTCTGAAGGGTTCTAGTTTTCCCAATTTCACACTTTTGTAAAATTCAAAATTAGGTGGCCCTGCTGAGCAACTTGATCTTGATGTGCTTATTAAACGTTTACCCTCTTTAGCAAAATAAGTGAAAAATAAATCCTTTAAAAACTCTACCACTCAAAGACTGTACTTAAGCCGGCAAAGCAACTTCAACGGCAATTTTAGGGTTTGTTAGCGTAACAATTCATTTTAGTGATAATTTTTAGGTGATAATTTCGCGCGTTAACAGTACCCGTTACATGTATTGGTGTCAATATTTGACAAATGCATACATTTCTAATATTGGGTAAAAAAAGCTGTAATTAATTATGATATAAAATTATGATAGTAATAATCAGATGCGAGAGAGAAGATCAAAGATAACGGAAGGTAAATACAATGAATTTATAAGAAATTAATACATATGTGATTTCTTATGAATACTCCTTTAATTGTTACTTAATAATGTTATTTGGCGTCTTGAAGAAGGGAACATCGACGCTATGAATTAACCTGCTATATCCTCACTCCTAAAGAAGGTCTTCACTCATATTTTTTTTATTGGAACTGCATATTTACAATCTACTCGATACATTGTAGAGTAATAAGTGAATGTTTTATATAAGGTGCTTCTTAACTTGAAATGGGAAACCGACCATTGACGGTTCACCAATATTCACCTAGGTAGGTCTTCTGGCCACAACCTCTTTAGTCTTCTCTCTGTCATGGGGTGATGTGGTAGTTCTGCTATTAATTAATTTTTATGCTCTATATTTCTATTTGTGTGTTTAATAGCATGTAACGTCATATATAAATGGCATTTTTAAGTCATTATGAATTGTTTTGTTGGAGACAAACCATGGAGAATTCGTCATCATGCGAAGGATTTTAGATAGGACTCTCTGTAATATTTTTGTGTTAGATGGTTTACTGCACTCCTAGAGTTCTATTCCGTAGGTCCATATTGGTTTTATTATGGGTTTATACAGAGCAAGTTTACTTTCTAGTGATAGCTGAGAATTTTTCCCTATTAACCAGTACATTTGTCTAATTTTTATACTAATTTGTACTTTCTTAGCTTTTATATGCGCTTTCCAATTTAATTTTTCGTCCAAATGTAGTCCGAGATATTTGACCTCTTTGTTTATTGGTATTAAAGCATTGTTAACAGATACTTGAGGGCAAGTGCTATGCCTTGTGGTAAACGTAATTTGACTGGATTTATTAGCGTTAACCTTAATTCTCCATCGTTTAAACCAATTTTCTAATAGTTTTAAATGGTCTTGTAATTTTTCGGAAGTAGGTAGTTGTGGGGTCAAGATTGGTTAAGAGAATTGTTGTATCGTCAGCAAAACCGGCTATCATAGTGACTTCGGTAGTTGGTAAATCAGCCGAATATATCAGATACAAATATGGAATTAGCATATTGCCTTGAGGCACTCCGGAAGAAATAGCTTGGTAAGTAGATAATGCGTTGCTTAATTTGACTTGAAAGTACCTATTTTTATTGTATGATTTTAGTATAAGATAAAGCTGACACGGAAGGTGAGTCTTAGGTTTATAAAGTAACCCTTCATGCCAAACCTTATCGAAAGCTTGTCGGATGTCAAGAAAAACGGCCAAACACATTTTCTTCTGTTCCATGCTTTCTTTAATTATATTAATTATTCTGTGGCACTGTTGTGTTGTTGTGTGTTTTTCTTTAAAACCGAATTGGTAAGAGATTGTCTATGAGCACAGTGTCTTTGATCTTGTTGAGTAAAAGTCTTTCGAGAACTTTCGACATTATAGGTAACAGACTTATTGGTCTGTAGGATGTGGTTTCATCAGCAGGTTTGCCCGGTTTTGAAACCATAATAATTTGAGCAAATTTCCATTGTATAAGGAAATAGCACAACCGCAATATTGAATTATATATCGTAGTCAATAGTACAATGCATTTTCTAGGTAGATCTTTTAAGATCTGGCCAGATATTAAGTCATGTCCTGCAGCTTTGTAAGAATTTGTCTTTTTTATTTCATTTAATATCTTTGATGCTGAAAACGGTTTAACGGGCAGTGATAGTTGTTATGGTGCATCAAGGAAAGTTTTAATTTTGTTGTCATCGATATGAGATAGGTATGGAGTGAAAACTTGGGCTAAATAATCGGCAAAGACGTTTACCTTTTCTTGGATTAATCGTGCCCAACTACCATCTGATTTTTTAATGGGCGGCACACTAACTATTGATCTTTTTAGTTTCTTAGTTACCTTCCATAGAGAGTGATCTTCAGGTAAAAGGTTAGTTACATACCGTTGGAACGATTCATTTCAAGCCTTTTACAACACAACATAAAGTCTGTAAATGAGTTTGTTGAGTTCTGTTTTGTCTTGAGGATTTCAAGTTCTCTGCCACTTACTTCCAGCAATTGGTTTTTTTCTTGACCAACTGTTTAATATGTAGGGGTATGTTATACGCATCCGGCACTATTTTATTTCTTTTCGGTGTTGATTGCCATGCAGTATTGTAAAGTAACTTGGTGAAATACTGTACTACGTCTTTAATTTCATGCGGTTCCTTTATTCTAAACATTAAATTTACGTTGTTATGAATAATTTGTTAAAAAGGTCCCAGTCGGTTTTCTTACTACATAGGTAAGGTTGTGACTCTTTATATAATGCCACCATACTTAATATTATTAAGATAGCATAATGGTCAGATCTTAGGTCATGGTTAGGTTCTATATTACAATATACAGGGTGTTTCATTAATCAGTACAGAAAATGAAACTGGAGATTCCTTGCAAAATTTAAAGGGGGTTTAACATAAAAAAAATTTCCTTAAAGCCTCCTCTGAAGAGTTAGACAATCTGTAGTAATGCTAGGTAGCGTTAACGGAAATTTGTTCAAAAGAATAAGAGCCTGTATTCAAGAAAATGGTGCCCATTTTAAACACTCTCTAAAATAATATTGTTAATTTAAATTAAAATGATAGTTAATAATAATATTGTTATTTATGTCAAACTTGCATACGCAACTTATTAATTAAAAATTTTGCAAGTTCGCCTAATTTATTTTTTTGGTGAAAAAGTATTGAGTTTACGTGAAATTTTTAAGAGACAAAAAGTTTTTAATTAAATTGGCCCTCCAAAATCTGAATTTTAAAATTGAAAAAAAAATTTGTTAAAAAGTTCTGGTAAAAAACTCTAAGGGGTAGTAAGACTCACCCCTTGCAGAAAACAAAGATGAATAAAATTATGAAATTATGGAGGCTTCTTGGTAGTAGTATTTTTTTATTTTTTTATTATTTCAAGTCATTTCAGAAAAAAATCGATTAATGTGAATTTTTTACACATCTTTAAGGGGCTGTAACTCTTCAGGGGAGGCTTTAAGAAAATTTTTTTTTTATGTTAAACCCCCCTTTAAATTTTGCAAGGAATCTCCAGTTTCATTTTCTGTACTGATTAATGAAACACCCTGTATATCAGTTAGTAGATTTTCCCAACCAAAAATTGGGCCTTCTTAATGGGAGTTAAACGGGGATGTTGGAGTGAAAACACTTTGTCCCTTATTCACGAGTCGACGTTTTGACCGACGAAGGTCTAATTAATAATTGAGGAGTATAACAACATTTAATATATATCAGATATACCTCTAATAATTGCAAAGTCTAGGAGATCTGGGAGTTTGTTTAAGTCAGTTGGCCAATATGTTGGCTCTCCAATTGACAAATAATTAAGATTATTTTGTTGAATGACTTGTAGTAGGTTTTTCCCTTTAGTAGTTATAAGTCTTGATCCCCAGGCAGTATGTTTAGCATTCCAATCGCCTGCTACCAGGAAATGCAGCCCTAGTTGCTCAATGAACTCTTGATATTCTTCTGCTAAAATGCCATGTCGCGGGAGAATATATACAGCTGCAATACTTATTGACCGTGGAAACGTTTGTACTATGATAGTTGCACTTTGAATTTTATCTGTTAAGTATGGCTGCATCACATAGTGCTTTATCGACTGTATTATTATCATGACCGAACCTGCATGAGCAGTTCCATCAGGATGGTTGGCATAGTAGATGTTATAATTGCATATTTTGAAATGTGTTCGGTGTGTTGCATGACTTTTTGAGATTAGTAATATGTCTATTTTGTAAAGGTTTAAAAATACTATGATTTCTTGCACATGATTATTTAATCCATTTGAGTTCCAAGCTGCTGTTCTGAGAGACGTACCCATTATTGCGCTATTTTATTTATAACAATACTCAGCATGCTTAATATTATGCTATTCTGATTCAGTAGTTGTGAGAACATGTTTTTGAACTCGTTAAGAAAGCCTGAGAATGTTTCTGTTATATCTGGAGTTATATATGTGAGATAGAAGTCTGTTGGGTTTATTTAGAATGTCTTTATCTCTTATTTTTATTAGATCTTGATAAGCATTACATCATTTGTAATTAGCAGGATGCTTTCCATTACATAAAGCACAAGTTGGTGGAGTGTCTTTGCTTTTATTACATGTTTTGGTGTCATGCAATTTCCCGCATTTTACGCAGACAAATGGTTCATACAGTATATTTTTGAATGCCCATACTCTTAGCATCGTGTGCACTGTATTATAGTTCTTTTTGGCCTAGGTGGCTCTATTTTAATTTTTATATTTTGGAAGAATTCTAATTTATCAATTTTATTGTTATTATCTTAAGGTTCAAGATTCACAAAGAAAAGAGGCAGTGGATCTTTACTTATTCTGTGGCGTACATTTAGTATGTTTCTTACTTTCTTCTGTCCAGATTTTGCTAATACGTTTGTTATTTCTGTTAATGGAACGAAATGGTGTAAGTTTCGTATCACTACTCTATAGGTTCATTACTCCGTATATGTATATTGGAGGTGGTTTAGAATCTTTTGACTGGGGGTAGATCTTTTTTATTATTTAAATTATTTTGCTCATTATGATTTTGACTAGTATTGGTTTCTGATAGCGATTGGTATCGGTTACTTTTTTCAATTTGTGTGTTCGTTTCGTTTACTTTGATATGTGTTACCAGCTTCTGTTTTGCCACTGCTTGCCACTCATGTTTCTTATCATTTTGGTTTGTTTCACTCATATATAAAATTATATTTCCTTTTTTCTTTCTATCCCTTCTTTGTACTTCATGGCTCTCTTCCCAGCCTGTATTCTTATTTTTCTAAGTTACATTCCTCGTCTACTATGTAGCTTGACGTTTATCTTTCCCTAGTCCCACTATCCACGTCCAATTTCTAACCTAAACCCTTTCTAATTCATCCCATTCTTTACATCTCCTTAGCTATGCTTCGTACTTCGTGACACTTATCACCAGTTTTTCAAAGATCCACTTTCTTTTTTCGGTATCATTTCCAAACATTCTTTCTCCTAACTCCTTTATATGTCCTCCATACTTTTGATCTCTTTTTCTTCTCACCGTCAACTTTTTGTAACTTTTGCCATAAGTTTTAAAGAATAAATATATTATAACGTTATTATTGTACTACATTATTAGTGATTGCTTCTTTTGCTTACTTAATTATAAAACGTTGGAATCTGAGATATTGCTTTTATTTTGCTTTGTGCTTCTTATTTATTCATCAAACGCATTAATGTTAAAATGAATATTTGTTCAACGAATACTATGTTGCATTTGAGCGCTAGAAAATAATTTGTTTTTTCCAATAGTTTTAAACATCTTCAAAAAGCAATAAAAACAAGAAACATCAAAAACTGCAATATTTTAACCAAACATTCGTTTGCTGCTGATGATGATATGAAGCTATTGAGACACATGTTCTGTTCTGTTTTCTTTTCCTACAGATGGACGTTGCAGTCAGTACCATTCATTCCTTCAAAAGCAAATTTGATTAAATGAGTTATACCTACATAATTTTTCGCAAGAACGTCAATGAAATCATTACTATTCAATATTACTGTACAGTATGTAAATTTTTCTTAATTCTAATTCTTAATTAATCTATACGTACTTAAATAAAAATATAAATTGCATCACTGCCGTCACTAATAGTTTTTAATTCTTAGAGCCAGTTGTACCAAACTCGGTTAACTTTAATCGTAGGTTAAGAACAATCGTTGCTATGGTTAATCCTTGGATACCATTGTATTTAACCTATGATTAAATTTAACCAAGTTTGGTGCAACTGGTCATTAGTATTTAATATTTATCAATGTTTGGTTCATAATTTCTTCGTGTACATCAAAAGGCAACTGTCTTAATTCGCATCTTTTATAAGCATTAGAGGTTATACAGGGTGTTCCAGGAGTATAGGACATTTCTTACCTCTACCCTACAGCCAATAGAATTTTTACGCCAATAATGTTGGATAAATGAAAACTTGCTTTCCTCTATTGTTAGGACACTCTCTACATACGGGGATGTATTGATATCTATTTAACGTAGACTAGTTCATTGCATAAACAAAATATTGCGTTACCATACCAACGAACAATAACTTATTAGAAGTGTCAGTGTAAAGTTTGACGTCAAAAAAGTAAACCAGAGTCACGCAATAAATTAAATGAAAAAGATGTCCACCGAAATTGTGAAAATCGAAAACTTGGAGTATCGAGCCATCATCAAGTACCTGTATTTAAAAGGGTTAAGAGGTAAGCAGATTTACGAAGATATGCTTAATACCCTTGGTGATCAATGTCCTTCGTATGCAACCGTCAAAAATTAGAATGCAAGCTTCAAAATAGGTAAATTTTCCATTGAAGATGATGACCGATCGAGAAGGCCAGTTTCTGTGTCAGTCCCCGAAAATATCGATGCAGTTCATGACATTATTTTATCAGACCGTTGAATTGGGCTAAAACGGATATCTGAAGCACTGAATATTTCATACGAACGTGTTCATCATATGGTTCACGTCAATTTGAACATGAGAAAAATTGCTGCAAAATGTTTGAATGTTGACCAAAAGCGTGCAAGGATAGAAGCATCGCGTTCGATCTGTGCTCGATTTGAAAACGATGTAGACTTCTTAAACCGAATTGTTACTATGAATGAGATTTGAATACATTTCTACGATCCAGAAACAAAGTAACAATCGATGGAATGGCGACACTCTGGTTCTCCAAGACCTAAGAAGTTTCGTGTCCAAAAATCGGCTGGAAAAGTTCTTGCTTCAGTTTTTTGGGATTGCCATAGAGAGATAATGATTGATTTTTTGGATAAGGGTAGAACAATAACTGGAGATTACTATTCGACATTACTGACCACTCTACGAGAAAATATTAAAGAGAAAGCTATCCAAAGGTGTTTTGTTTTTGCCCGACAACGCCCCTGCACACAAATCTCATGTTGCCATGCAAAAAAATCGTGATTTAAGGTTTGAATTACTAGAACACCCTACTTGTTTAGCCGATTTGGCTCCGTCCGACTATCACCTCTTTCCTCAACTGAAAAAAAGTTTAAAAGTTCGTATATTTTCTTCCAACACAAAGTAGGTGTTGAACCATCTACTTTTCGTAACTAGTTACAAAAAGTATAACTTCTCGTAACTAGTTACGAAAAGTAGCCCTATGCGAGCCAGATTTACACGAGGAAAGCAGTTGGTAATTCTCAAACCATGTTTACTATTTGAGGTTATATCCGTTTAGCTTTTTAAATTTATATCTATTTAGTTTACAACAAATTTGTTGCCGTTTCTGAGTAACATTAAGTATTATTGTGCTTGCAACCTTCGTTAGAAAATTGTAATTTTTATTATTATTAACCCTCTACTGCATAACGTTCCCATTCTGGAACATAAACTATAAAAATTCCGTATTCATCCATAAGAATAAAATCTCAATTTATATGCATGATGTTCCCATCAGGGAACATAATTTTACGATGTTGTGCTATCAGATCACAGAAGGCGAAAATGTTATATTTGCAGAACTTAGTTTTAGTTTGACATGTGCGTGGTTTGTAGGTTAGTCTTTGTTCCAGTTTTTGTTTGAAAGTTTCTCATCTATAAAATGGTAAGTAACTGTATATTTTTCATAATTGTAATCTTTCATATGTAACATTTAGATTCTAACTTTGAAATTTACGGAAATTATAATTTCTGCGCCCAAAACATGACTTTGATTGCATGTTCCCATTCGGGAACATTGCGCATAAAATGTACCACTGTAAAATGCATTCCTATTTTAGGAACTTACATTTCTAAAATGGATGTTCGAACTTTTTATGGAAAAAGAAGTGTTGGTGGTGCTGTGATGCAGGTGAGGGAAATTCCTTCTGACAGTGAGGATTCAGTGTTATCAGATGATGCCGACGGTCAAGGTAATATTTACTGATTTTTTATTATTTCTTTAGTACCTACTACGAATTTTATTATTTTAGACCTTATTGAACGTGTAGATGACGTAGGAATACCTGATGACTCAGATAGCGAAGATGAGCTTCCCCTTGCCCAAATACAAGAATCCATCATGTATGAAAAGAAAAAAGTGCCATTGAATTGGAAGTCTAAATTTACTACATCTGATCCAGAGTCCACGAAGTTTAGCGGAGATGAAAGTTTACCAGCTGATATTCTTGCGCTATCAACTAAGTTATTCAGATATTTTTTTACCGACGAATTTTTTCAAACAATTGTAGAGCAAACGATGCTGTACAGTACACAACAATGTCCTCAAAAACCTTTGATCACATCCACTGACGAACTCCAAAGGTTTTTTGGAGTTTTATTATGGATGTCAAATACACGAAAATACTGGTCACCTGACACACGGATTTCACAAGTGGCCAATGTAATGCCCGTAAATAAATTCAAGGAAATCAAAAAATTCCTTTATTTTACCAATAACTTGACTTTGAAAGATAAAACTGATAAAATAATGCCTGTTCTGAACCAAGTTAGGGATTGCTGTCTGAAAATGCCACTTGAAGAAAGTGTATCTTGTGACGAACAAATTGTTCCTTTCAAGGGTAGAATTTTGTTGAAAACTTATAATCCAAAAAACCCCATAAGTGGGGGTATACAATTTGGGTACTATCAGGTGTAAGCAGATTTTCTTACAATTGCCAGCAATGTTGTCGTAAGATTGTGTAGATGTATTCCAGAAAATAAATTTTACAAGGTATACTTTGATAATTATTTCTGTGGAATACCGTTGTTGGGTTATTTACATAATAGGGGTATATGTTGTGTTGCGACGGTTTGAGCAAATCGCTTATATGGGTGTAAGTTTCCAACAGAAAAGGAGATGAGACCAGAAGGAAGAGGTACAATTCGTCAGATGGTAGCATCATATAATGGAGTTGTAATAAACGCTTTTCAATGGTTCGATAACAAAATTGTTGGTCTTGCAAGCACGTTTTGTGGCACACACCCCTTGCATAATGTCAAACGGTTCTTTAGAAGTGAACGATCGACTAAAGAAATTAAGTGCCCCGATGTAATCCAACAATATAATCGTCATATGTGGGGAGTAGACCTTTTAGATTCTATTTTGGGGCTGTACCGAATTCGTGTTCGTAGTAAAAAATGGTATCACCGTTTGTTTTATCATATGCTTGACGTAGTAGTTGTAAATTCATGGTTACTTTATAGAAGAATTCAGCGGCAATTGAGAAATACTAATTATGTTCCATTACTGGAATTCAAAACTCAACTTGCAAAAAGTCTCTGTCATATAGGTATGAACAACAGAAAAAGAGGTAGAACCAGTACGGACATAATAAGGCCAAAGAAACGGAACTGTAAGGAGCCAAGGCCCACTACTGATATCCAAAAGATGCGTCGCAACACTGGCCTCGGTACACAACTGAAAGACAACGCTGCAAACAAATGAACAGTAAGAGCAAAAGTAGAGTAATGTGCGAAAAATGTAAAGTTCATCTATGTTTTTACCAAGACAAAAATTATTTTGTCAATTTTCATGTGTCCCAATAATTTTGAATTAAACTTTTATTTTTGTTGTTTGTATACATAATGTTCCCAAATGGGCACCTAAGAAATTTTGGAAAATAAAGATAATAAAATGGAATGTGGAATTTTTTTTTCAATTTTCCCAAAATGAGTATATAAAACTTAAGCTGCATGCAAATATTTAACTAAATCTGGATCAAAAAAATAATTCATGCAATAGAGGGTTAATCTGAACTCTTCCGCTCAACTAACCTTAAGTCGATAGCAACAAAAACAAATTGAGAACATAACAACATACAATGGGAATGTGTTAATATGATATTGAATTAAGCAATTTCATTATGTACTGCATATAGATGTACGTTCAATTTAACGTTTACTCTGTTTTTGTCAAAACTAGAAAAAATCTTGTATGTAACACGTAACGAAACATGATTTTTTGTAACAAATGTGATAATAGCGGGACGAGCGAAGCGTTTCGTCACTGATTACATAAATAGCTATTATATTTGGTGAACATGTTCTAATTGAGGTATCTCATGCTTTTTTCTTTAATAATCTATTGCTGTATGTTTCATCCTGGGGATTGTATAATAATGAAAAATTACATACCAACTTCAAAAAAATCTCTTCATCAGACTCAAATTTTGTTCACACTTAGGACGATAACGACCTTAACTCTCCATGGTTTAAAAGTTGTCATCCGTTATACAAGGTATGAGAAAAATAATGTCAAACTTTGTAATAAAAATAATGAATAATGTGATAAAATCAAATGGAAAATTTGATATATTTGATATATTTAGAGTTGGATATAAAATTAAATTTTGTACAACTTTGCTATACAGTTTGTCTACCAAAACTCAATCGTTCATCGCAAAACTAGTTTTTTGTAAATAATTATATGTTTTAAGTTTCAATTTAAGTATAAATATGCAAAAATCTTACGAAGAAGTTGCAAAGTTTAAATAGCTTTTCAATATAGATGTACAGTGTATTTATTTTGTTTTTATTAACAATATTTTTTCCTAACGACATCTTTATCAATACTTTTTAATTATAAAAGTATAAGTAAACTCTAAAAAGAAGAACAAATATTCTTTAGAAACCTCTGTCTATTCGCTGTTGACGTAAGTCTTTCAAAAAATACGCAAACGATACTAAACCAAATTTAAACGTAGTATTTTATTTGTTTTGTAAATTTTGGTCGCGGTTTGTTGAATGTTTGCTGCAGAATTTATTAATATTTTAAACATTTATTCATCGTCACACTCAGTAGATTACATGAACCTTCTTTTGTAAAAGCAAGTAATTGCCCGGATCATCCAGTTTTTACTTTAATCCTCTTAAAGTACAATTCGCATTAGTATGGAACCGCAATAGGGTTATCAAGATTCTTTATTATTGGATGTGCGTTTTGTATAAGCATCACAATGCGTAATTACAGATAAATACGGCATAGACTAGTATTTATTCCAGTCGTTATGTATGCGAATAATTAAGAATGATTTATATTTTATTGCCGGTCTTTTTTTTTCTATTTTGAAACAAATTAAGTTACCTTTTATGCAATTAAAATAATTTCAATATTTTTTAGAATGTAGAATTGTTTATTAACACTAACAATTTCGGATGGATTCGTTTTTGTACGTATACCATCCATCCCTGAGGATCGGTGTTCAATTATCTATGTATATTAAAGCTCCAGCATTTATCTTGCGTTTTATATTAAATAACAGTCCAAATTTTATCATCTCCAAAACAAATCTATTTAATGAAAAAGCGGTTGAATGTTTCAAAATTTTCATGATAATACTAAAGTTTATGGATATTCTAGATGGCATCCGCCACATTTATAAATACAAATATATTCAGCGATAGTAATAACCTAGAATTTATTAAATAATTTAATTAAATTAAAAAAAAATTGTATATTCCAATGTTTACTGCAAAAATGTGTTATTAATACGTTAAAAATACGTGCAGACTCCTTCAGATTTATTGATAGGAATAAATTGAATAAATATTTTAAATAATAATCGTGTCTTGTATCTTCTACCGTTTTCAAGACCCCCATGCTGTTCATTGTTATCTTGGACATAGTGTATATCAGAAATTAAAACCACAAAGTAGCAGGATGTTTGTAGAAAATATATTTACTTCTTTCTCGGTTTGAATCTCTAGACATAAATTTCATCTTTTCATCAAACATTGTGGTAGCTAGGTCAACGTATTTTTCGTCCTACACCGAAATAGTTATTTACATTCGCGTGCGGAAAATTAAATTTTACAGCGCGAATAAATTTGTTAGCGGAGTGCTTTAAATTTATTAAGCGCTGTAAAATAATTAAACGCACAAGATTTGTATTACATTTTTTGGCCAACGTTTTTTAAATGGTAAAAATTTAAAATTAACAAATATTTTGCTGTCAATTGTCAATATGGGTCATAAAGTGAACTGTAATTTAGAATACACAAGAAGAAGCTAATCATTTACATAAAACTAAAAATATTCTATATAAATTTATTTTTTATCATTTAACAGTAAAAAAGTTGTTGATTTAGTAAATATATTTTTGTTCTTTACGAAGATTTTTATTGACAAATGTACCTTAAGGGCGGACAAATTTGGGTAATTTTTAAACACGCTGAGCGTGCACTGTACGTAATCGTGAAGCTTGATTTTTACACACAATGCGGTAAAGTACGGTTACTATGCGGTAAAGTACGGCTACTATGCGGTAAAGTAGTGACTGATTTATCTGCTATTTGGAAACGTTTTAAAAATCCAATAAGCCGATTTTAAAAAATGTACTTTACACCATACTGGACAGGATAATGTACAGAATAAAAGCGCATTTAATTTTTATGTTGATTTAGATATTGATGGCGCCATCTATACGTCAGTTAAACAAATGAACAGGCACATATTAGGTGGTGTATATCAAAATGGTTAGACAGCCAGGCTTACATAAAATCAGTAAAAATAATTTTGTCCTTTTTTTACTTTTTGATGATGATCGTCGGCCAAAAAACATTATACATTATATTTCGTATGTAAAATGTGTTACGGTGCCCCAGCTAATGAGGAAAACTCGCCCTTCTGGCTCGTTCCTCAAACAAAACTGTCGCGCCGTAAAATCCTACTTTCCACACTCTAATGTAAATTACTATTTCGGACGAAAAAAACTTATTTAAAAAACCAAATTTGTTTATTTCTATATTATTTGAAACATTAACTTATCAACAAGAAGAGCCATAGATTAAACAACGCCAATTTTAACGAATATGGTGATAATAATTAACTAACCATCCAAGATTAAAAATAATAATTACTAATTATGTGAATTAGGAGCTGCATATAAAAAAAATTTATGGCATCTCGACGAGCATTTTGATTTCAACGAAATTTTCATGGCAACTTGATTAATTTGGGGCATCATTTAACATTATTCTTGGATTTTTTTTAATTTTATATAATCGAATAAGAAATAATGTATGATGCACGGACGAAAAAAATATTTCGGATTCTTTCCCTTTGACGGACGAGGCGAAAATCAATCGAAATATTTTATTTTTCGTTCTCATAACAAAATACTATGATTTGACAATTCCACGCATATGTAAAAAATGCAATTTGTTTATATAAAAATCTTAGTTCGCTATCGGATAAAAACAAAGGAACAAGTGTATAAAAAATCGAATAAATTACGTTACCATGGTGAATTCATGTAAGCTATTAATGCAAAAAACCACAGGTATATTTGCAAAAACAAAATATTAAGTAAAATTGAACATTTTGTTCTGGAAAATAAGGTATCATTTTATTCCTCATTCATAATCTTATTACGCATTATTATGGGATACTTGATTCGGGGAATTGTCTTTACAAATACCACTCGAGCTCAGATTTTGAGAGATATATTTCTAGGTTTTTTTCTCGTACTTACTTACATTAACTCTCTTAAATTGCCAAAGTACTAAGTACTCGAATAACAAACAAAAAAAATAACAGGCCAAATCTGAGCTATAGTGGTATTACCCCCGACAATTTAAGGTATACAAGGTGATGACGGAAAGAAGTGCAAGTAGTAACGATAATAATCCCTGTAAATTCCCCAACTTTACTAGTCATAAGAATATTAAAATTTAAATGCCCAGTTGCATAAACCCTTGTTAAAGCTGTTGTTAGGTAACTGTCATTGGTAATATTTAAATTTTGTTAAAGAATTTTTTTAAAGTTGTGTTCTAAGAAGTGATATAACAAAGTGTCGACGAAACCGTGTATAGGGGTGGAGTATCTTTTTAAAAACCAGTTGCTTCTACGTTTAGAAAAACCTAACCTAAGAAGTTAGATTTTTTATATAATATTTTGTTGTCTTTTGGAAATCATGCGTCTAAGTTTCATATGTTTTTTTGCAGTAATAAATTTATATAAAATTCACGATCAGTGAATTATGATATAAAATAAATAATTTCCTGACGACTTGAAGAAATTCAATACTGTATATCCCAATTTTCAAATAAACCTATTCATTAGTTCCTGAATTACAGCCGAAAAAAAATCTTGGAACACTGTATATTATTCGATTTAGTTAACGCGAGTGGTCATCTTCTTTAGAGGTCCTACCATCAGCAATGTTGGATAAGACTGATGAGATCTGCTGCGCAAATTGTATTTACACCGGTTCAAAGGGGGCTTGTATTGTTTCCGTCAAAACCGCATCGAGTAGACTGCTGTCTGAGACACACCGAAAAGTCAGCGGTATTCGAAATGCGGTTAGCAATGGGGATACTCTTCGAAACCTACAAGCTAGAGCAGCGACTAATGGTTAGCATTGGGGAGGCCACCAAGATCTATAAACATCCAGAAAACTTCAACAGAAGAGAAGAAACCCTGAGACTCAACCAGTTCTGGAATCGAATCCTCAAGAACACACAATGGATAACAAGTGTTTTTTTTAATCCCCGAGGCAATCTAGTAAATACATGTTGATTGTAGTACAATGGTAGCTTCAATAATCATAAAATGTTAACGCCAACTTTCAACGCTTGATTTTAAAACAGTTAGAAAGAGTTAATTTATCTGCTACACCCTACCTTTCTGAAAATCCAGCACTTTTTTTTTCTTTAGCCAACCTTGGATATTCCATGCTCTACAGACCAGGACCCAGCATCCTTAAAACCTTGAGTACAGGCAATTTTTATTGTCGTTTGTTGGATATTTTGGCTCGACCCATTACCACCCGGTTTTTGTAGAACCTCGAACACAGTGTATTTAGCGTAGTTTTCCGGTTATTTTTTCAATCCTGCTCACCGTTTACCGGTTTTTATAGGTCGGACAGGTATTTATGCTTCTTGTGTCTTAAATGGTGACGAGTCACATTCATTTAAATAACTTTCCATCCAAATGTAATAAAGGCAAACACGTTTTCGGCAACATGAGCACGCAAAACGCAGTTTTGTGCATTTTTCCGTTTGGTAAGTAAGTGGATCGTCTATAGCAAAGAACCAGCAGACTTTTTTTACGGTTAAGACTAGCAGAGTACCAGCAGTACCAAATCATGGGTTTGAAAATAGGTGCTATTAATTGGTAATGTAAAATATACTACAACTTCATTACTCCCTTTCTGTTATTCCAGTTATCCTTGGGATTTACACCATCCATGCTAAAAAAATTCCAATGATGAAAGTATTTCTTTAGCAAGTAGTTCAAAGTTATCAGACAAGTCAACCATATGGTCCTGAAAACTTGTTGCGGATTCTTTTATTTGGTCCCCATCACTAATTTGCCTTCTGATGACAACAGGGGTGATTTGTCTGCTTCCAACCAGCGTTATTAGCTTTGATATTGAGTCATCCATTTCCGTATACTTCTTTAAAACAAATAAACGAATATGTGACGCCCGTAGGATTTTGTGTGTTGCTTTTGCTTCAACAAGATGAGCAAAGGTGTATTTATCAATTGCTTAGTACTTTTGCAACATAGTTAACCGCAAAATGTGTCTTTTGAAGTGAGTAACACTTTGCCTACAGTTATTTCCGGAATTTCTCTGTGCTTCTTTAAAGTTTTTTAATTCTAGTTTGGATGCTCGGCTGAAAAATTTAAGATTTCAACTACTATTGTATCCATAGGAATATTACTAGTGGCTGCCCTTTTCTTCCCTGCCCAGACGTGCACAATCGTTGTGATCTTCATCGCCATCCATTTCATTTTCTAAAAACGTTACTTCTTGAAGGGCTAAATATTGAGGCTACGGTTCAGAAAACGTTAACTACTCATTTCTCTTCGACATGAAACTCATCAACTATTGTCAAAAAAGCTTCTAGAAGTTTGCAAACAGTCAGTATCAGATGATATTTATTTGCAGCAAATCGGAAATTAAAGAGTTTACTCTGAAAGCATACCAAAAGAATTGATTTCATGAATTTCGGGGGAACCTGTGGATGTTGGATCGCAATCGTCAATTTGCATTCTTTCAATTTTGGCCAGTAGACCGGCCATTACATTGGTTTTGCGATTGTGGGCAAGATTAATTAATTGGCCGACTGAATTTTTTTGGCGTGTGAACTTCCTTTTATAGACTTTTTACGGGAAACGGATAGGTACCCCAATTAAAAAAATTTCTTCTGTCATTCAGTTGCTCCTTAGGAGAGAGTCAAAAATTTACCTACGCCGTATAACCGCAGGTATTAGCTTCCTGCACAGCTCAAGAAGATGCAATCACTTAGAAGAAACACAAGCATATTTCAATGTAGAAAAGAAATAAATTCTTAAGATGTCCTGCAACATTATGCAGGGTGAATCTCCACCACAGTAGCACGTACGTTGATAAATGACATTTTAAAATTATTTTAAAATATACAGTATGTCCCAAAAAAGGGTGGCCCATCAAAGTTATATTTTTTATTATAGGACACTATGTATATTATTGCATTTTTTTTATTGCCCGTAAAAAATAAGATATACTTTCATAAAGATTCCTTATACCTAAATAAAGAGTGTTTTGAGTTACGTCAACTTTTCTTAAAACATGGAGTATTAAAAAAATTTAATATTTTCTAATCTTTCTTTCCATTAGACTCTTGGTTTTCCTCGATGTCTCGCCTTCTGATCTTAAATTGAACATTTTCTTGGGTATTCTTTCTTCCTTCAGCTCAGTTGTTTTTCTCTACAAGAGGGTTTAGAATTAATTCTTCTCTGATGGTTTTATTTCTTATTCTATCTCTTTTGGTTTTCCGATTATATTACTAAGGTACATCATCTCTGTTGCGGCCACTTTTGATTTGTGTTTGATTAGCATTGTTCATGTTTCTCACCCATAGTTAAGCGTTGGTGTATAAATGGTTTTGTATAAATGTAGTTTTGTTTTAGTGCTCATTTTTTTTTACCTGCTAAGGTATTATTTATCTGGCAGTAGATATTGTTTGCTTTTGCTGTTCTGTTTCGTATTTTTGGTATATTTTTCCATTTTTGTTGATCATTACACTTAGGTTTGGCCAGAATGCTGTTTGCTCTTCTTTGAGCTTGTTTTTTATCTGTGTTCTTACGCGTTTCTTTAAGATTTTTTAGTATAGTTTGAGCGCGACTAACGTTAAGCAAATTGCCCTATAGTTTTAGCACCATTATGTTCCTTTCCTTTCCTTTCAGGGCTTTTTATTTTTCTACACTTATTTACTCTTCCACAATTTCCTCTCTGGCATCTAAAGCTTCTTCTGGTCTTATTGCGTCTGTTCTATCTTTAATTTTTTCCGCGTAATGGTCCCTCCAAGTTCTCAATATGTTTTTGCTATTTATTTATAGCTTCTTGTATACATTCCAAAACTGCTTCTGATTTTTTCGTATAGTTTTCTCCAAATTTTTCCCATGATTCAAGTTTTCTTCTTTTAACTGCTTCCTTTACTTTTTATCTTCTTTGGCGGTTTAATTCATTGTCTGCAACTGTTTTTGTTCTCGTAAACTTAATCTAAGCCTCTTTTTTTTCTATTACCTTATTCTTTACCTAGTCCTTCCATCATTTGGTTCATTTTAATTTGGGCTCGTTTTAATTGTTGTTTCCACATATTATCTCTGTTGTCCATAGTATCTAGTTATCTAGTTATTTTTGTATAGCTCTCTTTTTTCTTGTTTTTCCAGCTCTTCTAGATATAACCTTTCATGTAAATTGTTGTTGTTTTTTTGGGAGGCGGTTTCAGATTAGTGTCAGTTATTAGTAGTCGGTGGTCTGTACTGCGTTCTGTTCCACTTATTACTTTCGACGAGAAGTATAATTAAAGTACCCGGTACACTCTGTTAGAAAACCTAGGAGGCTCTGGCGACCCAATGTCGAGGGGTATTACCCGACCCCATTTGTGCCGAAGTAAGGGGACGCTTATCGTTGGGCCAATCACCCACATGAATTAATATGATTCAGAGAATAAATAAACACATCGGAAAAGGACGCGTTTGTTTTTATTATACAAAATAATAATTAATAATAATAAATTAGCTCACGTCGAGATGAGCATGTTTCAAAATGAGTTCGCAACGAGATGATCTCCCGTCGAGATGATCTCGCGTAGAGATGATCACACATAAAGGTATCGAGATGGCGGCGTCAAAGTGGCTTCGTCGAAATGAACTGCTTTAAGATTTTTCATTAGCGAAGATTTTCATTAAACCAAAACGTGCCCAATTTTCCAAAATAGTGTTACATTCCATTTGCTCAATTTTCTCGTATTTGCAGAGTAAGAAAATAGATTTTACAAGATTTAAATGCGATGCAAACATGTTTAGGGATTTGAAGTGTAGGTAATCTTTTGTATGACTATATTAAATATTTATTCGTATGGTAATATTTTCTTTGACGTATGTAGCTATTCTAGAATGGGCCTACTTATTGAAAACCTTTTACTATACCTTTATTGAGTATACTTGTCTCATCTCCACAGTGTGTTTCCTGTAAAAGTAAAATATCGAGCCTCTTCCTAAAAATATTAGACAAGAAATCTGATTTGTTCTTACTCAACCCTTTAACATTAATTTGTAGAATATTTGTTGCGTGCCCTGTATTAGTGTATGATTGTGTTTTGTGAAATTGTGTTGTACATTTTTCCTAATTGTCCGGGAGGGTCTGATGACCAAGTCCGAAAACCAAAGTTCTGATTCTCGGGAACAACATGTTTTGCTTGTTGACCATGGAGTAATGTAAAGTACTGATCACTTTTCATATTTTATATTTGTATTAAAAATCCTAAACACACACAAAAAAACTCTAACAAATATTGCCGTATATGACGTTTTGACCATTAACATTAAGTTTCATTGTTTTAGTATTTTGAGATTTTTTGTCGTTTTGTGACCTTAAATTTTTTTTCTAGAATTATAAAAAATATTACATTTTTCCACGACATACTTAGAAAACGGACGTTTTTTGTGGGAAAAATTGTTTTCTTCGCTTGTTAGACAAATAACTATTAACTAGAGCGTAAAAGAATCTTTGCCGTTCAACATTCCCGTCGTTTTCCTGGAAATATGTCTGAATTCAGTTAATTAATTAAAAATTTTGACAGGACCCTTTATCTTAACCCGACCCTTTAATGAATGGGGAGAAAAAATTATAAGGCCCTCTTTTGGCCGTAAATTGGTCTGACGTTAAATTGTAAATGAAAGCCTACAATTGTAGAAAAAAACGTTGTTTATATTACGGGTGCAAAGCGGTTTTTGATTTTTCGAATGTATTTTTTGTCCCGACCTTCGGTCTCGATAACGTTCTTTAACTCAAAAAATCTATGCTTTGCACCCTTAATACAAAAATAACTATTTTAATAAATTTTTGTTATTTTCGCAAGGCAGTTAACAACTCCTGGACCGTTGATTAAAGTGGAAGGTAAACGAAAAGATTTCAACCAATTCTGGGGTTATAGCAACGTTTCGCAGTCTGTGTTGCGGGTGCTTCATCGGGCCTGTGCCAGATCAGATTGCTATTTTTCTTACATAAGTTGGTATCTTTTTTTTATAAAAAAAAACCGTCTTAAGCACAACTATATCTTTGGTTGTTTTTGGTAAGTAATGAGAGTATGTACAAGAATAAAGTTGTTTTAAATAGTTATTTAATAATTCATAAATAAATAAATTCACAGCTGCTAAGTTTTTTGTGTTTACAAGAAATTTGGGTTGGTAGCACTGTCCCGCCGATTGCTTGACAATTACATTACCGTACATCGAGAATAACCGGGAATCAATAATCTTAGGCTATGAGTACAAAATAGTTATTTACCTAACGAGTTCGGGAAGATGAATTTCCCGCATGAGCACTTTGTTTGACGCACGACAGTAAGGAGTGCGGTATTAGTGCAAATGCGGAAAATTTCTTCTCTAAAGAGTTAGAAATATTATTTTTTGTAAAGAGTAACTGTAGTAATAATTCATAAATAAATAAATTCACAGCTGCTTAGTTTTTTGTGTTTACAAGAAATTTGAGTTGGTAGCCTGTCCCGCCGATTGCTTGACAATTTGCTTTGCATTGTCAACTAATATCAACCTAACAATAATTTCCCTATTCCCTCGGAAACTAAAAAATACTCCGGTGCGGGAAATGGAACTTCCCTTGCATCGAGAATAACCGGGAAATCAGCAATCTTAGGCTATGAGTACAAAAAAATATATACACTCCTATAGTGGATTCATGGAAAAACAGCAAAAAAAATTAAATATGACGTAAGGGACATGTAGAGAACTTTTATACTGTGATGTAGAAATTGACGCTTTGGAAGGTTAGCATCATGTTGTGCGTAACAAAGTGGCACTGTGGCAAACAGATATTAAGAAAACAACTTGTATATATCAGCAGGGTCCGCATGTACAGGGTATCCAGAAATTCTTCTGCCAAACAGAAACTACAGGCACTAGAGGTTATTTTATGTTGATTTAACTTAAATTACCTTAATGTGTCAGATAAAAATTGTTAAGGGAATACATTTTACTGATCAAAATACGTTAGAAAAAAATACTACAGCATTCCTACCTCTATCGATACAACTTTATCTGACACATAACAGTTTGGGTGATACGAATTTTTATAAGTTTTCACCCCTTCTCAACCTTTTTTGACGGGGGTATGGATGCTGCAGTATTTTTTTTCTAACGTATTTTGATCAGTAACATTTATTCCAGGTGTAATTTGTATCTGACACATGATAGTTTCTAATTTAGAACTAGTGGATGAAATGTGTGCATAATTTCACACCGCACCGGTAAATACAGGGTGGGCAAATTTTGATGTTTGTATAGGGTATCTCGATAACCGTAAGAGATAGAGAAAAATAGATATCGGTGTCTCGATCTGTTTTTTTTTTGAGAGAAACTCATTGGTAAAAACTAGACTCGGCTATCGTCTTTTGTTTTCGAGTTACAGCGAAAAGTTCGAGATACCCTATACAAACGTCGAAATTTGCTCACCCTATACATGATGTTATGTTAGAAACACAAAATTAATTTTTTTTGAAAACGGTTCATGATATCGATTTCAAAGAAGAGGATTTTTTTATAAAGATTATCTTAAATTTCTCAAATTTGGTATCAGATAAAAAAAGTAAAAAACAAAACACTTTTAATAAAATTACCCGTTGGTCTCCCCCTACTGATACGCTTGTAGTGCTTGTAAAAATAAATTAATTACAGCGAATGATGGGTTTATAATCGATTATTGATTATAGAAAGTTTGGAATTTTTAAGTAACGGCATTTTTAAATGATTTAAAAAAACTCATATAACGATGTCTTTTTCAAAGGGTTGTAGCTGACTGACGAAGCATTTTCGGATTAAAGTAATTTAAGTTAAATCGACATAAAATAACCTCTAGTACCTGTAGTTTCCGTTTGGTAGAAGAGTTTCTGGACACCCTGTATATATTTTTTGGATGCAAAATATTTCTAATTCTACATAAAACAAATTTAAAGCAACAAAAGATTTATTATCTTTCAGTTGCAATCACAAAAATGTTTACAATATAAAAATAATGTAAGAAAGGATTATAGATTCAAATACTTACTCTCATTGTATTGTATTGTAGAACTTTTTCTCTGTTTTTGTTGCTAAAAAATAAACCGAAAAACGGATACCATCAGATAATAAGCTCTTCACCACAATACGTCACATTAGTAAATGTATACGTTTCTTTATTACATGCTTTTTACTTAAAGAATTGCTTTGTATTTAATAACTGTTCCCTTTTAATCATTTTGCCTCTGTTAAAGTTCATTGAAGTTCATGATTTAACATCCCAGTATGTATCACACTATACAATCATTAGAAATCGATTCCCAGGAAAATATTATTTATAAACAATTCTCTTGAAGCCAAATTGGCTTGGATTGAACTAAAACTTTGAAAAGCCCCATTTTGCATAACCAGCTTTTGTATAAAAAAAATTATAAACTAAACGCTGCGCTGTATGTACTTTGATATTTCAATCAACGTTTTGACCTAGTGAAACCCGAAGTGACAGCCCTTTGCTTAAAGTACCTATGTAATAGAAAAGTTTAACGTTTGTGAATTTCTTTTGTTGCAACAAAATTTGTCGCGGTACAGATGAAGATTTCAAATTTATACTTAAATTCTTAAGTGACATGTTTGTCATTTAATGTAAACATTTATCTCCCCTCAATACAATATTAAAAAAATAAAGGACTCACCAAAATAAAATCTTACTAAACCATTTTGTAACAAAAACAAATAATTACTACAAAAATTGAACCAATAATAAAAATAAATCGTACCTCTTAACGCTGCTCCAACTTGACGTCACCATTGCTGCCTTAAAATTGCACTCAACTTGCAGTACACTGAAACACGAAAATTACACAACCGCACTGTGTATTTTTAAAGAATAAGTTCGCGTACATGCAGCGAAATAAAATATTCCGGAATATTCGAATAAAATAACGTTTATTCTGAAATTTATTGCGAACCAAACGTAACGTCACACGACGCACTTCGTTGCAACTGTTGATCCACAGCTCTCTATGTTTAACATTCTAAAAAATTACCAATTTTTAAATTAGTATTTACTTACATTATACTTATAGTTTATATTTGTAGCATTAAATATTCACATAAATTTTAGTTTTTTTTTAAATAGGGAGAAAGGAAAAACTTCATCGAATTATTATGAGTAATTTTTGTTCCAACCGTTCTGTAAGCTTCTGACGTCATTTTTACGCGGTATTTTTAAAACTATATGCTTAAACTATTTTAGAGACATATTTAAGTTTGTGAGTTAATGGTGTTTCATTAATGCGTTGCTAACATTTATTTCATTTCAAATTCGTTAACCACTGTTTCTAATTAAAATTTTGAATTATACATTTTGAAATATATTTTTAAAAAAATGTTTACAAATGATTAATTTTGACAAGCTTCTTGGCCATAAAAATTACACATTGATATTATTGAATCCGAAAGTGTCTGAAAACTTCAACATAATAATGTTTTCGAAAACATTAAAACAGTACAAAGCGAGATGGAACTTTAGATTAGAAAAATTTACCAATGGTTAACAATAATGTTGATTGTCCTCCTGTGGACTATCCTTCGATAATAAATTTACAAAATTTAGAAAAAATTAAATATTTACATGGTATCACAAAATATGTGTTCCAGGCTTAAAAAATTTTTATTATAACTCTTAAACCGCGTTTACACCGAAGTTGAAAACTAAAGTTGACAATTTTTAATGGAAAATTTTTTATAGAAATCTAAAAAGTTACTCTTCTTGAGTAAGTGGAAAACTTGTTGCCATAAAATTGACGCGCAAAGCGGGCAGCAACAAATCTTCCACTTTTAGTTGTCAACTTTTTTTAATCCTTTTTTAGGCTGCGTGTACACCAAAGTTTTCCACAAAGTTTTCCACAAAGTTTTTCACAAGTTACCAAAATTTGTTACATTTTCTACAAAATACATTAACTTTTTGTGTCTTTCACTTGTAGAGAGACTTCCACAAAATTTTAGTTTCCCGCGGAGAGTCGGTAAAGATCAAAGACAACTAAAAATAGATGAATTGTTGCTGCGCGCTTTGCGCAAGCAACTTGTAGAAAACTAGAGGAGAACTGTTCCCCATCCACGGGCTTCGGATGTGACTGGACTGAAATGAAAATCATAAAATCAATAGTAATCAGCCATTTTATCTTTGATCTCAAAATATCATACAAAATAATAATATAGGGTTAACGACAATTTCTTATATGTGAAATATTTACGACAGGTATTGCTTTTCTGTAGTTTGTGTCACGTTTCTAGATTTTATGTTCGATCATTGAAATCAAATACTCAACGTCACTACAGCTTTATTCTCATACAGGTTTTGACACTACTGTCGCACCACAGCTTACCACTGAACGGATCGACATCATCTTGTTAAAGATTAGCTAACATGTCATGCCACTGAATATATCCTTAGCCTGGAACGAGGGTCTCACCCAGCCACGGCACTAATTGCATCTTCTTCGTCCGACATCTTGACAAACCTTTCGTGTTAATTCAATGGCAACAAGTTTTCTACTTACTGAAGGAGATCAACTTTTTAAATTTTCTACAAAAAATCTTCTACTTGTCGTTTAATTTGAGAAGAGCAACTTTTAGTTTTCTGCAAAAAAAAAATCTTCAAAACTCAAAAACGCCACTAAATGTGTCCAAACGTCAATATGCAAAATTGACAAGTATCGCTTCTTTATCGTAGTTAATATTCATTTCTAATACTTCAACCACATACACAATAAGATTTCTGACGTGAAGATTTAAAACTGAAAGTTCTTGTCAAATCTTAAATCTTTTTAATTTGAAAAAAACTTAAAATTTAGAAAATGGCATTTATTACTTAACAAAAAGCAAAAGTTATTGAATGCTTCTTACGAACCAATGTATGAATAAACGGTAAGTTTAATTTTTACTGTAAACTGTGTTAACAATAAAAATATTAAGTTACTAATGCCTTATACATTGTAACGGTTGTTGTTTACAAATAACAAGAAAAAGCGACGGCTCTAGCGGTACAACCTAGAGAGAAAAAGTAAGAGAAATTGGCTCGATGTAGCGCACTAAATTCGTGGGGTATTTATATATAGCAGCAGCGTCCGGTTTCGTCGGTGAGTGGGGAATCCTTAGAGAACTGTAAAGAAATAGATTGTTGTTTAACAAAGCGCCACCTGCTGGGTAATAGAAAGGAATAAAACCGACCAACAGGAGATCAACAGGTTTTACTTAAGGTCTAATTCACTAAATCAAACACAAATCAGAGAAGCAAACAGACAATTCAATACAGCAAACAAATCTTAAAGTACTAGTAGAATGTGACAGAAATATAGAGACTGTCGCATATAATTACGTGCGTTAGTAACAACAATAAATAAATCTCGCAATTAATGTGTCGAATTTTAGGTAAGCTTTTTAGTAACACTCAAAGGCTCTGCGTACACACGTCACTTACACACGTCGTGTTAAAACTAACTTAAACTCGGATTAAAAAGGTAAGTACGTCCCGCCAACCTAAAAAGCCTTTTGTTTTAGCTTCAACCGTTCTAAGTAAAACGCCCGAGATCATATTGAGCTGATTAAAAAAAAACAAACGTCGGTTGTGGAGCATACCCCGAATAGAAATTTGCTTAAATACTAGAGATCAAACCGTTTTATGTCACATGTACGTGAGCTTCATACGCATTATTATTGAATAGGTTACTTAGACATTAAAACTTAGCTGTATTCTGTACTATGCAGTTCCGAAAATGAAAGTTCCTGCTAGCAACAGTATTCGACAGCTCCAGAAGGTTTAAGGTAACCCCAGGGTTTCCCTTAGGGGAGGTATGTAGCAAAGAACAGAAGGCGAATATGTTCCCTCGAAGTAGAAATTATGCAGCATAAACGACTCCTGCAGACCGTAGTGTTTATCGGTTGTTTGCAGCTTAACTAAATGCCAAACCGTGGTAGTCGTTAACTTTATAGGGAAAGGTTCTTAATTAACCATTTCAGCACTTTCAGGAGTTATCCAGGTGTAATACACGATGAGAATATAAGGTCAACGCACGTAATTAGAACACAACCACGAAAGAAAAAAAAGCATGGTATACTTGCGTTGAATTCGGCCGGATTTAAATTTAAACACCAATTCGACTTGAAAATCTTAAATCACACATTAGTAATTTATGAATAAAATTTTAACTTCAAGAGGCACGCCAAAAACACCCGTCTCGAAAGAAGAAGAAAATTTCCGCTGTTTCTCTCCGAAACTTTTGCGAATTTTATTTCCACCAATAGAAAATTAGCAACTTGCGCGGCAAATTTGACTTCCGTCGTAACGTGCTACACAAGTTCAAAGAAGGCTCTCGACATACGTCCTACCTTTGAATATAAAACCGTAACAACATGCCATAACAATTCACTATCACAGTCCTCCTCAATTGGTTTTGTTATTAATCTCTGGTTACTAATGGTATGTTCTAAATTTCTTCAATACCTAGTGTTTTTTTAAGATATTACATTTTCTTATGTAGTTTTATGTGGAAAAATATTTCACAATTATTAAAACGACAGATTGATGATAAGGGTCATTTCATATTCTCTTTTCCCATCATCTATGCACAGTCCTGAATATACTAGATTTAGATTTAGAACAGCTTAAGCCATGATGTCCGTAAGCATCAGCAGCATCACATTCGCGTATGCATTTATGAGTCATTGAGATTCGAAATGTGTTATTATTCAATTGATCGAAAAGGTAGTGCCGTGAGCCAAGCATTGGATTCATTATGTTGTAAAGCTAAATCTATGGTTTTACAAGTACCACCATTACAAAAACTATATGGTTTTCAATGTAGTCTAGTTAGTAGATATTGTCTCAGTTGCGTTGTAATAAACGAGTTGAAAGATATAGAGTAGATAGAGAGACAAATTATTAATATCAAGCGGGATCCCCTTGGTGGCAACCCGACACTGATTTTATAATCAATTCATTTAAAAAATCACGTTAAAGAAGAGAAACGTCACGGGTTGTTAACCTCCGCACTGATTGGTACAAAACAGGTGAGGGGGCAAGGCTAACGATAGGAATTCACAAAGGTCAAAGTTTGAAACCGTGGTCGCTATTGAAGTTGTTGGTATGGTTGATGATTTTTATACTATCCTTAATTTTTCTATTGAAAAAAAAAGATTTGATAATGAAAACAAAATTATCAAAATCTGTTGTGACTAGTATCGACATGATGCTCAGTTACGATAGACTTGGAACCATGTTTTAACCTAACATAATGATCGTGATACGTGTACCTACTAAGAGAACCACCAGTTTCACCTATGTTCCTACACTAAACCACATGAGCAAGGATACGATATGCACCCTGAAAAAAGCGTGGAAAACTTATCTTTAGGGGAAGGTAAGATTTTGTTAAAATTGTCATTTTTCAAAAAAGTTTACCCTTTCAATCAGTAACCTAGCGCATGTAAGGTAGAAAGACACGAATTGTTTCTGAAATGGTAGAAGAAATTTTTTTTAAACCTTATGGACAAGGATGTTAATGGCGGTTAATCACTTTATTAGTTAGATGACGCAGTTCCAAATTCAGATTGTCAGATTGACATATGGAAAATGCTCGTAATACTAAAGATTCGACAACAGACCATTTTCGGGAAAGACGATGGTCTGAAAAGGCAGCGAATGACCGATTCACGGTTGGGTTTCCGGGTGACAAGTAAGACGAGGAATAGAAGACAATGATTTTCTTCAATTTTTAGTGTGGACTTAATGTCAGTATGTTATTTATTAAGATAGTCAAAAAACGTAGAGGGCGACTATGGAGGCATACGATGAATGTATCATACAACATACATAACCAATACTTTTCGTTTTAACGACAAAGTTTCCAAGACAATGGATTTCCATACAAATGTTGGCAACAACAGAAGTCAAAGGGGATCCCATAGCAGCACTTAAAATCTGTTAGTAAAAGTTATTAGTAAATTGAAAATTAGTGAACGATAGACACATTTGTATGAGCGGTAACAATCTTTACCACGTTGAGATAATATTCGGTACTTGCAAAACAATCTTTGACAAAAACATTTGTAAAAGATGATGTAACATTACACTAACAAGGACATCATCATGGTTTACCTTCAAATTATCTAAAAGTTGAATCGAATGAAATGGTGAGAGTTTAAGATGTGTGAAGATACCTATAAATTCATCAATGATTTTTGATAGAAATTTGGCTAATTTGTAAGTACCTATAGAAAATTGAGTTTACTAACAATGATCTAAAGAGCACCTTCTTTGTGAAACTTTGGTAGACCATATAGACTAGGACGTTTAGAAGTGGAAGGGACAAGCCGTCGCTGGGTCTCTATCGATTTGATGATTTTATAATTTAAATAATTTTGCGTTCTTACTCTTACATTAATTTTAATTTTAATCAACTTTCTCAAAGTTTGTGAAAAGCCATTGTAACCAAGTTGTTAAAAAAAACGAAAAAACACGTCAAGGTATGAAAACACGTAAAAACGCAAAATATAAAGTGTATTTAATTTAATAAAATATATTTTAAACGGTCCTTCGAGTTATTGTGTAAATCCGAAGAAAATTACGAAGCGAACAGAAAGCCTTTTATTACATCGGAGGAAGGCACCGTTTTCGTTCATGGTCTTCATCGAGCCGCATTTCCAGGTACCTCAAAATCACAATGATTTTCCTACACTCTAGTGCATGGTTGTTTGGAAGATCAAGTTCCAGCTGCATGTAAACTACAAATCACCTGATATCCTCTACATATTCCCCAAGTTATATTCCCATCAAAGAAGATCGCTTTGTTGTATAAAATTCTACGAAAAGGTTAGTGAACCAATTTGTTTACATAAAGTTTGAAAAACTCTAAAATAGTAAATACGTCTTTCTCGTCTTGTTATTTTTAAATTTCAATAAGTTAGATGTTTGCTGCTACTATGGATTTTAAAAAGTCAAAAACTATTCGCACAAGCGCTAAAAGCAAAATCACTCGCATTCAAAATTGGGTACAGACCTGTCAGAATATGACTTTAGACGTTCACGTATTTTCATGTACAAAAGAAAAATTAGAATCCGCATTTTCTGAAAATGAATGTACTCAAGATGAAATAGATTCATATTTATTAGAATTTGATGATAATACAGAACTAGAAGATCGTGAAAAAATTGAAAATCAATATTTTACAACATTGGCTCTTATTTAAAAAATGTATAAAAAAATGACCTGTCAAAATGTTAATCTCTGTCAAAACAGTGATTCAATTGAAGATAGCTCACATACACGCAATTCGAATATAAAATTACCACAAATTAATATTCCAAACATTTCCGGAAATTTGCACGAATGTAAACCCTTTTTAGATCTCTTTGAAGCGTTGATAATCAACAATTCACAGTTCTCAAATGTGGAACGTTTTAATTATTTGAAAACGTTAGTAAAAGGTAAATCTCTTAGTTTAATTGAATCATTGCAATTGACTAATGATAATTTCTCTACAGCTCTTTCATTACTTAAGAGAAGGTATGAAAACAAAAATAAGATTGTTAATTCTCACTTTAAAAATTTGTTAAATGTCTCTTGTATAACAAAATGTAATTCACAATGTTTGAGAGATTTGGTTACAACTTGCAAAAAAACCTAGAATCACTAAAAAATATGAAGCTCTCTGATAAATGCCTTTTTGAATCATTATTTATTTTTCTTTTAAAACAAAAGCTTGATTTTGGTTCTAAGAAATTGTTTGAGGAAGGTCGTGATTTAACGCCAATGTTAAAATAGTCAATAGTTTGAGAACCGCTGAAGTAAAATCCTTTAAACTAGGTATAACCGTAAAGAGAATCAAAAGACCTTTCAAACAATGTATAACTCGATCCACTATTCCATTTAAAATTTTTGAGGTTAGTTCCACCCTGGCTAAGGGATGACAGATAGGGGTGGTGTTATACTCTGAAAATGTTTTTCCCTAGCAATCTAAATTGACGTGTCCGAGCGTTTTCTGTTTAAAATCTTTACAAACCCGACATGGCCGCCGTTTCGTTTTCGTTTAGCCACCCTGTATATCTCAACCATTTGTTTCAACATCATATTCTCATCACTCCATTAACTACTCAAATGATACAGATGAGTTAGAAAATCTCTTAACAAAGTTCTAGAAACTCGAAGAGCTCTCTGAATCTCTCACTCTCTCTTCAGATGATAAAAAATCTGAAGAAAGAAATTTTCACTACTCCTCGCGTGTTGTTTTTTGACGCATCTTGTAAAACGTCTTCAAGACTCTCATTAAACGATATTACTTTAAAAAGATTTAAAGTTCAACCGGAACTGTATGACATCTTGTGTAGGTTTCGATCGTTTAGATTTGTATTAACCGCCGACATTGAAAAAATGTATCGGCAGGTTTTTACAAATCCTCGACAACATTTTCTGAAAAACATTTGGTGTGAGTCATCTCATCAATCTTTAAAATGTTTAAAACTTCAAACCATCACATACGGAAGAAATTTTGCTCCCTATGCTGCTACTTGCGTATTAAACGATTTGCTCTCAATAACTCTGATTATCCCTTAGCATCAGATGCTCTGCTCACTCAAACTTATGTTGACGACATTTTGTCTGGATGTGACTCGAAAAAAAAGTTACCCAAACTCTATTCTCAATTGACTTTTCTTCTCTCTAAGCACGGATTTAACTTGCATAAATGGTGTTTAAACTCAAATGATTCTAGAAAAAATATCGCGCCCTCAAGCCACCGAGGTGGACTTTAATCTAGTGAAATCTCCATGTAAACTTCTCGGTCTAAAATGGAACCCTTCATCAGACAATTTTCAAATCTCTGTTCCTTCTTACCCTTTAGATGATATTCCATATTTAAAAAAAAAATTATTATACCTCGCTCAATGTTTTGACCCCGTAGGACTAGTAAATGCTGTTATAGTTAAAGGAAAAGTTCTTATGCAAAGATTGTGGTTGCATAAGGTGGATTGGGATGATATATACGCAACACTTCAATTTTATTAGAATGGAAAGTTCTCTCTAGACTAATTTCTCGATTAAAACATCTTACAATTCCTCGGTATTTATTTTTGAATAAAAGTATTGCACATGTAGAATTTCATGGTTTTTCTGATGCAAGTAATCTTGCTTATGGAGATTGTGTATACATTAGAAACATTTACTCAGACAATTCGGTGTCTTGTAATTTATTGACATCAAATCACGTGTAGCTCAATCAAAGCAATAACAATTCCTAGACTCGAACTTTGTGCCTTGTTATTGTTGTCAAAATTAATTAAGAAAGTAGTATCGATTGATAAAGAAAAATTAACTCCCACCTCGGTCACACTTTGGACAGATTCGCAAATTGCGTTGTACTGGTGTAAAAGTCACGCCAGTCGATGGGCAGCGTTCGAATCGCATAGAGCATCTCAAATTCAAGAACTCACTCATGACTATCAGTGGAATCATGTAAAATCATCTGATAACTCTGCAGATATGTTATCCAGTGGTCATTTGAACTCTGATGATTTCATTTTTTGATTTAACGGTCCAAAATATTTGCTCAATCCTAAATATAAAGTGGAAAATGCAGAAATCGCGTTTAAACAAAAACATCCTCTTCTCTTGCCCTTAAAGAATCACGTGGTCTTTCTCTTATTAAAATTTGAACATATCCGGTTATGCCATGCTGGTCACATAAAGAGAATTATTGGTAATTGACTTGTTTTCGATTTAATGCGCAATCATTACAACAGGTCATGGCTAATTTGCCAAAAGACAGAGTGACTGTCACACGGCCATTTCAAAAAGTCGGAGTCGATTTTGGTAGACCGTTTTTTATAAAATCTTCTCATCTACGCAAAGCAGCTGTCATGAAATGTTACATAGCTCTATTCGTATGCATGGTGACAAAAGCAGTTCACATTGAACTAGTGTCAAGCCTGTCAACTGAGTCTTTTCGGCTACTCTTAAGAGGTTTATTTATCGAAGAGGAAACTCATCAGTCATTTATAGTGACAATGCCACTAATTTCCTGGGTGCAAAAAATCAGTTAAAGGGAACTATACAACCATTTCCGAAATACTGATATCAATATTTCTATTCATAATTATCTTGCGCAAAATGAAACTCAATGGGCGTTCATTCCCCCCACATCTCCGCATTGGGGAGGACTTTGAGAAGCTGCAATAAAAGTGTCAAATACCACATCTCGCGTGTTGTAGGCTCAACTCCACTCACTTTTAAAGAATTTGCCACCGTATTAATTCAAATTGAAGCTATCCTCAATTTTAGCCTCTCATTACTCTTACAAAAAAATGATTTAGTCTTGCTGAAGGAAGAAAACACTCCTCCTTTGCATTGGCTTATTGCCAGAGCTTTAGAAGCGTTTCAAAATGCAGATGGAAAGGTCAGAGTTGTTTGCTTAAAAACACAACGCGGTTAATTCACTCGATCAATTACGAAATTGTACCTTCTTCCTCATGCAAGGATTTCAGAAGATGTGCCTGAAACAAAAGAACCACAGTAACGTTTGTTTATATTTTCAGACTTTTAATACATTCTGCGAAAACATATATTAAAAAAAATTGTTTGTTTATTTATATTTACATTTTATATTCTCATTTTCTCAGAGAATACTTTTATTTTCCCAGAATTAATCTGTACTTGTACAATATATTGGATCTTAATCTCAGTGTAGGCATTCAGACTTGCACAAATAATTTTTTTTTGCCAACCCTCTGTTTGGTGGGAGCAGTATGTTGTAAAACAACATAACAACACAATAATTTTAATTTTAATCAACTCTCTCAAAGTTGGTGAAAAGCCATGGTAACCAAGTTGTTAAAAAAACGAAAAAACACGTCAAGATATGAAAACACGCAAAAACCCAAATATAAAGTGTATTTAATTTAATAAAATATAGTTTAAACGGCCCTTCCAGTTATAGTGTAAATCCGAAGAAAATTATGAAGCGAACGGGGAGCCTTTTATTACATCGGAAGAAGGCACTGTTTTCGTTCACTTACTATACTGACAGATATACATGCTTCTTCCCGCCATCATCCTGCCCAAAAAAGGTATGTCGTTGAATCTTTAGTGTGTCAAGCATTTTCTATATGTCAACCCCGACAAGCTGAATTTGGTGTTGCGTCAACTAACTAATACAACCGTGACGGTTGTCTTCTATATAAATACGGAGGTTTTTTCTAATTAGTCAGACTCCTTTCAGTCAAAATCTAAGCTTGATTGGCAAGCCTTTGAGTAGTCTACCTTGAACTTTCGTTTGTTTGTTTCAAGTTTCTCGCCTTAATGAAGCCCCTTTGAACTTTGGTTAGTACCACTTCGACACGGTCCAATTCCGGAATATATTTTGGTTTTAAAAACATTTTTGTTATTCGTTAAAACGTACTAACTCTAATTCGTTGCAAAGAATAAAAAAGAAATGATAAAAAGCGTGGCATTACCACCCTCGTTATTTAAAAGAATTGTATGTGAAAATATATGAAAAAGTTCTATAAATAACTAATTCTTAAATTGGAAATCAATAAAATCAAATACAATCAATTTGACAAAAATAATGATCTTTTACAAAACTTTTTTGTTGGGAAAACACTTTCTTAAAAAACTGCTCTACTTTTTACTTTTATAACAAAATTTGTTTTATCATAATTTGTGTGAATGTATTCAAAACTACTACACAGTAAATCAAAATATTTAAAAAAATAAATATTATTAGTGACGTCATTTTTATCAAATGTCATCAAATGTTAAACGCAGAGGGCTATGAAAGGGTTACTAGTTTGCCCGGTAACTGCGCGTCGGTCGGTAACGTTTAATTTCGTTAAAAGAAACCTTGCACATTATTCGCGTTATTGCGTGTTTCTATTTACTTACATAAACATATAATTGCTTTTCAGTATTTTGTGGGCAAAACATAGTGATTTGATTGTCTTTCAATTATTTAAAAAATCGTACCTGTTGAACGCTAATCGTAGTGAATCGTGCCAAATCGTGAGCATTGAAATCACCCGAAACTCAAAGATCTAGATGTGAGTATTGCACCTGTGTATTATTGCACATAAAATTCATGTCAAGGAAAGTTATTTTTATTGTTAATAAACGTTTTCCTTGATTTGAATATTTTCATTTTGTTTGTTTTTGAGTACAATACTTTATATTTCCTTTTATTTGCAGCCAGCCTTCTATGATTCCAGTTGCCAAGTAAGTTATTTTATTTTCAAACACACCATCCTTCTTTAAGTAGTAAACTTTAAAATTTATTAATTCGATAACAAATGCACGATAAACATATGGTTGATATCACGCAAATTTAATTGTATCGTTTATTTTTTTTTTGTAATTACGCCGATTAAACCATAATATACATCACCAAGGTCTTATTTCTTATTTTCTCTTTTTTGCATTTTTATTATTTTATCTTGTAATTTTAAGTCAACTGTACATTCTTCAAATTTGTTAGATCTGGATCAAAAATTTGAAAAGTGGGATGAATTAGTTTAGCCCCAACATTTTGGGAAAAACCTCACTTATGATGTATAAAAATTAGATTAAGGGGTTTTATTATACTCGAAACAATTTACTCATATAATTACCCGAGTCAAGACAAAAATATAAGTAAATCTTGGAAAAATTTCTATACGATTGGATTTTTATGTACAAGATATTGCAAAAAACTAATCAAGCCTGAGTTAAACTATCAAGTGTGCTATATCGTTGAACTCAGAATGGAATGGTACATTCGAAAATCTAAAAATATAGAGGGTGTTCCATTTAAAAATATACAAGTTATATTAATAAATTTGACAGATGATTCGCTTTTGTTTTTCAACATGTGTAAAAAAAACTTGGACACGCACCTTAGATGTCAGTTTTTGTCCTATCCTTCTATCTTCTAAACTTCTAGAGTTATATTGATTTGAAATGTGATCACGTTCCTTGAAAGGCAGTGTACATTCATGAAATTAAAAACACCACAATTTCTGTAAACCAAAGTTTGCACATTGTGAAGCGGGCTTAAGGGTATCATTTACAATTCTAACAGCAGGTAGTCTCAGCAGGGGTTATCTTATAGAAGGACTGTAGAATGAATCATTACACTAAGCACGTTTTAGAAAATAGGTAATTTACGTTGCTTACTTAATTTTTTCTTTAAAGAATATATTTGAAGGTATCGCTAATTAAACACCATAGCTCGATTAATTATCGAATCAAAATTTTGTTTAGGAAATGTTTACAAAATAAAATTAGAAATAATTTTGATTTAAAAAACGTCTACAAGCAATAACTTTTAAATTAAATCAAAAACTAAACATGGTTATTTGGGTTGACTGATTATTACTTATTTTTAAATAAATCTAACCTACTAATTATTGTAAGTTATTAAAAAAATCATTAAACTCTCTATTCATAATATTTAGTCCTTACAAAATGTATATTTTATGACGTTTCATTTTTTCTGTAGTTAATATAAAAAGTGAAAATAAAAACTAAGGCAATTCTTATTGTCAACGTATATATTTAGTTTTTGACAAGAATTTATTACATAATTATAATTAAGATACCAAGTTATAGTTTAAAATTAAATGAAAACTTTTTTTTTAAATAAAGGTATTATATATAAAGGTTAGTTAAAGTGACCCAGAATGGGTAAAGTGGTCACTTTCTTTTTTAAAACCAACTAATTAGCGCCATCCGTCAACGGCGTGTGGAAACAGTTCAATGCCCGATGCCATATTGCTCCAGTAAACACGGACGCGCTTGGTTCACGTGGAAAGATTTTATTACAAAAAGTGATTTTTGTGGTCTTTGATCTAAGGTAAGTGGTGTAAACATTGTGATAAATTACTGTGCTCAACAAAAGTTATAAAGAATGTGATATTTTATCGGTTTTAGTCTCTATATTGAACTAGTTATTTCACGGCAAACGTTGATAATATAACATCATTTGACATTTGAGCAGTTTCCTTTTTCGTCGCATGGCGTTTCGGGTAAAGTGGCCTACTCAGTGGTTAGGTAAAGTGACCTAGGTAGACCACTTTACCCGTCTAATAACTTTTCCAGTTTTAAATAATGTTTAGTATTGTTTTTTAGATAATGCCAAGTACATACAAACGGAAGTCGCAGCAACAGACATGGGACCCAGATTCAATGGAAAAAGCTATAAGGGCTGTAAGAAACGAAGAAATGGGCTTCCTCAAGGCTAGCAAAGAATTCAAAGTTCCTCGGTCGACGCTCAAAAGACGTGTAAAGGAATAAACAAAGAAGCTATTGAAAATAAAATTTTGGGATCTTGCCGTCCAACTTTTAGTCCGGAGCAAGAAGAAAAATTAGTGCATCACATTTTAGAAATGGAAAAGCGATTCTACGGATTAACTCTACAAGATGTACGGAGACTGGCTGAACGCAATAATATAGAACATAAGTTTAGTAAAGATACTAAAATGGCTGGAAAAGCATGGATTTCTGCTTTTAGAAAACGTCATCGGAACTGACACTAAGAAGCCCAGAAGCAACCTCTCTTGCTCGAGCACAGGGCTTTAATAAAGTAAGTGTCACAAAATTTTCGACCTTCTAGAAGAGGTAAGGTCTAAAAAAGCTACCCACCTCATCGTATTTTCAATGTAGATGAGTCTGGCTTTACGACAGTGCAGAGTAAGAGCTCTAAAAATATTGGCGCAAAAAGGAAAGAAGCAGGTGGGCGCTATCACCTCAGCAAGGCGGCATATATTAAGCACCGTTGTAATTTGTATGGCGGCTGGTGGAAACTTTATTCCCCCTTTTATTATTTTCCTCTGGAAAGAATGAAGGTGGAACTTCAAGATGGGGCAACCACCAGGACATTTTACAGAATGGTTTACACATTTCCTCAAATTCGCCAAGCTAACTGAAGATAGATCCAGCTCTCCTGATTCTGATGGACATAAAACACACTAAAAATTTGGATTTTATTGAATTGGCAAGAAAAATACACCACCGTCTTGTGTTTGCCGCCACACTGCAGTCACAGGCTTCAACCACTGGATGTGTCTTTCATGGGGCCTGTGAACAAATACTACATCCGCGCAGTTGAGAAGTATCTTCGCAATAACCCAGGAAGAGCAATAACTGTCTTTCAATTCAGCAAACTCTTTGGCGAAGCTTACAGTGAGGCAGCCCAACAGTCTATTGCAGTCAATGGTTTTCGTAAATGTGGAATAGAGCCAATAGATCGACACAACAGATACGGTTCTTGCTGAACCGGAAACACAACAGAATAAGTCCAACAAAGTGAATGAGACACCTGATACGGAGAGTCTCCATCAGTTCTACAGGATACCCTGGAAGAAACACTAGCAATGACACCGCCAATGTTGGATTCGCAAGCAAGCACATTAACGTCGCCAATATTAGGTCCACAAGCAAGCACATCTTTTGCAGTATCGCCTAAGGACTTGTTTCCGATTCCCAAGGCATTGCCTAAAACAACAAAACTAACCAGAAAGAGGGGTCGTACAGCAATCTTAACTAGCAGTCCATATAAAAATGAATTGCAAGAAGAAAAAACACTACAGGAGCAGAAGAAAACTCCAAAAGAGTTTCTAAATTTGCTATTGTTTCAAATAAAAGTGCTAAGAAGCCTAAAATTAAAATTAAGAAATGCATCGATACTGATGACGATGATATGGATGACGACCCTGAATGTTTTTACTGCAGGGAAACTTGGTCTAAGTCAAAACATGATGATGGCTGGATACAGTGTTCTATTTGTAAACGATGGGCTCATGAAGCATGCTCAGGCTGTGGTGACGAAGATAATGACTTTATTTGCGAATTTTGTTCTTAACATTAAATTTTGAGTTTGATAAGTTGATAACCAATTAATAATGAAGAAAATTTGAGTTACTTTGTCTTATTTCATTATTTTCTTTGTGAAATTTTAATAAAATTTGAATTAATGTAACAAAAACTGAATTTTATTGAGACTATGCCACTTTACCCAACCTGGGTAGGTAAAGTGGCCAATTTCCATTTCGCTTTTAAACTTATAAATACTATTAAATACTTTGTTATATGCGAAAATAACAATCTGATATGGAAACTACATTCGGTTGAGAGAATAAATTGATAATATAACATAAAATATATTGATATATATTGAAGAGGTAGTCATTCAAAGCGTCTGCACATTGACGCTATCAAGGTATCAATATAATTAATATTAATCGTTTCCCATGCGGTATCAATGGCTGCAATTAGTGAATTACGGTTTACTGGTATAAAATTTGGCCCTTGTTGTCTTCGGATAACAGCAAGTATTCGGGCCCAAACATTTTCGATAATGTTAAAATCTGGGCTTTTTGCTGAACTATTTTTTGGAGAAAGTATAGTGAAATAAGAATACTTAGTTGTTGGAAAATATAATCTTCGTCTGGATAAAACACTTCGACTGAAGGTTTCATAATAGTTTCCAAAATATCTAAATACGCAGCAGAATCAAGACGTCCATCGATAGCCCACCGCATGGGAAACGATTAATATTAATTATATTGATACCTTGATAGCGTCAATGTGCAGACGCCTCCAAGAATGTATCAATAATAATGGAGGTCACACCCATTATTGATTTCTTATATTTATTTATATAGTAATACCTTTATTTAAAAAAAGTTTTCATTTAATTTTAAACTATAACTTGGTATCTTAATTATAATTATGTAATAAATTCTTGTCAAAAACTAAATATATACGTTGACAATAAGAATTGCCTTAGTTTTTATTTTCACTTTTATATTAACTACAGAAAAAATGAAACGTCATAAAATATACATTTTGTAAGGACTAAATATTATGAATAGAGAGTTTAATGATTTTTTTTAATAACTTACAATAATTAGTAGGTTAGATTTATTTAAAAATAAGTAATAATCAGTCAACCCAAATAACCATGTTTAGTTTTTGATTTAATTTAAAAGTTATTGCTTGTAGACGTTTTTAAATCAAAATTATTTCTAATTTTATTTTGTAAACATTTCCTAAACAAAATTTTGATTCGATAATTAATCGAGCTATGGTGTTTAATTAGCGATACCTTCAAATATATTCTTTAAAGAAAAATTAAGTAAGCAACGTAAATTACCTATTTTCTAAAACGTGCTTAGTGTAATGATTCATTCTACAGTCCTTCTATAAGATAACCCCTGCTGAGACTACCTGCTGTTAGAATTGTAATTGATACTCTTAAGCCCGCTTCACAATGTGCAAACTTTTGTTTACAGAAATTGTGGTGTCCAAGTTTTAAATTTCATGAGTGTACATTGTGTCAAAAGTCCCCAACGATCCGAACCCTACTAAATGTTTTATGTGGTGTCAAATAGGAGGAACATCAGTTTTTTGTAGCTTAAACAATTTAGAAACGGATGGGTGGGTCGGTTTTCCTCTAAATTTTAACATTATTTGGTAATCGAACGTAATATGTTAAAACAGCACAGTTTATAAAAAAATCCGCCGAATTTAATTTCACACCTTAAGTGATTTTGACGTTGAGAAAATATTTAGAAAACAAAAAATTAGAGGTAAATGTACAGGATTGCACTTAACCTTTTCTAGGGGTGCATAGCCCAAACCGTATCCGCGTGCCTAACAACAAAAATTACTTTTAGGAATTGACCCACCATTTTTGTATACATTTTTTCTTTTACCCTCCATTTGAAAGGGTTTTCCTCGGTGAGTTTGCGCACCCTTAAATCCAACCCTTTCCTCGCCATCTTGGATTTGGTGTTTTTTTGGAATTTTTATATGTCGCGTTCTGATTATCTCACAGTATTTGGATTCGTTTTGAGTTATGTTTTCAAAAATGTTATATGACAAAAAAATTGCGTTTAACGGAAAAAAAAGTTATTGCTCTTCAAAGTCGACAGAAAGATTTAAAAAAGGTTTTTTTTCCTTTTCGATTCCTATCTTTTTTCCAGTCCACCTGACGCTTTTTGTCGACTTTGAAAAGCGATAACTTTTTTTCCCTTAAATGCACAGTTTTTGTTATATAACATTGTTGAAAATATAACTCAAACCGAATCCAAAGACACTAAGTTTATGACTGTGCGATAATTAGAACGCGAGGTATGAAAATTCCAAAAAAAACACCAAACCTAAGATGGCGGAGAAAGGGTTGGTTTTAGGGGTGCGCAAACTTAGAATTAAATTCACCGAGGAAAACCCTTTTGAATAGAGGATAAAAGATAAAATGTATACAAAATTGGTGGGTCACACCTATCAAAATTTCCACTGGACTATTTGGAAACAAATGTCTATTGTGAGTTCGTCACCGCTAATCAACAATGGTGGGACGATTGAATGACACCAAAAATCAACGTTTCGTGGATAGAATTCGAGCAAATGCATATCGTAAAGGCTGTGGAGGCTGGTGCAGCATTTATTAATTGGAAATGGATTGCACAGAAATTCAGGCATTCTGAAAGGTGGGTGACTGATAATTGGAAAAAAGGTTAGGAAAACTGTCATACTACTTTTTCAAATTACTTATGACCACTAAGAAAAGGTTAATTGCAACCCCGTAGAAAAAACAAAAATAATGATATTTAAGAAGAAAAAAGGAAATATGGTGGCGGGGAAAGAAAAAGATAGAAAGAGTGGATAAATAAACTACTTAGCATACGTGGTGAGGTATGATAATAAAGACAGTGATAATAAGAGAATTAAGGAAAAAAGGAAGTAATACAATGGGACAAACATCGGTATAGGAGAAAAATTTTCGGTAAAAAAGTAGATAAAAGAATGTGGTTATTCAAGAAAATAGTAAAAAGTGTGATGATGTACGAAGCGGAGATTTGGGGGTGGAAGGAATAGGAAGAACTGGTTAGGATAAAGGTCAAGGATTGGAGAGGGAAACACCAGGATATTTAATAGAGGAAGAAATAAAAATAGAAAAAAAATAAGAATACAAGCAGGAGAAGAGATAAGATTTACGGAAAGGATGGAATGAAATTTTATATGAATGTTTAGAGGAGGTAAAATTGCAAAGAACAAAACATGGAGAAGAAGAGAAAAAAGGATATTATAGAAGAGAAACAACGCGAAAGAAGAGGTAAGAAGATTGAGGAAGGAAGGGACGACATAAAGGGAAAGGACAACCAGAAACAAGAAAGAGAGATAAAAATAAAAGAAGCAAAGCATAACACAAGATACAAATACATAATGGTGGAAGAGATACCAAAATACAGATTAGGAAATGAGGAAAATAAAAATAATATTAGAGAAAATATGAAGAAAGAATGTGTAGGATGTGTGAGGATAATTGGGAGAATGTAGAGTACATGGTATAGATGTATGTATAGATGTGTAAAGAATTAAGGAGAGATGAGTAAAGAAAGGAAGAGGAATGTAATAGAAAACATCTAACGGAAGAATGTGGCGTGATCAGAGGACAGAAAGAGATAATAAGTTGATATTTTGCGAAGTTTGTTATACTAATGTGGTTTAGTTTTTAGTTAATATTTAAATGTACAACCGAATCAATTTGTTAATTTTAAATAGACAAATAAAGCTTGATTGATTACAGTGATTTTGCTTTCAACGTAATGACCCTCAGAGCATTGACTCATCTCAGTATTGATTTTATACAAAATATATATTAAATCGAAAGTTCTTTAAACTTGCTACCAGCTAATCTAACAACGGGCTTTAACGTGTCTAATAATCGTTAGAAAAAATTCAAATTTACACACGATTGCTTAAAAGCATTTTTCTATTTTGGGTCACTTACAGAGCTATAAAAGCACCCAAATGAGTTATTTTTATAGAAAATTGAGTTCTTTAATAGAAATTGAACAATTTTTATTTCGAACGGTGGTAACACTGATTTGATATTAAACATCAAAGCTGTCATTACACTCGGTGTGAATTAATTTAAATCGTAATTAATGTTCAGTAGATTTATTTATCCACTTGATTTTATTTCCACTATTTTTTTTAAATTAAACGTATGATAAATGTACTAATTAAACTTAAACTACCATTTAAACAAAAATTTAATGAAAATATTGCCATTCTAGCAATAATACTGCAAAATTCCCTAAATTCAAAAACTCGCAAAATTTTATTTTAAAATCAATCTGAAAAGCTCAAAATAGAAAAAATAGTATAAAGAATTCGTTTCAGAAGGCATTTTAGAAACTCGTACTTTCGAAACTGTACTCGTCTTATAAATTGCGTCTTCTGAAACTAGTTCTTTAATATACTATTTTCGACTTTGCAACGTTAATAGATCTATAACGACACAAATATCAGTAACGCGCGCTGTCGGCTATATGCCCTACTACAATAGTGAACTTAGACTCGAGTTCTCTCACTCCCGATGAGTCCCAAAAGGACGAAACAGCTGTCGGGTGATTCTCAGTGTTTGTTTGCTATTGTACAACCACTTGCGTACTTTACTGCAGGCGATTCGAAATTTTTATACTTGCTAACTGTTATGTTGGCTATAATTATTGAATGATCGACTATGTAACTGCTTTACATACCTGTCGGCAAAAGTTGCTTACATTTACGTACGTGAACGCTTTCACTAGTCGACACTAGATGTCGAAAAAGTTATCGTTTAAATATTATGATCCCTCCAGTAGGGCATATAGTCGACAGCGCGCGTTTGTACAATAGTGAACTTACACTCGAGTTCTCTCACTCCCGGTGAGTCCCAAAAGGACGAAACAGCTGTCGGGTGATTCTCAGTGTTTTTTTGCTATTGTACAACCACTTGCGTACTTTACTGCAGGCGATTCGAAATTTTTATATTTGCCAACTGTTATGTTGGCTATAATTATTGAAGGATCGACTATGTAACTGCTTTACATACCTGTCGGCAAAGTTGCTTACATTTACGTACGTGAACGCTTTCACGAGTCGACACTAGATGTCGAAAAGTTATCATATATATATATATATATATATATATATATATATATATATATATATATATATATATATAAAACAAATAGTTAATAAGGAACTGAAAAGAAAGGAGGAAAAGTATATGCTTTGTTTTTAGATATAAAATCAGCATTTGATAATGTAAATAGGAATAAATTATGGAAGACACTGAGAGAACAAATGGTAAAAGAAGATTTAGTGCAAGTAATAGAAGAGGTATACGAGAAAACTATAAATAAAACATGAGTGGAGGAAAAATTAGGAGAACGTTTTTGATCGAAAAAGGGCTGAGGCAGGGCTGTTCGTTAAGACCAGGCCTCTTTGCGATATACATACAGGACATGGAGGAAGAAATACGAAGGCATCAAAAGGAAGGAGTAGTGATAGGGAAGATAAAGGTGACGATGACATAGTGGTTTTAGCAAAAGCGAACAAGAAATGAAAGGGGTATCAGAGGTAGTAAGAAAATATTTGGAAAAAAGGATCTACGTAAATGTGGTCAAAACAAGAATAATGATTTTTTAAAAAATAGGGGGAGGAGGAAGAAGATTAAAATGATGGTGGGGAAAGAAGGAATTAGAAAGCATGGACAAATCGAAATATTTAGGATGTAAGTTAAGATACGACAACAAGGACAACAGTCATATAAGAGAGCTAGCGAAAAAGGTAATGCTATAGTAGGACAGGTAAGGGGAATGGAAGAAAGAGTGTTTGGAAACGAAACGATGTAGCGAAGAGAAGGTGGATTTTTGATAAATTGTTTAGAAGTGTTATGATTTACGGAGCAGAATATGGGGATGGAAAGAGTGGGAAATACAATTAAAATATTGGAAATGAACAATGCGGTTGGACAGAGAGACACCTGGAAATGTAGTGGAGGAAGAAATGAATATTGAGAAAATAAGAGTGCAGACAGGCAAGATAGCCATGAGGTATAAAGAAAGAATAAGAAAATGTAGACAAAACGAAATCTTAACTGAGTACAGGAAGGAAGTAAGCAATCAAAAGATAAAACACGGACAGGATGAGAGGAGACAGTACTACAAAAGGGGACAATACGCGAGAGAAGAAGTAAAAAGAATAAGAGAAAAAGGAAGGAGTATAGAAGAGGAGATAATATATTAGATTAGTTACAGAAGAATTACCAAGATATATTTTAGAAGGGAAAAGTTTAAGAGACAAAAAAAACAATAGCAAGGTTTAGGTGTTGTAATGAAGAGAACGAGAACAATTATTGGATAGAAAGTGACAAGAGGCGATGTAGGTTGTGTAGAGAGAGGTGGGAAAATATAAGGCATCTAAGAGAAAGTGTGTGGGAATTAAGGGAGGAAAAAAAGGGAAGATGCGGTATTATTGGAGGAGGGAGGAGAAGGGGTGATTTGGATGAAGGCGGTGATAGAGAGGATGATTGGAAAAGACCGAAAAATTTAAGTACTTTTGATAGAGTGAGAGTTTTAATAGGGGAAGAAGTGTGAAATTTTTTTTATTTTGTCCATGTTTGTTAAGTTTATTGGATAATTTTGAAACCGAATCATTTTGTTAATTTGTATAAGAACAAAAAAATAAATACATACATGTATACATACATACATACATAAGAGGATATTATTGCACTCGATCAAATAGAGCACTCTTCGCTCCGCTTGTCGTGTTTAAACTTCTCGTGCAATAATAGGCTTTTTATGTAACTCGTATAATAATATACTATTCTCAATACTTATGTAGATATGATGTCAAAAAAGTTTCAGTTTACAGAGTAGCCTTCCTAACACTTTTGCTGTATACGGGTGGGTATCATTATAATAAAAAGTGTGTCAAAAGTTGTCAACGATCTGACGTCTGCTAAACTTGTTGTGGAGAGGAAGAAGTTTGGCGAAAAATATGGTTTGCAAGTATATGATTCTAAAACGAATAGTTTTATGCCCTTCAATTTGGGGATAAAATTTATCTAACGGTCTGAAACCCCTTGCAGCTTATTCTTAGACTTGCTGTTAGAAGGGTTAAAGAACTTACGAATTTAAACACATTTTGGAGAAAATCACTATTATCGTACTTTAGGGCTGTAAGGGACTTCAGATAGAAACCAAAATCTTTTTCAACATCTAAGTTCAGGGATGATGTTGAAAGGAACAATTTTCAATAATATATATTGTAACCCGTTTACCTTATTTTGCTCTTTAAGTTAAAGATTTTAAGAAAAGGTGTTGGTACACTTTTGTTGCAAATTTTATAAGATTTGAAACGCATAAAGCTATTTCGTTTTAGGATCAGATATTTGGAAAAAATATTTTTTCGCCAAACTTTTTCCTCTCCACTAGAAGTTTAGCAGACGTCAGGTCGTTGACAACTTTTAACGGAATTTTATTATAATGATACCCACCCGTATACAGCAATTGAGCATTGCAGAAGTGTTTTGGGCTGAGTATAAAGAATAAACACAACTCCTTACAAACAGTAAGTTTTGCGACACCTAGTGTCGACTCATGTTAACGATCACGTAAGTAAATGGATTTGCATTATGCAACTTTGTCGACAGATAAGTGAAAGCAGTTACATAAGTCGATCCTACGATAATTATATCCAACTTAGTGTTTGCAAAAATAAAAATCTCGAATCGCCTGCTGTAAATTTGCAAGATGTTGTATAATTACAAACAAACACCGAGAATCACTCGACAGCTGTTACGTCCATTTGGGGCTCTTCAGGAGTGAGAGAACTCGAGGTAAGTTCACTATTGTACAAATGCGTGCTGTGAAGTCTTTACGTTTAGGGGGACTATTCTGTAAAATGCAACTTTTTTGACATCTCACCTACATAAGTGTTGGCACATGCTTTTAAGCAATCGGGTGCATAAACTTGAATTTTTTCTAACGATCATTAGCCACCTTGAAGCCCGATGTTATATTAGCTGGTAGCAAGTTTAAAGAACCTTCGATTTATCATATATTTTGTATAAAATTACTACTCAGATGAGTCAAGGATCCGAGAGGCATTACGTTGAAAGCAAAATCACTTTCAACTCCTAACCTAAGGCGCGAAGTTGAAACCGGTGGATGTTTTTAATCAAGTGTGCTGTTTTTACATATTACGCTTTCAATTACCAGATAATGTTAAAATTTAGGGAAAAACTGACCCACCCATCTATTTTCAAATTGTTTAAGCTACAAATTAGCTAATCACTTTTCTTTTCAAAAACCCCGTAGTTTGTGAGAAATTTACAAAAACTGATTTTCTTCCTCCTTGTCACCACATAAAAATTTAGCAGGGTGTGATCGTTGGGGACTTTTGACACAATGTATATTATAATTATAATATCTAGTCGTAGGCAATAACTCAACCGTATCGGAATTTTTGTTTCTATTTCTTATATTATTGCCGCAATTTCTGAGATATTGCCATTATTAAATAATTATTACCCTTATTGCTGTAACTTTTAGTATTTTTCAAAGTATTACCCGAAATCTAAAATTTGGGAGGGATTTAAACAATCCCTTGTTAATTAAGTTGTGACTGGAATGGGGAAGTTTGTGGGAAAAAATTGTACAAATTTCTACTAATGCTAATCTAACGAGTCAAACCAATAGAAGGTTTTCAACTTATGCATTGTCATTTGTCATTGTCAATCTATAACGTCCAAAGCTCCTCTTTAAATTATTAAGTATTAGGTAGTTTCCTAACCAAAGTTAGGCCTTTACTGAGGAGTGTGCCGAAGGATTCTACTTTAATGACATTTAAGTATCTTCTATCCGACGTTTCGGTTGCGTGTGTGCAACGTTTTTTAAGGCCTCATTAGTGAAGGCCTAACTTCGGTTAGAAAACCACTTAATTCTTATTATTTTTTTATTACTAATTAAAGAGATAGATTTAGTGTATATACGGTAAATTTTAAAACAAGAAAATTTAATTTAAATAGTTATTTATGTACCAAGGGTATAAAGTAAAACTTTTAAAAATACTTTACACTTGTGGTGCATACAAATTTTTTTGCACTTAGTAATACTAAGTCAAAACAGATTTACTTTTTAATTACATATTTTATTTTAATTTTAATACATACAAAAAAAGCAACAAACTACACGGAAAATGTGGTTTTAGTGTATTTTGCAGAATTTTCAAGGTCTTCTACACTTTGGTCATTATATTCTATACTGAAAGCAATTTTATGTGTGAAAAATAACATAGATATTGGCAAGTTTGTAATAATTGTAATCAGTTAATTGAATTAAACAAATAACCTTTCACAATTATAGGTTAGGTAAGATTTACCCCAGTTCTGCACTCTTAGAAAATTTTGTCTTATATTTAGATTCTACAATTTAATTTATATATTTTCTGAAAAAAATTTGATTTTTTAAGAATAATTTGTAGTGATTCTTTTAATATTTTGTCTATGATTAATCGTAAATTCTCGGATTAATTTGGTATTAACGATATATGCGGGCCTTGAAGTAAAAAATGCGGGCGAAAAAGAGTCATTTCACGCTCGCAGAAGCGGGTGTAAAGTGAATCATTAAATATAGGAAGTGCAAAAATAATATGTAATGAACAATTGGATTCTCAGTCACTCCTTTTAATTTCAAAAGATCACTTTCTAACTAGTCAAAAAATATATATTTTGGACAATTTGTTGTATAACGTTTTCTTTTGGCCGAACAAAATCGTCTAAGTTTTCTCTGAGTAATCTTTTAAATTCTGACAATATACGTCGTTATGTTATCGTTCGGTTATAGTCAGCAGTACAATACCTCCTTTCTCCCTCTTTTTGTAACTTAATTTATCTCTTATTACTATCAATTTCAATGAGATCAAGTTCGTCATTACTTCGTCACTGCTTCATCAAAGTCTAATCTAACTTCAGACAAACTATCATCGAAAATATCGTCGTCTTCTTCTTCGTAATGATGACAACTGTTTGAATAATTTAAGTCTTCAAAAGGTTTTCAATGCGTTTTGTTCATATTTTTTTATTTTTGTTCTCTTTATGGTTCGTACACGCCCCTTACTAGTCAATCTGTTGACAACCTTCCTTTTGTTTCTTCTAATAGCCAACATATACTAGATTTTCTATCGGTTTTTTGCTTTTCCATTAGTCAGGCTGATTTTTAAGAAAGCGCACGGGATTTTTGGAATTAAAGCTTTGAGTACCTACTTTTTGAAATCTAAATCCTCTAGGCCCATTACATTTTAAATTTTTTACAGTATTAACTACATTTTCGGTAATTTCACAGATATATTAGCTTTATCTAACTTTTTGAAGGACTAGCTAGAATACAACCAAGGCAAAAGTTTCAACATTTTCTCTAGTTTTTTCATACATGAAAGAGTGATGAGCTCGCATTTAATTCAATACGCGAGTACGCGTAAAATTATTCTCTTTCAGCCATTGTCTCCAGTATAGTGAGAAAAATATTGGATACCATGCAGTACGTATCGTTTTAATAAATTCCAAAGTCCTATTCAAATATGCCTTTACAATACATATTTGAGTTTAATTTTACTATGGAGTTGAAATTTATTTTGCCCGCGCCTAAAAATATTTTGATCAAGAAAAAATGCCTTATTTTCCATGTAAGATATCTGCAGTTGATATTTTTCATTATTATAATATCCGTAAATAGTATTTACAAAAATGTTATAATTCCCCATCGATATTTGAATATTGCGCTTTAGAAACCTAGTTTATTACTTGAACCGTATTTTGAAAGACCCCGGCTTTTTCAACTTTAAACTTCTACTTAAACTATATGATGTAAAAGTTAGAAAGAATTTAATTCAAGCCAAGATGGCTTTATCGGCAACGTGTGTTACAAGCATTAAAGCTATCGCTTAGATAGCGCTTTGCACTTTAACACACACATGCCGTTACAGTTAACTGTTGGCATTTTTCTTAGTTTACACTACTCATACGTGTCAATGTTTACACGAGATGTCGCAAGACACATATTTTACTTATAATAGGTTGCATTATATGCTCAATGCGCTATTTTACTGTGTCCAGCTTGAGAAAAAAGTGATTACCATCTTGCAAAGAATAAACCTACTAGAAGTGGAAACTCCATAATTGAAATAAAATAAAATTTTTGTGCATGAGGTAGCCCAACAAAACTCGCGTGCGGTACTGTATCCAACACTTTTAGTTTAGTATAAAGTTTGCTCTTTTCGAGCCCTTCTAGGTGGAGGTGAATGAAACAACAAACTCAATATGTTGTCAACGCCGACGTTTCGCCCCCTATGCGTAGGGTTTTATCAAGGGTCATAACAAATAAGAGTTGGTAGTCTTAATTACCATCAATTGATGGAAACGTCACATATGGATTAAAAATAACAATAAAAATATATTTTTATTGTTATTTTAATATATTTTATTGTTATTTTTAATCCATATGTGACGTTTTCATCAATTGATGGTAATTAAGACTACTAACTCTTATTTGTTATGAGCCTTGATAAAGCCCTACGCATAGGGGGCGAAACGTCGGCGTTGACAACATATTGAGTTTGTTGTTTCATTCACCTCCACCTAGAAGGGCTCGAGAAGAGCAAACTTTATACAAAACTTATAATTTTGGAGGAATACTCACCTGACTTTTAGTTTAGTTTACTAGTCATACGTGTCCCTGATTACCCGAGATGTCGTTAGACACACATTTTACTTATGTTCATTGCTCTACGAGAGGTTAAAAGACCAACCGCCTTCTTGTACAGTCGTATACCGCACTTAAGTATACACCTCTGAAGAGCTCATAATAAAAGTTGGTACAAGAACATTTTTACCGGACCACCCCTAATCTTCTGGGGTTAAGGAATGATTTGATAACCACTGTTGAACCTGAAAATATACTCTGTGAAGGTGCTGTCTCGCTGCATCAGATGTTGGTGGCAAAGTAGCCAAGTTGACTGCATGATGTTCAAACACAGCCTTGATAAATAATACGTAACGATAATTGTCACTTTCTAAACTTGGAGCATTGTATAAAGCTAACACAGCAAGAAACCCTTCTTTAAACATTTCTTGTTGAGTTCGATTTGGTTTACTAAAAACTTCAACAGCCTCTTTTACCAAAACTTTCTATTTTCTTTCTTTGACTCAATAGATTTGACTATTCCTTTTTCCCTTTCTTAAAAAACGTCCGAAGTTGTATCACAACCTGTGAAGGCGTGAATGAATAGGAGATTTTTCCGGTAACAACGATAATCACAGAGACTTTTAGATGAATAGTATGTTTTCTTATTATTCGCTTTGGCCAATATCTGGAAATATTTTGTTGGGCTGGTCACTAAAGTCAATCCGGTGAGAAGCACAAGGACGTTGATATATTCTGATACAATTGCAGCTATTTTCTCACATCCCCTTCTCGCACACTTTACGATTTCTGAATCTGCATTAATTAATTAATACACACGAGGATTTTCAATGCATGTACTAGGAGTTCGAAATGTATTGCGCATGCGTCAGGAATTATTCTCTGCGATAATGGCTAAACCACGGCTGAGCTACAAATTAAAGCAAAGTTGGCAGATTTTATTTAGCTTATATTTCAGGGGTACGCTATTTTGGGGTGTCTCAATAATTGAAATCGAACGAAAAATGTATCCTGTTTTAATTCATATATTTACTGCAAATCTTACGTATACATATAACCACCCGCGGGTCTGATGGTCCTCCTACTTTCTACTTTATGGTAAGGTAAAGTTTTAACTAACTTATTTTTTTTTGGTTTTATTTAAGTAGTCCTTTTTTTAGGAGTTTGGTTAAAATAAAACAAAAAACAACTTATTGTGTTTTTAGACTGTTAGCAACGTTTCGGAAATTTTTATTATAATGTGTTTCCTTTATCGGGCTTTTGTCAGTTAAAACAATAAGAGTCACTAAAATTAATGTTGAACAATAAGCACATAGTTTGATGTCAATTAATTAAAATTGTAAAACGTATAAAAACATATGAAAATAAATAAATTAATGTATAGCACAAACTTGTATTGGTACGAAAACATGTAACACGAATTCGTGTTCGAAAAACACAATAAGTTGTTTTTTGTATTATTTTAACCAAACTCGTAAAAGAATGACTACTTAAATACAACCAAAAAATATATTAAGAGGAGTAATTTAACATTTGTGAAAAGTTTGAACTAACACAGCCACCTTAACCAATTTAACAAATCATCAATAGCTCTATCATTTTTGACTTTAAGATAAAAAATAATGGGACACTTTTTGTTCAGTATTCAATTTCCTATTGATTGAGAATATTGTATATAGGGTGTCCTATTTGAAAAAATGGAACAATTTGACATAACTCGCGAACGCGATGTTCGAATTTTATTCTGTTTTCACCATACCGATGAGAGAAACAAATGCTACTAGTTTGCCTATTTAACCGGCCCTGTAGCTCTAATAATAACGAAGTTAGCAATAGTGCGACTTAAGTTTGAAAACCCTGTATAGTTTCAATTAAAAAAAACTGATCCTACATTTTTGGCTATCTAAGGCAACTGAGGATGCTTTGGGTAAATTCAACAATACCAATGCGTTGCTCGAAACACAAGCTTGAAATCGTATATTCTATTTTTCTTGTAAGAACTCTGTGGAAGGTTGTATTCAATTTTAATGGAAAGAAATGTCAAGAAAATATAAAGTAGTAAAATCAGGCATCAGTAATTACACTTTTTCTTAGGGACTAGATGATCCAGAAGTTTCTTACTAGTCTCAAATGATAAATTATAGTCTGAGCTAAAGTATATGTCAATAAGTTATCGATGTACTGAGGTTTTCATGAATTTCGGACGCTCTTGTATTACAGCGTAGCAGAGTTATGGAAAAAGAGGAAGAAACACACCAAGTCATTATACATCCATATTTCTAAGTGAAAGCCAAGGGTTTAACAAAAATAAATCACTTTGAATTTTTTCTGTCCTACTCCTATAGCAGAGTTACAGTAAATCTAATGAGCACTGTCACAAGAAATGGTATTGGCGGCAGTATCGCGGATTTGAAATAACGGATCGGCGTTCAAACAGTTTTTGTAGAAAAACAAAGGAAATTATAAAAAACTACTACAGACCTTTTTTAAACAGAATGAAATGATCTTTTACCCTGTTAAAAAAGTTTTTTCATAAACCTCATACTTTTTAAAATATTGGAAATAACGTCGATTTTTATTTTGAATTCGACTTTTTTGGGTTTGGGTGCGGGTTTTTTGGTAATCCATTTTTTTTTCGTAATTTTTGGGATTAAAACTAGTAGTATGCAAAATTTCATGCTGGTACGACCAATTCTTGGGTCAAAACCTAATTTGACTGGACGATTAGGTCATTCGGTGTATCGCAAGCTCAATCATTGTGACTTGCATGCATAAAAATTATTACAGATTGTATTTTCTACATACTCTTATTTGAACCATTTTCTACTTTTTCGAGCTCAATGTTTGGCTTTCAGCGAGATTAATCTGTTATCATCATCTGTTCATTTATTTGTAATAGCTACTACATTAACGTAGTTTAAAAAAAATTAGTTAAAATTTTATTGTGCTGCGGTAGTAGAAAAGAAATTGTATTTGCACTAGAATATAAACGTTTCACACGACCAATTATATTGCACACAATTTCCGCAGATCGTTATTTCCAATCTTTTACATTCATTATACCTGCACATATAATCATCCATTATATTATTATTATATTCAAATTATACGTTTTAAAAATAATATGTAATTTGTAAATAGCTTTACACCAATTAAAAAAAAACAGTTTACTTTTATACATACTTTTTATTATATTCGCCTTTAACATGTAGTATTCTAAACTTATTTATTTATTTAATTCATTTGCAACAATAAAGGCAATTGATTTGCAGTTAACAGTTTTGTATAAGAAATATATAAATTTGATCACATAAATACAAATATAGAACAACAAGTTACATGTAAAAATCCCACTAAATGTATTTTTATTTCAAGCTAACCTATTTATTTATTTATTCGTATGGTACATTTTAAATATTGTATTGTGATGTAAGTGTTAGGTATGGTGCCTCAGAATATCAGTATAAACATGTATAGTATGGTGAGGAAACCGTGTGTGCAATTGTGGATTGGTTAGTCTTGGCAAAGCATTTGCTTTATGGTTTAGGAAAACCACTAAAACCTAAACATGCCAACCCTTACCTACCTTAGTATTTATATGTAATCATATTTATTAAGTGTGTAAACAATATAGAAGGTAAATAAGAACATAAAATATAACAGCACAGCTATTGCTTGACGACATATAATGGACCAGCGCCAATCACGACAATGACGAAAAAATAGTAGATAGCAAAAAAAAAAAATTAAAAAACAGATAATCAGGACAGAGAATACAAAATATTGCTGAACTTTAGATGTCCTTCAGATTCGTAAGCCATAATATAGCTTCATCCGTTAAATTATGAATGTTTACAAACCTTCCTTTAAACTTTGTTAAGCGACAATCCTCTTCAATATGTGTAACGGTGTCCGGTTCGTTTCTACAGTTACAATTTGGATTCGAAATCGCACGCCATTTAAACAACATAGAGTTGGATTTGTAATGGCCTGTTCGTATTCGATTTACTTTTGATCAAATCCCTGACTTATATTGTTGGATCATCAATGAGATGTTTATTGAAAACATCAACCCCAGACCATAATTTTTTCCACTCTTTAACTTCAGAAAAAACCATACTTAAGTAGTCTTGCAACTATATAGGACTTTGAGATTTAAGTCTTTTGGCAGGAGGGTTCTCAATGTCATTCCAAAAAATAATAATAGCTAACCTATTAATTTACAATTCAAATATTTGTCATTTTCAACATTTATTGTAATAATTATCACTAATAAAATTTTGTTTTGTTGATTTTTAAAGATTACTTTTATTTTAAAAATTAGTGCAACAGTTAAAATATTAAACAGAAAAACTTAAAATTGATTTTTCTCTAAAATGGTGTAAAGTGTACTCTAAACAAGAGTACCTTTTTTTAGTAAAACTTTAAGATTTCTTAAGTCATTATCTAAAATGTAAACGATAAAAAATACGACTGAAAATTACCTTTGGCCCCTTAAAAAAGGATGCTTATGATTGTGTTAGAAAAATCTAACCTGCATCGAGAAAATTGGCTTGTAAAGTTAACTAACTCTACCAAGTTTCATATTTTTTTAATGCGGCGTTCTGAAAATATGTATAAAAAATGACCTGAAGATATCATTTTCAGAGCTCCAGCTCCGAAACCAAAGCTCAAAGAGTATATGTTTATATGAACTTTCACCCTATTTCTGTATGTTCTGTTTACTCTTAAAATTTGTAACACTTCTCTAGTAAAAATTTTAGTCTGCCCAATATCTACGTTTGATATGGCCGTTTAATCAAATTTTGAATTGTCAAAAATCAAGAAATGGTAGACAAATCTCCACACTGAATTTATGTAAGTGGACTTTACTTTTGGAATAGTTAACTAGAAAATATGTTCAGAAATGGTTGTGAAAATACTATTTCTTGACGTTAAAATCACACACGAAGGTCTCAAAATGACAGCTGGACGACATTTTGAAAAAAATATATTATGGAAAAAGGGATGGAGTGATATCTCGTTTTAAAGGTATTTCAGCTCTTAAATGAGCCACCACATTTAAAAACCTTTAAACAACTCGTATTCACATAACAACAAACTTCGTTTACAACCTTCTGGTGACATTTAATTGTTGATTCTGAACGTACCACAAATTGTGATAGATAATTTTTGCTATGGTTTTTGGACTTCGACACTTAACTAATAATCAAATTCCTAGCCCTTAACATAAGTTAAAGAAGGGGGGGCGTACTTTTGGTCGTTACTGTAATTTTTTTCTTTTACTTTTTGATCTATATAATTTAAAAACATAAACAATTTTGAATTTATCATAGTTCCCAAGATTAAGAATCTGTACACACCCAGTGATCCTGTACAACTTAGAATGTGTTTAGAGTATTGAATTAATATCTGCAAAGCTGAGCTTTATTTACTTTAAAACTTCCATTTGCGCTATTTGTAGATAATAAATTGTTAACACTCCTCTGAAAGATAACTTTGATAGGTGTTGGGAAAATTTTATATTACTTTAAATAAGTTCTATATTTTTGCTTTATTTAAAATTAATTTTTTCAAACTTATCTAATAAATAAGTATATTCTAAAAATAACGGAAGTCGCACCTTTTAAGAATACAAGATTGATAGAGACACTCCTAAATTCTCGTGTTTGAACATTGTAGAATGTACATATATGTTGGATGACTTGAACTTGATTGAATTGTCCTTTAGGTTCTATACGAACAAAATCCCTTAATACATACGTCTTAACTGTGCAAATAATTTTTCTGTATCGATAGAAGTTTAAGACCTATAGAAATTTTCTTTCTACTTTTTTAATCAGATGTGCAGTATTTTATGTAAATACTTATTGAATTATTTGGTGATAATTTTGTTACACTGAAATATAAACATTGATTATATGGATTTGTTAAATAAATCTTTGTGTTAGATATCTGGGAAATTTTACATTGTTCTAATAAGTAATCATTTCGATAATTTAATCAACAACATTAAAATTTTGCGAAATTTACTGAAATGACCAGATTTGTCTGAAATATGAGATAATGATTAAAACGTATTTCTTGAAATACTTAAAATCTATTATTAGTAAAACCGAGATGCATAAAGTTACAACATTTTTGATAATCTTATCAATATTTACCATGATGAACGGTATCTAATCGCAACACAGTTTTAGGGTTATTATTAATATCGGTGCTTCATTGTAGTAAGTGATCTTATTTTGAGAGGTAAGCATATTATTACATAAGTACAATTAATTCTGTATTAAATAATTAAATAGAAATGGCGTTCACTCCACCAAGTCAACATTACGATCCCAATAATGTTATAATAAATCAGCCAGGTATTATGCCAATACCTCATCCTATAAGCAATTGTCCACCGGGGCTAGAATACCTTCAAACGATCGATCAACTCCTAGTACATCAAAAAGTCGAGCTTTTGGAAATGTTCACCGGATTCGAAACTCAAAATAAATATTCCATCAAGAACACGCTCGGGCAAAAGGTTTTTTTTGCCGGCGAAGACTCCGATTGTTGCTCAAGAAATTGTTGCGGACCTTTGCGGCCATTTGAAATGAGGATATATGATAATTACAAAAATCATGTCATGAGTTTCCAGAGACCGTTAGCATGCATGAGCTGTTGGTGCCCGTGTTGTTTGCAGAGCATGGAAATATCTTCACCACCCGGTACAGTAATTGGAAGCATCGAACAAAAATGGAGTATTATTTATCCAATTTTTAATGTAAAAAATGCAAACGGGGACGTTGTTTTTCGTATTGAAGGTCCGTTTTGTACTTTAAGTTGTTGCGGAAGCGATGTCGATTTTGACATATATACCGCCAATGGTGATAATAAAATTGGCAAAATTTCAAAGCAATGGAGTGGTTTACTTAAAGAAGCATTTACCGACACCGACAATTTTGGAATATCGTTCCCGATAGATTTAGATGTGCGTCTAAAAGCAACTTTGTTGGGTGCCTTATTTTTAATCGACTTTATGTTCTTTGAAAAGACCCGTGGCTCAGGTGATAATGCCCCTGGAATGTTTTAAATTACTTTTTAATTTTTCACGTCTAAAGTTTTAATCTAAGTAACTTAATGTAAAGAATTTGTAAAATACATTTATTATTATAACGTTTACTAGTTGTGGTGTACTTATAGATCCTGTCCTAGACTTTATTAAATTCTTTTAATTACCTCAGGTAATATTAGCATTCTAGTGTCGAAGTGAAAAGATGGATTGTATATGCTTCTTAAAAATTTGTGTCAAATAACTTCCGTAAACTCCACATAGCCACGATATAAATACACATTTAAGCAAGTATAGAGGCTGCGGAACTTGATAGAAAATGTGAAAAAAACAATTTTAAATAACTATTTCCTAAAATGCTATGTAATTTATTATTATTAAAATTTTAGAAGTACCGTAAAGACCGTATAACAATGAGTTTCAGAATTTTCAAAAAAAAAATGTTCAAATGAATGTTATAGATAATAAAATTTTTAATAAACTATTGTGTCATAACTTTGTTTGTATAATTAATATTCTTATTAATACAATTAGTGTCACGTTATTTCCATATCTCAGCAATTCCTTATTATAAGAGTTTTATTGGAAGAAATTTTTTTTGTAAATATTCCAAAAATGGGAAAAACTGTTTAATTACATTCTTCTAATTTGAATGATATCATTGAGAGTTAATTATATCAACATAGGTGTATTTGTGATTAAATGAAATTTTTTGAATTTTGTGGTTTATAATGCATTCAAGTAGGATTAACATATTGTTTATTGTATACAACACTAATCAATAATAACCTTTTAGACGACCACGTATGAAAGTAGTTACTAGCCCAACGACAACCTGCCATGGAACGTTGATAATTTTGATACTAGTTTCGCAACCAGTTCCGAGCAAGTTAGATGGGCGGAATATTGCTAAGAGTTTAAGTTGCATATAAGCAATCTAGTTAGTAATTATAATTAATACAAATACCTTTTATATTTTCCAGTTACAGTTTAGTTATGAATAAAAGGCGGATTATGTGCAAAGTGCATATATTTTATTTTGTGCGTATACGGGGTGATCACAGTGGCGTAGCTTGGATTTCTGACACCCGGTGCTCACCCTAAATTTGCCGACCCCCTGTATTTGCAATTAAACAAATAATTATGTGATACCATATCACTATTTCAAATGGATTCAAAATAAAAAAAAAATTAAATTAAAATTTTATTCTGCGTGTTTTTTGCATTGCAAACTCTTTAATACATTCGTCAACTTTAATTTCTATATTTTGCTCGATTGCCAGAATAGACATATTTGTTAATCTCAGTGTGGATATTGTAGATCTTAAATAATTTTTGATCAATTTCAGTTTAGAGAAGCTTCTTTCACAACTTGCATTACTTATCGCAACTGTGAGGAATATTCTCATCATAATAACTATGTTAGGTAACCTTTCCTCAATTGTGAACTCAAAAATAAATTTTAATAAGCCTAGTGGGCCGGAATGAATAAGTTTTTCTTTAGACTTTGTTGAAGCCACAAACGCCTGTAGACGCACGCATTCTAACTTAAATTCATCTGTATTAACATCGTGAGGAGCTTCATGAAGATTTAATTCTTTATTATCGACGTCTAATATTATTGCTGGTCTTAGGAATGCATATTTTGCGGCCAAATTTTGAAGCTGCTGGAATCTTTCTCGAATTTCACTTGTACTTCTATACAAGTTATCTTAGCTTTATCGGCAACGTGTGTTACAAGCATTAAAGCTATCGCTTAGATAGCGCTTTGCACTTTAACACACACATGCCGTTACAGTTAACTGTTGGCATTTTCTTAGTTTATACTATTCATACGTGTCAATGTTTACACGAGATGTCGCAAGACACACATTTTACTTATGTTCATTGCTCCACGAGAGCTTAAAAGACCAACCGCCGTCTTCTACAGTCGTATACCGCACTTAAGTATACACCTCTGATGAGCTCACAATAAGAGCGAAATGCTGCATTAGGTGTTCTTTTGTTGCGTGTGTACTTCTGTACAAGTTATCTTGGCTTTATCGGCAACTTGTGTTACAAGCATTAAAGCTATCGCTTAGATAGCGCTTTGCACTTTAACACACACATGCCGTTACAGTTAACTGTTGTCATTTTTCTTAGTTTATACTATTCATACGTGTCAATGTTTACACGAGATGTCGCAAGACACACATTTTACTCACTGAATTAACTTCCACTGAAGCTGCATGCAAGCAAACTAGGTTCAATGAGTGGTTTGAGCAAGGTACAAATTCGGCATTTGGATTAATATGTTTTATACTTTGCTGCACACCTGTCTGTCTTCCAGCCATTGTAGTAGCATTATCGTAAGCTTGCCCTCTACAATTCATAATGTCGAGTCCATCAGTGTTGAGCTTACTTAGGATCATCTCACTAATACCTTCGGCTGTTTTATTTTTTGTGTCAATGAAATATATAAAAGATTCCACTATTTGTACTTCCCGATTTTCAATTATGACGTATCGTAACACTTGACTTGTTTGGCCTTTATGGGAAATATCCGGGGTACTGTCAAATATCATCGAATAATACTTGGCCTTTTGGATCTGACCTATAATTTTTGGCGAACTTTATTTCCTAAAATTTCAATAAAGTCGTTTTGAATTTCGGGTGACATATAAGTGAGCGATATTTTTTGGCCCATTTTTATTCTCACTAAATGTTCTCGGACAACAGGATCGTATTTAGAAATTAAATGCACCAATTTTAAAAAGTTACCTCTGTTGAGACTGGTGTCATAATCCCTGTGACCACGTAGAGGCAAATTTTGTTTTGCTAGGAATCTTATTATGTCAAACATTCTGGTTAGAATTTTATGCCATTCTTTAATTTCTTTTGTTACAACTTCTTGTTCTTCTTTATCAATTGTTTGGCCTTTTTGAAGTCTTGTTTCCAGCTTCTTCCATTTGCGAATTTGGCGAATTTGTGTTTTCGAACAAAAAGATAACAGAAACAAAACAATGATGCTTTTGAAAGAGAATAAGCCAACCAAGTGCGTAAAACTTTTTCGCCATTTGTCAATGTGCGCCAAAACCATTCTCACGTTAAACGCCTTCTTGATAATACTTTCGGTTACTCTGTATTTAATTGAACCGTGCGTAGTACTGTTGACTCTTCGGCGAAATCTGTATTCATATTTTGAAACACTTCGGGACCACGCTGTATTAATAGTAATCGCATATTTGAATTTATAGTCTCCGGCCATTTGCCAATATCGTTTCCGACAAAGTCTAACCTAGTTGACATGGTTACAATTTGTTTCAGTGTCGCAACTTCAGTAATCGAATCTGAAGCTGATAAATTATCAGTTTCAGTTACAGGTCTTAGCAAGTTATCAGTGTCGGGTACTTTTCTACTATTTCAGCTTTTTCTTGGTTTTGAGAGTCAGTAACCTCTGAAGAGGTCTCAGATGATGGGCCTGGCTTAGATTCTGGTGCCTCCGAAGGCAGTTTCACAAATTTTAGAATGCCTCCTTCATTTTTTTTCATACTTTCCTCCTTGGCTGTTTTCTTCTTTTGATACGATGCTCCACTTTCTCTTACCCTTTTCATGATCAGGTTTCTTTAAAAAAAACTATGATAGAAATAAAAAATGGTAATATCAATCATGAAGGCATTACTTGCACGTAAAATTAAATTACTTTATCGAATAGATACGAATAAATAACATCCTAGATTCTAGTTGGGTACAATCGCAAAGCCTATGCAAAATTTAAAAATGAACGAAACAAACTCTCTTACCTTTCACTCCTATAAAATTCAACGAATCTTATAATATAAATGAACTTGACTGACTTAACATTAATATACTTGAAGCACACGACGCGGACGCACACGTAAAACTTTATCCAAGGTCCAACCATAAAATAAACAATATCAATGCTGCGCAGTTCCTCTAAGCAACACAAAAAAGTTTAGGAACTAAATGCCATTGCACCATTTTAAATTAAGTGTCACCTGCTCACTCTTTGTTTTTTTGCTCACATTTATTAATTGTTTAAGCACAATAACACAGTAAGTCAAAACTCCAAAAAAAGGACACACAATTTACATTTGCAGCGGTACCTAAACAGATTTCGTATACGGACGCGTTCGTTTTTTGAAATTCAAAAAGGACAAAAAGTGAAATTTATGTACCTACAGTTAGTGGTGTTAAAAACGTAACAAATACAAAATAAATATAGATACTAATTGTACCGTACAATTCTGATAGTTTAGTTGGGGAAGGGTTTATGAAGGATGCCTGCAATATTCTATTATTTAAAACCGTTCGTTCGTCATTTCAACATGTGACGTAACAACAACCCCCGCAAATCCTGTATATGCTTAGCAGTGGGGCCCCAAGTCCCAAACGGACTTAAAAAATACAATTTTATTTTAGAAAAAACATATTGTTTTGCGTTTGGTTAAACCTACTAAACTTTATAACATTATTGTTCGTATTAGTAGTAACTTCATATTAATTATTAATTTTTATAAGGCTTATAACATTCTTTATTATGAAAAATATGATTACCGATTTTTTTTATATGCTGATCTTCTACATACATCATTCTCCAAACGTCCAAACCCATATTTAAATAACAGTAATAAAAAGGTAAAACCAAACTTTTAAGACGGCTGTTACTGTTGACAGGCACGTACACGTACTTGCAAATTTTGCCGACATTGGCCACTTTGAAATTATGCTTTTATTGCTCTGACGGGTTCTTTAAATGGATTATTTACATTGCTTTTTACCCATCTTAAACTTAGTTAAGAATTGTTCAATACCTATTTAATTTATTCAGTTTGATCAATAGATCTAATATTAGATATAAATCTATGTGCTTTATTTAAATTTTTAGTATTATAGGGCCCCCGTAAGTGTGCTTGCAGTGAGCCCCAAATTAGTTGTTAGTTAAATCATCTCGCCTACTATCTAATTACAAAATTTTGTCAAATAGGTACATAATCTCATACACTCGTTCAATTGGCTACAAATTGAGAATAAGCACCAATGTATAATTTCGATGACAAACACAGTTATCTGTTGTAATAACAGGCTGGTCGTACCATGTCGCCCCTTCTATCTTCTATCCCCGGGGCAATGGCCGCCGCCCCCGCCCCCCCGCTTCGCCACTGGGTGATCATTTGAAAACGAGCCACCCTTAATATCTCGAGAAAAAATGCAAATATTTTTGTGGAGTCAACGGCAGCTTTCCATGTGTCAAAGGCGACATCTTTTGACGTTACTAGGTTAAGTTAAAGTTCACCCTCTCACCCCCAACAATCCCTACTTTAGAAATTTAAATGGCATCCCTATATTTTTTCACATCTTTTATAGCGGATTTATCCCTAAATACAAATTCAAAAAAGAATTACGGTGACTAGCAAAATGTTGGATAAAAATGCAAAAACTTAACTCATCATTTACCGACCTATACATACATAAATAATTAAATTTGGTTAAAGTAAAATATCGCAGTAGGTTAGAGCAGGTATAAAATACAATACAATTGTGTTTTAACATTAGTGTCATGTTTGACATTGTGCAATTACTTTATTTTTCGTTCAGCATTTGCATTAAATAAGGGTTTAAGCAAGTTTAAAATTTATCAAAATGATCTACACTAAGCTGAAAGATGTGAAATAATATTAATTTATGGTGAAAAACATAAGTGCGCTCGAAGAACGGCGAAAACTATGTACGGAGAGAGTTTGAAAACCGTCTTTATCATTGCATGGCCAACAACGGTGGGCATTTCGAGCACTTATTATGAGCAATTTGCCATTTCTCATAAATTGAGAATATTAAAATTTTTTTTTTGTTATTTTTGTCGTCTTTCTTTTTATAAGTTAAGTTTTTAGCTCTTTTATCCAACGTTTTGCTAGTCACCGTAATTCTTTTTTGGATTCGTATTTTGGAATAAATCCGCTATAAAAAAATGTGAAAAAATATAGGGATGCCATTTAAATTTTAAAAGTAGGGATTGCTGGGGGTGAGAGGGGAACTTTAACTTTAACCTAGTAACGTCAAAAGATGCCCCCTTAACACATGGAAAGGTGCCGTTGACTCCACAAAAATATGTGCATTTTTTCTCGAGATATTTAGGGTGGCTCGATTTCAAATGGTCACCCTGTATATAAATATTACCAATAATGTGAACAAACAACATTGATTAGAGTTAATTAATGCTAATTCATAATTGCATATTTGGACATCTTAATGAGTTTTTCCTTAAACATTGTGTATCCTTGCATATTCGATCATTCATATTCTTTGAGTTTTAAAAATATGTATACGAGGATATATTGAAAAATTCTTAGCCTACTATAGAACCAAACAAAATTTCAATCTCAAAATATTTTATTACTAAACATATTCTCCTCTTAATTGGATACATTTATTACAGCGAAACTACAACGTCTCTAGACCTTTCAAAAGAAATGTTTTTTCTTGCTCTGCAAACCAGACCTCCACAGCTTCTATTACCTCCTTGTTGGAAGAAAATGTACGACCTTTTAAACTTTTTTTTTAGTTGAGGAAAGAGGTGATAGTCGGACTGAGCCAAATCGGGTGAATAAGGGGGTGTTCTAGTAATTCAAACCCTAAATCACAAATTTTTTGCATGGCAACATGAGATTTGTGTGCAGGGGCGTTCTCCTGCAAAAACAAAACACCTTTGGATAGCCTTTCGCGTCTTTTTTCTTTAATATTTTCCCGTAGAGTGGTCAGTAATGTCGAATAGTAATCTTCAGTTATTGTTCTACCCTTATCCAAAAATCAATCATGATTACTCCATGGCAATCCCAAAAACTGAAGCAAGAACTTTTCTAGCAGATTTTGGACACGAAACTTCTTAGGTCTTGGAGAACCAGAGTGTCGCCATTCCATCGATTGTTGCTTTGTTTCTGGATCGTAGAAATGTACCCAAGTCTCATCCATAGTAACAATTCGGTTTAAAAGTCTACATCGTTTTCAAATCGAGCACAGATCGAACGCGATGCTTCTACCCTTGCACGCTTTTGGTCAACATTCAAACATTTGGGGATCCATTTTGCAGCAATTTTTGTCATGTCCAAATTGACGTGAACCATATGATGAACGCGTTCGTATGAAATATTCAGTGCTTCAGATATCCGTTTTAGCCCAATTCGACGGTCTGATAAAATCATGTCATGAACTGCATCGATATTTTCGGGGACTGACACAGAAACTGGCCTTCCCGATCGGTCATCATCTTCAATGAAAAATTTACCTCTTTTGAAGCTTGCATTCCAATTTTTGACTGTCGCATACGATTGACATTGATCACCAAGGGTATTAAGCATATCTTCGTAAATCTGCTTACCTCTTAACCCTTTTAAATACAGGTACTTGATGATGGCTCGATACTCCAATTTTTCGATTTTCACAATTTCGGTGGACATCTTTTTCATTTAATTTATTGCGTGACTCTGGTTTACTTTTTTGACGTCAAACTTTACACTGACACTTCTAATAAGTTATTGTTCGTTGCTATGGTAACGCAATATTTTGTTTATGCAAGGAACTGGTCTAGGCTAACTAGATATCAATACATCCTCGTATAACGGTCACCATTGTATTAATTTCGACCATAACTTTTCTGGCCCATCTGTTTGCTTTATGCAATGATCACAAAATCTTGACAGATGTATTTATTGCCAATTTCCGGAGACTGTATTATTGGCATCATAAATACATTTTTACTTCTTGTAAAACTTGTTAAATTAACATTTAAGGAGAATTTATCAGTTACATTGTCGGCTTTAGTAATAAGAAAAATTTGCAAACCCCCGAACATGCGAATTATTGAAAAGTGGCCGCAGTGTTTTTTTTCAATTAGTAGCTAAGTGAACAATTGGACACACACACACAAAAACACGTAGATATCTTTATCTTTATAATTTTGAGTAGTGTTTCTGAAAACTATATAATTTGAACTTTGTCAAAGTTCAAAACGATATTTTAATAAATTAAAGGTTAGGAAAAAAAATTTAATAGATTTTTTTAAGAATATCTGTCAAAATAATGCACATTGTGGTGCATATTTAGCCTGTGAGTAGGTATGCGTATTTTTTATATTTACTTTAAAAAAACTAAGTAACAATAAAAAGTGCCTAGAACTTAGCTAGTTTATTCTAAACTAAATAATCTAGAAATTCTGCTTTTGCTGTAAATTATTTTTAGTATTTGAAGAAAAAGGAAAGAGCATTTTGATAGTGTGAAAACTGTTGAATCCATCAACCAAAATTTAATTCAATTGGAAAAAAAGAGGGACGTCAATTATTAAAAGAATTATTTGCGTTATTCAAAATTTAGCTGGACACAGTTTACCTTTTAGAGGAAGTAATCAAAAACGTTATGAAAAGGGTAATGGTAATATTATAAAACTAAATGAATCAATTGCAAAATTTTATACTGTAATGGCGGAACACATTAGAAGAATTCAAAACGACAATAGCAATATGCCACATTACTTAGGTGATAAAATACAAAACGAAATCATTTTTTAAATAAGAAAATATAATTCAAACTTTAAAATTATGCAAATATTATTCAATTATTTTAGATTGTACGCCGGTTATTAGTCATATAACTGTAATTGTAAGATTCGTTTTCGTGAATAATAAATACAAAAATAAATTGAAATTAGGGAGAATTTTTTTGGGGATCTGTCCAGTTACAAACACAACTGGCCAAGGTTTAAAAACCTTCTTGTTAAATTATTTAAAAGAATTAAATATTGACATAAAAGACATGCGGGGACAGGGATACGATAACGGTGCCAAAATGAAAGACAAACATAAAGGGCTACAAAAAGATTATACATATATCCTAGAGCTTTCTTTGTGCCATGTGCAGCACATAATTTTAATTTAGTAGTGAACGATGCCGCGAAAAGCTTTCTTGAAGAAACTCGTTTCTTTGGTATTATTCAGAAAATATATGTTTTTTTCAGCCTCTACTTACCGTTGGCATATTCTTACGAAGAAAATTTCTACTGTGACTGTAAAACCACTATCGGACATAAGCTAGGAGATGCTATTAAAACACTTATTAATTTAGAAAAAAATTATGATGCTTTCTTTTCACTTTATAATGATAAATCAAAACACAACGACACAAGAAACCTTGCACAATCAATAATTAATAAAATAAAATCGTTTGAAATTGTGTGTTCTATATTATAGTGATTTGGTATAAAATTTTATCAAAAATAAACTTAATAAGTAGGACTTTAAAATGACGTTCGGATCCATTTCTGTATTGGTTATTTAAATATATATATATATATATATATATATTATCAGAAAATCCTTCTACCTTTCGGTGTCGGATTGTACAATTATTTACATTTTATTAGATTAATTTCTATTCTACGTTTATAAATTTCTTCCATTCCTTCTTGTTGTATGCCATCTCTTCTGCTTCTCTCCATGTTTTCCTTTTTCTTCTAGTATTCTTCCTACTTCCCCATTCCATGTTTTTCTTGGTCTTCCTCTTTTCTATTTTTCATTATTCTTGTCTTCCAAATTTGTTTTACTGGTGTTTTGTCGTTGATTCTGACTAGGTGACCCCACCACGACAGTTGCTTCTTCTCTATGTGTGTTAGTATGCTTTCTACCTCCAGTTCCTTTCTTATGTCTGTGTTTCTTATTCTATCTCTTCTCGTTATACCTTTTATTTTTCGTAAGTATCTCATTTCGGTTGCTTGTATTTTGCTTTTCTCTTGCTCTGTGAGTACCCATGACTCGCTGCCGTAAGTTAGTATTGGTCTATAAATGGTTTTAAATATTTTTGTTTTGGTTTCGATCGATACTTCTCTCTTATTTAAAAATTTTGTTTTTAGTGCGTAAACAACCCATTTGCCTTCTTAATTCTATTATTAATATTTGCTTCCTGTGATCCTTTCTCGTCCAGAATTTCTCCAAGATATTGAAAGTGATCCACTTGTTCAATTCTTTCTCCGTCAATCTCTATCTTCGTTTTCACATTTTCTTCTCCAATTACCATTACTTTTGTTTTACTTTTATTAACCTTCATTCTGTTCTCTTTCAAAACTGAATTCCATATATTTAAATTTGTTTGTAAATTTTTCATTTTCCGCAATCAGTACCACATCATCCGCGTATAATCCTTCAGATTCATTAATTCTTTGTAAATTCAGATATCCAATTGTCATCTTTTTGTTTTCTTTTTACAATTTTAATTATTTCATCCATGAATAGTATAAAAACCAGTGGGCTTAGACTACCCCCTTGTCTTAATCCCATATTTGTTCTAAACGTTTCCGATATTTTGTTGTCCCTTATAATTGCGTTCCGGTTATGTTTGTATATTGCTTGAGTTAGTCTTATAAGTTTTGTATTTACATGTCTTTCTTTCATTAGTCTCCATATTGCGTTTCTGGGTACCGAATCGAATGCTTTTTCTAAATCCAAGAATGCCAAATAAATCATCCGTTTTTCTTTTCGTGCTTTTTCGGTGATTTGTTTTATTGTGAATATGTGATCCTGTGCGCTTCGTCCTCGTCTGAATCCACTTTGTTCTTCTTCCATTGTCTCTTCGATTACCTTCCTGATTCTTTTTCTATTATTTTTCTAAAATTTTCATACATATATTGAGTAAAGTTATTCCTCTATAGTTATTACATTCTTTTACATCTCCCTTTTTGTTATTGGTACGATTATCGATGTAGTCCACTCCACTGGTATTTCTTCTTCTCTCCACACTGTGTTGTATATGCTTAATAGTGCATCTCTTCCCCGTTGTCCTATATTCTTTATCATTTCTGCCGTTATTCTGTCGCATCCAGGGGCTTTCCCGTATTTTAGCTCTTTTATTACTTCTTCAAGTTCTTCCATTCTTATTGGTTGTTCTTCTGTTTCTCTTTCTAGCTTGTCGATTTTCATTTCTTTTCTATTTGTTATTATTTAGTAATTCTTCAAAATGTTCTTTCCATCTTTCCATTATCTTTTCGTCTTCTGTTATAATTTTTCCGTCTTTGCTTTTTATTGTTTTTGTGTTCAGTGCTTCTCTTTTCTTAACGATTTCAATGTTTTATAAAAAGAGTTTTTGGTTTCCTTTGAGTCTTTTTCCATTTTTTCTCCAAATGTTTTCCATTGCTCTTGTTTCGCGATTTTGATCATTTGTTTAGTCGTTTCTCGTTCTTTCTTGTATCTTCTGTATTTTTCTCCTGTCTTGTCCGATAAGTAACTTCTCCATGTTTCTTTCTTTTTCTTAATTTGTGTCTTAATTTCTTCTGTCCACCATGATGTTTGTTTTTTGTTATTTATTTTCCGTGCTATCCCGCATATTTCTTCGGCTGTAGTTATTATTATGTTTTTGAAGTATTCCCAACTGTTTTCCACGTTTCTTTCTTTAATTTCCTTTTCATATCCTTCAAGTTTCTTGCTTATAGTTTCTTCATATTTATCGGCTACTTCCCTATCTCTTAGTTTATAATGTTTGATTGATTCAAACTGTACCAATTCGTTATTTTCTTTATTAGCCTTCTGTTTCTTCTCTTGTATACTTTCTAACTATTTAAAAAATATGACGTTAATGACGATGACTTTAACGTTTATAAAGTCGAAACTATAGTCAATATATTATTGTATTAAGTGATTAATTAAAGTATTGGTAATTGCAAAAGTTATTATTTTATATATATAGTATATTTATAAGTAGAATTATTACTTACCTTTGTAAATGACTAAAGGTCCTTATGACGAGTCAGATTTGGGTCTTATTAGGCGCTATCCAGATCTTTTAAATGTACAACGAATGCTTACTAAAAATCCCGGAAAAACGTAAACACTTGAAAGGAAACGTTTATAAGAAGTTTCAAGTTTACAAATCTTTGATTACATCACGGTTGTGTTCTTTTAAATTAAAACCAACCGAAAAAAGAAATGCGATACTGGGTGCCTGTACTTACTTAATATTACAGGTTTACAAAGTTCGTAAAACGAGAGGGACTGTGGTCTTTATTTAAAACAAAATATTACTTTTACCTCAACTTGAAATTCACAACCTCTGTCTCAGTTCGTTTCATTTCGAACAACAAAACTAACAAACAAAAAAAAATAACGGATGGACGATAATTCGATAATTCTGCGGAGTAAACAATCAATTTACTTACAGTTGCTTTGTTTGCTTCTGATGAATCCAACCCTTCGTTAGTCGTAACACACTTAATTTCTTTACAGGAACCGTTTATAACGCCGAATTAAACGATAAATGCCTTGAACGGTATTGCATTTCTATAATTAGTTCGTAGGTATAAGAGATATTCGAAGTGTCCGCAAGCTTTGTTTCAACCTTACGTCAAACAAAAGATTTCTTTTATTTTCACAAACAGTATGGTAGTTCCTCGCACGTTATCATAAATATCACTTTAATTCTCGCATACGAATCACTTTCATTAGTACGTACGCGAAGAACTTTACGCCCACTGCTCAATGTTTTGCGATTGTTACAGAAATAACAATTATGATCCGCTACAGTTTTGTACTTGTTGTTAGTACTTTGTAGTTTCGAATATGTTTACCGACTCTAGACCAACTTACAGACTGACTTTACAAAACTAAACATACAAACTCGGGGAGTGTTACCTCTCTCAATTTCTACATACACAAAGAACCCTACAAAAATTTAACACGTTAACAGTTTTCAGAATTTAACCGTGGGGTGTAATTTTATGAATGTGTTTAGACCACATAAAATATGAAATTTTACTTTTAAAACAACACGATTTTCACGCTCTGTCAGCGAACAAAGAAAGAATTTATTGAGTCAGCGAAGAAATGTGGCGTAATGTGACTAAGACTTCTACGAGAACCTTTGATAAAAACTATGGAAATAATCATTTCTTTCAAGTTTAATTGTAAGCACGACGGATTTAAAAATATCAAAGGATAAAAGAAATAAATATTGCAGCGACGTGGGAACGAAACCATATGTGCTTTTTAACGCCAACGAAATATACTTAAAATACAGACAACCCACTTAAAACTTCAATAAGGCTGAAATAATTCAAGCGTAAACAAAATAATTTTCACCAAACAGAAGTGACAATTATATTATTGAATTAAGATCAGAAAGTGGTTTTACTGATATCCTTAAGGAATCTAAAGAAATTGCTGAAGACATAAACTGTGAAATTGGGTTTTATTCTGAAAGTTCCATTCGGCCAAGAAAAAAAAAGGATTTTATTTGATTACGAACATAAGAATGAACCAGTTCAAAGTTTCTTTTTATATTTATATTCTGAATGTAGCATCATCAAAATTAAGTGATAGGTTTCAACAGTTAAATAACTTTAACAGCTCTTTTGGTTTTTTAAATAATCTAACTTCCATAACTACAAATAAAGAAAGATTACTTAATTTTTACAAGGATATACAAACTTAACTAACAGATCCATCAACAAATGAAGTGGATATTAATCAATTGATTTGTGTAATGAAATATTATTCATTTGCAATAAACTTATTATTTCATCGGTTAAAGACGTTTTAGAATACCTTGTGATTTAATTTGTACGTTCCCAAATTTATCTGTGGCACTACCCATTTTTAAACAATGCCCGTTACTGTTGCCCATGGCGAGAGATCTTTTTCAAAACTTAAAATAATTAAAAACTACTTGAGATCGACAATGAGTTAGCAAAGACTTACAAATTTGGCTGTAATAAGCATTGAAGAAGAAAATTGCGGAACTTTAGACCTGATTAGACAGTTTACTATTAAAAAAGCTGGTAAGATTTCTACACGCGCTACAGTTCGTGCATCAACATTCTCACTCGCACGATATAACTTACTTTTGACGTACCATATGTGGTATTATATCACACCGTTGTGATATGGTTTTTAGCGTCCGTTTGAAAGACGCATAATATGTTCAATAAAAACTTTTGTTTTACTTACGCCTTTAATCTTATTTTGTGTTTGTTAATATATTCAATTGAAATTGTAGATAGGTATTCCCAAACAGTGAGATCTTATTTCTAAGAATGTTTCAGTACTAGTAAAGGATGATTAAAACACCAGGTTCTAGTCTTTTGCCGACGTTTCGACTAGGGTTGACCAGTCTTTCTCAAGGCTAATCGAAACGTCGTCTACAATTAAAATAATATGTAGGACATCTGGAAATAATCAACTATTTTATTGTAGTTATATAATAATATTATATTATGCTCGTCCTCCAAAAGTGCAAATATTTGTGCTCGTGTTTTAAATTAACTCCTAAATCTACAAGACTCGCTAGATATTTGCTACTTTCTTTATGAAAATACTGTATTTGCCATAATAGTTAAATAAGCTAATGAATTATTCAAACTTTTTGCTGACAGTTTTTTTCCTATTCTGAAAGTAGCAATCGCTCTCTTTGTCCGCTTAGGCCATTTCTTTCAGCCCCTTCTCCGTTAAGGCTTCAGCCATGCTAGCTTTCCACTTTTTCCCCTTATCCTCTTAATATTTATGGAGTGCTTTATTTAAAACATTCATGCACAATATCATTCAATCCTTTCCTGAAGCCATAAATCGTGCGTAAAAAAATAAAATTGGGTGTAAAAGTACGAACGATCGTAAAGTTTTTAGATAAGGTCATTTGTCATTTTTGTCATTTGCAAATTTTCATGGCTTTGATATCTTCAACTAATAAATGTCAATTGATTGTCAGTGTTCATCAAATTTTTATAAAACAAAGGTGTTTTCGTCAGAACATAAAAGATTTAAACGGTGTTTTCTGTAACGGCGAGTGGCATACAGCACTGTTGTTTGTTATGGCGAGTTTCGGGAAAGATTTAGATTTTTCGTGTATGCAACCAACAGTACGCATCTTGTTATCAAGACATGAAAAATTTGCTAATGTTAAAATCATACCTACTACTTATCTAAAAACTTTATGATCGCTCGGTACAATGTAATTTAATTTAATTATTAAACGATTTTTGTTGTCAAGGTTGCCTCGCAAACAACACTCGAAATAAAAAAAAGCAAAACCGCATGCGTTTCTCTGTTGTAGTAACTGTTTCTATTTGCAAAAATTAGTTCTGACGTCGATAATAGTATATTGAAAAACAAGTGTCACAACAACACTTTTTGTCGCACGAAGACAAAGTTTGCAGACCGACCGAAGGAGGTCTGCAATTGTCGGAGTCACGCAATAAACTAAATGAAAAAAGATGTCCACCGAAATTGTGAAAATCGAAAAATTGGAGTATCGAGCCATCATCAAGTACCTGTATTTAAAAGGGTTAAGAGGTAAGCAGATTTACGAAGATATGCTTAATACCCTTGGTGATCAATGTCCTTCGTATGTGACCGTTAAAAATTGGAATGCAAGCTTCAAAAGAGGTAAATTTTCCATTGAAGATGATGACCGATCGGGAAGGCTAGTTTCTGTGTCAGTCCCCGAAAATATCGATGCAGTTCATCACATGATTTTATCAGACCGTCGAATTGGGCTAAAACGGATATCTGAAGCACTGAATATTTCATACGAACGTGTTCATCATATGGTTCACGTCAATTTGGACATGAGAAAAATTTCTGCAAAATAGATCCCCAAATGTTTGAATGTTGACCAAGCATCGCGTTCGATCTGTGCTCGATTTGAAAACGATGTAGACTTCTTAAACCGAATTGTTACTATGGATGAGAGACTTGGGTACATTTCTACGATCCAGGAACAAAGTAACAATCGATGGAATGGCGACACTCTGGTTCTCCAAGGCCTAAGAAGTTTCGTGTCCAAAAATCTGCTGGTAATCATGATTGATTTTTTGGATAAGGGTAGAACAATAACTGGAGATTACTATTCGACATTACTGGCCACTCTACGAGAAAATATTAAAGAGAAAAGACGCGGAAAGCTATCCAAAGGTGTTTTGTTTTTGCAGGACAACGCCCCTGCACACAAATCTCATGTTGCCATGCAAAAAATTCGTGATTTAGGGTTTGAATTACTAGAACACCCCACTTGTTTACCCGATTTGGCTCCGTCCGACTATCACCTCTTTCCTCAACTGAAAAAAAGTTTAAAAGGTCGTACATTTTCTTCCAACAAGGAGGGAATAGAAGGTGTGGAGGTCACCTCTTTCCTCAACTGAAAAAAAGTTCAAAAGGTCGTACATTTTCTTCCAACAAAGAGGTAATAGAAGCTGTGGAGGTCTGGTTTGCAGAGCAAGAACAAACATTTTTTGAAAGGTCTAGAGACGTTGCAGGTTTGTTGTAATAAATGTATCCAATTAAGAGGAGAATATGTTGAGTAATAAAATATTTTGACATTGAAATTTTGTTTGGTTCTATAGAAGGCTAAGAATTTTTCAATATATCCTCGTACCTACATAGTAATTATATCAAAAATCCCACGGCTCTGTATATATTTTATTTAATATTTACTTTTCAAGAAATTTTATTTGTGGCGACTGGTGTTTTTTTGCAAATATTTCAAAATTTAAAAATCTAAAACAGCAGTTACGTATCAAAGGTATCTTTCCTATTTATTGATAAAATTTAAAAAATCATTTAGGCGGGAATCCTTGAAAAAATGAAATGTCTATATAAATTATTGTTTTCATTAACTTGATTTTTAACAAGATATTAAAAAAAATGAAAATTTTTTTAACTGTTTTTTGGTAAGAACTTAAAAATTACAAGTCATCCAAAAACTTGTGAGGACACAAAATTTTTTAATTTAATTTTCTATTGAGCTGCATGTTCAACAGAGAAACCAGGTTTTCCCATTTCTTGCTCTTCTCATTAAAAGTTATTCGTGATCACAAGTTCAATAAATATGTCAATTTTCCAAGTCTATTAACAGTTGAGAAAATTTTTCCTCCCAATTAAGTGATACAATTTTAAAGGTGTCTCCATTCTAGGTGGAGGTACAAAAAATAACGGTCTTATTGATACATGAATGCCGACGTTTTGCTCAAACTTCTGACACCAAACTTGTGATGGCTCTCACACACCGGTTCTTGTTCATTTTTCAAACGTTTTTGAGTAATTTAAAAAATTAAGTTTCAAAAAACATTGGGATAAAAAGTTCCATTGATTTAAGGTTTACAATCGAGACAAACAAACACTTTTTTGTTTTCGGATGTGATCCCTACCCAGTCGTCATGCAACCCAGATGAATGACAGAGCACACTGAGGCGCATGTCAGCTGTGAAGTCAGCCTTACATAGCCTACAAAACCAAGTTTTTTCTATCGGTATTATGTGAAAGTAGATGGCTTCATGTTGGCTTTGTTGACCTTGGTTTTGTCTTTCTCTTTAATGTGGATCTAGCTGTTCTTTTTTTAAAGTTCTATTCAGTATTGTTTCTCTCTTTAAAGAGATTCTTTGTGATCTCTTGTGCCTTATAATTTAAAGACTTCTTTAGAACTGTGTTTTTATCTTTTGGTATTTGGTGTTATCAATACACTTCTGAAAATGCATTCTTAGTATTCTATCTTCGGGAGTTTTTTTTTTACAAAATAATTAGTTATTCGTTGTCCGAATTTCATTCTTTAATCTGTAGATTTTCCATGCTGACCTGTGTTGCTATTTGAATTTTCTGTGTTATCTGGATTTTTGCATAGTCGGAAAGAAGATTTTTATTGAAGGAGTAGATCCCACTCGCTCGAAATCGACATTGATGGTCACCAAACAGGACTGAATATGCCTGAAAATATTTTTTTGTTTAAATGATATCCAAACAGCAAGAAGCTCTATCACAAATCAAAATTTCTAGCAAAGGTGACATGAATTTTTAAAAAATCCTTTAGTCATTTTACGTACACTTCTGTTGTTTTACTCCTTTTTGGTGGTCATAAGAATTGTCTTTAAATAAAATAATAGGTGTTCCATACCATAACCACATGATTCGATACTTACGTTCTAGACGTGTTTTTGAGCAACTAGATGCACTTTTTTTTCAATTTTTTTTTCCAAAATCACTCTGCTGGTGATGCAGAGTCATGTGCCACCTCTTTTTGTTTATGTTGTAGATTTTTTCTGGACTATTCTGTAAAAAGATTTATCCAGAGTTTCATTAAATAATCTTCCACAATAGGTTTTTTTAACTTCTGAACCCTAGCAGGTTTGATGTTTTGGTTTTTTCTCCTAAATAGGTTTGGATGCCGTTTCATGAAGATCCACTTTCTGCCAACTTTTTATTTTCGGAAAATTTATTTGAAATTCCTCTTTTATCAACGCATGAACAAACACATCGGCTTAGGTATTTAGGAGTCAAAGAAATCGGATATTTTTAGTTTCCAATTCACTTTATAGATCTAGGGTCAAAATTAGTTTTCTTCCGAGTGATTTTGAAAATCTTAATCTATAACGAGGAATTTTGTAACGTTCTGTAACATATCGCTTGCGATCCTTATATATTTACTTCAGTCCATTTAACCCGAATACATCTATACGGTTTGCCCATAATTGCCCTAACCCAAAATAAAATGTGGGTAAAATGTTTTCAATAAGACAAGAAATAAACTCATTGTTTTGGTGGGCTTTATTATCTGTTTTGCCTCGTTGTATTTTAATATCACACCTGCATATTAGAAGGCTAATAACTTTGCATAATAATATCAATATAAACTTCTTCAAATAGTACTTTATTTAAATTAAACTTTATTTTGTCAATTAAAAAAATGGAACTTTAAACTGCAGCGTCTGTCTATTTGTAACAAAAGGGAAAACACCAAAAAAACTGCACAAAAAACTATACTCGGACACGTGTTTCAATAGCTAAGCTATCATCATCAGCGAACCGACACGTGTCCGAGTATAGTGTTTTGTGCAGTTTTTTGGTGTTTTCTACACTCACCCATCCTAATTATTCAAATTTAAATTAAAATAAATAGATACCGCACACTCTAAGAACTACACATACCTACCACAAGGATGACGTTCTGCGCACAAAGAAAAATAGTTCAATTAAGGCATCTATAACAGTATTAATGATTTAAGTACCTCAGTCAAGGAGTGTGTTGTTATTTCAATACTCATACACCATCAACCCCAAAGTCCGCACCAAATGGGAAACTTATTTATTATGGGTTATTAGTTATAAAAGTTTGTGCATCTCCTAAAACTAAAAATGCACCAACAAAATACGAGGTGCATTTGAAAATTTGATTTTGAGTCAAGAGTAAAGTGCCCTTATTTCAGTAAATATCAAAAAAAATTATTTAAAAAGGTTGTTCATCATTAAAAACTACATCAAGATTTGAAGTCATGGCCATCTAGGAAAAATTTTAATTTTTTTCAATTTTTTTTTAAATGGTGGCTATAAGAAAAAAGATTTGTTTTAAATGATAATTAAACGATATCTTGTATACAATACTTTAGTTAAGAAAGCTTGTAATTTACAAATTGCCCAATTATTGTGCTAATTATGGTCAATTTTTTTATTCATTAGAAAAAACATTTTTGGTGCAAAGTTCTTTTGATTTTTTATTGACACCAAAAATTGCTCAAAATAAGTCAGTATTTTAACAAGAATATCATTTTCAATAATATTGAGGCACTAAACATCGAAATTAAATCACATCTCAGTATGATCTCCATCCCGCAACAGGCACAGTTCGGTTTTTCTTAAAAATTTTCCTAGATGGCCATGACTTTAAATCTTGATGTTTTTTTTAATGAAGAACAACTTTTTAAAATAAAATTTTTCGATATTTACTGAAATAAGGGCACTTTACTTTATTACGCGTGTTTCGCCACATTGTGTTGGTGCATTTTTAGATTTAAAGGATGCACAAACTTTTATAAAGAATAACTTTTTATCGAAAAACCCATAATAAAGAAGTTTCCCATTTGGTGCGGACTTTGGTGATGACACTGTATATTCAAGTGATTTTATCAGTTCTTTTTGGAACTGTTTGTACTAGTATTTTGTAACGTAACTGACACCAACCATTTATATTTGTCAAACCAATTCGATTTTATCGACGCCACTGGAACGGATCACGTCATACTTCGTAATTTTTGTTTGTGACGTACATGTAGTTCTTATTCTTACAGCGCGTGGTCTCTAACTCATAATATTTAACATCGCAATATATTCGAGGATTTTGATACTCAAATAAAAAAAATTTAAATCATTTTTTTTTGCATTCACTACTAAACATCAATAAAAATGATAGGTAAATCTTTCCTCTTATAAGTTTTAAATTAGTTCTTTTTGAGGAGGGGCACCAAAAAACCACTAGGTCGTTTTTTCAGACAACGTTTCGTGCAACGAATTTAAATAAATCATTAAAAATAATATGTACTTTTTAGTAGTATATAATGTACATGAATGTATAACAAAAATTAATTATTATGCTTTATTTTTATTAAATTACTTTAGACGAGTTACAAGTACTCGAATTAATACTAAAGATAAAGTTGTTCATAATTGTATTTATATTAAACATTCAATCAATATTTAGAAATCTTTTAAGATTAGATAATGACTACGGCCCTGTAACTTATCGCGATACGCCCCTGAAATTAAACTTTTAGTTATAAACGAAAAATAACTAATAAGTAATAGTGAATGTTCAGTTTATTTTAACCTGTACAATTTTTTTGAAAATATTGAATAAATTTGTAGAATGACTGCAAATATACTGCAAAATGCGTCGTAACTATAATATAACGTAATCAAAACTTTATCTTTTTTTTATATATTCTTGTAATTGATTGATTAATTATATAACTACGGTACGTCTGGCACTGCCAAGTTTTAATCAGTTTTCAATTTTTTAATATTAACACACATAAGCAATGAAGGTTGTGGCCTTAATCAGTGGAGGCAAGGATAGTTGTTATAATATAATGCAGTGCATAGCTGCCGGTCATGAAGTTATAGCTTTAGCTAATTTACGACCATCTAATGAAACCGAAATCGATAGTTATATGTATCAAAGTGTGGGGCACGAGGCAATTAAACTTATAGCACAAGCAATGGATTTACCCTTATTTCAACGGGATATAACAGGTGCTTCCACTAATATTGACCTAGATTATACAATAACTCAGGACGATGAAGTCGAAGATCTTTTTGAATTGTTACAAACAGTGAAAAATGAGTTAAGCATAGAAGCTGTTTCTGTTGGTGCAATTTTATCAAATTATCAAAGAAATCGAGTAGAAAATGTGTACGTTGTTTATTGGTTTTGATAGTTTTTAATGATTTACTTTCAGTTGTGCGAGACTAAATTTGGTCCCATTGGCATATTTGTGGAGAAGAGATCAGCATGAGTTGCTGCAGGAGATGATAAAGAATGAAATTGATGCAATAATAATTAAGGTTGCTGCTTTAGGGTTAGAACCGTCACGTCATCTCGCTAGGGCTTTGAGATTGGTTGAACCGCATTTGTCGGCTATGCATGATAAATATGGATTGAACGTTTGCGGAGAAGGGGCGAATATGAGACTTTGGTTTTGGATTGCCCACTGTTTAGTAGCAGAATTATTATGTAAGGGTATATTATAATTTAACCTGAATTGCTCTGCCATTGCATTGATTCTTACACATGGTTTTACTCAGATGCTGTAATATTGTTGTTTCTTCTTCTCCACTTGAGTACTTCTAGATGTTTACACATTTGGTAAAAATTTCCTCTGCTTTCCTCAGTTAACTTTTTGTAAAGAGTTTATTGGTGTCTGGTTTTACCTACTTTTACAATTCCATTCTGACTGAGACTTATTGAGGACTTGAAACTTTTACATTTTGTAAGGTTTTTGAATAGTTTTAATCATCATCAGGTCAACAACGTGATCCTTTTTAGATTTTTTACACATAATGTCAAAGTTACATTCTTTAAATCTAACATTGTACTTAATCTAATCTTTGACAGCAGTTATTGGGTGATTTACAGCAGTAGATTTGAAACAAATTACACAACTTTTCAGAATACATTTTGGGTTGCTACACTAAATTATGACTGATCCACATAATACTAAGTATTATGTTCTTTGAGGATTAAGATAAAATCTTCCATGTAAGAGTGTTTTACCAGAAAACTTTTCTATTTGAATTTTAAACACTATCTGAAATGCTTCCTTTGAAGTAAATACAATACACTTATAGATTAAAAGATTGTGAATTAACCAATGAATTACAATATAGTTTTAATAGATCTGTGGAAGATACAGACAAAATTTCTTGTTAATTTCCACTGGACTTTCAGAAAATGATCCCACTTGAATTATATGAAAAAAAATGAGTGTCCTTGATCTTATCAATCAAATCTGATCGTTTGCAACCACCTTCAATGGCATTAAATGGAATAAATCTTGTTGATTAGGTAATGTAGTCTCGACTAGAACACGGTTTTTCGAATTTAATCTTCTAATATATCACTGATTATCAGTGTTTACAAGTATGTACAAAATTTCTTTTCGAACTTTAGATTAGTTTCAATTACATCACGTTTTTAATACGTGACTAAATTCCTAATCAAACATGATGAATAAACGCCAAATTTGTAGAAGTTTAAGTAATAATTAAAAATAAATAAGTAGTTGAAGCCGCTGTTTCTTCTTAAAAGCACACTGGGTCCGCCACTCCACCGCACTTTATTCTTCTACAATTTTGGGTTCTTTTTGCTTCTTCAACTACTTTTCTCGATTCTTTCCTACTCTTCATTTTTTCTGCCCATATTGTAACTCCCATGCTACCAATGTTACGTCCATCAAATTAGCAAAATTAACAAAATGACAACGTATTCCGATAATATTTGTTAAGTTATTTTGATGTTAAGAAAATATCATACAAAAACTAATCCAACTTTGAAAATTAATAACGCCTCCTATGTTAAATTCTAATAAATATTTTTTTTACACGTTTATGAGAGATGAAACTTATGTGTGAATAAACTACAAATGTTTCAACTAGTACAGGGTGTTCAAAATAGGAGATCACACTTAGACAACTTCAATGTTCATTTAGTCGCTTATTTTAAATAGAACATACTGTATATTATGAAATCAGCGACTTCCTTTTTTGATTATCATTCGTCCTATACCAGCATTCCTTATACCTAAAATGTGCGTACAATCGCTCTAGAACTTGGCCTGTGTAATGACTTTGATCGATAGACAACGTTTCTGCACTTTCTGAAATATGCATTCCAAGAACCTCCTTCGCTGGACCGTGTTTTAAAATGACCTTTTAAGGAAGATTTCAGTTTGTCCTTCTTTGAGCTATCATTACTAAATAATAGCAAATCGTCCACATAAATAGCGAGAATTAAGAATTTATTGCCATCAGTTTTGTCGAAATGCATGTGTCGTACTTTGAGCTTTGTAACTCAAAACTCTTCAAGGCAGAATCAAGTTTTTAATTCCATGCACGACCTGCTTGCTTTAGCCCATACAACGACTTTTTTAGCAAACATACCCTTCCGGAATCATCGTAAAATTGGTTGCTCCATATAAATTGCTTCTTGGAGGTCGCCATGCAGATACGCCGTCACGACATCCATTTGATCAATTTTTAATCCCATTTTAGCAGCCAACGCAATAAAAAATGAATCTTTTACGTTGCGATCAACCTTTAACGACGAGTCTCGCTTTATGTCACACAAGATTTCCTTTAGTGTCTTTTTTTAAACACCCATTTATTTGAAAAATGTCTTTCGATCGTTTGGTAGTTCCACCAAAGTTCATGTTCCAGCTTCTATCAAAGAATTATATTCGTTTTTTATCGCAATTTTCCAATGTGGAGTATCAGGTGACCCCACAGCCTCTGGATCATCGGATGCACTGACCATGTATGAGATAAAATCCGGATTCACAACTGGCTTGCGAATTCTCAAAGATCGGAAATGTTATCTTTAACATCTTTGTAATTACTTTAAAATGCCGATGTTTCTCCTGGCTTAAAAATCATCTCAATTTCTTCCAACCATGACGCCATCACACGATTTGTGCTCAAACTTCTTGCGTTTAATGTTTGGAATATGCACCAAAGCTTTACATCGGATGGTTTTGCAATAAGTTCTGTACATGATGCTTGCTCAACTTTAAACAAACCGTTACACAATTTCGCTTGCAATAACATGTTACTTTTATTTAAAATACTGCATCGTTCTGCATTGAACTCGACCCTTCAGTCCCTTCTTTACCAGTTGATTAACTGATAACAAATTAGTACATAATTCTGGGACGTACAAAACATCTTTTATTACGGTTTCCACATCTCTGTGATTCACTCTCAACTTAAGGCAAACGTCCCCCTCTTTTTCCGCTTTCAAAATCACGTTATTAGCTATCGCCACGTTATCCACTAGCGTGGCGTCCTTTGTTTTATTAAACCAATCACTTTTACATGTCATGTGTTTTGACGCACCAGAGTCGACATACCATTCCTCCGGCTTCATTGTGTTTATTGCATAGCACGAAATATTATTTTTTGGCTATTTAATTTCTTTGGACACTTGTTCTTATATTGACCAAATTCGGCACAACGGTAACACTTCGCAATTCGCTTTGGTTTTTGCTTACTGTGCAACTTTTTCTGCGATTTCGACTAATTAGCGTATACTGCCGCAGTATTTAAAGAGTTCGCTTCAGAATTAGATGCTTTCTGCAAAAATTTCGTTTTTACTAAATCAGATGAAATTTTCACACTTGAACTCTCCATCGTCATAATCATTGCCATAAACCGGCAAGCAAAAGTGCCCCGATAATTTCATCGTCAATCGCCATTCTCTTTTCCCCCTTCCATATTTTCTTTTAATATTATTTGTCCTCTTATCCATTGAAGCCATCTTTTTTTCTTCTCCGTCTACCATCAGTCCCCCTTTCTCCCCTATTCTAGTGTTAAAATTACCTTTTGTTATAATCTTCTCTTTCTCTGCCTCATATTATTTCCTCCATTTTTTTGTTTCACTTATATCTTTCCCGTACATTGTCACTTCTATGTACCTCTCATTATGTCCAATTTTACATTCTTTTTGCTCTATATTTCCTTTTATATCTTTTCCTCCCTCTTTTCTTTCTCCTGTCAAAATACCTCCTTTCGTCTTTTCTTTTTGTACTTCCATTCGTGGCTCTCTAGCAACATCTCCCTTCATTCTTCTTTTCCAACCATGTTTCTGTCAATCCTACCTCAAAACTCTTTATATACTTTAACAAACTACCTCCTTTGTTTTTTTATCTCCGCAATATTCCAAAACAGTATATTCTCCTTGTCGAACTTCTGTTTTTATTTCTATTGCAATTGCCCTTCGTACGTCTTCACAACAGCTCTTGAACCTTCCATAATCATTCCAATTAACTTTATCATTTTTCCGGTATTCCTAGGTTTCTTTTGTTTATATCCATTTTGTTCTTTCTCTCTTATTACTTTTCCCGGTTTTTTTCTTTTTTGTTTCCATTCACTGTAATCATTTTCATTACCTACTTGTTTGTAACCATTTGAGTCTTGCTTCCTTCTTTTCTTTGTCACAAAGAGTATCGAATTATTATTTCCTTTGTTTCCCCTTATGTTTTTTTAATTTTTCTTGATATTCTTTTCTCCTTTCCTCTTGTTTTGGTTCTTCTGTGTTCCACTTTCTTTTCTTTTCATTTTTTTCTTATTTCTTCTCTATTGCCTTTAGTTTCGTTTCTGCTATTACTTTCTACTTTTTCTTGATATTATTTTCTCCTTTCCTCTTGTCTTAGTTCTTCTGTGTTCTACTTTCTTTTCTTTCCATTTTTCTTATTTCTTCTCTTCTGCTTCTGCTTATTACTAACAAGTAATCTATGTCTTTTCTATCCTTCCTAGTATTATCCGTGTTATTTTATGTTCTTGTACTTGCTATAACCATATTCATTTGTGCTGCCCTCTTTTTCCGTTGTCTGTCGTTACTTCGTGTATTGTGTGTTTCCCCGCTACATCATCCTTCCTTATTTTGGCATTACAGTCTCCAGATTATGGTGCCATGATTTCCTATGCTTTCGTCATTAAGTACTTTTAATTTATCTTTCTATTTTCATTTCTTGCAGCGAAGAATCCGAAGTGATACTCCATTCGGACAATTCAATCGCTCCGGTAGGCTTCTTAAAGTTAAATAATTTAAAATTAGAAACCAAGTTACCTCAAATAAGTTTAAGCGATAGACTAAGTAACGTGACCTTAAAAGACAGCAACAAATACATCACGGATTGTGGCGAAGATACGATTGAAATTATTGAGGACGATATTACAGACGTTTCGTACGGCCATTACGACATTAATGAATTTAAACACTTAAATTTTGAACACGATTTAACTTATTGTAAAAGTAAAAGTGGATGGTTATGGATAGGGGGGTTGCGTGGAAATTCTGCCGATAGCGAAGAGGCTCTACAAGAAGCGTTAGAAAAATTAAAGTGTAGGTATGCAGTTTGATATAGGTTATATTTATAAGAGAAGTAAGATATTGATTTATTGGTTTTGATATAGTTGTAATTACTTCCAATGATCATCGATTAGAAGACGCCGTTTCGGTTGTTATGTTTATTTCCAATATGTCGCAGTTTGTGGCACTAAATCAAATATATGTAGAGGTATTTAAACACTTGAACCCTCCAAGCAGGGTTTGCGTTGAAGTGCCGTTACCTAAAGATTGTCCAATCATTTTGGAGGTTTTGTCTTGGAAAAGTTCAAGCGCTGGTGGAAGAGGTGATTTCCAAGTGGAAAGGTTGTTTAGGTTGCATTGTTACAGTTTTTAAATTACACTCGTGACAGGAATACTATGCACGTTCAAAGTATTTCTCATTGGGCACCCGCTAGCATCGGACCATATAGTCAAGCTGTTAGAATTGGCGAAGTGATCCATGTAGCTGGTCAAATTGGACTTGTACCAGGAAGTATGCAACTTGTGAAAGGTGGAATTGCAGCTCAATGTCAAGTAGCTATTCGACACATTGGGCGAATTATTAACGCCATGGAATGTACTGCAAACCTTCGACATGTTGTTCAGGTTGTTTCTTATGCATACGTCGCTTAAACTAATACATGAGTTTTAGGCAATTTGTTATGTTAACGATACACGACTTATTGACATTGCACGAAAATGTTGGGAATTTAAGACGAGTAACGCCATTGTTAATTACGTAGTTGTAACAGATCTACCAAAAAGTGCATTAATTGAATGGCACGTGTGGGCGCATCGTTATAATGGTTCCTTCGAATGTAAGTATATAAGCTATGATAAAACAGAATTGATATTAGTTTAACAATAATATCTTCTTTAGATGAAGAAACTGGCAAGGCGGTTGAAGATTGGTCCGTATTTATTTACAGACGATGTTACTATGATAGTAATGTTTCCGCCGTCTTATGTCATATAGATGCTCTGCATGATCGAAACATTGAATTGCCACTTGAAGTGTTTAGAGAAATTTTCTGTTATTTAATGCACAAATTACAATCTGGTCTAGAAGATAACGAAACTGCAGTTTGTAATTTGAAGATTTTTTACACTGTTCAAACTGTTGTGATTACAAACTTAATCGAGGTACTCAATGAAATGAGAAAAAATTATTCCATCGTTTATGTTTTAATACCTGTTATTGGTTTAAGTACCGAACGTACACTTTTATCCATTTCGGGATTGCGCTTGCCCTAGATTTTTTAAAGTTATTTGTTAAACTTTATTTAATTGTTAACCCTATGCGATATTAATATGTAAAAGTTATGTTTTCAAGGTTTAGATTTGTTACATATATTTTTCTAATGTAAAAATCTAATCTTAAACATTTAGCACCGAAAATAAACTGGAATTTATTAATCGTTTGTAATTTTAATGTTCATTAATATTTCTCATAACCATCTGCTGTAATCATTTGTTTCGATATTCAATTGCGTATACGAAGATATTGTTCAGCTCTATAAAACTGGTACATGACTCATTCGTTTACAGTGTATGGATTAATCCGTAGGTGTAACCCGAAAATAAGACGCATCTGACTATAATGGAAATAATTACCTGAAATTATTTTGAATTACCTTAGTACACAAAACTAGTCAACATTTCTGGAGCAGCTGAGAATTTTAGCGCGGATTTTAAAACATTAATATCGTATCGTTTGGTTTTATTAAATGTATGTAGCACAATACACATGCTAACAACTAGTAACGAAACAACGGGGTGCGGGTGGCCCTTTCATGTTTGAATTATGTTTTCAGGAACCTTGGCGCCATTTTGAAAAATGTAGATTAAAAAATATTTTTCTAAGTACTTCGGTAAGTCTATCGGCGTGTTTACCGCATACTTTATTTCTTAATATGCATAAATAAACATTAGTGTGCATCAGTAGAATTTCAAACACATTTAGTAATTCGCCTAATGTGTTTACTAAAACAAATGATTTCCTTGTACTTAAACACGACTGATCGAAATCTTCCACACTAGGATACGCATCTGCAAATAAATAATTATTTAAATCGTTCATGAACATATGATTCTTGAAATGCTTATTGCAAACTCGGGCATATTACAACTATTAACCCAGTGTTTACACTGGTTGTTTAATTTGCACCAGTTTTATAATATATTTCATTTGGACAAATCATATATAAATTAAATGGTCTAACTTTTAGATCTTTAAACGTTCATTTAAGCTGTAGGAGAGGTTTCTTTGCCGTGTTCTTTCTAGCGACTAATGGTATACTTTATCGTTCTTCTTTTGGGCTATCTAAAATACAGTTTAATATTTACAATAAGTGTATTTTTGATTCCATGGCTTTGGACGCATCTAGAATAATCAGTGTATACGAATCTTTACACACAATCAGATATTATCTTTTATACCTTTTACCTTAAAGAAATGTAACTATTTGAGTTAAAATCCTACCAATCCATTCTTTTGATGTACATCGGCAAAAAGCTTTACATGGAAACTGAAAATGTAAAGAAAGTTGAGGGATATGGTTTGTACTATATCATCCCAATCTCATCGACATGATATATTTCTGGGAACTTGACAAATTTGATAAAGATCTTTTATAAGGCATTTGCAGTAGCGAAATTGTTGGTCCCCATTCAATCAAATTTGGATTATCAAATATTTTATCTACTTGATTCTTGGCGTTTTGGGCACTCCTGGGTGTACAGACAATTGCCTGTAAAAGCTGCAAAACTGTATAATTTTGATTTTTCTGAAATTCTGGGAATAATGTCCACTCTCTTATCATGTTGCTCTACAGGGTGTCCCGATATTCCGTGTACATAGAGCTAGTGTAGATTTCTGGGACCAAAATATACCGATTTAACCCAAAATACCTTAGTCCAAAAGTTGATAGTTTCCGAAATACACAGCGTCAAAGTTATTAATTTTTCTTGGATACTTTTCTTAATATGTGAACTATTTGCACAAAATTGTTTACTCTGCAAATTAAAAAAAATAATTTTTGCAATGAGATTCTTCAATCAATCATCAGGGTCAAATTTGCGTCCGTTCTAATTAAAAGACGTGAATATGAACACATTAAATTTAATCAAAATATAAAAATATTTATGCATGAACCAATAAAACTCTAAATCTAAAAATGCGTTTGGACGATGATAAAAAGTAATTTATCATTATTTCGTTTTATGCGAATATAATTTGTAACACATTTTGTAAACTAACCTTACCATAATACTGCTGAAGTTCGTTGATCTGGATTGTCGAAAAATTTTGTAGATTTTTTATCAGTCTGCGTCAAGTGCACTAATATTATTTGTCGAAAATTTTATCGATTGGTTTTAACTTGTATACTGCTATTTTTAACGGGCCCAATTTTATGTCACTTGCATATTCAACGAGTATTTTTTTATTGAATGTAATTTTCGAGACTCTATCAAACTTCGATGCTCGAAATCAAAACGATGAATCTTGAATAATCTCTCGGTCACAACATGTTCTCCCTTCTTTTCGATTCGTACCGCTTGAAAGTCTTACACTATCTTTTTTAGATTGTTTTGTCCTTTTCTCCACTTACTTCCATCCATTCTAACACATCGCAATTATTTGTAACATTTCACATTTTAATCAAATAAAGAAAAACTTAACTACCTCATACTTCAATACCAATTTTTTATTTAACGTTACTAGTGACTTAAATTTTGATTAAAATACTTAAGGTAATTAACATAGAACTATTTTAATAATTTGTGGCAGTTTAAACTAACAATATGTTGAACATGAAGTATATTAATTCCAATAAAAAGAAATGGATTATCACTTAGTTTATAAAATTTTACATTTTAGTTTCGTTTGAAGAACAATGTGCAACACGAAACTGCTTACGGCCTAAACAGTGATTTTTGCAATCAAAACTCGGACCCCTTTTGTCTAATGAGTTTCTGATTCCTGATACTAAATTTTGACGAAAGAGAATTTTATTAATATCAAATTTAAATTTGATAAAACAAAGAACTTATAACGATCGTCCGAGGAAAACACCCGTTTTAGACCTCTTTCAAAATAAAACAATGTCGGCAATGACACAGCGTTATCTTCATCAGACATTCCGGACGATTGAGAAAAGTACATTACAACGCCCCCTATGCGTGCACAAACGTAAGTCACAATGACTTCCGATTTTACCGCCGTTAAAACAAGATTCACTTACAGACATTTAGAAAATTAGTTAGTATTTCAACAGGGTGGAACTCTTCCACACTATGCGCTACGTGTTTGAGAATATTTAGATGAAACATTTCTAAATCTACGGATTGGAATGAAAGGTGCAATTGAATGTCCGCAACGATTGTCAGACTTATCTCCTTTTCATTTTTTCTGTGGGGCCATCTAAAGAGTAAAATGTATGTAACTCTACCGACTTCATCAAATGATCTGCAAAAACAAATAATCCATGAATGCTGGCAAAAACTTAACATATTCTACAATACGATCGAGAACATTTTTTTTTCGCAAATTACGTATCACAGAACAAACACGACACTTGATTTTGATTTCATTTCCTAAAGAATGAAGTGAAAATTATTTGCTTTATCGTACAGAAAACTAATTACAATAAACACTTACGGAATTTATTTAAGAAAACTATTGATTTCTGGAAAAAATTGAAACAAGTATTAAGTACATAGGTGTTTACAGTTTATACGGTATATCAAAATTATCTGCATAAACAAAAATAGCGCACATTTTAGTAATTCTCACATAGGGTTATTTTGAGCTATTGTAATTGATACTCATGTAAATCCTTCTTCCTGTCCTGTTCAAATACTCAAAAATTATCAAATTTTTGATAAACTGTTTGTCAACTTTGTCTGTAACACCTTTTGACGAATTTCTAGAGGAGTCCGGAGGAACCTTAACGAATGATGATTGATGACAATAATAGTCGCTATGCGTAAATAATACTACATTTTCAATGAATCTATTATTAAGGTATCGAAAGATCTACATCATAATGATATTGCAAAATTGCAACATGTGAATTATAATACAATAATGGAAAATGTGGTATAAATGTTAGATTTATTTAATACTATTTGAAGGATGAATTTTGTTCTATGAGTACCTAATTTTACATTTATTTACCAATTAAAAGCATTTTGTAGTATTAATTCGTGACCTATGAATGCTACGTACTAAGGGTTCAACTTCCATTATTCTCATGCGATAAGTTCCCATAATATACTACGAGTATATACATATCTCAAACAGAAAGTCATGTGAAACCTGATACATTAAAAGCCAACCCTTCAAATCATTTCTTAAACTAACGCTTTCATAAGAAAGTTTTGACAAGATAAGGTAAAAGTAGGCCTTAAGTTACACTTTTGCAATTCAATATATATTATGGCGGGAATACTTATTACTTGTAAAATCACAAAGTATAGATTTATTTGGTAATTTAATAAACTTTATAAGAATAATAACTTTACAAGTTTTCCCATTACTTTAATATTATTGTAATTTACATCAATAGTATGAAAAAAATGGGAAAAGTTACCTACACCTAAAGCTTCTCCGTGATTATCTGTTCTTATTAAGAAAATGGCTACCTTATACTTTTACTAAATATTCTTAATAAGAAATGAAAACTTTAAAAAAAAACATCGATTGAATTGTGAAATTGTAATGAATAATTTTCATAGTTCTATAATAAATTATTCATGATTTTCATGTATGTGGCGTTCTGTAGAGTGTAATATCATGTAACATTTCAAAGGGTTTATTAGAGTAATGCACTCTTAAAATGTTTCAATCTGTTGCTAGATTTGATAAATTCTAGTTTTATGTCGACTAATTCTGCGTCTATTCGAATAGATTTTTTTAGTCTTTTTCTGTGTAGCTACTCTTTCTTGCTCTGTTTGTCTTGTTCTGATACAAAGTTCATCTAGATTTCTTGGTCTTATTTTATTAACTTTGTTTTAAAGATATAGGTACCATAAAAATCAAGAAGTGTAATATCGAAAACCGCGGAAACAACAATTGAAAATGACTGTTTCTTTTTCTTCAACTGAAAAATTAGAATTGACCACTTATGAACAATCTTGAATTATGAGTAGATGCCTCATCTAGCTGCACATTAAGAGGAAATTTAATTGTATTCACCAATTTCTCATGAAAGAAATTATCTAAATATAGAATGACGTCATTAGGCTAGTGTGTCTTTTTACTATACAAATTTTTGATACATCTATTGTTACGGTTTATTTGTAAACAAACTAAATGAGATAACAGTGTTATAAAACCTTGCTGGCAGCTCCATTAGTCGGGAGTGGTCGTGGGCTTATTTAGAATCGTTAGAACGAAGGCTTCTACCCTGCACAAAGAATTTATAAAGCGCCACCTAGTATTGCGTATAAGAGGTCTTCTAGAGCGACTAGGAACTCGTAGACACAAGAAACAAAACGTAGGTACCGAAATATATAGTTATAGCGACTAGACTTTAATCACAACGCACATAGAAATACATAGACACAAAAATATAATACGGTTTAGAGAAATGCACAATATTCAGTTACAAAATAATAACAACTCAGGAGAGCGAGTTAAGAAATAAGTAATAATTTAGGCACGAGCACCCGAATAGGTAGCTGTTGTAGTGTACCATAAAGTTTTAACAGTTGTAGCACAGATCGTTTCTTACAAGCGACCCACCAATTTTGCGTGACAATTATCGTTATTAATTTACTTAAAACAAATTACGTGAGACCGGACCTTGGCCGATTATCTAAATAGTTTCAAAAAGCAACACGATTGAGCAATATTTTGAAAGATATTTTAACATTCTTTAACACAGCGCAAACGGTATGTTGTTAAATTTACAGCCGTAGTACGAGTACATAAAACGCGACAAAAATAACGAATAACATGCATAAAAGGAATCAACGCAGCTTGTACATAGGAAGTTTTTGGTGTTCGAACGTTAATAGATAGGTGTGGCAGCTCTCGTATCCAAATCAGACAGTACTTAGTTTCCAGCGAAGAAGGGAAGACAAGAATGACTCCGAATTGATACAGTTGCTAGACGTGCTCACAATGAACCAGATAACAGTAATATCTTGTGTGGTGTCCTTAACAACGAAAGGACCTCCAACGTAGATTTAAATTCCAACGCTGGCGACCTTCACTAATAATATCCAGACCAGTTTCGTTATGCTATGTAATTGTCAGATTATTATCCATAGGCCAGCATAACCATTAAAACAGACCCACAGGAGAAAGCGAAGAGAAAAAGAAGGTGTCGGCAATTGATTGAAAACCGCGATAGCGACGACTTCATTAAATGGTAAGAGTATATTCACACACGAACAAGAGGTGAAAACTTATTCCCTTGTTGTACAGGATGCTTTTACTTAGGTTTATACTAAATAATTAATACATGTGCAACTGTTCCAATTTTAGATGATGTTCATGTAGCACCTTTAACAGACAGGTGAAGAAGAAGGAAATGCGTCTTTTAGACCGCATAATGGGGAAATTTTTCCGATCCGGCAATATCGAATTAATAAAAGTCACTAGACAAATTCATAATACAAGATTGGAAGAGTTTCTTTCACATTGCATACGTGTAAACACAGTTGTGTATACTCTAGGGAGATTTTGAGTCACAAATCAATTTTTAATTACGAATTTTCGTTTGTTCGTAAATAATACCGTTACACTATAACTGAAAAATTGTGTCGGTGTGTTGACCTTGTAGGAAGCCATCTTGTCATTCCTTTAGAACTTTCCGTTTAAAACTTCATAGTGGAAGGATCTATTAAAGCTGTTGGTTGTGAAAAATCATCTACTAAGTAATATTTAGTTCGAATTATCTTTTTTGAACTTTATACCGTCTGTCTCTTTGCATATGCAAAGTATGGTTTAGACTATACTTGAAAAACATTGGTTGGCGGTTCTACGTGATATAACGTCTTCAAATCGCTTTTCTTTGCTTTACTATATCTACTGTTGTTCAGACCTTAAAATGTGCAACAAAAACTTATCGACAATTTATTGACAGAATGTTTGAGACTATAACGATATTTTTATCTTAGTTTAAAAAGGTTTTTTTTAAATAGAATTTTTTTAAAATGTTTTTTTAAACTAAGATAAAAATTTCGTTGTACTCTTAAACCGTCTGTCAATACATTGTCGACAAGTTTTTGTTGTATATTTTAATGTCTGAACAATGGGATATCGGTAAAGTAAAGAAAAGCGATTTGCAGACGTTATATCACCTAGGACCGCAAATTTACGTACGTTTAATAATAGTATATTGTGTGCTGTAATGCTTCTTTTTGGTAATATAAATAATAATTTTTCAAATACTGAGTTGACACTTTGTCTGTGTGCTCACTAAGTTCGTTCGCGATGTAAGCGCCTATACAGGAAAACCTTCTTCCCGCACTTGGTTTGTAAATAACCAATCCAGTCGCATAGACGCAACATTTTGTAAGCTTCAAATTCTTGGTGGAAGATAATATAGCACGCTATTTATGAATTTTGAATAACTACGTCGTTCTTCTGTAACTTCGCACCTGTCAGACGGATCGAGTTGAAACTTGCACAACATGTAGACTATTTTTTGTGCTGAACACACATGTTATCCGGTTAGCGACAACTCAACACCCAAAAAATACGCCCATCCCGGTGGACGCAAAATACTGACTGGACAACGCATGGACGCTTTATCGTTCAGTATTTGGACGAAGCTAGAAGTTTATTGTTTGTTATCAACAGAACATCAATATGAAGTTGGTGTACGTGTCCGATGCGTCTGAAAGGGTTGAAGTTTTACATAAATCTGCTTTTTAAAAGCAAAATTTTGCTTCAATAACTCAAATTATTTTATTTAAAACTGACTACCAAGCCAATTAATAGTGAACAACATACTAATATAGTTATAGCCCTATTATATGGTTTTTAGTTATAGCTTCTAGTGTCTGTAATGAATTGTTGTCTAGTTATAATTCGGAGAATGAAATTAATTGTACTCATGCTCTTGACCAGTTTAAGCAAGCTCGGTTTTAATCGAACAGTCGTTGCTATGCTTATTCCTTTGGATACTAACCTAAGATTAAATTTAATTGAGTTTGGCAAAAATGGGTATTAAGATACCGTTTTAAATTATGTTCAGGGGAAATAAGTTTTCATTGGGCGGTCAGCGTTTCTGGAACGGAAGGATGAATTACCCAAGTCTCGCAATGTAACTTTCGAACAATTGCGTACTTCTGATTTTGATTTCCTAGACGATAGCGCTTTATTATTACTTCGCTCTCATAGTATTACCCTTTCTAATCGGCAGGACATAATTTCGTCACTTAAATCTGGCAGACAAAGTGTCCACACAAGTGGCATCCCATCAAAATGGCGGGGATGTTTACAGAACAACATGCGCTTTTGATGATGTGGTTGATCGCCGAGTGACGGGAAAATCTTCCTGCACTTCTCTGACGGTGAGTCCGTGGGTGCCGTTGGCCTCTACTTCCTTCCCGCATCGGAATGTGTGAGGGTGACAGAGGTTGGCACTTCAATATCATTTGGAGAGTCAAAAGGTAACATGCTGCTCACTAGCTAGGTTGTGCTCTCAACAGAGGACAAAAAGTCGGGGACTACAATATCATTGGCACGACGGATGCCAATTCCTCTATTATGGACGGGTACGGATGCTTGCTGCCATGTCTCTTTCTCCAAAGTGACATTGAGCAGGTCGGACCGACCAATCCGGATCCTCTCGTCAAAATTTTCTAATAGTTCTGGAAATGTGAAGGTCGGGCAGCACCTCAGTATATACACCAACTTCGGTGTGGCCAAACAATTTTTGAGCAAAAACAAGGCTGTGTGACTAGGAAGAGGAGGCAAGTGTTGAATCATTCGGCTGACTTCTTTAATTTTGTAGACCAGCGCCCGAGGGATTGTTTCGTCGGTCAAAGGGGCTCTTAAGAGCATATACTCGCCCCTTTTCAAAATTTTGATTCCTAAGAGATAAGGGGTCAAAGGGGTTCCCAAGAGCATAGCCTCGCCCCACTTCAAAATTTTGATTCCTGAGAGAAGGGTTGCGATTGCTTCCACCCATTCTTGATCCTCGTCTCCAGTCACCAGGAGTTCACACTTATTGGGGTTAAGGTGGAGACCCAGTTTTTGCGGGGTGCAATGACCAATTAAAAATCCTCGAACACTACTTTTCCTTTTCCGCCAAGTGTCTCATCATCCAAGTACCATTGATTCAGTTTAGATTTTGAGAGATTCGACAAGGGGGTGAATGCTTTTACAGAAAAGTGGCGAAGAGCACTGATCTCCTTGTTGTAATCCGTCCTCCGAGGGGATAATGTCACCACCATAGAAATAAGTGAGTTTTATTAAAACTTGAATTAACGTGCCTAGATTCTCCTAGTTCTATTTGTACCTGTACTTTACTTAAACCTTCAGTACCTTTTCTTAAAGTTACGTCAATGTCATCATTTAAAAGGAAAACGACTATTACTACTAATACACTTCTTCTCCCTCACATATGGGTACTACTGTTTCTTCACCTTCTAGATGGGGTAACGCACAATTCTTTTTTTTTGTCAGTAATTGTTGGAATTGCGGATAACAATGGCATTTCTCTCCATGATGTCCACAATCTTAGGTAATAGATCTGACCAACACAGTTACAATCCCTGTATTTGAACTCAATATAACCAAACTGGACTTAAGGTTGTTAAACTTTCCATAATTATTTATCTTTATGATGAAATCCAATTGTTATAGTAAAGAAGAAGACTGAAATATGATTTTATCCTCAAGTAATACACTATACTTTTTCTACGACCATTCTGTAGTATCTATGAGTTTTATCAAAATTTGATTGAAGACTTAACTGTCAGTTTGGCAATTCAAAAAATATAGCTGTTTTCATGATTACCAAACGTTTTTTTATTCTCAATAACGTATTATCTCAATAATGATCAAGTTCACTTGTTTATTTGAAGGGTAGACGTCATTATGACAGATTTTAAGATTACATAAATAAATGTCAGTTTCAAATCAAAACAACCAACCAATCAACTTTTGCAACTTCATTCAATCAATTGGGATATACAGGGTGGCGCTTTAGGGCGTGGAAGGTGGATATCTTGGAAACATTGGAGTTAAAAGAAAACTTTTGCAATAAAAGTTATTTTCGCTTATACATGGCGTTCCATAAAAGTACGACATACTAAAGTTTTGTTTTTTTAAGTGGAACCGCCCATTTTTTATTACACATTTGAATTCCTTGGGAAATTGTAATGTAACTTTATGCATTATACATAGTTTTTAAAATGGACTCAGTTATACTGGAATTTATGCAACACCTATTTTGACTTTTCCAGATTTTACACTATCAGATCTGACCTGTCAGATTTTGGATTGGTCCAATTATCATGAAGGGAAGAAGATCAATAGTTAAGTTAGTAGATCACTCACTAAAGCCAAAAGAAAATTAACGCTCAGAGAATGCTGAAGGTATACGTTCCTCTGTAATAAACACACCATTATTCCTTGCTTTAATTGAAAGAGAGAAACATTAATTACATTTATATTGTATTCGATTTTTTTAAATTTTTTCTTTCTTACTTTGCTAATAGATCGTAGTAGATTCTGTAACAAGGTTAGCATGAGAATTCGATGCGAGTGAAAGGTTCGCAGCGCGAATTTTCTGTCTCCACCATTACAGTCAAGGCTAACGCCAAATTTATTACACTAAAATGTCAGTAAAGCCTAGAGGTGTACCGGAACATTTTTCAATCCCAAGACTGATAATGTTAGCATTTTGTAATTGAATTGGATTTCAAAATTGTTAAATTTTTATTGGTCGTGGAGAATGGAAGTTTATAAAATTATTTTATATTTTATTCAAATAAATTGCACGAATAAATTCAACCGATCTTTTCTTTTAATAACGCGTATATTAAGATTAATATAGCGATACCGATAAAAAGTATACTCTACAATATTTTAAAGTCTTCTGCATATCTCTGCCCTGTGTCCAGTTCTCATGAATGTTTGTATGAATTTATAATTTATAAAAGGACAATTTTAACTGTAATTAATTAAGATTCATTTGAAAATAATGGAATTCAACTAATTTTACTTAATAGTTATATTTGATTTACACCAAGATTTACACACAAACAGAATAATACAGACTGTAATTAAAAAGGTTTTTTCATTAAATTTACATAAAATCCAAAACCGAACAACTCTAAAACAAACACATTTTGGTATAAATTGTTCACTTTACTAGTTTAAACTTCATTTTGATACATAAATCAAACAATGCTGGATGTTTCAATATAAGAGTAGGTTATTTTACTAGGAGTTTTCAAGTTTTTGAGATTCTCGAGTGTTATAGTGACGTATTATTCTGGACGAATCAATTTGGTACTTTACTGTTACATTGATAACATGCCATAACTGAGGTACCAACCTCTAAATAATTGTGAAAACAAAAGAACTGTTGCTTTTAATTTTTAGATAGTAAAAAGCGTTTTTAGCGTCTGCCAGTAGTTCAAAAGTATGCCGTTTATTGTCGCTTGAAGAAAAAATATATTTATTTTTATCTGATAAATTGTAAATTTTAATAGTTTTTAGTGTGCATTAGGGATACAATCAAAGACGAAGATAAATGAAATTTTTATTAAACGAATATAATTTTATAAACGGTAGATTATTCCAACTAGTTTGGACTGTCAGATAATTATGCTTCTCTAAAGATTTTGATAAGAATTGATAAATTTACAGTGAAATTATTAACAGAAATAAAGAAAAAAAATTTTATTTAACGCCTTGTATCTTTTTCCACGGCAATATTTTATTAAGGCATATTGTGTTTTATGGTCATAGTTTGGTCTAAATAATCCGCCCTTAGCCTAAGTTCCAATAGTTATGAATCAACCTGTATATTCCTTTCATCCGTTAGATATCTCGGTTTCTGCTTAATTATTTTTCATTATATTTACTGTTTTGTATTTTTGCTCTCATTCCCTGTATCTGGTTATCTTTGTTCCTCATTATTTTCTCGTCTATATTCCTCTTGTACTTTCTGTCAAGTTTCCCACTCTTTCCATTTCTATATTTCTGCCTCATACATCATTACACTTTTACAAGGTTATTGAAAAGCCAACCTCTTTTCTCTAAATCTCTTCTAAATGTTCTTTCTTCCAACCCCACACTTGTCCCAATATTTCCCTTCTGACCTAGTTCTCTTATGTGTCCTTCATCTTTATTATCGTCCCTTAATTCTATAACCCAAATATTCTCACTTATTTACACTTTCTATCTTCTCATCTCCGCACAACCACGACTATTTTTCCCTCTTCCTCTTCTTTTTCGAAACTTTATTATCTTTGTTTTTGACGCATTGACCGTTAGCATCTTTATTCCCAGGTATACTTTTACTACTCTTATTACTGCTATCATTTCTTTTTATTTTTTTGCCATTACTACTATATCATCTTCATATGCCAGTAATCATATTCTACTCATTACCACTTCCCCTCTTTGATTCCTTTTTAATTTATCTTTCAAATCACCAATGCGTGTTGAAAGGGGCTTGGGCTTAGCGGACAGCCCTGCCTTAATCCCTTCTTCGTCCAAAAGAATCACTCAAATTTCCTTTCACTCTTATTCTACTCTTTGTTTTCTGATATATCTCCTTAATTGCATTCACCAAATCTTTACTTATATTCTTTTCCTTCAAACCTCATACATGATTTGCCTATCCACATTATCAAAAGCTGCCTTTATATCAAGAAAAACCACCGTTCTTGTTCCTTTTCTAAAACTGCATGCCAGTTTGCCAAAACATGTTTTTCCTCCATCTCTTTTTCTAATCTTCTTCTTATTATCTACCCGTACATTTTATATCCTGTGTTTGTTATGCTCACCTCCCTATAACTTTCTATTTTTTTCTTTTCCCCTCCTTTGTATATTGGACATATGATCGCTTTCCTCCATTTTTGTGGAAAACCTTCTCCTTTCTATATTTTATTAAATACATTTCTTACTCATTCCTTCATCTTCTTTCCTATATATTTTCACTGCTCTTCTTGTGTAATATCTGTACCTTCCGATTTTCCTTTTTATTTGCTTTATCGTTTGTTCCACCTCCTCGTTATGTATTTCTCCTTTTCTAAACTTTGTTCGCCTATCTTTAATGCTTCATTTACTTGTTTTTTTCTTCTTCTTTCTAAAAATTTCATACAATATTCCTTCCATTCTCCTCATCTATCTATATTCTTCCACGTCTTCTTTTTTTCTATTCTATAGGTCTATTTCACCTTTTCTCTACTTTTTCTTGCCTTTTCTCATTTTGCTTCACACATTTTTATTAATTTTCTCCTTGCCCATTAATTTTTGTATCCATCGAACTCCTCTTACTCACTTTACCATTTATCATCATGCCTCCTTCTACCCCCTATTTTTGCGTTAAAATCCCAACCTATTATTATTTTCCTTCATTCCTTTCCTTTAATGTTCCTTCTATACTTTTCCTTGTTATTTCTATACACTCTTAGTATTTCAAAAATCTCCTCTATCCACCTTCACTAGAGTTCATACTATTCCTTCTTCTTGTTCTTCCTTCTTTACCCCCATAATTATTTCACCTTTCGCTTTACCTCTTTACTCACTTCTCTTGGCAAATTGTATTTTCCATATAAATTCATGCTTCCACCAACCCCACTACTTAAAAACCGTTTATGTTACTTTTGTTGTTCTTATTATTCTTCTTTCTCTCCCCATATTCCTCATCCCCTTCACCTTTCTTTAGTAGTTTTTCTCCCATTTTAAACCTCCCCTCACTTTCCGACCAGCTTTGTTCTTCCTCTTCTACACACATTTTAATATACCCCACTCTCACACTGTTTCCTTTCTTCTGTAGTTGTCTTGTTTCTAAACGTATCTTCACTTGTATATCTCTTTCCTTTCTAGTCAGGTCCTCATCAACATATATTTTGATTACTCTTTTTTCATTGCTATTGCTTCTTCTAACGTTCTTTCTATTCCCATTTTAGTTCTTAACATAGCTTCTACCTTGTTTTGTATTTCTTTCTTATCTCCATTTAGCTCCATTCCTTTTATTACCAAACTCTTTCTTATTTTTCTTTTTTCTTACTTTCGACTTTTCTCTCCAAAATATCTACTCTCTACTCTAAAATATTGCCCTCATTTATTTCACTTGTTCGTTTGCTTTCTCTTGATTTATTTTTCAGCATTTCCTTACATAAATCACGTATATACTCATCTTCCTTTGTTTCACCTTCCCCTTTTTTGATTCCTTTCTTCGCCCTTTCCTTCTTTTTCCGGCGATCTTATCATTTTCCTACTTCCTAATTTTATACAGCTTTTCCTCTGTCTTTCTTTTCCTCGAGTTAGATTCAGTGCGTTCCGACTCCAACTGCGGTAAAAAAACGCTTTTTAACAGAACCGGAGAGTTTGTTCTCATCACTTTTGTAAAATCGAAGTAAACATTTCAGTATCGTCCAACAATAGTTAAATGAATCTAATTGCTAAGCCATTTACGAACGCCTACCTACGAAAGTACGTCGGACAAAACGAGGTATCGAGCGCACCAGTTGAAAATTCTCACACTCACAAAGGGAAAGTGAAATTGCTTTTTAGAAAAAAATGGTTCAAACAAATCATATATACAATAGAATTTCCAATAACTTTCCTTCCTCAACTTTTTTGTATAATTGATATTGGTGGAGATATTGTACAACAATTAGAGTCACGTGATTGTTATATCTCAGTAATTACTTATCAGATCTAAAAATAGTTCAAATAAAAGTTGTGTATAATTAAATTACAAACAACTTTTATTTGAAATAAAAATGTGAAAATGAATATTTTTTTAAACGGGTGGTTTTCTTGATATCTTTTTTACATACTGACGGACGGCCTGGTATCGGACATAATTTTTTTTGCTTCATTACAATTGCTCTAATTTGTCGGAAGAAGTGAACGAAAAGGGGTGTTAAAATTTTTGGATTGGAAATCGTCGCATATTCATAAGATGTGCAGTAATAAAGCAACATAATCCGCGGTGGATTAACAAGTAGCCCTTATAAAACAGAACCCGAACAAAAGAGGAAACAAACAGAAAAAAAACCAAAAAAAAACACGCTGCGAAGTCTCCCAAAGGAGGAAATTGGTTAACATCAGGGAATGAAGATGACGGTGAGTGTTTGTATTGTGGGGGCTCCTATCTGTGCTCGAGAAAAGAAGATTAGTGCCATCGATCAACACACGAAGGATGTGCTGGAATTGGAGAAGATGATGATTTCTGATCAAATTATGAACCCACCGGTTTACTTTAGAAGGTGGGTTTTGTTAATTTGTGACAAATACACAGTTTTCAAAAACCGGTTTAATTTAAGCTACTCTCACCTATGTTGTTTATGATCATTTTGACATCGACATCAAATTTTTAAGAAGGTAACGTGGATGAACTGTTTTCTTTTTATCCAGAATTTGACGACTTGTTCCAGATTGAAAGGAAAGAAATAATTTTCAATGTTCCGAACCCAGTTTCAATTCCTGGACCAGCAAGGACCACGAGCTATTCCAATGTATATGTTTCTTTCTATAATGTTCAGTAAAATTATACTTGAAACTTTAGCGTGCCTCGTTTGATTATGTCGACACTGACCCAAATGTGAATTATTTTATTTTCTTCTAAGTCCTCATTTCTTATTAATATTTATGAAAATTAACTGATGCTTCAATTTTCTTTCGGCACAATCATTTTATTTACACGAAAAAACCTATACTGACTCCTTTATCCCCACAGACCTTTTCATCGCAACATCAAACAGTTCACCAAGTCCACCTAACTGAAAAAAAATACCTTCGGGTGGTACATGTTCAGGGTAAAAGGATTTAAATTTAAATATCTATTTATTTCCAAAAAAAGTTTCGATTTCTAATAAAAATAAAATTACAACTTTGTTAGACGCTCCAGTTACTTGTTACGTTCAAAACTATGAAAGTAAATTTAATGTAAATTACCTATCAAGGACTAAATGTTAGCGTGTTCTTTAATGTAATTTAATGTCCGTTTCAGACGGTTAACGAACTTTTTTATCAATACAATAATCGGCGACACAGAAACGTCTTCGGAATTTCCCTTAAATTTTTGAAATTTCGCAATACAAACCAATTATTTTATTGGTCGATATATACCATGCGTATCTGCAATTTAAACACCGGAAATGTACGAAAAAGCCTTCTGTGGTTAATTGTCCCAAAAACCGAATCCGAAAATAGTTTATATTAATTTTAACTTCGCGCATAGTGTACATTCGTTGCACGTTATTGATTAAGTAATAGTGTCAGTATACACCCCGAACATTTTCCACAGAGTTGTCGAGTTAAATCGGCGAGTTTCCCGGCATTTTCACGTTTGTTTTCAACGTGGAAGTACCGGTATATGGTGGGGGTTTCAAAAAAAAAAAGACTTATCATTCTTACTATCTCATCTGCGTTCAATGAGGATAGTACTCGATTTTACCATGACGTGATGTTGTTTCGCGTAATAAATTATGTAAACTCTGGTATTGTAATTTGAGTGCAGTGTTTCGTATTTTTACTGAATTTCCTGTTGTGGTAAATATTAAAACTTGTTTATTACATAATTGTTCTCGCATTCGCTATTTTCGAATTTGAATTTTTTGAGCGCGGTTTAATATTTGTGATGTCATGCATATGTTGAAATGGAGGAGTTTATAAAAGAATGTATGTATCAATTATTAATGAAATCGTTCAATGCCAAGATTTCGTTTTTTTTGTTTTAATGCGAACCTTTTTAAAATATTACGCGCGCGTATTTTAGAAGATAATTAAAATTTTTGGACTCGGTCGAAACTTTTTAATTTTTTTTTCAATCTTCCGTATTTACCTATTTTATACAATAGACTGAAGACATAAATATGGGTTATTGATCGGAACGGACACATTTGTTAGACTGAATTAATTTTTACGTCGAGTAAAAACACTTGCCAGTCATTCATATCAAAATTACGCAAATGTTTCATCAATGAAATTCGCATTTTATAGTAAATGCAGTTACTGCACATTTTTAAATACGTATGTGTTTACAGTAGATGACAAATCAGATAAGTATTATAGCTGGCTTGCTGCGATTGTACAAGCACTGAATTTAAATGCTAGTAAAACGTTGTCCATTTATGTTGATAACATCAATTATAATGCAACATTTGCATGGAACTTTTTTCCATTCTCTGGACATAAAAATGTTAATTTGATTCAGTTTTTAATTAGCTTCCAAAGTATTTTGGCAAAAATTCTTGTATACTTTAGTATCAGCAGATATTTTTGCACGATAACTAAACGTAGGTATATATTATTTATTGTCAGTTTTTTAATAATTTTTTTAAACATTTATGTAGCAGTAATACGAATTAGAAAAGTTTTTCATTCCTGTAATAAATAGGAAAAACAAAGAGACAAAACACGCGGTTTTAATGAGTACCTCGAGCAGGAATTTAAAAATTTTGCGTTTCCGTCTCGTTTTTCTTTATTTTGCGTGTCCCATTTTTACCTCAAGGCAACATGTAATAAAAGCTTAATAACACCTTAATTTGTTTACGAGGCAAAAACTATAAGTACGTACCAAATTAGATTAAATTTTACAAAGTTACGGAACGAAACAGCGATGGTTGTAAATTTCTTAGAAATGTACTTATTGAAGATTTCCGTTTTTAATTTTGATAAAATAAATATAAAATAGGAAACTCAATTTAAGTTTTATTTCCATGATAAATACAATTTCTAAAATTTAATTAAGTTCAAACAAAGTGTGTAAAGCAGTAAATGGGTCACAATGAATTGCTGTTTATATTTATCCCTTGGTCAAAGCTATTAATGATGAATGCATGTTATTATATCAAGACTAATGTAATCAATTATTATTGTAATAAAATAAAAGAATCCGGAATAACAACATTCAGTATTTAAACGTTTTGTCTCTTTTACAAAAGCAAAATAACTTTAATCTATTTCACTAGTACTTTTCAAAAATAAACGTTTTTCCGACTCGCCGATAGCGTTACATTGGTTCTCAAAAATCCAAAAATCTAATAATTCCCGAAAATCCAATAATTCCCAAGAATCCAATAAAACCCAGAAATTAGTTTGACCAAAAACGGAATGTTTGTGATTCAAACTTTTTTTTTACGAAATCTTGTAAAACACAAAAACTAAGTTGAGTTTGTTATCGGCAGAAATGTCATTGAATATGAGAGTTTTCGACCCATGTGAAGTTGGCTTAAAATCCTGCCACAAAAATGAGTTTTTCTGCTCCTATTCTAGAATACTAACATTCTAGTTAGATAGTTAGATTCAAAACATCGTGCAAGAATATTCCCGCATTTGTTACGGAATGAGCACTGGTGGCTGGTTAACATAACGTTGCGTTTGTGGGCAATTATTACCAAACATTTTATTAACGATGCTTAATTGTAGTAATATCGGGTATAAATGACACAATTTAATTTTTAGGTTTTAGTATAACTCATTCTGAAAGGCATATAAACGTAAAATTAACTTCCAATAACCTCGAAATACTTGAAAGTGTGATCTGTCAGTAGGCACATATACAGTATATCCCCGTATGGGGTTGCCAAGAGGAAAAACTTTTTGTTTTTAATTTTTCGAGAAAAATGTATTCTTCATAAAAGTTTTTGCTTATATTAAAACTGCGGAATCGGCTCTCTTCGTTCTAATTTTTCTTTCCATTCTAGAGAAAAATGGAAAAATAGATTCATGTAGTTGAAAATTCATTTAGTCCGAAAAATTAGATCTCGTTTTCATGGCAACCGGTAATAAGATTTTTGACTTTTATTTATTAAACGACAATGTTGTCAAAAGAACAACGAACTTATCTTATTCAGTGTTACGGCATAGGGGATAAAGCAATTCGTCAAGTTATTGAGGAGTTTAACCAAAAATTCCCGGATGTCTTCATATCAAAATATGGTGCACAAAAATTAATCAAGAAATTTTTAACCACAGGCTCCATATTAGACATAAAAAAAAACTAAGATAGTTTGGAATGAAGATGGCGTTGCGGCCCTTATTGTGATGGGTTTCGGAATAACCCAAAATTATCTTTACGACGAAGATCGCTTGAATTAGGGATGAGTAACACCCATATCCATAGAACATTAAAGCAGTTGAAATTTCATCCCTTCAAACCGATTTTCAATCATGCTTTAGAGCCAGGAGATAGTTAATGACGATTGGATTTCTGCTTGTGGATGGGCACTCAAATAATGGATAATCTATACTTTTTTCGAAATATTGTATTTTCTGATGACGCCACATTCTCCACCAATGGTACTGTTGCATCGCAACATGTAAGGTACTGGAGCTGTCACAATACCCATTTCCGAATCCCTCGTAATAGGCAATATTTAGCGAAAGTAAACGTATGGTGTGCAATTTCTTACCATGGCATTTTTTTTTAATTCGGTTAATCAGCACACATATTTAAATACGCTGCAAAATTTTGTAAGTGAACGGTTGGACGATTTACCTATTATCTATCGCGCGAGATGTTATTTTCAACAAGATGGTTGTGCAGGACAACCATTATGCGCGAATAGTGGTAGAATGGCTGACTCGGTCGAAATGGTCCTGTTTTATGGCCACAGAACAGCCAAATTTAAAGGAGAGAATTAGAGATGCGGCGGCGTCTTTATCACTCAAAGAAATTCGAAGAAGTTATGATGAACTGCGTCAAAGACTTGAGCTCTGCGTTCAAAAAGGGTGAATGGATCGAATGAAATTGTTTTTGATTAAATTATCATTATTATTTCTTATTATTAGGTTAAATTGTTATTGTTGTTATTAAGAATTGTTTAAATGTTTTTGAATTTCTTGAACCGATTTTGTGCAAAATATTTTGAGATGTAAATAATACAGAAACTTTTGGTTCTTCTTGATAACTATAAAATCTGAATAAGTCAAAATCTGCCATAGTCAAATCAGGGCTCCTCGGTTGCCATAAAACAGGACCATTTTGACCGATTCCATTTTCCCCAAATTTCTGAGTCAGCCATTCTACCAGTATTCGCGCATAATGGGCAGGACAACCATCTTGTTGGAAATAACATCTCGCGCGATAGTTAATTGGTAAATCGTTCAATCTTTTATTTAAAAAATGTAAACGGCTCCAGTACCTTACTTGATGAGATGCAACAGTACCATTGGTGGAGAATGTCACTTCAGAAAATACAATATTTCGATAAAAGTATTGATTATCCATTATTTGAATTACTTAAATTTGTTGTTCTTTCGACAACATTATCATTTAATAAATAAAAGTCAAAAATCTTGTTGCCGGTTGCCATGTAAACGAGATCTAATTTTTTCGGACTATTTTTCCATTTTTCTCTAAAATGGAAAGAATACAAATACAAAATGTATGTTAGTTGATGTCAGATTTTATTCGCTGATGGAAATACCCCAATCTAAGTACCATGTATGACGAAGGTTAAACAAACATCTTTGTTACCATTATTATGAATAGTAAAACTATAATATTTAATGTATGAACGGAGTCTTCAACTTAAGAAGTTGGTGTGTTGTTCAATACCATTAGTAAGTCGAAGTTTATCTTTATTACTAATGTTGTGGTTAAAAATGAGAAATGTTTCTTAAATCATCGGAAACCTAAAATGATCTTGTATGTTAAGGCAACAAAAAAACAATAAATTGTTCTTTGAGGGATAGTCTCATAATTTCCTTCAACATGCTAACAACGGATGAAGATATTGATATTGCGATGAAGCATCTATGAAATATAAAGGACCCACAATTAGAAACAATGATGATAATGTTAATACACCATACATTTACAGCCATGTCTAATACATGCATACTTTAAACTGATAAAACACAATAGGTATTACAGAAGCTGTAGCATACCGTAATGTTATACCCCGAGCTTAGTTAGCGAGGCTTTGGAATGAATAAGCGACTTCATCAAAACAAGTCTTCAATAATTGAAAAATCTTCAAAACCAATTTGTCATGAATGAAAGCTTATTGAAATAAGCCCAGTGACTTCATATTCATTAGCCAAAGCAACAATTTTACAAGTAATTTTCTCAGTCCTGTATTCATCGGAGTTCTGTTTGAAGAAAGAGTGAGTTAATTATAATTGCCACACTTTGAAGCTAGACAAGTAAAGCACCCTTACCCCAGGTTGAACATTGGCTTCTAAATGAAAAGTTATTACTTTCAGTGCAGACTTTTAAAACTAAGGAGATGGTTTCCATCGAGAATGCATTATCTTCACCTTACGGAATAGAGGAGGTTTTGTACGTATTTCTTCTTTCAGTTTATTAACATAGTAATCGATATTAATGCATAAATTAAATATACATCACAGAGTTATTTTTTAGATGAATTCCAGTTTTGTGTTAGATACGAGGTAAAATAATTAAGTAATGAGACTGATTTTATTGTCGCGCTTGTGCTAAACCTGTAACCTTGAAATTTCTCTTCCCCTTGCCGGCATTCTTCTCCTTTCCATTGATATATTTACCATCGCTCTAGCTTGTTAAGTCGCCTGCTGTGTCGTGCTTAGTAGACGTGTGTTGAAAAGCAAAATCTAGAGCAACGCTTGTAAAAGTGCATGAGGAGAGTGCTCTCAGTCGTGCGCAGCTGTTTCGATGACATAAACGATGATCATGACCATTTTTGATAGCCATGGAGTCGTCTGTAAAGAATTTGTTCCACCGGAGCAAACCGTAAATCAAGTCTACTATCGCCACGTACTCGAAAGATTGCGATAACGAGTCAACATGGTGCGCCTAGACATTGCAAAACAACATGATCGTTCATCACAACAATGCGCCGTGCCACACCGCTCTCAGCGTGTCCTAGTATTTGTCCTCTAAAGGGAACGCCATGTTGCAGCAGCCGCCTTTCGCGCCCAATATGCCACCTTATGACTTTTTTCTGTTCCCTACAGCAAAATCGGTGGTCTAAGCAACCCATTTTGAGTCGATTACGCACATCCAAGCGGCCGTGACGAGGGTACTCGCGAAGCGTGGAAAACGCGCTGGAATCGTTGTATAGCTGCTCAAGGGGACTACTTTTAAGGGATGGCAGAGTTGTAGAATAATTTTTAAATATACGGTTTCTATGGAATCAGACTCATTACTTAATTGTCACACCTCATATATGTTTTAGTTATTTTATTTAAAGAAATACACTGACGTACAAGGTTTTGTACAGATTTCAAATAAATTTATTCTTTTCTAAGGCTATTGTGGTTTACAATTTGTTGATGAAGAGATATATAGTTTTTTTACTATTTTGTTTAAATTCTTTCTCCAATACTGTTATTCCAGCTTACTCTAGTGCTCTTTAAAAAAAAATTAAGTTATCGACTTAATGGAAAGCTTATTCTATTGTGGAAGTAACCATCAACATAAAGCGAGCATCGACTTCTCACATTATGATAAATTACGCACTGCCTCAAGTATTTGCTTAAATAAAAATAAATTATTGTAAACACACTAATGTATGGGACAATGTTTCAGATCTGCCAATGTATCTCGGCAACAATTCTATCAGATGCCACACCATAAACTTTTGTATTTCTCTAAGGTACAATACTTTCGGTGAAACCAATTCAATGATAAACTACCTTATTTATCCCATCAATTCTGGAAATAGAATAAAACTTAATAATAAGCAAAAACTTTTTAATCATACACTTACCGAAAGGTGCGAACATTAACTTTGTACACTAGTAAATTTATTTAATAAACGTTCTAAATAATATAATAAAAACTTAACCAACTAAACACTATTAGGTGTGTTATTGTTAACAAAAATCGCAAAATAAAAGGCATTGCTCTTTTGTAACCTAAATTCAAAAGTCAGTATCAACTGATGGCAACTACAACTAAGGTACCAACATAAAATAGAGAACAAAATTAACATTTGTGTAAATTGTTTAATATTTTTTATTGGTCCATATTTCCTATGTCGTAGAAAAGTATAGTCTGCAACACGTTTGCAATGGCTATTCCGCACTTATGAAACCGTCATTCCACTCGTGCGGAATATGCCGTATTCCAAACTTGTTACAGAATATACTATTTACTGTTATGTTATGTAAGTATTATCTATCTTTAGTTAAATGTTTATAACTACTAAAACAAATATAACTGTTTATAAAAACATTGTTTAAACAAATTTGTAAAGTACACTTACACCTATCGAATTTTAAGAGCTTTTGTCATAGTCGCATAGATTAATTATTATGCAAATTTAGCAATAAAATAAATACCAACATGTCAAAACGAAAATATTTGATGTCAAAGTTATGGCTACGCGTGACATTTTAGTCTCGAAAAATCTGAAGCATGCTGTTTAACATGCGGAATTTGAAAAATTCTGTTTATATGTCCCTAAACTAAAAATTTGTACTAGAAAACGGTTTGCGTAATAATTTCTAACGTTTAACCAAACATATCTATTATGATGGATTATTAGTATGCTTTAATAAAAAAAAATTAATTGAGCAATGAGACTCCTAATTTAAATAAAGCATACGCATTAACTTTAAATTTTATCCCGTTTTTATATCTCAGGTCTTGGATTCGTTTTTAATTAAAATTATTTATTTAGTTTAACAACAAATTTATTTATTCATTGCACAAATTTTTATTACATGCAAATACAAATTTTGTTAAAACTAACCTTTTACTCAGTTGACGTTCTTTTATTTATAGCATATTGATGACCTCGGCCGATAAATGAACTCCTTCGATGGTGTTCTCGTTGGTAACAGCATTTTCTCCATACTTCCATACATTCTCATTGTACGGGATGAATTGGGGTCTAGAGGACCTGGTCGATTCAAAATGTACATTCCAAATAAAACCGATAAGTATGGGCTAAAAATGATTATGTTATGTGATGCAAAGGCTTTTTATATGGTAAATGCAATTTTTTATGTTAGAAGGGAAGTAAGAGGTAACGCGAGTGGTCAACGAGATGTTAGAAAGAAATTCTAATCAACGACCACCGTTAGACCCGAATCTAGACTATACTAGTTTGCCGCGAAAGTCTCAATCAATTTGACTTTCCAGTTTGTCAAAGAATTTCGGAACAAATACCTTCAGGAGAAAATTTAACGTAGTTCTTGCGACTGTCCGTTTTATAAATTTTGTGTAAAAATAATTTACGAATGCGGCTAATGTAATTAACGTGTCTTCGAAGAGATGTGTAGTGTGCCCAAGAAAAAGGATCGGATAGACAACCCCAAAGGGACGTTATGTGCAACAGAAGTTTATGCGTAGTGCTTATTTTAAGTATTTGTCACTTTTGTAACTAGAACTGAACTTTTAAACGAGGTCCTGTATGATTCATGATTTATTCTAGGAGATTAATATTGTTTCGATTGTTATCGTTTGCTTATTCCCGTTCACTATTGCAAGGTAATTAAACGGAGCCGTTCTTATAACTCTGCTAAATTCACACAATTAATAAATAAGTATTACATGCTATTATTTATATCAACTTGCATTCAGTGACAACTTACAACTGAACTTAACAACTATATGACTATGCTTTTATAGTTATAGAAAAATATTGTAGTAGATATTCGAAGATTCAGGAGAACGAAAGTTCTGATCGTTCCGGAATCTTCAAACATTCTTATTTATTCTAGTAACTTTAGTTGGGAAACAATATTGTAGTTAATCTATTTTTGTTTTAAAAAATAAAAATGAATGGTATGGTAAAATACAATTTAACACAATAATAAACAACAAAAACAAGAGCGTCAAAAGAAACAACGATCAAATACTCAAAGTGACCACATCCATTTTATTTGCAAACATTTAGTATTCGTGATCAATGGTTTCTGTCCTGTACCCCCACAACTTATCCATTAATTAGGTTAAGTTGATTTATAATTTACCACTGATGCATCGTCACTAACACGAAAAAGAAGAGAAAAATATTTTCAAGCAAATCAGGTAGTTCTTATTTAAAAATTTTGCATAAATGTCTCCATTCACTGTACAGAGTTATTCACTATAAATTACATACCCCTTATTATCGTGTAGTATACGAAGTTTTTCTGCTTCATTATAAACCATTTTGGTGATTTAATTATTGAAATGTCAATTATCAAACACAACATTTCTCATTTACATGGCTCAGAAAAAAAAGATCTCTTTAAAAATGTAATAGTATACAGGGTGTTGTATTAAACAAATACATCATCATTTGTTTTGCTCTGTAAACGGCGAGTAACTGAACTATTGATAGCATTTTAAGAAAATTCAGTTAGAACCATACCAGTTTCATATATAACTTTTTTTTCTACGAGCAATAATAACGTTAATAAAGGGTCGTTAATTTATAGTAAATAACCCTGTACAGTGAATTCAAAAGTTCTTCCTAAAAAGAGAAATTTGATGTTGTGTAAAATATCCATTGACTCTATGCCACACTATTCCACAGATGAGCAATTGTTCAAATGCTTTTCAAAATAGAGAATGTGGATTTTATCCCGCTTATTACATGTGTGCTTATTATGCGTACTATGTAAAATCATTTTCGACAAAAATTGTTCCATTAAGTTCAGTTTCGTCACATAATATACAGGGTCTTATAATTAATGGATAATACGGCAACTGTGGAAATGGGTGAGTTAGTTTTGCACCTAAAGAGAAGAAAGATACTACCTTTTATGAAGTTATATACATTAAATCTTAAAAGATTGCGCTATTGAAGATCAAATTTCGTTAGTATTTATTTATACAGACCTTACACATGAAATACGAAAAATAACACACAATGATGGAACTCTTTAATTTTAATTTCTTTTATTGTTGTTTCTTAGTAGTTACTAGTTGATGGGTTGTACTTTATTAGTAGTAATAGTGAAACAGTTATTAATATCGACGTTTTCAGTGGACTAAGGCCGATCTTTTTCGAGGTAATCTAAAGATTATGGTGATATGTCAAGACTTCCGTGCTGAATTGCTTTTTGCTCCAAATCATTGACCTGCAATTTAACCGTTAACAAATTACTAGAAAAAATGATTATGGGACCAACGCACCATTGAAGAAATGTAAAACTTTTTAGTTTTAAAAAGACTTCTGAAACGTCGGAATTAATAAGGAATGTCCTTCTATAACTTCCTGTAATAACGCTCATGATAAACTTGTAGATAGATAGATATTTTTATTAATTTGTCTAAATTTATACATTTTACAAACGGTTCGGTTACTTTGTAAACTTAAAGTAGATCTCTAAACATACTCCCTAAAAACTAATATTAAAACTCCTTCTTTAAATCACCCCACACCAAAACTTAAAATGTCCTTCTTCCACATAAAAATTTTCACCTTTCTACTGCTTCCCTCATGTATTCCTCTCCTTCCTCTTATTCTCCTAATATTACTTGCCTTTTGCTCTTTTCTCTTCTGATTTGTTTACACTCTTCCATCAAATGCTGCAAGTCTTCCCATCCCTCCCGCACGTTCTGTACTTTCTTTCTCCATCCTCTAGCCAATACCTGTTTACCTTTTCTTCATTCCTATATCTAAATCTCGCTATTATCCTTTTCGTCTTTAAACTTTTGTTTCCTGTTATATATTTTGGTACTTTCTCGGTCTTTCCATATCTTTTGTTATATCTTCCTTCTCTTATTTTTGTTCTTCTTTTTTGAATTTGCGTATCTTTATCATTTTTTTAGAATTGTATTTTCCTCTTTTTTTCTTCATACGTCATTATTATCTTACCAGCTTGTACTCTTATCTTCTCCATTTTTATTTCTTCCCCAATGATAAACTATTAAAAATAATTTGTTAAACTTCGCATTTTTCTAAAATGCGATGGAATGCTCACGACGCGTCTATTTCCTACAGTGTGTGTGACGTAACAATAGTGCAAACCTTACAATGTCTCAATTTTTATTTTTGTCATATATTGTTCTATCTAATGATCAGGAATCATTAGGCATTTAGCAGTCATTGTTTAGCCGATTTCATTTAAAACACTAAATATAAATTTACGTACAGGGTGGCCAATTATGAATGGGCGCGGGCCATATCTCAGTAATCATTGATCCTACAACTTGCAGAAAAAATTTTTTATTGCTAAATAGGCCAAGAGAAATGCTGGAAATTATGCACGTTAAAAGATATTTCAAATAAAGCCATTCTGATATTAGACAATTTTTTTGTTTGAAGTATTTTTTTTTATATCAATTACTTCCGTTTGACTCAACGAAATTAAACGCGTAAGATCTCGTTGGAAAGACCTTTTTTTACTAAATCATTTGCAAAAAACTTTGCTGAATCATTCTTATCGCATCAGTTACAGGGCGCTGTGTGACGTTAATGTGTATTATTATGAAAAATTTAAATGAGACGCTATATTTTCATTTAAATGGTTTGATAGACGATAAAATTTCCAAAAAGTTCGTGCGAACAGCAAATTTCTATCTTTTCTCTAAGCGGAGATATTAATAAAACAAACACCATTAGCTTAACGGCTATGCCGTATTTTCGAAACCTGTAATGAAAAAGCTTTCGAATCATAAATTATAATATTTTAGTGAAAATACTCGGTATGTAATGTGAAAAATTAGATTTTAAGTCTCTGAAATAGCCGCTAGGTGGCGCAATAGCCGTTCATATGCAGAAAATTGTCAATCTCTTCCCAATTACTTGTAATTCATCTTTTTGTGTGACTTCTCAATTATTTAACATCATGTGGGAGAAGGGAGAAGGTGTTGGTGTTGAGCGGAGAACGAAAATCACGTTTGAAACTAAATTCGCTCGACACCCACATCCCCTTCCCCTGCCGCATGATGTTAAAGAAATGAGAAAACACACAAAATTTAATATTTATAAAAATGTGTAGAATGTAAGATGCCGGCTGTGAAATTTTCATCATTGCGATAAAGCTAAACGCATTTTACCGCAATGTTTCAAGTTTTTGTCAACCGAATAAAACAGTAGCCAGAGATAATTGCAGAATTACGAACGGCTTATTTGAGACTCATCAGTGTAGGGTAGCTCAAAAGCAAGTCTACAAACACCGGAATATGCTATAGTATTTACGGCGATTTTTGTAGACTTACGTTCGAGCTACCCTACACTGATGAGCTTCAAATAGTGGGAAACACGTGTATGTAGTTGCCGTTCGTAATTTTGCAATTATCACTGGCTATTGTTTTATTTGGTTGGCAATAATTTGAAATATTGCGGTAAAAATGCGTTTATCTTTTTTGTAATGTTGAAAAGTTCACAGCCGTCAACTTACATTCTACAGATTTTTACAAATATTACGTTTTGATTAATCTGAACACATGGCAACTACCGATGATGTGGTGACACCAACTATCTCTTGCTTGATGAAGCATAAATGATTTCAATAGGGTTTTGGTAAGAGATTGACAATTTTCTGTGTATGAACGGCTACTTCGCTACCTAGTGGCCATTCCAGAGACTCAAAATTTAACTTTTGACATTACATCCCGTGTATTTTCACTAAAACATTATAATTTATAATTCGAAAGCTTTTTCATGACAGGTTTCAAAAATACGACATAGCCGTCAAGCTAATGGTATTTGTTTTTTAATCTCCGGCGGTCTGAGAAAAGATAGAAATTTGCGGTTTGTGCAAGTTTTTTGGGAATTTCATCGTCTATCGAACCATGTAAATGAAAATATAGCGTCCTATTTAAATTTTTCATGATAATGCGCAATAATTGTTGTAACATCATATAGCGCCCCCTAGTTAATGCGAAAAGAGTGATTCAGACAAAGTTTTTTTGAAAATGGTTTAGGAAAAAAATTACTCTCAACGAGACCTTACGCGTTTAATTTTGTTGAGTTCAACAGGAGTTATTGGCATTTGAAAAAATAATGTTTGACTGTTTCCCACCCCTTTATTTCATGAGACAGAGAAAAATACCTCCAACGAAAGAAATTGCAAGTTTTCTGATAATTAGAATGGCATTATTTGAAATATCCCTTAACGTGCATATTTCTTGGAAAATCTCTTTTCTGATTGGTTATGAGAATTGCGTCACCTTGCGGCCATTTTTTGAACTCGAAAATAATTTCTCTTGACCTATTTTACTTTTATTTTTTTGCAATTAGTATGTCTTCATTTTTTGTTTTTCGTACATTGGTGATTAAAACAATATATTAATGGCGATTGGCAATTATTTTAAAGAATGTAAAATTTTGTTTAGTTGTTTAATAATTACGATAATGGATTAATAATTAATACGAAAAACACGCAATTATGTGATTATTCCATTATGATCTTATGGTTAAAAAGTAGAGTAGATGTAGTTTCCTATAAATTGTTCATTAAATATACATCCCCTCGTTATATATTATTTATGTAATGTTTTTTGGTACAGCAGAAAACAGTTACAATGAAAAATATCTTGGTGTTACGGGAAATTTTTGTTAATGTTGGTAGTGAATAAGAAATGTATATACATATGTTTTAATAAAATGTCACTTTTCGACTTACCTGCTGTCAGGTGGATAAAGAAAAGGTAAAGTCCCGTTTAGAATTTTCTTTGGTTAACCGGACGTTTCTTTCAATAAAAAGTTAATACTTGTTACAGAAAGTTTGTCAGAAGTGATAAAAGAATAAATAACTTATACCTTTGCAAGTTATCAGAGTTTTTTTATATTTTATAATATTCTGATAACAAAATGAAGTTTTTTTTATTCATTGTCGCTGAATACAAAATAAACGGATAAAAAATAATTCATATTGTTGTCAGTTTAGTTCAGGTACGTTTGTTTGACAACAAACAAACAAGAAAAGAATGCTTTCAAACTAAACATTTTTTTCAGTCGATTTTCACATGTGATTACCTTTGTTATTGGCATTATGCAAATATCAATCAGTTTATGTACATAAATAAACATTTAACAATAAACCAATGGGAAACCCATTTAATTTAGAAATTAATTAAAATTTTAAATATATCGAGGATTGAAGGTTTTATAATAATTGGTTGTGAAATGTTTTGAATGTAATTAATTTTGGTGTAAAATATACATGACTTCCCATTTGCATTTTATAAAGTTTTGTAGTAAATATTGATTTTATGATTGCCTGTTGTATAGCGGGTGCAAACGAGATGAGTGCCAAAAGTTTCTGTTATTAATAGAGTTTTTCTACTACTAGCTGTGAAGTGGACAATTATTTCGTCTCCTAGCCAACTGAGAAGTTGAATTTCTCTATTAGTGGTTAATAATTTTTTTCTATTGTTGACCTAGGTTAATAATGGACAAATTCAATTTTTGAGAATCTAAGAATAGTTGTTTATCAAAAACGAGTGAAACATAATTTTGTATATCCAGGAGATTATCTTTAACGTATTTGCAGCTTAAAATTACTTAACACGATAAAATTATTTGAATAAAAAAATGACATTAGTTTAAAATTCGCGCCCCCATCCCATAACCGCAAATACATAACCTGAATGAATTTCTTGTTAAATATGATGGTAAAATCAGTTTTTTCAGGTTTCCCAAAGGAGATTTAACCAGGCGAGTTAAGTTACATGAAGAATTTTAAGTAAATTACAAACATTTTGTTGTAGGTGTTTTGAATGGTTAACAGAATCTGGAAGGTCCGATCTGTTGCATAAAAATGTCGACTCTAAAACTTAACGAGTATGTGACGAACACTTGCCATTCCTAAATGAATTACAAGTGTCAATTTCTGAAACCCAATATTCAATTGATGCAAGGTATATTGGCGAAGCAATAAATGCCCGTTAACATCTCTAGCTATACCAAAACTACTCAAGCTTGCAGTTCAAATACTGTTAGGTAAAGAAAATTACGAAGGAACATTCTTAAATTGCAACGTGAAAGAAAGCACTTCAATTGAAGTTAACATCTCCCAGCGATTACTTCCCGAAAGCAGAGCACAAATTGTGACAGCCAAAGGGACTTAAAAAATACAAACAATTTTCACTAAAATTATATTTTACGAGCCCCAAAATGTTAATTTTAAAGTAGGTTTTAAATTTTTTGCCAGCTCAAACTGCTATGTGATCATGGTTAGAGTTATACATAAAAAATTTAAACAACCCTTGTGCTACATCTTTACAAATACGATATGTAAAGGTGACAAATTGAAGTCGATAGTATTAGACTGCATAGAAAAGCTACAACTACAATGCGGTGCCAATGTTATGGTAGTAGTAAAATTTTCGAAACCTAATTAAAAGAATAGATGTATCACCGGAAAAATCATACCTTCTTGTAAACGATAAGAAAATCTATTATTTCTTCGATGTCCCCTATTTATTGAAGTCGGTGCAAAATAACTTAATTAAATACAATATAATCTTTAATAACAAAAAGCATCTTGGAAAGACATTAAAAATTTCTACATGTCAGACAAATCTAAACCGCTGCGATTGGCTCCTAAATCAACTAATTTACATATTACTCCGAATGATTTTCAGAAAATGAAGGTGAAATATGTCACACAAGTGTTTAGTGAATCAGTTGCAGTTGGTTTATCAACGTATGTAGCTTTTAATGCTTTTGATTTATTTGCATTCCTGTGCTACTTGATTTTTACAAGAAAAATGTTTATTTTTTATTTTTCGCTTAAATTTGGCTAGTAGTAGAAAAATAGTATATCACCATGGTTGTGAAGTCCATTATTGCCTACGCACTTATTTCGCTCGGGGCTACCGCCTCTCGCGAAATAAACTGGTGCTAAGGCAATAATGACAGACTTCACAACCTAGGTGTATAATATACTATTATTCTCTGTGTAATGAGTTATTACATGCTATATAGAAATAGCAACACACATAAATAAATAATTGTTGTCGTATTAATATAAGTTAATAATACTTATTTTTTATTTCTGAATTTAGGTCTTTGATTTATTGTTATTTAGACCATGCAATAATAACGAAGTACTACTTTTAGATTATCAATACCTATCATTAAACTTAGAAATAAAGTTTATTACCGGCGTGAAGTTGCATTTGGAATTGAAATCAAATTCAGTTGAATTTAAACATTTAATTGTACCTTCGCAGATTTTTTATATGATGGTCATTGAAAGTCAGTTTTTATAACCTTGGCAACAAATTATCCTAAAATGCTGTCAGGGGCGGCAGTTTTTATTTCAGTGTAAAAATTCAGCAAAACATTTGCAAAAATAGGATTTTTTTATTTAGAAAATAATTGCTGCTCCCTGACGGCATTGTGGGGCGTTTTTCGCTGAAGGTTATTATGAATTAAGAGTTCAATATATAAAACATCTGCGGCGGTACAAATTCATTATTTCGATTGTTTCATGTTTTTGCTGAATTTTTACACTTAGAATAAAAATTGCCGCCTCCTGACGACACTGTGTGGTAATTTGTTACAAGATTATAGGGACAGACTTACAAAAATGAACATATAAAAAATCTGCTGCGGTATAATCCCATTATTGCAATTTTTTAATGTTTTTGCTGAATGTTTACACTTAGATTAAAAATTTCCACCCCTAACGACACTTTGTAGTAATTTGTTGATATGGGTATAAGAATTGGATTAAAATGATCAACATAAATCTGCGGAGGTACAATCTCAATTTTGCATTTGTTTAATGTTTCTGTTGAATCTGTGCATTTAGAATAAAAATTGATACTCCATGACACACTTTGGGGTAATTTGTTGCAAAAATTATAATGAATGGCTTACAATTAACAACATATAAAAAATCTGCGGGGGTACAATCCTATTATTGCGATTTTTTAATGACATTTTACACTTCGATTAAAAATTGCCACCCCCTGATAGCATTTTGGAGTGGTTTGTTGGCAGGGTTATAAACACTGATTTACAATAACCAACATATAAAAAATCTGCAGGAGTACAATCCCACTTTTGCGAATGTTTAATATTTTAGCTGATATTTTACACTTTGAATAAAAATTCCCTGATGCATTTTAGCGTAATTAGTTGCCAGGGTTATAAGGACTGGTTTACAATGACCAACATACAAAAAATCTGCGGGTGTACAACCCCATTATTCCGAATATTAAATTTTTTGCTGAATTTTTACACTTGGAATAAAATTACCACCCCTGACCAGTACTTTGGGTTAATTTGTTATTAAGGTTATAGAAACTGACTTACAATGGCTAATATATAAAAAATCTGCTGGGGTACAATCCCACTTTTGCGAATGTTTAATATTTTAGCTGATATTTTACACTTTGAATAAAAATTCCCTGATGCATTTTAGCGTAATTAGTTGCCAGGGTTATAAGGACTGGTTTACAATGACCAACATACAAAAAATCTGCGGGTGTACAACCCCATTATTCCGAATATTAAATTTTTTGCTGAATTTTTACACTTGGAATAAAAATTACCACCCCCTGACCAGTACTTTGGGTTAATTTGTTATTAAGGTTATAGAAACTGACTTACAATGGCTAATATATAAAAAATCTGCTGGGGTACAATCCCATTATTGCAAATGTTTAATGTTTTTGTTGAATTTTTATACTTAGAATAATAATTGCTATCCCTTCACAAACTTTGTGGTATCCCTGACGGCACTTTGGTGTAATTTCTTGCCATGGTTACAAGAACTGACTTAAAATGACCAACATATAAAAATTTGTGGGGAGGCAATCCCATTATTGCGAATATTTAATGTTTTTGCTGAATTTTTACACTTGGAATAAAAATTACCATCCTCTGACCCGCACTTTGGGTTAATTTGTTTTTAAGTTTATAGAAACTGACTTACAATAGCTAATATATAAAAAATCTGCTGGGGTACAATCTCATTATTGCAAATGTTTAATGTTTTTTCTGAATTTTTACCCATGGAATAAAAATTGCCACCCCCTGACAGCACCTTCGGGTAATTTGTTGCAAGGGTTATAGAAAGTGATTTGCAATGACTAACACATAAGAAAATTTGAGGGAATAGAATCTCATTAGTGCGAATGTTTAATGTTTTGGATGAATTTTATACTTAGTATAAAAATTGTAACCTCCTGACGACACTTTGGTGTAATTTGTTGCCAGAGTTATAAGGACCGTCTTACAATGACCAACATACAGGGTGAATGAGAATACCCGTATCAGTAATTTTTTTCAAAAACGGTTAGTCGTAGAGAGTTGCGTCAAAAAAATTTTTCACAAAAGTTGTCGTAAACAACCGAATTATTATTATTATTATTTCCCGGAAAAGTCAGGATCCCGAGTAGATGGCTATGAACTTAAGAATTTTAAATGACACCATATGTTCAATGTGGTATCGTTGAAAATAAACTTTTGTAGGAAAAGTTTTTTTATTATTGCCACCCTTTTCGAGTAATATTTGATTGACGTTACAAAATTGTTAAAGTCAGTATTTAAAATCTATTACCGGATCACAAGATCTCATAATGTCACAATAATAACATCACAAGTGTTCAAAATTTCTTCCATTTACTTCTCAACACTGTTGAGCTCTTCCAGTTGCATTGTCTAAGGTAGCTGATTTTAAATGCTGACTTTGAATGAACTAAATTTAACAATCGAATATTACTCGAAAAGGGTGGCAGTAATAAAAAAAGTTTTCCCCCAAAGGTTTCTTATTTTTTAAAGATCTTTTGGTTTCTGGAATTAAACGTCAAAAAGTATGTCAATTTTCTATAGAGTTTTTTTCGTGTGTGTTTTTAAGGGGTTTTTGGTGCAAATATATAATATGGAAAGTCATCAGTACCTTACAGTACTCCATGGTCAACAAGAAAAACATGTTGTTCTTGAGAATCACCACTTTGGTTTCCGGACCTGGTCATCAAGACCCTCCCGGATAATTAGGAAAAAATGTACAACACAATTTTACAAACACAATCACATACATGTGAATACTAGGGTGGGTAAGGGTTGGCATGTTTAGGTTTTAGTGGTTTTCCTAAATCTTGAAGTAAATGCTTTGCCAAGACGAAGCAATCCACAATTTCACACGGTTTCGTTATCACACTGTACAGGTTTATACTGATCTTCCAGGCACCATACATAACACTAACATCACAATACAATATTTAAAATGTACCATACGATTAAATAAATAAATATAGTATCATTTAAAATTCTTGTACAGTCATATACCGTACTTAAGTATACACCTCTGATGAGCTCATAGTAAGAGTGAAATGCTGCATCAGGTGTTCTTTCGTTGCGTGTGTGCTTCTGTACAAGTTATACTTGGCTTTATCGATAACGTGTGTTTCAAGCATTAAAGCTATCGCTTAGATAGCGCTATGCACTTTAACACACACATGTCGTTACAGTCAACTGTTGGCATTTTTCTTAGTTTATACTATTCACACGTGTCAATGTTTTACACGAGATGTCGCAAGATACACATTTTACTTAAAATTCTTAAGTTTATAGCCATCTATTTGGGATCCTGACTTTTCCGAAAATAATAATATCAATATTCGATTCTTTACGAGGGCTTTTGTGATACCTTTTTTTGGCAACTGTCTACGACTAACGGTTTTTAAAAATAATGAATAATACAGGGTGGTCTCATTCACCCTGTATAAAAATCTGCGGGGGTACAATCCCATTATTGCGAATATGTACACTTAGAATAATTTTTTGCCAGGTTTACGCAAATCAAGTCAAAAACTATGACAGTTTCACCTTTTCTGAAAATGAAATCTACAACTTTCTAAATAAAATTAAAACAAACATTTATCTGGTCACGATGATATCCCGTGCTTTCTCTTAAGAGAAGTATCTAACTTAATATGTAAACCTTTCACTTTTCTGATAAACAAATCTTTACAGGAAGGCTCATTTCCAGACGTTATTAAAACTTCTAAAATTACCCCTTTATATAAAAAAGATGACCAAGAAAATATTTCTAACTATAAGCCAATTGCTCTAACACCTGTCTTCTCAAAAGTGTTTGAATACGCCATGTTAGATACTTCCACATCTCACATAACTTTAAAATAAACTAATTTTATTCATTTTCATTCTAGGCAGAATTTCTAATAGTATAATAATTATTTATTTATTGACACAAATTAAAAAATACAAAATAAGAAAAATAAATGAACATAATTAGTCAAAGAGAACCCAGTCAAGTCACACGCCAAAACGAGTGAATTGGTTTTCTTCCAGGCCTCAATATAAATTATCCATCTTAAACATACAACATATACAAACAAAAAACAAGTAATTAAATCGAAGTGTGTACATTGTGGCAAGTCAGAAATATTATAAAAACAAAATGATTAAAAAGAAAATTTAATTTTTATGTCCGAGGTCCGAAAGACATCATTACAAAGTTCACCCCTCAACTTTGTTATGAGGCGCTTCTTAAACGAGGCAGGCGTAAGCATGTTCCAATCCACATTTATTTTATTATAAATCAAGGCAATGGTATAAGGAAATGAACGTTTAAACAACATCTTACTATGCCGTAGAATTGATGTTAGGCCTCGATGTCAAAGATTTAAATTATGAACGTCTGTGCGGAACGATATTTTCTCAAATAGGTATGGTGGAGTTTTATACAACAGAGTACGATGAGCAAACATACTAAAATGTAGAAACCTTCTATGTGTCATATTTTACCATCTGGAGCGTATGATATATGTTGACGACGACCTATACCATAAATAAAGCGCAAGCAGGAATTTTGTACTTTTTGGATTCTATTTCTCTCATGACAATCAAGACAAGGGCCAAATATAAAATCACAATAGTTGAAATGGCTTAAGACTAATGTTTCTGAGAGAAGTTTATGCACATACAAAGAAAGATTTCGACGAAACGATATATGTTTCTGGGGTCTGTCATCTTCCAAAAGAACATTTTTAAGTCAAAAACGCATTCTAAGTATAATAACCGGAGTTAACTCCAAAACTTCATGTAAAGATTTGTTTATAAAACATGGTATGTTAACTATAACAGGAATTTATATAGTGGAAATTTGCAAATACATTTACTTGAATCAACACAGATTTACTAATCAAAACACAATGCATACATACGCAACACAGATAGCACAAAAATTAATCCCAGTGTGATGGGATTAAAAATATTTAAAAGTTGCCTGAAATGATAAAATCAACTAAGTCCAAAAAAGTTAGTATGGTACATTCAGGGAGAACCATTAGTGGAAGGGGGATATCTCGGAAAATATTGGGTTTAGAAAAAAACTTACATAATGAAAGTTGTGCAGTTCAATGAGCTGAACGTTTTAAAATTATTTTTATTTATACATGGTGTTCCATTAGAGCGCGACATATTTTTATTTCAAATTTTGAATTTCTTGGGAAATTCTAACGGGACTTTATGTATCATACATAGTGTCTAAAGTTGAGGGTTTTCGCGTTATTTTACTTTGTCCGGAAAAATTGATGTTTCGAAAAAAATTGAATAACTCAGTTATCCTGGAATTTATCCAACTACGATTTCGCAGCTTTAATATGCATTACATGTGCTAACTAAAGCTAGTTGTTCAGCTTTCCAACCTTGCTAACTTACACATTAATTCGTATCCCATCACCACAATATTTTTTTCCGTTTCTCTTTTTCTAAAAATTCCACCCTTTTCTTCAAAAAATACACTTTTTCTTCAATCTATATTAAAGCGGCATATTATTAAACTACTGGCAGACGCTAAAAAGGCTGTCTAAACATTAAAAGTAACAGTTCTTTTGTTTTCACTATTTAGAGGTTGGTACCTCAGTTATGTCCTATTATGAATGTAACGTAAAGTACCAACTTGATTCGTCGAGAATGAAACGTCTCTATAACACTCGAGAATCTCGAAAATTTGAAAATACGACATGAAAACTAGCAATAAAAGCTTGAAGAAAAAATGATATATTTCATTTGGAGTTAAAAAATATAATTGGTTCGCTTAACTTTTAAGCTCAATAATTATATTGCTTAAAGTTAAATAATCTACTATTTTCTTCTAATTTATTACATTAATCTTGTAGTTTATCATTTAATTTTTTATTTCTTCTTTCATCTTCCTCATTTCGTCATTAGATTTTACCTGATTAACGTTTATGTCATTTAGTTCTCTCAGCAATTCTTGAATCTAATCTCTTGTTTTATCCTCTCCTTTTTTTCAGTCATTTTCGCTACTCCTACCTTTTCTCAGGAGACCTCAACAGTTTTATGCTTCTACTAAATATATTGTACACTTCATCATCCATCCTCCTTTTCTTGCTATCCGAACTTGAAGTTTCCGAATCCGACATTTTATTAAATTTTGTTTACTTAATTAGAAATAGTTTACCTTCTTTTTAAATTTTTAAATACTATAAAACCTTATTTACAAATTACTGATGAATTATTTTACGTACTTGTATCAGTTTTGATACGCTATATCGCTATCGCCATTCACTTCGTTCAAATTTCGCTTTGTATTATTACGTTGAATGCTTATAAGTATAAGTGTTATAATTCGTTGTAATTGAATAAATGTTTCCCTTTGTGATCGATTAAAACAATCTTGTAAGTTAAGGGCCTAGCTGTCATTAAACAAATCATGAACCCCAACACTAACATTTAAAAAAAAAGAATTACGAAAAGTAGAACGTTAATGGGTTGTCTTAAAGTACTGTTTTTAATGCAAAATAGTTCTCTAGTACACTGTATTTATTTATACGTTATCAGCGTAAAATATTAATTGCATTAACAATCTCAATGAGTTTCTATTACGTTGCATGGCATGCAGAGAGATTGACTACCCCAATTCAATTAGCGTATCTACCTACGAACGTAAAACTAGAAAACGCTAATTTGTAGACTAATAGTATAATCAAAGTTAATCTTTCTTTGTCTTCAAATATCGATTTTGCATAAAAGATATCATTACCCCAGTTTAATAATCTACTTAAACTAGGAGTTTACAAATAATTGCTAATTTCACAGACATAATAAAATTGTAGAAATAGTAATTATAAAATCATTTAAAACTTTCTGAAATATATAGGGTCCGTCTCGACGATAGCATATTAGACGAATAATGAGAACGAAAAACCGATTCAGCTGAAAACTTACTTTATACAAATGGACATGGTATACTTACTGTAAATATTTTCATGGCGGTGGTAGTTCTCGTTATACCCGAAATGGATACCAACTTTGTTATTTTAAATACAATGCCCCAATTTTTATTTTATTTTCGGTTTTCGCATAAAATTTTACGTCTTCTACTACCAGGTTTGGCCTACTTATCTCTTACCATTATTAAATAAAAATAATTTCAGGCGTGAGCAACGAAAATTTGAATTTACTGAAAAATTAATATTTCAAGGATCATAAAAGGCAGATAAGCGAAACTTGTACGACGGTTGGACATGGAATTGGAATATGTTTTCAGTATTAGACGTATTTGAAATTTTATTTCTAGGGGAGGTCCGGGAGTAACGGTAGTTAAGAAAATTAAAATTGTCAAGGAGTCGATTTTTTTAAATGAATTAAGAGATAGGTACGTCAAACCTGGTAGATAGATAGATATTTTTATTAGTTTCTCCAATATAGCATTTTACAAACGGTTCGGTTAATCTCCTAACTTAAACTACATCCCTAACAAAGTCCCTGAAAACTAATAATAATGTTTCTTCTATGAAACAACCCTACACCAAAACTTAAAATGTCCATCTTCCACATAAAAATTTTCTTCTTACTAATACTTTCCTCATCCATTCCTCTCCTTTCCTTTTTTCTCCTAATATTACATTTCTTTTTCTTTCTTCTCTTCTCATTTGTTCACACTCTTCCATCAAATGCTGCAAGTCTTCCCATCCCTGCCCACATATTCTGCGCTTTCTTTCTCTATCTTCTAGCCAATACCTGTTTACATTTTCTTCATTCCCACACCTAAATCTCGCTATCATCCTTTTCGTTTTTAAACTTTTGTTTCCTGTTATATATTTCGGTACTCTCTCGGTCATAATCTTTTCATATCCTTCGTTATATCTTCCTTCCCTTATTTTTGTTTTTCTTTATTGAATTTGTGTATCTTTATCCCTTCTCACTATGTCGTGCTCTATACTTATGCCTTTTGCTCTTCTTTCTTTTACTTCTTCTCTCATATCCTACTCTATCGTAATATATTCTTATTTCTTCTTGTCCTAATTTTATTCTCTGCTTCTTCACTTCTTTCCAACATTCCTTTTGAATTGTATTTTCCTCCCTTTTCTCTAACTCTTCTTCATACCTCATTGTTATCTTACCAGCTTGTACTCTTATCTTCTCCATTTTTATTTCTTCTTCAACTATATATGACGGTGTTTCCTTTTCTAGCCCCAACGTCCACTTCCAATACTTTTCTTGTACCTGGTAGTAGTACACGTAAAATTTTATACGGAAAAAAATAACAAAGTTGGTATTCACTTCCGGTATAACCTCTTGTCAGTTTAGAGCAAATTAAAATTAAAGTAGTAAACGTTTACATTATATCATTTTTATTTTATTTTACATTTTTGAATTAGTACACCGGAAAATAAACTAAACAACAATCTTTCAAAATAATAGAATTATTGTATTAGAGAAAGCAAAGAAAAATTAGGTACATACTAACTAAAGGATGTTACTTAAAACAAAATGAAATAAAATAAAATTATTTTAACAAGTGTTAAAAATGCCCCCCTATTAGCTTCTAAACATTTTAACAATCTCTTTTGAACATGTATAGTTGTTTCTTGACGTATATCTCAGTAGCTTATTAAATGCGTTTTGCACTTTTTGTTTAATTTCAGTTTGTAAATTAAATTGAACTAGTTATTTATGATACAAGTGTGTGAAATAAGGCTTTTATGCACGAATTGTGGCGTTTAACACACGAGTCGTAAGTGAGTGTTTTAACCGCAATGTGTGTACAAAACTCAAATCTGTAATTCAAACGATTCTCGAGATATTAGCAAAAAACTTAAAAAAATATAAATTTTTGTCATCCTGTATCTCGGAAACAAAGACCCGGAGGAAAAATTGGAAGAGAGAAAAATTTTTTTTTCCTGAGAAATTTACAGTTGACCGTTGATACACTTAATTAGGTACACCCTGTATATAGCAGAAGAACTGTGATCAACGTTTTGGCGTATGTAGAATGTAGAGTCCAATCCTCAATTAAGTGTTCGGATAAATAACTGATACTTAAGAACTCATCGGGCTACAATTTTCCGAATATTGAGACAACAGAGGTTTTTTTTCCCATACACTGTTATTCGTTAAAGTCAAAACCGCCTACTAAATTATAAATAATTACCTTCAATTATATCTATATCATATTGTGCTCTACCAATATTTGATCGACGAAGACTACGGCATCAGATTGGAATACTGTCGTTGGTTTAGAAGACAACCAAAGACAGAATCTCTTCATCCAGAAGAATGTGGACGGATTCCGTTCAGTATCGTTTTGCGTTTTATAGTATCTTCAAAGAACCGATTTCCAGTTGTATTCAATTTCTTGGTTATTGTTTCGCGCTTACCTATTTCACTTATTGCACCCTCAAAATGTTGAGGTATCTCAGAGGCTACCACGTACTGCTTAAGTCCGTAATTTTTTTCTTTATCTGCTATTAATTGGCAACCGTGCTCTTCTAAAGTTTCTAAACGTGTTCGATATGGTGATGTGAACTTTGAAAAAACCGTGTTACTATTGTGTAATGAAAAAAAACTTTGTTGCAGATGACTTCTTTGAACAACGGTTTTTTCTTTGTCCTTTAAGTCGAGAATGATTTTTAGTAGAAAGTAGGTTTGAGTCGCAAAAAAATTTTACTCAAATATAAAATCAATCTCGTCTGTATTATAGATGCTTAATATAGAGCCTGTCCGTGTAGTACGCGTTTGTAAGTGATGGGAAGTAAGAAAAAATGATGAAAATGGGCTGTTACAATTTTTGATATTAAATTCAAAGTAATAAAAACCACAAAGTGAAAAGCTGAATTTTATTATCATTAGCCAATGGTATCGTGTTTAACGCTCAAGTTCAGTCTAAGGTCAACATTACACATGAAAGTACTTAGAGATAAAAGTTAACCTTTCCGGTAACACTCGTATACATAAAATCACCATAGCTTTTCGCGTAGATTCAGAATAAAAAATAAAAATATATGTTTCTATTTAAAATGTCGAAGTTGACAGGTGGTCCATGAAAGTGGGACACCCTGTATAATTGAAAATATTTTTATATTGTAACCATTGAGGAACCTAAAAGTATGGTATTTTTAATTTTAATTAAAGAATCTTTTTATAGGAGAACCAATGATGGAAATGAAACAACTTTTCTAATTTTGCAAAATTAGAAAACTATATAAAAGTTGCTTCATTGCTATCCTTTGGTTCTCCTATAAGAAGGATTATTTAATTAAAATTAAAAATATCAACAATTTTGGAGAAATTACTCACCGACATACTTTTTAAAGGTAATATGAAAGATCAGCGTACTACACTACTACTATCGATTATTTATGTATATTTTTAGATGAAACGTGTAATTTTGGACACATTCTAATTGCTTGATATTTAATTTTTAGGTTGGCAGATGCGGCTACTCTGATACATTCAAGGTACGTTTTTATCTTTTTTTTTAGTTATGGTTAACTTAAATTTTCGTTTATGGTCACGGTGATAATTGTTATCATAAAAAAATCTGTAGAAATTTAACTTTAAACAAGGACTGAAATACTGCCTCTAAGATACAGTAGATAAAAATCTAGTCTGCAGTATGAGTCGTTTTATATAGCAATTTGTTGAGCCCTGTTAACTTTCAGTTCAGCAACCAAGTTTGAGTTTAAAAATGGAAAAAACCGGATTTGTTCTGAAAAGAATAGTTTTGTATAAAAAATATTATAAAATGCAAACGCGAAGAGTACCTTGACTTGATAGAGGTCATCTTCGCGAGAATTAGTAGAGTGTGGCGTAGCACAAGGTTCCGTATTGGGACCTTTACTCGTTACTATACATTAATTATTTTGTTTGAATCATGTAAAGGCATATTTCTGTGCTCTACTCTTTTTCCTACGGAAATTCTCGTAAATGATGACAAATTAGTGGTTTATTTGCAGCGGTACAAATTACAAATTTATCCTGAAAAATTAACACAAAGAGCGTTTAGAAGCTAATATTAACATAATCATAGCTAATAGGGCATTGTGATTTACCTAATGTTAAGTGTCAAGTTTCTCGCACAACGTCGATGGCGTATTTTGTGGACCACTCTGTACTTTGTACCTTCGTACTTTGCTACATCATTGAACACACCAAAAAAAACTTAACAACTTTCATCAATACAATAATTTATGGCATGGTAAAATTATTATTTTACAAAATATACAGGGTGGTGCTTTTGAAAACGGGTCATAGGGATTTAGCATTGTGAACTGGTTTTTCTCGAATTCCTGCTCGCCCATTCAAGTGACAAAAATGGTTTTGGTATCAAAACTCAGCTAAAATTATTGCGCATAGCACTCGCTATCAGAAATCAGCTGAATTACAGTCTTTTTGAAAATTCATCAATAAAAACTAGTAATGTTTGATGTTTATTTATTGTAACCTTCCTCTTTAATTTAGTTCTAACATCATTCGAAGCTGTTCCTTGGGAATAAAGCTTTTTATTTGCTTATTAATAAATTTCCTTTTAGCCTTATTGTCAAAACGTAGGAATGTTAATTGTTTAGGCAACTCAATACTATTTTTCTTTCATTATCAAAACTTACTTTGATTTTTATTGACAAATTTTTGAAAACAACGTAAAATTCAGCTGACTCCTAATAGCAACAGCTATACGGACTAATTTTAGCTTCATTTTGATACCAAAAACATTAACCTATGACCCGTTTTCAAAAGCACCATGCTGTATATTGTAAGAATACAATTTTAGAATTCTGAAGTGGTATGCATTTTAACATCATCTATAACGTGCAACGAATGCAAGTTTGCCAGAGCCCCATACACGAAAATTAAACGAAAACATGAAATTATACAAGAAATCTACTGCAAACATAATCGCATGAAATACTATACTGTAACGTTCGGGTCCTCCACTTCTAAGATAGGGGTCTCTAAATTTTACTTACCAAAATGAGATGTAAAACAAACGGACAAATTTTTATCTTAGACTTGGTCGACACTCATTCCTGAATTGATTTTATTAATGGGATGTCATTATATTTTAATTTATTTGACCAGACTGAAGTAATGCCATACGTGAATCAATATGAAAATATCAAAGGAAAGGAACACTAACTGCAGCGTCTATTTAACCAACAGAAAAACACCAAAAACTGCACCAAAAACTTGACTCGGACACGAATATGAAAATAACTAAATATTTTACACATTGATTAAATAATTTAAATTTGGATTTGGTTTTTTACAGATAGGTACATTAAACATTATTTAAATTTTAGATACATTTAGGTGCATTCACGATATTTAAAAATTTTAGGCAATGAAAATCATTAAGGTAAGGTAGTAAATTTTAAACCCAAAATAAACAGAATTTAATACTTAAAGCAGATATGCGTTACCTTTCTTTGCGATACTTGGATAAGGTTTGTTTTGGAATTTTAGCGCTTTTGATTCCAGCAAAAGATAGATTATTAGAACGGTACCTTGAATATTTATCCATTTTTTTTATTCTAAAAAACTTGAACGAAAGACCGTAAATCAAAATAAACACTATTACGTAAAGAAATATCAAAAAGATGTGCTTACCAAAATTACTTTTGGGTGTTTCAGAGAAGATAATTGATACACAAACAGTAGACGCATTGTATGCGTATTCTTTAGGGTGAAAATGCTTTTGGGGGTTACATACGGGTTTTTGGCGTATTACGCACTAGGGAAAAATGAATACTCTGCGTTCCACAGTATACAATAATATAGAATGCATATACCGAGTGAAGATAAATATACAGTTTTCACAGCAAAATACGTACATTATATTCGTTTACTGTAATAGGGAGGATTAATAAAATACTTCCTGCATATTTTCAAATCGTAATTCAATTTCAATAACCTTCCTGCTTTGCGGACGGATTTTTTAAACTGTCAAATTGACATTCTTCATTATATGCAAGAAGTTATTGATCTATAACGTTATTATTTTGAAGTATTCTCAGTAGAATGCAAGGGATTAAAGGGAATAGCCATTTCTTAAATTGGTTCACAGCGTTTTAAATGTCATAGTATTTAGGTATGACAACAATTGTTTTATACAATGATTATTATATTATAGAATAGAATATTCCATTTATTCAGTACTATATGTATATTTGGTAAATAAATAAACATTATTTATTAATTTACATTATTTAGGTACTGACGTCATCTAATTAGTACAAAAACATCATACAACTCAATTCAGCACTGGTGTACAGATGAAATGGTTAGAATAAATGTGAATTATTTAACACTATATTCAGAAACGTTTGTAAGAGTTCTTATATCGTGTGTTTTAACCACTATTGTAATATTACATTTATCTAACCTAAATGGAATTAAGAATTTGTGTATTTTGCATTCATTTACCAATTTTCTTCCAAACTCTAGTTAAACTAACAACAACAATGAAATTCAAACTAAATCACTTACATTCAAACCGGTTGAGATTGTTTGTAAATTAGAATGTAAATTCACAGATGTAGAAAGTAACTTTAAAACATTCCATGTATAAATTAAAACAGTTACGGCATTATAAACTTAGATACGTCTTATTTGTATTATGAATCTTTTTTATACAAACCAAAGTGCTGTTTAGTGTTTACAATCTGAAGCTTCAAGTAAGGTATTGAGCTGAAAGTTTGTAGTTTAAATCGTGTTAAGCAGTTACACAATGTTTGATTTTCACATAACCATGACGTAGTAATGCAGTCTCAGCAAATGAAAAGCTGTGCGACCCAGAATTTAAAGTTTAGAAAAAAATTAAACAAAAGTTGTAGGAAATATAATTTACAACGATTTTTATACTTACTTTTGCATAATTAATATTATTGAAGATATTGTTAAGCAAAGCTCACGTAATTGCAGTTAGGACATACGTAATAGATCTATCCATAAGTATTCATCAAGTTTATTTTTCTATAAATTCAAAACGATATTTTGAACATTTAATTTTAAATTTCTTTTCCGATTATTAATTTAAAATATGGAGTATTAAACGGAGTTTGCCGAAGAATAAATTACTCTCTAATGAATATCTTATAAACGTACGATCTTCAAGGACAAAATTTTTAAGGGTGTTAAAACTGTTGGCCTTAGAAGGTTTTTGCGTCAAAACTTCCTAGTACTAAATGGTCTTATATCCAAAGTGATCCAGTCGTACGAAATGGAGGCAAATGAGTTGACCAATTCCGAGGAAGATGTGGGGTAAAACTATTTGTGATTGAAAGTAAAAAAAATGTATCACTGCTTAAGCTCATTTGTGACATCAAAGATCACAATACGAACTTCCCATTCAGTGTTTTGTATCTTGATTTCGTAATTTTAATGATGAAAACCTGAATATGCTAACCTAACCTACTTTGATTTAGAGATGTTGTGTAATATCAGGAATTATTTTAAAATTTGGAAAATATTGTATTTTTAAAAACGGATCGTCACTTTTTAAATAATTTGGAATGTTAGTAAGATCACCCTTAAATTTCCATACAACATTTTAGGTTTAAATATATATGAATAACCCTGCTTAGTTACAGGCCTTTAAAAGGGCCCAAAACCAGTTTTTAATTTTTTTTCTTAATTTTTTCTAAACAAATAAGGTCTTTTGTGTTTTTTTGTAGATTCAACAAAAAAAATGCAAAAAGGGCTTCGCCGTCATGTATATTTCCTGAAGGCGAACATTTGATTTGATTCTATTTAATAAGTTATAATTCATTTTTAGTTAAATAATGTTTTCAATAAAAATATTAACATGACAGCCGCCTACTAGATAATTTCGACTAAAGTTTTAACCTACATGATTCACACGATCTACTTATTTTTCTCAAAAATAGTTGATTCTGCAAGAAAAATACAAGAGACCTTATTTGTTTAAAAGGGACCAATCTATTCGAAATGAAATATAAAACAGGAAAAAACTTCCGAAAGAAACAAATTTTAGGGGTGGCTTTTTTCCCTTTTGGAACTATACAAGAATACCACAAAAATATTCATTTAATGCTTTTTGATAGCAAGGAATGTCGAGTCATTTTCATTTCAAGAAAAAAAAATTAAAAACCATTTTTGGGAAATCTTTAAGGGGCAGGGGTTGATCATATGAATTTTCTTTATATGAAAGACCCACATTATTTTTTGACAAACAATGACCACTTCCATTTTTTGCACTTATTTATTTACACCATGTATATTTTAAATTGACGACTTCGTTACTAAAATATAGGTGTGTAAACAAGTGATCTAACATAATTGATGTGTTCACCACAGTGACCAATTTGGTTTATCTGAGTCCATCTTTTTTATCACTATTTTTTCTTGTTTATTTTAAACTGAAACAATTATTATTAAAAGTTGATCCCCAATAATCGTTTAGACATTTGCATGCATTGGTAAAGACTAAAACATACACAATCAGCTTATACATGTAGATTTACAATTAGTAACTATGCCATATTATCAAATGTTTGCGTGGTCTAATCACTAGCCCACTTCCACACTAGTTTGCGTATTATTTCATAGGTCTAGTATTTTCCATTAAATTTAGATAATTAATCAAAATTTTTTAGTCGGCTCTTCTTGTTCTTGGTATGTAGTGGTTCAAGATAACAACTGTCACTTTGTAGTTTTGAATTCGGCTATATGTTTAGTTTGTGGACGACATATGACATATGTTTCATACTCGTTTCCGACCGAAGGCCACATTTCAGAAAGAAACTAGTAGAAAGGGCTGACACATTTCCGGGCTGGTAGCAACATGTACGCAAATACATAACTACATGAATACAAAAATTAAAAAATTGGAAAAAAAAATTTTGAAAAAAAATTAAGAGAAAAATAAAGAAAAGGTATTTAAAAATGAAAAGAAAAAAATTAGAAGAAAATATTTAGAAAAAAATTAGGAGAAAAAATTTAAAAAAAACGAGAAAAATGAAGAAAAAAAAGTGAGGAGAAAATTTGTTATCCACCATGTGCTGGCAGTGCAGGTACCATGCCACCGGTACCAAAAGATGCGAGTTGTCATGACAAAAAACATTGGTTTGAGTCATGAAGCACAAAAATTGAATTGTAAGGTAATAATTTTCTCCAATAACCTGTTTTGGACATGATTGTGATGAGGTTGGAACAGGAAGGGTGAGTCACACCATGCCCAATTTCTAATCAGCTCTTTCTTGTAGTAGACCAGACTTACTGTGAAAAAATCAAGGTTCTAGATGCTTACTGTGAGGTGCTATCGCGCGTACTAACTTGCAGGCTTGCTTGTTGACAGACATAGGTTTTTTGGACTTTCTGGATCACAGGAATGACCTATCGAAAAACGGTTTTTACCAAAAGACGTGGAATTCCGATGCCAAAAATCGTACAGCGAGGTATTTTTCAGTTGGGTGGATGATTAGATCAGAAAATGCGAAAAAGTGGTTTTGCCATCTGGACGATTATTATAAGTTGGTAGCAACTTAATGTTGCTACCAGAAAATGATTTGGTCTAAGGTACCTGACCTTTCAAGTCGCGTTCTAAATCTTTTTTACTGAAACGATGCTGATATTTTCTTGTAAAACCCGTTTCAGAATTACCCAATGGTCGATAGATTAGCACTTTTATAACAACTTAAATAGTAATTATTAAATTTTGTTTATGTCAACTAATTCCTTGGTGTTCAACGAAATACATTACTCCAAACACAAAACCAAAAAATCGTGGAGGCGAGGCATTTTGGCTTCTAGGAAATGCACCGTAATCTAGTTATCTTGTATGAATACATAACCCACGTTAGAATAAAAGAGGCATCAATATCATCAGTCATTCCGCCAATTCACCGGTTTACAGGCAAAGTGATTTTTTCCATTTTTTGAGTTTTGGAGGTCAGAATGGACCTATTAGTAAATCCCGAACTGATAGAAGCTGGATAGATACATGCAACAACGACGTTTTGAGCCTACAGAAACCCACAACACGACGATACCCAAAGGTAGAAGTCGCTTGCTTAAACAACGACGTCACTCAACACTAGAAGCTATGATTCACCGAACAATTTAGTCATATTAGATATCACTGGAGTAGCAAAACTAACATCGAAACCAATACAAATAATCTACCATCAGCAAAGTATTGTTAAACAAAGAAAAACAGCATCAAATCATTAAACACCCAATTGTCATAACGAACCACACTAAGCAGCAACTTGTCTTATCGTTTCATGATGGATATACGCGGTATACAAGAGGTACGAGCGACTTTTTGACTTTTGCTAAAGGCCGATTGAATCTTGGATGCGAAGTAGGACGGTTGTCTTGGACAATGGAATATGAGTGTTGAAGAGAGTTAGTTTTTATCGACAATACAGTATACGTAAATACCTTGGGGAATTTTCTTTTGGTTGGTACCTAAACCACATCTTTATTTTTTAGTTTAGTTCGTCGAAAGAATGGTTCTATTAGAATCTTCTTAAAAATTTGATAAGTTTTGTTTCTTACAATTCAGATATAAATATTTATAATTTCTATCGTTAACTAAATGTTCTAAATTTAGCTTGTGGCTGCGAAACCCAGAATCTTATTTTTTTCTGACACATTTGTACATTGGATTGTTTGCTGTTTGTACTATATTGAAATAACGGAAAAATCTATATTTCTACCTTCGTTCCTGTGAAGCTCGGATGTGTTGAGTTTCTTTGGTGTTTGATGGCTATTACAAAGTGTAGTCTTGATTTCTTTTGAGTCTTGTTATGTCTAGTAAATACCCACAAGCTGTGTGTAAGAACTTCCACTTCACTGGGAGTAGATCCCGAGTACACAAAATATCCTTTTATTGCTTCCGATTCTCCAATACTTCGCAAACTTTTAAGAAGTAACGACTTAGCTTTAAGATTATTCTTTTTATTTTTGTAAGATTGACGTTATTTAATTATTTTGGAGTTTGTCAGTTCGTAACTTAAGGACGTGACGATGCATCAGCAACAGGAAACTGTTACAAGCGTCCATCAGAAGACTAATGCACCAAATGCATCATGATTAAACTGTATTTCCACAGTCTCTGCTAAACTTCCCGACGGTAATATGCCCGGAAGCTTAGGGCTGCATTGAGAGAACCGGTCACGAAAGTGGGCAGGCTATGACTTGGTTCATTTGGTTATGCTTTCAATCTGGAGGGGTTGCCGTCCTTTGAAGTCATTATCACTAAAGAATTTCAGAACAGAATGCTCAAGAACATCAAACAACCAGAGAAGAGAATATTCCAGTTCTCGTTCTCGAAACTCTCACTTTAACTGTAGCCGGTTCTGTGTCGAGCAAAACCCCTACGCTCTCAGAGGGTGTCGATTCTAAAAGCGGCGAGCTATTGACCAGTACGATTTTGGTTTCACACTCTTCGGATGTGTGAATAAAATCGGCATAACCAGTACATTTTTCTATTGCCAACTCCAATTTCGGAACCGGAGGTGCGCTAAGATCCGAATCGATAAAGGCCCGGGTGGGTAAGCAATGCACGCAATGGGTCTATAATAACTTTTAACCATAGCGGAATGTACTTGGTTTGATGTTGCCGGAACCGCCATTCTCAGGGTTTATCCCTCCTCAAGCTCAGGGAGTCACCAGTAATTGCAGCCCCATTTCCGCATGGGTTTCTCAGCCATCGCTAGGGTTGTCATGAACAACTACATAGTATATTTATTTATTTATTCGTATGGTAAACAACTACATTGTATTTTAAACAGAGGAATGATAGGGCTTTCGAGCCTTCAAATTAGGATCCGTTGATCACAAAGTTCTGGGCTACTAGAGCCCATTACTTTGTCGCTTTGTTCGGTAGAGCCCACACTTGGAGTCACCACCCTACAATGGGAGTATTGCGATTGCCCACCAACACGATTGTTCGTTAGAGAGTAGGCAGATATTGCTTATTTTCCCAACAATTACTTTTGTTAAGACTTTTGTGTTCAGTTTGCGATTCTCTTTCAAATTGCATCAAAATATACCGGGTGTTCTAATAAAAAAAGTATTTTGACTATTACCTTGAGAACACAACTCTTAATTGTTTTTTTATTTTGATATTTGTAATCACTATTAAAAATTATACTAGTTTGCCCAGTTGACCGATTTTGTAGCTCCAAGGATCAGAAAGTAATCAATAGTGTGCACTTAAGTGTGGATAACATCTGTTTTGATGATTTGGGGTGCGATTATTGAACGAAGAACACCTCCTGTGTTTATTATTGGGACAGTGAACGCCCATGGCATTTTCCAACAGGATAATTCAGCAAGCACAGTTGAAAATCTTGCTCTGACTAGCAAGATCGTTTGACTAATCACCGATTTAACACGTGTGGGGCATGATGGCTCTAGGTCTTCAACAGTTGCCAAAACCTTCTGATAATTTGGACGACCTGAGACATCAGATTCAGGTTGGGCGGGATGAAATACTAAAGAAGGACGTAATCCACTTGATTCCAAGAAATAGTAGTTCTTGTTCATATTGATTGTTTTTTCGATAGTTTTATCGTGAAAAAAAGCAACATTTTACCAAAGTTTGAAATTCGTAGCATTATTTTTTCTGGATGGTGCATTTCGTAGAAAGTGAGTGTATAATGTACTGTCATGTTAAACTAATTTATTTATCTATTGATAATCGGTAAATAATACACTCGCAAAAGAAGATCTTATTCGCAACCAATAAAATGGCGGGATGGGACAATTCGCTGTAGACATTTGCCGTCGGCAATCTTGTCGTCGATATCTTGCCGTCAAGACAACTGGCCGGTGAGAAAACTGTCCGGCGGGAAAAACTAACTTAAAAAAGTGTTTACTTGTCAAAAATGTTCTGTTTTATGGTCGGGCTGCCGGTCGGCTGTCCACTCATTTGTACACATGATATCTAAAGATCTGCTGCTCGGATGAAACCTGGCATTGAAGCTCATCATTAAGCTTCATTTATAAACGAAGGTCTGATTAATTTTTTAGCCGCTTAACCAAAAGGATACTACACTTTTTTCGATTTTTTTAAATTTACTAGTTATATAGGTGGTTTTAACTTTAACGCACACATGTCGTTGCAGTTAACTGTTGGCATTTTTCGTAGTTTATACTATTCACACGTGTCAATGTTTTACACGAGATGTCGTAAGACACACATTTTACTTAGGTTTTAATTAAACTTATTACTAGGACTTTAATTATAAAACCTGCGATTTTAGTAACCTCCTTCAAATTAAAAAATATATAGAGCCGGCGATAACCGCATTAGAAGACTAGTAAAAAATTGTTTAAACCTACACATAGTAGACTTCCTTAGAGGAGTATCCCACAATTACGACATGTAATACAAATGCAAATGATTTCAAACGTTTTTCTCTTTTGTTTATTCAAAAGTCCTGTATTATTTTTTAAATAAGAGTTGTCCTGACGGCGAGATGGTCGACAGCGAAACCGCCGGCGCCTATGTGTCTACGGCTTAATGTCAATAATGAATAATAATATACTCATTCGATTTCTTCGCTGATATTATGAATATTCAAATGACCTTTACAACTATGCTTCAAGCTTGAGATATAGACAAGTATAGCAACAGGTAATCTGTTACTTCTAATTCATGAAAAAGAATCAAAATTATTTTGAAATTGCTGCTCAAATTTTCATGTTTTAGATGGAGAAGTTATGTAGTAAGATCTAATTATTGGAAATTTTTTTTCTTAATCTGCGATTACGAGAGTCTGCTACGATTGTATGGTTTCAGTCTGGTTAATTTTCTTTAGAGTTTTGTTAGATTTAAGTTTAGATGTTGTACACATTGTTTTGTTAAGATCGATCGTGCACTTGCCATTATCCAACAAACTTCATCAAACCGTTCTGGCGTTTATTGTAAAGGAAGCGTAGCGTATGGCCTTTTAACTTATGTTCAGTTACCAATACTTATGCAACACAAAGGAAAAAAAATCTATTATCCCGGTTATCGTAAAATATAAGTCACGCATTTTTACGTAAAAATGAAAATATTCTTTAACCCATATTTAAAGCAATCTTAATGTGCAGTGAAGTAATAAATAGATTTTTCTTTCTACTCGTCTTTCTAATAAAATCGAACACGATCTCTTTTTATACTGTGAAATCGACACCGATAGTATGAATAAAACCTTTACGTAAAGTTTCATCTATAGTAGGATATACGTCTTTATCATGAATGACGTTAATTTATAGACTCTATCGATTTCTGGATAAAAGATATATTTTTTTCTGGGATATAAACTAGGGGTACTTCTACTTAAATGTTCGTAGTTAGATAAAACAAACAATTAAAAAAAAAATTTGTATGAACACATCTCGAACTAAAATTTGTAAATAAATCAAATCCAATAACGAAGTGCAAAAAAAATCTGAGTTTATCCGGCTTCATTGTTTGAGCAGTCCCCACAGAATGTTATGTATTATTAATATAAAATACCAAAGCGTTGTTCTGTGTTCAAATGTTTCCCCAGTTAAATAAAAATATAATCCAGCGCAAAAATGCATTTATAATACCATTGTCTTGTACAATGCAAATTAAAAATTCAAATATACCACATAGCAATACAAAGCGAAAATAAAGGTGAACATATATGAAAAACTGTTAATCTTATGTAAAAAAAACAGGACACTTTAGACTCGGAAATTCTGCAAAACAACTTAAATATTAATGAGATGAATGAAAATATGGAAATTGAAGTTTAATGCTTTTTAATTGGAACAAAGTATTACAACTTGGTTGCGAAACCGAATTATGTGTAGTTCTGAACATGTTATTTTAAATTTATTTTTTCACGTCGACAATTTTTCATTTTCAATAGAATTTTTAGCACAATATGAAACCATTAGCATTATTGTTCGTGTATTCACATTTTTTTATGGAATAACTCGGTACTTTCCAATTCGCGAAAGCTTCTAAAAGGGCAAACGTCTAGGACACCCAACAAAAGGCTAAAATCATTAAATTTTAACGCTACATATGAAAAACAAAATCGTGAACATCTGCGAATAAATGATATGAAGAAAATGAGATTTTGCCAACTCGACTGGAATATCAACTCCTTTCTGTTGCGTCAAAAAATGATAAAAGGACAACCAATAAATGCAAACATGCAACTTCAATATCAAAATCGGAATCAGTCAATTGGAAAGAAAAAGTATTAATAAAAAATTTCTTTCTTCCTGGAACTTTGTTGATCGATATACTTACAGTAACCGCCACGTTTCGCTTCTTTTATGAACATTATGTAGAAAAAGGTATTAATTTAAATAATAATAATAAAATAGTATTGTTTTAACACTGGTTTGAGTGATATGAAGGTATAAATAAAACATCTCGATTATATAAATACAAATCTGCTATCAAAATATTTCAGATATGCTAAGCATATGCCCTGTTATATCGAATGAATAATTGAACCAGCATTTGAACAGATTACTTCATACGTTTTATAATCAAAATGAAACTTCTATTAGGTTTTTTAATTAATTTTTTTTTATCTGGCAATAAATTGGTATTTTTGTTTACGTCAGATTGTATGTACATGTACTATAAGTATTTATTACGTATTCAGGCTTGGATTGGAATGGTTAAATTATTACTTTAGTTCAAAAATTATAAATGAGAAAACATGAAATTAAATTTACAAATAGTACTAGTTATTTATGTACAAGTGTGTGAAGTAAGGATTTTATAGACGAGTTGTGAAGTTTAAAATACGAGAATCTAGAAATGGATTCAATTGTAAAAGCTTTGAGGTTTGTTATATATTTGTATCTACTTGTTAATACTGAAATTATATGAATAATAAATAGAACGACTGAGTACTTTTTATTAACACAAGCAATGCTATTATTTGCAATTTGAGTTTTGTGAATCTGCCTAAAATTGTTTAACAAAAATGCATCACATGGTTTCAATTGTCAGTGCCTTTAATGACGCTACTTTTTATTTTGACGCAATTAAATGTACATTATTGTGAGCTCGGACAGCCGTATCGTCTCTACGTCCAGTATTATATTCATGCCGCGATCCTATCCATATTAATAATTGAGTTAATTCTCCTGGTGTTCTCCTTCTATACACATCGTGGGGTTGTGCCTGACCTCAAGTTGTGATAGCTAGATTTCTTGGGCATGCCCCAGGGCCGAACAACTTGTAATAAAAAAAACACTTTTCTCCACTCATGTGGGTGGGGCCTGAGGAGGCGCCTGTTTTAAATACGACCACCCATCGAGTGATACCTTAAAATGACGGGCTGACTAAGACGGTTTCAAATATGCATGACAATTTTTTTAAAAATCCTTATCTTTATAAATAATTGAGTTAATTCTCCTGGTGTTCTCCTTTTATACACACCGTGGGGGTGTGCCTGACCTCAAGTTGTGATAGGTAGATTTCTTGGGCATGTTCCCGTGCCGAAGGACGTCTAATAAAAACACTCTTTCCCCACTCATGTGGGTGGGCCCTGGGGAGGGGCCTGTTTTTTAAATACGACCACCCATTGAGTGATACTTTAAAATGACGGGCTTTTCAAGTAAATTGCATCCGTTCAGGGAAAATTTGCAATTTGTATTAATTAATTGTGTCATACTTTCTACATGCTATATGGGTTCTCAATGAAGTAGTCCGTCGGTCTGTAGACCGGCTTTTAATCTAGTATTACTATATAAGTGTAAGTTTGTTTTAGGTGCATTACTGTTTGAAAGATGATACACAGAGTCATAATTGCATATTTACGGAAGAAGTCAGCGCAACTTTCAAAATTTTAAATTTTTGCAATAACCTGAATAGTTTTTTCTGTTGTTTAAAAATTTTATATACATTGGTTTTTGATGTACTACACCACACTAATAAACACTAATTTATGATGCTGTGAAATAAGAAATAGTAAGCAATTAGGAGCCACGTTCGTCTACATCATAAACGAAACAATCAGAAACCTTCATTAAAACGGATTTTTTCTCACACGAATTTTGAAAAATTCTCCAGAAATGTGCACTCAAACCAATTGGGAAGTTCAAAACTTTTACAAAAAACTACAAAACGCTTTTAAAATATCTTTCCCTCTTAAAGTATTTAAAGAAAAAAATTCAAAGCCGTGGACAACAAAAGGAATTAGAATATCTGCTAAGAATATGCGCTTCCTGATCTACATAAACAAATTTACTTGTAGTACTTTCTTTCAAAACTATTTTAAATTATATCGTAAAATTTATCTAAAATTAGTAAAATCGGCTAAAAACATATACTATCAAAATAGTATTTCAAATGCAAAAAATCCCGTTCAAGAGACTTGGTCGATTGTAAATTATCTTAAAAATAAGCACTCATCTACTGTTACGCAACTTACAACTCCTGATGACTTAAACGATTATTTTTCATCCATTGCTGATAATATCATTTCAAACATAAACTTTATTGAAATCCTATCTCATATCAAACTTCGAAAACCGGCAATAATCATAGTATGTTCTTAAACCTGTCAATAAGAATGAATTACTAAAAACTATTTCTGATATAAAAATAAATCTTCTACCGGAGAAGATGGTCTGTCAATTAAATTGTTCTCCCACCTTCCATCAAACACATTGTCTTATTTCTACTTAATTAACGACTGTTTCTGTAAAGGGATATTTCCGGATTGCATAAAAGTAGTCGTCATCATTCCGTTGTACAAGGGCAGATGTAAAGATAATGTACGTAATTATAGACCTATAGCACTGTTATCGGTAATTTCAAAAATAATAGAAAATTTAGTTAAAAACAGATTACTGTCGTTTCTCGTGCAATTTCATATTATCAGTGCTATCAATTTGGCTTTTGCACAAATCGTAATACTACGAATGCAAAGTTTTCTGTATTGTGAGAATTTCTTAAGGGTGTAAACGAGGGATATTCTACGGCGGCTGTGTTCTGTGACTTTGCTAAGGCATTTGATTGTGTAAGACATGATATTATCACAAAATGGAATACTATGGGATAATAGGGACTACATTCAAGTGGTTTGCATCTTACCTAAGCAATAGAAAACAATACGTCAAAATCAAAAATAAAAACTCAAATGCAAATAATGCTATGCACGGAGTTCCACAAGGATCGGTTCTTAGACCAATCCTATTTTTATTATTTATAAACGATTTAACAACTTTGAATATCAACGGCAAAATAACATTATTTGCAGATGACACCAGCATCACGTGGAGAGTCTCACAATCGAAATCGCTGCAAAATTCAATAAAAGAAGACCTTCTAGCACTGAAAATGTGGTGTGACTCAAACAGCTTAAGTTTAAATGCAGTAAAAACCAAGGCCATGTGTTTCAAAGGAAAATTAGATCCGATAGTGTTAGACGACAATAATATAATTCAAGTTGCTAAATCGACTAAGTTTTTAGGTCTTACTTTAGACAATTCTCTGAAATGGTCGCCTCACATTGATTCATTAGTAAATAAGTTGTCTTCTACATGTTATGCATTAAAAACAATCTCCAGTGAACTAAATGTAACCACCGCTAGGACAACATATTTTGCTCTTTTGGATCTCTTTGTGATATGCATTACCGTTTTGGGGTGCTTGTTGTAAGGAGAGATTTAACATAATATTTAAATTACAAAAAAGAGCTATCAGACACATTTTCGGACTGAAAAGAGACCATTGTCAAGAATACTTTAAAATTTTAAATTTTAACTCTTCCGGCATTATTCATTTTAGAAACCGTTAGTTTCATTCATAACCATCTGCACAATTTTCCGCAAAGGCAGGTTTATTCACATAATACTAGAAACTCCTCTTCTTACAACCTTAGCTTAGATACTCCGAATCTAGAATGTACTAAAAACTCTATCATGTATAGTGGTATAAAATTATACAATCACCTACCAGCTTCTTACAAATCAATGTATCCCCAAACTAAATTTAGAAAACTATAAAAATATTTCTGATTGACAGACCATTATATCAAATCTCTGATTTTTTGCTGTTACTTTTAATAATAATAACTAATTTTAATTTATATGAAATTCAGTGATTCAGGGTATTTGGACTTACATATGGGTGTCTTTAGCTGAGTGCCCATTAAAAAACATCTGTACAAACAGTGATAGCGAGAAAATCAGAATTTGGTATGCAGCTATGTATTTGTGACCAGGATCCATTGTTTTGAAATATTTTCAAAATGGCGTCTCTTCCGAAAGTACCGGAAGTTGATGTCAACTTGGTTTTTTAAAATGTGATGATTATGATTTTATTTTCATTTACGGTTTCAAGTTGAATTTTAGGTCAACTTTATGTAAGGTACTTCTAACCTAAAATGTCAATTTCGGTGATAAAGATTGTTTTATGTCAAAATTGGCAAAAATCAGCTATGTACGAAAAAAATTGTTGCAGTGGAACTAACAAAGATGGAATAGCAAAATTCTGTCAGTGGAAAGGCAAAACATTGCGCTTCATCCTTCTCCATCTCAATCTTGATAATTATCTACAAGGTGGTGTGAAAAGTGAATTGAATTAGGTCAATACAAACATGCCAAAAAGTCATGTTATTCAAATGGGACACCTCATATTTAATTACATGTGTTGAAAGGTCATTCTTTTCTGCATTGAATGATGTAACATTCTTCTATTCTTACAATAGAATTTTTTGGATTTATGTATTTGAATTTGAAATTTGAATGTTAAAAAAATCATATTTATAGTCATTTCAGCTAACAATTGTTATCGGTTTCAAGAAATAGCTTCATTCAAGAGTTATATTGTTACACGTGTTTCGAGTTTGACAACTCATTATTAAATTCGAAATTGTTATCTGAAATGACTATAAATATGATTTTTTAACTTTCAAATTTCAAATTCAAATAAATCAAAAATTCTATTGTAAGAATAGAATAGTGTTACATCATTCAATGCAAAAAAGAATGACCTTTCAACACATGTACATTAAATCCACAGCAGTCTGTAGATAATTATCAAGATTGAGATCGAGAAAGATGAAGTGCAATGTTTTGCCTTTATACTGGCAGAATTATGTTATTCCATCTTTGTTAGTTTGACATTTTAGGTTAAAAGTACCTTACATAAAGTTGACCTAAAATTGAACTTGGAATCATAAAAAAAAATAAAATCATAGTCATTACATTTAAAAAAACCAAGTTGTCATCAACTTCCGGTACTTCCAGAAGTAACACCATTTTGAAAATATTTTAAAACAGTAGATCTTGGTCACAAATGGCTGTATACCAAATTCTGATTTTCTCGCTATCACGGTTCTCCAGATATTTCTAATGGGCACTCAGCTAAAGCCACCCTGTATATTGATTTCAACTATTTATATACTTACTTTATATTTGGTTAGAATTAACTGTTTTGGTTGTGTTTATTTTAAACTAAGAATAATTCTGTGATAAATGTATTTACGATAATGCATGTTATTTCTATTTTATGTTTTTTGTTATTATGCTTTGTCCAAGAAATGTTGTAAATTTCAGTTACAATAAAGGTATTTTGATTATTATGAGCACGTTTATTATTCTTGCAAACTGTATTACGTTGTTGGTCAAAATCATCTTCATTTAGCTTGTGAAACAATTAATTTTGCATGGATTAATACCTGATTCAGAAACCAATTATCCCAAGCTCATCGTAGAATTGACTGCAACCTGACCCAGAAGTGCTAATTCCACTGCTTCATTTTTAACTCTGTTTGGAGCATTCCGCTTTTTATTGGCTACATACTCTGTTTCACCAACACCAAAACATATTTGCGATTGACGTGCTTGTCTGCATGGTGTGGTTAAACAGTTGTTTTCAAACAAAAGAACAATTATTTCATCTCTTTCCGCAATTCAATAAACTGACAAACTTTTCACTTAGAAATAAAGTCACGCAAATAACTAACTACCACTAGATCAAATTTCAAACATTTTAGAGCCAAATTACTTCAGTAAAGTACACTTATCGCAACACCTAGGTATTGTTTAAATCTAGTTTTTTAGGTATGATTCATGAAACGTTTTTTTTCTTATCTATCCATCCTTTATGAATTTTGGCTTAATAAATTTCGGTTTCGTACAATTTTCGACCTGGTGTTTCTACAACCAAACGTTAGTATAGGAATTTCGTTCTGGATATTGCATGTAAATCAACTTTCTTCTTGCGTAGAATCCGTTTTTTAGAACGTCCGTCCGTTTCTTTCGACTTCCTTTTGGCGTATAATTCATTGTTCCGTTTTTGCATTATTTTTCGATAGTTGGTTCCGACCGTGCTTCCTCGTGCTAACTACAGGTTGATGAGTTCCTTAATTATTTACAAGCTGTAATAAGTACATCTGTATTATGCATACTGTATAATGCCGTAAGTGAAACGCATTTTCCTTATCTATGCAAGCGTCATTTTGGTATCCTTTTTGAATTTCTACGGAGGAAACAACCTATGAATCACTGGAGGCAAAACTAGCCCATGAGTTGCCTTTTATTTTTTTCTTGTGCTGCTGGTGTTACCTATCACAACTTTTGTTCTTCAAACGAAACTAAAATGTAAAATTTTATAAACTAAGTGATAATCCATTTCTTTCAATATATGATATTAATATACTTCATGTTCAACATATTGTTAGTTTAAACTGCCACAAATTATTAAAATAGTTCTATGTTAATTACCTTAAGTATTTTAATCAAAATTTAAGTCACTAGTAACGTTAAATAAAAAATTGGTATTGAAGTATGAGGTAGTTAAGTTTTTCTTTATTTGATTAAAATGTGAAATGTTACAAATAATTGCGATGTGTTAGAATGGATGGAAGTAAGTGGACAAAAGGACAAAACAATCTAAAAAAGATAGTGTAAGACTTTCAAGCGGTACCAATCGAAAAGAAGGGAGAACATGTTGTGACCGAGAGATTATTGAAGATTCATCGTTTTGATTTCGAGCGTCGAAGTTTGATAGAGTCTCGAAAATTACATTCAATAAAAAAATACTCGTTGAATATGCAAGTGACATAAAATTGGGCCCGTTAAAAATAGCAGTATAAAAGTTAAAACCGATCGATAAAATTTTCGACAAATAATATAAGTGCACTTGACGCAGACTGATACAAAATCTACAAAATTTTTCGACAATCCAGATCAACGAACTTCAGCAGTATTATGGTAAGGTTAGTTTACAAAATGTGTTACAAATTATATTCGCATAAAACGAAATTATGATAAATTACTTTTTATCATCATCCGTATTTGCGTCCAAACGCATTTTTAGATTTAAAGTTTAATTGGTTCATGTATAAATATTTTTTTGGTTTGATTAAATTTAATGTGTTCATATTCACGTCTTTTAATTAGAACGGACGCAAATTTGACCCTGATGATTGATTGAAGAATCTCATTGCAAAAATTATTTTTTTTAATTTGCAGAGTAAACAATTTTGTGCAAATAGTTCACATATTAAGAAAAGTATCCAAGAAAAATTAATAACTTTGACGCTGTGTATTTCGGAAACTATCAACTTTTGGACTAAGGTATTTTGGGTTAAATCGGTATATTTTGGTCCCAGAAATCTACACTAGCTCTATGTACACGGAATATCGGGACACCCTGTAGAGCAACATGATAAGAGGGTGGACATTATTCCCAGAATTTTAGAAAAAATCAAAATTATGCAGTTTTGCAGCTTTTACAGGCAATTGTCTGTACACCCTGGGAGTGCCCAAAACGCCAAGAATCAAGAAGTAGATAAAATATTTGATAATTCAAATTTGATTGAATGGGGGACCAACAACTTCGCTACTGCAAATGCCTTATAAAAGATCTTTATCAAATCTGTCAAATTCCCAGAAATATATCATGTCGATGAGATTGGGATGATATAGTACAAACCATATCCCTAAACTTTCTTTACATTTTCAGTTTGTATGTGAAGCTTATTGCCGATGTACATCAAAAGAATGGATTGGTAGGATTTTAACTCAAATAGTTACATTTCTTTAAGGTAAAACGTATAAAGATAATATCTGATTGTGTGTAAAGATTCGTATACACTAATTATTCTAGATGTGTCCAAAGCCATGGAATCAAAAATACACTTATTGTAAATAATAAACTGTATTTTAGATAGCCCAAAAGAAGAACGATTAGTCGCTAGTAAATTTCAGTGACAATAAAGCTATTTTTGACTTGATTGATTTGACATAGTTTCGGATTTTTCTTGTGGCGTAGATTCCACGTGCATGGTCCATGTGCATTCCATCACAGATATTAATATAGCGTTATTCCTAAGAATGTAGAGCTTGATTTTACAATGTTCTTTCTAAAGCCAAATTCCAATATTCTGGTTTTATTCGCGTTCAGTTTGAGCTCGTTTGTGTTGAACCACATTTCCGCTTTATGAATTTGACTCTTTATAATTTCAAAACAAGCACTGTATGAGATTTTATGTTAAAACAATGATTGTTTATATAGATTAGAAATAGGATTAGTTCCAAAACACTACCTTAAGGCATACATCTTTCATACACTTTCTTACAAGCATTGTGGCCTTTGTATCTAACATACTGACTTCGAGTTTTAAATAAATTCTATTGAAATATCTCTTATACCATAGTGTTCGAGTGTAAGTATGGAGTGCGACACACAGTCAAATGCCTTATTAAGGTCAACAAACCCAGTCATCGTAACGTTACTAGCTTCCAACATCCCTGTTACGTAACCAACCACTATAAGTACAGCTGCGTTGTGGTTTTTCCTTCTCGAAATCCAAATTGATTATTATCTAAGATATCGTTGTGATTCAGTAAGGTTCTATCTAGACCGTGTCATAGTCTAAAACGATTGCATTACCAAAACAAATGCTGAAATCAACTTACAAAATGGCCAATTTTGTATAATAATAGCTTTTATAAAAATTACGCCATGATAGTTGATGCGATATTGATAACATGTTTAAAGAGTAAACATATTAACTAGACTTATGTGTCACATTTGGTTAAGCTATTTTCGCAATAGGGGCGCTGTTAGCCAATAGCGTGAATTACTCTGACATCACATATAACGTATTTTTAGTTGCCGGTGTAGATTTCCTTTTCTTTTGTGTTTTATCGAGTTTGAAACATTAACCAACCGAGACGCAATAGAATTATATGAAATGTATGTATTCGTTTTGAAAATTCATTTATAGAAATGGAAGCTAATTTATTTAACGGGCTTAGAATCTACGAAATTCATATTTTTCATTAACGAATTCCATTTCTTTTTTCTTAAATTATTTAGAGATAACAGTACGGCATCCCCAGTTTCTTTATTTGGATTTTCTAGGTATGATTTGTACAGATGTTCGTTTAACTGGACCAACGTGGGACAAATTTGTTTCGAAAACCATGTGGAATTGATTTCTTTGCTGCATATTTAACATCACCTACAAATCCAAAATAACTATCAGGTGGTATTCATCGAGGAATAGAATCGATTCTATACCTAGTGTGTCCAATTAGCATTTTGAAAATTGCATCTTCCTTTTCTTTTTCATAGCGCATTGCTTGTTTTTTACATATTTTATTTAACATTTACGGTTTGTTTTGTTTTATCAAAGGTTGTCGAAACTTTTCTCTATTAGTTTTTCTAAACCAATAGTTATTTTTTATGTTTACTCAGGTGGAACAGGGAGCGGTGGTGTTTTGATGAAAACTTATATTACATTACTCTGCGACTCTTATCACGTGAAAATGTATTTGTTTACTAGCTCCCTGTTAAAAATGGGTGCACTTGATTGAGGTCTATACATTGTAATGAAATTATATCTCACTATATATCTGGTGAAGTGTTCAGCGGTATATTATGGATTTTATTTATATATACTGACTTCCAAAAAAATTGCAACACCTAGAAGTTGTCGAAAGATTTTAATGAAATTTTCAGGAAACGTCTATTTTCATTAAACAAAGTGATGATAAAAATTTAAAAACAAAAGAACAAAAGCTTTAAAAGTTTTTTCAATAATGAGTTGCGCCGCCACTATTTGTAATGCACTCATCTAGACGGCTTGGCATGCTATCAATCAAGTGTCTATAGCTGCTTGTGGTATATCATCCCAAGCTTCTTGAATCCGTTGCTGAAGATCGTGTAAATTATCTGGAGAGTGCGGTAAATTATCCAGTCGCCTACCAATCATATCCCATACATGTTCAATTGGAGACAAATCAAGCGACCGAGCAGGCAATGGAAGGACGGCAATGTTAGATTTTTCCAAAAACCATTTCGGTTTACACGACGAACAATTTCTCTTAGCGAAAGTCCGGCCTCTCTCATACCAATAATACAGCCATGTTCAAAATCACTTAATTGGACAAAATGTTGATGTTGACGTACTCTCGCAGCTATTTTTAAGTTCAGAATGAAATTGGAAGAAACAAGCAATTTGCAAACTGACAGTTACTAAATGGTCCAATACTTTAAATTTATTGTTATTATGTGCTATGGAAACAACAGGAAAAAAAACAAAAACTACTGTCTAGATTTTTATTCAATTTTAATCATCACTTTGTTTTAATGAAATTAGACGTTTCCTAAAATTTCCTTAAAATCGTTCGACCAACTACTAGGGTGTTGCAATTTTCTGGGATCGGTATATTATAATAATGAATTTGTCGAATAAAAAATACAAACCATCTACATATTTCCCTGATACTGTTTTTAATTTGTAATAGAGGCTCATATTACAATTTTAACTCTAATTTTATTTGATAAGACTTTATATATAAATACGTATGTAACTTTCAGAAATCATTCATTATGTCGTCCATCAAACGTCACTACCAGGATTAAGACTCTAAACAGGGTGCCTAAACATGATACTTGCGTCATTATTTTCGGATGTACGAAATAACGTACCTATCATTGTATTCAATAAGACATATAGATATATAGTAAAATAAAGAAAATGTACTATATGCGTTATGAATAAAGTGACTCAATTGACTTCAATTTTATTTAAGTTGACGTTCTGTCAAATGTCGGTCGCTGTCATTCTTGCTTCATTCTGTATTTTAGGTTATTAATTACGGTCTCTTGTTACTTTTTAAGGTTTTTATTTCAACTGACAACCACATATATTGCCAACACTGTTTTAGTTACTTTTCAATTTTAACCAGTAACTAAATAGTAAATGCTCAAATTAACTCAGAAATTTTTAATATTGATTCATATGCACATACTTATGACGCAGGGATCTTCTTTCCTTTTCTACGCTTATGATTACGTAAATAGTTGCTTCTCGGAGAAACTCTCAGTGCTTTACAGTGAAAACATATGTACTTTTAATTTTTGACAACCATTTCTCCATCTATTGGTGTGAATCTGAAGTCCCATCATAGTTTACCGTAGCGGTTAATATTTCACGGACCTTAAATTATTTTACACAAACTATTTCTTTGGCTCAAGAGTGTTAAACTTTTTAATTTTATTTTTATTAAGAAACTTTTTTATGGGCTTGCGCAAGGTTATAGTATATTAAGTATCAAGAACGGCAAGGTAAGTTCTTAACGTTCATGATGCTAATAAAGTTTAAAAATAACGCAGATAATTATCACTAATTCAATCTTGTTTGATGACTAGAGAAAAAGAAATCTATTATTGAGCAAGACAGAATAGTTAGTTTTGATGTATTTGTGCATTAACTAATTGGTAATTCCAATAAAGAGATACCTTGATACAGGCCATAGATGGTCGAAACCTTACAGTTGGAATAAATTATCCTGTTTCTCTTAAGCATCGTTCCTTTACCCCTCAAGAAGGCCTACTACAAGGGGTTCATTTAATCAGTTAAAAGTTTGCATCTCTACATGAGTACACGAATAGTTACATAAAACTAGCAAACCAAGCGAACTCGATTCGCCACCAGATAACTTCGTTTTCTTAAACATTTCGTTTGGTGATTAAAAGATGTAGAAATTTTTTTTTGTTTTATATTTGAAAAGGAAAAATTTTATTTCATTTCACAACAGTAATGAATTCATTTCGATTACAAAAATGAAGTGTTATTTAGTTGAACTTCTCTAAGTAAATGAAAGTGAATCCAAAGTAAATACTGAATCGAAGCGTTATACGTGTCCGCAAATTATCCGTTTCATTCAAGTGCACTTTGGTAAACCACATTTTTTGTTTTTTGGTCTGACGTTAACACAATAAAGCGGATGGTTTCCCAACTCGTGAACACGCAACGTATAACTGCCCATGTGAAAAACAATGATTTTCTAAATTTATCCCGCAAACACTAAGCGATTGGCCTTGCGACTTGTTAATTGTCATTGCGACGCACCGGCGCCATCTACTTAAAATATTGGTTTGTAGTACATCCTATGTATCAGAGATGTCGCTGTATGTGAAAAAGATTTTCCCGCTTTTCTGTTGACATTTTTTCCTGAATTTTCTTTGCTATAAACCTCACGGAGCCCGAGACCTTTCCAACGAATGCAAAACCGTGGAAATCGGTTTGTGCGTTCTGGAGTTATAGCGTCAGGAAGGAAAACCCGACTTATTTTTATATAGTAGATATATTGCCTTTTTCGTGGTTTGATTATTGACTAGACTCTGTTTACCTAGTTCATAAGGCAAAGGATGACTAAAAATGGAGCAGCGCTCATCCCGTATGTCACTGTATTTAACTATAAACGCCTTGTTTAGATAATCTTTCCAAAACGTTTGTTGAAATGACTTTGCATTCTCTTGGACTAACACATAGTGATGCATTGGCAGATACAGCAATCGAACTAATATATAAAACAAATATTGCATTTGTTTAAATTTTGCGTCAGTTCTTTATAACTTTATAAAGGTTGCTTTAATAGTTGACTATATTTTCGTTTATGTGACCAAAATCTAGCATATGCAATTTGTTTTGAACACGTAAGTCATTGGCTTTATGAAAGAAACACCAAAGACAAATGATCTGCTTTCATAGTTTTATCTCTTCACTCTCCTAAAACTTAACTAATAGTTACTGAATTTTATTAGAAGAATCAACTTAAGTGCACGTTTAGTAGTACAATTTGAAATAAAATCTGTTGTTTTTAGACAATTTCTAGCAGTTTAGGTTTATTACGACGTTATTTGTGTGAATTTCCCAGTTAATAAATCTGCAAATATAGCAGAACCTAATAACACGTTAGCTTTACCAGGTTTTGCAGGTAAATTATATCATATCAGATATAGTATTTACGCTTGTTGTTCACTTTGGTGCTCTCATGAAAACTAAGGTTTTACTATGAATTCTAAATAAATTCAAACCATTCAAGATTATTGGATGAGTAAAGGTTTCGGTTTTCCATAATTTCATCGATTTGATCCTGAAATAGCGTTTAAATTGTTAAAACAAAAACGTCTTTCGAAATTGGACCGTGGCGAAAAGGTAACCGTAGTTGGCAAGGTTTCACCACATATCGTAAGGGGCGTCATCAAGGCGAGAAACTTGAAACAACCAAAAGAAAGTTCAAGGTAGACTACTAAAAGTCAGGGAATCTAACTGTTAACCAAGCTAGATTCTAGACTGAAAGAAAAATCTGATTTGGTTCACAAGTTTAACTTAATTAATTACACAGTAATTTATGAAGAAAAAAAGGTTATTTTTTAGTTTTGTAACGGTTGTGGTTTACAACTAACGACGGCCCTAGAACAACAACCCAAAAAAAACAACCAAAGGAAATACGGATCGATGTAGCGCACTAAGTTCGTTGAGAATAGAGAGCGTCCGGCTTCGTCGGAGAGTCGCGGAGGTTCTTAAGCAGTTCTAATAAATTAATCTGCTGTCTAACAAGGCGTTACCTGCTGGGTAAAACAAAGAAATAAAACCGACCAACAGGAGGTCAACAGGTTTTACTTAAAACCTAATAAGCTAGATCAAGCACAACAAAAGAGAAATATAGACAATTCAATACAACAACAAACAAATCTTAAAGTAATAGGTGAACGTGACAGAAATAGAAAGACTGTCGCATATATTTACGTACGTTAGCAGTAGCTTCGCTTAATAATAAATAAGGCTAGCAATTAATGTTTCAGGTAAGCTTTAGTTACATACACCAAAATTAATGTTAACGTCCCAATTGAGGATTGGCTACTAAGAAGGCTCTGCGTACACATATCACTTACATACGGCGATTTAAACTAACTTAAACTAAGAGTAAAGGGGTAAGTACCTCCCGCAAACCCAAAAGGCCTTTTGTTTTCGCGTCAACGGCTCTAAGTAAAGCGCCTGACCCGTATTGAGCTGGTAAAAACGTTCGGTTGTGGAGAGTACACCTAATAAAAATTTACTTAAACACTAGAGATCAAGCCGTTCCATGTCATATGTACTTGAGCTTCATACGCATTATCACTGAATAAGTTACTTAAATAATAAAACTTAGCTGTAATCTGTAGGATGCAGTTCCGAGAATGAGAATTTTCTGCTAGCGACGATATCGACAGTTCGGGAAGTTAGGTAACCCCAGGATTCCCTTAGGGGAGGTGTGCGAAGAAGAACGGAAGGTGATAGGCTTCCTCGATGAAGTTATGAAGCATAACCAACTCCGGTTAGACGTAGTATCCACCGGTTGTCTGCAGCTTAATTAGTGCCAAACCGTGGTGTGGTCTTTAATTGATAGGGAAGGTTCTTAATCAGCTACTTCAGCACCCTCAGGTATAACACACAGCGAAATCATAAGGTCAAACAACGTGCTAAAAGGATTTCACGTGGCAATTAAAATTAATACAAACAGAAAAAAAAAAGAAAAGCAATGTGTACTCACGGTGAATTTAGCCGGATTTAAACCTAACCAACAATTTGTATTAGAGGTCTTGAATCACACATTAATGATTTTTGTGTAAATTTCAATTTCATGATGCACGCTAAACCACCCGTACGGAAAGAAGATGTCTGCTGTTCGTCTAGGAATCTTAGTCAAATTTTATTTTCCACCAATAGAAAATTAGCAAAATGCGCACCAAATACGACTTTCGTCGTAACACATTACTATATTAAAAGTAATAATATGATTTTTGAGGACCACAAAATAATACGATGTTTATTTTAAGTGGTGTAAGGGAACGTATTACTTTCAATAACTAGATGACGAACTTAAGATGAGTTGCTGTTATTGTACTTTGATTATAGCTGTTATAATGTAAATACCTTTTATGTATTTATTACAACTATGTTATGACAGTTCCACACGCCAAGTTACATAAACTTGATAGAATTATTATGCTAAATAAATTATACACATCTTGAACAAATAGCGTAGTTGTACTTGAAAACTCTGCTTCGAAATGCAAAATTGTTGCAGATGCGTGATACTTAATCTACAAACTGCTTACAATGTCTAATTTATGAAGACATTGATTTTATACAAATTTGTAAGCAGGTCTTGGTTTTTACTGTAATTTTTTTCCGATACTAAATGTGACAATTACTCAACTATAACATAATACATGGCTATGTAAACTATACTTCAATACTTAAGTGTAATTTGATGACACGATCGATAATTTTACTTAATTACGTTGTTCTATTATTACACTTATTGGTAATTAGTGCGTGTTTTAAAGAACCGTCAACTATGAAATAAAGTGCTCGAGAAAAACTGAAAGAAATTTGTTTCCTTTAATTTTTTTAGGTACCTACTTAGAAACTGTTTACCAAACGTTTAATAGAAATGAGAAATTATAAATAAACGGTAAAAAAGAGCTTAATAAAACAAGGTCAACCAAGATGTGTTTTGGTTTTCTGTACTTTCGGCGAAGAAAACAGTTTATTATTTATGGTTCATTCATTCACATTGGTGTTTGTTGTAATTTGAGTTACTTTCAACAAATACATTATTCAGAAAAAACTAATTGAGTATTTGTACAAGAGAAAAGACAAAGAGACAACCTTGAAAACGTATATATGTACGGAAAGGTTGTCTTAAGTTTTGCCTTTTTTATCTGAAGGTGGTTCAATACTTAGTAGGGACAATCGTTGGCATTAAAATAGACAAACATTTTATTATTTTAAAGAACAGGTTTAATGCGGACCCAGGTAAAATAAGTTTTATGGGGATTTTAAAACCACCATAAAGCACTTTCTTTCGAATATTATCTGAAATAGTCATAGAAAACGATTTTACGTATTATTAACAAACCACTTATTATGTAGCATTCTCAGTGAAGTGTACATATTGCGGTGATTGCAATTTAGTGTTAAATAAAATTAATTGTATATTAAATATGAACATGAGTCTCTTTTAATTTTTCTTTTAATTAAACTTTCAGAATCTTGGATTCATTAATAAAAACATGGTTTGTAATTTTAATACAATATAAAATGATGTGCTTGTACTGATATTGTTGTGTGTCCTTTGCCAGTTTCTTATTAATCAAGGGTGTAACCTTTAATATCAAATGACTGCTTCTGTAGCCAATTTTTTGGTTACTTTTAATGATTAAGATATATTATTTTTTTTAGTTTGTATGGATTTATTATTAAGTTACGCACCTCAATAAAACATATATTATTATTATTAGAATCGAACGTACAAACTGAACTATAACGTTATTTTCGCTACTATCTTATTTCTTTATATACACAAAATTTTATTAATCTAATCTTAAAGACTAACCTGGATTTTATTCATGTGTGATGTGTGATTTTTGACGACTTTTGAACAGCGACCTCTTGATCCTAGGTCGTTTCTCACTTTGTTCTTTGTTCTTTCTTTATAATCCTGACGTTCTCTAATCAGATTTTACAATTTGATTTATTCTACGAAGCACATTCTTTATTTATCGCCAATTATTTGATTTTATATACAACATTGTGCTGGATTACTACAAATATCGCTGGCTCTCCACGATGCGCTGCTTTTTATGTAATTATAATTATTACTGGGCTAATGAAATCTATAGATATAAACACGCTTTTAATAGGTTAACAAGGAAATATTCATATTTATTGTTTTACGCACGATCTTAACTACACATCATCATTGTTCACTGCTCTAAACCGGGTCTTCCCCGTTTTCACTTCTTTTCATCACGTAGCACAAAACTCGATTTATTCTTATAGCATACAATAAATAAATATATCTTAATACTAAACAATACATATAGTTTTACATTTATACATTAAAAATGATCTTGCAATCACTGTAATTTGTTAATTAATTGATTTTGAAAATCTGGAGTACGTGTTAGGGTACATGACGGACATTTTTTAAACCGTTTTTTATGTACGTAATGCCTACATGCAGTATTTCAAAAACTATTTTTCCACGATAAACAATAATCGTTATGCAACGAATCGTTCACAAACGAACATTTACAGAATAGACACGTTAATAGCTACTAGAACGTAAGTATAATGTGATTAATAGAAGTAGCATTTATTTAAATGTATGAAAGCAGAATCACATATTAAAATCGTATTACAAAGGCTTATATCGCGGTTGGTATTTTGATGAACGCTACAAAGGTTTAAGTTTGCTGAATGCAAATTTAAATATACGGATACTATTTCTTCAGTCACTTAAAACTCGTTACAATCTGTATAACGGCATGTGTCAACGAATTAATATCAGAGAATTTTATAACTTAAATGAAATGGACGGATGACGCGCCGTAAACAGAAAGGCATTCTTGGGGAAGGTATAATGAAAATGGGTTAACAATAGGAACAAATTTTAAAGCCAGACAGGCAGTTACAATTTTTTTTTCCGAAAATTAACTTAATTACATTAAAATGTATAATAGAACTTAAGCTGTTTGACAAACACTAAATCTTACATGATTCATAGTTTATAGTCCTATTTTTGGTTCAGATTCGAAAAAGTAAAGTAATAGTAGGTTAATTTCACAATTATTTGTCCTTCTTTGAAGTTGAGGTAATCGGGTCAATGAAACACTGTACCTACCTGACACGACGTTTCGACTAACATGTGTCTAGTTTTTATCAAGAGTTCAAAGTCCTCTGAATTGACCCGATTACCTCAACTCCAAAGAATGCCCAATAATTGGAAAATTAATCTACAATAATGAATTAAGAAGTTTTTATCATCAATGACTAGAAAATAATAGTTCAAATAAATGTTCTAGAAAATGAATAAGGGTAACGCGATTGTCAGATCAAAAAGTGGTTAAAAAAAATGTGTAATTGAATTATCACTTTTTATTTGAAGAAAAAGGTGTAGAAAGAACGTTATCGTAAATATTTCAAAAATTGGAAAATGTATTGCTATGATCTAGGCACCCCAAGTTAGAAAAATAAAGAAACATATTCAATTTAGTTAATTTAAAGTTAATATTTCAGAGTATGGGTATTACTTTCAAACATATGATAGTAATGTGTTTCAGGACATCAGTTCATTAAAAAAAAAAAAAGAGTTAAAAGTTGCCATTTTGAAATAATTTGGACACTTGAAAATCTGATCAGAGATTGCCCTGAGACTTATTCCTGCAAATATTTTCAAAGCAGTACCCATAGTGTGACTAAAAAAATAAGGCTCTTACTTTGATACAGGCTGTACACAGGCAGCTGTTTCTGCATTTTGAAGAACATCGGTTACATCCCGGACGTATTTTGATTAAATTTGTCATTGGAGACATTTTGATACAGTTTAGATTTATATCCTGGTTATAGTTAAACATAACGGAGATATTTCACACGTACAATTATAAAATGATGGCGATAATTTAAACAAATAATAGGCACCACTCAATAGTTGTAGCTAGTGAGTGAGTGGAGTCTTATCTTTCCTGCACGCCGATATTAACTCGCTAGCCGCGCCCACGGAGCGTGTGGATTTAAATGTAATCGTAAGTAGTTAGTTATAAGCGCCTCCTTGACTTAAAATTGTACTTCATCAAAGCGGTCAAAATAGTAATACGAACAGATAGGAAAAGAAACCGTTACGTTACAAAAATTGGTCCAACGACTCACAAATTTTCTACATTAACAAATAGTTACCTGAAAATACGCTACTTAACTAGCATCATATACAGGTATCGTTTATTACGTCTTCCTATTGGAGCGTTTGACATCGATAGTTCCAGTTACATTTAAACAAGGATTCGGTACTGTTAATTGGAATGCTCGGATACCTTCCCTAAAATTTAAATAGCTGCAAGACAAAGCACTTATGAAGTTCTAGGTCGGCGGCACAGTACTGAAGGAAAGCCCCTTTTCGGTGGTACGACGAGACCCCCAATATATATCAGTACGCTCACCTGCAAACGTTTCTTTTCGATTTTTATACAATTTATATTTGGTGTAATTATGGTTCCCAAAAAGCGGATGATTAAAATAACTTCGGATTAGTTCATCATTCATGTTTAGAATTTCTCTTTGCAGTTCCTTTATTACAACACACGACTGTCCTCGTTGACGGTCACGCCAAAAGAGAAAGAAAGAAAATCCCAACATTTAAAAGCAAACGCTAGTAAACTTGAATTTTTATCGTAACACGCTCAAGTTAGAATAATATTTCTGCGCGTGGGTATGGCGCGCGATTTCTGTAGGATCACTGATTTCAAACGTTCCGACCCGAACTGGTACTTCTGCGTAAAAAAGTATTATTATTCTGTGGTAGAGAAGTGAAAAGTTGTAAATTTAATATTAATACGCCACCTATGAACAATATCAGAACATCAGTTTGGTCCAAAAATAAAGGCAAAGTGGAAGTCTTGCAATTTAAATACGGCAATGAATGTATAATAATTATTTATTTTAGAAATAGGAAAATCAGTACCAAAGAATATTTGGTAAACAAACATCATATAGGTAAGTATTCCTCCAAAATTAAATTCTTAAATAAAAGACCATTTTTATTTAAAAACAACATATATTTTTTTTTTTATTTTCATTGGTTATCTCTAAAGCTCTACAACAATAAAATTTTTGATTTCTTATCATCACTTGAATTCGAGCATGCCAAAAGTGCCCAATTTAATGAAGTTTGTGATTTTTTAATGAAACTCCACTACACGCAAAAACGTAAAAGCAATTGTTACAGCTTCCTTTATATGTAGAAAAAAATCAAGTTGATATATCCATAAATAAAACAACTAAAACCTCACCTTAAGTAGATACACTGTGTTCTTGGTAGTATTGTTAAAACAGTTAGTGTTCTTTGATTATCATATTTGAAGGGAAAACGTGAAAAGTGAATGTGAACTAAAAATTGAATAAAAGCACTTGTAATCTTTATTTGTACATATTTCTTTTGGAAAATGTATATATTTATCTTTGATTCACCCCGTATATGCTTTCTGTATTTATTTATATCTGGTTAGAATTGTTCACGGTGAACGTTATGCAACGTTGCTGAAATTATCATTAATTAAAACACTCAAAATGATTTGGTAAGCTTATTTGTGTTAATGTTTTTGTTAAAGTAATAGTGTTTTTTTTTTTTAGGGTCATTTACCTTTAACTTTTGACTTTTTATCCTATCTTTTACCTTGACTTTCTCGTCTTATCTTCATTACCGCTGTACCGATGTACGAGGACAGTTTGGAAATGATCTGGCCTTAAGTAGAAAAAACACATTTTTTGGGTTTAAAACGACTTATTTTTCCTTTTAGCTCGATACACTTAGTAAGACGATTTTCCAATTTTTTCATCCCATTCGAATAGTACGTTTTCTCGAGCTCTTCAAAATAGTGCGAAGTTTCAGCGATGACTTCATCGTTTGATGTAAAACGGCGTTTACCGAGCCATTTTTTTAAGTTTGGAAACAGGAAAAAGTCGATTGTTGCAAGATCTGAGAATACGGTGGGTGGTCGACCAATTCGTAGCCCAATTCGTGTAATTTTGCCATGGCGAATGCCGACTTGTGCCCGGTGCGTTGTCTTGGTGAAAGAGCACTTTTTTACGTGCCAAACCTGGGCGTTTTTGGCGCAATTTGGCATCGAAACGATCCAATAATGCTGCGTAGTACGCGCCAGTGATTGTTTTTCCTATTTCTAAGTAGTCAATATGAATTATGCCTTTCGTATCCCAGAAAACAGTCGCCATTACTTTACCGTCCGACCGAGTGGTCTTTGCTTTCTTCGACGACCCTTCGCCGCTCTTGCGCCACTGTTTTGACTGTTTTTTGGTTTCTGGTGTGTAGTAATGCACCCAGGTTTCATCAACGGTAACAAATCGGCGAAAAAAATCCTTCCGATCATGCTGAATCTGCTCCAAAAGATTCTTCTAAGTCATCATACGTTAGCACTTTTGATGGATTGTCAGTAAACGTGGCACCCATCGCGCGGAATTTTATTTCCAAATGTTGGTGTACGATGTTCCAAACACGTTCACATGAAATGTTGAAAGCCTCACCTATGTTACGGAGCTTGATTCGACGGTCTGCCATAAACATAATCCTATCGTCAGTTTATTGATCATTTCTGGTGTAGTGGCCTTAATTGGCCTCCCGGTGGATGGTTCATCGAAGACACTCGTACGACCACGAACAAATTCAGCTTTCCAAAATTTTACTCTTGCTAACAATGGTGCAGACTCGCCATAAACTTCACCCAACTCGGCTTTGATTTCCGTATTGGTTTTCCCTTTTTTGTGAAGGAACTTAATCACCGAACAATATTCGACTTTTTCCATTTCATCGAAAACACAAAAGTTGCTCCCTTTTGGCGTCTGTAAAAACCAAAATAATAGATTGTTTTGTTTGAAATTTTGACAGACGTCATGCATTGGATAGCAAATGTTAAAACCGAGAGGAATTTGTTTTGAAGTAACCCCATCTGTCAACGGCTAGATCATTTCCAAACTGCCCCCGTAAAATCGTCGTTGCTTTATTTCCTCTCTACGTATCTTTCATGCAAGTTTTTGAGGATACAGGTTGAAAAATTAACCAAGGATCCATACAAAATATCTATCTGTCGCTGGACTTCAAATTACATTGATCAGCCTTGTTAAGGAAAAGCAACCCCGAACCACGACCGACGCTGATCAGTATTATTTTTATGTATTATATTCTTTTTATTTAATGTTGTATAAATTCAATATAGTACATTACTTATCTAAATTGTTTTACTATTTTTCTAAATAACGTTAATGCACGTAACCGTTTTTATTAATTTTATTTAAAATTTAATTTACATTTACTGTGTACTATATGTAAAGAAAATGGATCTAATTCTTAATCAATTTATCCATAAAATATTTAGTTTTTACTAATTCACGTATTAACATTTCACTTATATGAACTTTTTTTCTTTTCATTTGTGTAATAAATGTTGTTCCCTAGTTACCTATGGGTGTTTCGAAATTATCTATTTATCGTAGGCTTTTTTTACATTCTGGCCAAGAACATAATTGCACTTTAATTACATCTAATCGATTTGAGATTCGACCAATTACTAGGTTCAAATTTATCTGATTGTTTTACATCTCATTCGCGAAATCTTATTATTTAAAAAAATAGGAGACTCCCATCTCAGAAGTGAACGGACCTGAACATTACAAACTTTTGAGACATTATTTTAATTTAAGAAAAAATATTCTTAATACTAAATATTGCACAAGCTACTTAAAACGAAAACTTTCAAATTTCAACTTTTAATTAACATAATTAAATAATTTTAACATGAACGATCTTTAATTAGAATGTTTATTAATTATACAAATATCCAACACGAAATAAAATGGAACTCAATTTTAATTACGCCTTTGGATAAATACAAACGATCGTTGAAAATTGAGTGCGACGTAATCATAATAATTTAAATAATAATAAAAATAACCGTCATCCGCAAAACTACTAAATGACCAACCGATGATTTACAGAAACCGAAAAAATTAAGGTTCTGAAATTGGTGGTTATTTTATAAATTAAACGCAAACTCAAGTTTTCTTGGAAATACTTACGTTGTCAATATTTTTGATAATTCAGGTCTTGGCATTTTCTCGAAAAAGTAGCTTATTGTAATTAATACCTTTTGATTAAGGATGAGGGTCAGGCAGCACACTATACATACAAACGAAGTTTACAAAATGACGCGTACTAAAATAATTAGTTATTGATTTGTTCTAAAAACTTAATTTCTGGGTGAAATGAATTTTTCTATACAGATTATAATGTTTTGCATTTAATTTATACTACCTCCCAATTCTTGTTGTTTGCATATGGAAGAATGAGACTTGCTTTTTTTTAATAACCCGCAAAATCGTTTATGGTTTAGGTTATAAATCACAATGAAATTGTTCAAAATTCACGTCTTCAATTTAAAGTTAAAATGACTTACGAAAACAGCAATTACAAAATTTTTTATAGCATAATTAAAAGTTTCCATCATTTGTCTTTTAGTTTCAGTTTTCACATTAATTCTTCACAAGACCGTTGATTGAAACAATATTTCAATCAACGACAAGACACAAAACTTTACATTTCTTTTTGTGAAAGATCTTACCACGGAAACAAATAGGTATGATGTGATTATAAAAAAAATTAATAATAATAAAAAATTTAATTGGTGTTTATTTAGTACTAAAAAATGAAATTCAACTTATAACAATTAACATTAGAGTTTTAAAATTGACCGAACCAAATCCATACATAACCCACACGATTTTTTGCAATTTACCCCAAATTATAACACAAGAATCAACATCCGTTTATAATTAAAGCAGATACTGCAGTATGAAAACACAAAATGTTTTGGTTTCAACAAAGGTAATTAATAAATGTCAATACTCGAACTTTTTTACTATCAAACTTATGTTTATTTAGCTGTACAAGTTTGGTGCTACGTTTCCGTTGAATATTTTAATAATATTGCAGTTTATATGCAGAATGTCCCAATATTAATAAAATACTATCGTCATAGATCATAAAAACTTTGCTAACGTGATTTTTTTTAAATTAAGTCTACCTGGTTTGATTTTATTTCTAGATTTTATTACGGTTATTATCACTCTTATAGTTTTTGTCAGAATTTGCAAATTCAGCGGTCTGCTCAAAAATCCGTGCAGTGAAATTCGAAGTATGATTACTGAATGTTTCCCGCATCTTTTAAACGTTTACACAACAACTTAATCAGTTCCATATGCCTACGTCGATTTTTTAAATATCACAAATTCTTTTTCGACAAGTATTCCATCAATATAAAATTTTACAGTCTAATATAAAAATTCAAAGAAAAATTAATGCTTTCGTTCACTTTTAAGACAGGGGACTCTTTAAAAAAGCGGATAGATTTTCCTTCAATTTCGTTGGAATTTACCTCGAACGGATGGATGTTTTGGGATACCATAAAATATTAATTAAACTAGGCCAAAATGTAAAAAAAAACAATCAACAGAATAATGCAGAATAAAACATATTACAAAAACAGATTTATTGTATACTAAGAAAAGTACAGTTTAAAAATTTCAATTAAAATAAAAACGATAGGTGGTCATGAATGTCTGGCAGAAATCACTCTAGTACAGCTTGAAAATTCTGAACTTTATGAGGTTAAGAATTTTGAATGTAATGACAATACAATATTGCCAGATGTTGCAATTTATAATAAAGCATAAACTAATTGAAGTCAATCACAGAGACAGCAACCTCAAAGTCGGAAGTCGGCAAGCGATTCTTTTTGTTACAAAATGCCTGAAAATGCGTGTCACTGCAGAATTTTTTTTAATAAATGCTACACTGGCAGTCGTCACGATGAAGCATAAACTACCCAGGTAGATTTATGCGAACGTAGTGCGAAATTCTCTGAAACCGCTTAAGCAAACTTTGGGTGTAAATACAAGCTTCCAGTTACTTTGAAAACAATTAACAACTTTTACTTTTTGGTACAATACGTGCTAAACGCACATGTCATTGTTGATGACTGTACGACGAATCGCTTCCAAAACAAAAAACAGGTAATACAATGAATCGCTATAATAGCGAACACATCAAGGCGAATCAACAACAAAAATACCAACGAAGGTTACAGCGGATAGAAACAAAGTACGAACGCTATGATACAATTTTTTCTCAATTTACTTTGTTTTGCATGGTATTGTTGTGATAGTAGGTATGAGGCATAGGTTGAGCTTACTACAAAGCACACAAATTACGTTATTATTCACATAATTAAATTTTGTTTATTTTCTAGCTTCCTTTATTGTGGCATAAATCATGTTTTAAAAACAATGTTGAGCTGATGTTAAATATCGATAGACACGTTTGAGTTTTGACGCTACGATGTCGATCGACGCCATTTGACATAATTTGGACACTGCTTTTGAAGCCATTCAACAATAGAAACAGAAAAACTCGAAAACCTCCTTTTTTATGGTTAAGTGTATGATTTTACACAAACAAATACGAACTGCAGAAAATGTTTGTCATATCGACGAATATCTAGTCGTCTTTGCGTTTGTTTATAAATTGACAGTTTTTACTCTTAAAATTCACACATTTATTCTGACATTCATGTATCGCATTGACAGCCGTCTATAAAGTACTATATCATAAACAGCACTACTTCTTAGAAATCTGCACAAACCTTACAAATTTAGTGAAGCGGTTTTCAGTTTTATGTCTTTTCGGAAGACTGACAAGCTAGTCTTCTCTAATTTTATGAGACTGCACCTGTACTTTGTACTCAATAAATTAGCGGGAATTCCCAATTGAAAAACTTTACAGCATCATGTATGATAGCATTATCTATGTGAACAGGTCTATTACTTTTCGATCAAGGTGCGCGCAAGTATGTTATCGATTTAGTTCTTGATTTTGTGGTCTTAAGAAATAAGGTTTTCCAAAGTTTTCTTCAATTTTGTCGGCACTCACGTCGAATGAATGAATGTTTTAGGATGCCATCAAATTTGAATTAGACATGGCCAGAATGTAAAAAAAATCAAACAACGGAAAAATATTTTGTAAAAACATAGACAAACAGATTTATTAAACACTAAGAAAATATTACACTTTAAAAACACTTTAACTTTAAAAAAAAAACAATGGATGGTCATGATTGTCTGACAGAAATCACTCTAGTATAGCTCGACTATTCTGGACTTTTTTTGAGCTTAAGAATTTTGAAAGTAATGATAATAGAATATTGCCAGAATAATATAATTTGTAATAATAAAGCAAGTAAAACAATCAAACCATTGAAAGAAACTAGAACTAGCATGTGTCTGCACAAAGTTCTTCTGGAGCATTGATTAAGAAAGGAATTGTCATGTTCATTACATCATCATAGTTTTCTTGTAGTAAAATATTTTTGAAAAAATGTACTCTATTTCTCGTGTTCATTTTATTTTAACAAGCTCCTCACGATGTCTACAAATTTTTTTTTCACATTTAGCCGGAACATTGCGTTAAAGACATCACCCATAAACCCTTTACTTACTTTTGAGATGAAGGAGATTTAACGTGTATGTTATAATAGTCCTTCGTTACATACCATGCCAGTTTAATTGGATTGTCCTTGTTATTTTAAAAGTTTGAAAATTACATACATTTTGTCGTAGTTTTGGTCAATTTATTTGTTTTATAGTTCTTTATAATTTTCGATCATGGTCCACGTCTTTATCAGTTTTTTTACTCAGTCAATTGATCATTTTTTTTTCTGGACGAATCTGTTGGTGGCTTTTCTAAAAGCATGGAGTGGTATGGAGCTTTCATACCAGTTTAAGTCAATGCCGGAATGAGTTTATCTTTGATCCACTTTTAGAAGAGCTCCCCACTCATGGTCTTGTGATAATCCCTACCGTTGTTTTTTTTTGAATTTAAAAGTAAATAACAACCACCTAATCATTAAAGTTCACAACCAACATGTATCATGGTAATTATTTCCCCTCGGTCTCTAAGTTTACGAACAGATAATTTTTAGCTGGAGGAATTTTCTTAAAAGTCGAAGTTTTGATATTTTGACATGTTTCTGTTTACAAAGAATTTTTAGATTATTTGCAATTTTATACTGATTTTAAAATCTTACGTAATGTTGTTTTATTGCTTGTAAATTCTATTTTTTGCTGCTTCCAGAAGAGTATGTAATGTAAAAAACTCGTTCTTTTTGTTCAGTTCACGAATAATTTCGGTAAGATCCCTTTTAAATAAATTACTGCACATTTCAGTTTTTTTCGTTTTTGGTCATGTAGTACTTTTTAAACTTCCATGTTTTTTTGTAATTATAGCACAAATAAGAGATCTGCTCAACTAAAAATATAAACATGTTGTTAAAGTGCTTAGGTGGTGGTGGTATTCAAAAAAAAATTTAAGTTGGGTATCAACTCGGTCTTGTAGATAGCCTTGATGAAGCCCACACAATGGTGGGCGAAATATCGACTTTTACAACCGAGTTTTTTTTTTGTGCAACCCACCTTCACTAGACGAACTCTATGAGAGTATACCCATCTATAAATAAATTTTGGAGGAAACTCATCTATACTCAGTATACTATTGGCGCGGAGTAATAAACCTGTCAGAATTATCGAATCTCCCGTATTGCAGTGGGAAAATCATATTTTTAGTAGGTAAATATATTATAATAGTAAAATCTACCTTTATATGTTATTTATTTTATTTGTATAGTAGATCACATTACAAATTTTACTTCTTACGTATTATATACCATTATTTTTGTATCTTGGTATAATACCCACATCTACGGCTATGATTCTCGTTTCGTCAGTACCTGGGCTAATGGTAACGTGTTAGATTAACCTATTGTTCTCAGACCCTAGATGGATCGATATGCTGCAAGAGCGGCACAATGATCGTATTTTGGGTAGAATTTATTGGTTTTTACTTAACCGTAGAAGTACCGCTTTCACAAGAAAATAAAGAATTATTTCAAGCAATTATGATTTATTACTCCGCGCCAATAGTATACAGACTTTATATATAAATATGGTTGTAGAATACAATTAGTTAATTCTAATTTGTTTCAATTATATATAGTTACTTGACGATATTCAGATGTTCAAACTAAATAAATTGTTAGTTTTTATCAAATAGTGGAGTCGTTTTTCTAGTGTCATAAACTTTTAAATAAAGGGAGAATCTTTGTAGTGATATTTATCACAGGCGATTAAACGGACAGTAAACTCCGCGAGTGGTTCATTTGTTATAATGGTATTTACGAAGATTCAAATTCCTTGTACTCACATTGAAAATATCGATCAATATGATGATTGCACTATTCTTAAGGTCTGTTCTGTTTTGTCTTAAATGATTATAAAATTTCAAGACGTTTTGTTTCCATAGACTTAACTTTGGGCATTTTATAAAAGCTGGTATCGGCACTTTCTACTGACAAATATCTAACGTTTAATGCACAAGTATTAGTGATTGAAGCACTCTTGTCAGATACATTTTGCAACACGGCTCGTAAGATTTAGTTGGACAAATTTAACCACAACAAGAAAAATAACTACGAATTCCGAAAATTAAAAGCATGATACTCATTCGTTGTTTTTAAGATAAACCTATTGTAGATATTTATTAGATTTAGTAATTTGATTTGGATCTAAATTTCCATTTAAATTAACATCAAATACTTTAACTAATATAAAAAGGTTAGTTTTAAGTATTTAAAACCACGTGTTACTTAATTCATTAAAAGGGGGCAGATAGCGATTTTAAAATAAAAAAATCATAGATATTGAGTGACTTTCTTTTCTAAATTGATCTAGAAATCCAACTAGTATTTAAAAAACTGGCAGTGGTGTAGAAAATGGGGAGGAAAAGTGACACCTTCCTGTATCTACGTCACTGGACAGTTTTGACAATAGTTACTTCTACCAAATTTTGTCAAAATCGCTTCATTGACCTGGGAGTTAATAACGATTTTCAAAATTAAACTTTGAAGGGCTATGTCTTTGTTGGGGAGCGTTTTTGAAAAAATCAAAGTATGTATATCGACTTATTTTACGATGTACTATCGAACGGTGAATTATTGCTACTATAACCTGGACCACCCTGTATATTGCAATGATTTAAGCGCTCCAGACCAGAGTCAAAAAGCTTAATTGAAAATAAGAGATTTATAAATGTAGATGATAAATATGTAAATAAACCAATTAAATTAAGTAAAAAAATTAAGTAAAATCCCAGACGATTGAAGTCCAGTGTGAAAAGGAATCATGTCTTTGATCAAAACCTGTAAATAAAAATGTAATTTTATTAGCTGTAAGAGAAAACTTACCAGATTCAAATGATCGGTGCAACAAGTGTAAGGTTGAAGTGTATAAGCTCTCCTAGACATTTTCCTTTACTCAAAATCATTACAATAGAGTGTGTGTGTCCGTGTTAAACAAAAGAACAAGCTCTTGAGACGTTTTTTGGCAATAATATTGAAAAAACTTCATTTCGTGATGAAGTACCTATTTTGCTGAAAATTGAAATAAAATCAGTAATGTAGCCTGCGGAAAATATTAGATATAAGAATGACAAGGACTAGGGAACAGATTATAGGCGACAACAACGATTTGAATTTGTGAAGTTTATAAAAAATTAACATCAAATTTCATGGCAAACGAAATTTGGAAAGAACTCAATAAGGAAGCAATTACGGACAGATAAGTCGTATGTTAAATGATTGAGAAAATTTGGAAGAATCGTTTAAGCACAAGAAAATGACAATTAATTAGAAAATTGCGAATGAAGGTTCCAGATTCCGAATTTTGGTGGCGCGCATAGATGTGGCAAAAATTTCAAAAGTAAGAAAAATCAAAGAAGGCTTTAACCGATATTATAAATACAACCGACAAAAAACGGTTGTAAATTAAAATGAAAATAATATCAGTACATGTTTAATACTTTAAGTTCAATTTGCTCTAAACTGACAAGAGATAGCCATAGGGAATACTAATACAGATAGGTACAGGATAATTTTCTGAATAAAATGACTTACAAATATACAGGGTGTTCTATTTAAAATAAATAAGTTTTCAAATTTAAAATCCTAAATCTAAAAATTTCAAGTATCTGATTAAAATATTACCTGAGATAGGCGACTTTAAGAAATTGTCTACAAGGAATAAAAATTTAGAAAAAATTGAACAGTGCAAAAACGGTTAGACTTGGAGTAGACAAATATGGTATAATCGTTTACAGAATTTTATGCTGAATATAAAATAATATACAGGGTGTTTCTTTTAAAATAACGAAGTGAATGTCCACTTCCGGTATAACCGAAATTGTACAATGACTATTATATTGTTATTTGAAAAAGCATAGTTTTTTATGTAGATCTACAAATTTGTAAAAATCAAATTGATATAATCTCCATAAAGGTCTAATGGCCGCTTTACTGGGATACGGTGTGTACGTAGTAGCTAGATACTGAACCAAAACTTGATTCGTGAGACATTCGCCACCATTTGTCAGTCGGGCACATTTTGAGTTGTAATTGAGAGGTTATTGTATTATTGTTTCTGTTTTTGATTTAAGTGAGGAATTTTTGATTTGTATTCGTGTGTTATTTTATCTGGTCTTATATTATGTATATGCCAGAGATATTTTAGTGTTGAAACAATAAACGGTACAAGTATGCGACGTATTAGAACTATAAGCTGACGCTGTCTCGAATTCATAATTTATACTTATAGCAATTAGTTGCTTACACAGCTGTTACGTCTACTATAATAAAATTATAATTTTCTTTATGTGTTTTCTTTGAGAAATACAAATTAGTTCTTGAGTATGTTTTGAATTCGTATTAATCCTTTTGTCATATTCAATTAAATGTGTAGATGACTAAGGACTAATTCCACCAAGCCTGGTTAAATTTAATCATTGATAAAATACAATCGTATCTAACGAATAAACATAGCAACAATTGTCTTTAATAAATGATTAATTTTAACCACTCTTGGTGGAACTGGCCATAAGAACCATTTGTTGCTTTATCAATCCGTTAATAATTATTGATCAGAATCAAGAGCGGATGAATATTGCAACTTTATAGATTAAGGTGATCTACAATTCAATTTTTGTGGACTGTAGTATACCCGTTTATTAAATAATTAATTTTTGATACCTAGCTTTTCCGGTGAATAGTATAAATAATTACAAAATTTACAATAAAACAGTTGCCCCGATTAATATTATGATATATATTATTGTCTACTACTAGTATAGGAATTTTAAATTTATGCCAGGATTGACAAATGGCGGTTGGCTTGAGGCGCCCTCTGCATGAAGACACTTTCACCATTGTATTGAAAAGATTGTGATACATGCGAAATATTGTTATCCGCACGTAGTCAGAAACATGAAATTACTTGATTTAGGGTGTGGTCGATAAACTCTTGTGTTTAATCCACAAATTGGTACCTCATATTCATTCATATCAATTCTAATTAATGACGTAATTGGAGATTGAGTCTTAAACTACTCAATTTGATTCTGAAAAACTTACCGAGATAAAAACAAAGGGAAGACCATAAATTGAACTAAAACCTTCAATCAATTTTATTTACATATTTTACTATGATATAAATATCCTCAATAGATAGCTTGGTTGCTTGATGTAGAATTCTTGACATAGAATCGTAAACATAGTCATGGGGATGGTGAATCGGAGACAATACAGGATTATTTTTGACATTTTCAATTACAACGTCCGTGTTTAATTAAGATGATAGTTGCTTAGAAATCAGCCAAGATCCTGAAGTTTGTTCCCATCCCCAAACCTATAAAATAATTAGATTTATTTGGTAAAATTAAGTAGATTTATGTAAGTAAGCCAAGGTCATATGAATATGGGTAAAAAGGAAAGTGGAGAGAGGAAAAACGAAAATTTAAGTAAGAAAGTCTTATATGTACGATTATGTTTTATAATAATGATCGTTGAGGAAAAATTCTATATAAAGGGGCGGGGGGGTTATCAAAGGTCATTATGTCAATACTATGAAACATTGAAGTAAAGATTTCCTTTCGGCGCAACAAATTTGAAAGGAAGGCTTTGAGGGGAAGAAAAGTGAAAAAAGGAGTGGCATGAAAATCGCAATGTTAACTAATTTCATGAATGATTAGCAAATAACAGTAATGGTACGACTAGACTACCAAGAGAAGACGTACTTGTGAAACACAAAAGACGCGCTGAAAACAACGAACTTCGACAATAAACAAAAGAAGATTAAAGTTAGCTATGATAAGATTATAAACACAGGTGGACAAGGGACGCTTCCTTTGTAACGGTATTTATTGGAAAATTACATTGTGGTATAGGCAATTTGTCATCTAGCGTGGTAAAGGTGTATGCATGATTCGGGGTTGAATTGTACTTCCATCCGGATATTGATTGAGGATTTTTATTGATTTCACTCATTTTCAGATTTCCGGCATCATTGTGCTACGCCATTAGAATCTCATCGAATGGTTATCACTTTTAATCTGGTTAATCGGCAATTAGTGTTGGAAATTTTCGATTAGAGTTAAACAAAAATTTAGATAAAACCGGCACCAATAGCGAAATTTTAATCTTCTTTGTTGCATATGTTAACAGAAAGCGAAATATTCTTGGCGAACCTAAATCAGTGGGGTTTTTTCTTTCCTACTATTTTTTTTGTTTTCTTGCTGTGGGTTCCTTATTTGGTGTACATGATTTCGTTCTAATCAGTCCATACCTTCGTGTGGAACTGCTACATTAAAAATTGCCGATGAATTTGCGTTGACTCCTTGGTCGGTGATTGTTGCCGAAAGAAGCCTACTGGCCATCCTGGTGGAGACCTTCCAGATGAGAGGGGTAGTACCACGACTCTAATGTCAGATCGTATAAATATTACTCCGTTAGTTCTTTCCCTACAATATGACTATTAAAATGCATGCACGATAATTGTTGCGTATCGGTACTTTTTAACTCGCAACTGTATGTCGTATATGTGTTACTGTTATAATTGTGTTTACCTCGTGCCCTCGACAAACATACGCTTGTTCGAGTGGCGTAAGTATAAAAACATTCGGATTGTTATATGCATTTTAACCACACCATTTGTTGGCACCAGTCGACGCATTATTTGTGATTGTATCCATCCCGAACTGCAGTCCTTGCTCTAATAAATAAACAGCATCATAACAATAAATTTTTTTTTGTATAGTGGATCACTTACATTACTTAAATTTAATTACTTGTATATTAGCTGTAAAGATTTGATGAATACGAGCGCTCACTTTAGGTTATGTACATCGTCAGTGGGGTCTTATATGCAGGTATTCTTATTTCTTTTCTTTTACATTTTGTGTGTTGCATACAACGTACGTGTATTACGAGATTTTAATCACTAAGTAACATTATAAATGATTGTTAATGGTTTTAAATGATTTTTTTGTTTAAATTAAATAAATAGCTGAGTTATGATAAATTGCGTTCATATCTCATTAGCCAACAATTTCTTTTTTTTGTTTTGAGGTAACTTACATTTGTGCGATGCAGAATAGCTACTAACGAATAGTTCTGTATTAGATTTCTCTTCGGCTAAAGGAACTTGGCGCTCTTTTTAGATATAGTTTTCTTGGACCTTACAGGTGGTTTCAAACTCACCCCTACTCTCCGCTGACGGGTACCTACTGATTATACCTTCTGACCGTAACACCTTCTTCTCGAAAAAACCCAGGACAGAAACGTTGATGTCACTCTGCAAATAAATGTTACAAGTGAGATAGAAAATCGACGAATAAAATTAGTAGGAAGAAATAAGTAGTGCGACGTACAACAAGTATGAATTAAAACATGTGTAAAATAATCAACAAGTAAAATGAGTTGGTTAAGAATTTAATAATAATAATAATAATAATAATAGATATTTATTTCAGACAGGTTGTACTTAAACTAGAAAAATAATCCCAATAATATACACATATTAAAAGAGAACATTAGACAAAGTTGTAATAGAAATATGAATTCTCACAATCGTTTTTTACAGTGTCTAAAATTAATGGTTAATTATCTGTCGTAATGTCACAATTGGCACATAGCACGTTAAATTTACTACATATGATGTTAATAGGGCTGCTCATTAAAACATTTGTTCTTGAAGGGGTTGTATAAAAGAAGAAAGAATTTCGAATATTATATCGCGGTACGTTAATGTTTATTTTCTCAAGTAACTGTGAGCAGTTAATTTTATTTCGCATTAGATTGAAAAGAAACCTAACACTCAATAAAATATAAAATATAAATAGAATACCAAATTAGTAATCCGTATTCCACTATCGGCAATACAAACGCATAAAACAACACTTTCACACAGTGAATGTTTGTAAACTCTTTGCAATTTCTATGAATAAAGCCAAAGGTTCTGTTAGCTCTTAACAAGATATGGTTTAGGTGATCTATAAATAGTAATTAGCTGTCAAAATTAATCCCAAGGTCTTTAATACTGCCCACACGCTTTAAAGTCAATTATCTATAGAATAGTTAAAAAGCGGCGGATTATGTGTTCTTGTGTAGGTTAGAACGGAACATTTACTTACATTCAGGTGTAACCTATTATTGATACACCAAGTACTTATTACATCTAAATTACGTTGCAGTTGCAAACAGTCATTAATGTTATTAATGAATATTAAAGAAAGTAGAGGTCTTAAGTTTGATCCCTGTGGAACTCCTGAAGTAGAAATAAATGAAGTTGATACAGCACGTAACTCTCGATTGTGTAGGTAGGATGTGAATAACCGAGTAAAGAATCAGAAAATCCAATACTTTCTAGTTTATCTAACAATAAATAAAAATCAACTTGGTCAAACGCTTTAGATATATCTGTGTAAATTACATCAACCTGCCCTTTCTTATCTAAAGTTTCAGAAATATACTGTGTGATACAGGTTAAGTTAGTTGTTGTTGATCTTTGTGATACAAAACCATGCTGATAATAGTCAGATATCAATGGGAGAATACTGGAGTAAATTTTTTCGTATATAATCAATCATTTCGAATACCTTATAAAATTGCACAGTATAGATATTGGCCGATAATTGTTGATAAATGTCGGGTCTCCACTTTTAAGTATAGGAGAAATACGTGCATGTTTCCAGATAGTAGGGAATTTACTAGTTTTTAGTTGAACAAGAAATGTAATGCTTTTATAAAGATAGGCAAACAGTCTTGAATTAAAAAGTGGGAATTAGGTCGACTTCAGCAGTACTTTTTTAAAATTTTTAATAGCAGCCGTAATGTCACCTTCAGTGATTGTGTTACAATTTATAATTGGTAAGTTGTTATAAGTCGTTGAATGAGAAGGTCTAACCAAATCAGTTGGTAGATAAACACTGGCAAAGTCATACTTAAATGCATTTACTATGCTATCGGCATTAAAAAGTTGCTTATTATCCGATGTATATATAGAACCAGGGATCCTAGATTGTCGTTTTCTAGTATTAGTAAATCACCAAAAATTCTTAGGCTCGGATGATATATCATTTTGAATATTGGTAATATATACTTGAAAAGCAGTTGATATTTTGTGCTTAATAACAGCTCGTAGTTCTTTAAATTGTGTATAGTAAAAGTCGGAGTCACATTTTTTGTATTTGGCATAAATCTTGATTTTTTATTTATTAATCGAATTATGTGTTTAGTATACCATGGAGGAAAGTGCTGTCTACGTTTGTTTGAACGTAATAGTGGAACGTGTGCATCAAGTACTTTGTAGAACTTATCAAAAAATTGTGAACAAGCATAATCCACGTCTAAATAATTCTCTATAAAAGACCAATTAATGCAAACTCAATAGTGATACAAAGTGTTGGATGAGATGTATCCTCAGTAATCATTGCAAGAGAGTCTCTAGCAAATTGACAATAAACATTAGAAAAAACTAAGTCTAAAGTTCTATTCATCGTATTGATAATTTAATAAAATAAAATTAAAGGAAATACTTACCGATCATCGAGTGCATCGTGGAAGTATTACCATCTGAAGCTCATAGTAGGGAGATTGACGATGTGTTGTGACACCGGAATTGGGATAAATGGGAGCAAACGTAGTGCGACAATAAAATTTTAAGTAATGAATTGTCTGTGTTATTATAATAAAATAAGTGCCCATTATCGGGGTGCACTTTATCTTCTTTCTCAAACGTTAATTTTTGACCTTTTTTTTCACATTTGCAATAAGTTACACTAAAGTTAAGATTGGATAGTTTACTTGAATAATCAGGGCTAAAATTGTGATTAAAATTGTTTTGTTTTTCTTCCAACTTTTTGTTATAGACAGTACATCTCTGCTGTAAATAGCACATCTAAAATTTTCAAATTAAATGGACAAACTGTACTTCAAAATTATTGCGAGAATTTTATCGTTTATAATTAAATTGCGTTTGGTTAGTTTATTAACAGAGTCAATAACTTTGTTTAAAAAACTTAGGCATCATCGCCTTCCAATGTTTTAGTAAAAAGAACATGCTTTAGAAGAACAACTTTATGTGCAAGTATTTTCGGCTCGAGTTTGTCCTTACATCTCTTGACAATTTGCAACCTTTAATTTGTTTTAATTTGTTGTTACGGTGAACACCCACTTAAACTTGCAAATAATTTATCAGCACGCGGTAACGGATATGTTCTGTTTGGATGAATTTATTACCATTTCTCTTAGGCACAATTACAATTGGACTAGCCTATTCACTAAACCGTATAGGTTCTATGATGTCTAAATTTTGTAACCTAATCAATTCCCTATCTTACTTTTTCACCGTCGCAAACTCAAGTCCCGCTCTTTCAGTAACATAGTACGCAGGCGCGTACTCCTGACACCAAACACCAAGCGTTCATGCAACGCTCTCCAAATTTGCATGTCGTTGATTTTGCTTTCAACTCCACAATATAATCATTAATCGTTTGCTCTAATTTTTGGTCTTCTTTGTGAAACTTGTACCTTTCTGGTATCTCATTCAGTTCCGGTTTAAAATAGTCTTTTAAACTTTTAACCAGTTCTTCGTATTCTTTGTCTTTCGGTTCTTCCGGACTTAATAATTTCTTTAAAATGGCATACGTTTCTTGACCAAGTAGCGTTATTAAACATGCTACCTGTTTTCCATCCTCAATATCATTTAATATAAAAAATTGTTCTAACCTTTTGATGTAGTCATTGAAATCCTCCCCAGGTACAAAATTCTCGATTTTTCCCAACATCTTGCGGTATTTACTTGGCCTTTGTACTTCGCGTCCGTTACCCACGCCACGCTGTGGTTGTTCAACAATGCTTTTTCTACACCAACACTATTTTTACTTTTTATTTTTAATTATAACCGCAGTTATTTCAAGCATCCTCGTCGCCAAAATGTTGTGTCTTTCTGGTTCTTAATAGTGGAGTAAAACAGTATTTATCTGTATGTACATTTTAATTACATTATTGCTACACAACTTTATATCTTCGGGATCTACAACGAAATGAACGCTACCCGCGTTTTCCTTACCTCTGGAGTGTGCTTACACTGCTTAACTTAAGCGCCCTCTATTAATCCTATATCATATTATACACTACATAACACTACGGAATTTGAGTTCTTTTCAACGACGAATTTTTGATCTGTGTGAACTTAGCACCCGACTTTAAGAAGAGAAATGATTTATTTGTGCGTTCAATTAAGCTTCGTTTGTACCCGTTTGTATCACATTCTATTTTGTTTGAGCCGCAAAGTAGTAAAAGTTATAGGGATCTAAAAAATTTTTACCACTCCAACGGGGTAAAAATATAGTAAATTGAAATTTTTTGCAAGGAGTACATTGGTTATTCTTCAAGATATTTTAAATCTGAAAAGTGGAGACGGTTTGTCATCGTTTGTACCCGTTTGTTACGTGTCTATTTGTAAAAGTAGAACGTATGTCGAGAGCCTTCTTAAAAACGTGTGTCGTGTGTAACACGTTACGACGAAAGTCGAATTTGCCGCGCATGTTGCGAATTTTCCATTGGTTAAAATTAAAATTAACAAAAGTTTCGAAGACAATGAGCGGACATTTTCTACTTCCTTCTTTGCCTTCCGTTCTTTGCTGCATACCTCCCCTAACGGAAATCCTGGTGTTACCTACCTTCTGGAGCTGTCGAATACTGTTGCTAGCAGGAACTTTCATTCTCGGAACTGCATACTACAGAATACAGCTAAGTTTTAATGTTTAAGTAACTTATTTAATATTAATGAGTATGAAGCTTACGTACATGTGACATTAAACGGTTTGAATCTCTAGCATTTAAGCAAATTTTTATTCGGGGTAGACTTCACCACCGACGTTTAGTTTTGTTTTTTAATCAGCTTCATAAGAGCTTGAGCGCTTTACATAGAGGGGTTGAAGCTAAAACAAAAGGCTTTTTGGGTTGGCGGGAGGTTCTTACCTCTTTAATCCGAGTTTAAGTTAGTTTTAAGTCACCGTGTGTAAGTGACGTGTGTACGTCGAGCCTTCTTAGTAAGCAATCCTCAATTGGAACCCTAAATTTAATTTGGGGTGTAACTAAAAAGCTTAACTGAAATTTGACACATTAATTGCAAGTTTTAATTATTGTTGTTGTTAACGCACGTAATGATATGCGACAGTCTTTTTCTATTTCTGTCACATTCTTCTAGTACTTTACGTTTTATTTGTTATTTAGAATTGGCTATTTGTCTCTCTGATTTGTGTTCATTTTAGCGTATTAGACCTTTAGTAAAACCTATTGAACTCCTGTTGGTCGGTTTTATTTTTTTCTATTACTCAGCAAGTGGCGCCTTGTTAGGCAGCAGTTTATTTCTTTATAGTTTTTCAAGGACCCCCAACTCACCGATTAAGCCGGACGCTACTGTACTAACTACTACAAATACTGGATCCTCCACGAATTTAGTGCGCTACATCGAGCCAAATTGTCTTATTTTTCTCTCTAGGTTGTACTGCTAGAGCCGTCGCTTTCTTATATCTCAAAGGATGACTAATTTATCCCTTACACATATTTTTGTGAGGCTTTATTACCACTACCATAAAGGCTCAAATTGAAAGAAAAGCAGTACCCCTTGAAAAAAAATTTCAATTTGCCATATTTCTACCTCCGTAGGGGTACAAACAAAAAAGAAACGGGTTCAAACGATGACAAACCATCTCCATTTTTCAGATTTCAAACATCTTAAACAATGATTAATGTACCCCACGCAAAAATTTTAATTTGCTGTATTTCCACCCTGTAGTACAATCGAAAAGAAAAGCGACGCAAACGAGCACAAACGATAACAAGCCAATTCCATTTTTTAGATTTGAAATATCTTGAAGAATGACTAATGTACCCCTAGCAAAAAATGTGTATATTTTCAGTTATAGTTCAACCCCCGTAAGGGTTTAAACGAAACGAAAAACGGTACAAACGGGTACAAACGATGCTGAATCGAACGGCTTTTGAAAAATTAAAATATCTCAAAACGATTTTTAGGCCCCTATAACTTTTATCCCTTTGAGTTATAAACGAAATAAAATGTGATAAAAACGGGTACAATCAAAGCTTAATTAAATGGACAAGTTTTATTATTTTTTCTTAAAGTCGGGTGCTAAGTTCACACAAGTGAATTTTTGCCCCAGATATATACGACCATTCATCTGCTTTTATGAGAAACACCTCAGCTTGTATTTTTCACTTGTCAAAATTGTTTTTGTTTACAATAACTTTTAAAGTCAGTTACTAAAACCTGTTCTGAAACACAATGTCAATGTTATTTTACTTTTTGAACGAGCTCTTTCTGGGCCCATAACCTATATTTGAACAATGCGAAAATCGCTTTTAAACGATTATAATATGATATTGAATGTGAACTTCAAAAGCATAAAAGCAAAAAGTATTCATAAAACAGGTGACTTAAATAACTTTAAAATGTATGTATTATTGTGACGTCAGATTGAAAAAAAAATTTTCAAAACCTCAACAGAGTGTTTATAAATTGTATATAATTGTAGTTTCCGGACTGTTTTATATTTGTTTAAGTTTGCATTGTGTGTTGTTTATGCAAGTAGCTATTTGTTGAATTTGAATCATTCATCCGAGTTCAAGGGACGGCACTGGGATGAATTTGTACCTATATGTAATGTTCTAAGAGAGAATAGATTATACGCAATTGTAATTACACTAATCTACAAGTTGTGGTATACGAAATAGTTAATAATAAACTTATAGATTCCTTGTTATTGTCCTGGGACGTAATAAATAATGCAATTAAGTGCTGCACTATGCTATTACGATTATTTATTTTTATTTATTCGTAAAGTAGGTACTTTATGAGTTAAGATACGAATGTAGGTTTTATAACAATAACTTCATTCGTGTTATGCCTAATAAAACGTTTTAAAACTTTAAGAAGATACAAAGTTTTAGTACCCATCGCAATAAGTAACATTAAACAATGAAACATTTAAAATGTAAAAATATAAAATTATAGCTAACTGAAATAGAACCTTTGAAAACATTAACATTTGCAACAAAATCGTATATAATCTTAGAATGGTCTGTTACTGACATAAAACCCTTCAGTAAACAGTCGTAAATGAATAATTAAAAAATTATTGAGTAAGTGGGAATTTAAATTGCGGTATTTATTGTTTAGAATGTTAGAATATAAAGCAGAATTTAACACACAGGCACAACAAAAAGAAGAAATTACTTTCGGTAAAGGTTACGTCTATGACGTCAATGGAGTGACGTTTAACGATAAACCTTAATATTTTTAATTAAATTTAATTTTTTTAATTTTCACAGCAGTGTCGGAAACAAAGTGAAGTATAATTTGCAAGGTTTATTTTGAAAAACAATCTCCGACATAATTTTGCAATTGTTTGAAACGTTGTGCAATTCATTTTAGCAATCAATAAGATCATTAGTCGCCTTTTGGTCTTTGTTACTTGGAGTAATGTTCTATTAACAAAACAGCAGTAGGTCGGGAACTAAGTTTTAGCGAGAATTACTTCACACAAATTGTCAAGTAATTTATCATTAATTACCATTCGTGGTGCACAATCCCGTGAAGATTTCGCAGCGATTGCGTTTTTATGTATGTACGTCAAAAATTGAGATAAATGTGATCGAGTAAAAAGAACATAATATACGCCTTTCCATTCAACATCACAATGATGTGTATTTTTATTTGTCTTATTATATATTTCATGACACATCTTTTATATTTCTACTAGTGATATTTTATGAGAAAAATATCTGACACTGAAATGGTCCATAAAATAACTTTCCATAAACGAAAAGCATTTTATTTCTTAATAACACAACTAATCTTGAATTTATCAAGTTTAATACAGATTTTCTCACAATAAGAAATCAAAAAGAATTGACGAAAGTTTGTTTAATTTTATAATGTTGTATTACCGATGTGAAGTCTAGCCATAAAAATTCATTTTTCTGTAACGCTATGTAAATATTATCTATAATGAGTAAAACAACAATTAATCAACACAAATAATTCTTATTTTAACTATTGTTTATAAAAGAATTGTTTAAACAAATTTGCAAAGTAGGTAGGTACACTTATCGCTATCGAACTTTAAGATCTCCTTTTATAGTGATCGCGTGGATGAATTATTATGCAAATGTAGTAATAAATAGTTTTTATAATTATAAACAACATCAAAGAGAAAAATCCTAATATTTTTAAATCGAAAATATTTGATTTTAAAGTTATGGCTACGCGCGACATTCATAGGGTTGTGACGGTATTATTTCGCAAATAATTTCTCCCTACAGTATAGACAGCCGTGTTTACACTCATGCGCTTGAATATGAATTTTTGTATTGAAAAATCTTCTGGAGATTTTAGTTATTTGAAATTGCCAGTTCCGATAATTTATCTTTATTAGCTCGCAAAAGTTATACCTTATTTCCTATTTGCTGACTGTCGTGAAAAGTTGTACATGGAGAATGTTGTCTAAAAATTTAACAAATTAGACATGTGCTTTGTAGTATTGATTGAAATGAATTCATCCCATTTAAATTAGGGAATAAGTTTTCGACTACTGTTCTTGTGTAAGTCCCTTTTTTTACTTTCTTTTGTTTTAATAAAATATTTGCTATCACGGGTTCTATCAATTGCAGGCATCTTTTTTTTTGTTGCTTTTCGTCTTTGGCTTCTTCTGCTGGTTACTTCAGGCGTACTCCGTTTTTAATTAATCAATGGATCTTTAATTATGGTTATGCTGGCAAGGATAATAATCCGAAAATTACAAAATATCGAAGTGGGTCTGGTATTATCACCAACGATGGAATTTTAACCTACCTTAGAACCGCCTTCTGGTCAAGGACACCACCCAAGATAAACCTGTTGTCTTGTTCTTTGTGAGCAGCCCAGCAACTGTTATCAACGGAGTCTATTTTGGTTTTTCCTTTTCTTTATTGGATAATAAAATATTAGATTTGGATACAAAAGCTGTCACATCTGCCGATTATCTGTCGAACACCGAAGACTTCCTAATTATACAAACTAAGTTAATTTTTTAATGCATGTCATTCATAAATTTTATCGCGTTCTATGTATACGTACCGCGGCCGTGAGTTTAGCAACGTATCTTTTTTCACTGTATATTTAAATAATTGGCCAAGGTCCGATATTCTCCGTAATTGTTGTCAAGTACATTCCGAACAATATTTGCCACTTGAACTCGGTGAATTGCTTTCATGTAAAAATCGGTGCTACGACTATCAAAAGTTTATAATACGCTAATCTATTTGGGGTGTTTGTGCCTCGAATACTCGTGCCTTAACTCGCTCTCGTGAATTATTATTATTTTATAACTATATTTTGCTATTAATTCTAAATGATAGTATCTATTGTTGTGTCTATGTGTTTCTATGTGTGTTGATCGAAGTCTAATCTAATATACATATTTCTATCAACGTACGGTTTGTTTCTGTGTCTACGAGTTCCTAGTAGCTCTAGATATCTCTTATACGTAATCCTAGGTGGCGGCTTATAAATTCTTTGTGCAGTGTAGAAGCCTTCATTCTAACGTTTCTCCATAAGCCCACGACTACTCTCGAATAAAAGGAGCTGCCGGCAAGGCCTTCTAGCACTGCTATATTTTTGAGTTTGTTTACGAATAAACCTTCGAGGGTGAATTTGAACGTGTTGGCCATTGAACCAACTCATTCCCAAAAAAATTGCATAACTTCCTCCCATGCACTCTTGGTCTCTACACTTAGCGGGTAGAAGATGTACTATTCACTTATTTTCCTATTAATGATAAATTTTCTTCTTTTCTGCTTGATCAGCAACTAACCAGCATGAAATATTAATATATGAAGCGGTCAAAGTATTCCCTCAAGCTGCATCCCAAACCAAGCTTCTTCCTTTAGACCATGGAATTAAACCCGAAGTGGAGTTGACTGTTCCTGCCTTCTGAAATAATTTAGAAAAGTAAACACTATATCAGTAGATGTGCCTACATTAACAACGTCTCTTTTTTAATTTTTCCTTGATTTATTTTTCAAAGGAAAGGAACACCAACTGCAGCGTCTATTTAACCAACAGAAAAACACCAAAAACTGCACCAAAAACTTTACTTGGACACGTCTTTCAACAGCTAAGCTGTCATCATCAGCGATACCGATACTAAAATTAAAAACAACGGGTAGCTTATATATAGGGTTTTTCACGGCAAGCGTTCGTTAGAAGTTTTTGTGGTTAGAAACCACTTGTATTTCTGAAATTTCATACTTAAGGGTTATTCAAAATTTGCTTTTATTTCAAAATATTTTCAAAGTCATACCACTTCCGTTTATACCGGAACTCGCTATCAACTTCCTTATTTTTAATCGAACACCCAGTATATTATTCGATTTTTGGATTCCTGAATAAAATTTCAAGATCAGTTTTGCCAGGTTTCCCTATACCTATTTCCAATGGTTTCTTAGATAACTTCATTTTCTTAAAAATTTTGAAATATGTAACAATGGTCATATGGCACAACTATTATGAATTTACATCATACAATCGTTCATGATCATAGGTCATTCATTAGTTATTTCCTATCATGCTAATTTTTTTATGCTTCGAATTTGTTGTTACGTTCTGAGTTTCTTTGTGCCTGTTTTGTTTACATTTACTAATTAAAACCATTTCTTGCAGTTTCAGTCATGTTTATTTTCCTTCGAAAGACAAACGGTACGTACTTTTATGCTGAAAAATCACACCAAAATCGAAAAATATGAATTAACGAGAAAACCGTTGGAGATAGGCATAGGGAAACCTATAGAGAATCAATGCAAAATAAAATTCTGCATCCGATCATCCAATGAATACAGGGTGTCCCATTTGAAAAAACGAAATTCTTCAACTTTGAAAATTATGCAATTGTCCATTGATTTATGGATACCTTGTATGCGATAAATTTATTGTCGATGCGGATTCCGAAATTTGAATTCCTGTGCTACCCTCTACCTCAGACGCGCTCACATGCAGTCAAATTGGGTAACCGACGCGGTGTTGAAAATAGGGTTACATATTTCAAAATTTTTAAGAAAATCAAGTTATCTAAGAAACGATTGGAAATAGGTATAGGGAAACCTGAACCGGAAGTGGTATGACCTTGAAAATATTTTAAAATGAAAGCAAATTTTGAATAACTTTTAAGTATGAAATTTCAGTATTACAAGTGGTTTCTAACCACAAAAACTTCTAACGAACGCCTGCCGTGAGAAACCCTGTATCACGCATCGTTAAACTTAATTGATTCTTAGATAAGCTTAAATAATTCCGAAAATCCTAATGGACCGTTATCATCATAATTCATTAGCAAATTTCTGTTTTTAAAAATTTCTAAACTTTCATAAGAATCAAGTTCATTTTATTATCTACCCTCTTAATTAATTCAATGTCGCCTACTCTATGGCCATTTTCAAGCATATGCATGGCAACACTGGACCTATCTGTGCGATGATATTTGACATGAGCTACGTGCTCTTTAAAACGAGTTTTAATAGGTCTCTTGGTTTGCCCTATATATACTTGGTTACAGTCTTTACAATTAATTTTATATATTCCCGATTTATCACACATTTCTATTGGGTCTTTCGGATTGCCTAAAAGATTTTGCAAGTTGTTACTACTAGAGGTTACTGTTTTATAATCAAATTTTGAAAATATTTTTTGAAGACCTTTTGTGTATGTGGGATAATTTGGTAATTTGACATATTTCTTATCTATTTTGCTATTACTAGTTCCTAACGTTGTAATGTTTCTAATGTTTAACTTATGTTTATGTTTTCTAATTATGTTTGTGACAATTGATTCTTGAAAACCATTGTATGATGCAATCTGCTTAATATTTCGCAGTTCTTTATCAAAGTTTTGTTTTGACAATGGGAAATGTAATAATCGGTGAATCAAAAAGTTGAAAGATGCAAGTTTATGTTGCATACTATGGTTGGAATCATTTGTTATAAACCTCATAGTGTTAGTGTCTTTACGATAAATATCTATATCTAGTTTGTTGCCATTTTTTGTCACTAAAGTGTCTACGAAAGGTAACTTAAGGTGTGTTTCTGTTTCATAGGTAAATTTGATCGTCTCAAATTTTGAATTTAAAATTTCTACAAATTGTCAACAACTTTAGTGTCGATGACTGCAAAAACGTCATCTACATATCTACACCAAATTCTAGGAAAATATTCTAAATTATTTTTAAAACAGTTTCAAATTTACCCATGAACAGGTTAGCCATAAACGGAGATAAGCTGTTACCCATTGTTGTACCATAATTTTGTTGATAAATATTATTGTTAATTTGAATTATTGTTAATTTGAAAGTAGGTTTGACTCATACATAATCTTGCTAATTTAATAAAATTATCTACTTCTGAATTGTCTAAATGGTTTTGGTGTAACATATCTTTCAAATAATCTAAAGTGATATCTATCGGAACGCTTGGAAACAATGAACAGACATCAAATGAAACTAAAACTTCGTTCTCAGTCAGCTCAATGTTTTTAATTTTTTCAATAAAATCGTATGAATTTTGAACACTGAAATTTGATTGTTGATATTCAAAACTGTTGAATTTATTTGACAACTATTTAGATATCAGCTTATCTGATAGGAGCATTAATACCTGAAACAATGGGACGCATTGCTTTTCCGGGTTTATGTATCTTAGGTAAACAATACATTCTAGGAAGAACCGGGTTTGATACCGTTAGTCTGAACCTACGTTGTTTTGGTATAATATTTTCACATTCTAATAAGACTCTACGGGTATCAGCAATCATTTTGGGAAGAGGATATTTAGATATTAATGAATAGGGGCCTTCATTAAGCATCACCTGAACTGACTCAAAATAATCCTCTTTGTTCAAAATAACTACTTTATTGCTATTATCTGCTTTGAGATAACAACAACTTTTCTCTTTAAGATTTTAACAATGTTTATTTCTCTCGCGTTAAATTTAAATTTTGGTAACTGCTGAATATTATCTAAAATTTGAATTTTACAGGCATTTCTAATGAATTTTTTAGAGTTATCATCTAAAAGTTTGATCTAACTTTCAATTCCTACAATAATCTTATCTATGGGCGCTTTGTTAAATTTGAGGTTATATTTCAAGCCTTTATTCAATTGTTAGTTGATTTATTTTTGTTTAATTTGACATTTGTGAACTGTCACCTTTGACTTCTTTTAAAAAAATTTATTTTATTTTATTCTCTTCTTTAGGTCTGCACCAATTTTGTGCTTTTTATTTATGTTTATTTATAAGATTTTTCCTCCCGAGAGAAGTGTTATGGCCTCGTTGGAATGGGTGGTGGTTTCATTATGTAATGAGATTCGAGTTTATCCCATTCTTTCTTGAATTGAACTACAACAATTCTCCGTAAAGTATTTTTATTATATTATTTGTACTTATTTTCTAGATTGTTTGTTTAATTTTGTTGGGCCATTTAGTCTCAGATTCCAGAATCTTTTTTAAAATATTTTTTTAAGTTATGCCTCTTCTGGTTTCTTCACCGAAAACGTAACATTTTCGCACTTTCTTACATAATAAACCATGTAAGCCGTCTTTGTTGACTTTTAAAACACAAATGCAATCATAAGGCCGGCAAATCTTTAAACCGAATCTCAAAGAGCCAGAAATCCTAATGACGTAATCGTCCAGTAAGAGGCCAAGATTTCTAAAAGACAAGACAAGCAGAAGACTTCTTTTGAGAAGCAGCATAAAAGCTCTCAAGTGTTCTAGAATCAAATCTTGAATGTTATCCTCGATAATAGGGTACATATAAGAAGTCAATCCAAAACAGCTATTCACAGAATCCAAAAATGTCAGTCAACAGAGATCCGATATTTACGAACTCCAAGACTACCATATTTTATAGTCAAACATGCAAGATTCCATTTATCTTGAGTAAAATGTGAGTTTGATATACTTTCAATAGATGTGTTGAAGCTATCATCTAATCACCTGATAATGTCTGGAAATAACCAAGAAGGTGATGTGAGCAATAAATAATACGATTTTGGCGCACCACGACAATGCTTAAATAAGAAATAAACCACGTGAGATCTCAAATCTTTAAGACTCTAGACGTGGAATCATTTTTGGAGCAGAAGAAAATGTTACACTTAGAAGCATTAATTACCAGCCCTAAAGATTTGGCGTTTGAAATAACTTTCTGAAAGTTTAATAAAATCTATTCAGGATCACCACAAATAGTGCTATCATAAAGATGAAGGTAAGCATAACTCAGACATCAAACTCTCTAAAATAGACTAAATTTTTCTAATTTCCTGAATCTTTTGTTCTTTTTTGTAAATCGTTGTAAATAAATAGGTTTTCTTTTTAATTTATATTTATTTTTAAGAACCGTAATTTTGCCTTCAACTGAATCCATCTTTACCACCACTATAATAGTCTCTTCCCCCTTTTTCCCTATATGTGATGTCTTTTCTACTTTAACTTTTACACCAATGTGTATTTCCAGTACCTGTTCTACTTGCTGTTTTAGTCCTTCTTCTATCCATTCGACATGTTTAATAATTATTTTATCCCTTCGAGGCTCTCTATTTCTTTTTCCAAACTTTCTTCAATTTCTAAAATTTGCTCCTGTAACATTTTTCTCTAGGTATTCCATTGTTTTTTTTTATTTTTCATATTTTGTTTTATATTCATTGCTTCTTTCCTCATCTCATTTTAAAAATCTTTTCTCATCTCCTTACATCGTTTCTGAGCTAATCGCCGGTATTACGTTTACCATATCTGTTTGATTTTCAGTTGCTGTGTTTGACGTAGTTTGTTTTATTGGTGAACGTTGTTATATATTTGCTCTCTTTGAATATCTCATGTAATCTTTCCTCCTCCGGGTTTTTTTTGTTTAATTTTTAAAAGATTCTTCAATTGAGCCAGTACTAGATACTCTGTTTCTATAATTTTTGTAATTTATTAATGAATTTTTTCCTATTTATAGACAACCACACTTCTTCTCAAACATATTATTATTATTCAGTTGGCCAGCTAATTTTTTCCACGTTTATTTCTTTTATCCTTGTTACGGGTTTATTTGCAAAAGTAAAACGTATGTCGAGAGCCTTCTTAAAAACATGTATCGTGTGTAGCACTTTACGACGAAAGTCGAATTTGCCTCGCATGTTGCGAATTTTCCATTGGTTAACATAAAAATTAACAAACGTGTCGAAGAGGACGAGCGGACATTTTCTACTTCTTTTCTACTTGGGTGTTTCGGCGTGCCTCGTGAAGTTAAAATTTTACACATAAATTATTAATGTGTGCTTTAATAATTCCAAGTTGAATTGGTGTTTAAATTTAAATCCGACCGCATTTACCGTAAGTACTTCTTTTCCTTTTTGTTTTGTGGTTGTGTTAGTTCTAATTACGACGTATGCGTTAGCACGTGCGTTGACCTCATATTATCATCGTGTCTTACATCTGGATAATTCCTGGGGGTGCTGGAATGGCACGTATGGCCTTAAAATCAACTTGGACAAAACCAAGACCCTCACTACAGATGGCTTAATGGCAGCTGTATGCTTAGATGGCTGCTAAATTGATAAGTCCGACAATTCAAATACCATGGTCCCGTAGTAGAGGAGAAGAAGGTGGTTACTCAGCAGAAGTGCACAGCAGAATCGGCCAGGCTACCAATGCTATTGGCTCTCTCAGTTTGTACTTATGGAAAAAGTGAAATATCTCTGTGCACTTGTTCGGATCATTAATCATCCCTGTCATGCTCTATGAATCCGAGATTTGAACTTTGGTAAAGGCCAAGGGAACCAAATTGAAAATCTTCCAGATACGTTGCCTGCGACGGATATTAGACATCAGCTTGTGCGATCGCATCTGAAATGACGAAATCAGAGCCCGTTGCAATAACCAACCAACCATCAATGAAGAAATCTAGCGACGCTGGCTAAAGTGCCTACCATTCAAAGTCCTATCGAGACAGCGCCCACCATAGTGGAAAATCCAATAGACAGCAACTCGAAAATGACCCCCGGAACCGACGTGACATTTTTCTGAAACAAAGAAAAAAAAATAACAACGCTTGCAATAATGAATAAAAATTAAGTTGGTTTGTTATGTTGTCTCCGCTGATTGATATGCATCTTCTCTAGCATCACTAAAGTTTTGAAGTTGGTATATTATATAAGTTTCGTCTGTATTAGTTTTTACACATTGGGGAACTTTTACAACATTAATTTGTTGTAGAACAGTTATCCAATTATTTAATTTTTTATCAAATTTTGTTAGGATCATATCAGGACGCACGGATCCCTCATGGAAGGTGCAAATGTTCTCATACGTTCTTGGCAAAGTTTTAGTAATACATTTGTCGGAAGGAAAATCTTTTTCACCATATTTTTATTTTTTATATTATGTTGTTACTTTTATTAATGAAACATAAAGGCTCATTCACATTAATTTATGTTAACAGCGTCTAAGAATTGCGATAGATTTCAAATATGTGTTGATAACTTGCGAATATGACATTTTGGTTACAATTATTTTATTTTGGAATTTTGAAGTCGTGTGCCCAGTTCTACTTTACATTTGAGCGATTAACAGTGATTATTACTTTACTTTCTTTCTTACACAAGGTTCTCTTCTAGTACTTCTTTTGCTCTTAAGTAACTGATTACAAGACAAATGTCATACGATAAATTGGACAAGAAACTTGCTTAAATTAATTCAAAGTTGTTCCAAGCGAAAAATTTAAGCGACTCTGGTATTCGTATGACTATATCATGAATAGATGGCAGTTTATTTTCTCTGACACGCAGGAAAATCTGCATGTCGGGTTGATAGTTACACCAATTTTGGCAAGATATCCGCTAAGTCGACAGTGCCTCGTCAGGAAGCCTGTGAGAATTCTTACATGGTTTTTGTTTAATGGTAAGAAATCTTTATGGTTTTTGCCGGTGAAATCAGTTAGTAGAGTTTTGGACTGTTTCAGTAATGGTAGCCTACATCTTTATCTGTTTCTGGGCTCAAAGTATTTCACTTATTGCCGGCTTGCCAATATAAAAAACGTTTCTGGCCCTATGAACGGCGTGGCTGCCCCTTTCCTGGTGAAATCATCCTTCTGTTTGTTGCCAGAAATCCCAATGTATCTCGGGACTCAAGCTAGGGTGACCTTATTAAATTCTCCTAGTTTATTTAGTTTCTTTTTACAAGTTCTCGCCTTCCTCGATATAATAACATAGTTGCTCAGAGCTGAGAAGCAGAAGATATTGGTAAGTAAGGTCCTGTTCAAGTGTTTGAGTTTTGGACCTCCTCTTTTTTTGTCTTTTCAGGCGCAGCAACGTCTCCCTGTCAATAACAAAATGGAAGGGGTCAGTCTCAAACGATCCTCAAAACTTACTGTGTGGGAGGTGCGCATTGATGCCGTGATTCATTTGCACGCGAGGCTCTGTACTCTTTCGAGTTTCTTCTTGTTAGTCCGAAAGTTTGCTCTACCAGACGACTATACTTCACGTAATAATGGGAAGAACCATCATGCAATGCATACAGTTTGACTGAGTTGCTGAAACCGACGACTGTACAACTAACCAGAATTGGCTTAATTCCGCCGAGTTTCTTTTTACGGATGAAGGTGACCAGCATGGTTTTGCTGGGGATAATTCCCAGGCTGGCCGATCTTTACCACCTTTTTACCAACTCCAATCCTGCTTGTACTATGTCACAAAGAATGTGGGTGCAAGTATAACAATGTCGCCAGTATAGGTTTGACAGTAGATTTCTTTGCAAAGCAAAACTCAGACAAGACGTTCACAAGTAGAATCCAACTAGGGCCGACAACGTACCGATTTGGGGGCATCCTGTGGTGGTACTCACCACAACGGTGGAGTGTCCCAGCCTAGCTTTAGTCCTTGTGATTGTCAGAAGTTCTGCTAACCATCTGACAATAGGGAGTGAATCTGCTTTGCTTTCAACGTACGGAGCATGAAGCTGTGGTAGTTTCCTGCTGTTCTAATGAGTTGAATGAACTGCGAGTACTGTTGTTTTGTTATAATTATCCACCAATTTCTGTTGCGTCTTGAACATCTTGAACAGAAAAGAGTAGAGGCTTAAGGCTTTAGGGTTGGTGGCGTCTTCTTTCCAGCCTTTGGTATAAATACCACTATTTTTGCAAATAGACAGGGGTAATCCATGCCCGAGGTTTTGTACGGGCTTGACAAGCTTATTGCCGAGGAGAGCCTAACTGGATTACAGATGGTTTTATCCATCTTATATGATTCTGCGCAGGGCTTCCGACAACCAAGAGTGTGCGTGGGCAGAAGGAGAAGATGTCTCTGTATGAATGTAAGCTTTCGAGGCTGTTGTCACTAAGATTATTATCTTCTGGGTTCAGCCGTGTCCGTCCTTCCTTCCTTCGTTCTATGCTTGACGTTTCGCTAACCATGCTAACACGGCTCAACTCGGAAGATCATAATCTTAAGATGTCTCTGCTTCGCATCGTCCGTGACGAGTGGAGAAGATATATTTGCAAAAGGACATGTAGCCGTTAAGCTTTGCCCTTCTAATCCTGCGATTGCATGATGACAGCTGGCTCTTACACCTTTCACACTCTCCCAGTAGCTTATCTCTGTTCCAAACACGGGTCACTGTTCGTGGATCTGTTCAGTTGCAAACATTGGTGGTCAAGAACGCAAATCATTAAATGTAATTTGCTTATCAAAGCCAAGTCGTTAAGCAAGTAAAGTTTGCATTTGCTAATAGAAAGTGAAACCACGAGATCATAATTGTGTTGATTTAAATTCTAATATTATTTATTCAATGGCGCACGTGATTGTGAATGATATTAATTTTTTACTACTCTGTACATTTTCTATATTTAAAGGAGGGTTTGTAAACATTCATAATTTAACGGATGAAGCTACATTATGGCCTACGAATCTGAAGGGTATCTGAAATTCAGCAATATTTTGTACACTCTGTCCTGATTATTTGTTTTTTCATTATTTTTTTCGTCATTGTCGTGACTGGCGCTTGGACTGGTTCATTATGTCGTCATGCATTGGCTGTGATGTTATATTTTATGTTCTTATTTACCTTCTATAATGTTTACAAACTTAATTAATATTATTACATATGAATACTAAGGTGGATAAGGGTTTCCATGTTTAGGCTTTAGTGGTTTTCCTAAACCTTGAAGTAAATGCTTTGCCAAGACGAACTAATCCACAATTGCACACGGTTTCGTCACCACACTATACAGGTTTATACTGATCTTCTGGGCCACCATACATAACACTTACATTATATTTAAAATGTACCATACGAATAAATAAATAAATAATACGTCATCGGTAAAATAAAATTATAAAATTAACAAAAAACACGATTCCTATGCTAGATTCGAACCGAGGACCCGCGCATGTAAAACGCCATTCAACGGTATTAACCGTAAAAACACTCCAGTAACATTAATGCGATGCGTTATATAAATGTATTTTAATTAGGAACGATCAATTTATAAAAAATATTTAAAATGTTTTATTCATTTTCGTTCTTGTTGTTTTAACAATTGTTTTTTGATATTGGATAAAACCTTTTACTCTTACCGTTCTGAAGTTATCCCGGTTGAGTCAATCTGCGCATGCGTCGAATTTTTCTCTGAAAATGATGAAATCGCGATTACAATAACTCTGAACGATACCATGGCACGATAACTGAACTTTTCATGTCCACACAATTTTTAGAATTGTAAACTTTTTGCTAGGGGTTTTGAATAAGATAGTTTAAGACCTAAGACCTAAAACGCAACATTACTGCTCAATATACAAAGTTAGGCGCTTTTGAAATCGTTTTTTTTACTATAAATTAAAAACGGTTTATGCGGTTTTAATAAAATAATGGTCATTCGTGTTTCATTTACTTCCAGTATTAGTATTTTCTATAAATTTTATCAAAACATTCGACTAATTATACTAGCTTACCGTGCCAAATCTTATTAAAATCTCATACATCGTTTTAAATTTATAATAAAAAAACGATTTCAAAATTTTAACTTGAAGGCCACATAGCCCCTAAACTAAGCGACTTTAGACTAAGATAAGTTTATTTAAATTGGCTTATTTTGGTCTAAGGAATATGTGGTAGACGCGTGTAAAGACCTTTTACAGACACCCTGTATATTCGAAAATATCAATATCTGAAAAAATAAAATTATGAACTTGTATCGTTCTCTAATTAATTTGAATTTGCTCTGTAAAGCAAAAATAACTACAAATCTCTGCTTACTTCTTGTAAAATTTAGACAATATTTAAGTATGCATCTCTGATGAGCTCTATAAAAGATAAATGAAATCGAGCGTTCTTTTACTTACTAATTTTAAATTACTTGACTGCAATATTGAATTTGTTTGATTTCCTTTCAACTAATTCTGTAGTTCCGCATTGCATTTTTAGTTGGTACTAGTAGGTAACATATTAGTAACATAATTAATCCATTTAAGTTTAGTCTACTTACCCTCGAGACGTTTCTCGGTACATACTTCTCTATATGTTCGGCAATATAACAAGACCTTGATAAATAGGCGACTATTTTGATTGCATCTAAGAACTTTAGCTCGAGGGCTTTAATCTTTAATTAATAACGCCAGTCGAGACAAATTGTAAAATTTATTTACGAGAACTTTTAGTAGTAATTTAGTAGCAATAACGAAAAATCACGTGAATGCTTTTTCCATGAACGTGTTAGGTTACAAATTCAAATATGACAGGCGAAGCAACTAACCCTTAAAAGGAAAAGTCACTATAAGTTACTGTCATCTTTGACATAACAAATAAAAAGATGAATTATCAATTAAACTCCCCTTACCATTTTGGAATATTCAACCCATACATTAATAACGGAGGGTAATATAAACACTTATACAGTGCATACAAAGACTTTTAATTAATATGTTACAGTACGATAGTTGCTATTGCTGGAGAAGACTACGCTATTGTTGGATCTGACACTCGCTTGTGCAGCGATCATATAATAATTACAAGATATGCAAATAAACTGTTCGAATTAAGTAATAAGTGTGTGCTCGGGTGTTGCGGATGTTGGTGTGACGCATTGACATTTACTCGCATCGTAAATGGTAGAATATGTCTCTACAAATATGAAAACAACAAAATAATGTCAATAGAAGCGATAGCTCAAATGCTCTCTACGATGCTTTACTTTAAGCGATTTTTTCCTTACTACTTATCAAATATTCTTGTCGGTTTAGATAACAATGATAAAGGGTGCGCTATTTAATTACGACCCAATAGGTCATTATGAACGAACTCAATATGAAGCTGCTGGTACAGGTGGTCCTTGGCATCTTCAATTTTGGATAATAAAGTGGGTTTAAAAATATGGTTAATGTGGAAAACAAACCGATTGATGTAGATGATGCATTAACGTTACTGAAAGATATTTTTACCGTTGTTGCCGAAAGGGATATATTTACAGGAGATGGTGTAAATATAAACGTTATTACAGAGGGCGGTATCGAGCGCACCAATTTTCAATTACGAAGTGATTAAGTTGGCTTTATTTAATAGAATTCTACAACAAAATGGTATCTTAAATTTAATTTAAAATGGTCGCACGAATATTACTTACTTTTTATATTAATTTTATCTTTATACTAATTCTTTCATATAATTTATGAAGAGTTTTTGTAATTACAACTAATAATTTATATACAAAATGAAATAATATATACTAATACAATTTAACCTAAATATGTTTCAAAGTTAGGTAATCCAAAAAGTTGATTGAGAAAGAAAATTCACACTATTATAAAGGGTGGCGGGTGGATCATTAAGCATAAACGTAAGTTAACAAAGTTTCACTACACTTTGATGTTTTATGTTGACCCATTGAGGGATTAACTAATTTTGCCATAAACCTGTTACTTTAACTAAATTTCAATATAATTACGACAATATTTGTGTTTAGTAACCGAACTGAATCGGATAAAATGTCTGAATATTTCGAAATGGAAAACGTAAAAAAATGGTTGTTGACAAAGCGTATATGACGAAAATTAGAAAACGGTTTGTAATACTTAACAGGTAAGAGGAGATTTATTTTCTGCTTCCATTAGATTTTTGTCTGATTTATAATAGAATGTTTTTCTGTGTAACCAGGATCGTCAATTTACGATTATCATCTTTAAAGTAGTTAAAGTTTGCGTTTTTAAAGGCAACTCTACTCAAAATTGTTTAGATCAATATTGGAAATGTAAGTAATTTCTGTTTTATTATTTTTCGTGAGGTTCATGCATTACTATTGCAGTTCGATACGTTCTATACAGTTCAGTTTAATGACTAATTGGCACAACAAAATCCCTTTTTTTCCTCCTTAGTTACCTTCATACGTGTGTCAGTCTAATTAAGTTTGAAAGTTATGTATTGATTATTATTAAACTTAGTTTACTAATTTTTTTTGGTTAATTGAATAAATACAGTCTATTAACATTTTGGTCTTATACGAACCGGATTTTTGTTGCATTTTTTCGATTTGTAGGTAGAAAAAAATTTTCTTATACGATAGATTTCACATTAGTATTATTCTTACAGTAGTAGTCAGATGTCGGCCATAACTTCATTATTATATATATATCAATAGCCATAGTGGTAACTGCAGAATTACGAACGGCTCCTACGTACACATGTTTTGCCTTATTGAGACTCATCAGTGTAAGGTAGTTCGAAGCAAGTCTACAAAAATCCCATTAATATTTTCTATTTATATGCGAAATTTTAATGCATGAAACAGCAAAGTTCATAAATACCTGGTGTGAACAGAGCTTCAGTGAAATTTCAGTTTATTTATTTATTCGTATGGTATATTGTCATTATTGTATTGTGATGTAAGTGTTATATATGGTGCCCCAGAAGATCTGTATAAACCTGTATAGTGTGGAGACGAAACCGTGTGCAATTGTGGATTGCATTCGCTTTAAGGTTTAGGAAAACCACTAAAACCTAAACATGCCAACCCTTACCTCCCTTAATTTTTATGTGTAGTAATGTTGATTAAGTTTGAAAACAGTGTAGATGGTAAATAAGAACATAAAATGTAACAGCACAGCCATTTCATGACGACATATAATAACCGCCAGTTACGACAATGACGATAATAATAGTAGGTTAAAGAAATATCAAACAAAATAATGGAAAAACAGATAATCAGGACAGGAATACAAAATATTGCTTAACTTCAGATGTACTTCAAATTAGTAAGCCCTTATACAGCTTCTCCGTTAAATTATGAATGTTGACAAACTCTCCTTTAAACTTTGTTAATTGGCAATCCTCCACAATATGTGCAACGGTCCCTGGTGATGCGAGCGGAGTCAACGTTATAGTTAAAACCGTCCTTTACCATAGCCATTAAATGGTGTTTCATACGGTAATCTTCTTAAAATCCGCAAAACTACGGATCTATGAACAAAATCCAAATTTTCTACAATAACCCATGGCACGATGAGACAAAGGGAAATTTACCTAGTGATGAAGATTTACATACAAACATCGTAACGCATACTTGCAAAACATGGTAAAATAAACCCCTTTAACTAATCTTCATATAATTACCTTGTAGCATTTAATACGTCATGCTCATCATCAACTTAATTGAGTCGAATCGAGGCTTTCTATGAACCTACAACGGTCAATTATTCAGATAAAGTCGCACGTACCGCCACTAGAATTTGGAATGCAAACAAAAAACCACCAGCATTTTGTCAATTACAATGTACAAATGCTGACGACCAGGAAGGATAATTTAATCGACTTTGCTGACTTTACAATAATCTACAAAACGCATATAAATAGTAGGATCATCAGCAGCACAAGACACTCACAGTTCACGAATGTCTAGTAACGTACAGTTACTACGCAGCGTACGTACGTAGTAACGTAGTACGCGTTCATATCTGTGTCAGCAATTACATTATTCATGTAAATATAACTAGTGTAATATAATGTAATAAACTGCACGTAAATCGACCGTTGATATTCATTCATCCTCAGAGACTACAACCGGTTCGTTGTTATGAACCCCTATAACACCACAGTAATTATTTAAAGAAAAATGCAATTAAGACGCAATATTGAAATTACACAATTTACATAATTACACTCAGTTTTCCGAGACATTTGGCTTTGCACTAAACAAGGAATAAACCGCAGTTTTCCATGGATCAGGTGCTGAAAACAATAAATTATTAAACCCAAATGTACAGTAAATAACGCTTTTTAAAAACAATTTATAGTCCAGTGCATTTAGAAATTGACCCACCATTTTTGTATACATTTTTTCTCTTACCCTCCATTTGAAAGGGTTTTCCTTGGTAAGTTATACTTTAAGTTTGCGCACCCCTAAAACCAATCCTTTCGTCGCCATCTGGTATTTGTTTTTGGAATTTTTATATCTCGCGTTCTGATTATCTCACAGTCATAAACTTGGTGTCTTTGGATTTGTTTTGAGTTATATTTTCAAAAGTGTTATATGACAAAAAACTGTGCGTTTAACGGAAAAAAAGTTATTGCTGTTCAAAGTCGACAGAAAGACTTAAAAAAGGTTTTTTTTCTTTTCGGCTCCTATCTTTTTTCCAGTCCACGTGACGCTTTTTTGGGAGAGAACTTTATTAAAGATAAAGTAATTTCTAGCATTTACAAAAAAAAAATTATTCCGATGCGACCATTTCTCAACCGTCAATCGAAGCGCTAAGTTGCTATGTTTCGTGCGGGATTTCGAAATACGCTGAATAGTGCTCGCGTTCCGCGCTTCATTTCGTCGTAATACTACTTGTCTTTTGTTAATTTATTAAGATAAACGATTGTTATGTACGATACATTTTTAAATATACCTATTTGTTCAATAAAAATTTTGTTGGAGTGTATTTTTATTTAAAAATGAACATTTCGATGAGTTTAATGACGACTTTATTTTTTCCAAATATTTAATTACACTATTGCTATTTGTTACTAATATATTGGTACAGTAAGAAATTTCTTTGTTTGAACGCAGAACTGTGTTTATATTGAAACAATTAATATTTCGACGGGTTTTACCTTTATGAAGACATTTTTTTCTGCTTTTTCCGAACTCAATTCCGCACTACTCTTGAGGTTGAGTTCACGGCCAGTTTTTTTATGTAGTTTCCCCGATAGACCTACTCCAAAGTTTTCACTTTTCTTTAGTGAATTCCTCACCCTGCCATGATATTGATAGCCATCGTCATTTTTATTCTCACTTATCACAGGTGATTGGCTTGTTTTTGGTTTCAATGAAGCGGTTGATCTTGGTAAAGGTACCATCGTTGTAAGTTTGTCATCAACTTCGTTGTCTTCGTCATTCGAGTCCTCTACATCTTCTTTCGCACTTATGCAGGTTTCTCCATAGCAAATCTTGCACAGAACAGAACAATTCAAACCTGCTTTTTGACATCCACAAACCCTGCTCAGTTGGTTGTACATCCACAGAATACAAAGTCCAGAAGTATGCGTGGTATCGGTTCCTGATCGGTTGTCATTGGTTCTAAGTGCATTTATTTCTGCATCGATTTACTTTTGCAAAAAATACAATTTTTGCCAAATACAGGGTGGGCCAAAACCGACGAAACAGAGCCAATTGCAGCCACATCGATAATTAAAAAAAATTCAGACCTCTCAATTTAATTTCTGAGGGGGACATTTTTTGAATTTTTTCAATTGCATTAATTGTTTCTGCAATATCTTTTGTTTTTTAATGACAATATCCGCGAAATCATATGAGGGCTCTCTAAGGGTTTTTGTACGGTTGTTCTAGCCGAACGTTCGAAGGAAACTAGCAACATGTAGGGTTTTTTGAAAAGTATTTTTTGTCATCTATCTGATTTTGCACATTTAAAAAGTTGGGTTAAAGGCTAAAAAGATGCCCCCCTCAGAACTAAAATTGGCGGGATTGAGTTTTTTTTTTAAATATCCCTGTATAAAAGTTCTATCTATCAACAACAATACTATCATTTTATTATCAATTAATATGTACCGCATATGTACTTCGTCTGTAAACGGGTGTGTTTATACTTCTAATATTTTTATGTTTGCGGATATTTCAAAATGGCACAGAATTAAAAAAAATGTCAAAAAAAATATCTATATTTTTCTTGGTCATTTTTTGAGAAATACATTAGCATATTGACAGCATGACACCTATTCCTACACGGTATTCTTTGTAGGTACATCTTGTAGGTATGTATCAAATAGGTACAAAGAATACCGTGTAGGAATAGGAAACTTAATTGTGTTGCCGAAACGCCGACAAATAGAATCGCCGATCTTTTGTTACCTATCCCACTCCTATAGTAGGCCTTCTGAGTAAGGGAACCAACAAGAAGTTAAAATAAAGGAGTATATGAATATATGAATGTATTGTTTACAGCCGTGCTCACCGTAATATAAAACCATAGATTTGTCAACGGTTTTCTGGTAAGAGTTACATTTCTATAAACTTTTGATTGAGGCGTTTAAAAACAACTCTAATTTAGGCTTTATCGCAATTATTTATATTATTATTGTTAAAAAATTTAGGTATGACATTATAAATTTATACCTATTACGCGATACAGCTTTAGATACTATTGACGATGTCAGCAGCCTTTTGTCAGTACAACCGCCTTCTCGACAGAACAACATATCCACTCAATATATAGTATTTTCGCTGTAGCTTTGCGGTTAAGTGATTAGCGCTTAATTTCAGAAATCACATACTCTTATAGTGTTGTCCTCTTCTAACATTTTATATTATACCTACCTAAAATATTGGGCATGTCTAATCGCCTCGAGCAATAAACAGGTAAACAACACCATTAAGTATTGTTTGGTGACAATGGAATAATGAGCTCCCTTTTGTTCAAATGTAAACTTTTAAATAAGAAGTCAGGGTTCTAAACCATTTATTTTTTTATAATTGTTACATTATATTGATATCTCCTCATTACCACATTCATCGTCATTTTCACTATCACTGTCTTCGTTCTCGCTGTCAGTTTCATCATCTTCTGCTAAGTTTATTACAATATTATTTACTACACAATGCTTCCTAATATTTTGAAGCTTTTGCCAATAATCCATAATTATGTAGAAATTTTAAGTACCACTGACTTTCACAAATATTGAAGCATACAGTTTGCAAGTGGAAATCCCTAATCACTTAACCGCAAAGCTACAGCAAAAATACTATAATTACTCCTAAAAAGCTTCTATTTCTTGAAGAGTAAAATCATATCGATTACTTTTGCGCACCATCAACTCTAAAATATAATATCGAAAATAATTTTAAATAAAGCAAGAGGTGACTGTTCGATTATTTCATATTTTTTAGCATGCCAGTTAACATTGATTGGTTTCACAATATTGCTCATAACTTCAGCGTCGCAATTTCGCGTTATTTATAACCGCCTTAAACTGTAATCTTGAACCTAATTTACAGTATGTGTATTTGTTTTTACAAATGGAATGTTAAAAATTAGGGTCACTGACAAATTAACTTCTATGTCACAAGAAGCGAGTTGAGTTAACGGAAATAAATATCAACGGAAGGCGTGGGTTTATGAAAACTTCAAAACAAGCACACACAATTAACAGATTCCATTTCAATAAGTACTAGCTGAATAAAGAAACTGCAGAACCTAAATAGTCAAAAGTCGAACAAAGAATCTATTGATAAAACACATCAATTGTAAGATAAGTTTCATTATGAAACCCAAACATCACGTAGTCAGAAAACAACTTCTAGGAACTTGCGGGAAATGCTAAAACCGGATTAAAATCATTAATCTCAATTGGATTTCTAAACAAAAATTTTAATAAGCAAAATTAATAATATACGCGATGGAGTTAACATTTAAAAGAAAAGACTTTGAATTAAATTATGTTTTTATGGGACACAAAAAAAATCCTTTACAGTAAAATCCTTAAAATAGTCTACTTCAAAATGAAGGTAACATACAGTACAACTTTAGTAAAATAAATGTATCCTAAAACCAAGGTAACAAGCTTTAAGTGGTTTTAAAACAGCACGAAAGAAGTTTCCATGTCGTCTTTAATAAAGGCAAGAAAAAATTGCGAAATGGAAATAAAATTATTTGTAGTTTCATTGCACCGCAAAACGTACAACGTGGCGTTCGTATTGTCTTTGCAGAAAAAACAAATCTTAACAAAATTGTCGTTAATTTAATTTTTACTTCTAACAAGTTTAAAGATTTTTCAAAAATATCGGATAGTGTTGAAATTTTACAGCCGACTTTAACTTAGTCCTTTGTTACTGTTTATTATAGTATAACAAACTATGTGTGTAATCACGTTTCAGTTCAAGCTATCGTATTGTTGAATGAGTGATAATGTAGATTATAACTTACCCACGTGAATTTTGCAGCACGAGTTGTCAGGCGAGTATTAGATGAAAATAAAATTAAGTAAAGTGTCGATTAGAAAAATGGGATTTTCTTCCATTAATTTGTCAAAATTCATTATGTGCACAATTTGTTCGAAGGAAATTAAAATTTAATGTGCTTCAGAATACCGGGAACTGCCATTAGTCGTATACGGACAAGTATACATGGAAAAATTGAAAATTTGGAGAATGACTAAAACCAATAGAACCAACACAACTAAAATAATTTCCAGTTTTTCTGACCATTCCGGTTGTACCGGAAGTCGACATCAACTTCGTTATTTTAAATGGAACGTCCTATATTTTTTAAGTCACATGGAACACTCTGTATTTTTTACTCTTTAGTGTGCAGGTTAAAATTCTCTTTCAAATCATATAAGCATTATTACCATTACGGCTACTACTTTTGGAGATATTTGCAATTTTCTACTATTGGGGCGTAGCAGATCTGTTGTGTTAACTGTTAACGTGCCGACATGAATGGAATCACAACCCTCAAATAATACTAATCATGACCAATTCGATCACAGATCTGGTACGCCCCAATAGTAAATAATTACAAATATCTTTAAAAGTAGTTGCCCTAATCCTAACAACGCTTAATTATTTGAAAGATAATATCAACCGGCACCAGACAGTCTGAAAAATACAGGGTGTTCCATTTGACTTAAAAAAGTTATTGCTCTTTGAAGATGTCAAAATGCAACAGCAAATATGATACACTTAGTATTACATTTTTAATCTATGGACACATCTTCGTTTGCTATAGTTTATTCTCTTTATACAAACCAAAAATTAACCCGATATGGAATTTAAGAAAAAAGTTACAGATTTTTCCGTGAACTTTTGCATCTATGAAAATTTTACCAGAAAAATTAATATCTCGAAATCTATAACTCTTAGCTACAGGGAATGTTATACAAAGTGATCCTAAAATTTGACGTAGAATCCGAAAATGCGTTAATATATACGGTGTTCTATTTAAAATAACGAAGTTGATGTTGACTTCTAGTACAACCGGAAGTATCAGAAGAATGAAAATATTTTAGTTTAGTTTGCCATATTGATTTTTAGTCAGTCTCCAAATTTTCAAATTTTTTCTATGTATGCTTTTCCGTATACGGCTAATGGCAGTTCCCGGTGAGACACCCTGTATAAATAAATAAATTATACATCGATTTTTAGATTAAATTAGTTTACATGAATTTTTAAAACTTCATGCAACCTTGAATGTCATGAAATATCTCTTTCAAGTTTCTTATTTTAATAAGAATTCTGTACACACTAACTTTAATATTTAAAATGTTGCGTTATTAAAAATTAAGAGCAGTCTCGCGAATATTCAGGCATAATTTATTTTGGATTGTTAATAAACTGAATTTTTAATTTTTGCATTACGATTTGGTAACCAGATTTCGTGATGTTTTATTTAATTATGGAATGGAAAACCCTACAACTAGATATAAAAAATTCAACAAAATACTTTATATGCGTATATTTGTTGCAAGTGTATGCCTCTAAATGCCAGTACCGCAGTATTATGTAACTACATAATTGGATTAAATTATATAAATATGTATTACAAGATTAGCTCATATTCGTATGTCTGTAACACAAAATTAACAGAACAAAACAAGCGCATCCATGAATTTAGCCTTTTTTAGTTTATGGTATTCGTGCTTAAATTAACCATAATATAGTGGTATGAATTGTTTATTCGTTCGGTGTGAAAAATTAATCGCGTTAAACGTTTTAAATTGAATTTAATAATATACCAACGTTACTATTATATTGTTGCATTATCTTCCTTCTGTACTTGTAATTTAATATTAAAGGATTTTATTTAAAGACAACGAGGAAAGGTTATTATAGATCAAATGCTAATCGTTGAGGGACTTATGTTTAAAATTAGATACACGCACTTTGTATATAAATTATACCTAAATAGAGAATAATAGGTATGTAATTTTTATTTATTATTGTACCGTTAACACAATTTTTATGTGCGAAATTGCTTTAAAATATTTGAAAACCTGTAATATTCTATACTCAAAATTAGTTTAGTTTCTTTTTTAAAGTAAAGTATTTAAAGTAAAAACTTAAGTAACAATCCTCGCACTATGGGGCGGTGCCCCATCTTGTTGAAAAAATGTATTTTGCCTAATCTCTACTATAACATTTTCAATTAACTCGGACAATTGTTATTTTACAAATTCTAAATATTGTTTTGGATCAATTATTCTATCGTACACCATGCCTGAAAATTTTTTTCCCTCTGCCAATGTGGATTGTATGCTATTTTTAGTATCATCTATTGTGAGTAATAGTTATTTGTCCAACACGTGTGGAAAGCGATTCTTTTTCCCATTCGAGCTCGAGTTGCTTCACGAGCGTACCGAGTGAGAGTGGAAAAAGGCTTTCCTCATGTGTTAGACACAACATTTTTTCCACGACATTCCCCACAAAAATAACCTAATGAAAGAAGTAATATTTAATAGGTGGGTCCCAATAGTCTAGCTACAGTATTCTGTAGTATCGGTGTGGTCTCAATCTGCCGCGTAATGCTAACCAATAAATGTATGGTAGTTATTTTTAAGAGTCTAAATATAAGGTATTAAATTAAACAAACCTGATTGAATACTAAATTATATTGTTTAACTAAGTACTAGACGCATATAGTTCTAATGACACATTTGCATTTTGTAACGCGACAGCAAAATACAAAACTAAAACAAATCGGATAATATAAATGTAAAAGTAATTAGACGTTCCCAACTAGGGAGTCGCTACTGAATGATTTTATCTCTGTTATGGACGTATGAAAAACATCAAATTTACGTAGAGCACTGTTGCTGCATACAGAGAAAATAGGAGATTACTCCAACACACGCGTATGAGGAGTGGGTAGGTAGAAAGTGGTAGGAAAACGAGACCCAGGTCGAGGAACGGAAAAAGATAATTTTGTTAACAATTCAGGACAATTGACAAGGTAGTGAATAAGTTTGTATAGAAACAGAAGAGAACGACTACTTAAATCAGAAAGGTTGAATCTAGCCAGAAGATCAGATTGCGGGAAACCTCTATGAGGGTAAATCCCATCAACGTGATAAGCTAGAAGTTTCAAGAATTTGCGATGAATGTTCTCCAGAGCGTGGATATGAACCTGATACGTAGGGTTCCAAACTACCGAGGCATACTCTAGCCGAGTTTGAATGAGGGTTCTGTGCAGCAAGAGAGGTAAGTCAGCGCTTAAAAAATCTGTAGAGTTTCCGATAATAAAACCAAGAAAGTGAAACAATAGATCGAATGTGCGAACTAAAGGACAGAGACGATTCAAAAGTGACACCCAGATCTTAAAAAGCGCTAGAGCGAGTAATGGAGACGCCGGAAAAAGAATAGTTAAAAAGAATTGGGGACTTTGCTCTGGTATAAGAAACGATGTGACATTTAGAAACGTTTAGATCTAAATGGTTAGACCGACACCATTTATCAAAAGATTTAAGTCTTCTCTGAAGCACAAGAGCATCAGACATATTACTTATAACCTGAAATATCTTCATGTCATCCGCATACAGTAGGCAATGATAATCGAGAGTAGGTGCGACGTCATTGAGAAAGATATTAAATAATAGGAGGCCAAGAACAGACCCGAAGGGACACTTGAGATACCTGACCGGAAGCCAAGCAGCTCAACAAATTGGGTTCTATCACATAGGTAACTCTTTAGTAATTGTACTAAGTTGTTAGTCAAACCAAAAGCGTGAAGCTTCGAAATGAGAATCTCATGGTTCAACTGATCGAAAGCCTTACTAAAATCGGTGTACACAACGTCGACCTGGAAACCAGAATCCAAGGATTCAGCAAGAAATTGGTGCATAACTGTTAAATTGGTAATTGTGGAACGCCCTCTAATAAAGCCGTGTTGACAGCTGTGAAGCTTTTGGGAGATTCTAGAAGCGATGTGGTTATATAAGCAAAATTCGAAAAGTTTTGAGAAGTTACAGAGAAGCGCGATGGGACGATAGTAGGATCTGTCGCATTTTTTGTGAACGGGAACAATTTGAGCAGATTTCCAATTAACAGGAATGCGTCTCTGTTGAAGGATCAGATTGAATATGTGAAGTAACGGCATCGACAGCACAGAAATGCAGTCTCGCAAGAAGAAAGCAGGGATGAGATCAGTGTCTGCGGTAAGTGCGGGCTTAATCTTTTTTATAGTGAAAAGTAGATTAGACTCGACGAAATGTTTAGGCAGAGAGATCACGTCAACAACCTGATGTTGAGGTACAAAAGAGTGCTGGGCATGTACGTCGTTAAAGCAGCTACTAAAATAAGAAGCACTGTGAGCACCAAGATAAGTCATATTAGGAAGTATACCGGAGGAGTTACGGACTAGATTAATGCAAGACCAGAAATTATTAGGGTTAGACCAAATATCGGTCTCAATACGTCTCAAGAAGCATTTATGAGAAGTCTGAATATCAGTCTTTATCTTGCTGCGCAGCAGTCTAAACCGATGAAAAGAAGTAGGGTCATTAGATTATTTATAATTCCGCCAGAGAGAGTACTTCAGCTTGATATCAGAGATGATAGCATTAGAAAACCATGGCGGATATTTTGTTCTGGATTTCGGAGAGGACTTAGGGATAAATGCATTGAATGAGTTATAGATAACAGAATATAGTTTCTGTAAAGAGGAATCAACGGAGGAGTCTGTCAAGATAGGTGTTCATGATAGGGAAGAAAGATGTTTATATAAGGAGGCGTAGTTACCTTTTCTATAGTTGTAGGATGATGGAGGTCGTCGTCAACTATTGGGTCGCAGTTCCTGTCAAACAGACATGGTTTGGATGACAATAGAAGATCAAGTAACCTATTGTGGGAATTGCGGACAAAGTTGAACTGCTCAAGAGACAGTAAGGTGCAAAAAATATCTAATTTTTGAACACGTTCGGAGGTACAGCCAGAAAAGGAGAGATTGAATACAAATCTATATGCTGCACATGATAGTTGAATTTTACCGCAATGAGAACTCCGCCACCTCCGCTAGTGAGAAAAAATTAGTTTTCCTCACTATTTGTAGAGAAGAAACGTCTGTTTTCTAAGTATGTCGTGAAAAAAGATGTTTACAATTAGTTTCTATACTATTTTTGGTGATTAATCGACATACTAAACTTTACCACCAACATATTCCTGTTTTTCAAAATGTATACAATTCTTGCATTTTTGTTTTGATATAACTTATTTCTAATGTTTTGTATTTATAGTTCCATTTTTTAAGATTGCAAAAACGATGGTGACTGGATTATTGTACACGGATTTTTTTTTGTTGTCAAATTGTTGTTCCCATAAGACGTATCCACGGTTGTGTTTTAAGTTGACAACCGAGCATATTGTACAATAGTTCTCTTACTTATGGACAGTCCTAAAAGGACGAAACAGGTGTGGAGTGATTATCCATGTTTGTTTGCTATTGTACAGGGTGGTCAACTAAAAATGGACGCCGGCCATATCTCGGTAACCATTACAACTTGCCAAAAATTATTCTTTGTGATGGCTGCACGTCTAAGTGTCCAAGAAAAAATTGAGATTGTATTAATTCATGGTGATAATTATTGTACTTGTCGCGAGGCTGCAGGCACCCAAAATAAAAATGTTAATTACTCAACAGTTACAAAAATCATAAAAAAATTGAAAGAAAATGTATCGGTTGAAAATAAACATAAAATAGAGCAAAGAAAAAATGTACATAACTGGCAATGAAGACAATATTTTGAATGTTGTTTTAGCTACTGTGGAGAATCCGAGAACATCGTTATTGTAGATGGTGGTCAGATGAAAATCCGAACTTTAGAATCGAATGTTGGGATCAATATTCGTTTAAAATCAACGTTTGGTGTGGAATTTTAAATGATGAAATTGTGGGATCATTGTTTTTTAGAGAAAATTTAAATTCGGCAAGATATTTAGAAATGTTTCAGACATTTAAATCAAATTATTTGGATAATCTTCCTCTGAGAATCAGAGTCAACATGTTTTTCCAACAAGACAGCGTATCTATTCATTCAGCGGCAGCGGTTAAGTCATGGCTGAATTGAGAATTTCTGAAAAAGTATATAAAGAACGACCATTTAGAAATACTAAACATTTCGAATTTACAATTAGAAATTGTATTCGACAATAACCTCACACATGCTTCGAAATGTACATAGAGAAATGCATAAATGTACAATACTTTGTATAGAGAACGGTGGGAACCACATTGAATGATATTGGTACAGGTACATTCATATCTATTTTCACATATTTATTAATCTTTGGTTTTATGTTTGTGTTCTTGTTCTATTATTAATTAATGCAGGTTAATCGATAATATTTAATAATTGTGAATTTCTAAAGATAAGAAAACCATTTTTTGTTCATTTGTGGAAAAGAATGTATTAATAAAATTTTCTGACGTTATCTATGTAGTTTTTCAAGTTTGGATACAGAGAATAAGTTATTTTGGGGGATAATTGAAAATAATCTAATTTTCCACTTATGCGACATATGAAACTTACGATTTTTAGCGTAAAGCGTTCTATCAGATAATAACTTAACTCCGAAATATTTTCTTTCACGTAAAATACAAGGGTTGTAGAAAAAAAATTAAAACGGTAGAAAATATTCAAAGAACGTGGCTGAAATTTTATATTTGACATACTGTTTCAATTCTAAACAACTTATTCAAATAATATTTTTGTGTACCTTGAAAAATAAGGGAACTTTATTTTTGAGTCGCATTTATGTTTTTGAATCTACCCTGTACAAGAAAGAAGATATTTACATTTTTTCTAAGCTTATTTTATATTCGAAATCAAGCAGGCAGTTTTATCAAAAATAAAATTTTCTGAGAAATCAACAATAATTTTTTTTTCTGTTTGTGTCCAAATTTACGCCGATCAAGGTATTATTAGAAAATTTGCAATTTTCTTTGTTTGATGCTCTGTCTTATAAAATAAAGTGGTGGGGGTAAGTCAAACATTATTTTTTGCATATGCCAATAACACCTGATTGACTCAACGAAGTTAAATGCGTAAGGTCTCGTTGGAAAGATCTTATTTTTACTAAATCATTTGCAAAAAAACTTTGTCTGAATCACTCTTTTTGCATCAGCTAGGTGGCGCTATGTGACGTTACAATAATTATTATGAACAATTTAAATGGGGCGCTATATTTTTATTTACATGGTTAGATCGACGATGAAATTTCCAAAAGTTAGCGCAATCCGCAAATTTCTATCTTTTCTCAAACTCAAATTTTAGTGAAAATGATATTGCATATTTTATTTTCACAGCCTACTAGTCTAGTTAAATTTTAACATATGGTAACGTGTACAAAGAAAATTCTTCAAAAAATTCAATTTTTTTTTCCAAATTTGTCGTTTTGATTTAATAGGTTTGGAAAGAAAACGTATGGTATAAAAAAATAAAAGTTGAGAAATAGGTGTTATACTTATTTTTATCTAAACCTATGAATTTAAAGACATAAGGAGTAAAGTAAGAGCTAATGATTTCCAGTCACCTTGCAATATTATAATTTAGTAGAAGTGTTTTTTGTATATTTAACTAGTAACAATGAGAAGTCCTAGATACAAACCTTATTTGGCTGTTAAATTTATTTATTTTATTTATTGAGAAAATGACTTCAGCCTTAGGAGAACAAATAGTTCGATGTAACTATTATCTAAATAATTTGTATTGTGCATTTATCTACATCATCTTATTGTCTATTTTATATGTGTTTGCAGTGTTCTTAAGGCCTAGTCGTTCTACAAATATTGTATCTCTGCCATCGTACGGTTTGTTTTTGGGTTCAGAGATCCTAGTTGCTCTAGAAGATTTACTACATGTTCTATTAGGTGGCGCCCTATTATTTATCTCTTTTTTAGTGTGGAAAGTAGAGAAGTTGAAGTGAAAGTGGCACATACGCACGTGTTTTAATTCTGCTCTGTTAATTGTGTTAATTTATAGTTGTAGAGTGTTTCTACTCTTAAATATTTAAACTTGATATATCACTATAACAGTCACATTGTGTGTGATTAGTTTATTCATTAATTTAAAAGTGCATTTAAAACTATAATTTGGAGTAATCATCAAATTGCAAGGTCGTCCATTTTGGTTTATATTTACTATCGGTTATCGCTCCCAATACAATATGCCTAGCTGCGCGAATTGTTCGAAAAACGTAGATGACCGAGAACAAACAACTCTTCAGTGCGATGCTTGCAAGGAAAGTATACATTTGAAATGTACTGATTTGCGAGCAGAGGATCGCATAACCAGACAAAGTGAGAGGAATTAAAATTATATGCTACAGTTGTAGTTCCAATATCGATGTATTTGTTAATTTAAAATCTATTCTAGAAAAATATAATTCAGATATACAGCTACAAATAAGCCAAATAGATGAAAAGGTTTGTGAAATTAATGGGAAACTTAGTGGTCTCGTGGTCAATCATACTGGGAGGTCAAAAATAATTTAAAAATAGACATACTTAAAAAAATATAAATAACTCAGATGCACCGCAAAATTTTATACAATCTACAATTCTGTTCAAAATATAGCGATTTTTCGAAACATTCTCATTAAAATCTCTAAGGGATTTTCTGTAAGCATTGTCTAGCTTTGTACGAATATCAACATTTCCTACGGTTGCAAAATTTACCGAGCATTTCATGTGTTCTGCAGACGAAACATGTTTTTTTTATTTTTATTCCTCTTTTAAATGTTTTAAATCTCTGACACCAGATTTGGACTATAGCGAGTCTGACGAGTCTTTAGAAAATAATAAACAAACAAAACAGTAAAATACATTTGATACTTCACAACCACATATCCAGTTAGCTAAATCGTACATTACCTTGCGAAAGTTTCGATGAACATCTTTATTTTTGTTTTTGCTAGTTTGTCGTAAACTTAGTTCTGGCAAAGGACGACCATTTGCCTTGAACTCAACTAATTTTGTAAAATTAAGTTTGTTAGCACTTTGTAGTTGTTTAATTTTCTGCACTACCGACATTTTCTATTATAGCGCATGTACACGCGAATCAAAAATAGTATTTTTACAAAACAACACAACAACAGTAAAACATATCAATATAAATTCTTAAATTAATTTAAAACACGCGAAAATCGAATCAAAAATCGGCTCATGACCCACAGTTGATTATTATTTCGGACGTTCGCGTTTATTCGGGCGCTGCACGTTTTTCGAGTTTTTCCGGGTAGATCTAATTCAATGAGGACAATTCGCACCGCCAGCCCAAGGTTGAAGAGGATGAATTACGAACGACGGCCGATAAATTTTAAGTTATTGTACTTGCGACTTAATTACCTATTGTAATAAAACACGTAATAATGAATATTTTTTTATATATTGTCAAAATTTTTGGGAGGTCATTGACCAAATGACCATATGGACAAGCCGCCACTGAGTTACGTAGCATGGATACAAATTACTCAACCCAAGTTGTGGATAAAATTGCAAGTAAAGCTGTCGATCGTATTCAACGCGCTAAAAACTTTTTTGTCAGAGGTGTTCCAGAAGCTACAGGGGATCCTGAAGCAAAAATGGAACACGACAAAAATACTATAGCCAATACTTTACAAACACTAGAATGCATTTCGACCCCGATAACGTTTTTCAGAGTTGGAAAACATAACAGTAATTTTCCGAGAATGATAAAAGTTGTTATGAATAACGAATATGAAGCAAAATCAACTCTACGCAATAAAAAGAAGCTTCTTCAGAATACCAGTACAGGAAATATTAGATTGATTGACGACAAAACCCCTATTCAATTTGAATGTCTTAAAACTCTGCAATCTGAACTCAACACAAGGAAAGAAAATGGAGAACGGAATCTAACAATTAAATACATTCGAGGGGTACCAAGAATTGTTGACTTCCGTCAATAAATCTGAAAAATTTTGTTTTTACAAGTGGTTTTGTTTTTATACTAATTTAGCTACATTGCACTCCAAATTTGACGAACTCTTGTGCTATATACAAATATGATGCCAAAAATTATCTTTATTGCTGAAACTTGGTTAAGTGTGAAAGACTCTGATTACAGTTTTTCACTTTACACACACGATCGACCAAATCGCAGAGGCGGGGGTGTTTGTATATATTTGTCCACAGATATCACTAAAACGTTTTCTGTTGTCACTCTGAACACAGTAGTTCCAAACATAGAACTTCTATGTCTAAAGGTTTTTAAAAAGTCTTTTATTGTTCATTTGGTTTGTGTATATCGTCCAGGTGATTCACTTTTGGAAGATGATAAAATTTTGTATGAAAAAATTGAACAGCTGGCTAGACTAGAGAACTTTTTCTTAGTGGGCGACTTAAACTTTAGAACGATTTGTTGGCCCCTTTCTGTTACACCAAGTGATTTGACTAGTTCCAAAAACCTATTTATATAAACTTAGTTCAAAATTCCAACCTCCATCAATTTATAACTGAACCGACTCGTTTTAGAATTAACAACATACCATCTACGTTAGATTTACTTTTTACAAATGATGATCAGTTAATTACAATTCCCAAAATTGGTTCCCCTGTTGGTAAATCGGATCATGCAGTTATTACAACTTGCATTCAGTTTAATTTACAAAATGTGAATTATAATGAGAACATTGTTGTGCATGAAATCACTAACTGTAATAATCTCAACTGTCAATTGCATGATGTTGATTGGACAACCAAATTGAAGAATTTGGAGGACCCTGAAGATATTTGGAGTAAATTCATTAGTATTATTGACTACTACAAAAAACAAAACACGTCAAGAAAATTCTTTTATAAAAATAAACTTAAACCTTGGATAAATGGTGAATTATTATCTTTAATTAAGCACAAACCGAAAGTTATGGCAAAAGTATAAACGTTCAAATAATTTACAGGACCTTAATGTACATACATAGAAATTTTACTAAAGAACTAAAGAAAACAATATACAAATCTGGAGCAACATACGAAGAATCTATAGCAAACTGTAATAATTTTAAAAAGTTTTACAAGTACATTTGATCTTCTTTATCTTCAAAAGTTGCGATTCCATTATTAAAAAAAACAGATGGATCACTATGTGAAAATTCTACTGAGGTGGCTAATGTTCTAGGTCAAACTTTCTCGTCCGCTTTTCTGTAGACTCGGTCGATGGTTATTTCTCTGATATTCATTGTCCACAAATTCTCGCTACTCTTGACCATATTGATTTCACACCTGAAACTGTTAAAAACCACCTTAAGTTATTAAAAAACTACTCCTTCCCAGGACTAGATCATATATCCTCATTACTGTTGAAAAAATGCTGTGATGAACTAGCTCTCCCATTATCTCTTATAATGACATCATCTTTTAATACACACATCCTGCCTATTATATGGAAAACTGCCTCAGTAACCCCTATATTCAAAACCGGAAATAAATTAGACTCGAACAACTATCGGCCAATTAGCCTAACACCTGTTATTTGTAAAGTTATGGAATCTATTATTTCCGAGCGTATTGTAGAGTTTCTACAAAATGAGCAAATTATTCCCTTAGAACAACATGGATTTGTGAAAGGCAGATCAACAATGACTAACTTATTACAGTGTGTGAACGAGTGGACAGTTTGTTTAAATGAGAACAGACCTGTGGATGTCATTTATTTGGACTTTGCAAAAGCGTTCGATCGAGTCCCAATTAAAAGACTTTTGTTTAAATTAGAGCATTTTGGTATTCGTGGAAACCTTCTGAACTGGATTGGCGCTTATCTAAGAGACAGGAAGTTTTGCGTTAGAGTTGGCGATTCTATGTCAGTGGAACAATCTGTGTTAAGTGGAGTACCTCAAGGTTAGTGTTGGTTTGTTATTGTTTGTTTTATACTCAAGTGACCTTCAATTTCATATTAAGAGCAAAAAGGCATTCTATGCAGACGATACTAAGATATTTGCCAGTCCAATTCTTAACAAGTGTTATCTCCAGAGTGACTTAAACGCTATTTTTAAGTGGTGTTCGGACTGGTTGTTGCCTCTCAACATAAATAAATGTGTTGTTATGCACATGGGGAAGAACAACCCACACTTTAATTATTCTATAAATGGACAAGATTTAAATAAAGTTAAGTCTTACAATGATCTCGGTGTTACAGTTACTGAAAATCTTACTTGGTCTGCCCACGTCGCATCAATCACCAAAAGAGTAACTCTACATTATATCTTCTAAAAAAGCTTTTGCTGCAATATCCTTTCAAACTTCTATATACCTCTATAAAACATATATTCGTCCAATTATGGAATACTGCGGAGCTGCATGGTGTCCAGAGTTAGTGCGCGACAAAAAGCTACTTGAAGATATCCAACGTCAAGCTACAAGACTGTCCTTCAAACGTAGAAGACCAGATTATTTAGAAAGATTGACACTTGGCCGATTGCAGACTTTTGAAGACCGCCGCCTTCGCGGTGATTTAATTTTAACTTTTTGTATCTTACGATACGATTACGGAAATCTAAAAGACTTATTCGTTTTAGACAGGGATGATCGGCTTCGTGGTCATAATCTAAAACTAAAAAAGGGAAATTTGTCACTAGTTCGCGAAAAATTTTTATTTCAAACCGTATTTTTAGTACATGGAATAACTTACCTCCACACATCATAAATGCTCCGTCAATAAACGTGTTTAAAAACGAACTTGACAACTTTTTGTTTGTCACTTTATTGAGTTTATCACTATATTTTTGTATTGTAAACCTTAGTTTACAAAACTGATAGTCTATAAGTATATTATTAATCCAGTTATGTTTTATTGTTCACATTTTAGTTTTATGTTTTGTTACTAATCAAAAAAAATTTTTTTCTCCTTTATTGATTGCTACTTTTAAAATGTATTTTTAATTTAAATGGGTTTATGGGTCTTCGGACTCCAACCTTTATTTACTTGTAAAATAAAAATAAATAAATCTTCGCTCTAATTACTCGGAAGTACACCCACGATCCCTCTTCGACTAATAGAGCTGCGGGCCAGGTTTTCAACACTGACTTAATTTATAATTTGTTTACAAATAAACCGTAACAAAATGGTGTTCTTGGTAAATCCGTAGATTTTACGTCTTGTCCAGTGATTGAAGTCAACACGCTAACTTTAGCAGATACATTTTCTGCAACAAGTGTAGTTTGCGATTTTTTACAGCGTTCGGCAGATTAGAGACATTTTTATTATTTATAATATTATTATCATTTTCAATTTGTGTTTTGGCAACATCTCTGTCAGAGAGCGGTACTTTATCCGTTTTTGATTCTTTCATGAGTCTATTGTTGGTGAGGTAATTAATTTTATCTAGTAAAACGTTTCATCTTTTCATTTATTAATTTCTATTGAAACAAAATATTTTTCGTTCATTAAGTTAATTATTGCATTACACTATCAACACATAGGTCACAATTATTTATTGCACAATTTGTATGATAGTCCCCATCACACACAGAACAACTGACAAACTTTACTTTACAAGAGTTACATACAGAATCTGTATTGTTTCCGGACTTGACGGACGACATACCGTCGAATTCCACTAAAATTAACTGATATTAATTGAGTACGTCAGAACCGCATATTATAATATTATAACGATGAACTGGACTTCTGTATTTATTATTTGCTGCAGAGTGTATTGCCAAAATAATTAAAATGTACGTGTTTTATGTTCCGGACGACATTCACTCCTCACGATTTTTAGATTTTCTCTCAAGATAAGATTTTTAGACTACATAGATCCAAATATATAAAATTTATAATTACTTAGATTAACCGGTTCCTTTAAGAAAATTTGTCCAAAAAATTTGTTTGGCTATAGTGTTCATTAATTTGTATCCACACTTTTCCAATACATTTCTCACTCAAGCAGTTTGTTTCACAAAAATAGTAAACTTCCGCTGCACATCTTGTGCAGAATAAGAGTTTCTATCCAAAAGATCCTCCCGAGTAATCCTGAGCAATTATTTAGAAACCCTTTAATTGTTATTGACAACCAACCATCTGAATGCTTAGTCGTTCATTAACAGCGTTGTTGCGATATCTTTAAATCAATTTAAAACCCAACCTCATAGCAACTAACCGTTTAAATTGCAACTTTGTCGACATGTATGTAATAGTTATTTACCTAACGAGTTCGGGAGGATAAATTTCCCGCTGGAAATTTCTTCTCGAAAAAGTTAGGGATATTATTTTTTGTAACGACTAACTGTAGTAATAATTGATAAATAAATTCACAGCTGCTTAGTTTTAGTGTTTACAAGAAATTTGAGTTGGTAGCACTGTCCCACCGATTGTTTGACAATTTGCTTTGCGTTGTCAACTAATACTAACCTAACAAAAATTTCCCTATTCCCTCGGAAACTAAGAAACACTGCGATGCGGGAAATGGAACTTCCCGTGCATCGACAATAACTGGGAAATCAGTAATCTTAGGCTATGAGTATAAAAAAGCAGTTACATAAGTCGATTCTTTGAAAAGAATATAATACCGGATTGGCAAGTAGGATTTAGGAAAGGAAGAGGAACGATAGACAATATATACATATTAAAGCACATAATTAGTAAAGAGTTAGCAAAGAAAGGAGGAAAGATGTACGCAATATTTCTAGACATTAAAGCGGCATTTGATAATGTGGAAAGAGAGGTATTATGGAAAAGGATTGAGGAGGTAGGAATAAACAGAGATATAAAAAACGCAAAAGACGAATATACGAAGAAACAAGGTGTAGAACGAGGGTAGGGAACAAGCTAGGTAGAGAATTTAGGACGGAAAAAGGACTAAAACAGGGATGTCCGCTAAGCCCAATCTTATTCTCGACATACATTAGTGATCTTGAGGAGGAAATAGAAAAAAATCAAGTAGGAGGAATAGTAATAGGAAGGAAAAAGATATGGGTTTTAGCTTATGCGGATGACATTGTGGCAATAGCGAGAAATGAAGAAGAGATGCGAGGAGTAGTTAAATTTATGAAGAAATACCTAGAAAATAAAAAACTAGCAGCAAATGTCGGGAAAACAAAATTATGGAATTTAAAAAAGAAAAAGGAAGACGAAAGGAGGTGAAATGGTGGTGGGGGAGGAGGAGGTAGAGATAGTAGATAAGTATAGATACTTAGGTTACAACATCAGATATGATAACAAAGATGGAGACCATATAAAAGAGATGAAAATGAAAGGAAATAAAATAGTAGAACAAGTATGGGGTTAGGGGAAAGGATATTTGGTAAAAATATAGAGAAAACGAGATGGATGTTTGAAAAGTTGGTAAGAAGTGTGGTACTGTATGGAGCGGAGATTTGGGGTTGGAGGGAATGACAAGAGCTGGAGAAGATACAGGAGAAATACTGAGGTGGACGTTAGGACTAGAGAAAGAGACACCGGGGTATATAGTGGAAGAAGAGCTAGAAATAGAAAAAATAAGGATACAAGCAGGAAGAAAAAATGGGAAGTAGGAAGGAAAATGAAATACTTTATGAAGTTTGGAAAGAGATCGAGGTACAGAAGGTAAAATATGGGGAAGAAGAAAGAAGAAAATACTATGAAAGAGTGGGATACGAGAGAAGAGAAAAAGAGGTTAAGGGAGGGGGGAGAAAGATGGAAGAGGAAATAATTGCTAGAGATAAAGATACTCAGAAGTAGGAAAGAAGAACAAAAATAAAGGAAGGAAAATATAACGGGAAATACATAAAAATAATGACAGACAAGACACCAAGGTACATAACAGAAGGAAAAGGAATAAAAGAAATAAGTATGATTGCAAGGTTCAGAATGGGTAATGAAGAAAATGAAAATAAATATTGGATGAGTGATGAGGAGAGTATGCAAGTTGTGTGGGGATGAATGTGAAAATATAATACATATAAAAGAGGGATGCAGGGAAACAAGACATAAGGAAAAGGAATGGAAGTTACTACTAGGAGAGAAAGGGAAGGAAAACAATGGATGAGGGAAGTGTTGGAGAGGAGGAAAGGGATGGAGGAGAGGAAAAGAAAATACTGAAAGTTTAGAGAAGAGAGGGATGGAAGGTTGAAGAAGGAAACAGAAATTAGTTAAATTATAATTTAATGAAATATTATGTTGTTTTTTATTTATTTTTGAGATTGTAAAGGGACAAACCGAATCTTTTGTTATAGAAAAAATTTTTTTTAAGACAAAATAAATATTGAATTGAATTGAATTGAGGTCGATTCTTTGATAATTATAGCCAGCATAAGCGTTAGCAAAAATTAAAATCTTGAATCGCCTGCTGTAAATTCGCAAGAGGTTGTACAATAGCAAACAAACACTGAGAATCACTCGACAGCTGTTTCGTCCTTTTAGGACTCTTCAGGAGTGGGAAAACTCGAGTGTAAGTTCAAAATGCATGCTGTCAACTATATTCCCTACTGGAGGGTACATCATATTCAAACTACACGTTGCTTAATGCGAACCATTGCGTACGTGATCGCTAACACGAGTCGACACTAGATGTCGCAAAACTTATAGTTTGAATATGACGTACCCTCCAGTAACGGTATTTTAATGAATTGATAGATAAAGATAAAAATATACTACCGGACAAATTCAAACGAACAACGAATAGTCAAACACGCGTCACTCCAGAAATGATCTGAAACAATTTAATTGAATTTTTCTTTTGTGGAATATTAAATCGCATAAGAACAGGCCATTCAAAATGCAACTCTATGTTGTTTAAATGGGGTGCTATTTCTAATCCATGTAAGCTGTGGCAAGAGAATACAATTATAAAGATTAGTAGAGTTTAATTGAGCCAAACAATTTTACAAAGAGAGGGACACAAATACTTTGAGTAATTTAAAATTTTGTTGGATATACCGAAGTCAAGTGTTTTGAATCAATCTACCCACTTTTTAATATGAGGTATTAAATAAATTCAATAATGAGATATTTACGGGCGTGTAAAATTCAAGAAGAAAGGCAATGTAACATGATTTTTTTTTTATTTTATAAAATATTTAAATTTTAACCAAACGTAAAACACAGTATTTTGACTTATAGCAACGTGGAGCATTATAATAGTATATTACACAACGAGAGTTGTAAATAGCATATACAGTGTGTCCAAAATTCGATGCTCACCATTGGTATTTTGGAAACGGTAAGAGTTACAGGGTCGGTTAAATGGAACAATATGGAGGTATTTATCTTACCTCTTCAGACCTTCTCTTGTTTTTCCAAAGAAATGCGTTGCCTACTAGATATTGCAAAAAAAGTGAAAATCGGCATTTTCTTTAAACTTGCGTAGAATCCACACTATTTATCCTATCAAAAATATGTAAATATAAAAGTTGTAGACATTTAGATATTGAATAATATGCGTCATTAAAATATTTTTTTGCTTGCATCAGTAGCGAAATATGACCCAAAGCTGCATTTTTTTAAATGGAAATGATAATTTATTTTTTATACAGTTGAATTACTTGATTTTTTTCCTTTTCAACGATATAAGGTTCGAGCTATTTATCTTGTGTACTTTAGAAGATATAAAGAAAAATCATTTTGAGGCAGATTTATAATGTTACCAAGTTGTAAGCAATAATAACAAAAACATAACGGGTGGATAACATCGTAAAACGAATGAGTTTTCCTATAAAAGATTCTTAATAGTGCGGCCATTGACTTCTAAACATTTTGTATAGCGTTTTTCAATATTTATTCGGCAATTCATTAATTGACGGACGCTAACTGAATTAAAGGCCTGCATGACGCTCTGCTGCAAATCATTAACGTTCTCATAATTGACAACGTATACTAAATTTTTATGTGTCCCCACAGGAAAAATCTAGTATGGACAAATCTGGTGATCGCGCAGGCCAACGTATGGGACCGTTTGTTCCAATCCAACGGTTTCCAAATCTTGCTGATAAATATTCAGTGACGATCCTGGAATTATGGGCCGGGGCGCCGTCTTGCTGAAACAAAATACTTCTTTCTTCTTGAATAGGTAGCTCGTCCAATGCATCTTCGACTTCGGCTTGCAGCAGTTGAAGATATCTAGTCGAATTAAGCGTTTGATTATAAATAAATGGACCTATCAAACGATTTCCCAAAATACCGCACCACACGTTAAATCCGAATCGTTCTTGGAAACGCGATTCTCGAACTATTTTCGGATTTTCATTATTCCAATAATGATAATTATGCCGATTGTAAATGCCGTTGTTTGTGAATCTACTTTCATCGCTCCAAAGAATTTTTTAGAAAAAGAATTATCGTTTGTAACTTCATCCAGGTACCATCTACAAAATGTAACTCTTCGAGCATAATCATTCTCTTTGATATGATGGCATATCATTGGCTTATAAGGATGAAATTTCTTCTTTTTAAAACATAATGTACTGAACTTCTTGCCATACCACTGTCATTCGAAATTTTTCTTACTGAAACGGAAGGCTCAACATTAACAGCGGCTAGAACAGCTATTTCAGCATCCTCATTGTCTTTTTGATAGGTTGTAGGACGAATGGCGGTGAAGGATCCACCTTGTCGAAGATTTTGCTCGAGTCGGGAAAACAAAGTTCTGTGAGGTTGCCTTCTTTCGGGGTATAAGTTGTGATATTCATTTGCTGCCGCAGTTGAATTACGATGGCATCTTATGTAGACAACAAACATGTCCGTTTTTTCATGGTTTGAAAACTGCATCATCAATTTTGAATATGAATAGCTTACTACAACAACTACAAGTTCTGACACGATACTACTGTAACAATATTATTGACAGATTTGATGTGCAGTTGTTTGTTTCTTAAAAATTTGCAATCATGGATAGTGTGATGTGCTTTAAAATACATCTACAGATCTCAAAAACGATTTTTCTTTATATCTTCTAAAGTACACAAGATAAATAGCTCGAACCTTATATCGTTGAAAAGGAAAAAAATCAAGTAATTCAACTGTATAAAAATAAATTATCATTTCCATTTAAAAAATGCAACTTTGGGTCATATTTCGCTACTGATGCAAGCAAAAAAATATTTTAATGACGCATATTATTCAATATCTAAATGTCTACAACTTTTATACTTACATATTTTTGATAGGATAAATAGTGTGGATTCTACGCAAGTTTAAAGAAAATGCCGATTTTCACTTTTTTGCAATATCTAGTAGGCAACGCATTTCTTTGAAAAAACAAGAGAAGGTCTGAAGAGGTAAGATAAATACCTCCATATTGTTCCATTTAACCGACCCTGTAACTCTTACCGTTTCCAAAATACCAATGGTGAGCATCGAATTTTGGACACACTGTATACTACAAGGGCGTTATTGCTTTACAACTCTAGTTTTGTGCTATACTTTATCTACGACTATCTCCGTCCTCTCAATCCTTGTACCATATTTTCCAATTGCTTACAAACGTTTCACATCTTTTCATTAGCATCTTCTATCTAAATTATTGCTCCGAAAGTTTTTGCCGCACAAAAATTTCCACACCTGATATTTAAACCCCTCAAAAGTTTTTTCCCCAAAATATTTCCCCTCCAAATTTTTAGTTTCCAAAATTTTCACTCTTTAGCTCTGTAATTCTATCTACCCGCTCCCCTTATCTTTAACTTTGTCACCCCTTCCACTCCTTTGACTACACTCTCTCCTAGTTCATTTCAGCCACTCTCTTTCCTCGCCCCCTATACCTCCAATCCCTGAACCCCTAGAATTAGTAATTTGTTTGTTTACGAATGCAGTCAGGGTATTTTCACATGTCTTATACTTTGTTGTTCATAAATTGCAAGTAAAGGAAATATCAATTTAAACTTTTGTGTCAGAAGAAAACGTCATATCATTGAAGAACTCACCATTCGAATTATGATTTTGTCACAAAGTTGTGCAGCGTTTTTAAAGGAAAACTAAACAAATATTAAACGAAAAATATACAACACACAAATATATATTTATTAAACAAATAAAATTTTATGATGGCTATATTACAAACAATTGCAATCTACGTTAAAGTTGCAAGCACTTTGAACAAAATTACAACACATGCATGTTCTTATAGTTAATAAAAAAGGATATTTAAAGTTATTTGACGTTGCTTCGACCTAAGACAAGACTTCTAGCGCCAATTTTCCATGTAATACTGCACCCAGTTTTTACATCGGCGATTTTTAAATTAGCTGATATTGATGCAGTTTATATTGCTATAAATTCATCTTTACCATTTGCTTACTATTTGAATTACTAATACTAACCAGTTGAAGTGATCATTACTTCAGTGCAGAATGTTCTTAGACGACAATTAACGTCTTGCATTTGCGGTAACATTCTCGATGTCCTTATTTTTCGAAAACATATATCAATATTATTCGTAACCGACATTGCACGATATATGGGTAATGCAAAAAATGAGGATAAGGATAAAACAAGTTGTCCATTATGTTCCTTATTTATGTAGTCCTTTTCGACAATCATCCCGTTCCTTCTCACAAATACTTTCAAATTCTAACTAGTTCAGCAATATCAGTTCAAAATTGCTTCTCTCATTGCCACCTTCTTTACGAATATGGGATAAAGCATGCATGTAGGTACATTCGTTTCATCTAGATACATAAGTATAGTTTTGAGAATCAACCAGTATTATATAATTAGTCGGCCTGATTTTTAATAATTAGTGATCGAACCATGTACGACTAAAGTAAAATACTCATTTTATGTTGTTCCATTGTTATATTAAGTAAGATGTTTTCTTTCCCGAAGTATCCAATGGTTTTCTCGCCTTTAATGAACGTCAGAGATTGAAAAGAAAGTGTTTGCATTTGTACCATTAACGACAATGTGTTGCTTATAAAAATGCAATTAAATATAACCAAATAAAATATTATCTAATTACTGTATTACCTGAATTTGTACTTTTAAAGAAGTATCAATCTTTCCGGCGCTTCCAAATAACACATGGCGTTTGCTTGCTTGAGGGTTACTAGATCTACTTGCGTTTATAATAATTTAGGTAACGTTCTTATAAATTCAATACAGGTAATGAATACTTTAAAAAACTGAATTGTAGAATAACTAATAAACAAAGAAGTTACATAGGCCATATTAATAATGTGCGTAGAGGGATGCGCGAGTTTGATAAAATGACAAAAAAATCTGCGAGTGGAGTTTCTGTATAGTTTATTTTTCTGTGGTTAAATTCCCTAACGAACATAACCCCGATTTTTTTAAATTTCGTCGTATTGAGATTTCACAGAATTCTATTTATTCAAATATAGTATATATTAAATCGATTTAAGTTGAGTGTGTTGGCGCTCGATGCAAGGTGGACGGGATGTACAAATATAAACAAAACTTTATAGAGAGTTATAGAGTAATATAAATGAATACTAAGGTGGGTAAGGGTTGGCATGTTTAGGGTCTAGCGGTCTTCTTAAACTTAGAAGCAACTGCTTTGCCAAGAAAAACCAATTCACAATTGCACACGGTTTCGTCACCACACTATACAGGTTTATACTGATCTTCTGGTGCACCATACATAACACTTACATCACAATACAATATTAAAAATGTTCCATACGCATAAATAAATAAATCTGTAAATTTAAAATAAATAAGCACAATTATTTAGACTTTTTATTTATCTGTTGCAATCTTAAATATTTATTTAAAATCGATTTCGTACTTTTTCAAATTACGTAATTAGAGCCAGATAATAAAATATTGAAAACATTGCAATGTTTTTCTTTAATTAGGCAACAAAGTTCTGTTCAGTTGCTCCATTAAAATTTTAATTGTTAAATATTTAGGACAAATATCTATGACCGCTGATCAATACTTGAAACAACACACTTGGGGTTTTGGATTTACGTTTAAAACATGGTAGTGTCAGCGTGTATAAATATTTAGGTATTTGAAGTAATTTTTGGAAAATTGACGCACTTTATTTTTTTAGTACTGTATGATAACATTTTATCAATAGTCACATAGCAATGTTTCTACTTAATAAACACAAAAGGTTGAGGAATTGAAACTTTTGAGAAGAACTAAAAACAAAATCCTACAAGTCGTGATTAAATTACTGCTATTTCTACCTTCTTTACATTACGTAAATTGAGTTTTATGAATTTACTTTATATTACACATTTGTGTTACCTGAAACCATAGAACCTGATTCACAACTTTCAAAATTTGAGAAACTTCTTTTCTTGTTGATTGAGAATTTGTTTATTAATGTTTTCTACTTACGTATAATTTCTTTAGTTTGTCTAGCCTGGGTTAAGTTTAGTTTAACGACAATTCTATATTGTGTTTTTCAGTTACTTTTATATAAGTTTGTCGACAATTACTAGTCTAAGAGGGTCAACACAGAAAAATAATATTAATAATAATACGCAAAATGGTAATTGTACGTTTGAAGAACATCCAGTAACTTTTAGAAATAATAAATGATTAGAGTTTAATAACATTAATGTATTGATTTATTTTTTAATTATAAACATTAATAGTATTAAGTATTACTAATAATAAGCAAATTCGAACCTAGGAAAGGCTTTGTTTGGATCCAACTTAACAGACTCTTCTCCGATACTAACAAATTGGTTAGCTTGTTTGAGCCTCCCTACACTGATGAGCCTCAATAAGACGAAACACGTGTATGTAGGTGGCCTACGGGATTCTGCAATTATCACAGACTATGTTCGATATGTTGCGTTAAAAATGCGCTTAGCGTTTTTGCAATCATTGTAAATTCACAGGCGGCACCTGAATAACACAAATTTCTACAAAATTATTTCCGATTGTCTATGGTACAAGGAAACTGTCGATGGGGTGACGACACCGCTAATACTTACCTATAAATCGTAAGTTGGCACATTTTGGATATCGAGTCTCTAAGCAACCACATTTACATTTAGTTTGACTACTTATCTCTAATCACATACCAATCGAGTTAGAATAATAATTTGTATCACGCAAACTTGGAAAACTAGATAACGACATATTAAGAAAAAGTATTCTGCAGTTAACTCTTCGTCAAGGCTATGTCGCACAAGAAATGGTACCGAGGTAAAAATGGTGAGTATTGGTGGAACGCTGAAATTAAATTAAAAACTGTACCGTCGAGAAGAATTTGCAAAAAAAAAACCATTTCAGAGGCCGAAATTGCTAAAAAAAAGGTCAACTGAAAGACTCAAAGAAAATTAAAACAGCGAAAAAAGAAAAATGAAAGCAAATGTGACATCACATAGAATACCGATCCATGGGGTAAATGCTACCAAATAGTTATGAAGAAAATAAAAAATAACAGGAACATTCTACTGAGAGAAAACACTCAAAGAACTGCTAAGCAACCAGTAAGAATTGAGAGAAACTTGTTCATGATTACGATCTGGGAAAGCAGTAATCATGGATGGAGTTCCTACGGAGACACTAAACATTGCAGCGAAGGGCAAGGCCAAACTCTCCTTCAAGATTTTATTGGTACAAAAAAAAATGGACGACCCAAGTTTTCATCGGCCTAAAAAAGCTATTTTAATATCAATGAATACATTTATAATAATTTAACAAACGTTGGAGGAAAGCGTACCTGTACTCAATTAATACAAACGAGCCTTTCAAAATCACTTATAAAGATAATTTAAATTAAAGGTGAATAAGGTCGGAAGGTGGTGACCAAGACAGCTGAGCAGTGCGATTTCGTAAAAATTAGTGCTGGTTGCTGTACTATGAAATATTATGTATGATAGTCTCTTATGAACGTGATGAATTGATAAGTTGCACAGATGATCAAATCATCTTACGAAATGGGTGGAAAAAAATAAACGATACATCAAAGAAAGCACAGATGATTTTTCTTGCTTGAAAAAGGTCAGTGAGCTTGAAACGGCAATAAAACCAGAAAATTCACTTACATATCTAGGTGTCTGTGTAAGGAAAAACAGTAATATGAAAAATAAAGTTCTTATATAGTTAAGCAATGCCAACAGATAACTGTAACGACTGATGAATGTTTGAAATGCAAATCGTTATCGAAACGATAACTTTAATGCAATTAACACTCGAGTCGATAAAGCCAAGTTATTCTGTACAGTAGCATACACGCACGAATGAACACCGAGATGTCGTTAGACACACATTTCACTTATGTTCTTATCTAGGTTAACATCTAATGTAGGCAATCCGACTTATCACAAAAGAAAGTTTCTTGCCCAAGGGGCATTGCCGATCATATTATATGCGACTCCAAATGGGTACTAATCTTAATATACGACTTCCACAGAAGAAAGCTTAGTTGTTTGTGACATTCAAGGCAATTAGCAAATTACATAAATCTAAGAAAAATGTGGACACAAATACTCGTTTTTCAAAAATTGTATGAAAGGAACTTTACGTGTCTGAACTACTACTTTACCAAAGTTCTCACCGCTCACGAAATTTTTAATAGGTCACACGACGATAAGTTCAAGTGTTTGGTACAAGAGATACAACTGACCATGTTTTTTTCCACTGTCATCACTGGAAGATTAGAAATAAACTAAACTTAGATAAAGCTAATTTTGCACTATAGTAAAGATAACTGGTAAAGAATAAATAGTTGGATAGTTGAAGTACAACACGAAAACGAAGAGTCAGAAGAAAAATGGAAGGAAACGTGTGGTTTAGACCAAAATGGTCAACCGTTGATGCGATGGAAAAAAATTTTGTCTAGCCCGAGCAACCAACACGCCAGACGTAGAAAATCATGTGTGATGATTACATTCGACATTAGAAATGCCTTCAATTTTACGTCTTAGAAAGCTATCCTTAAATGAATGTGGTGACCACGAGAGCTGAGCAGGGCGATTCTGCAATAGAATATTATGTAAGATTGTAAGAAACCGACACTGTTATAATTCAAATTTGCCGCCGATAAAGAATTATCTCACGGCATAAAATTTGCATCGTCAAACACAGACGTCGTGCGGTGCGCCCCACTTAAAATTACCCCCATGCAACCGCTGCCCACTTTTCCGCTTGAGATAAAACCCCTTATATTGCCAGGAAATGCCAAAAGGCACTTCTTAGTAGACCTCTACTTCTATCCCTAATCCGACTCGACTTCTTAACTTAACTCCGTCCGCATTCGTTCTGAATCCCGAACCCCGAATCTAAAACCGCCTAGAGCTATCCGCCACTAACTCAAAGACCGCTGCAAATGCTGATTTAATTTGGTACGGGCGCGCCAACCCTTAACTCAAAGACCGCTGCAAATGCTTATTTAACTCAGTACTGGCGCGGCAACCATTAACTCAAAGACCACTGCAGATGTTGATTCAATTTGGTACAGGCGTGGCACAAAACCCTCTTGATCTTCTGAGAACCCCCTAAAAACAACCACCGTTACTAATCCGAATAGCTCCGTTGTGTAAAAACGTGGAGATTCAACCGCCAACCGTACCAGCCCGACGCCGCATTCCGACTGGCCGTGTCTAAGCGGCTAATGATGAAAGTAATTGAACTGAAAGAAAATAAATTCTGGTAACGAAATGGGAGAAAAAAATAATAACGAAAGCACAGATTGTTTTTATTGCTTGAAAAAATATACTTACATATTTAGGTGACTGGGTGTGGAAAAACGGTAATATGGGAAAATAATGTAGTAGAAACTACGACAAAGTTGACTAGAAAATAAAATTCTTATCTAGGCTAATGTCTAAGATACTCACTATCATAAAAGGAAGTTTTTTGTTTAAGAGTAATTGCCGATCACGTTATGTGCGACTCCAAATGGGTACCAACCTTAAAACAGAAGAAACCTAGTTGTTAGTGAAATTCCCTCAGTAGAGTTCCTACCATAAGAAAAATGAAGAATTAGGAAAGGGGTGGACAAAACTAGAGCAAAAAAGATCTTCACAACGATTGGTAAATTACATAAATCAAAGAAAAAGTGGACAAAATTCCTGTTCTTCAAAAATTGTACGAAAGGGAGTTTAGATGTCTGAAGTACTACTTCACCAAACTTCTCACCGCTCATGTAATTTTTAGGACATCTATTTAGAAGAAATAGAGACCGCAACGATAAGTTCAAGTATTGGAGAGAAAAGATACAGCTGACAATGTTTTTCCCACTGTCATTACTGGAAGATTAGAAGGAAAAAAGTAGAATCTAGACTAGAAAGGAATAATCCCAGATAAAGCTGATGCTATGGTAAGGAGAACTTGGAGAAAATTGGCAGTTTCAAAGTGCTAGCAACAGCAGAAGAGATGAGGTGTGCCAGGTCAAGACAATGTGGAGACTCTTACACTCTGCACTGGTATTCCACGCTGGGTAGGTACTTGTTTTTGTTTGGCCACTTGCAAAGTGGTAACTCGATATGGGTATAAGTAGATTAAGATTTTTTAAAATTCTAAAATTAAAAGTTGGTAAGTAAATTATATCATGTACGTTATTTTTGCACAATTATGTAATACGTAATTAATATGTAATTAATAAATATCTATGGGAACTTTTTATTATAAGAAATAAGTACGTAGTTGTACTTACATCTACAATATGAAATTTTGTTAATCGAAAAATACACTTGTTGCGTATTTTATTTTTTTCACTTTTTAAGTTACTTTGTTAAGTTGGACTTTTGAATACAGTTTTACCAAATTTATTGGTATTTCAGTCGTAAAGTGTATAACACGGTTTATCAATAAATACTGGTTTAAAAGTTTATATCTTTAGGGCGTGAAACTTTTGTTGTTTATTGTTCTCATTAAAGCACAGGAAATATTACACACATTTGTTAAATTTATTAAAAAATCGAAACACTGAAATAGGATTTTGCAAAGTACAACTAATGTAGCAGTTGATATTACAATTAAAACAGAAAACAATAAATAAAAGTTTTAATGAAAGATTGTGAATTTTGAATAGGGTAGGAATAAATGCATATACAGGGTGTCTCAGCGCTCTGTCCACGGAGCAATGCACCTATGTAATTTAAACTTGAAGAATTGATTTTTAAGGAATACAACTAACGTTGCGAAAAGTGATAGGAAAAAGGAATACCTACTTTATATGAAAAAATGAAAACACGGAAACACAAACCTCTTCAATTGTATAGCACGAACTATAATGTGCTGACGATGATGAATTGTTTAATTATAATAACCTTGTCGATTGAGCACCGACCTTCTCAGAAATATAGAAATAAAGAAGCATTTAGTATTAGTGTTTGTGTAAATAAATGTATTGGTATATAATACGTTGCATAATTGAACTTATAAACACCCTTAAACGAACCTTCCATTTGACTCTAAACGCAATAGGCGTCACGGAACATACACCAAATCAACAATGACGCTATACTTTAAATAAATAGTTATTTTTGTATTAAAGGTTCAAGCATAGAGTTTTGAGTATGAGAATGTTAGATAAATTTGAAAGCTCAAAAGCAGCTTTGCGCCCGTAATGCAAACAAAGTTTCTTCTATAATTGTAGACTATCATTGAAAATTAAACGTTAGATTCAGCTTACGATTAAGAGTGGGCATTATGGTTTTCTATCTCCATTCATCAAGGGGCCGGGTTAAGATAAAGGGTTCTGTCAAAACTTAAAATTAATTAACCGAATTCTTCCCGGTATTCCGGACAACGACAGGAACGTTGAACCTCAAAGATTCTTTTGCGCTCTAGTTAAAAAAAATTTTTTTACAGGGAAAAATAAAGCATACCTTGCGCACTGAGATTAAAACATTAATGTCATATTTTTGACAATTGTAGAAACAATTTATTTGAATTACATTTGAACTATGACAGTTTTAATGTGTTTATTTAAAAATTATATTACATTAATCTTCACTAATTTTTGAATTTTTTATTGGGTCATTAGGCTGTAAACCTATTTATTGATCTGTAAAGTCGGTTGCCATCTATGAAGTTTTTTTGTGTCGATATGCAAAACTTTTAATGTCTACCCGGCCCCCCACCATGTTATTGCTTTGGTTTCATTGTTCACTTCATTCAATTTAGGAACATAGAATTTTGCCCCAAATTTGATTACCATCTTAGGTGTGACAAAGTTATGACAAGCATTAAATACAGGATTTCTATAAATCATTGTCTCATCAGGTGAGTGTTGGAAAATTAAAAATGCAAATTTGCGGCTTAATCTGATAGAATAAAATATAAATAAAAAAGGCTCGTTACAAAGAAACATCTACAAGATTTATTGCATTTAAATCACGACATAAATCTACCAAAATTAACAAAGTTTATACGGGATTAACATTACTGTAAAAGTGAAAAATCAAATTGATCACGTGATAGCTAATTTTTATTAATAAAACAACATGCAAATTAAATCGAAACAATCTGACGAATACAAATTTTTGTATTCTGAAGATGACTCACAATAATTTTTGAGTTGAAACTATAGTCAATAAATAATAAATAAGTAACTAATATTGGATTGCTTAAAGCGTAAATAATTTATATACAAAATCTGAACCTTACGCGTCTTGCATTAATAAGTTAAATAATAGCACAAAATCTCTAATTAATGATTTAATAGCGCAAGGTTTTGCCTATTTTATGTGCCTCATCATATAAAATAAAAATTGTTATACTTATTTCTGTACACACCATTTAAAAAATAAATACTTGGTAAAATTAAAAGAATTGAACTCTTATCTGTAACAAAACAGAAAACACCAAAAAACTGCACAAATAACAATACTCGAACACGTGTTTCGATAGCTAAGCTATAATCATCAGCGAACTGACATTTTTGTGCATTTCTTTGGTGTTTTCTTTTTTGTTAGTTGCTAAAATATTTTATAGGCGCCGCTCTACTTGGATGGTAGCAAATTTATGATTGACGATCGTGGTGCTTGAAGAACTTTAGGCGGAGTTCACTCTAATTTCAAATCTAACATGGCCGTCGGTTTCTGTTAGGGACTGTTTGAAAAACTTTCTATAAACACATAAACGATGATACTTAGAGTTTTTTTCAATTACATTTTGTTACGATTTATTTGTTTGTTCTTATAACTCCTAATTTGTAGTGTACCTACTTCCTCTATTAAAAAAAGTAGTATATTTTATTCGAAGCTAAAATGGTTTTATGTGATTCAACTCACTTTGTTCTGCAGTCAAACGGTAAACCTTGGCACATAGGGCCTAATTTTTGCTCTTAATAATATAATCTACTATTATTTAAAGGAGAAGTCGATGAACTGATGGCGTCTTGCAACGATTCCGTGTGAATGAAATTTAACGCAATTTAAATGTTCATAATAAAGACAATAGCGATTATTTTTAAATTGAAAAATTTTAACGAATGTTACAGTTGATTAACACATTGTCTTAAACTTGCCAAAATTTTTGAAATTTGACTGGTGAGATTTATAATTTAATTTTGAAAAATTTCGAGATATTTAACCGCCATTTTTTAAAAGTTATGATATTTTTAAAGCCTTTTAAAATCAAAATCTGTAATAAACATTTGTGTTTATTTTTTAAAAGTGATCCATATTTGCAACAATTTTTGATGTATTCCTATTCGAACGCGCTACATTACCGCGTGGTTGTGACTGTGGATGTCGCACCACCTACTTGCCTTAAATACACATTTTTATCATCTCAAAAATGACACATTTTCTTGGAAATTCTCAAAGAATGATTTTTATGCAGAATTAAATTATCTACAATGTTTAAAATTGTAGGTTTGTATTTTAAATATTTTTTTGTTTACGTATTTTACGTTTTTATTTGGTAAAGGGTGGGTATACAAGGTGACACAGAAAAGTGGGTACAGGCAATATCTTTTTTCCTATTGAAGATAAAAATTTGAAATTTGGAGCGTTTACTAAAGACGACCTTTTGAGTTTGATGGGATAAAAATGATTTTTGTGTCACTTTCGGTTAAACCGGAAGTGCCCCAAATTTTGGATTTTTAAATAGGACACCCGGTATTTTTGACATTTTCGGAATCAGCGGATCATTTTACACACGATTTGATTATTTTTTCAAAAATTTTTCGCAAAAAAAAAAATTTTTGAATTAATTTTTAAGGAAAAAAAATTAAACGCCGCCTATGGTCAAAACTCATTAAGAACCTTCTAGTTATGCCTAGAAAAATTAGACACCGCAATTTTTTAGCACGTGAATTAAGTTATACCTCTTTAAAGTTTCCTGAATCACTTTTATCAAATTTACTCAATTTTTTCAAATGTAAACATGCCTGGTACATCAGACAGGAGTGAAGACAACAATGAGTGGACCAAAAACAATAAGAACATTTCGAACAAAAAAATAGTAACCCTTGGAATTGTTGACAGCTTAGCAACGCGGGAAACAAAAGAAAGTTTTTTACGTACTTCCAAAAGCTGGAAAATTTTATGAGAAGGAATCCGGTAAGAGAAAGGAAAGATCGCTTTGTTGGTTGTGAAGATTTGGAAGTTAATGTGTTGGCGTTTGTTAATATGAATACTACAGCGTCGTTAAGAGAGATTGCTTTGGAGGTGGATGCGTCAAGAGAAACTGTGCATCGAATTCTGAAGAAGCATAATTATCGCTCGTTTAAGTACAATTTACACCAGCATTTGTACGATGGTGATGAAGGCAGAAGACGGGTTTATTGTACTTGGCTTCTACTAAACAAGCATAACGATAACGATTTCGTGAAAAAAAATTCTGTTCACGGATGAATCCGGGTTTTGTAATAATGCAATGTTTAATTGGCAGAATTTCAGGTATTGATCACAAAACAACAGGCGCATTATTAGACCTGGTCAATTTCAAGAAAGATTTGGAGTCAATGTTTGGGCGGGGATTCTTGGAAACCGAATTATCGGTCCGATTTTATTCTAAGGCACGCTGACTGGAGTTCGGTATTTGGGTTATCTACGAAACCAAATCCAGGAAGCACTGAAAACCTGTCTTTACGGTTGTTAGCCCAAATGTTTTTTCAACAAGACGGTGCTCCGCCCCATAATTCTAAAGACGTCACGCAGCATTTGTTGGAAAGTTTTGGAGAGAATGTCATCTCTACTCATGGACCAGTGCGTTGGCCAGCACGATCCCCAGATCTCACTCCTCTTGACTTTTATCTGTGGGCTCACATCAAGGGTATTGTTTATGCTACACCAGTTTTCAATCTTGCTAAATTGGAAGAACGCATTTTAAATGCATTTAACGCCGTCACTCCAGAAATGTTGGAAGGAGTAGCAGAAAACAATATCGGAAGAGTCAGGGAATGTCTTGCTCAAAATGGTGGTCACTTCGAACAATTGCTGTAAACGGTTTATGCCAACACAAAACGGTTTTTTCAGAGCCACAGAATATTTTTTAAAAAGAATTTACAATCCAAAGGTTGTTATTTTTCTAGGAATTATTTTATGATGATTGCATACCTTAAATTTTTTTATTTTTGTTACTGTGATGTTATTTCTCGGCCGATTTTCAAAAATTTTGTGTCAAAAAATTGGAAAAAAATCGTCTTCACTTCTGTCTGATGTACCCGGCATGTTTACATTTGAAAAAATTGAGTAAATTTGATTAAAGTGATTTAGGAAACTTTAAAGAGGTATAACTTAATTCAGGTGCTAAAAAATTGCGGTTTCTAAAGGCGGCGTTTAATTTTGTTGTCCTAAAAATTAATTTAAAAAATTTTTTTTGCGAAAATTTTTTTAAAAAAAGTCAAATCGTGTGTAAAATGATCCGCTGATTCCGAAAATGTCAAAAAATTTCGGGTGTCCGATTTAAAAATCTAAAATGTGGGTCACTTCCGGTTTAACCAGTGCTGATAACTTCTAAACGGTTTAGGATAGAAACATGCGGTTTTCACTGAAATGTCACATTTTAGTATAAGTTTTCTTTGAGTCACACATATTGCTTTATTTACACTTTTTGATGGCGTAATGGGTGTAACTTTCTGCAACTTGGAACGATGACCTATCCGACCTGGGTTGCTCTTCTACGACGTTCTTTGTTTGTATAATCTTGACGTTTTCTCTCCATACTCTTCATATTTATTTTTCATTGTTTTTTCATTTATTAATTACTTTGTGGTCCACCATTTTTATTATTGTCCATTGGTTTTATTTCCATTTAATCTATTTCTACGATGAACGGGCTTAAGATGTATAGCTGGCTTAATAAAACTTTGTAGATAAAATTATAAAATACATCTTTTTAAGAGGTTAACAACAATTGTAACAAATTTATTGTTTGATGCATCATTTTTTCACCGCTCGAAACCGTCTACTCCCTACTTTCACTTCATCTTCATAGTATGCAATACACAAATACATCCTAATACTATACAATACACATAGTTACAAATTCATACAATGCAACGATCTTGCGATCACTGCAATATGTACATGTTTGAAATTAGAAAAAAATTGTTTAAAAAAATGTTATCAAAAACACAATTTTGTTTGGTAAAAAATAGTAGTGAGTTCTAATTTAAACTGACATAAGTTTTATTTTATAAGCATTAAAAATGGTTTGAACAAAAATTATCTTTAATTAAATTACTTACTTATATTTGAAACATAAATATTTAAAAATAATATTTTTGCAATATACATTTACAAGATTTAAAATACTCATTTCTCAAGTTCAACTAATTTATTTTGTTATGAACTGTGAAATGCGCAGAAAATGAAATGAGTTAGGTAGAGAAAGAACGAGAAAAATTATTAATATTAAGCAACCTGAAAACATTTCGTTGACCATTACGCCAAAATTCAAATGTATGTTTACAAAGTAATGTATTTATCACTCTTCATATAACTATAAAATTAAAATTAAGTTTAAGAAGATAATCTACATAATCAATTACTCGAAATTACTAAAAACTGATGTTTTTAAAATGGTTTGCAGCTGAAAATTGTAAATTTTGGTTTCTGCGAAACAGTTCATGAATTATGTATAAATGTGCTCTACATCGTCTCAAAACCAGCTTCAATAGTAAGTACTAACGATTAAATTAAGAAGTAAATGATGTACGAACGTGGTTTTACCATTATTATTATCTTCCGCGCTATAAGTTGAGACTTCCGGTAAAAAATTGTAGGCTTTTAAATCGATTTTCTCTTTGTAGTATTGATTTTCAAATCTATAAAGTAAGTTTAAAACGACATCCTCGATAGATAAGACAGCGGCTTTGGGTATTAAGGTCAAAAAAAAAATTGTCAACGGTAATATAACCGATACATCTGATAGTAAACTGAACTCATACTCATTTCAGTTATGTTACAAAGATACACAATTCGTGAATTTTCAATTCGTTTGGAATATGCAAATATGCGGCTTTAAACTTTCAATTCCAAAACTAAAATGTAGAGTGGAAGGTTATTTTAAAAGATTCAGCTAAAATATCTTAAAAATAATTTAAAAAAACAATTTGCACAAGAAGTACAAAATAATTATTTTTCTAAAAATAAATTCGTAGCTGTGCTTTGTATGCTTCAAAAACTTAATGCTAAAATACTCTGGAAAACAACTTTCAAAACGTAACTCATTATACTTATGTATTGTATTTAATTTATCTAATTAAAATAAATGGTTACGTTTTTTAAATACTGGGAAATAGTACTTACGTTTTTTAATAACATTTGGTTACGTAATCGCAATTACGTTTATTTCAGACTGCAGTAAATTAATTGCAGTGGTTTCATACACAATAAACAGTCATCCTTATGGTTTTACGTTTTTGCATAAATTACCAAAAAATATTGCATTAAACGTTCTTTCAATATACAGGGAGTCTTACCACTAACGGCACGGAGTTTTACGTCCACGTAATTGTAGGTTAATGAGAGTTAGAAACTGTAATTATTTTCAAATATACAGGGTGGTTCAAAAAGAGTGCCTTATCAATGTGATATTTTTTTCTTATGGAACACCCTATATTTGATGAGGATTTTGAATGTTAAGAAAAAAAAGGGCCAGTTTCTACAAGATCTATATACCTAGTTATTTCGGTTCCTTACATATTTTGATTTTTTGATAAATGAGAGGTCAATTAAAAAATGTGAGATGAAATCGAAGAAAAACTCACTGGTTTCCGACTAATAACTCATCACTTCATCAACCGCTGGAGTCAAAATTTTGGAATACTTTACAGGGTGTCCAAAAATTCAGTACATTCAAAGTACATTTTTTGTTTATCTCATATAGAACACACTGTAAATTGTGGGCTCATATCATAGAGAAAATAATTCTTTTTATATGGTAGTAGAGTTCCCTTACACAAGTGCAGTCGTTTTTACGCTAATCACACTTTATGATTATAAACTATGTATTTTCATCAAAACGATTTTTATCCACACAATTCAGTTACCTAATGTCATTTTGAAGTCAAATGAGATTACAATACGTAATTAACAAAATCAAACATGAAATTAACGAAATATTAAATATTGTAACGGTTGTGGTTTACAAATAACGACGGCTCTAGAGGAACCACTTAAAAAAAAGAAACAAAGGGGATACGGATCGATGTAGCGCACTAAGTTCGTGGAGGATAAAGTATTTAGTTAGAGCAGCAGCGTCCAGCTTCGTCGGAGAGTTGCGGAGGTCCCTAAAGAATTCTAAGAAATTAAACTGTTGTCTAACAAGGCGCCACCTGCTGGGTAAAAGAAAGAAATAAAACCGACCAACAGGAGTTTAACAGGGGTAATACGCTAGATCAAACACAACAAAAGAGAAAAACAGACAATTCAATAAAACAACAAACAAATTTTAAAGTACTAGGTGAATGTGACAGAAATAGAGAGACTGTCGCATATAGTTACGTGCGTTAGCAGCAGCCTCGTTTAACAATAAATAAGGTTCGCAATTAATGTGTCGGATTTCAGGTAAGCTTTAGTTACACCACAATTAAAGTTAAAGGCTCGGCGTACACATATCACTTACACACGGCGATTTAAACTAACTGAAACTAGGATTAAAGGGGTAAGTACCTCGCCCAAACCTAAAAGGCCTGTCGTTTTCCCGTCAACCGCTCTAAGTAAAGCGCCCGAGCCCGTATTGAGCTGGTTAAAAAACGTTCGGTTGTGGAGCGTACACCGAATAAAAAATTAATTAAATACTAGAGATTAAGCCATTCTATGTCATATGTACTTGAGCTTCATACGCATTATCACTGAAGTTACTTAAATAATAAAACTTAGATGTAATCTGTAGGATGCAGTTACGAGAATGAAAGTTTCCTGCTAGCGACGATATTGACAGTTAGATAACGCCAAGATTCCTCTTAGGGGAGGTGTGCGAAGAAGAACGGAAGGCGATAGGCTCCCTCGAAGAAGTTATCAAGCATAACCAACCCCTGTTAGACGTAGTATCCACCTGTTGTCTGCTCTTAACGAATGCGAAACCGTGGCGTGGTCTTTAATTGATAGGGAAGGTTTTTAATCAGCCACTCCAGCACCCTCAGGAGTTATCCAAGTATAACACACAGCGAGAACATAAGGTTACGCAACGTGGGTAAATTTAATCGGATTTAAACTTAACCACCAATTTGAATTGGAAATCTTGAATCACACATTAATAATTTTTGTGTAAATTTTAACTTCAGGATGTACGCTAAAACACCCGCACGGAAGGAAAAGAAGATGTCCGCTGTTTGTCTAGGAATCTTAGCCAAATTTTATTTTTCACCAATCGAAAATTAACAAAATGTGCGCCAAATACGACTTTCGTCGTAACATATTACTCGCGACACACGTTTTAAGACGGCTCTCGACATACTTCCTACCTTTAGAAAATAAAACCGTAACAATATACTAAACATCAAAAAATGCGGCAAATCACACCAGATATGTTACAAAACGTAAAGGCTGCATGTTTTCATTGATTGTTTTCTAAGAAAAAAACGGTGTCCATTTTGAAGATTCGTTGCGTTAAATAGATTCAGGTTTCTGCTACAATCTTTTTTCTGTATACAAAATTTTTTATTACACACTTAATGCACTAACTTTATTTACATTTTCTATGACGTAATGGGTACAACCTTCTGCGACTTTGAACGATACCTCTATGACTTGGGTTTTATTCAATGTTTTTTGTTTGTTGATAACTTTGATGCTTACTTTTCATAATCTTCATATTTATTTTTCATTGGTGCTTTATTTAATAATTACTTCATCGTGCACTTTATTTATTATTAAATTTTATTAAATCTATTTCTATGATGCCCAAGCTGACTACAATTTGCGGGCTGCTACGATCCGTGGGTTCAAGATAATTAATAAAACTTTTTATATAAAATTAATAAAGCCAACTTTACAAATGGTTAACAACAATTTTAACACATTCAATGTTTGATGCACTATCAAATCTTTACACCTATCATCGATCACTGCTCAAAATCGTCTTGTCCCCACTTTTACTTCGTTTTAGCACGTACACCTTATATTGATCCTCATACTATACAATACGCAAGTTTATCCTAATACTATACAATATACATGGTTACAAATTTATAGATTAACACGGCATTGCGAACACTGCATAAATGTTCCGATTAAAATGAGATAAAATTTGAAATCTACATTTTGTCGGCACATAAATGTTTAAATGTTTCTTAACTTGCTAAATCCCAATGTTAGGATATTCCGGTTACAAATAGTGGATTTTCTGTACTTACAAGGTATGGGTGTACATGTTACTCGTAGAGTATGTTTATTACCATTATTTGTTACTTCCTTGGATCTTCTTGTAGTAAATCTAACATATTTTTTAAATTGTGTAAAATCCACTTCTGAAGTTTGGTTCATTTTTTTCCAACTCATTTTTTGTCAATAACGGTTAACATTCTTAGTTACTGTATTTCGCATCCACAATACTATTTGATTAAAACTATAAATTTTACGACATCTAGTGTCGACTCGTGTTAGCGATCACGTACGCAAATTAAGCAACTTTGTCGACAGGTATGTAAAAGCATTACATAAATCGATCCTTCGATAATTATAGCCAACATAAGCGTTAGCAAAAATAAAACACTCGAATCGCCTGCTGTAAGTTCGCAAGAGGTTGTACAATAGCAAACAAATACTGAGAATCACTCGACAATTGTTTTATCCTTTTGGGACTCTTTAGAAGTGAGAGAACTCGAGTATAAGTTTACTAATTAATCCAAAATTGTAAGAGTCTTTATCAGGGGAAAAAGTTGAAAGATGCAAAAACAGAAGATCAAGATAGATTTTTAAAAGTCAGCTAATCAAATCCAGAAATTAGGTCAGGAGCGGTAACATATTTTAAATCCTGGATAAATTAACAATAGAATTTTAAAGTAGGACAAAACATTTTCTTGAAAGATTTTATTAGCTATTCTAAATTATGTGTTCGATTACGGAAAGATAAAGTTTCAAACAAAGACTAATTATCATATAAAAAAATAGTTTTATCTAATGCAAATGAATGACTATTTGCAAATATGTAGTTTGGGTCTCTTTGTCAGGAGTTGGCGAGGGGATGCTGGAGTCAGTTATACACCATGATCCTTATTAAAGCCATCGATATAGATTAAGGTAATCTGAAGATTTTGATGAAATTGTCAAGACTCCTGTTATTAACTTCCAGCAAACATTTTAGTAGGAAGGAAATGAAGAACGTAGTTGAAGGTTTCTAAAACGGCAGCGGGCGCCACCTACAGGATCCTGGTAATTATCCAATAGGACTTAAGAAGAAGGACTAGAGAATTTATTCTGACGAGATTTGCCAAATTAAGGCGAGACACTAACAGTTTTAAAATAATAAGAGGCACAACAGTATATAGATTATCACAGTTAATACATCAATCACAGTCTGATAATATAATATTTAAATTGAGGATGCGGTGCTAGGGTGTATTGAGTGCACGCGTACAAATTGCTCCGTAAAAATAACTCAATTGTGAGCCTTTACGAGTGAAATTTACACGTAAGTTATCAGCATAATTAAAATAATATAGACTAAGTTAAAAATAAACGAAGGGGAAGAGGCATGAATGAGATGAATAATCAGTAAACACGATTAATTATTGAACAACTTTTTGAATAGTAAATCGCTTTACACAGAAAACTTAGATAGTGAATACGTTAAAGGTTTAGAATTTGATATCAGCGCTAATCTAACCAGCACAAATCGTGAAAGTAAATGTATTTTATGTAAATAACTGCAGGTGTAAATTATTTAACAAATTACAAATTTAATTAAGTAGTAGAGATTTTTCACCTGAAGGGTTGACCTGTGAAAACTCTCTGAAACGCGATATAGATCCAACAGCGCCAGCGTAGGAACATTAAGCGAATTTATAAACAAAAGAAAAAAACAGATCAAGAAAATCAACCAGGAAAAGAAATAAAAAAAGCATTAGAAAGAAGTAAGACCTACAGAAAGGAGAAGTGATACAATAAAAAAGAAGAAAAGAATACACCAAACATGGATAATATAAAAAATTATTAAGAGGCCTATCTGATCAAATAAAAGAGATAAAAGTGGATACAACCAGCACAAACAAAGCCATAGAAACTATAAATAAACAACTTGAAAAATATGGAGAAGAAATAAGAGTCCTAAAAGAAGATGACCATAAAGAAGGAAGAGAAATGTAATGAAGAAAAAACGATTTGAAAAAGAAATTGAGAAAATGAGGGAAAAATTAGAGAAACAAGAGAAGAGAGAAAAGAAAAATAATATAATAATAATAGGAAAACATTTTGGAAAAGAAAACAAGGAGCAGGAAGTAAAGGAATTTATAAAAACAGAACTAGGAGTTGAAATAGAAATTAAAGAAGCATACCGAGTGGGAAAAGAAGATATGAATATAACAATTGTAAAATTAGAAAAGTTTGAACAAAAAATAGATATCTTGAAGAAAAAATACAAACTAGGAAGACGAGAAATTTACATAGATTGTGATTTAACAAATGAAGAACAAAAAGTACAAGCAGCAATTCGTAAAATAGCTAAAGAACAAAATAACAGAGGAAAAAGACAAAAATAGGATATAGGAAGATACAGATTGATGGAACCCAATACGAATGGAAAGACGAAAAAGGCGGACAACTAATAGAAGCTCAAGACCAAATGACAAAAAACTAATAAAAAATATAAAGGACGGAAAAATGGCAACAAAATAGACAGAAACAAGGGCAACGAAAATGGCAAAAATGTAGAAATAACAAAAATAGAAAAAAGAAACAATGAAGATAGGAACATGGAATGTAAAAAGTTTGAATGGGAAGGAATTAGAACTAATACAAGAATTTGAAAAAGCAGGTCTTAGTAAACTAGGTGTTACGGAAATCAGAAAGAAAGGGAAAAGGAATAGAAAATTTAAAAGGACATATACATATTTACAGCGGGGTCGAGAAACAGGAAAGAGCGAGGGCTGGAGTTGGATGTATAATCAGGGAAGATATAAGAGCAACAATTATTGATTGGAAAGGATATTCAGAAAGAATACTAACAATAAAATTAGAAATAAACCGAAAAGAAGATTTCACTTGTTATTGTCTATGGACCGGACGAAGACGAAAAAACAAAAGCAAAAGACGAATTCTGGGAAGAGATGCAGTTGGTATATGAGCTGCAAGAAGAACCAATATATTTGCTAGGTGACCTTAATGCAAGAGTAGGTAACGATAATAAAACAATAAAAAAAAAATTATGGGAAAACATGGAGAAGCGCGAAAGTCTTTTGAAAAAATTGATCCAAGAAAAAGAAAACAACATTGAAGAGTTATGGCACAAATTTAAAAGTGCCTTATATAAAGCAGCACAAGAGGTATGTGGAATAAAAAAAATAAGAAACCAAAAAAGCAGACAAGATGGTGGACACAGGAAATACAACAGTGGGTAGAGGAAAAGAAAGAAAAAAGGATGAAGTACTTACAAACAAGAGAAAACAAAGATTTTGAAGAATACAAACAAATTAGAAAAAGAGTAAAAGAAGAAATAGTGCTGGCAAAGAAAAAATCCTGGAAGTGTTCAGTGAAACAATTCAGACAAACTTTAAAGAAAATAGCAAATTATTCTATAATGTAATAAAAATCAAAGAAAAACAAAAAGAGCACAACTAAAACAAATCAAAGATAAGGAAGGAAACATCATAATAAAAGAAAAACAGATAATAAGCAGATGGCAAGAGTACTTCGAAGAGCTGCTAGAAGTAGACAAAGACCAGAAAACAGGGAGAAAAAGAGGAGAAAAAACACAACAAAGAAGAGCAAGAAGAGATAACCAGAAGAAGAACTAAAGGAAGCAATTAGAAGGATAAAAAATGGTAAAGCTGCAGGATACGACCAAATAAAACCAGAGCAAATAAAATATTTAGGTGAGATAGGAACCAATGTCTTACATAAATTATTAAATATGGTTTGGAAACAGAAACTTATGCCAGAAGATTGGAGAATAGCAGTGATTCTACCAATATTTAAAAAAGGAGATAGGAGAGTATGTGACAATTACAAAGGAATTTCATTGCTATCTACGGTAGAAAAAGTATTAGAAAGTATAATAGAGAGAAAAATAAAGGCACGAATAGAAGGAAGGTTGGAGGAAAGTCAGAGCGGGTTTAGGAAAGGACACAGCGTACCACGACCACATATTTAGTATAAGACAAATAATAGAAAAGACATTAAAACACGACAGAGAAGCATTTATATGTTATGTAGATTTGGAAAAAGCGTTTGACAGAGTATGTATGGGAAGTGCTGGGAAAAATGGAATATGTAAAAAATTTAATATTAACAATACATGATATTTACACAAACACACGAAATTTCGTAAGAACCGGAATATTAGACTCGGAACACTTTAAAACATCAAAAGGACTAAGGCAAGCAGGTGCGTTAAGCCTAACATTATTCATAATTTTTATGGACGACATAATTAAACAAGCAAAAAAAAGAACAAAACAATTAGAAATAGGATACAGAAACTTGGTAAAAGTAGCAATCGGAGAGTGTGCATTTGCCGATGATTTGGCTCTATTTTCAAGAACGGAGGGTGAACTACAAAGGAACTTGGAAGTATGGAATGAAGAATTAAACAAAGCAGATATGAAAATCAACATAGGAAAAACAAAATTCATGGTTATTGCTAGAAAAGAAAGAAGAGCAAGAATACAAATAGAAAATAAACAGATAGAACAGGTAATTAGGAAAAAGAACTGAAAGCAAGAATTCAAGCAACATCGAATGTGTACTACGCAATGAAAGATGTAATTATAAATAACAAGTACATATCAAAAATGATGACAGTATACATAACAATATACCAATCAATCTTGATAAACGGAAGTGAAACATGGATAACAACAAAGAGACAAGAAAGCCAACTAACAGCAATGGAAATGAAATATCTCAGAAGACTAGAAGGGGTCACAAAAATAGATAAATTAAACAATAAAGAACAATTAAAGATAAAACCGCTCAAAAGAAGATTGAAGAGAAACAGTTACAATGGCTAGGGTACATGCTAAGAATGACACAAGAAAAACCAACGAGAAAATATGGGAGGCAAGAACCAAAGGGAGTATGGGAGACACGTAGGAAGACCGGAAAAACATGGGATAAGGTAATAAAGGAATATTAAAAAACAAAAATGTAACATTAAAAGAAAAAAAATAGTACAAAATAGGAATGAATGGAAGCAGTTTACAAGACTATTAAAAGAAAAAAATGGAAGGAAAACTTGACACCATAAATATAAGGAGTATAAGAGAACACAAGAGAAAGGATAAAATCGTTTTTTTTATTTTGTATTATTTTTATTAAGTTTGTAGAAAAGATTGTAATTTAATTTAAATGTAAAGTAGTTGTATAAAAATCTGCCCTACACCGTTCGTGGTACTTGGATTTTCTTGATAATATATATATAATTGAGGATACACCTTACAAGTTTATTTAAGCGTCCGACACAAAAGCTAAATGACTACACGTAGCGACACACGATGAACTAATAAGTGATTGTACTACATGATCCTAATAAGGCGGGTTGACACCAAACCTTTAAATTAGTACTACAAAAAAAACAAATTATTCGACGACTACAAGGATTCTTGAGTTTACAAATAGTAAGCCCAATGTTTAATTGGTACCTTAAAAATGTAAGTCGTAATTTAAATAACGATGCATACATGCATCGAAACGGCAATTTTACAATTAATAAAGACAAATACTTAAAGCAAAACTTATCTGACGTATATCGGTGACAGCTTTACAAGAATGGTTACTACATAAGGCTGAACTGGTAGTCTGTGTGATACCGGACAGTCTCCCTAGAGCAGTGACCCAGGTTATCGGTGACGTAGAAGGCACCAGTTCAAAGGCCCATATGGCATTCACCTCAATCAAAAATTTAATTTAATTACGAACGTTGACGTTCACAGAGCGTAGATAATTTTGTAGTAGACAAATATTTTAAATCTTCAACGGAGAAATTCTGTAGTAGAAAATTATTTCCAATCTTCCACGGAGAAATTAGCGTTTACCAAACTTGCTGGATTAAATGAGTCTCCCAAAATTTGTTATAGGCGCTCATAAGGACATACCTAACAACTAAAGGAGCTCGTCCTACCCCCGTCTGTACACGCCATCTTTACGACGGAAAATAAAGACTCTAGCTATGCACGTCAGGGGCCAAAAGTACCGTAAACGACAGAAAATTCAAAAAATTGTTCAGAAAAAACGACGCTAATAAGAATTATTCACATTAAAAACGCAAAGACACAGTATGTCCCAGTTTTCTCATTGCAAATTATAGTTTTTCGGAATTCGTGGTTCATTGCTGGAATGGGTAAAATCATATTTACACAATGGAAGATTAAGAGTAAAAATTAATGGGTCAGTCTCAGAAATACGTTCATTTTGGTGTACCTCAAGGTTCCGTTTTAGGTCCGTTATTATTCTTTCTGTTTGTAAATGATTTGCCTAGATACGTATCGCCTAACAATCGCACTATATTTGCCGATGACACTTGATGATAATTTTTGAAAACAGTAGTATGTTGAGTGACCGAGTTCAGCGTTGTGCTTTGTGATTTCCAATCATGGCGTCGAAAAAATAAGTTTATATTAAACTTATCTGAAACAGCCGTTATACAATTCTCTAAAAAAATTAGCAGACGCGCTTTTTATTGCTAATTTAAAAAGTTTAAACATCTAGTTGGTAGGTGAGATAAATTATTTTAGGAATAAAACTAGATGAAAAAATTAAGCTGAACTACTCCAATAGATTATGTTTTTTAGTAAATTTATTGATAACACAAATGACTATAATACCAGACATAGTAAACTATTAAAAACTTATCAACATAAATCTTCTTTATATGAAAAATCAGCAATATACTCGAGTGTTAAGTTTTTTAATTTTTTACCCGTGTCTATAAACAGGTCACTAGATTTACTTCTTTTAAGAAGCAAATAAAACTTTACCTTGTCCAGAAATGCATTTCTAACTATACCGATTTTTTTAAATAAATTTTTATACTGTTGTAGCATTTGTTTTTATCTATATGCTTGTGATACGGCTACAATATTTTTTGTGATAATATTTTATTTTTACTTTATTTAATTTAGATATTTTATTTATATTATATTTCAATCAGCGTACCTACATGTATTTTCTTTTGTAACCTTTAGTGTTGGGTTTTTTTTAAATGAAATTTTGCCTATTTCATTAATCTGTAAATTTAACAATATTTGCTGGATATTAGGAGTTCAATAAGTATTCAGTAAAGTGCATTGTTGTGTTCTTGGAATTTGAGCACTTTTCCACGTATTACTAAGATGATACTCTTCTTCTCTATTAACCATTTATTATAATATTTAAGTAACCATTACTAAATAGAGGTTGACGTATCCCATCTTGACGTTGCGACATGTACTCGATTATAACTATTTGGTTGCTTACATCATTTGTCATTCTGGGAACTAACAAACTTTCCCGAACCTTATTTTACAACCGTTTCTTTTGTTAACAGTTTGTTCTTTTGTATCTTATTAAGTCCTTACTGCTTCAGATTAATTACTACAACTTATAGGATGGTGTCCTTGTCGCAGAAGCATTTTATTTGTAGTACCTGCCGCATGTTTAATAGTTGTTCACGACCCACTCACCGACTTAAGCTACGGCTAACTGCGCCGAAACGACACGTAGTCGATTCAACCTATTAGGTTGCTTAAACCGTTTGCTATTTTGCGAAACTAACAAGCTGAATCTCCGAACCTTATTTTACTGAATAACCGCTTAAGGCAAAGAAGTGTAAAACGTTAGAGGCTTCTAAGGTTTCTAGCTTTTAAACGGTACGATCATTTAAATAGTCAATTACTTTAATCTTGGAGGATACATACTGCGATGGATCTTTTTTGTTTAATTTAAAAAAAGTTAATTGAATTTCGAGACTCCAAAAATTATTTAAATTTTACCTCAGGGCTTTGAGTTTGTTTAATGAAAGATATTGTTTTATAAAATAACAAATTTATTTTAAACTATTGCATACTTTTTTTATACATGCAAAACAAACAAAAATATTTAATGAACTTATTTAATGTATGCACGTTAACGAAAAGAAAAGTTTAATTACTAAAAAATATTCTGTTTTACATTGATTATGATTTTATTTATAAACTTAGATAACTAACCTTTCAATTTTTATTATACCAGCGGTCATGATGCAATCTACCTTAAATTCGATGTTTAATTTACTTTGTATCCAAACTTTCAGTTTTCGAATTTATTTCGGTCACTTTGAAGTACTTTAATCGATGAAACGCACTTTTGTTATTAGTGTCTTTATTTATTCAAATTGCGTTTATAATTTTACATGATTGGTGTATTTTTATTGGTTAACTCGTTTTATTTCAACTGCCGAGTTTTTTTATTACATGTTTAGTTGTTCGCATTTTATTTACGATTGACTATGGCCTTTTTCTTTGTATTTGAATTAATGTTTTTATCCTTGACCCTAAGTTCATTTTCACTTAATGTTTTCTTACCTATACTCATAATTTCAATATTTATCATGTCTGTTAGACGCCAAACTAATCTGCACGTTATTTAATTTTGTAAACCTTGCGTCTATTCACTTTAAGAAATATCTTTTATGTCCCACGAAGTTAACAAGTTTAATGCTTATCGAAATTTAAATATCCGTTCTTAAGCATTTACTGCAACTAAAAGAAGGTATAATTTACAAGAAAAATTTAATTGCTTTCTTAAATGAATTATATGTCTGTTTTAGAAACCTTAACTAACTTTAATTACCTTAATTTTACGTTTGATTTGAATAGAATATTTACTATAAATCTAATTATTACTCAAATTTTGATTCTGATTATGGTTATTATTTAAAATGATTTTTTCACCGCAATACGTACCCTTCTATTGATGTCTTGTTTTAAAGCACTCCACACCCTGACAATAACATTATTAATTATGATTTCGCTAACGAGATAATTTTTTCTTTTGTTTACCATTTCTCAAGTACAGGCCAATAGTGTGTTACACATAGAGATATACAAAACTTAAAAGTAGCTCATTTTATTTTAGGAAGTTGAAGTTGTAAATAAGTTGATGGTCATCATAATTATTATGTTCTTTTCCTTACATTACAAACACTGACAATTTACAACTGAATTTTTAAGTTTCTGTTAGAAATTTGTTGTTGAGGTAATAAAAAAAAATTTAATACTGATAAAACCGCTGAGAAAACTAGCGTAGCTCTGTGTCGTAGAGTGGGTCGCAGCAAGGAAACGAAGTTTGGTTGGAAATTTAACATTATTTTTAAACTTTTTTGTAAATTACATTTTCACAACTGGTATTTGAAAAAAATATATTCACCGTGACAATCTTTTTAAAATATTTTACAAAAGTGGAAAACTCTTTTTCTCGAAAGATTCAACCCATTATGAAAATAATTAGATCAAATTTTTGATCATATTCTTCTCACATACTGGCATAAGTTTGATAAATTTGTTGCTGATTGTTTTCCTAAATATCAAATTATTGATCTTTGGTTAAATATAAAAAAAAGGCATTTAAAAAATATTTAGTTTCTTAGAATAATTTTGAATATTGTTATAAATTACTTTTTTATAAATCATGTATAATATTTTTTTCTAAATTCTTTGGACTTTGGTAAAGTTTAAGAATGATTTTCTAGAAACATGATCCTTCTAATACTATTTTTATCTGTAGATAATTTTAATAATTCTAAACATTTAATGTTTTTTTTTAATCATATCAAAAAACTTAATTTATTTATTATTAATAATGTTATTAACTTCTTTATTTTATTTTATTTTTATTTTATTATTATATATTTGTTTACCAATCTTTATAACAAACAGATACATTTCACAATATCATAGTATTTGTACAGATATCTTTGAACATTATTGAAATAAGAAAATTGATTTCGATTATGTTTGTTTCAGGATTTGTTTAACCAGAAAAATGAAATGGTTTCTACATAATTAAGGGGTAAGTAGATACTTATCATAATTTTTAACCCGAATGTACCAAATGATGTTGTTTAATGACTCCAACTAAAACTTTAAGTTGTAATCATCACGTTGTTTATTAAAAATAATATCGTGAATTATAATTATACTTATAACTAATTAGTTACGATAAATGCACATCTGGTAGCGGTTTCCATCTTTTGTGAATCTTTATTGATGTGCCAGCTGGATCTTCAGTCCTGGTATCGCAAGACACCACCTATTGAGTGTTGAATTTTACTCAAGGTGAAGTCCCGTAAATATGGACATATCGCTTTGACTGCGTTAGCTTATGTTGATTGGTTGGAATGGTAGTGAGCCATTTATTCTGAGGTCATCATGGGGCGGGATTTCATCATGAATTTGTGGATTGAGGGATGATTATTATTGGGTTCGCATAAAGCGCAGGTGGCGGTTATATAAGTTTATGTGTCTTCTAATTACAGTTTTTACGTTTGATTTATTTTTCTGCGATTTGGTCTCGGATATCCAGCGCGGTTCGATTTATAATGTCGGCCATCTAATCAAGATGAGAGGCTCTTTCGGGATGATCGTGTGTTACGAGTAGTGTACACTCTTACTTTAAGATCTCAACAACAGCCGTCTGTGAAGATACGTGCACGGGCTCAATGTAACGAGTGATCACTTTGTGTGGGACATCTTGTAGCATTACCCCAGGTTACGCAGGACGATAAAAGCTAGACGTTAGATGATGTACATTTTTCTGGTGCTTTTCGGAATCTGCTGATAACAGATTAAACACTGAAGCTCGAATTGACGCTGGTTTTCCAAGCTGAGCACGTATGTTACTTTCGGTTAAATTGCGTATTTTGAATGATTGGCTGTTGACGCCGGTTCGTTATTGTTAGGAAATTGAAGGATTGTTATGCCTTCGTTATCGACATTTTCTCTTTTGTTCGTTGGATTCCATCGTAGCTTTGGCTGCAGAATTGGGGAACAACGGAAATTTTGTCTTTAGCGTTACATGTTGGTTAACTGATTTGATATTTGAGCATACTGGTTTGGTTTTGATTTGTGATTACGTTTATATTGTTGTTGCACTGTGTTTTGAGAGAGACAAAAGATAATTATTAAATTAAAATTTTAATATTACTATTTATACACTGAGTCATCGACGAAAATTACAATTTTCTTATTTTTGCTCTAAATGTATCTGATTTACTTAATTCAAAATTTAACAAAAATCTAGATTTATTGCAAAAGTAATATTAACATTGTTTACAATATATTACGTGTGTTTTAGTATAAATTAATGTTTCTACAAAGTTTTCATTTTTAAATTAATTTTGTGCGTACGCTTTCTAGAATTACTATTTTATGGATTTATTTGAGTTTGTAAAAATAATTTTTTTGTGTCCAACTTTAGTAAAATAATATGACCTGTAAAGTCCGCATCTTATGGAATTTTTTAATTTTTTCTTTAAAATTTGATTTGGCATTCATTTGTGCTTCTATTAAAATAGAAATTGGCCTAAAAATATGGTCACATGATACTAATTTTTTTTTGGAGGAGGGGGCGTTGGTCTGCTACCGCAGGGTCAAGTGGTCCATTTTTTCTTATCCGATCAAAGTCTCGTAAGATGTTCGCGAGTTTAGCTGTATATGTAGTTGTAGTCTATTTTTGTGTGAATTTATTTTCACTTTATATTACTAACATTTATAGTATGACTAATATCATAATTTACTTAATTACTATATGTTTTTGTATTTTGTTTCCCCATTAGGTTAAATTTTGTTAGTTTTTTTTTTTATTTTGATTATTTTAATGTGTATTTTTGCTAGTTTTAATTTAATGTCTAGCTATATTTTATCTTAACTTAGAACCGGAATTGGACTACGTTGCCCTTAAACTTTTATAGTCATACGTATTTAAGTGTGTGCGTTTAGCTTTATTTCTATTACTGATTAATGATGACTTTGTCGCACACGTTGCAACTGCGCTTTTATTTGGGATACAGGTACAAGGTGGCCCTCGTATGTTATGATATTTTGTTATTCACCCAACTCGCATTCAAAAGTTTATCGGGATGTAATTTAGATACGCTTTTAAAAAGTTGTGGTTAAGTTTGGTTTCAGGTGTACTCTTTTTCTAAAACCCTTTGTCAGTTCCGGTTTATCCGAACTGACAAAGGGTTGCTTATTTTAAATAGAACGTCACATATATTATTTCATTTTTAGATTCGGCGTGAAATTCTAAAAGCATTTTATGTATAATGTCCTATACCTACATCCAACCGTTTTTGAGATTCTTGAATTTGAATAAAAAAACGTGCCTCTTGCGTAACCAGTTTTGGAATAGTATATTTCTTTAGTTTTTGAAAATTTGATTTTTATATTTGGCAAGTTCTTGAAAAAGAGTCCTAAGTTTACATTTTTGTAATTTTTTATGTTTATTTTTATACAGGATATTCACCATTTTCAAAAATAAAGAAATATGCTACTCCAAAAGTTTTTATGCAAAGTCAAAAATTTCCGAATCTAAAAATAAAATAATAAATAAGACGTTTCATTTAAAATAGGCAAGTTGACAGCAAAAACCGGAAGTGACAGGAAATTAAAAATATTTCTGAAAAAAAGTACACCTGAAACCAAACTTAACCCCAAATTTTTAAAGACGTATCTAAATTAGATCCCAATAAACTTTGAATGAACGGGTTCTGTGAATAACCCTGAATAATCAATTAATCAATTAGCCTGCTGTAATAATCGCTTTCGTAACAATCGGAGTTTGTTGTTTGTCATTGTTTTGTGGAGAGTATTCACATTTGTAACTAATCCTTCTAATTTTAGGTTGTTGCTCTCATGATCCGTCTTGTTTTCCGGAGACCCATATATCTTCTTAATGTAATTTTATTGCTGATATTGCTTTTAGGTTGTTATTTGCATGCTTAGTTTATTGTTTCTGTTTATTTCTCTCATTATTTTAATTGTTATCGTTCTAGTTTTAGGTCTTGTCGCTATCATGATGCGTACTGTATTCTGGAGACCTACTATATCCTTTTAATGCATCTATTATTGCTGCATGATACTCATCCGTTAAACTTTAATTTTTTTTTACAAAAATTTTAAAGTTGGGTTATTTTATAAAATATTGAAAAAGTTATTAGAAAAAAATGTTCTAAATTTTTAGGTTAATTATTACATAGGCGTAAAAGTAAAGATAGATAATGCATTACCTATAAGGAAAGAAGGAGAAAAAGCATAGTGGTAGCGAAAATGGGGTCGTTTAAAGACAAACTATTAGTTTTAAAAATAAATACAAATTAAGGGAAAAACCGATTTTCATAGACAGCGATTTAACAAAAAGGAACAGCAGATCCAGGCGGTAATCAGAAAAAGGCAAGAGAAGAGAAGGAAAAGGGAAATACTGTAAAATAGGCTATAAAACTCTAACGATAAATGGAATAAAATACGAAGCAACGAAGGAAGGAAATTTAGCAGCAAAAAACTAACAGAGGGAAAACAAATGGGTGGGTAATTCGGAAACGGACACGGCAACGAACAATAATATGCAAATTAACAAACTAGAGGGTAAAATATGGAAAATAGCAACATGGAATATTAATAGCATAAATGGAAAAGAAATAGAATTAGAGGAAGAATTCGAAAAAACGGGGGTAGATATATTAGGAATGACGGAAACAAAGAAAAAGGGAAAAGGCTTAGGAAAACTTAAAAACGGCAATATAATAATACACAGCGGAGTAGAAAAAAAACAAGAGCAGCAGCAGGAGTAGGATGCATAATTAGGAAAGAATTAGATGATCAAATTAAAAACTGGGAAGCGTATAATGAGCGCATATTGTCAGTAGAATTCTTAGAAAACGTAACAAAGATTAACAAGACAGTAGTGGTGATATACGGACCAAATGAAGACGACAAGAAAGAGAACAAAGATAAATTCTGGAACGATCTAACAGAAATAATAGGACAAGCAAAGGGAAAATTATATATTATAGGAGACTTTAATAGCAGAGTGGGTAAAACCGATGAGAAATATAAAGCGGTACTGGGAAAGTATGGAGAAGTAAATAGAAACAATAACGGAAGAAGAATGTTAGACTTTTGCATTGTAAATGATTTAATAATATCAAATACATTATTTGCACATAAAGAAATTCACAAATTTACAAGAGAGATGAGAAGCAGAAACGAAAAATCATTAATTGACTACATACTAATAGAAAGAAAAATCGAAGGATGATAATGGATTCTAGAGTGAAAAGAGGTTCAGAAATTGGCAGCGATCACTATATGGTAGTGGCTAAAATTAGAGAAAGTATACAAGAGAAGAAACAGAAGGCTAATAAAGAAAATAACGAATTGGTACAGTTTGAATCAATCAAACATTATAAACTAAGAGATAGGGAAGTAGCCGATAAATATGAAGAAACTATAAGCAAGAAACTTGAAGGATATGAAAAGGAAATTAAAAGAAAGAAACGTGGAAAACAGTTGGGAATACTGCAAAAAACATAATAATAACTACAGCCGAAGAAATATGCGGGATAGCACGGAAAATAAATAACAAAAACAAACATCATGGTGGACAGAAGAAATTAAGACACAAATTAAGAAAAAGAAAGAAACATGGAGAAGTTACTTATCGGACAAGACAGGAGAAAAATACAGAAGATACAAGAAAGAACGAGAAACGACTAAACAAATGATCAAAATCGCGAAACAAGAGCAATGGAAAACATTTGGAGAAAAAATGGAAAAAGACTCAAAAGGAAACCAAAAACTCTTTTATAAAACATTGAAATCGTTAAGAAAAGAGAACGCACTGAACACAAAAACAATAAAAAGCAAAGGCGGAAAAATTATAACAGAAGACGAAAAGATAATGGAAAGATGGAAAGAACATTTTGAAGAATTACTAAATAATACACAAATAGAAAAAGAAATGAAAATCGACAAGCTAGAAAGAGAAACAGAAGAACAACCAATAAGAATGGAAGAACTTGAAGAAGTAATAAAAGAGCTAAAATACGGGAAAGCCCCTGGATGCGACAGAATAACGGCAGAAATGATAAAGAATATAGGACAACGGGGAAGAGATGCACTATTAAGCATATACAACACAGTGTGGAGAGAAGAAGAAATACCAGTGGAGTGGACTACATCGCTAATCGTACCAATACACAAAAAGGGAGATGTAAAAGAATGTAATAACTATAGAGGAATAACTTTACTCAATATATGTATGAAAATTTTAGAAAAAATAATAGAAAAAAGAATCAGGAAGGTAATCGAAGAGACAATGGAAGAAGAACAAAGTGGATTCAGACGAGGACGAAGCGCACAGGATCACATATTCACAATAAAACAAATCACCGAAAAGCACGAAAAGAAAAACGGATGATTTATTTGGCATTCTTGGATTTAGAAAAAGCATTCGATTCGGTACCCAGAAACGCAATATGGAGACTAATGAAAGAAAGACATGTAAATACAAAACTTATAAGACTAACTCAAGCAATATACAAACATAACCGGAACGCAATTATAAGGGACAACAAAATATCGGAAACGTTTAGAACAAATATGGGATTAAGACAAGGGGTAGTCTAAGCCCACTGCTTTTATACTATTCATGGATGAAATAATTAAAAATTGTAAAAAGAAAACAAAAAGATGACAATTGGATATCTGAATTTACAAAGAATTAATGTATCTGAAGGATTATACGCGGATGATGTGGTACTGATTGCGGAAAATGAAAAAATTTACAAACAAATTTAAATATATGGAATTCAGTTTTGAAAGAGAACAGAATGAAGGTTAATAAAAGTAAAACAAAAGTAATGGTAATTGGAGAAGAAAATGTGAAAACGAAGATAGAGATTGACGGAGAAAGAATTGAACAAGTGGATCACTTTCAATATCTTGGAGAAATTCTGGACGAGAAAGGATCACAGGAAGCAAATATTAATAATAGAATTAAGAAGGCAAATGGGTTGTTTTACGCACTAAAAACAAAATTTTTAAATAAGAGAGAAGTATCGATCGAAACCAAAACAAAAATATTTAAAACCATTTATAGACCAATACTAACTTACGGCAGCGAGTCATGGGTACTCACAGAGCAAGAGAAAAGCAAAATACAAGCAACCGAAATGAGATACTTACGAAAAATAAAAGGTATAACGAGAAGAGATAGAATAAGAAACACAGACATAAGAAAGGAACTGGAGGTAGAAAGCATACTAACACACATAGAGAAGAAGCAACTGTCGTGGTGGGGTCACCTAGTCAGAATCAACGACAAAACACCAGTAAAACAAATTTGGAAGACAAGAATAATGAAAAATAGAAAAGAGGAAGACCAAGAAAAACATGGAATGGGGAAGTAGGAAGAATACTAGAAGAAAAAGGAAAACATGGAGAGAAGCAGAAGAGATGGCATACAACAAGAAGGAATGGAAGAAATTTATAAACGTAGAATAGAAATTAATCTAATAAAATGTAAATAATTGTACAATCCGACACCGAAAGGTAGAAGGATTTTCTGATAATATATATATATATTACATGTATAAGTGGTTTGTAATTATTACCTTGATAGAAGCAAAACTATATTGATGACTATACTGGTTACACTGTATATCAATATTTACTTCCATTAAAATTACTATTTTACATGGGGTGACATAACCTTATTTGAAGTTTACAACTCAAAAAAACTAGTAGGAGTAGTTATTTGTAATAATAGCTGCGTCTTTTTATGAATGAATCTCAGATTGTTTCAATTCACGCACTAAATCGACGCCAAGTAGAAAGCTGGTAGTGAGGAGTTGAGATGGGACGCCGTTAATGTCAGAAATGCTAATTATTTGTTATTCAAATTTGCTGAGATTCTCAGATCTAATAGAGTTGTCAATTCAGTTGGTCGAAAGAACGTTCATACCTTATGTCGATGTCACTTTAAGAAGCTAACTTCATTATCGGACTTAACTTTTGATATCACATTTAGAAAGTAGTATGGTCTGGACAATCATTAATGATCTCTCGCTACATATCTTTGAATGTTATTACAAAAGTATGTTGTTTTTTACACATACCTTATGTATATTTTTGTGAACGAATCTACGCTATTCCAGACTCCGCTCAGAGACGATTCTTTCTCAGAAAGTACTTATTTAAAAACTAGATGTAAAATATATACATAAATGTGACAAGCGTGCAGAATAATCTGTTTTTAATTATACATTCATGGTATACTTAGTGTAATACCTTAAATCGATATGAATTATTCTGCAAGACTGCAAGAACACAAATTAAAAATAAATTTTTCTAATTCTAGATTAATAGAGTATAAATTTCTTTTAATTATTTCATAATATGTATAAGCCTACACAATCACAGAGAAACACAATTTTGTAAATGAGGACGCATTTTCTCCCATTGTGATCTCTCGTGGAAGTTGGAATTTTATGGATTGATTATTCAGTTAATGTATTCGTGCGTAAACCTTCACAAAATTAAACAATGCCTTAAATTTGAAATCAATATTTAATTTGTAGAAACTTCTCAAACTTAAATCTTATCACATATTTTGTTAGCTTCAACGCCAACATTTAAGATCATTAATTCCATATGAAAATCTTGATTGCTCAAACAACAATGTAAGGTTATGAACACTCAACCACTTGGAACACGTTCAAGCACTATAAAAACGACAATGTTTACATAATTTATTCGGTCGTTGTAAATTCACGAAAATATTAAGTTTTTATTGTTAGGTAGTAAATGTCTCGCTATACAGCGACTCTTATTACTACTTTTTTTTGGGCGTAGTAATTTTTTATTATTATTTTATAATTCAATTGAAGTATATATTTTATGCCGTTCTTGACAGCTACAAAAATTAAAAATTATTTTTTTATTATGCAAATACTCTAGGTGTAGTAAATAAAGTAGACATCGTATTCTAACATGTTAAGATTACAAATTTTTTCTCTAGCTTATAATTTGCAATTTTGCAAACAAGATAATAAATAAGATGTGTAACAATTTCTCCACAAACATTTTAATTGTTTTTTTTTCACATTTTCCGTGGAGTACGTTAAAAATCAATCGTCTACCGGTATGTAAACACGATATCTAAAAAATCACTGTTTTTCCGGTTTTTAATGAAGTTTCGTACATAGATGTAGAAGCAAAAGAAATATCTAAATAGACAGTATTAGTAAACTGGAGACGAAACAGGAAAAAAATCAAGAAGGAAAGAAAGAAAGAAAGAAAGGGAACCTAAGAGACTCACAAATTGATGATGTGTCACATACAGAAAGGCTAATATAAAAAAAACAAAATGTGAAGCTAAGAAATTGAGAGAGGATGGAAAAAAAGATTAAAGTAGGGTATATGAAAGTCTTCGTAAGAGAAAACATGTTATGGTAAGAAGATGAAAACGTATAAGGAGTAAAAAAATCTAACAAAGAGAAAAGGGGATTTTAGTGGTATGTGGAGAATTTGGACATGCTGGGTCAAATGGAAACATAGTAGAAGAAAAGCCTGGGAGAAATTGTAGGGACTAGAACAGACAACGGGGAAGAACAAAAAAAAGCAAGGGATTATTATAAATTATATGCATAGGCAAGAGAGAGAAGTAATTATTAAGGTATAAGGGAAAGATTTGAAGCTGATCAAGAAAGATATAGAAATAATTAGCAATGGGAGAAGAGGAGAAAGATAATGGGAGAAGATTTCAATGTAAAATAGGATGGTTTATTACTCCATATCTTACCCCTTTTTTTCACTTTTCCCGACGAATTAGAGTTATTACCTTATAAAGAAACAAAAAAAATTGCATCTCAGACAGCCGACCTTCCGTCCGCATGTAAACAAGATATCAAGAAACCCATCCGTCCAAAGTATGAAACTTTGTACATGGTCCTGATTTATATTTTCGAAGATTTGATTTGATTTTGGGCATATAAGGGCCGTTAACTTACACAAAATTAAATATTCAGAAAAATATTAATTTTACACTTTTTATAGTTTCAAATAAAAGTTGTTTATAATTTAATTATACACAACTTTTGTTTAAACTATTTTTTGATCATATAAGTAATTACTGAGATATAACAATCATGTGACAATAATTGTTGTTGTAACAATATCTCCACCAATATCAATTTTACAAAAAAAGTTGAGGGAGAAACGTTGATGGAAATTCTATTGTCTATAGCTTTTGTTTGAACCATTTTTTTTCTAAAACGCAATTTTATTTTTGCTTATCGTGGCGATGTAGAGTTCTGCGGCAAACGTTTGTTTGTTTATTTATTTATTTTATTTATTCGTATGGTGTATTTTTAGTATTGTATTGTGATGTAAGTGTAATGTATGCTGCCCCAGAAGGTCAGTGTAAACCTGTATAGTGTGGTGACGAAACCGTGTGCAATTGTGGATTGGTTCGTCTTGACAAAGCATTGGTTTGAAGTTTAAGAAAACCACCAAAATCTAAACATGCCAACCCTTACCCACCTTAGCATTCATATACACGGTGGCCAGAAAAATACGGACAAACGCCAGGTAGAACGATTCTTTGTTCAATTCTGAGGCGATAATCTTAATCCAAAAAAGTTATGCGATCCTTCCTTAAGGCGCACGAGACCATTATTTTACAAAGAATTCAAGAAGAGCCGAACTTTTTATTGCATATTCTCTGGAGCGACGAATGCTTGTTTACGAGAGATGGCGTCTTTAATAGCCATAATTTTCATTTTGGAGCGGACGAAAATCCCAAGGCAGTAAGGGAAATTGGACATCAGAGAAGATTTTCGGTAAATGTTTGGCTGGGGATTTTAAATCTCCGAGTTGTTGGACCAATATTTCTTCCAAATCGTCTAAATGGAATTGAGTACGTTAACGTTTTAGAAGAAGTACTGGATAATATTCCACTGAATTTGAGACCCAACAGAATTAAACAAAGATTAATCGATTAGTTACATCGATGTATTTAAGATAATTCCATTTCTAAATTTCACCACAATGATTTTACATAGATAAATTTGACGAATTTTGATAAATTTTAGCCGTACATCTTAAGGTTTGATGGTCTCGTGCGCCTTAAGGAAGGATCGCATAACTTTTTGGATTAAGATTATCGCCTCAGAATTGAACAAAGAATTGTTCTACCTGGCGTTTGTCCGTATTTTTCTGGCCACCGTGTATAATAATATTAATTAAGTGTGTAAACATTATAGAAGGTAAATAAGAACACAAAATATAACAGCTCAGCCATTGCATGACTGTTATTATTAGAGCGTTAAAAAATAGAGAAGAAACAACATGGATAAGACGGAAAATAAACAAGATAAGTTGTTCTTGGAACTATGTGAAGAGAAAGGTTGGACGATATTTAATGGAAATATAATAGAAAGAGGTAAGGGGCAATTTACATACGTGTTTTAAAGTATCGGACATAGAAGAAGCGGATAATTAAAGGAGAAGTTAAAAGGAGACTTTTATAAAAATGAAAAAGTATGAGTGGAAAAAAGTACAGCCGCTTTACACTATCTGCTTTTTGTATTTGATATACCGTTTGATTTTTCCTTTTGATTTACATCAAATAGAAATCTGATAGAATATATTTTATTGTTTACATTGTGTGACTACATGGTTTTGACACTTAATAAATTGACGTATACATGTAGGTTATGTTGCAAACGTGCCACGCAAAAACGGTATCAGATGAATTAAGTATGCCAATCATAGAAAATTTATTGTGTCACAATGCGGTGGTGTCCAATACATTAGGGCTACAATTGCATGAAAGTAACATTTAGAAAAAAACAGTAAGAAAAGAAGAACCGTTTGTCAAGATTGATTTTCAATTAATTAGGAATTGAAGATTCAATAGGATTTAGAAATTTTGCGTTTGGACATTATTGTTTGGTGTTTTTAATAACAATAATTAAATTAAATCGATCATTATTAGTAAAATTAAATTAAAAATTCACACAACTACTAAAGGTTCGTAACATACAATACACTCCGAAATCCAGTGCGGAAAATTAAACGAAAATAGATACTGTCCTATTCTGAAAGATCATATAAAAAATCCAGGTAAAATAAAATGGTCAAAACAAATTTTTAAATGAAATGGTGTAAAGGAAAAAAATGTGATTTGATTTAAGTCAAATGCAAAATCAGATAGTCTAAAGCGGCTTTTGGACAAAAGAAAGGATTAAGATATCAGACTAATGGAAAAAGAAAATTGGGAAAGAGCTGGGGTAGATGAAAATGTAAGGGAGATAATAAGTATAATTAAAAAAAACTGCACAAAAAGCACAATTAACAATTTGCCGAACGGAAAGACACAATAGATGGTGGAATAGAGAATGTAGAGTGACAAAGCAGAAGATGAAAAAATGAAGAAAAAACGGAAAAAAGGAGAAGCAGATGTACAAGAGGGAAGAGATTAAAAAGAAATTATTATAATAAATGTGAAAAGGCGGAAGAGTTTTTGAATTTATTCGATGCGATATAAAACTGTCTATCGCTTTGCGTGACTTTTTCATTTGCGAATCTGTCTAAAATGTGACAGAGATCGGAGTTACTTTATCTTCATAAATCGATACTACTTTATTGATCCATCTTATCAGCACAAATTGACGAAAGTTCAAGCCTAAGTGTTGTTATTACTTTGAATATGGTTACACTTCTGCAACCACAGTTACTGCATAAAGTTTCTCTTTTAACTATAACATGATTCACTGAGTCCAGAAGGATCAAACCATTAAGCAAGACAAAATAAAATTGTTTTTATTTTTGAAATGGGACAATCATTTAGAAGGTGAGAATGAAGTTATCTAAAGATTGTCTGCTTGAGGGTTTTTTTGATCAAGAATTTAGATTTCAACTTGAATACTATTTGTGAAAGTAAATCCGTAATTAGAGAAAGAGATTAATTGAGAACAAAGTTCGTGTAAATCTTTTCCTGATTTCTGATGATCTGAGAGATAATCAGAATTGTTGAGACCGCTACCATTTAAGAAGTTATTGAGGAGAAGAAAAACGCATTGAATAGTTTTGGAGAACTGATAGAAAAAACCAGTAAAGGCCATCAAGGAATATTGTACAAAGTGCCATGTTGTGGTAGTTCTTGTGGTACCTAGGCAGAATATATTCTATCTACCTCACTCCGGAGCAATTGGACTGTTCCTATGGCATCTTCCTTCTCGAAAAGGTGAAGGGAAGGGTGGCTAAGTAACATCTCCCTCGAGCCAGTAGGCGCGGTGCTCATGGCACTTAAACGCCGTTTCAAACTGCTAAAACGTCCTTAAAGCACACTAGAGTTGAAATTATATAAAAATTGTCGGCTATAAAATAAGTCGGCAGATTTGTACATTCCACCGTGTTCTCGACTTATCCCGAAATGTGTCCGTGTCAAGAGCTGCATACAGGGTGTTTCCTAAGTAATCTAAAATATTATATGGGGCGTTTCGTTACTCAATTTTAAGACGAAAAGTTCATATAAACATATGTGATAAGTCTTGTCGTTAATGAGATACAGGGTGTTAAATTGTTTATAATAAATCAGCTCTGATTGTATTTGAAATTAATTTTTCCTGGTGACGCTACTGGTTTTCGAAAAACATACTTATTCTAAGTGGCCTTTGGAATAACGTTGACAACTGTGTCAAATCTAAAAACTAACGCAAACACCGAACAATAAATTGTTAATAATACGATCTTTTTGTGTTAAGTTAACAACGATGCCTGTGTTTACTAATGCCGAAATGGCTAATATGCAGTTTTTGTATGGATTAGCGAATGGTAATGCCTTAGAGGCTAGACGTATGTATGCCCAGTGTTATCCTAATAATCGTTTACCATGTTCAGATACGTTTACTAAGCTACATATTCGTTTACAAGAAACTGGAACTTTTGCCAAATCAAAGAATATTATTGGACGACCCAGAACTGTGAGAACTCCACAATTGGAAAACCAGATTCTTCAAGTGATTGATCAACATCCAGAAACGAGTACCAGAAAAATTGCTGATGAACTAAATGTTGGTAACAGAACTGTTTGGAAAATTTTAAAGATAACTTATTGTATTCATATCACGTTCAACGTGTACAACATTTGCTACCTACTGACTATCCGCTTCGCATACAGTATTGCCAATGGATTTTAAATAAAATAGCAAACAATCCCAATTTTGCTGCCGATATTCTGTTTACGGATGGAGCCAACTTTTCAAGACATGGCATTATGAATTTTCATAATGACCACATATGGGCAGATGTAAATACACATTCCATAATTGTAAAACGATTTCAACAAACATTTTCGGTCAATGTTTGGCTTGGTATCATCGAAGATTATTTAATAGGACCATTTTCCTTCCTGCACGGTTGACCGGTGAGACATACCTTCATTTTCTAGAAAATGAACTTACAGTTCTTTTAGAAGATGTATCTCTTACTATTAGAAGGCGGATGTGGTTCATGCATGATGGAGCTCCTCCACATTTTTCAGTGATTATTCGCGAGTTTTAAATAACTTTTTTCCAGACCATTGGATCGGACGAGGATCTCCACACCCGTGGCCCCCTAGATCACCGGGACACAATCCTCTGGATTTTTGTGTGTGGGGATATTTAAAATCGCTCATTTACACAACCCCGATATTAAACGTACAATATCTTCAAAATCGTATCATACAAGGCTGTAATGTTATTCGTAACAATCCTGGTATCTTCAAACGTATTCGGCAATCAATTAGACATCGAGCAGATGCTTGTATTTTAGCTGCAGGTGGACATTTTGAACACATGCTCTGAAATATACTATTTTTCCTTTATGTTTAACACATGTTGTTGCTTTTAATAAAATAATAAAACACCCTGTATCTCATTAACGACAAGACTTATCACACATGTTTATATGAACTTTTCGTCTTAAAATTGAGTGACGAAGCGCCCCATATAATATTTTAGATTACTTAGGAAACACCCTGTATATACTATTTTATCGAACTTGCGTATTTACTAACATCCGGTGCAAACGTGAGGCTATAGGTGTCTGGTTACTCTCTTTCAATCCTATCTCTGCTTGGTTGAACATACTCTTTAGTCCAAAGCCGTTTCAGCTCCTCATTCCACCACAGAGAGTTTCTGTTTGTCTTAACTCGATCTTAACCTGCTACAATGAGCAAGTTGCTGTGTGACAGTCGTTGTAATATAATGTCATCTTTCATGCCGAATTCTGCGATGTAGCGTGAGAGTCAAAACTTACTCCTTTCTTTTTTTCACATTGAGGACGAAACAGGTTTGTCTATGCTCAAATAGCAGGCCCTAAGAGACCTTCCATCTAGCCACTTTGGTCGCTAGAAAATGTTTACGTTTATGGAAGTCATCTGCACAACTAACTTCTACACTTCAAGAGGAGGAAGCACTGCAGCCTTCCCACCAGGAAAGTACGCTGGGAAAGTAATTGTTCGAACGTAGTTCTTTGAATAAACATTTGTTCGATTTTTTCAAAAGGTCAATGTTAAAAAAAATTAACCCGTTTCTTTACGTATATTAGTATTGAATATAGTAAACGTTACTTAGATAGCACCAGTTAGTCTAGTTTTAAATCTTATAAGAACGTCACTAAAAGACATCTGGTTTACAAAAAGTGCGTCGTTGGTTTTGTTCTTTTCCTTAAAATGGTGTCAAACGTAATGTAATTTTTATTTCTTGATATGAATATTTTTTGAAAATAATGTAGCCAAAATGAAATGGATAATCGTCGTGAATAATCTGCAAATGTTGATTTTTATAGTTAATTTGTTTAAGTTTGTAAAACAAATTCTTATCCTCAAGGTGGATATGGTTATCATTGAATTTATTATTTATAATGATTCTTTTAAAAAACATTGTAAACATTTTAATTGAATAGGTTACTTTGATTAGAATAATGTATTGAATGACCAGCATCTGCAATCCATAGTTCTCTTTAATTTATTGAATGATATCCGCAATTCACTTGTTTTGATTGCTTTAAAATATTCGTTTTCTTCACATGCGTCAAAAAAATAAATAAATACTTAAATAAGAAAATTTAACATTTTATTTAGCAGACAATAATTAAACGATTTATAAATCAGCGAGCGCATGAACTACCATGCGTACTCTTTTTAAAAGAATAATAACTATATGTATGCGTTTGGTATCAACTAAAGTTGCTAACGTGAATGACAATAATCTATCATCTTAATACACGTTAAAAATAATTCGTGTCTACAAATTTTTATAACCGAGAACAAATAAATTTTCTTAAAACTAACACAATTCTGCCACCGACCTTATATTATCGTGTGTTCCTTGTAAATACGTTGAAGTAAGTATCACACTGCAATTATTGAATTCACTTTTAATGCTTAGTTTCACTTGCAGCAATCTTGTTTTCCTTTTAATTGTAGTTTTTTTATTTCATAATTTTAGCGATAACATTGATTTTAACAAATACTTAATAATATTGGGATTCTTTTTGTGCAATAAATTCATTTACGTAGCACTACAATTTATTTTTTCGTTTGTGAATTTTATTTTTCAATGTGAGGTTTGACATGCTGTCAACGGTGGTAAATGGATAATCTCCTGAAAATTTTGCGTTGCCCATATTTAAATACAATAACAAATATTCATAGATATGTCACTCTTAGGATTTTCACTTTTGATTTGCAAATTTTATTCAATGTGACGTGAACTAAATTTAATACAACAAATTATTTGTTTTCTTAATTATTAACGGTAAATCTTTGCACAATTAATGTTTTTATAGTATTCACATACAGGGTGTGGCGCGAAGAGTTTTGATTAAAAGTAATGGCGGATAGAGTTATGTTAAAAATCTGAAATTACGAAGCTATAGGTTTTTGATGACGCCGAGTTCAAATATAATATTGTCCTTAATGTGGCACTTCCGGTTATACCGGAAGTAGACGTCAACTTTGTTATTTTAAATGGAACCTAGTATTTTTTATTTTATTTTCGGATTCTACATGAAATTTTAGATTAAATTTGTAAACAATGTCCTATACCAAAAATGTAAGTATTTTCGAGATATTTCGATTTTTTAAAAATTTTGAAAAAATCCTAGTCTACATTGAATACCGATATCTCCATTAATTACGAAGCTAGTGACGTGAAATTGTAACTAATAAACAACAAGCGCTTGCCCGTTAACTCCATGTGTCCAACTCATTGATATTTCATACAGAGTGTTTAAAACTTAGCTGCCACCGTGGCCAATTTAAATCATTTATAAGCTGCTTACTTTAAATAGAACACCCTGTATTTTATTACATTTTTCGCTGTATTTTTTAAGCCAATTCGTTTGGTATTAGTATTTCCTATACCTAAATCCAACCAGTTTTGAGATATTTCATTATCTTTGTTAAAACATAACAACACTTGATTATTTCAACATTAGTAAAGGGTAGGCCATGGCTGTCAAAGATTTGATAGTTAGAACGTTAATGTTTATGTTGTTTTGACAGTTTTCTTTACCAGTTTGTATTTCATAGTAAATAATGGCAAATGTAGGGTTTACTAATGATGATTTCCTAAATGTTATTATTATTTACGGCGAGTGTAATAGAATTGTTGAAAGGACTTGTCGTGTTTTTTGCAGAAAGATATCCAAATCGACCAAATGCAACTGGTGATATTGTAAGAAGATTGCTTAAAACTGCCGTCAGTTTGGTCAATTTAAGACACAAATTAATAAAAATAAACCACTAGTGGACAATGACATAAACGAAATTAATGTTTTGGGTTATTTTACGGCCTCTCAAATGCCTCTATTAGAGATTGTGAAAGAGATCTTACTTTGTCGACGAGAACAATTCATCGCATTTTAAAAAACACAAATGGAAACCATTTTCGTATCATTTGGTGCAGCACTTAAAATTAGATGATCCTCCTCGAAGGGTGCAATTCTGTGAATGGTTTTAATGAAGACCCAAGAGGATGAAAACTTCATAAAAAAAGTTATATGGTGTGATGAAGCAAAGTTTAGCAAAAATGGATAATTTAATCGACATAATTCCCATTTTGGTCTAATGAAAATCCACATGTTATTAAAGAACGTTCTTTCCAAGATAGTTGGAGTTTTAATGTTTTTTGTGCAATAAAAGACGATAAAATTTTAGCAATAAAATTTTATGATGAAAATTTAAACGGTGAAAGATATTGCGACATTTTAGAAGAAGTCATACGACCCGCGTTACATACTTTAAGAAATGGAGAGGCGACTTCAGCTTGGTATCAGCAAGGTGGAGCACCTCCCCATAACTTTGGGCGTGTTGCTGACCATCTTTACGACATGTTTGATGATAGATGGATTGCCAATCAAGGTCCGTTTCGTTGGCCAGCTCGCTCTCCTGATTTGGCTCCTCTAGATTTTGGTATTTGGGGTTACATTAAAAATCAGGTATTTTCCAAACCTGTTACGACAAAGGAAGATATGATGCAAAGAGTCTTACTTGCTTTTAATTCTCTAACACCCGACCATATTTCCGGAATTACAAGACGTAGCTTAATGAAAAGGATTCATAAATGTTTAGAAGTAGATGGAGCTAATTTTCAACACTTATTATAAAACTTTATTTGTTTAATATTATATTTAGTTATATTTGTTTGTAAGTTATCTAATTAAATTAATACAAAATACCTAGTCAACGTTTTTAATGATATCCATAATTAATAATCCTTATGAAAAAATATCAAAATATCACCTTAAATAATGGAAATCATGGCCTACCCTTTACTAATGTTGAAATAATTAAGTGTTGTTATGTTTTAACAAAGATAATGAAATATCTCAAAACTGGTTGGATTTAAGTATAGGGAATACTAATACCAAACGAATTGGCTTAAAAAATACAGCGAAAAATGTAATAAAATACAGGGTGTTCTATTTAAAGTAAGCAGCTTATAAATGATTTAAATTGGCCACGGTGGCAGCTAAGTTTTAAACACTCTGTATGAAATATCAATGAGTTGGACACATGGAGTTAACGGGCAAGCGCTTGTTGTTTATTAGTTACAATTACACGTCACTAGCTTCGTAATTAATGGAGATATCGGTATTCAATGTAGACTAGGATTTTTCAAAATTTTTAAAAAATCGAAATATCTCGAAAATACTTCATTTTTGGTATAGGACATTGTTCACAAATTTAATCTAAAATTTCATGTAGAATCCGAAAATAAAATAAAAAATACTAGGTTCCATTTAAAATAACAAAGTTGACGTCTACTTCCGGTATAACCGGAAGTGCCACATTAAGGACAATATTATATTTGAACTTGGCGTCATCGAAAACCTATAGCTTCGTAATTTCAGATTTTTAACATAACTCTATCCGCCATTACTTTTAATCAAAACTCTTCGCGCCACACCCTGTATTTATAACTATATATTTTAAAGATTTTTGTTTTTAGACTTAACTTAACATAAACTCATTATTTAATTGTATTTGTAGATTTTCTCAAAATAAATATTTGCCCTGAAAAAGCTTTCCACTACAAGGAAGCGAAACGTTGCAATTTTAGTTAATTACATGATCAAATAATTAATTAATTAACAAAATTCCTACACTGGGCACCTACATTTTCAACAATTGTTATTACATATTTATAATATCGTCAAAGGTCTCTTTGATAATCAACTTTTCGTCCGAATTTCAGGAGAAACGAGAATCGAATGATATGTTTATATCATTCCGTCATGTGGTGTGACGCTATACTATCTTGTAAATTATAATTTTCGTTGTTTATTTAGGTTTTCTTAATTTTTCGGGTTTCTTCTTACGTTTTTTTATGATTTACGACCCTTAAAAATGTCTATAAATTGTTACCCAGTCGATTTAATTTAATTAAGTTTATGTACACTATTTCACAAGAAGTTGTCAGCAGTTTTTCTTGCAATAAATTAAATGTTTTGGACCAAGATACACATACTGAGTTTCAATTAAACCTTTCATCTGGTCTGTGACTGCTTGTTTCAATGTACCTACTAAAGATCTTCTAACCGCAACCGAACCTATACAGGTAATATTCTTAAAAATTAAATTACATAAAAATAACCGATATTTATTTAAGTAAAGCAAAATGTATTTAAACAATCAAGATGGGATTATCAAAAATCAAATTTGGAAGGAAATTAATATTTGAAGCTGAATTTTGTGTGCGAAAACGTTATGAATCGACAAATGCTTATCCATCTCAATATTTATTCATTGCCATACATATTGTACGTTTACCTATCAAAATGAAGTTGGATTATTATACCTGTAAATTGAAACAGTTCTAATCCGTTATGGTCAAGTGAATTACCTTCAAAAAAATCGGTCAGAAGTACAATTATAAAAAAGAAGTTGCATTTAGAACACACAAACATATGACTGAAAAATAGCATTCAAACATTTTGACCCAGTGCGGAAAAAAAATGATTAATATTCAACATTAATAAAATTTATTTTATTTAAAATCCATCAAAAATTGTTATTTCTATTTTAAAAAGAAACTTGAGTTATTTTTTTAATTATTTAGTTAAAAAATTCAAAATCGTTCATATAAGTCACACTTCATATAAACAAAGCACCTAAACTTAAACTGAAAGGTAACAGTAACTGATCACTTCCAAAAATTGTTTTATCCAAGAATTCTTGTGTCCAGCAATTGCATTCGATCAAATATTTTTGAAACGATTTCAAATCGTATTATTGTTTGTTCGAATAATTGTTTTCGAAGAATTTTCCGGATGCGCCATACGGTATGGCATTACTAATTCACAGAAGTGCTTATAAAAAATTGTACGGTAATTATAAACATATTTGGTTTGCGATTACTAAAATTATAGTAATGCATTATTCAAAAATACTACGTCACAATCAATATTTGATGGTATCTCCTTCAATCACAAAGAAAATATTAGGTATAACGATTTAGTAGTATTTATAAAGCAATATTCAAAACTAAATTAAATTTCATTACGGACAGTATAACTATTTATAAAACTACAATAAATAGCATAATAAAACAGCAGTGAAGTTTCACACAAGCCACTCCACTGTCATTTCCTAGCTTCTGCTGATTCATGCATAAACTGTCATGTTTTTTGTGTTGATAATTCGCAATTAAGTTGAAATATCTTGAATGGTGCTCAATTATACACACTACAGAATTGAACTTAAGAAATAATTATATAAAGAAACTGCAGATGATTACTATTTAAGCCATTATTACAATTAATTAAAATTATTTATTTTATAGGTATCTAACAAAATGGTTAGAAACGTAAATATTAATCGTATATTGAGTTTTTTTTATAAAGTTAACGACAAATAGAATTATTTATTAAAATACAGCCCATTTTATTAACAAGATTTATTCGAGTATTTTTATTAGCCTAAGTATTGAAATTGAAAAATAAAAACGATTAATTTTTATCAATATTCTAATTCCAAAATTTTTGTAAATACCAATTAGTAATAAATTTTTTTTAATGTATAGACGTGTGATATTAAACCAATTATTATTAATAACGGAATTAATTTAAAAGAAGTTACAAAAGAGATAGTAATTCGGTAAGGCACATGTAAACGTAACAGATTTCCGTTACGTCGAATTTTATATTATACAGGGTGTTTCTGAAAGGTGTGTACATGGCTTTACCAAAGGTTTTCTGGCTCAAAATAGACCGTTTGACACCAATTTATCTATAACCAAAAGTGCACATTAATGGCGCCAGAGAGCGTCAAATTTTCCAAAAAATTTTGCATATTGGAAATAACTCGAGAACGGTTTGACGGATTTTGTTCCGCTTTCGTATGCTGGTTGTCTGCTTCCGAAGACGCTTTTCTGTGTAATGTGGACAAGATTCTGATGCTAGGAAAAGTCGCTTTCATACGGACACTGTCAAATCCTATATAATAAAGCGCCTATTTTTTCAAATCTGTCTCGAAATTAAACGAGTACTTCCAGACGTCGTAGAGACTTGAAATTCGACATTCCGATGGGCCCTTGAAACCAACGGGAAACATCCGAAAACCGGAAATTTCCATTTAGGGCGGGGCCAAAGGCGTCTCCGTCCGCCATAGGTTTAACGATATTCAGAGAACTAGATTAAAAGACCGTCGATTTATGGGCTTTTACTCTAGAAAATAATAATATTTCAACAACCGTCAACTGTACGAAACCAAAATAATTCTAAAAAATAAAACGAACAATTTGAAAATTAAAATTTGACTATGGCAGCGCCGAAAAGAGTAGGCTTAGACATTTTTCGGGATGACCACAATCTCTTACACCTATTCTGAAAATTTGATCAACGTACCTCTTATAATAAGTGAAATATTAAGGTTTTTCTAAAACACCGATTTTTGGTTTTTAAATACTTAAGCGGCTTTTTAATAAAGTAAACCCAGATTATTTATAGGCATACAAGTACGCAACTTTTGTTCCATTTAACCGACATTGTGTATTCCGATATCCTCATGTAGTTCATTTTAAACTGGACACACTGTGTAGAGTGTTCCATTTAAAAAAATGCAAGTTTGGTTCAACACTCTTTATATGAACACTCTGTATGAATAAAAATAATTTTAAAAGGAAATATCTATCGCCTCAAGAAAACCGCAGTTCAAAATGTAGCCCTAGTGAAGAGCTATCTTCCGTCGTCACACCGATGGGACACACTGTATAAAGGAGGGGAAAAGAAAGTAATTAAAAATTGTAGAGGTATAAGCATAAAAAAATTGTGCACAAATTTTAAGAAAACTTTCGGAGAAGGAGATAGAGGAATAAACAGCAAATTCAATGCTAAACTTTAAAGAGTGCGTGTATACCGGGTGTGGCAGATAAACGGCCAATTAGAAATATCTACTATCTATGAAGGGGTTTTGGATAATGAGCTATTTAATGAAAATATTGCCGTCACCATTCTACTTCCGGTTATACCGGAAATTGCACATTACTTTGTAATTTTTAATAAAAAACCCTATATATTTTAGAAATGTTCACGTTATTCTGAACGCTTGTTCTACCATATGATGGACCTTCTTATAGAAGTAACTTTTTTTTTTTAGAATGGACTATTAAAACTCCATTCTGACCTTTCTCAAGGCAAAAAAGAGTTTGTTGGAGCCACAATAGTAAAAAATATTTCCTTCTCATCTGAATCCAGGTTATTTTCTTTTTAATGAAATGTAAATAAATTAATGAAAGTAATAAATATAGACAACACTTAATGTAAACAAAACGTATGTTTTAGGTATAGGAAAGTATTAACAAAAAATGTTCAGAATAACGTGAACATTTCTAAAATTGAAAAATATATAGGGTCTTTTATTAAAAATTACAAAGTTATGTTCAATTTCCGGTATAACCGGAAGTAGAATGGTGACAGCAATATTTTCATTAAATAGCTCATTATTCAAAACCCCTTCATACCAATTTTCATGATTCAGATAACTTTAGTTCTCGAGATATTTCTAATTGGCCGTTTATCTGCCGCACCCTGTATAACTTTAATGCATTGCATGCCTTAACTTTTTGTGTATTTTTACTACGGAGTAGCTGTTAGTAACTGTACTAACATGAAACCAGATTCTAAGTTATGTTGCCTAAAATTCTCTGATTTATTACAAGTGCCACAACCTCGTGCCAACGCAGCACGTCCGAACAGACAAATTTTTTGATACATTTTCAAATTAACTGATTACTAAGTGAAATATTAATATTAAATATGGAACTGGCAATTAAATAACATTAACAACTACATATAGTTAGTGTAGTGTATGTTCAATATTTCATAATATGAAAATAATGCCTATATTTTCAACATCTAACATCACAAAAATTCTAGTACTGTTCTTTGTTTTCTTCAAATTTCTTGGGTGAATAGGAATAGAGTCTGTATTTAGTGGTCTCCAAAATTATAAAAAGAGTAAAAAAAATATTGAAATCAGCGTTAGAAAAAAAACAATTAAAAGATCTGTTTGTAATAAATATCTGAAGTTCCAACGTTCTCACAAAAAAGTGCAAAAGTCAAAGTCAAGTTTAACAGTTTTTAAGAAAAACCAGGAAGTGATGGAACATCTAAATAATCACCAGTTCGAGATGTTCATTTCACCAACAGAAAAAACAACAAAAATTACAAGCAACCGCTTACAAAGAACACTTGGGGAAAATCGAGATATGGAAGAAAAGTTTGCTAAATTGAGCTATGTGGAAGAGAAAGAAAAGAAAGGTCTTCTATAGATGCTAAAGAAAAGATCTCTAACAAACTGCCGGTGGAAATCAGCTCCAAAAAACAAATGATGGACAGCAACATATTATTTTTCAAAATTTTAAGACTCTGTTGACTAGAGTCTAACAAAACATTTAATGTGAACCAACTTTCCGGCTTGTGAAAACTATTGACAATTTTTTTTATACAGTTGTATACCGCACTTAAGTACACAACTCTAATGAGCTCATAATAAGAGCGAAATGCTGTATCAGGTGTTCTTTCGTTGCTACTGAGCACAAAGGGTTTTTAAATTTTTAAACATAACTTAGTAATGAGCGACATTTTATCTAGGTGTTTTGGATTAAATCTTCATAATTTGACGTCGGGATTCTAGTGTTAAATTATTTCCAAATAGTAAAGAATCGCCCTCAAAATTGCTTTTTAAAGTTTTTCTTTGCTTTTTGCGATGCAATCATTCGTGTTGTCTAAAATGTGTTTAGTAAAACTCAAAGTAATACGCTTTTTCAAAATTGAAATAACTCTTGGACTCAAAATCAGTTATTCAAAATGTTGACGTTTAATGCCATTTTCGACAGTTTCCTCTTATTCAGTGACATTTTGATCATCATATACTCGGTTTGTTGAGTTTTACACAACTCCGTCAAAAAAAAGTTTGAATTGCCAGAATTGCATTTTCGCTCACTTCTATATATTATAGATTTTGGGAAAAGTATAACAATGATAACCAGTAGTAAAGTTAACCTTGCGTATTTATGCTTACAGCTGAACTTTTGATAATTCCGTTTTTATCAGTTAGATAACAAACATTTGGTACGGATTTTAAATTTATTTGTTACATCATACGACTGCTCATGAATTCCGTATTATTTGTAAAATGGTACCGAACGTATGAATAAGTGAAGTGAAAATGCAACAATGTGTTACATTTTATTTATAGTAATTCAAAACATAAGGCATTGAATATATCATAAAGGTAAATTTTCTTTTCCATTTTTATTTCAAATTAATCACAAAAATTGATTACTTTTAAAAAAATAAACATCTTTGGTGATAGGTTACAGTAACGGTATTGTTATTTTGTTACCAGAAGTAGTTTTATTTTCTGACATTATACTAAGAGTGTAAATGTAATGTAAAATTCTTTCTCCTCTTGTGGTAAATTAGTTGAAATTTATGCTCAAAATTGTTTATCAATTTATTTTAATAAGGTTGCAGAAATATTTCAGCCAAATTTTTTAATATTATTTATTAATTATTATAAACGTTTCGCTTTTTTAAATAAAAGCTTCATCAGTATGTCATAATAAAATAATATAAATACAGCGTCATCCCCAAAGTCTGCATCAAATGGGAAACTTATTTATTATGGGTTTTTCGATAAAAAGTTATTCTTTATAAAAGTTTGTGCATCTCCTAAATCTAAAAATACACTAACAAAATGTGGCGAAAGACGAAAATTTGATTTTGAGTCTAGAGTAAAGTGGCTTTATTTCAGTAAATATCAAAAAATTTTATTTGAAAAAGTTGTTAATCATTAAAAACTACATCAAGATTTGAAGTCATGGCCATCTAGGAGAAATTTGAATTTTTCTAATTTTTTAAAATGGTGGGTCTAAGAAAAAGATTTGCTTTAAATGATAATTAAACGATATCTTGTATACAACAGTTTATTTAAAAGAGCTTGTAATTTACAAATTGCCCAATTATTGTGCTAAATATGGTCAATTTTTTTGTTCATTAGAAAACATTTCAACATTTTTGGTACAAAGTTCTTTTGATTTTTTGTTGACACCAAAAATTGCTCAAAACAAGTCAGTATCTTAACAAGAATATAATTTTCAATAATATTGAGGCACTAAACATCAAAATTAAATTACATCTCAGTATGATATTCATCCGGCAGCAGGCACAGTTCGGTTGTTATTGGAAATTGGAAAAAAATTAAAAATTTTTCTAAATGGCCATGACTTTAAATCTTGATGTTTTTTAATGAAGAACAACTTTTTCAAATAAATTTGTTGATATTTACTGAAATAAGGGCCCTTTACTCTTTACTCAAAATCAAATTTTCGAATGCACCTCGTACATTACGCGTGTTTCGCTACATTGTGTTGGTGCATTTTAGCTTTAGAAGATGCACAAACTTTTATAAAGAAACACTTTTATCGAAAAACCCTAATAAAGAAGTTACCCATTTGGTGCGGACTTTGGGGATGACACAGTATATATCAGTTACACTAAGAAATATATATTAGATTTTACAATACATTTTTATATATTAAACATACATATTTGATGTACAAACAAACGTTTAATAGTTTATATAAATAATAAATAATTTTCAAAAAATCTGGCTGAAATATTTTTGCAAACTTATAAATACAATTACAGCCGTACTTTTACGTATAAATATTTGATTTATCAATTTAATTATTGCTATTCATCTTAATTCACATTTTTTTAATACACAGGGTAGCCCACTATGTGTATCTCGGTTGTTGCTTAGATTCATTCCTTAATAAAACTTTTTTTTTCCTGGTACGTTAATTTAAAATTATCTTCAAAAATGTCTAAATTTTTTAAACATCGCCATTTTAATTTTTTAAATTATGTTAAATGCAACATTCTGTATATATTATTTTATTATAGCGTCGAAAACTTTAAAGCTTGCTTTTCCAAAAAATATTATGGCGTTTTTTAAGCATAGTTATCGTTTTGTTTATGACTTTTTACATTATGGTCAATAGGCTGCAAATGTGTCTTTTGGCTAACAATTTTGTGCTTTTGGGGCGGTTGTATTCATCATTTTCAATTTTTCCTTCTTGCATTTAGGTTGATTGCTAGTTTCTTGGGTGGTCTTTCTAGGAGGTATGATATGTTTCAGAATTTTCGTTTTTAAGATTAGTTTACAATCATTCTTTGCAAATTTAGAAGGTGTTTGGCTGTCGATAAAGTATTAGTCCCGTGAAATACCAAATCCAGAATGACATGTAGGGGGGTGCGGGGCGGTTAAAAAAGAATAACTCTAACTTTTCGAAACAGGATGAGTGGAGGCTTTCCGTCATCTTGAAAAACCTCAAAAAAATTGTTTAGCATTAATTTGTTTTCGACTAAAGCTACAGAAAAAAATAACAATACCAATTTTTTTTATATTTATGAGGCATATTTCTAAAGATGTTGGACAAGAACAACGGAAACCGATGAGTAATTGAACTTTGATCGCTCCGCCTCGCTTCCTTCTACATTTAGAACATTCTACATGTCAAATAACGACGCCACCAGCCACGCCTCCTCAGGGCCTTTTTTTATCTATGAGCTATATGTATATGTTTAAATTATATTGTAATTTAATTTTTTTAGTCTTTGACTTCCTGATGAAGTTCCCGAATTGTTTGCAGTCATTTACCTTGTTTTTTTCAGTAATAATGCAATTTATTACATCTACTAGTGATTAAAAACCGGTCGATTGACGGGCAAATTTTAATGCATGTTAACGGTTGTAGTTTACAAATACGTAAAAGAATCGACGGCTCTAGCGGTACAACCTAGATAAAAGAAGAACGATACTACTCCTATTTAGCTCGAATTAGCGCACTAAATTCCTGGAAGATCCCGAATTTGTAAGAGTTATCACAACAGTATCCAGCTTTGTCGGTGAGTTGAGGGGTCCTTAAGGAAACTGAAAAGAAATAAACTGCTGCGTAACGTGGCGCCACCTGCTGAGTAATAGTGAGAAATAAAACCGACCAACAGGAGTTTAACAGGTTTTACTAAAAAATATAACACGCTAAGACGAACACAAAGAGAGAGACATAGACAATTTAAATATAGCAAATAACAACTTAAAAATACTAGGAGAATATGTGAGAAGTAAAAGAGACTGTCGCATAAAGTCTACGGGCGTTAGCAACAACGATTTAATTAAAGCTCGTAATTAATGTATCAGATTCAGATAAGCTTTGTAATCCCAAATTTAGAGATAGCGTACCAATTGAGGATTGGTTACTACGAAAACTCGATGTACACACGTCACTTACTTAACGGTGTCTTAATACTAACTTAAACTCGGAAAAACACGATAAGCGGGTCCCGTCAACCCAAAAGGCTTTTTGTTTTAACTTTGCCCCCGTTATCTAAAGCGCCCATGCTCTGATGGAGCCAATGAAAACAAAACCGAGCGTTAATACTAGAGTTCACCTCGAATAAAAATTTTCTTAAGTACTAGAGTTTCAAACCATTCAATGTCCCGTGTACGTGAGCTTCTTACGCATTGATATTGAGTAGGATACTTAAACATAAAAACTTAGCTGTGTTCTAGTAGTATGCAGTCCCGAGAATGAACGTTCTTACTAGCGGCAGTATTGGACAGCGTCAGAAAGTAATTAATTCCAGAATTTTTCTTAGGGGAGGTTTATATTAAAGAGCAGATGACAAATAGGGTCCCTCGAAGTAATAGGTATGCAGCATGAACGAGTCGGTAGGCCTGCAGCATTCACCAGCTGTTGTCGGTTTAAGTGTAGGCGAAATTGTGGTACTCGAACAGTTAGGTAGCGAGAGGTTCCTAAAGAGCCATTCTAGCATCCCCAGGAGTTTTCCAGGTGTAAGATACGGTGAAAGTGTGAGGTTAACACACTTGCTAAAGCAAACGTTGTATTTAACAATTAATACAACCTCTAAATTAACCAAAAAACAACAAAGAACCCACTTACGGCGTAAATTGATCGGATTTATCCTTTCGCACTCAATTATGGTGCAATTATTGAAGCCACGTTGAAATTTCATTTATATTTTTTAGCTTCGTGAAGTATCGTCAATTGCCCAAAAGGAAAAAGAAAGTTCCAAGATGTCGACCCGTCGTTTAGTTAAGAATGCCGTAATTCCGATTCACCAATAGGAAAATTCGTTGTAAGCGCGGTAGATTTGATTTTCGTCGTAACGCCCAACCTACGCCATACGTTTTTAACACGGCTTACGACCTACGTTCAGGTTTGAGTATTTTGAACCGTAACACATAAATTTAATAATGGCGGACGAAGACGCCTCGGCCCCCGCCTCTAAAAGGAAATTTCCGATTTTCGGATTTTTTCCGTTGGGTTGAAGACCCATCGGCATGCCGAATTTGAAGTCTCTACGACGTCTGGAGTACCCGTTGAATTTCGGAGACAGACATGAAAAAGTAGGCGCTTTATTATATAGGATTGTTGTGTACAGGGTGTTTCAGCGAGATGGAACACCGCTTATATTTTGTTTGTTACTTCAGATACAAAAAATATGTTTAGATGATAGTTATAGCAACACATCTACTTATGAAGGAAAATGACATATGCTACATTTTTTTAATCTACGAAAAATAAGAAATCTAATGACAAACAAATTACATATGGCTCCCGTATAAAAAAAAATTAAATTTGATAAATAAACAATAAAAATTTCTGATTACGCCACTGGTTTTGTATTTAAAAAGTGCCTGTATAATGCACAAACAGATTTCAAAAATGTTTATAAATAAAAAAATGAGCAGTTTTCGTTTTGGACCAAATGTAAAAACGCCCTATATCTTTTTATTTGAAGATGTAGCGGGATGCGGTTTGCGGTATTAAAATTTTCTCAAAATTTGAACACGATACTCTTTAGTTACTTTTCCTGTAAAATGTCAGGAAGTGGCCGAAACCCTCCCAGGGAACACTAAACTGACCCACCCTGTACTTGATGGTATGTGCTTCTTATGTAAACCGTTTGTATCGGAATGAGTCAATTTACATATCTTCTTTATTTCATTATTACACTGTTATAATGTAGGGTGTTCGGGGAGGAATGTGCTAAACTTTGGAAACTAATTCTACGCAAAATGTTAAGCAAACATGATTCTCCTCACTTTTGTCAAATTTTGCACCGTTAGCGAGATATCGAGGGTGAACCCACTGGGTTTGTTGCAGGTCAAAGCTTCCTTCCGTAGGTTAATTGCTGTTGATTTAACAGCAGCATTCTTATAGATGCTATGTCGTATTTATTTACAGGTATTGTAATGGAAATAGCAGGGCTGCCGAAAGGGAATACGCACATCGATTTCCAGACTGGCGCGCTCCAAGTCGGGGAGTTTTCGCGAGACAAGATTGTTTACAAAATTCTCCGAACGTGAAACACAGGAAATTGCTGAAGAAGTTCTCCTTCACGTAGATGAGCATCAGTATCAGCCAACTGTCTGCCATTACAGGACAATGCAAAATATCCGTAGTATCCACTTTGTAGAAAATAGACTGCATCCATATCACATTCAAAAAGTTCAGTACCTGCTGCCTGGTGATCCTGTACAAAGAATGGAGTTTTGCAGTAGATGAAAAGAAATGCCTGGATAATGGAGTACACCGTTTTTGAAAACGAAGTAACATTCACAAAGTATGGTGTCACAAATGTTCATAACCAACGTGAGTGGTCATTTGAAAACCCTCACGTCGTATCTGAAAGTCATTTCTAGCATCGTTTTTTTGTCGACGTCTGGGGTGGCTTGATTCGGGGTCAATTAATTGGGCTCTACTTCATCGACGGAAATTTGAACGCGGATTGATACCTTTGGTTTCTAAAGTATGAGCTACCGGGATTACTGGAGGACGTCCCACTTCAAACAAAGAACAGGGTGTGGTTTCTCCATGATGAATTCCTAGCCAACTTCGGCCGACAGGTGAAGGATTTCTTGAATGCGCACTACGGAAATTGTCGGGTGGGAAGAAATGGACCTATTCACTGGCCTGCACGTTTACCAGACTTAAAAATCTCTTGGATTTTTACTTTTGGGGTCATGCAAAGGTGCTGGTATACCGACAGGGAAACCAAACAACAGAGAGGAGATAATGGCTCGAATGCAAGATTTACAACGCCACGACTACCAACGAAATTTTCGAAGGCGGCTTGAACTTTTCATTGAATTAAATGTTGTTATTTTGAAAATAGTTTAAATTAATGCTGTTTTTCATTAAATCAGCTTACTGATTAATTCCAAAATGATGGCCTATGTGTTTGGATAAAACGTTTGACCTAGTAGGGTTGGCAACTTTCACCCTCGATATCTTGCTAATGGTGCAAAATTCGACAAAAGTGAAGAGAATAATTTTTGCTTAAAATTCTGCGTAGAATCAGTTCTCAAAGTTTGGCACATTAATCCACCTGTATATTATTCTCCTGCTGAGTCTAACACATCTGGATCTACTTTTTTTGTTGAACTTTTGACACTAATTGGAAACATTCGCATTCTTATGATAACCCTCAAATATCACCATGGCGTTTTTTAAAAAAATTAAAATCATTTCAACTGTTGTGAGACGAACTTATACTACTTTATGGGGTAACATTCCTACGTCAATGATTTCTTTGAATTCCATTTATTTAATGGTTTTAAGGGAAACATACAGAGAACACTTACTTTTTTTTGCATTTCTTTATCAATAAACAAGAACAAAGTATTTTGCAATAGTTTGAATTGAAAATATTGTTGCATATATTCTTTTAAATGTTTCAGGATACAAATACCTTAAAGCAGCAGTTAGGGGCTACTGGTGATGAGTCATTTTGCTAAGCATTGCTGACAAGAAAAGCATTTTGTTTTTTCGTTTGAAAGAAAATAGTTCGAAATTTGTGTTGACTGTTTATACTGAACTTTCAAAAATATTTTAAAAGTCTACAAAGAGATGGGACAGTAATAGGAAGTATAAAGGTTTGGCTACTTGCTTATGCAGACGATATTGTAGTGATAGCTAACACTGAAAATGAAATGAGAAGGGCAATAGGAGTTATAAAAAATATTTAGAAAGAAATTATTTTAAGCTAAATATAAAGAAGACAAAAATAATGTTTTTTTTAAAAAGAAGAGGGAGAAAAGAAATGGAGAGTGAAAATGTATGGAAATACTTGCGTTATAATTTGAGGTATGACAATAAAGACGACGACATGGGAAATAGGTAATAGATTTTTGAAAAATTGGTAGGAAGTATATTATGTACAGAGTGGAGATATGGGGATGGAAAGAATGGAATTTAACAAACGGTAGGACATGGACAAGAAGAAAGAAGACAATATTATGAAATAGAAAAAGAAGTGTAAAATAGAAGGGAAGAGGGAAGGAGTATTGATAAAGATGTGGTAAGACGAAATATGGATATACATGCACACGAAATAAGAGCAAAAATAAAAGAAAGTAGATACAACTAAAAATACTAAAGCTAATCACGGTTGGAAAACCTAGATATTTAACGGGAGAAAGAGGTTTAAAAAGCATAACATTAATAGCGAGATTTTGATGCGACAACGAAGAAAATGGGAACAAATACTGCTGTAGGATGAAAAAAGGTTATGCAGGATGTGTGGTGAAGGATGGGAAAACATGACACTTCGGGTGAGGAATATGAAGAGCTGAGAAGAAAAAAAAGAGAAAGAAGACTGATTTTGGAGAAAAACCTACAGAAAAACACAAAAACTGCACCAAAAACTTGACTTGGACACGTGTTTCAACAGCTAAGCTGTTATCATCAGCGATACCGATACTCATCGCTGATGATAACAGCTTAGCTGTTGAAACACGTGTCCGAGTCAAGTTTTTGGTGCAGTTTTTGGTGTTTTTCTGTTGGTTAAATAGACGCTGCAGTTGGTGTTCCTTTCCTTTGATTTGGAGAAAATGGAAAAGAGGTAATTGAGAGAAGGAAAAAGGGGAGATTATAAAAGAAAGATAAGTAGTTTGTTGTTTTTTAATTTATTTACTGTAATTTTCCGAAGAATCGATTTTTTTGTTAATTTGTAAAAAATAAATAACTATACTATACTTATTGAGAAAAGAAGTGTGTTGTGGAAGCTCGAAATCAAGTTTCTCTAAGTCTTTTGCGATTTTGAATCACCGTGTAGGGCGTTTTTTGAAATGTAATACAATAAATCGCCGATAAAATTAAGGCTTTTTAAAAATACTATGAGTTTCATATAAATTTCTAGATAAAATATAGAATATAACGAGATAGAAATGATCAAAATAATGTTGGTTGGTTTTTACCGATATCCCTAGAATTATGAATCTCAAACAGAAAAAATTGTGATGCGTGAAAAAAGTATAAATGTATATCATATTGTTTCTGTAGCTTTAGCGAGAGTCCAGTTACGTAAAAAAACTATTTTGACCCTTTTAAGATCACTAAAAAGCATCCACCCATTTGGATCGAAAAGTTGATGTTAAGCTTTTCTATACCCTCTCCTTTACACCTCTCAAGAAGAATTTGGACTTACATTTGTTTGCAGTCAAACATTTATTTTGGTAGCTTGACTGAAGTTTATTTACCCAATAATAATTATACAGTCAAGGTTATCGCTAAGCATATAGCTGATACTGATTGACCCAGTGTTCATAATTTTTGTGCACACTAGTAACTATTCTTCTATTTTTGTATTACTTTATTTTCATGACCTTTGCAAATTAGGAAATATTTGCCATATAATTTGCTATATTCTCTTCTTTTTTACTCCATACGTTATAAATATGAGTAATTACTGAGCTCTGATTTTACGTGATTTTTTATAACAATACATTTAATAAAAATAATTACACAAAAAGTTATGAAAGGAAACTCGTTGGAAATTTTAATACCTATAACTTTTATTGGAAATATTTTTTCTAAAATGCTAATTTATATTTTTCTCCTGCTTCATTTTTTGTTGAAGAGAACGGGGTCGCAACTTGGTCTCAATGAAACGAGTCTAATGACCCGTATTATCAGCTTAACCTTTGTTTTGTTAAACACTTAGATGTATTATACATTTTTAAGGTACTTAATTATGTAACATTTTTGAAAAGTGTTATTTTCTACAAGGTATTTCTTTTTTTTTACTTTTGTTGTCAAATTTTTGTGGCGTACTTTCTATACGCTCTTAGACGATTATTTTATTTTATAAACAACATCTTATAGTTGCTGTACTTTTTCTAGACGGTCTTACACGTTTGTTAATATTCTGGTACTATGGAGGTTTTTATTATTTGAATTTTTTTAAAATTATTTTTCTTGAGTAATTTTTTGTCTTACTTAATCCGGTATCCATTTATTACTTTCCCGTAATCAAGTCTGCTCCTTTATCCAAATTTAAGGCAAATAATTTTATTCAACCATTCAATGTAGCAGGTAAAATTTAAAAGTTGTGTGCAACAGCACGTTTTTTTGGAAATGAGTGTAAGTCAATATGCTAATTTTTAATCTCAAATATTGTTCATTTATATTACATAAGTTCAGCAACCAATAAAACAAAGTTAACGTCAAATTAAAACTATAGAAAAGCGGAGCGTTTATAATAATTCATTTCTTGTACATCCTTAAAATTCACGGAAACGATTTATTGGACTAAATAAGACCCTATGAAAATTACTATACTTAGGGAAATACGTACTACTTAAAAATCAATAAAAATATAAGCGCACACGGATAACACCGACTTTCAAGTTTCATTGGGAAAAAGATTTTATGGATCGAAGGAAGGATATATTTTTAACAAAAAATTAAATATAAAAAGAAACGAACGTGAACCAGTTATTTGGGTAACTATTTTTTAATATTGATTAAATATTAATGATACATTAACGTGTTTATTGCATTCGCCGATAAATAGGAATTTATTTCCAAATTAATAATCAACTGTTTCTATTAATAACGAACCTACTAGCGTTTGCACGAATTAACATGTAAATAAGTTAATAAATTACCTGGAATATACGAAACGTCATAAATGTTAAATAATTCACAAAGCTCTTTTAAAATGAAAACAAAAAATAATGAACTGTTGATATGTAAAACTAACACGTCATGTTTATCGGATTAAAAAAAACTAGTGATACGTTGTGCCTTAATAATTGCTATCCATGTGATTAGTTTTCTCACTCGTGACGAGTCCTAAAAGGACGAAACAGTTGCAGAGTAATTTTAGGTGTTTGTTTCCAGTTGTAAAATATACGTGTGATAGTTTTCAAAGTCAATACTTTTGATTAATAAAATTTACTTTTATCGCCAAATTTTTGAGTAGATTAAATTCAACTTTTTTTGTAATTGTGAAAAAAAAATGGATTTAAATAAACCGAATCGACCGAATGTCACTGGTGTTACCAAAGTTACCATCCTCAAAACCGTTAAAACGTTTTTGCAAGTGACAAATAAGTTATACTTTTCGCAACGTATGGGTCGTTTTTAACATTTACTTTAATTAAGGAAACTGTTGCATTTATTAAAAAAAAATTTTTAATGATAAACATAGGTATTGGATGTAAATTCCAATTCATGTTTGGGGATTATTTACGTTTTATTTTATAAATATTTGCAGTTTTCAATATTGAATTGATCCGTCTTATCTATTGAAAACGTTATAACATTTCCATTTGTTAATGTTTTTGAACAATCTTGCAATTTAAATACGTAATGAATGCCTAATATTTACTTATTTTAGAAATGAAGGTGGATATGTCGAAGCTTTACTAGATTCAATTAAAATTTAATTATGTTTGTTTTTATATAAATACTCGTATGTGATGTTTGTTTACGTATTTTAATTGCCAGATTGCTCAAAAACATTAAGGAAAATGTTTTCGTATTTTTAACAGATAAGAGGGATATCAGTATTGCAATTTATAACTGCAAATATTTATAATATAAAACGTAAATAATAACCAAACCTGAATTTTCAAGCAAAATGACTGTAATTTCATATTTGGATATAACTAAGATATAAGTTTTATTTCCAAAAACCTTATTTTATAACATTATTCTTCATTGTAAAACATAATGGTACTTTACTCTGAAGCAAAATTCATATTTTGCCAACCCTGTATACGGCCAAAAAAGTGATATCTGATGGTTGCATTTTAAGTTTTGGACCATGCAGAACTTTTTATCAAAAATAACTTCTTTCAAAAGTTTTTTAATATGGTTCCAACTTAAGTATACCACTGTATAATACATTTCTGGTAATGACAAATACACAATTTCATCTCGTCCTTGAAGCAAATATGAATTTCATTGTTTCCTTCATTTAGTTTAAAGTCATATCGTCTATTTTTTTTTTGCAACGTTATGAATTACAATACAGATAACAATTATTTTTGGAACAATTTCTAATTTCACGCCGCAAAGGTATTGTAAGACGAGAAATCGGCGTTTAGGTTGACCAAAAATTTGTTCGGTTATTACTCGTTTTGTTTTCAACAAATTGTTATATTTATGGTCAGCACCAGGAACAGTATTTCTAAATGGAACCATGGCTCTATGCCATAATCATCATCATTAAGCAGTACAACATTCATTTTGTTTCTTGATTTCAATGTTATTTCTAAATTTTTCCATATTCTAGGGTTCCCATACTTTTTTTTCTCATAGACCACTTTAAACATTTTGCTGGATCTGGTGGACCCCCTGCAGCTATTACATTTACTAACTTACTTCCAAAACCCGAAAAAAGTATATGTCTATGTAAATCTGTGTTGTGGCTATTTTTCAATCAACTATGAGTTGAAAGTTTTCGAAAAAAAGGTGAGAATTTATATTGCTTTGATTATGCTGTGAGTATTGTCATTCAAGCTAAGTTTCAAAGCCAGTCTAAAAGCGTCTTCATCCAACAGTTGGATTCCTACTTTACTTTTTGTATTCTAAGATTGACTCACAGTACAAGAAACCAATAATCTCCCACTTCGGAGTGGTAAAAGTAAAATAAATATTTTCTTGTTTTGTAGCTATTTATTCAAACACAAAAATTACTACACTTTTAATTATGTTGTTATAACAGTCTTAGTAGAATCAAAATTTAACATCAAAACTAATAATAGTTTTGATGTTAATCTTTATCTCAGATTACCATTGTAATCTGAGATAAAAGTTATAATTTTAATGGGAGGGATGTACTTGGTGAATTGACAGCAAATTATCAATATTTGGCTTGAGTTTAGTTAAGTATAACCGTAAATCTCCTCGCTCTGTAATATTTAATCTGCTCCGTTTTTTGTCAACAAGTTTGTTACGGCACTAAAACTGCGTTCGACAAGATATGACGAAGGAAACGCTATGAGAAATTTTTGCACAATTCCCCACAGTCCTGGATATTTTTCAGGTATTTGTGCCTGCAGCCAAAATGATTGATACCCTCTTTTGAATGCTACTTTGAGCTCCTCATTAGTGCTAAGCTCGAGTAGCTCTTCTTGCAGTACCACATTTTCCACTTCAGTTTCATCATATGGATTTATTATCCATGGTGGTATATCCATCGACAGAATGTCTTCAAATCTGATTTTAAAATCATCATACAGGGCAATCAAATGTTGAACATACGTCTGAATATCTTCGTCGAGGCATTCTACCTGCGATAAATTTGGAAACTGGGAAAATTCACGTCGACCAATATTTTGCTTCATAAGTTTCAGTTTACCAAGAAAAGCTGAAATTTCACTCTTTGTTTTTATCAAATTGAGGCTGTCCCCTTGTAACTGTAGGTTGAGGTCATTGAATTTTTGAACAAATCTGTCAAATACGCAATGTCTGCTTTGAAATTCATGAGGTTTTCTTTTAAAACAGGATCTTTAGTGTTCAGAAACTCTAAAACAGAGTCGAAAAGCAAATAGAATCTTGATAGACATGCACCTTTCGACAACCAGCGTACTTCGGTATGTAGCAGCAATCGTTGGAAGTCCTCATCATTTTCTTCGCACAACTGTGCAAATAAGCGCGTATTTAATGCATTGCTTCTTATTTTGTTAACTGCATTAATCACAAATTGAAGCGCTTGGTGCAATCTATCACTCAATTTTTCGCTACTAGATGTTGTCGGTGGATGACACAGTGAATTGCAATTACCTCTGATATAATCCTTTTAAGATGACTTATAAACCCACGATATCGCCCGACCATGGCAGGAGCTCCATCTGTTGCCACCGAAATAATGTTTGTGAATGCAATTGATTTTTCCGTAAAAAAATTATTCAGAACTTTAGTGTCAGTCTTCAAAGTTTTCGCGAATAGTAACTCTTCAAACATTTGTTCGCCTTTGATAAATCGAACATATGCCAATAATAATGCTTCATTGCCAGGTAAAGTTGACTCGTCCAGTTGAATAGAAAAATGAGTTGTTTGCAGATAATTACACAAGAAACTTTCAACATCAGAGCTCATTTCATCAATACGTCTTTGTACAGTGTTGTTACTCAAAGGAATTCTTTTAAGTATGTCAAATGAAGATTTGTGCAGGACAGTTTTAAGACCTCTTCAACAGCAGGCAAAATTAACTCCTCTCCAATGGTATGCGGTTTCCCAGATTTTGCTATAAGTAATGAGATATTGTAAGATGCCCGCAAGCCATCGTCGTTGCTTTCAGACGTTGAAGCGAACATACTATGCACGGTGGGTCTCTTTTCATACTTTTCCTTCAATGTTTGGAAATATTTCAAATCCTTACCTATTTTGTCAGGATGACACCTTCTTAGATGATCTTCCAGCTTGCATAAAAGACACATGGGCAATCGCTTGTCTGTATTTGATGGAAGAAAACCAAATTTCAAATATTCAACACTGTACTGTCGACACTTCTTCTTAGATTCAGCCATGTTTCGTATCAATTACTTACCTGTAAATATGAAAAATTTGTTAAGTAATCTTAAAATGATTTAACAAACATAATAGAAGTGGCTTTTAAGATACAAGTTGCTAACAAATAGATAGGTAGGTACTTACTTTTCCAACACTGGCAAACAATAATATCAATTCACTTCAATTTTCAAAAGTCTGAAAACTACTTCCGTCACTGGTGAACACTTATATAGGTATACTTTCTTTTTTGAAATTTCGGAAACAACTGAGTAATGTTTATCATTCGCATTCGTATTTATATTAAAGAAAAATCCAACAAGTTCATGCAAGTTCAGACACGACTTTAACTAGGCGGGCGGGCGGCGCGGCATCGGCGAGTCTTGACACGCTCTTTCTGAATATGGAATATGCAAGTTCTTACAAAAACAATTGCTGAGCTTCTTATAATATTGTCTTCCTATATTCATAGGAGAAGTCAAGCTTCTTATAATATTGTCTGCCTATATATATTATTGTCTCCCTTATTCATAGGAGAAGTCAAGTCGGGTCACCTAATACATTTTTATAGACCCCCGTTAACGAGTTGTGGACCCCCATTTTTTCCACGCAAGCGTAGACCCCTATCGGGCTCCCGTGGACCCTGGGGGTCCACCTGGACCCTGGGGGTCCACCTGGACCACTTTGGGAATCTAGGTTCTAGAGTCATCGACAGCAAAAACTTTTAACATTGCAATGACTTGCACATTAAGTTCGGTTTACCTATTCGGGTAATGTACTCATCTTAATTTCGTTTTAGTATTTCTATATCAGTTCAATAACGTCTATTGCTGTACCAAAGACAACACAATTCAAAAACATTACCACATTCATAACAAATTGGTTTTGAGAAATTTGAATAAATTACCTTCATCATTAAGTAGATTTCATCAGGTGCATTTAGTAAAAAATTGAGTATTTCTTCTTGTGAAAAAATTTTCGACTTCTTTGAAATGTGATTTCTTCTTTTTTGTTTTAAAAAAGCCGTAAGTTTTCTATATTTACTAATGTCAACGTGATTCTTTGCAGACAGAGTTGCTTTCACCATAGAGTAATAGGACAATATTGAAGAAAAAGAATTTTCTTTCGATAAATCAGAAAAATACGGTAGTAAAACGGTCTCACTACATTTTGTAACTTCGTTAGAACGTGTGTTGCAAGTAGTACGGTGCGACGAAAAGTCGTACTTCGCGCACGCTGCTAATTTGCTATTGGTGGAAATTTAATTCGATTAAATTTTTGAGACAGACCGCGGACATTTTTCTTTTCTCATTTGATACACGTGGGTGTTTTATCATCTTCTCTGAAGTAAAATTCTCACCGGAAACTATTTAATGTGGGTTTCACAATTTCCAATATAAATTAGCGTTTACGATTCACCGTGAGTATTTGGGTTTCTTTCCTATTTGTTTTAATTCTGATTGCTACGTATGGTTTTAGCACGTTGTGTTCGGCATCTTATACGCGTTGTGTACAATACTGGGATAACTCTCGAGGGTGCTGGAGTAGCTAACTAAGAGTCTTCCCTATTGTGACATTACGACAGATAATTTATCATTTATTTTAGATACTGTAAAAACAATGTGTGAATTCATAATTACCTATTAGAAATGTATCTTGTGTTCTCTTTTAATTTATTTATATTATTATACTTATTTTTCTAGTTTGGGTAACTACCCGTTTGAAATAAATGCTTATTATTATTATTATTATTATTATTATTATTATTATTATTATTATTATTATTAATTGACGACAACACTACGGCTCCGCAATAATCAAGCCGCAGATCAACGGTGAATACCACGTCGACCGAGGTTGACTATATCACTTGTGTGGTGTTCTTCTTCGTACGCCACCCCTAAGAGGAATTTCATGGGTCTATCTACCTTCTCCGAACTGTCGATACCGTCGCTAGCAGAATACTTTTATTCCCGGTACTACACTGGACGTATTACAGCTAAGTTTTAGTATTTAATTCACTTACTCATAAATAATAATGAGTATGAAACTCGAGTATAGATGACATAAACTGCCCGATAGTTAATATTTAAGTAACTTTTATTCGGTGTATTTTCGTGATGATGTGAGAAGTCATGACTCGATTATTACAAAATTAAATTGGAAGAATTATTTAATTATTACCGTTACAACATCGAATATTTACTGTAGAAAAAAAACGCTAAAAATTCCTGAAAAACAGTATCGGTTCACTGCTGCTGGTGATGATGATAGCTTAGTTATTAAAAAATGGTTTTGTTAAATTTTTTTGCTGCCTTTTTCTATTGTAAAAACTAAAAACGTTTTAGCCCTGAATTTGTTTCTGTTTATTTTTTTATAGTGAGTACCTACAATACAGGGAGTTCCAGAGATCACTCCCATATCAAGCTTGTATTTCCGTTATTTTTTATTTTTTTATTATTTTTTTTTTAATTTTTGTAAATGAGATTAAATTCTCTATAAGATAAGTAAATACAATTTTCAAATTCTGCACTTGTATAATGGTAGCGATATTCAACTTTTGCTTCAGTTACATTTTTGACAAGAAAAAATAAAGGATATGTGGCAGATGTAGTTGAAAACAAAAGCGCATACAATTTTTGAAATTTAAATTCAATATTACTTTATTTTGTTCAAATAATTTTGCGGTTCAGAAAGACGATATCGTTTCGAATGAATGAAATTGTAGACTGCAGTGTCTATCTATATGGAAAGGAGAAATGAGACACGAAGACTGAAAATTTAAGAGATTTTGGTGTTTTTTTTTCAAAAGATATGGTTTTATAGACGGCATCCAAGTGAAATAAATGATACAAGTTCTGTAACGATACAAATTGGAAATCCTATACAGGGTGTTCATTAAGTATGTAGTTATTCCTTATTCAATTTTAACACAAAAAGTTTATATATAAACATAGGTCCTAAACGGTTTTGTTTTTATTACAAGGGATGTTAAAGTAATTTAATAACTAGAAGACACAAATTAGAATCACGTTGAAACTTAGTGACAGTTTTTTACGTATACAGAGGAATTTATTTTTCAACAACTATTAGAAATTAATTGTTGATTTTTTAGTTTTGGTTTTATGTTTTTTGTTGCTTTCAAAACATTGCTATTTTATTTTTTATGATGTTATGTATAGTTTTTCGTCATTTTCACGAAATGAAACAACTGACCAAAAAACTCAAGAAATGAATATTGTGTAGTTTTAATTACTTAACTATAAATTTGTATCAAATTTAAAAAAAATGAGCACTATATTTGTTTTTTAAATTAAAGATTGGGCGCTACCTCTGTGTACGCCACAGGTAAAATGATACCAACCACTTTTGATTTAAATGATCCCTCTGTCACGTTAAAAACTGTTACCAAGTTTCAAAATCATACTAATTTGTGTCTTCAAATTATTTACGAAAAACGTTTTTTAAAAAATTATTTTAACCCTTTGTAGTACTAACCTGTATAATGCTAGCATAATGTTTTTTTAATACAAACATCGTTTTTGATTCTTGGCGATTATCACTTATCTCTCTGTGAATAATTCTTCTACTTCTATTCAAATAAAACAATAAAGATTTATTATTGAAAAACAAAATATATAACCATGTGCTTAATTATAATAACACATAGTTCTTATTTAAAAAAGACCCTGTACTTACTGCCTAAATAGTATTGTTTTAGTAACTATTTAATTTGATAATTGTGTGCTAGTACACGTAAGTAACCTAAAGTATCTTTGTTTTCATAGACAAAACAATTTTTTAAATACGGTTATCGGCATAATGGTATTTTTTAATTTCTTTGGCGGTGAAAGTCCTGCAAAAAAGATGTTGATAATAAGCGTCTCTTCCTTTTTGGACTCTTTTGAATTTGTCTACGAATTTACAAATTGGATTGTGCATATCTGATTCAGAACTTAATCGACGATTAGCTGTCTCCGCATGATTTTTGGTCCGATCTCCACCAAACAATGTCCGTTGATATAAATTCCAGATTGTAGCATGAAACAAAGGAGAGCGTGTACCATTCCCTCGTCGATTTAAACGACTAACATAGTTATCTTCAACCAGTTTAACAGAGACTGAAGTTCCATTGGTAAGTTATTTGATAACGCGTCAATGTATTCATCCAAGTCCTCAATTCGCACTAATGCTAACGCAATGACCATAGTAGCTCGTAAAGAAAAATTGACTTTATTGTGTTATTGATGAATATAACTCATTTGAGCTAAATGTTTAATGATAAATGAAAAAAAGTAACCTTTAATCTGTACTATATGAAAGCAATACTTGATTGCACTAAAAGTTCTTTGTTTGAAATCGCAAATTATAACGCCTTCTCCATCGTCCCTCAGTAAAAAAATTCTCTTGTAACCTTGGTATATCTTAAATCTGTCTGGTAACACTAACTCGTTAAGATCTCGGGGATCATCTGAAACCGGGGAAATTTCATTACATTTCCTTCTAACTGTTTTTCTTTGAGCTGAATTGTTTGGAAGTGATGCTAAGACTATTTGAGGCAAATTTATATTCGACTGATTTATGACTCCACAACTTGGGAAGCAGATTCAAAGACACTTCGTACAGCTGCATTGGCATTAGTTTATTCTACAACAGAATATTGTGCTACTGTCTGGTTGAATAGTTATCATACAAAAAAAATAGATGCCCAATTGAATTGCGCTACGCGTATAATTAGTGGAACCATTAAATCTACTCCTCTCGATTGGCTTCCTGTTCTTTGTAATATTACTCCATCGAACATTCGACGAAAAGCTGCGTTAAAACGAGAATGGGATAAATGACAACTTAACAAAAAGTTGCCAATTTGGAATGACATTGACAACCCTCCTGCTAAAAGACTTAAATCTCGAAGTCCTATATGGTTGCAAGACTACTTAAGTACGGCTTTTCTGAAGTTGAAGAGTGGAAAAATTGTGGTCTGGAGTTGATGTTTTCAATAAACATCTCATTGATGATCCAACAATAGAAGTTCCGGGCTTTGATCAAAAAGAAAAATTTGGTCAAAAGTAAATCGCATAAGAACAGGCCATTTAAAATGTAACTCTATGTTGTTCAAATGGGGTGCGATTTCTAATCCAAATTGTGACTGTGGAAACGAACCAGAGACCGTTACACATATTGTAGAGGATTGTCAATTAACGAAGTTTAAAGGAGGGTTTGCAAACATTCATAATTTAACGGACGAAGCTATACTATGGCTTACGAATCTGAAGGACATCTGAAGTTTAGCAATGTTTTGTATTCTTGTCTTGATTATCTGTTTTTCCATTATTTTGTTTTGCTATTTCTTTAACCTACTTTTTTTTCGTCATTGTCGTGACTGGCGCTTAGACCGGTCCATTATATGTCGTCATGCAATGGCTGTGCTGTTATATTTTATGTTTTTATTTACCTTTTATAATGTTTATACACTTAATTAATATTATTACATGTGAATACTAGGGGGTAAGGGTGGTCACTATTGCACGGTTTTGTCACCACACTATACAGGTTTATACTGATCTTTTGGGGCACCATACATAACACTTACATCCGAATACAATATTTGTATAATGTACTATACGAATAAATAAATAAATGTTCCCTCTACAGCTTCTTGGGCGCGGACAGCAGTTGCTACTTCTAAGCTTGTTGCTAAAGTACAATGTATACTAAGTGACATAGAAAGAAAAACACCCAGTAATAATGAATATTTTGTAAATTTGTTTTGGGAATATATTTGTTTATATTAAGATAAAAAACGATCAGTTTTTCAGCCATATTGCCCTAGCGGTTGTTTTGTTAACCTCATTCAAAAACACTTACGATTAAGTAGCCCTAAAACAATGAATTAAGCATTTGTAAGTACAGTTGTCATTTAAGCGATTTAAATTGCATTTCAAAGAGCTTCTTTAATTCAATCACAATGTCTCCAGTGCGAAGACGCCATAATTTTCGGCAATTAAGCGAGTTTGATAGGGGTAGAATTGTAGGATTGCGTGAGGCTGGTTTGTCTATGAGAGATAGAGCGTCTAGAACGCAACGGAGTTTAAACACTGTGGCAGTCTGTGTTTGGGCATGGAACCAAGAGGGCCGTACACGAAGAGCGAGATGTACAGGACGTCGTCGAAGAACCACAGAACGCGAAGATCGCCGTCTTAGACTATTGGCTTTACGGAACCGCTTCTCTTCTACACGGGCGATTGCGGACCAGTGGTTTGAAGAACATGGAAGACCAATTGGGATGCGAACCGTTTATAGACGGATAAGAACCTTTGGGCTCTTTTCATACCGTCCCCTTTTTGTGCTACCACTGACTCCAGAGCATCGACGTTATCGTCTAGCGTGGTGTAGAGAACGGGCAAATTGGGACCAAGAATGGAATTTAATTGTCTTTAGTGATGAATCCAGATTCTGTTTGGGTATGCATGACGGTCGTGCAAGGGTGAGAAGACGGCGCGGTGAAAGACAAGATCCCCAATTTTCTGTGAATAGGCATGTGCACCACACAGTTGGAGTTATGGTATGAGGAGCTATTGCTATTGGAAGTAGGTCACCTTTGGTCTTCATTAGAGGTAACATGACCGCTGCGCGCTACATCCAGGAGGTCGTAGACCCCCATATTGTACCTTATGTTCAGACCATCCCCAACAGCACATTCCAACAAGACAACGCACGACCTCATGTTGCTAGGATTTCTTTGGCTCATTTAGAGGCCAATCAAATTGCTTTGTTGCCTTGGCCACCAAGATCTCCCGATCTTTCGCCCATCGAGCACGTCTGGGATATTATGGGAAGAAGATTACTCAATTTACCTCACCCTGCACAAACTCTAGCGGCTTTGCAGGATCAGTTACAGATAGCATGGGATGAGATACCTCAAGAAGAAATCGATCATATCATTAGAAGTATGCCCAGACGTGTTAATGAGCGCACAAGACATCGTCGTGGAGCAACACATTATTAAGTTTTTGAAGAAGTTAACAGTTTAATTTTATCAAAATGGGGTATAATGTAACAATTTAGTGGACTCCGTCAAAATATCGTGCATTATTAAATTCGCCATTATAGGTGAGACTGGCGATCCCATAGCTGTACCAAAAATTTGTAAATAGAAATTATTGTTGTATTGGAAAAAACTAGAATCAAAAATAAAGTTGATAATAAATAGAAATTCATGAATATTTAGTGTAGTGTAATCTTTTAGTTTTTCCCAATATTTTTTAATTACATTAATCGTTACATTTTTAGTTATGTTGGTGAAAAGAGAGGTAACATCAAACGAAATGAGTATATAATTATGAGGTATCTGTTTTTGATTAGCTTTTTTAATATGATCTACTAACTCATAAGAATTTTTTATGTTATAATCAAAAATAGGGGAAAGATTTGACATAATATTAGACATGAACTTAGATAAATTGTAAGTCGGACTACCAATACATGACACTATGGGTCTCATAGGGTTATTATTTTTAATTAGACCATAAAATTTAGATGGAATACTGGTATAAGTCATTAATTTTTTTGTACATATTAACATCTATGTGACCTTTAGTGTATAACGATTTTATGATGGAATTATTTTTATTTTGAAAAGAAATAGTTGGATTGAAAGTCAGTTTTTGTATATTTCTTCATTATCTAATAATTTTGTAATTTTCGATTGATATTCCTGTCTGTTTAACAAAACAGTAGCATTCCCTTTGTCGGATCTACAGAGATAATGTCATTATTTTCTTTTTAAATTTTACAGTATTATAAATAAGTTTTTTAATAAAAAAATCTTGTTTATTATAATGAACAGATGTATTATTTAAATGATTGGTAATACAGTTAACTGCTTTACCTCTCAACCGTTCTTTATCAAATTCATCGTGTAATGACAGTATATCTTCCACGTCCTTAACAACATTCACGATAGGAATTTTTGTGATCATAATTATACATGAATTTTGGGTTTAATGCTAGTCATAGTTTTACATAATTAGGTATAGGAGTTTTTGTTAAATTGTACACACATTTTTCTGTATTGATAATTTGATTGCAGTGTTGGAAGTCGTATAATTTTTTGGAATTTGTTCTTTAGTTTCGGTTTTTTATTAAGAAAAGTTTTTTTATTTTTGTATTTAATATTGTTTTTTAGTTTTTTAAAATCTCGTGGATCGAGTAAGTTACTTAAATTAATATGATTTTGTGTGATTATTTTTGTAGGTTAGAAATTTTGAAGTAAGTAATATCAATTTCTAATTTTAACAAATTAAACTGGAAAGTCTCAATTGTTCTCATCAATTTATCATTAAAAGGCGTGTTTTCTGCTTGAATGATGTAGGTAGATTTAAACAATTGTTGGATATGTGACGGTATGACATAATTATTTTTACACGTTTTTAAAAAACTAGTTCTGCAATGTAGTTTTTTTAATTTTAATTCGTTTTTTTCCAATAGGTTGATCTGTTTTGAAACTTCGTGGCTGTATTTTGTTTTTTATTACCTGGTGCCATGGTAGTGAATTGTTCATTGTTGAGTTACGAAGGTATGAAGTCTGCGAGTGATGATAATTTCTCCTAATAATGTTGACACAGTTGTAGAAAATCCTTCTTAGTGGAGAACAGGGCAAATAAAACTACTTCAAGTGATTATCTTGCGACGTTTCGGAAACGTTATATTTAAATAATTAAACAAAGTGTTTCCTTCCTCAGGCGCTAATGAAGACACAAAATACAAGTATAAGTTACAAAGATAACAACAGAGCCTATGTAATAAATTTAACAATTTGATCATTTTAGGATCAATTCCAAGAACAACAATATAAGATGTACATAAAGTTGATAAAATACTTACTTCGATATCAAAAATTGAAGCCGTTTGTCATTAAAATTAAAATTAATAATATGATTACTTGTCATACTATAAAACTATAATAATTATGTATAAAAAAGACAAAATTAACGAATAATTAACACTACCAAACTAACAAACATTAAATTAAATTAACATTATAAAACGGTACATTCAATATAAAAGGAATTAAAGGAGGAATACTAAGAGGTCAGACTATGGATCCTGTTGAATTTCTTGAATGCATGATTGACGTTGTGAATTTCCCTTTGAAAATTACATGAATCATTGTTGTGAGTTCATAAGGACGATAGTTTTAGTAAAGCTGATGATTGTTTCACGTAGTAAAATGAGTCAACTTTAGTGATGTTTTTCTCGAGTTCTGAGACCATTCTGGAGAAACTGAGAAAAGTTCTCGTGGAGACACTTTTTAAGTGTTTTTTAAATTGCTATTCGAAATTGAATTATTGGGTTAGGAGCTGTGGTGGTAATGGTGGAGTACGTACCAACAGTATGAAAGCTTATATTTCCAAGTCCAAAAGACAAAAAATTTGGAATGTAGTTGGAATGGTGTGAGGGCCAAGCACTATATACAGGGTGAATTACCACCAACGGGACGGAAATTTATAGAGAAACCGTAAACGTTTTACTAGTTTTGTCTTTTTAGTAGCTTGCAGATTGATAAATTTTACATTTTAAAATTATTTTGAAATATACAGTATGTCCCATAAAAGTGTGGCACATCAAAGTTATATTTTTTCTTATGAGATATTTTCTATTTTATTATGTTTTATGATTGTCCTTAAAAAATAAGGCATACTTTTCAAGGTTTCTTGTACCTAAAAACAGAGTGTTTTGAGTTACGTCGATTTAAAAAAAAATATGGAGTATTAAAAAGAATTAAATATCTTCTAATCTAACAAAGCATAACAAATTTACTCATGGAAATATTCCATGATTAAATATTAAACATTTCTTCACAGGGTGTTCGGAATTTACAGGTTAATTATTAGATCATTCAATATGTAGTATGAGCTTTATTTTAAATGGAACACCTTGTATTTTATTCATTTATAACGTTAAAAAAGTTTGAATGATATGAAGGTGTCCTATGCCTAAGTGTTACAGTTTTTGGGCAATTTACAATTTTCTTTAAATTAATTGTAGCGAGAGATCGTCGATGTTATACCCTACATGACTAAATCCGTAGATAATTTAAAAATATTTCATTTAGATTTGGTGTTTATAACATATACAGGGTGTAACTGAAAGACGTGGCCAAACTTTAAGAGCGTAATATATGGATTGAAAAAATGAAAAAAGTTTTTATAAACATGGTTCCGGAAATCTTTCCTAAGGGAGATACAGCCCTTTGAAATGTAGTAAGGATTTACAGTTTTTATTGTATAACAAAAGAACGGTGGTGTCGAAATGAACAAAAGTAACCACTCTAGATGTACTTTTCATTGTGATTACATTGGTGTAAATTTTATTTTGATAGGATGTTAGGAAGGGGTAGTTTTGTCTAAGGCTGGAAGTATTTTGCACCCCAAATTTATTATTTTGGGTCTTTTGTAAATTTAATACCAAGTTTAGCATCTTTCGGGTTTTATACGCAAAAAGGTACTCATCTTTTAAATCGCTAGAGACAACGGTTTTCGAGAAAATTGGACTTAAAACTTATTATGCACTACAATTTTTAATAATGAATTACAGCAGCTATTATCCGAGCAGGCTGCGATTTTATTCACTAAGTAAGTGACAGTTACTATTATAATTTATAAGTTATTAATTATTGTTAAAGTTAGAAGGTACTTAATTTAATTAATTAACATAATGAATTTTACCAACGAAGAATGGACAGATATTCATTTCACTTATGGACGTGCAAATGGCAATTCCAATTTGACTCGTCGGTTGTATGCTGCCACGTATCCCAATAGAATATGCCCAAATAAGAATACTTTTGCGTCAGTCCATCGTCGTCTTCGTGAAAAGGATCTTTCCAACGTAATAGTGGCGATTGTGGGCTTCAAAGAAATACACGAACACCGGCATTAGAAGAGGATGTACTCAACAGAATTATGGAGACTCCTGAAAGTAGCACGCGCAAGGTAGCTGAAGAAGTAGGTGTTTCGCATATGACAGTATGGAGAATTCTACATGAACAGCTATTGTACCCATACCACATTCAGCGAGTGCAGGCTCTTATTGAAGCTGATTTTCGGCCACGAGTGATATTTTGTCAGTGGTTTTACAACAATGCATTAATCCAAATTTTCAGTGTTTAGTGCTTTTTACGGATGAGGCAAAATTTTTCAGAGATTCAATTATAAATTTTCATAACGACCATTTGTGGGCTGACAACAATCCTCATGCTATTCAAGATTCCAGACATCAACAAAAATTTTCGTGTAACGTTTGGGGCGGTATTGTAGGGGATTATTTAATAGGACCAATGTTTTTGCCAGAAACATTAAATGGACAAAATTATAGGATTTTTTAGAAGAAAATCTACCTGAGCTTATGGACGAGGTGCCGTATGCAATACGCCGTGACTTATGGTTTATGCACGATGGTGCTCCGGCCCATTTTAGTCTTGTTGCTAGAGAATTCCTCAACCATAATTATCCGAATCGTTGGATTGGCAGAGGAGGACCTGTTGCGTGGCCATCACGGTCTCCCGATTTGAACCCGTTAGATTACTTCTTATGGGGACACCTAAAAATATAGTTTATACTACTCCAGTTCCTACCGTTCATGTTCTTCGTGAACGTATCATCAACAGTTTTGATGTAATTCGGAATACTCCTGGAATTCTTGAGCGTGTCCGGCTGTCGATGATTCGACGTTGTCAAGCCTGTATTGTAGCTGAAGGCAACCATTTCCAGCAGTTGCTCTGATTTGTATGTTTGTATGTTTCAATTTTGTGTGTTTTTTAATTAAAATAATGTAAAGATGAGTACCTTTTTGCGTATAAAACCCGAAAGATGCTAAACTTGGTATTAAATTTACAAAAAGACCCGAAATAATAAATTTGGGGTGCAAAATACTTCCAGCCTTAGACAAAACTACCCCTTCCTAACATCCTATCAAAATAAAATTTACACCAATGTAATCACAATGAAAAGTACATCTAGAGTGGTTACTTTTGTTCATTTCGACACCACCGTTCTTTTGTTATAAAATAAAAACTGTAAATCCTTACTAAATTTCAAAGGGCTGTAACTCCCTTAGGAAGGATTTCCGAACCATGTTTATAAAAACTTTTTTCATTTTTTCAATCCATATATTACGCTGTTAAAGTTTGGCCACGTCTTTCAGTTACACCCTGTATATGTTATAAACACCAAATCTAAATGAAATATTTTTAAATTATCTACGGATTTAGCATGGTATTAATAAGGTAGTGGGAGAAATTCGTATTTATTTTTTGATAAGGTCTGCGTTTATATTAACAATGTTAAAACATATTATTGAAAGCGCGTATAAAGAAAAAGTTAATTATTACGCTTGGGGAACGTGAACTAAAGGATTCAATTTATACAAAATTGAAACCGTTAATTTTAGATTTTTCTTGTGACAATAACTACATTATTTACAAAACTAGTTAAAACAGAAATTACTTTAAAAAAATGTCGCGTGAACATTGAACGTACCTGCGCACGTACTCTTCGCATGGTATCTTTTTCCAATTGTATTGCTGCAAAGTATTGATGTTTACAGTGTCAGTCGAAATATTTCAAACAATTGATCAGGCCGCCGACTGCGAAATACAGTGATTGATTCGGGTTTTACAGCCAGAATCGATTCAGCACCGGAATTCCATTGACAGATAAGTAAGCTGTATGGTCTCAAGGCAATGAGTGATAGCAAAGTTTGTAAGTGGGTTAGAGCTTTCAAGGACGAACCGGAAAATGTCCACGATGAACCGCGATTAGATCGACCATCAGTGACCACAGATGATTGGATGTCGTAGACAAAAAGAATCGTCAAGACCGGCGATTCATAACTTCAACCTTAGCAATGGAATTACCGAATGTGGGTAGAACAACTATCCACAAAATTGTGTCTAAAAATTTGAAAGCGCCCGAATGAAATGAATGGCTTGCGGTCTTGATCGTTTGGATATTCATAAGATAGGTTATCAATTTGGAGAGAATATTGTCACAGGGGACGAGCCGTGAGTTTTTTACGTAACTCAAGACCTAAACGTCAGGCAATAGAATGGCGTCACACTCCATCACAAACTCAAAACGCAAACCACAGCATTCGTGTTTTGGAATAGACATAGGGTCTTGTTAGTCGAGTTTATGCAGAAATGCAGCCGCTTACCTTGACTTAACTTTGACTAGCAATTCAGAATAAGCGATGTGGTCTTTTAACGTCTGGAGTTCTGTAGTTCCATGGTAATGCTCGACTCCATACTGCTGTTCACACGCAAAATCTGATCAGATCTGTTGGATGAGAACAAAGTAACCATCCACCCCAAATTCAGACTTGGCGCTAGCAATTTTCGCTTGTTTTATATCCGAAGGAGTTGCTCGGTTAAAGCGCTTCGCCACAGAAAGAAGCAGTTACAAACTGGTTGCCTTCAAAGGCAAGATTTTGATCACTTAGGCATACAAAAGCTCGTAGATCGTGATGACAAATGTGTGAACAAAAATGGAAATTATGTAGAAAAATAGAACAACATGTAAGGAATAAAATAAAAATAATTTAATAATCTGTCATGGTTTAAATCGGATCTTATTTTTGAATAATCCTTCTACGTAAGATCAATCAATCAATCAATGTATTTATTTATTTTTCTCCAATAAACAAAGAATTCGGTTTTTTACATCATACATACAACATACATCATAAAATTAACTAAATCCACTTTTGAACAAACTATACTGACTTCCAAAAAAATTGCAACACCTAGAAGTTGTTGAACGATTTCAATGAAATTTTCAGGAAACGTCTATTTTCATTAAACAAAGTGATGATTAAAATTTAAAAACAAAAGAACAAAAGCTTAAAAAGTTTTTTCAATAATGAGTTGCTCCGCCACTATTTGTAATGCACTCATCTAGACGGCTTGGCATGCTATCAATCAAGTGATCTATAGCTGCTTGTGGTATATCATCCCAAGCTTCTTGAATCCGTTGCTGAAGATCCTGTAAATTATCTGGAGAGTGCGGTAAATTACCCAGTCGCCTACCAATCATATCCCATACATGTTCAATTGGCGACAAATCAGGCGACCGAGCAGGCCATGGGAGGATGGCAATGTTAGATTCTTCCAAGAACCGTGTTGTAGCCCTTGCCGTATGAGGGCGCGCATTATCCTGCTGGAAAATGGGATTTTGCAGCCCCTGAAGATATGGAAGGCCAACTCGTTGTAGCACATGAGCAATGTAACCAGTTGGGTTAAGGTTGCCGTCAATAAAGACCAAGGGTGATCTGCTACCATAACATATTGCATCCCATATCATAACTCCTTGAGTGAGGGCTGGATTTTTACGTTCTCCACGCATCCGTCTGACTCTCCTACGACCATCGTGGGCCCACAAGCAAAATCGGGACTCGTCACTAAACACAATTTGATGCCATTCTTGGGCTCAATTAACCCTTTCGTTGCTCTACTCCAGTCTGCGTAGATGGTGAAGTGGTGTAAGAGGAAGACATAAAAATGGACGATATGAACGCAACTCATAAGATCTTATCCGGCGATAAACAGATGACATTGACATCTTAAGTCCTGTACCTCTCATCCAATCATTTGCAATTGATGGAGTTGTTGAAAATATATCTCTTGTGGCCAAAACTCTTAAGCGACGTTCTTCGCGATCTGTAGTTCTTCGAGAACGTCCAGATCCACGGCGACGATGTTGAACCCCTTTCTCGGACCATTTGGACCAACATTCCAATACCGATGAAACATTTCGGTTTCTCGACGTGCAATTTCTCTTAGTGAAAGTCCGGCCTCTCTCATACCAATAATACGTCCACGTTCAAAATCACTTAATTGGACAAAATGTTGATGTTGACGTACTCTCGGCATTGTTTTCAAGTTCAGAATGAAATTTGTGAAGAAACAACAACAATTTGCAAACTTGACAGTTACTAAATGGTCTAATACTTCAAATTTATTGTTACTATGTGTTATGGAAGAACAGGCAAACCAACAAAAACTACTGGCTAGATTTTATTCAAATTTTAATCATCACTCCACCTCCTCTCCTCTTTTCCCCAGCAGCTCTCGTCGCTCATTCTCTTTTTCTCTCAGTTCTCCACATTCCTTTCTTATGTTTTTTAAGTTCTCTCATCCTTATATCCTCGTCTTTTAACCAATACTTGTTTTACCTTTTTTCATTCCCTACCCTAAACCTAGCTATAATTCTTCTTTCTCTTAATCCACTCCTTCTAGTTACATATCTGGGTTTCCCTCTGTCCTTATCTTCCAATATTTCCCATTGCACTTCCCTTCTTTTATTGTTCCCACACTTTGCTGCTTCTGGAAATCTACATCCATCCTTACTACATCTGCCTCTACCGATCTCTTCTTATTTTTGTTATCTTTTCTTTTGCGTACCCCTTCTTTTGCAATATAACTTCTTTTCATCTTCTCAATATTTTACCCTCTGCATTTCTTTTTTTCCAGCACTCGTTGAATATCTGTTTCTCTCTCTTGTTTTTAATCTTCTCTTTACATCTCATTGCCCTTCTTCCTGTCTGTGTTTTTATTTTTTCCATCTTGACTTCCTCCCGGTGTTTCTCTCTTCCAATTCTAGTGACCACTTCTAATATTTTTCATCTTTCCAGTTCCATCAATTCTTTCCATTCCCATAATACCCATAACACTTTTTACTATCTTATTGAACATCCACCTTCTGTTTTCAAGATCTTTTCCAAACCTTCTTTCCCCTATGCCCCACACTTGCCTCACTATATTTTCTTTCTGTTCCAATTCCTTTACATGCTTTCTATCAGTATTATCTAAACTTATAACGTATCCCAGATATTTGTATTTGTCTACGTTTTCTATTTTGTTTTTTTTCCCATCACCATTTTATTTTCCTTTCTCTTCCTTTTTTTTCTTAAATTCCATGATCTTCGTTTTCTCCATATTCGCCTCAAATCTTTTCTTCTGTAAGTACTTTTTCATTGCTTTTATAGTCTCTTTCATTTCTTCCTCGCTCTTTGCCACCACATACGTTAGCACTTTAACTTTTTTCTTTCCCACGATCACTCCTACTTGTTGCTTCTCCAACTGCTCTTCCTTGTCCTCTATATATGCAGCGAATAAACACGGACAAATGGGCATCCCTGTCTCAACCCGCTTAGTGTTTTGAATCCGTCTCTCGTTTCATCGATCGACCCAATTTAACATTCACTTATCTCTTTCCTTCTCAAATACTCCCACAGGCGTTCTATTTTTACCCTGTCAAACGCCGCCTTCACGTCTATAAAGTTTGCCCACATTTTTCCTCCTTTCCTCTTACTCTGCTTATTTACCATGTACTTGAGTATGTAAATATTGTCGATTGTACCTTTCTCCTTCCGAAAACCCGTTTGTTAATCCGGTAGTAACCATTTATTTTCTCTACAAAAATCCTTCTTAAAGTTTCTCCATACACCTTATATCCTACGTTCAACAGGGTGGTTGCTCTATAGCTTTTTGCCTCTGTCTTGTTTCCACTCTTATATACCGCCTCCCTCCACTGTTTTGGGAATCCTTCCTTCTCCTTTCCATATTCTTTTCATCATCACTCTCAACTTCTCCTCCATTTTCTCCCCCGTATACATCCACTGCTCTCCCTGTGTTCCGTCCGTGCCTCCTACCTTTCCTTTCTTAACTGTTCTGATCGATTCCTCCATTTCCTCCCTTCTTATTTTTGTTCTCTTGATCTCCGCTTATTTCCTTCCCTTTTATTCCGCCCAGTAGTTCCTTACAAGGTTCCTCCCATTATTTGCTTCTATTTTTATGTCTGACCTTCTTTTTCGTTTTCATATTCTTCCTATAAACTCCCATGCTTGCCTTTCGTTTCTAATTTCCTGTATATCTTTTTTTAATTTCATCCTATATTCCACCTTTCTTTTTTCACATACTGTCTTGAAGTTCACTTTTAACTTCCTGTATGTACTGCTCTGTCTCCTACGTAAGATAATTTTGATTTTTTTCATATTTACAGTACAGTTCGTTGTGAATAATGTAAATTTCATTTTTCTCATTTTATGCAAAGCGCTAATAAATGTGTGGTTGTTCACGTAGTGGAGATATAGATTATTATTATTGAATTTTTTTTTAATTTGCCGGAGCTTTTTATCTTACTGTTTTACTTCTAAAATTTTTATTAACACTCATATTGCTGATTTTTGTTTTTCTTGCCAATAATTTTGATTTCGTAAATATTGAATCACTTAGGCTAGTTATATCCGCTTTTAAATGTGTCTACTTTTAATTATAAATTTATATATACTTAATTTAATTTAAATTTTAATTTATAAACCTAATAAATAAAAGACAATGATAACGTTTTTTTATTCCTTTAAAATGTAATCAAATACAATTAGAATTTTAGAACCAATTTCCATTTAAATTGACGAATAAAATTTATTTGGTAAAAAAAATTTATTGGTGGTTTGAAAAACCTTCAGTAATACTTCGATCTTCGTATTAAAGGGAATATTCTCTTAAAATTAAACTCAGCTTAAATTCGTAACATTCTTTCTAAATTAAATTTTTTTTTAACTGCGTTCCTACTTAATTTCTAAGTTGAATTGTAAAAACGACTTTATACGAAAATACGCATAATTATAATGTAATCTTAATTAGTAATGAAAGTTTGTTTTTTTTAATTATAGGGGTTGAAGTGAAGTCGTATTTGCCATGCCACACCTCAAGACGGCCTTTCCTGAAGCTCTTGGTATGGCATTAGATGAACAGCAAACATTACTAAATTCCTCAAGTAAGTTACTTATAGTTTTTAAGATGTTTAATTCTGAGTAATTGCTTATACGATAGAAATTAAGAGTTTATGATAAATCCGTTCGCGCACTAAAATTTGAAATATTGAAGGAAACTTTTTGTTAGTGCAGCTTTTCAAGCACTGATGGCGCCTCCGTACACGAATTTTCCGATAATTTTTCGTGTTTCTATTTTAAATTTAATTGCTTATATTTATTATTTGAATATTAACAAATAATTACTACTTACATTACGTATGTAGGAAAAATAAACATTTAAAAAAAACATTACGAGTGGTAGTAATTAATTATTGATTCGAAATATGTAAGGATAACGTTTTTCATATTTTCTTTCATGAGAAAATTAATGGTTTAATGAGTAGATACGTTCGGAACAAAACATAATAACTAATTAAAAGCGAACAATTGAAAATGGGAGATAATAATAATTTTAATGATAAAAAAAAATAAACAATTTTTCTCTTAAAAAATTCTACAAAAGTTTAGTATATTCTACACTTTATATTATTAAAAATTAATTTTTATTTTAATAATTAATCAAGTATTTGTATTAGGTACATCAGAGGGAAAGAACTTTTTCTCTCAAAGCTAAAACTCGAATTATCCCAGTAAGGAAAAGGGCCCTTTAATCCCGCATAATGTATAGGTTTTTTTTACCTACACCCGCATAAGAACCTGTTTCAACATTTGGTTTAAATAGTAATGAGTTCCGTTATTTAATTTTAACATTTGTTCTATTACTGTAACATGATCTATGTATTTGAATATTCTATAAAATACTTATTATATAAAATTCTAAAATTTCTTTAAAAATAACAAAATTTAAATGTAAAGTAAATTTTTAAATTGAGTAAGAACGCATTTAAAAAATCCCCGAGGAGTAACGAGCTGCTGTCATATTTTGAATTTAAAATGAAGTAACAATATAATTTTACTAAAAGGTTGATGGAATTAAAATTTTAATAGAAAATAGTTTACTTCTTCAGTAAATTAAGTAAGGTTGACACGTAGTTATTTATTTATTCTTGAAGTGGAGACAAGTTTTTGAAATAAAATTTGATGGTATTTAAAGTACAGAAGTTAGAAAATTGTTGTGTTGGTGAATTTTGACTGCTAATGAATTAAACTAATTAACTGACTGGCATTTTAAAGAATTAAAAAAACATATACAGGGTGGGCCACTGTCAATGGGACGGAGCTTACTGGGAAAACGAAAAATGATATGAAAAAGTTATTTGGCAGGAGTACGTAGGTTAGTGACGGCTACTTGTAAAATTACTCAGACATATACAGGGTGTTCCAAACTTTTATTTATTTTGAAGGTATGACAACATAATGCATTTGTTTCCATGACCTACCAAGCAGCAATTTATTACCTGAAACCTAGATTTTTGCACGTCATTGAAAGTTTTTATTACATTATCCAAGATGGCATTCATTAGAAAAATACCTGTCGACAAAGTTGCTTAATGCGAACCATTGCGTACGTGATCGCTAACACGAGTCGACACTAGATGTCGCAAAACCTACAGTTAGAAAAATAAAGTTACTAACATTATCTTGAAAACTACGAAAGTAATTTGTTTTTTGAAAATTATTATGTTCACTTTAACGGAACAAACAAATTTTGTTTCAATTTTTTTTTTTTTGATAAGTTTTGCGGTAACGGAAATATTGGATTTTTTTGAAAACATAGTTTTGAGTTTTTTTGAATAACTTCTTAATTTTCGAGTATTCTCACTAGTAACACAACAAGTTATCGATAATTTTGCCAAGGTATTTAGTTTTTAACCACAACACACAATGTACGTAATGATGGTAATTTGAAACTCAGTCGAAAAAACATATTATGTAAGGAGAGGGTGCATTATTTCTGGCTACAATAGCTTTGGTGTTTTATTTTTATATGTAGAATAATTTATAAGAGATTTGACATACGTTCCATGGTGCAGGAGTTGAGTTTTCTCTATACCTCTGTAACATAGCTTGATTGTCATATACAGTGTGTCGCCTCTGGAAAAAGACAAAAATATTCAAATTGAATTTTGAGCTTCTGGGGATCAGTTCTGCTTGGTTGGGAACTAATTTTTGGCATAATTTTAGTTTTGAAAAAAGTCAAGTGTGCCCTTGAAATGTGCAAAAAAACGATTTGTGCATAACAGTAAAGTGATGTTTGGGGACGAGCTACACACAAATGTTATTAAGAAAAGTTGTTCAGAATGAAAAACTGAGTAATCGTCCAAATTTCGTCTTGGGCCTACTTTGATTTTTTTGATGTTTTTATTTTTTATTTGGATTTTTTGAGGTAATCCGAAAAAATGTCCAGAATGTAATGACTGTGTAGCAAATTTGAAGCCAATAGAAACACTTCGGTATTTTATTTTAAATTTTTAATGTAGGTAAATTGAGGATTTCAATATCAACTTGCTCTGAATTAAAACATTGACTCAGGATTTTGAAATTTTGCACTGATCCTCACAAGCTCAAAATTCAATTCGAATATTTTTTGTCTTTTTCCACGGACGACCAAACAATCGAGATACACACTAATTGTACTACCGCGTGTATAACCGCCAACAAATTACTCGATGAGATTAAAACAACTAGATGTTTTGGATCTGGAAAAATGTCAATCGTACGGTACATTAATGTAAATTATGGTTACCTTCACTAGCCATCCGAAAGTGTAGATAACAGAACCAAATTCCAAGCGAATAGATCGGAATGTACAACAAGAGCACTTTATCAGAGTGAAGATGAATTTCTTCATACGTCGAATGCTCTAAAAGCTGATATTCTAATCCTAAAACGATAAATCGTACAGTATTTCTAAGTTAGTCGCAACAAAAGTCTGTGAAGACATAGAAATCTTGATTATTCCAACGAAAATGTCTAGAGTCATTCATTGCATTACTTCATATCGTCGACTGTTTGGTGACAGAAGAAAAAAATTATCACGCATCTTCACACCATTGACAAAAATTGAACAAAAATTATCTAAGTGGTATGAAAAAACAGTCTGTAAGATGAACGTTGCTCGACAAAACATTGCGGTTGTGATAAATTGAGCATCGACTAAAATGAAGTGGTATACACTTGCCACGCATTCCGTATTACTCGGTTTTGAGTATGTATTAATTAAAAAAACCCATCACCACATTTTTCCAGTGATACTGAATTTTTATTATATTCATCTGTTTAAAATAACACAGATATCGTTTACTCTTTAATCTAATAAACAACAGAAAATAACATGCACAAATGTTACAACATTTTCTAACAACTGTCAATGATATTGCCTAATAATAAGCCTTGAGATGGGCAACGGCAATAGCTCAGATATCCGGTGAGCATGTCAGGTCGAGCAACGTTTTTAATTAAATGAGTAACCCTCACTCCAATCATAAAATAAAATTAATTGCCCATAGTTGGATATACAGTGGAAGACTGTCAAATGAAGAAAGAAGGAATCGTCTTGACAGAGAGATTACAAGTACCAATGTCATTAACAAAAGATTGAAACGCCTTAAACTGATATATAATTAAAAACATCCGTATGTTTCTTAGCAATTTAATGTGAAAATATGTGAGCGATCATTATGCGAGCCAAAATATCATAAAAACTATTAAAACATAACGTACATCGTACCGATAAAAACATACTCCTAAGAGGAGTTTTGGGTACAATAGTTGAGTTAACCAATAAAATTTGGATTCAAAAGACTTAATTTTTACTTTAATTCTTCAACTTATTTAACAACATGTACAACAAAAATATAAAAATTGAATTGATCTCAAATTGTGTGTCATAATTTCTGCATAGATGCATTTATTTATTTACCAGCATATCCATAACATTGAATAAACATTTTCGACTTTCAGAAACACAATTCTCCCATAAATTTTTGTATTCAAATAAATTATTATTTCCGCAATACGTGACATTGAACTATTCCCTTGATTCAACTGGTAACATCTTGAATTGCAATATTATTATCTAATCTTCCATAAATGAAAATTCTTAATACTTGCACTTAAGTCATTAACAGACGATACGTTTTGTAACTGTTCAACAATATTTATAATCGTAAGCGTAATATTGTTCATAACTTCGGCGTCGCGATAAGCGTTATTATTAACCCGCCGTCCTTCTGTATTTTACAACTTGATTTAAAATATAGTCACTTTCACAAAATTGGTTACTACAAATATTCATCTTACACATTAATCTTTCACTACTAAGATCTGAACGAGACTAACTAATAAAACTTTACAAGTCAGAATGCCACTTCTCTCTTAATTTTTCAAACAAAAAAAATGTAATGTTTTAAAGATCGACGGACCAATCCAAATTAATTTTTCCAAACTAAGAGAAATGCAACTCAACTGAAAACGTCAACGAAAACCGTGTTAATTTTCAATGTGAACTGCAAACCAAACACAGAGGTGAGCTTCTACCAATTTAATTATGAGAAATGTCAATATTAAATTAAAGTAACATCGATAACTTCGGTTGAATTTCTGTGAAAACAAATAAAATGAAAGCGCTAAAAAATAACATTTAAAGAATACGCTTTAAATTCTAAATCCTATGCAGTAAAACTCTAAAAAGATAAGTTTATCTCGAAAAAAATTAAGATATCTGGATCCCATACAACGTGTACAAACTTCTTGCTCTGTGTTTACATATGTATGAATAGGATTTGTATACTGAATATACACTTTAATGTATTTTTTAGGTGGTGGACGTACACAACTGTCCGTTACTATTGTCGATGCGGGTGGTACACCGCAACCTAGTCCATTATCTGAACGAAGTACTCAACAGTTATTGGAAACTCCGCTGGATTCAGGTATGTAAATTAGGGATGTATAATTAATTATGAGTTTAATTATGTTTTTTGTGTTTATATTACGTGTACTTTAAACACAACAAATACTGGATACAGCAGGTTATTCAGTAAATTGAAATAATTTGTCACACTTTAAATGTTGTGATTACCAGTGGTTATACAAATTTGAATTGATGCCAAGATAAGTATTTACGAGAAAGTGCAATGATTTGTCCTTTGTATAAGTTTTTTTTTACAATCATCAACTAATATGTACAAATTATCTACTAATCGTTTAATAATTTCATTTCTACAGTTACTAAGTATAAAGTTTAAAAACTGAAACGGTTTAAATGTTTACAGTCTAAACTTTTAAATAAAATAAAAGGATGCTAAAATTTGAAGGCAGTAAAAGTTTACTAAGCCTACACCAATATAGCAATGAAATGTATTAAACGTGAATTTATTTAGTTTGAATGTTTACTTAACGTCTTCCTCTTTTTAAAGTCAATGATGTTCGCATTTGATGCGAAAATAAGTAGGTATTCATAAATCGCATATTATTACATCAGCAGGTAGGGAAATTTTTTTTTGTTCATAAAACCATGTTTATCTACAACGATCCATAAAATGAAAGAAATTTTTAGTTCAATATTTAAAATTTTTGAACATGACACATCATGATACGTAGGTAAGCAATGCCATTTTTATTATAACAAAGTATGTTATTTTGGCAATGGCCGATATGCTTCTTGCAAATATGGTAAAAATTCTGCAATTATTATATCGTATTTAGCAGCTGTTTTTATACGTCAATGGTCAAATATATCACAGGGAAAATTATTTTTTTAACTTTCTCGGTTTATGAATCAATAATATACAATATTTTGTCTTTACATTTTCATTGATATTTTACTTTTTAATTTCTCGCATACCTTGAGAAAAAGTATTGTGATCATGCTTTGTAAAAAATGTATGTGTATATGAATGTACTCTCACCTAGAGGCAAACGAGTAGAACTTGCTTCCAAACACGGTTGTAAAGTTTATCCAAGTGATATTGGACAATATCTGCGTCTACAGGAAAGTTGTATTTGGAATTCGAGGAGGTTGTGAGGTTGTCGTACATACCGTGAGGTCGTTTTTGAACAAGTCATCAGCCAAAGTACTACTGCAGGTCGACTATACAAATGCTTTCAACACCTTTTAGACAGACCTTATGCTACAAGCAGCAAAGAATAACACACTAAAGTTGTATCTCTTACTCTACCAATGCTACGGCCCGCCCACCATTCTTACCTACTAACTATCAACACAACAAAGAAATCTTTATCTATCCACCCAATCTTGAATAGTTATAGTCAGAATTGAAAGTTTTTTAGAAGCAGTACTACAGGATTTTAACCTGTGTTACGCCAATTATAAGAACAAGTACGCAGCATAACGAACGCCAGATAGCTGAAACGGTGAAGGGGGTAGGTTAGAATTGTCTCTCACTTACCTTTAACGAAGACTAAATGTCCTTAATACGGGTCACCGTCGGGATTGCCAGGCGCCACCCTATTCTTTTAAATATTTATATCAAATGCTCACTAAAGAATAGGGAAAAACGTAAACACTTGAAGCAATAAAAAAATTAATAATTACGACCGGTTTTCTATTGAAGTTAGGCATAACAATTTATACACAGATTATTCCACAGTCGGTGTCTTAACTTTAAAACGTTTTTTCTAACAAAAAAAAACAAACAAAACGGTCGAACTACCCCGGTACCGGGCGAGAAGAAAAATTTGGATCGCGTTAACATCTACTCGAAACGTAACATGCTCTAACTCGATTCGATCATGCTGAACCACCGAACATAATTTAATACTTAACACGCAAAAAAATAAAGATACCATAGACGCTGTCTAATTTGTTTCATGTATGGGAACTCACACTCAAAGTCACTTAACCCGGAAGTTTTCTGAGGTAAACAAGCAAGTACTTACAGTTCGGTTTCTTCAAACCATGAAACGAAGGATAATCCACTAGGAACAATTTGACCTAATCCGAAGATCTCGTATCTAATGCTTCTTGACGGTATTACATTTTTTTTTTGTAATAGTTCGCTGAATCAAGAGGAAGTCAATTAATCGAACGATACTCTCTTAAGGGTTCGCAAAACGGAAGTTCCTTTATTTATGGCACATTTAGCTTCAACATTGCACTCGCGCCCTCGATAGTTTCACGTAATCGTACACTTTTTCTTCTACTTAAGGTACTTAGGCGGTTGTTTAAGTTTTTAAAAACAACATAAACCCGCGCAATTTGGTACATGGCTTAGTTACTACATGTCACTAGTCGTGAGTCTGCTTAAGAACTAAACTTAAAAACTATTAACAATCGAAAGGTTTGTGGGTCTTCTCTCTTATCATTTCCTACGCAAAGAACATTACAAAAAATTATCGCGTTAATATTTTCTCAGAAAGAATAAACAAAAACTGAGTATTCAGAAATTAGATCGTGGGTACAATCCGTGTGTTGTTCACTTAGTCAAAACAAGTCTCTAATTTAATTGATAAAGGCGACAGCCACCGAGCTGTTTCCGTGGGAACAAACAAAGAAACCTTTGCGATAGTAACACAAACTGCGACATGTGTTGATTAAATTTGAAGAAATCGAGTGTGAAACTATTGAAATAAGCATTTCCTAAAAATCCTAATTGTGTCAACGTGACGATAACGCAATTCTCTCAACCAACTGATTTAAACAAAAAAAAAATCAAATGACAAAAACAATATTCCAGCAAACATGACTATGAAAACACACGTGTATTCCAACGTAAAAGAAATAATTCAAAACTATAATACATTTCAACTCAAAAGAGCACTTACATGCTACATAAATGGGGCAAGCAGATGGGTTTTAATATTAACCCTTGTAAATGCGAATTCCACATTTTCTCAGCAAAAGATCAGGACGTCTACGGCAAGTTTGGCCAAATACCCCCAGGAATCAAAGTAGTTAGACGAAGCAATTCTGGAACTACTAGGAGTCCCCATATCGGATGGATCAACACCAGCTGTACTTAATCAAAATTGAGGAGCTAGACAGTCGACGACCAAATCTCAAAACTCACATGGCTTTCTTCTTGCTGAAACATTGCTTATCAATTTTGAAGATGAGAAAATTCTTGGAAAAGTTGTTAAATAGCTATTGGATCAGTTACAATAAAATGTGGCCGCATTTTCATACGGATTTGGTGGACTGGGAATCGGAAAACTGCATTCATTAAGTCTCAGATTCTATCTGGCTTCCACTTTCATCCTTAAACGATTAGGTCAAACAAAGTTTCTCTCTATATCAGACATATCTGAGGTCACCTGTTACGCAGAAACAAAATCACTCTGGTTAGGATTTCTCCATGAAGAAGCAACTGTTACTGGTGTCCAGCGTAACTGGAACGAAATTTTTCTAAAGAATGCAATCTTAAAACTCTCTTTTGAAACTGAGGAGAGTGCTACTAGATATACCACTATCTGTGCAAAGGAATCAAGTGCCTGGCTTGATGTTATTTCATCAAGGTTTCTTGTAACAATGCTTGATGATAGTACTTTCTGAATCACATCATTGAAGCTTGGATTAAAACTATTGTTTTTTACCAATGTCATTGCGGATCTATGGGTGATGAGTTTAGAAACCGTCACTTTACCTGCCATAAAGGAGTTGAGTAAGATACTCTTTAAGAAATGACCTACTTAAAAAAATTGAGATTCCTTAATGTCTTGAGTCCAGTGGAGTCTGTAGAATAGACGGAGAGAGTACATTCATATTTGGGATGCTACAATTTGCCACAACCTTGTCCCCTCCTATAAAAACATTGCTTACACTGTCGGAACTGTAGCTGAATTAGTCGCAACGCAAAAAAATGGAAAATTTCAGCAATCTTCTTGTCGACTATGTGTTTGTTCCTTCTTTTTTTGAGTCATTAGGTATGTGGTGTGAAGCCGCAGTAGAACTCGTCAACGTGATTGGTGGCTACATAGATCCATATGGGAGGAAACTCGGTCTAAAACTTTACTTATTCAACAAATAAACGTTGCAATAAACAGGGAAATGATAATGATAAAATTTTGTATTTGATATGTCATGATTATTTAAAAAAATTTTTTTTAAAAACGTCAAAACATACCACAATTTTTTTTTGGTGTGTGTTTTCAGGGGTTTTTGATACAAATATAAAATATGGAAGGTGATCAGTACTCTAGAGTACTCCATGGTCAACAAGAAGAACATGTTGTTCCTGAGAATCACCACTTTGGTTTCGGAAAAAATGTACAACACAATTTCACAAAACACAATCACATACTATATAATATAGGGTACACAACAAATATTCTGCAAATTGATGTTGAGGGGTTGAGTAAGGACAAATCAGATTTCTTGTCTAATATTTGTTTCAGGAATAGGGTCGATATTTTACTTTTACAGGAAACAAACACACTGTGGAGATGAGATTTTTTTGCTATTTCTTTAACCTACTTTTTTTTCGTCATTGTCGTGACTGTCGCTTGGACCGGTTCATTATATATCGTTATGCAATGGCTGTACTGTTATATTTTATGTTCTTATTTACCTTCTATAATGTTTACACACTTGGTTAATATTATTACATATGAAAACTAGGGTGGGTAAGGGTTTAGGTTTTAGTGGTTTTCCTAAACCTTGAAGCAAATGCTTTGTCAAGATAACCCAATCCACAATTGCACACGGTTTCGTCACCACACTATACAGGTTTATACTGATCTTCTGGGGCACCATACATAACACTTACATCACAATACAATTTTTAAAATGTACCATACGATTAAATAAATAAATAAATAAATGATTATTTTAATTATTATTTACTGTATATAACTTTCTTTCATTGTCAATTTAATAAATATTGTTAAATAATTTTGCCACAATCAATAGACGTTTTAATTTGATTCAAATTTCATTTTTGGGTTTTCTACAGGTTTCTCAGAGATCGTTTTTTTCTACCTCTAAAATGAATGGTTTAAATTGAAAATCGATTCTCAAAAACGACTTTTACTATTTTTCTTAAAATTTTCATAAGTGTAGTGCATTGCAATGTTTACTTTGTAAGAATTGAGGCTTTACGGCGGGAGTTATTATTGAAACAAAAACGTTTTCCGGGATTGGACCGTGTCGAAAAGGTAAACGTTTCGCCACTAATTGTAAGGGGCATTATCAGAGCGAGAAAATTGAAACATACAAAAGAAATTTCAAGGTAGACAACTAAAAGTCATGTAATCAACTTGTCGACCAAGCCAGATTCTAGACTGAAAGAAGTCTGTGTAATTAGGGAAATACCTCCGTATATACTATAGAAGAGAAAACGTCATACGTTGTTAACTTCGATGCTTGATTGGTTTCCATTTTCGTTTCCATATTCTTTACTTTTGACCTAATTTCTACGTTTTGTATGTGGTCACCTAGCATGCGCATTTCTATCGCTTTTTGAGTAGACAGTACAGGTAATTGTGTTTGGTAGTGTCGACGTTAGTCTTCTGAAACTCACGCGAGCCTTAGATTTGCCTTTGTTGCTTCTACTGTTTGCCTTAAATAGGTAGGTATACAAATTTACTCTCTCTAATCTTTGATTTTGCATTGTTGTTTTTGTGTTGTTTTCAATGTTTGTTTCGTTAGTCATACATTTTATCTTCTTGATATTTATTTTTAAGTCAATTTCTTAAAAGATTGTTTGGAGTTAATATATGATTCCTTGCAGTTTTTCTGGGAACTCACGTCATGGCAAAACGAAGATGATTGAATCTTTCACCGTTGACTTGAATACCTTTCTCCTACTTAAGTTTTTTAAATAAATCCTCCAATACCAGCAAAAACAGTTTTAGTGACATAGAATCATTTTTTCTTTAAGTATGACTTGAAAGGTAACATTTTCATATACATTTTAATAATTCTAATTTGTCATCTACTTTTCTTGAATATCATTACCACCACCAATGCATTATTTCAATCTTCGGTATTCGACCATTTTTCATTTAGTTGTTGTAGTAGTTTTAATGTGAGACTTCCGTGTTTAAGCATTTCCATCACCATTTTGTCTTTTCCTGCTGATTGTTGGCATTTTATTTAGTACATGTCGTATTTTATTGGTGATGCTAGGAATGTCTTCTGAGCCTAAATTTTAAACAATAATTTTATGTTTTTTTTTTGTTTGGTGGTGAATTTATTTATGTATCGTATAGTTTATTTCATGTTTCTTATTCTGTTACTATTTCATTATTTTTTTGGTTTGTGACTTCTAATGCTCTGCCTAATTTTTTGTTTTATTGTATTGTTTATTGCAGTTATATCACAAACATATGAGGAAACCATTCTTATGACACGCTCTTCTTTGTCTATTTAATTCTTCTGTTACTTTTTGTTCTTTGTTTCTTGAACCCTTTGTTACTGTTTGTGAAATTTAGAGTTATGTTGTGTTATTAAATTATTTAATGTTTTTGTAAAATTTCGTGTGTCTACACGTTTTTGCGTGCTGTTATTAATTTTCGCTGTTTCTGTTTAGAATGTATGTATATTTTTGCTCACTTCCTACATTTATTGAATTAATGACATCTTTATTTATTTATTCGTATGGTACCTTTTTAATATTGTATTGTGATGTAAGTGTTACGTATGGTGCCCCAGAAGATTAATGTATACCTGTACAGTGTCGTGGCAAAACCGTGAGCAATTGTGGATTAGTTTGTCTTGGCAAAGCATTTGCTTTAAGGTTTAGGAAAACCACTAAAACTTAAACATACCAACTCTTATCTACCTTTGTATTCATATGTAATAATATTAATTAACTGTGTAAACATTATAGAAGGTAAATAAGAACATACAATATAACAGCACAGCCATTGCATGACGACATATAATGGACCGGTCCAAGTGCCAGTCACGACAATGACGAAAAAAATAGTAGGTTAAAGAAATAACAAACAAAATAATGGAAGAATAGATAATCAGGACGGATAATACAAAATATTGCTTAACTTAAGATGTCTTTCAGATTAGTACGCTATAATACAGTTTCGTCCGTTAAATTATTAATGTTTACGAACCCTCCTTTAAACTTAATTCATAACATTAAAATAAAAACCGTTTTTTGGGACCCCTTTAGTGTGGAGGCACATCTTTTTGAGTTGTTTGTTTTCCTACCTCTACACTGAAGGGGTCCCAAAAGACCATTTTATTTTAAATTGAATTTTTGGAAAAATACTTACCTTAATTAATAACTCTTATATCAACGACTATATTTTTGTTATTGCTTGCAATGAAGTTTATCTCGTTTTTTGTTCTGCCATCTGGATTCTTTTATTACATACATGTTGTTTTCTTTTGTGAAGTTCGCAAAGTTATTTAATTCTTGCATCTGGACGAAATGGACCTATGAATATCTCTTTTTCTTTATTCTTTTCTAATTTGCATTGGAATATTCCATTAGTATTACGTATTTTGGAGGGTTTTTTATGGAGTGCAATGTTAATTTCTTTGTAGAAGATTTCTGTTTTATCGTCATTGTAGTTTTTGTTGGAGCATTTAGAACTGGTATCCTATTGTCGAGATCATGCGATTGAAAGTTGTGGATATATGAATAGAAAATCGTGTGATTTTGAAATATCACGTATTTTTCTATTACGAGATCGGCAGATATTTTGGATAATCTTTAGTTTGATGAGTAAGAAAATAAAATGATTTTTTTGTAGCAAATGGATTAATTTGAAAAAGTATTAAATTGACACCAAAATCTATAAAAGTGTATAGATTTTGTGTTTGTGAGAAGTGTCTATTGATATTTTTTTCTCAATTGTGGGCAACAACAGAAATTCTTCAGTTATACCATTAATTATTATATTACCTAAAAACATTTTGTTAAATGTTAATTTTTGTGCTATACAAGAATAAAGAGGAGAAGTAGTTGGAAAGATAAAAGTTTGGGTGCTGGAATAAGCAGATGATTTAGTGGATTTGGCAAATAATTATAAAATAATGAGAAGGGCACTAGGAGTGGTGAAATAATATTTGGAAAGAAGAAGAGAGAGAAAGAAAAAAAAGAAGGAAAAATGGAAATGAAAAAAAAAAAGAAATAAAAAGTGTTGACAAATGGACATTCCTGAGATACATGGTAAAATACGATAATAAAAATGTAGTGCATATTAAAGACAAAAAGCGAATTGGATAGTATGGGTAGGGAGTAGCGTATAGAGTTGAAGAAACAAAAATGACTGTTCGAAAAATTTGTTAAAACTGTAATAATGTATGAAGAGGAGATTTGGTAATGGAAAGAATAGGAAAAATTATAAAGAGTTTAAGAATAATATTAGAGGTTAGGGTTGAATAGAGAAACGCTAGTTTATATAGTAAGTGACACCTACTATACCTACCTGAATTATTTAGGAGGCACCCTACGAAACAATGGTAAAATGGCAGAACAAATTAAAGCAGTAAGCACCAAAGCCACTGCTTCTGGCACAGGCTTATGCCCAACTGGGCGATAACCAGGCAAACCAAACGAAAACTATACAGCGGACTAATATATTCAATCTGTTTGTATGCGGCCCCTATATGCGTCGATAACCATAAATACCAAAAATACAGCAACATGTTGTTACAACACAACTAATAACGGCAATCCGGGTTAGCTCATTTCTATAGGACCTACTCCACGAAAGCGGCACTCGTAATGGGTTCCCTAATAGCTATTCTTTCTATTTTGATCTATTTCTCTTTTTCTCCTAGTATATCTTTTCTTTTACTCTCTTATCTCCTCATTTCTGCACATGTTTCCATTTGCACCGTCAATGCACAACCTAAACTTTTTTTTTGCATTTTCTCACTATCTTTCTTTGCCACCCCTTGCAACCATTGTTTTGACTGATAGGTTTTCTTTGCTCTTATGTATATTGGCGTCTTTTCTATTACTATCCATATCCTTCCTTCTACTTTCTGTCCGATATCCTTGCTTTTCTCTTCTCCATTTGACTATTTTGTCTTTCGTTACTATTTCTTCTTCTATATTTCTTTGTTTTTCTTATACATATAATTTCCTTTTTTTGCCCAAATATTATTTTCTATCTCCTAACTGCTTTCTAGCACTTCTATAAAACAGTGTTATATTCTTTTGTACGTGTCTTTTCTTTATATTTCATTGCTCTCTTCATAGTCCGCGCTTTTATTTTTTTAAATTTTATTTCTCTATCCATCTTCAGTGCTTTGCTTGAACAGCTTTCAATTTTTGCTATTCCTTCTACCTCCAAATATTTTCTCCATTTATTATTACACTTTTAACTAATTTTTCGTTTCTTCAACTTTTTCCAAAAAACTCTTTCCGTTACTTTGTACTCTACCCCTATTCTCTTTATTTTCAATTATTTAATATGTATCCTCAATTTGTACTATACCTTACCATATACCCCAGGTATCTTTATTTGTTAACACTGTTATTGTGCATGGCGCTTCTTTGAAATAGCCCTATTCACAAGAAGAAAATCTACCCCCTACTCACTAAGTAAACTAAATTAGACTGATTTTCATAACATTACATAATCTCTGCTACCTTACGATGTCGGGCGTACGACATCACTAGTCGCTTCCATTTTTTACGATTCAGAGGCAGTTTTTAGTTTGTTTTCACTCTATATTTTTTTGCCAATATTTCCTCAGTTTTATCGTCCCAGGTTGTGGCGGCTCTGCTTCCTTTTAGTTTTCCATCATTTCCCAATTTTCTAAACAATTTTCACCATCCTACTGTCATTCATTCTGATACTGATACGATCTATTTTAGTTGCGCCGACTGCCTTATGCAGGTAGCACATTTCACATGCTTTCACTTTGATTTTGTTTCGCGTACTTAACACCTATTTTTCTCCACCGTATAAAAGCACTGGTTTCTATATCATATATCATATACTCATATTTAACAACGGCTCACATAAGGATTCTGACCATAATACCGTTAGTGACTGTGATGTTGGATTGATGTGCCCCAAGATGGTCACGCTAAATTTTTATCTTATCTTAAGCTCCTCTGGCGCAGGAATCGCTTCATATTGTAGCAGATCTTTGGTTTATCAATTGGGTTTGTTCTCATTATTTTTAATACGCTCAAATATTATTATACTTGTCGTAATCGCCTGCGAGTTCTTAATAAGACAGCCAATCCGTGTAGAGCGCGAACCTTTGATGTTACCTTTAAAAAGTAGAATTTTTCAAAATCAGTTTGGGCCATTCTTTTCGGTTCCTCAGTGGCTATAATTTAAAAATATTTTCAATTATACAGGGTCTTCCATTTTATGGACCTTTGTCAACCTTGACACTTTTAAATAGAAACATATATTTTTATTCTGAATCTACGTGAAAAACTATGGTGACTTTATGTATATGAGTCTTATCAAAAAATTGATACTTTTTAAGATATCGATGTATAATCATTTGATTTGGTCAATATCGGCCTTCAGATATTTCACGTTTTTTAGGTTATAATTTGAAACATGAAATTCTAATTTTATTCACACTTTGGGAGGTAACGATCCTAACTGTCTATGATTTAAATGTTGATATTGGTTATATGATCAAACTTTATAATCGAAAATGATAAATAATTTAATAAAATGAGATCAATGTAGAATTAAATTTTCTACAATTTTGCTAGACATGTTTGTCTATCAAAAATCAACTGTTATGCGTGAAACTCATATTTATCGAAAATTATCATTCAAAAATTAAGCAGGCGATGAAACGATCGTCAAAAGTTTATTGTTGTCACGGTTGTGTTAGTTGGTTTTGCTCACTTTTATCATGAATTTTATTAGGACTGCTATTGTTAGGTTTGTATTGTATGCTGTAAAAAAGAATAAGTAAATTTAATGACGTAACGTAACATGTATAACGTTTTGACTGTTCGTGCACCAATAGAGTAATGCTTACGAGTAAAACAAGGAAATTAATTTAAAAAATAAAAAATCACTTTTCATTTCTTGCAATATAACTTAAACGTTATGGGAGAGAAATTTTATTCTCAGTGGAAATATTTAAGTATTACGTAAGTAAAGTTGAGCAAGTTGAAAACTATTTATCTTTTCAAATGTAAAAAACTAAAAGTTTCGAATGTAATTTTATCGTTTTATTTTTATATTTTTTATACAGTTACAAGAACTGCGTAAAGATCAATTTTCTTTTGGTCAGATTAATATTCAAAAATTAAATTAAAGTAATTGAAATATTAATCGCAATTTTTATTGTCGATAATTTGATAATTTTTATTGCTTAAAAATTACTCCAAATCTGTTGGAATAATTATTTTCAAAATTTAAACGTCATATTATACTTGTTGAAAGATTCTCTTCCAAAATTGAATAAACCGAAAAAATTACATATTGATTTCCTTTGTGGTCTATTTATGGAGGTAAAGCAATGTTCAACTTTATAAAGCTGAGATTGCTTTGAAAAGTTTTCTTGAATAAAAGATGATGCGCATGCTGAAATATGAAAAAGTCATTTTTGCTTGTTTTAGTTGCATTGTTTTAAATTTGTAATGCATTTTCTATTTGAATTATATGAGTATTCTTTCATATCGCTCTAGGATTTTTTAGAATTAAACGCCATTTCGTCTGACTGCAAATAAAAATATATTAACGCTTTTTTTTATGTGTGCATTTGTCTTATCGTATGTGTATGGATTTCAACGATGGTTTAAAAAAATAATTTTGTAAACGGATCCCGCATAAGCCGATTAACAATTATACGAGGTAATCGAATTTCAAATACATATAAACATTTTATTATCTAAATGATAGTTAAACCAAATGTTGCGAAATTTATGATTAATAACATACAGTAATGGAAATTCTTTCTGTTAAACATATTAAATTGAAGGAATTTCTCAGTTGGTTATCACGTATATCACTGTAAATTTAACAATAAAACCAAAGGTTAGTTTAGGGTGCTTTATGTCCAATATCACTCAAACTCACACTTCGTATCCTTACAGCGACTTCTAACAAGTGAACAAAAACTTTAGTTAATCTACGCAAGATATTGCTCTGAGACATTTTGTTTATTATTACATAGGTTTTTTAATTGTAAAATCAAACGTAAAAGTATTATCACTATGAGCGCTTCACCAACATAACTTGGCACGTGGGGTTTCAGAACGCTGCTATAAAACGATTTTTTTTATTTCTCCATTTTAACATGATTTTTAAAAAATAGTATTTTTAAGTTATATTTTTTACTTCATTCTGCACCAAATTTTACTACTCTAGGGCCTCGTTTTAGTCCGGGAAAACTGAAAAAACGAAAAAAAAAGGTCTTGTCCTGTAGAGTGTTACTGTGGAATCATATCAATAATTATTACACCAACAATAATAATAATAATCAACAATGGAGAAAACGCCGTTGGTAATGATGTTTTGCAAATACACCTAAATTTAAAGTATTGTCAAAAATTTTGAAATTTTTTAAATCAATGTTTTTAAGTTTTGTATGTATACTTTGGCAGAACGAAGTAAAATACATTCATTCATTTCGAGTTTCAGAACTTGGCTTTAAACATATCATTTGTACTATTAAATATTAGTTCCCGGACTTGTGACGTTAATTACTATTCTAGACTTGCGTTTGTCTTACACTGACGAGCATCAATAAGGCGAAACAGGTGCATGTAAGTGCCGTTTGTTATTTTGCAATTATCACAGGGTACTGGCTTATTCTGTTGATAGGAATTTCATATGTTATAATATTAGTGATTTCTACAAATTACTTTAAATTTGATGAATGGAGTAGTACATAACAACTACCCATGAGGTAGGTAGATTTAAATAAAATATCAGTTTAATGTCTTATTTAAGATTTGGATCAGAGAAAGATCTAACGTTGGAACATAGTAAGTATACGTACTATGTGCTGCATGTGCGGTATGAGGCGCCGTTTGTATTACATATCGCGTCATGAATCGTTGACTGATTAAACGCTGTCTTCGCACCGTCGTACTGACCTGCTGGCAAACTGCTTGATGAGGATTGACTTCTTACTGATGACTTGGTACTCAACGTGTAATTGCTGCAGTACAAGATAAAAAAAATAAGGAGCGGGTTCCTTTAATTTGGTCCACCGGGGTAGCAAAAAAAACTAAAGATTGGAATGACTATTCTTTGAAAGACTTCTCGGTAAGCTCGTATTCGCGGTGAGCGTCGTAGGCTGTAGAAAAAGTCGAATTAAGTCGTTCGAATTATGCTCAACTCCAATTAAACAAATTTAAATATTTATTTCGTCTTCTTTTTGTTATTGTACCCGAATACAAAAAGAAGCCAACTGATTAAGTAACTACGAAGAGGAAGCTATCAGCTATAATCATACAAATAAATTATCCAACACGTATAGACTTCTTAGCGTATTTTAGAATCAAGAAATTGCGACGGAACACAAAGGTTGAAATTAGATCACAGTACCTTAATATTTCTGGAAGCAGTGGTTGTACGTGGCAGCAATTTGAAAGAATCTTACAGGTGGCTTGATCTTCTGCGCTTTATCTTAGCTCGTTCGCTTTGTTTTTGTTAGCGGAAAGGAAAAGACTTCCGACATCGGCCGTTACGATGTTGGTACAACCAGAGAACTCGTACTTAGCTGCTGTGCCTTAGCATCCGTGCGTAGAATGATAATAACCCACTACTTGGATAATGATGATATCCGTGCTTTAATTGGTGTACTTAAAATCCGTACTTTAATCTAAAATAAACGAAAAAGAAACCGGTCGGTCACCACATTGTATCAGGGATGCAAGATTTTACACTTACGGTGTACGCGTAGAATAAGAAAAGAATGCCCGTCATCCGACCTCATCGTAATGGAAAAGATCGTCTAGAATTACGACAACCTAAAATAATTACCCGTTAATTACGAATGTCTAAGAAAACGAAGGAAATAATTACCTCAATGTGGTCAAATGACGGAGAGGCACGCAAGCCAAGCGTCTACCATTAGAGTAGCAACGGAAATGTTCAAACGGTGCATTTATTCTGACGGCCAATCAAAACGATTAAAATAAATTGTTCAAAGAAACTTTGAGCACTACCAATTGTCGAAAAGTTAAAAATTAGAAACTGTATCTAAATATCGGCAATTTTTGTACGAGGTGCCGAAATAAACGTAACAAACTGTCGAACTGAACTGAATTGGTGACTGACGTTGCTTGTCGTACCTACTGCATTTTATACTTGTTTAGTAGGTTGTTTACTTTGTCTGAAAGGTCGGGTAAATGTTTCCTGTCGTCAGCGTTTGTTAATGGAGTTTGTTTGTGTTGTTGTAAAAATGACAATGACGATGTCGATAGCGATGGGGTTGAAGTCGACAACCCCATAGGTATAACTTTATCGTACTACCCATTAAATTCTATTCTGCTACAAACATTCCTATCCTCAAAATCGGGAAGTGTTCTGATTTTCTCGTTTTCAATCTAAAAGAACCAATTTTGTAAACTTCGCGTTTGTAGCGATGTTTCTTCCCGACTGAAACCACGGTGACAACTTCGACCCCTGGAACGTGATTGTCCTTTCCTGGAAACACGTTTTTGGCGACACTCTTTCTCGAACCTTGCATCGGTAAATTGTCATCTACCAAATACACCAATTTTTCAACTTTAATAGACTCAACATTTCCATGCCACTTCTGTCGGCGACGTATGTCAATGGAATTGAGTTGGCTATGTCTTGAGCTCCATGTAGCATGATGATGAGCATCTGGTCGTTTGGATAATTTTTGAATAACGTTGTTTTCAGAATTTTCTTCTCTTTCTTCACTATAATTTTCCATGCACCTCCGAAGTGAGGGAAACTGAATGAAGAATAACTGTATTTAATCGTCGAACATTTCTCCGTTTTCTCCAAGTTCCTTAGAGTTCGTTATCAGCTCTTTTGAAGTTCATTGCGTTGTCTGCATACATAAACTTGGATCTTCCTCGGTGTCCACAAACCTTGAAAATGCCATCATGAACTCAGCCGTGCTGAGAGTGTACACTACTTCATGATTAGGATTGGGATTGCTCGAGTAACCATACAGGTAAAAACAACTACTCAGTGTTTCGCATGATGACGACTGACAACAACTTCTAATAGTCTAAACAAATCAGCTCCAGTATGTGTGAAAGGTGGTTGCCTATAGGATAAGCGTGAAGCTAGTAACTCTCTCGTTTGTGACACTTTCTTCATCAAGCAGGTACAACACGTTGGTACGACTTAACCAACTGCTAATCCTTCTCCATAAAACAATTGTATATTTCTCAAGTTGTTGAAAACTGTAGTACGAGCTTGATGACCAATCTGCTTGTGTTGAAAAATCAAAAGACTTGTGAAAGCATCGGCTGCTGGATAAATTCATCATTTCCATTTACTGAAGCTGGAGGAAGTTGCTTGACTACTCCAGTTTTTTAATCTTCAGTTGTTCAACGGCTTCATTGAAGCACTCTTCGTGGTTTATTCAAACAACAAGCATTTTGGTTTTTTCTAAATCTTTAGGTGAAATTTTGCAGGTTTTCCTTTTCGTTTTGTAATTTTCATAAGCTTTGCGGTGGTGATTAATTTTCATTTGGGATTGTGCCATCCAGAACTTTGCCACTTACAAAAGAACCGCTTGAGAACGACTTTTGCTTTACCACAGACAAATGAAAGTAAAATAATTTCACCCATTTTTACTCTCAACACGCAACTGCAGCAGCGGTTTCTCCACTTGAATCTACAAACGTATGAAGCTGGATGGCCTTGGCAAGATGAATGTTGAAGATATAACAGCGTGACATCTTCATCTTACCGGTCATTTTCAGGTTGCACATCTACTTTAGCCAATCTTCATTCACTCCATCGATGATTTTATCATTCCAATTGGTCCCGCTCCACCAGACTCGTTGAAGCAATATTATTGCTTTGATTTTGAAGTTTGTAAGAAATCCAAGAGAATAAAATGCGGATCCTATTAATTGACTTACTTTCTGATACGTAGGTCTTCTACCTTCCACTAAAGATGGATCTATATTCTTAAAGTTGAAGTTGTTTTTTTAGAAGAGTAACAAGTAGCATGTCCTTATCTGATGGTTTTTGGTATTGTCTGAAATAGGGCTTGTTTACTTTGGAAAGGTTCTGTTGCTAGTTGAACACTGAAGGGTTTTCTTTGTGTTTCGGCAGTTGATACACATCAGATTTCCCTAGATCTAATTGTTTAATCATCTCATTGCTTGACTCTTCATCCGATCGAAGATATTGCCCTTCCTCCTGATCCGCCTCCAGCATTTTTTATCTAGCTTTGTTGACTCATCCAATACATCTTGTCACGTTTCAGTTTAATGCGTAACGCCTCTTTCTCGACTTCAGTGATTGTTCATCCGTCATTGGTGGTTGTTGAAGGAGATCTTTCAGTTGATCCCCCACTGTCGTTTCCCTTCGTTCAAACGTCTTCTCCAACTCAAATATCTTTTGCTTGTATTCTAGTTTCAATCTTTTGATGATGGATGTTGCTGAATGGTATGACACGGTTCTACTGTTTGGGTTATCTGATGTATTTACGATTAGTCGCGAAGTTGACACTGGTGCTACTTGGAGGAAACAAAAAGGCTATTGAAATGTTTTCATTTTGACTTTAATAAGCTATATTAATGGAACTATTTGCCTAACATAAAAGTTTTACTGAGAAAAATTTATTATTTTAATGTCTTCTATAACCTTTTTAAGCCTGGAACACATATTTTGTGACACCCTGTATACAAATATTGTACTACACACTAATTAGAACTTTACCTCATACAATGTCCTTGCTGCTTAATTGTTCAGAATAACTAATTACACTTTGATCTATTATACATGGTGGTTATTCACCTTTTTCTGTAACATTCTGTTTTTATCGCCATGGCTTTTTTGGCAGTGTTTAAGTGCAGTTATTACTGCTACGTTGTTGAAGTTTATTTTGTTTCCAGTTTTCTGAATGTGTTGTGTCATTAAGATCTTTCATATACATGCTTCTCTATGGTTCTGTTGTCGACCAAGTCTTCATAGTTCTCTGAATATTGGTGCTTGTGTCACTTGGATGTGGCAGAACGCATTTTTACAATTGATGACAAAATGTGCTGAAAATGCAGAATTGACATCTATTCTAACTATTATATAAAGAAAAAGACTCAGAAAATCGAAAAAAAATCAACAAGAAGAATGGAATCATCTTACACAAAAAGTAAAGTTTACTACACCAAAAAATTGCTTCTGAAGAATTAATCATTTTTTGGAAAATGAAAATAGAAGCAACAGTAAGAATGCTGGTGACAAATAATGAACAAGAGGAAAGAATCTATACAGGTTTTAGGAAAGAGTAGTAAAAATGCCGAAATGAAAAAAACAATATATCAACGAAAAAATTGAGAAAATTGAGACCAAACAAATAACACAAAAAGGTCTATCAAATGATTAAATAAGAGGAAGGGAAATCAAAAATTTGCAGACGAGAATAAAAAAGCGAAAAAGGTAAAGTAGAGCGTAACACTGAAAAATTAAAAAAACATGGAAATAGTTTTACAGAGATACTAAACGAAGAAGATAATATGAAATAGAAATTAGTGATGATACCACAAATCAAAGATAGCATAGCCTGCATAAAGAACATACAGTCTAAAAGAAGAGATGTCTAAAAATAATGGGAAAAACCAATGATAACCCTACAACCTAAGAAAGGCTGACTTAAACGATTGCTCTAACTCCAGGAATATCCCTATTAACCGTGATCTACAAGATATTTTCTGTACAAAACATACTAAGAGTACCAGTAAAATTTTCGCTCAGGACGATCCACTATAGACGCTTTAAGAAAATACACCGAATATGAAATAAAAATGTCAGCTTATAAAAAGTAAATAAATAATACTTACACTAGTAAACTATATGTGTAGGACTTTGTTCAAACAACAATCAAAATAATTTGGGGAAGAAAAGACTAATACTGGTGTACGGTAAACGAACAATTAGCGACGTTGTTTAATTACGCAATCCCAAAAATTATTTAAACAAAACCAACGGAAAAGAAACAGCAATAAAGTACAAGCTTATGCTGATGACTGAGAACTAGTCAAACTATCAAATCACAAAGATAAGATGCATAAGCCATGTAATGAGAAGTGATAGTGAGAAAACGATAAAAAATTATGGAATGGGAACTAACTGGAAATTGATTTTAAGGAAGACAGAGACTAAGATGGTTATATGAGATAAAAAGTAATCTAAAAGAAGTGGGAGGTGCAAATTGGAAAAAAAACTTACAAAAACACACCCCATCCTAACCGGGCTAGACCAATCCACCTCAGAAAAAAAATTAAATCTTTGTTAGCATATGGAGAACTACTTATAATCAGGTAGTTTGAACACTTTGACACTTACTATGATAAATGTAATATGTTTTAATTTGACTAGTATCCTATGGCGTACAACTTATGTTAAGAAGATCTTTCGTAAATGGTACCTTATCGACTTCTTGACTTTATTTAGTTTTTATCTCACTATTATGGCAGCTGTCGCAGAATCATACAGGACCTAAACTTCACCTATGGATTCACCAATACCTTTTAGCAAAAAAAAAAAAAAAAAAAAAAAAAAAAAAAAAAAAAAAAAAAAAAAAAAAAAAAAAAAAAAAAAAAAAAAAAAAAAAAAAAAAAAAAAAAAAAAAAAAAAAAAAAAAAAAAAAAAAAAAAAAAAAAAAAAAAAAAAAAAAAAAAAAAAAAAAAAAAAAAAAAAAAAAAAAAAAAAAAAAAAAAAAAAAAAAAAAAAAAAAAAAAAAAAAAAAAAAAAAAAAAAAAAAAAAAAAAAAAAAAAAAAAAAAAAAAAAAAAAAAAAAAAAAAAAAAAAAAAAAAAAAAAAAAAAAAAACACCAAAAAAAAAAAAAAAAAAAAAAAAAAAAAAAAAAAAAAAAAAAAAAAAAAAAAAAAAAAAAAAAAAAAAAAAAAAAAAAAAAAAAAAAAAAAAAAAAACAAAAAAAAAAAAAAAAAAACACAAAAAAAAAAAAAACACCCAACACAAACAAAAAAAAAAAAAAAAAAAAAAAAAAAAAAAAACAAAAAAAAAAAAAAAAAAAAAGTTCAGATAAATGCTACGTAGACTCTAAGGGGTCATGGGAATGTTTGCTTTTTGGTTTATGTTTTGTTGCTTACCTTTATTGAGATGCTTCTCAACTAAAAACATAATTAATAACGAATAAATGGGCGCCAGCTTATTTATTAAGGAAAACAAGCAAAACCTTTAAGGGAATAAAAACAAATTTCAACCAAAAACATAAATCTAATAATCAAATCAAATTCAGCATTAAATCATTAAATAATAAACAAAACACATTGACATTCGTCTACTATAGTAATGAATGGACTTATAAACTACGGTATCAAATGAAAGATTAAATTTCTTTCAATGAACTTAAAACTATGAACGTAAAACGCGAGGATCCTTTACAAGCGTTAAAAACGTTACTAAACTAAAATAACTTATTAAAGATATTGAAATGTAAATTCTCCGCTCAACCGGCAACTCAAAAAGATAAATATAATGTAGTCGCTAAAAAAACAACTACTGCACAACGTAAGGTACAACCAGTGCTTTTAAGGTACAACAACGAATGCAAATAATTGCGAACAAACTAATGCGTTAAAATAAAGGTAACCACGACTGCATTTAATTGCGAACAGTTTAGGCCGACTTTAGTTTGTCAAAATTAACTTCAATGCACGGAAAGTTCGAAGAATTGTTAATATTATGAAAGCACTTACTTGAAGTTCCTTGTGTTAATAAGGGACGTTGAATTTGTTGAAACCCGAACAGGTTATTTGGCTGACCTTGATGCTTTGTGTGACGGAATCAAATTGCTTGCATATCGAAACTGCACTTAGGATGATGTAATGCATACGGAATTTTCCATAAAACGAATTTTCTCCCATAAATTAATAACGTGTTTGATAGTCGAATTTTCATCGACAGAAACGTAGAAATCAAACGCACAAAAAGATAACAAATATTCTTCAATTTCGGAACGCACGTTTATTCTTCTGAATCAAACTTTTTTGAACGGAACGTATACAATACTAATAACGTAGATAGATTCGCTATAAAGCTAATCCATTAATTCAAACTTTGTTTTACTAAAAACGAAACAGATAAAACGTAAACGTATTCAGCAACGGCGTGGTCGTACTTTTACCACCTCTGTCGCCCTTTTCTATTCTTCCTCGCGCGGAAAAGGTTACTCGTCATCATGCATTGAATGCAAACTAGCGGGGAAATGCGCGCCTTATTTAAATATAAGGTAGCGACCAAGTTTTGGACCGCTACATTTTTTAAATTTTTTATAAATAAAATTTTTTTTTTTTTTTTTTTTTTTTTTTTTTTTTTTTTTTTTTTTTTTTTTTTTTTTTTTTTTTTTTTTTTTTTTTTTTTTTAAAAAATTTTTTTTTTTTTTTTTTTTTTTTTTTTTTTTAAAAAAAAAAAAAATTTTTTTTTTTGTTTTTTTTTTTTAAAAAAAAAAAAAAAATTTTTTTATTTTTTTTTTTTTTTTTTTAATTTTATTTTTTTTTAAATATTAAAAATATTTAAAATATTTTTTATATTTTATATTTTTTTAAATATTTTTATATATATTTTTATATTATTAATATTTTCTTCTCCAATAATTGAGAAAATTCTCTTCAAACGTCAGTGAAATTATATATTTGCTTACTATTTTTTAACAATAAATTTTCTCTGTCGGTTGCTATTGGCAGCGGAACTAAAAGTAAGTAAACTGTGAAGCACAAAAACTTTTCAAATCGAACAATGGATGCATTGTTATTAAACTATACCTTATGATAAATTATAAATAGTATGTTTTATTCAAAGTAAAATCAACTTCCCAAACGTTCCCAAAGCTCGTAAAAACAGTATTGCTTTTACTTCTACTATTTTTAAGGTTAATTTATAACAGTAATGAGTCAGAAATTAATTTATTACATCGTGTATATTTGTTCATATTAAAACACAATTCATTTGCAAGACTTACTACTGCTCATAATCTTTTCAATATTAAATTTAGTAGACACTACTCTTAATTAAGATTACACCTACTTCCTCCTTCTACATAAACACGTTAATTAACTTCTGTTAAATTTAATGCAAGTGGTGTTAGACTACCTGCGTCATTCAATAATGCATATCGACGTAATAAAGTTGTTTAATTTGTATTGTTTTAAATCGTACTGACTTCTTTTTATAAATTAATTACGTACCTATCAACATAAAGTTTACTTAACAATATACACAGTTTTAAGATTTTAATTGCTTGTAGTTTACTTAATGCACTTGAAGTATGAAAGGAGATAATTGAAAAAATTTAAAAAACGTTTTCTAGAATGTTTATATTGCTAATGCGAAAGTCTGTATATTTAAACTTTTGTTTAAAAGTTTTAAGTGCAGAAAAAGCTCTACATTAAAATCAATAACTATGGAAGTACCTAGTTTACACGTCAAAGCTACCACAAATACGATAAGTTTTAATACTTTTTTATTGTTATTATTTTACGTTCTTGTTTATACTTGGTAATAAATATGTAATGACGTGCGGCTGTGAGGAATTTAAAACAGTTTATTATAACCACCTCGTTAATACTTAAAATTTTTATATCGTACGAGCACAATAACTAATAGCAATCCCTAAATCACATTAGAAATTGTTTTCCCCAACGCGGTTAATAATAGTCATTCATTTATTTCACTATCAACAAGACACGAAATAGTATACAGTGTGTCCAAGATAAGGATGATCTCGGAAACCGTGAGAGATACAGAGTCGGTTAAATTTGGACAAAGTTGCCCACTCGAAGGGTCAATATTTTGCTGTTGAGAAACTCACTGAGTTCGGCTTACCTCCGGAGATATTCGAAAAGAAACCGAAATTGTGCCATTTCGTTTTTATAATATTCTGAAGTTGCCATAGTTTTATTCAGCGCATACTAGACCAAAAAGATTAGATATTTACTAAACCTTTGTTTTTTCTCAATAAAATCACGAATAACCATATTGTGTAGTACATCGTTGAATTTGTAATGAAAAATGCTTTCTTATACGAAATGTACTTTTTTTAATGCAATAGTTTGATGATGGTTTTTTCGAAACGAAACGTGGTAGTGAAAATTTGTGAATGCCACCTTGTGGAGCAGAAAGAGAGGCAAAGTGCATTTAGTTTTTTTGTAACTTTTCCAATAACTTCAGAACATAATGAAAATGGCACAATTTTGGTTTTTTCAAATATCTCCGAAAGTAAGTCTAACTCAGCGAGTTTCTCATCAGCAAAATGTCGACCCCCGAGTGGGCAACTTTTCAAATTGCATAAATAACAGTAAGGCAAGTCTAAAGACCCGATCTTTTTTCTCATTTATTATAATAGAAAGCGAAAAGAAAAAGGGTACCTACCAATATTTTAATGAAATAGGGTCTCTTGTAAAATCCGCTACTTCCTGTGTATTGTATATACCGTGTGTCTGCTTAAGTTGGCAACCTATGGGGAACTTTTTTTATTATTAATTTTACGAAAAAAAAAGTTATTCTTTGTAAAAAGTTCTGCATGTTCTAAATTCTAAAATACAATCATCAGATATATTTTTACAGTCATATACGTGGTTTGTCAAGAAATATGAATTTTACTCAAGAGTAAAGTACCTTTATATTTAACAATATCTAAATGTTATTAAAAATAGTTGATCAGAACTAAAAACTAAGTTCAAATATGAAATTATATCCATTCAAATAAAAACATATTTTTGTGTACAATAACAATGCAAACGACAGAGAAGGCGGATATATGATCAATCATTTTGTTGGCGTAATTTTACTTTAATGGTGTATTAATTTTTTTGAAATAAATTTGTTTAAACGGAACGGAAAAGTTTAACATATTTGTAATTAATAACAAAGATCAATGTTCGGTATCATTAATTTGAGAAAAATTTGTAAAAAAAAAAATTTTAAGTAGAAGAATGTAATTGAATATTAAAACATAGTTTTATTCCAAACAACTTTTGGTTATTAAAGTTTTCAATATTGTTGCAAATATTTGAACTGTCAGGAGTCTCTAAAGTAGACATGATGTGTATCAGACAAAAAAAAATTATTCCTTTGCAAAAAAAAAGTATTCACTATTAAATAATATGGTCTTTTAGGACTTCTTTTTTGTGGAAGTAGGAAGAACAAACTGAATTGGCTGTGATTGCCGACGTTTCGCCCTTCATTGTGAGGGCTTTTTCAAGACTATAATTTATTAAGAACACAACACACAATTAGAATAATACATGAATAATTAATACATGACAAACTGTATAACTTACTTTTTAACTTAATATTCTCCTTATAAAGAGCTATATATTCTCAGAATTATTTACTACATTACGCATGTTGTTACATGCAAACAGAAGTTAGTGACAATTTTTAATTAAAAACGTGACATAAGTAGGGGTTGCTCCGTAGCTCAGTGAGGTCGTAGTAAATGGTTGGAAAATCGGTACATTCGTCAAGGTCGGGAGGGCGCCAAACAAAGTCACGACGTTAAATAGCTTCAGGCTTTGTTTACTGAAAGCTTGTCCAGAGAGTACTTTCCAGTTAACTTACCTTAAGAAAGTATTGTCACAATTCTGTTAAAAGTTATCACGACACACAGTATTAAAATAAAATATAAATAAAAAAAACTCGTTCAAAACGAAAAATCTATAAGATTTATTGAATTTAAATCAAGACATAATAAATTTACCATAAGTTTTTACGGGATTAACATTACTGAAATAGTGAAAAATAAAGTTAATATGCACATAATTACCAAAACACTCTTTTAACTTCGGTGTTGTTCACCTATTTACTTAAATTAAATACCTGGAGGTTTCGGTTGACTGTGAACACGGGTTAGATGTAATGAATCAAAGGTTGTTGTGGGAGAACGTAGACGATAGAAACGAAGACGAGAAGTCGGATCAAAATAATTCTTCTTAATAACGCCAAAACCTGGCACTTCGGTACATTAAATTACTTTGAATAGCTCATACTAACTAGGAATTTATGTTTGTGGTGCGGGAATTTTAAATCCGCAACATCATGAAACTGGGCGAAATATCCCTAAACTTGCAAAACGGGTAAAACACTCCTAACTTCAAACTCGAAATTTATCTATTCCCGGTACCCGACAATAATGGCGCTTTTGTAATAACTTGTGCACGTACCGCCCAAAAAACTTTTTTAATTGATGAAATTTCGAACTACATTAAGAAAATTACAATCGAAAGGATGAAATAGCAAAAATTTATTTTGTTTCAAGGTGAAGTCGATGAACTGATCGCGATTTGCAACGATTCAAGATAAGGAAATTGAACAAATATCACATACAATACTAATCGAATAACAGTTTTTTCGTGTGAATGAAATTTAACGTAATTTAAATATGCACAATTTAGTGGTTATAGGAGGTCGTTTTATATTAATTCTTTTATATGTCAAAAAACTTGTTTAAAAAATGTTCAAAATTGAGAGCTGCTTGTTAATAAGAGATCTTACTGTACTATAGCGTCTCTTAAAATTTTGATAATAGTAGTATTACAAAAATTACTGCTAAAACTGCGCAAAAATAATATTGGGTACATGACCGAAACAGCGATTAGTGGTCTAAGTTTTTTATTGATATCAATATGATTTCTTTTCGCTTTCTTCTTATCAAGATCAATTATGTCGGTTGTTTACTTTTATTCTAAGCAAGGAATATCAATATGTATACACTTTATCAATTCCACGATCCGAAGGACGTTTGGAATTATTTGACAAAATAGTGAGTGTATCAACTCATACGATTATCAAAAATCACGATTTTAACAGTTGTATTAACTAATAACTAATACTTAGACACTTGCTAATTCTGACTGAACTGATAAAAACTATTATTTATGTACCCCATGTTTACGTGATAATTTTTAGTAAAGTCGTCAAATTTGAGTTTTGTGAGAGAAATTTAATTCTTACGATTTTATAAATGGTTTAAAAAATTTTTCCTTTCGAGATATTAAACCTCTTTTCGCAAAATCACGTGAATACCAAGTCCCTACACTACTCTATGCGTTGGTTGCGACAAGTATAGATGTAATGCTTATCGAGCGTGATTAGTCAAAACTATGATTAGCAATTATTGATCAGTGACTAGGATTGTCAACTAATACATTTCCAATTTTTGTCATGATCACATTTTTAATTCCCCACTTATTGTTTAAGGTGATTTTTAGATTATAGTTTTGAAATACATTTTGTTATTGCTACTTCTTTTAACAATTATTTTGCACAAGTTTATCCATCAGCGAAGTTTGCTTCAGCGTCTTGTCTTGGAGCAAGGTTCTTTAGATGGTTAATTTTTTTTCAATTAAAAACAATTACACGATTACAAGCCAATAACAAAGCGAGTAACTTAATCATTAAATTGTTAATCACGTAAAAAAGTTATCATGTAACAGGTTACAATGCGTGTTCAAGGAAGGTAAATCAATTTGGTAGTTTGGAATAAGAACATATTACGATGGTTTAAAAATGTTTATAAACAAAAAATAATATTTAATTTAGCAATGAGACTCTTTAAATTAATCACTCAGATAATCTGAGGGTCTTGAGTTCGTTTTATAAATAAAGGAATAAAGTTTACTTAATTATACACAAAAATTTTAATGTAAAAGGAAATTCAGATTACAAAATTTTATCTACCGATAATAAAGTAATGCGTCACGTGCACGTTCAAAAGAATTTGTTAATTAGAAACTGTTTAACTACTAACCTTATTCACTTCTAATTCGGCCGATGAAAGAACGTTTCCATAATTTCGAGGTTTTTCTCTGGTCACTTTTAATGTTCCATTCACAAAGCCGTCAAATAAACACAACCTCAATTTAAAGTTTCAAAAAAAAAACATTATTTTATATAATTCACAGTTTTGATTCGATGATTGTCTATTTTTTACGGGTGAAACGTCGATTGTTATAATTTTATATGATGTTGAACCGTCGGTTATTATACTTTGTTCCGAAATTTGGCATTTATCGATTGATTAGTGAGTGTTCTCCTAATTTGTTCACTTTAATTTTCCCACTTTAATTATGTCACTGGTGCAATTGCACTTTAATAAAAAGAATTCCATTCAATCTAATTTGCAGTTCATATTCGAGTCTTGTCACCTGCATTGATAATTTATTTTTTTCTTGTCTCTTTGTCACCAAACTAAAAATGCACTTTTGTCACGTACACTACGGATTTTAATTTAATTTCTGTATCAAGATTTCTTTATCAAACGGATATGCGTTTGCAAAACACTATTTCTATTTTACCTTATGGTAATCTGTAATTATACAGGATGATTCACGTAGTTTGTCGATTAGAAACTAATCGACTTCTTAAAATTTTATCAATATAAAATTGTGTATTTGGACATAAATGACTATACTACATTCACTTTCAAGACAAACCGGAGATCAACAAATGCATACTTAGGTCTCGCTGCAAATAAACATCGTGAAACCGTAAATACCAAATTAGAATTTATACCACACAAGCATGAAGCAACAATAATTTAGTGGTAAAAAATATTTAGTCTGAAAATTCTCAACTGCTTTTATTTGAATTTACATTAATTATTATTTGGGCAACATTCGTTTCACCTGATTTCGTTCCTGCAAGAGCGGCCGTCCAAGCCTTACCTAAGCGTTGTATAACCAATCCGGTACAAGGAAAGTGAAAACACTTGTTGATCACGTATTAGTGTTTATTTACTTCAGGTTCGCGTTGGATTGAATGAAGTTTACTCCAAATCAAACTAAAATATTTTTGAAATGGTGGTACTTCCGGGTATACAGAAATGGATGTAGACTTAAATTTTAGGGCTAGTTCAATTTACATTATGGATTTCTATCTTCAGTTGTTCAATAAAACTGTGCTTTTATTTCATTTTTAAGAATAGCGTTTCAAGTAACTATAGCAACTACTAGTTAATAATTTATTATAATAATATTAATGCAAATGTTTGATGTGTCTACAGTTTTTATTTCTACTTACTTCCTAAGCGCAATATCATAATAAAGTATTTGACAATAACAGAAAACACCAAAAAACTGCACAAATAAAATATTTTTGGTGTTTTCCTTTTCTGTTACAGATAGTTGTTGCAATTTACGGTTCCATTCTTTTGGGAAAGTATTTTGTCATTTTGAAAACTCGGAGTGGGCAAAAGAGAAGTGTCAGCCGCTATTTAAAGTATTGATTGAAGCTCTAGAAACTAAAACACAAAAATCATTTAATTATTTTCAATTGTTCAAAAGTAGTAAATGTCTTAAAGGGTCTCTGGAAATCTAATATTTGGCACTGAATGTTACATGTTTGAAAAAATATGACACATGTCTTGATAATAAAATCTAATGTAAAATTAAGATATATGTCAAATTGGGGCCATCACATTAAAAAAAAAACAAAGATTGAGACAATTAGCCGACGGACTAATTAATCACCGTTTAGATATTTCCATGCATTGTGTTATTAAATGATTTTTTAAACATTGTATAGACAAAATTCCATAATTTTAAACATTTGGACGTCAGTACACAAATCAGATTATTCTATTTGTGGTAGTCAATAGACATGAACTGTTGATCATCAGTCTAGCTGGAGTTTAAAGGTCTGGGGTGGCATTATTGGAAGCAATATAGTAGGACACCATTTGTTCCATGGGTATCTTAAAGAAAACATTTCTCGATAATGTTTAAGCAAAGACATTTATAATCTTTTACATTCTAGAAGATGTACCAGTAGTATGAGTGTTTAAAGAGTGTTGTAAGACATGTGGAGGTGAATTAGAAAATAAGACGAAAAGGTGGATGTTATAGTCATTAAATTCACTTGGTATGGTCCTCATCTCTCTATTGATTGTTTCTCCATATGCGTGTTAGGCTCCTTTCTTGCACCAATATGTATATTTAAAGAAAACTCAATTTGAGCACAATATAGCAACATATTTTATTCGGTAGATAAATGAGAAAAAATTGATGTGGTTGGCGATGTAAGTGTTTAAAGCATATTTTAATAAAGAAAAACAGAAAAAAATGTAAATGGAAAATCCGGGTTTGATTCCGTTTGCGGTACCTACTTTTTTTGATTAATAAAATTATTATATTATTATTATTACAATCTTTATAAAATAAGTTTAATATATTTTCCACATGTTACATTCACTTAAAAAATTATATTATAATGATATCAATAATAAAGTTAATAAAAAATAGTGCAATCGGAATCGAACTCTGGTTGGGAGCGTAAAATATTATTAGGCAACAAATTAATGAATTTGTCCACGAAGGCCGCTTATTAAATAAAATTGATTCGGTTAATAAATAAAATTTATAAAAAATATTTTATTTATTAATTAAACTTTAAGCAATCTAATATCAGTTTGTTTATATTATTTATTTACTCTAGTTTCAACAGAGAATTATAAAAAATAACCTAAAAATAACTTGTTTAACCGATTTTTTAGTAAAATACGCTATTAATTTGTTCTATTTTATCTATATTTTATTACAATTATTATACATTTGTAATTTTAAATAATTATTATTATTATTATATTGATATTTAATTTACAGTTGTTATTATGTTGAAAATCTATCTTTAATTTTTTTGTTGTCTTTGACATATAAAATGCCCTCATGTTCATCTTAGTTTTAAATGCATAGGGTGTTGAATAACCTGTATTTTAATATAATTTTAGATTTATGTTCTTGAGAAAATTTCACATACCTACACATCAAAATGTATTATACCTTTAACTAACAAGTTTAGACATGTTTGAGTTTGAAATACTTATTTATTCTCAACGTAATTTAAATAGGCATAGATAATTCGGTGTGTAAGGTTCACTTAATTGTTTTTCCCAATTGGCATTAAATTGACAATAAATCAGACTCCAATACTTTTGAGTCAAATGTATAAATTTTTGATATGTAGTTATTTTTAAATGCCAAATTTACCCATAATCCTAAATCTTAAATAATCAATGGCCGCCATTTACAATAACAAATAACATAGTTATGCATTACATTTTTAGCAACAACTTTTACAATTTTATTATAGCTCAATAAAATGGGAAAATTTGGATGAAATAATGGTTACAGCTTTGAAAATTTGGGAACAGAAACAAAAACGTTAATAAAGTTGTAAATGATAAAATTCCACATATTTTTATTTTTATTTTTGTCTCTATGACCAATAGGAGTCGAGATAGATTTTTTAAAATTTCGATTGTTTTGCGGCGAAACGGTAACACATGCGCACATCGGGTTTTACGGCCATTTGTATTGCCAAATGCTTCAAATAAAAGTTGTATAGAATTTAATTTTGAACAATTTCCTTTTTAACATTTCCATACAATTAATATTGACAGAGATATAATTATTTAAAATAATCGCTGCATAATAAAATTATTAATAAGTCGAAAACTATTGATTCTAAGGATTTAGTTTATATAACAAAAGTTGTAGAAAATAACATTTTGAATCTAAATGTATACATGAAGTATTATTTTTGTAAGCTTTCTGAGGAGATGGAGGAAGAAATAATGGAAAATTATCTTTTTAAGCGTTTCTTTGCAGATAACTATGTTTGGCTGATTGTAGAGAATAAAGTGTCTGATAGTTTTTTAAAGATAATTAATGTACTTGTAAAATGAGTGCTAGCAGAAGTTTGCACGACAAATAGTTCGTTAGTTGCAGCTGTTTGAAAGTGTACTCAAAAAAGTTGTCATTTTATTAAGAATCCCAACTTCCGCTAAAAAAAATAGCGGTTAATTTTGTTTTAAATATTGGTTTTATCTTATTTTCAGTAATTTATATATACATAGTGAGTTTTTAAGAAGGGATAGCTTGATTACTCCTATGTTTTTAAAGATAGCAAAATTATCCAAATGGCGTTTAAAATTGTACATCTGAGCGTAGTTTTTAAATATATTTTTGTTATGTACAGGGTGTATCGTTTATAAAGGGTGGTTCTGGACTAAATTTTTTTTGTGGAAATATGTATATGTATATATATATATATACATATTTAGATAATCTAAGCGTTTCAAATATGTTTTATTTTTAACATTTAGTTAAGTCGTTTAAAAGTTATTTTATCTTCATAAAATAGGCTTTGCAGGAACTTCTTTAAGAAGTCATACAAAAACATGCCTTTTATTATATTAATTTGAAATTTGGTACATTATTAGACAACACTTGAAAGTAAGTTGTTATCATAAAAACACTCCATAACTTTAAAAATTTAAATTGCAAGCCCTGTATATTATTATTAAATCATATTCGCCATTTCTTTTACAAATGTATATACAAAGGTAATACAATACAATAAATCGTTCGCAAGTTGCATTGTGTTCTGTATTCCTTAAATATCTTCGTTTCCATTGACTTTACAACATTTTTTGAACTCTTCAAAGAGAACACAATACAAAGCCTGTTTTCAAATTTTCAAAGCTGTAAATATTATTTCCTCCAAATCCTTAAATTTCTTCCCATTTTACTGGGGTATTAAAAGAAGAGTCTGAACTTCTTTGTTTAAGTCATTTTAGTTAGCTATAACTCCGAAAGCATTAACAATTGAACAAATAATAATTCACTTTATTTACTAAGAAACTTTTCTATTCTATTTGAAAAAAAAATAATTAGGTTGTGTTGGTAATATTTCTGAACACACTGTACAACTAAAAATAATTTTGAAAGAAAGCTTGTTAAAAATGATGGGAATTATGTCCGATGAAAAAAATCAAAAAGTTTTTTGTCTCTTGTTACATATATCCTGGGACACACTGTATATTACAAAAATTACTTTTTAATACATAATTGGTGTTTTATTGATTACATTAAATCCTAAAACTATATTTTCTCTTAATTTTTTTTTTACATAAATTAAATTTTAATCAAGTTCAGTAAATTAGAATTTAAATAGGTTTCGTATAAACGATGTGTAAACTATATTATAATTTTATTAAACATTACGAAACTTCTGATAACAGATGCGATTGAAAAAATAAAGTTCGTTAACTACATCGTGTTTGCTTTAACGTGTTTCTATCTATATTCTATTGAGGAAGAACAGGATGTGGCTTGTTGACACTTTGACTTCTCTTGGAAACCAGTTGTACGTGATAAGACTTGAGTGACGAAATTAATTAAGAATACATATAATGAAAGTAAATAAAGTAATTGAGAGTTACATAATCAAAACTAACAATCTACCACAATATACTAGTTTTCTAATATTTTGTCGTTATTTTAATTTTTGTGTTTTTTTGAAATTATTAATTAAATAAAATATTTGAAATTGTGGGTCTTTTTTTATTCTGTACATACAACTGAGTATGTAAATAATTCATTCGTACAATTTTTTAACGAAATAATCATATTTTTACTTTTTTTATGTGCCCAGAGAAAAATTTCTTTTCCTTCATTAATCATTAATATTCTTTGTTGAATTTAGCTTGTGATTGGCGTATGTTATTTTCACTAATAACTTTGAAATTTATATAAAGCATGTTTGCGAGTAAACCCCCTGTTAACCGATATAACATGACCTTTTGCATTAAATGCAAATGTAGTTGTTAGGAAAGTCGGAGATTAGTCTGAAAGTTTCAATTTAACAAGAATTTACTTTAGCGATGTTTACTGGCTTTACGAGTTGTTATCTGAAAATGCAACCAGAGATATTGGAAATGTCAGATATGAAATTAATTAACACTATAAAAAAAATGTTACCCTTATTTACGATTCCGAATATAGTATCTACAATATCTGAGTAGAATGACTGAAGCAGTAATTGTAAGTCTCTGCTACCCGTTTTACAGCCATATTTTAGCAGAAATGTTAAATGTGCAAAGTCTTAAGACTGTTCTCTCAGGGAGCTATGAAGTTTATGTAAATTTATCTCGCTTGTTTTTTAAAAATGTTTTCCTAATTTTGCACAAACATATAGCTAACATTATTATTTATATCGTGCTATTTTTTTAAATTTTCGTCTTCGTTGTATTTAATTTAATTAAAACGTAAAATAACAGAAAATAGATTTCCTTATAAGCCCAAATTTCGACTCCTGCGCGACATAGATAATAATTTTCTGACAACCCTACTTTTTTAAATTTTGCTTAAAAATCAATGAGAAAAATTAACATGAAGTAAACGATAAATACTGAAAACTCTTGGAGAATTGTGAAATTAATGTACTAGCGGGCGAATTTTTCTGAGCGCAACAGGCCAGACTTGGAAGCCGATTAATATTAATAGATAAATAATATATTGTTGAATTGTTGATGTCAATTTTTTTTGTACATGACGTAAATTTTAACAGTGTTAGAAACAGAAAAAACAACAAATAGCTATTTATGTAACAAGAAGTAAAAATAGTGAACCGCTTACTAGAAATCTGAAATTGTTCCGAGTGATAGAACAGCCATAACAAAAATAAGCGTTTCGCGTAGAACTCCACATTACCCCAACACTGATAAATGTGCGTATAGAAGGCGCGTTACAACTTAGATAACTTTAATTAATACCAAAGAGGTTGTTTTTTGTCTGTTTTTGTGAAACGAAGGGCTAGCCTAGTATAAAATCAATCTCATATGTATTGCAGAAGATTAGATACAACTCTTACCGGTAGCGTTACATACATTTTTAAATGAAACTTGATATTTCGGATAAACTTTTATTTTAGATTGACAAAGGTTCTCAATTCAAGAATAATTTTCTAATGGAAAATAGGTTTGAGTCACAACAAATTACCTGAACTTAAAAAATAATCTTGTTTGTATTACAGATGATTAGTATATGATTAAACATGTAATTTCGGAAACATTTTAATTATTTTTTTTTGTTTTCTTTATTCACTTATTAAGAGCCGGTTATAACTATTGCTCTATTTTTTAAAGATTGACAATTTGCTGTTTAATAATGTAAGAATATATTAATTGAAGAAAAAATCCGATACGTCGTAGAAAAAAAATAAACTTCAGTTTACGAAATTCTTGAATTGCTTCGCAAAACTGAATACAAAAATTGCTTGGTAGAAAAATACAATAAAAATTAAAGTTTTACGTAAAGTAATTTTCAAAACAAAGTTTTTTCTATAACTTTTTTGTATAATTAATATTATTGATTACATCTACATCACTAATTAATTACAACATCAAAAAATAAATAAAAGTTGTATGTAATTAAATTGAAAATTATTAAAAGATATAGTTAAGTTAATTAAAAGTATAGTCAGCGACGATATAAACAATGCTACTATTATAAAAGGTGTTCCATAACCTTGTTACGACCTAAACATGTGGTTTTAAAAAATTGAATGTTCTAAAATTCATATATAATTTTCATATCTTTTTGTTTAAGGTTTATAGCATTATCGAGTGGTTCAAAAGTTACGTGCCAAAATATTTGTTAAATGACTATAATGTAAATTACTTCTTTAGAGCCATAAATATTTTTCGATATTTAAACAGTTTGGGTGAAACTCTTTTTACGTGCACGGTTTTTTCAATTTCTTCTCCTTTTCGGAATTTTTGAAAAAAATTTTAATTTTGTTTTTATAATTTTTATTTCTTCGGTTATAACGTTTTTTTTATTATTTTGTAGTCTGTTTTTATTAAAGTTTTAAATGTTTGATAGAGTACTTTTTGGTATCATATCCAGTCTTTTCTGTTTTTTTCTCAAAATCTATTTTTTTGCAATTTGAAACCTTTGTTGCTTATAAATATTGAATTTTCCTCTAGTCTTTCCTGACGAAACCGTGTGCAATTGTGGATTGGTTCGTCTTGGCAAAGCATTTACTTCAAGGTTTAGGAAAACCACTAAAACCTAAACATGCCAACCCTTACCCACTCTAGTATTCACATGTAATAATATTAATTAAGTGTGTAATGTGATTGTGTTTTGTGAAATTGTGTTGTACATTTTCGTAATTATCCGGGGGTCTTGATGACCAGGTCCGGAAACCAAAGTGGTGATTCTCAAGAACAACATGTTTTTCTTGTTGACCATGGAGTACTGTAAGGTACTGATCACCTTCTATATTTTATATTTGCACCAAAAACCCCTAAAAAACACACACGAAAAAAAACCCTAAAGAAAATTGACGTACGTTTTGACGTTTAATTCCGGAAACCAAAGTGGTGATTCTCAGGAACAACATGTTTTTCTTGTTGACCATGGAGTACTGTAAGGTACTGATCACCTTCCACATTTTATATTTATATAGAGGGACAAAGAAACAGACATATTTTGAATCTTAGTATATAGATATTATACAACTTCATAGTCACTGTCACTACCGTAGATTCTGATATCGTTTAGGTATTGCATACCTTGGCTACTTGATTTTACAAACTTTTTTAATAAGTTAGAAGTAAACTAAAATACGTGGGGGTCCCAAGAGTGATAAATTTAATTTCACCCTGTATCTCAAAAACGAAGACCGCCATGAAAATTGCGATGGATGCGCGATAAGGGAGGAAGTAAATAAATTTACTTTAATTGACTATCAACAAATGCCACTTGCGTCAATTAGTCTGGATTGCAAACATGCAAAAAATTGGCACTTAAATAAGGTACTGCATTAGTGGAAACCAATTTTGGTAACATGGGCATACCTACATTTAAATAAAAGAAGTCACTTGTTTCAGAATATAATTGCTTTGTTTGTATTCTAGTTAAAGGACGAAATAAATACTGTTTGAAAGTAGCGTAACAACCATAGGGTAGGCCCGGATGCAAGGTCTAGGTAACGAGCCCCTTGTTATCTAGTTTTTATAAAAGCGCTATTGTAATATCAAAGAATATTAACTTACGGTAAAGAAACGACACTTGTCAATTTTGCATATTGACGTTTGGCCATTTTAAAAATAGAAATTCAGTAGCGTTTACATATAAATTTTGACAGGAAGTCTACGTACTAACTAAGTTTTTTTTTCCTTATTTATGGTAAAATTGAAGAACGCCAAAGAATTTGTAGTTTCTAAATGGATCAAGGTCATTTATAAGCAGTTTTATATATAAAATCGACTCAGTGTCGCTTCTTTTTTTTCCTACGACCATTTGGACAAACTAGGGAGTATTTTAAAAAAAAGTCAAAAATAATAATATTGGTAAAACTATCTAATATTTTTAGCTGAAATTTCGCATGCTGTTTGTAGTCTACAATAACTACTTTCCCTGAATATCTCAGCTCAAACTATCGATATTTGATATTGATATTTACAAAGGAAGAGGGGGATGAACGAATGAACCAAAATGTTCCGTCGACAATAAAAGGGTGTAATCCGGTTCCTTAACTCCAAGGGAAAGTGGGTCAAAATAATTTTTAAAGCTAAAAGTACTCCAAAAAAGAGTTGGATGGGGAAAACTCAAGGATGTTGTTATTGGCATCAATACGAACATTTTGTGCCTGGTTGCTAAGCTCTAACCGATATTTTTGCTAATTGTTTTTTTTTTCACTTACTTGACTGCACTACCACACCTTAAACATGTTGGTTTCGGGAAAAAAACTGGGCGTGAAAGTGCTGTTTATACTACGAACTCGTTTATTGAAAAAAATTGAGGATCTGCTGTTGAAAATAGATTTTCGAAATGCTTTTAATTCTGTTGAGAGGGATAAAATGTTAAAAGAAGCATTGTCTAGAACCTTGAAAATATATAAGTATCTACATCGAGGCTACTCTTCACCATCCATTTTGTCCTTTCAAAAATCAGTTATATATTCTGATGTTGGATGCCAACAAGGTGACCCCTGTGGATCTACACTGTTTAGTTTGTCATTACAACTCATTGTGGAGCTGTTGGTCTTGTTTTACTTTTAAATGATGGTTGCTTGGGAGAACATCAGCAGATCGTTTTGGATGACTTCAAGCTCATTATTGCAAAAAGTAAAGAGGTTGAATCTTATTTTGTGGCGATTGCAATTGTGAAGTTGTTGACAACTTTTTTGAATTGCCCCCCGGGATTCGAGTAATGGACAAATCCAAACTAATGCTTCTGGGTGCCCCGCTGACAGCCTCAACCTGAAAACTGAAGAGCTGGAATTACTTTGTGCCGTTCAAAATATCTTCCTGTACATGTGGATTTTTACCTTCTTCGTCATTGTTTATTTATTCCAAAATTTATGTATCTGTTGAGATCGTCCCCTTGGTGGATGTTTATGGATATTCTCTCTGGGTGGGACTGATTGCTAAAAGAATCTGTGGATAAATGAATTAATGTTAACCTTTGGGACTAACAATGGACTATCCCTTCCAGCCTTTCTCTCTTTATTGAATTGCTATGAATTTTATTTATGTACCCCCCTCTTATGATAAGTCAAACATCGCCTTTTTTGATGAATCGAAAACTGTTTAATTGACATCTTTCCACCAGGAACCTGAAGTATGCTCTGTCCAACAGAACTGAGACGAAATTGCAATTTACAATATCAGTTCTAGTTTTTGTTTGATTCTGTTAAGGAAGCGAGATATAAAGCAGCATATGTAGGAAGGAGTCCGGTTCATGGTTGACTGTTTTCCCCTCTCCTTTCTCGACGATAAGACATTTAGGATATTAATAGCGATCCGCTTGGGATTGAAGGTTTGTGTTCCCCATGTATGCATATGTGGTCTATTGCAGATGAACTTGGGAAACTTGGGAAACTCAGTAGACTGATAAAACAAATACTTCTTTCTGCAGAGATTCCTTCTATATTGGAACCAACGGGAATTAGCAGGGAAGACGGATTACTCCTTAGAGCAACTGCAAATCTTTAATATGGGACGCTACGTGTTGTCACATCCTTGCTGCCTCTTGTTTGGACACTGTTATTAAATCTGTTGCTGGTACTGCTTATTGAACCATTTTATATTTTACTATTTGACGTTGAGAACCTGGGCTGCTGGTCGGAGGAAGCAGGAGATATTCTTCCTTCAAAACTTAGATTGATATTCGGTGAGAATAGATCAAAGCTATTCCTAATGCAAAAGATAAGTCTTGATGGTATCCAAAGAGTAAATGCTGCTTGCATCATGGGAACTATCTCTGCAGATCGACGTTTGGATGAGATTTTCTACATTTTAAATCTTTCTGTCATGACAATATTTGGTTATTTTCATAATAATTATAATAATAAAAAAATGTTGTATCTGAAAAAATGTAACTCCCACATTTGTAAGGAGTAAGAAAAGTCTTATATATAAATTTGTTGTAATACGAACATTACAGACTTTATTGACAACATCAATTAGAGTGTTTGCCAGAGTCGTTAGTGTATAAAATGAACGACGAAAAAGTATCGGCCATGATGGACATTTCAACGTCATTAGTTTCTTAGTTAAAACTGAATTTTCTGTATTCTTTTGTAACGTTAGTTAAAAAAGTATTTACAATATTCAGACATATTAGGAAATTTTATAAAAGAAAAAAATACGTTTAGTTATGTAGGTATTCGTTTAAATGTCGTGGTCCCTTTTGTGTAATCTTTAGTTCTGATCTGCCCTTCAAAAGTTGTTAAATATGAAGGTCGAATATACTTTTGGTAACTTTACTACCTGCCCATTTAACATTTGAAATTCCGAATACCTGAATGCCACAACGACAAGGATAAAGCAAAAAGCAAAGACATGTAAAAATTACGATATACACATTAATCCATATTTCAACAACGAAAACGTAATTGAAAAGTTGTTTCAGCTGAAAATGCTTATAACCGTCGTTACACTAAATGTACTTTGTCGGTTTCGTAACATCTTTAATTTGTAACATTTTATGTTAGTAGTAATTGAATAGTATTACGTTTTACGATTTTTTATGGTTTATGAAATATCATGATTGTTATTGCATGCTTAGGGATGGTGGGGTTAAATCGATGGCGACGGCGTCGACGTACCCGGAATCTGCGCGTCTCGTCCAACAGTTGGTTCCCGGTTACTATACGAGTGCTACGCGTCCCCCCTTAATTTTAACAATTTATCTTTAGTGCAATTAGCGATAATTAATTTTAAAATAATATAATAAAATTGTCTAAACAAAATAGTTCAGTTTTAATGTTGTTCATCGATAATTTAATACCAGCTGTTTTTACACGCTTTACGCTAATTTTATTGCTAGATTATATGACAATACATTAACAAATTGTTATTCAGTGATTTTGTGTTTGATATTTTCGAACGAAACTATACCTGAAGTAATTCAAACAAAAGCAAACATTGTTCGTCAAGTGGTTTCATTGAATAATGTGAAGTATGTTGATATCGACAATCAAGTTTGTTACGGGGCCTAATTAATTAAAATAGTTAATTAATGAAACATTAACGTATAAGGTATTTTTAGGAAGTGGGCAAAGGTAAATGGTGGACATGGTTGCGCTCTATATTAATATTTTTTACTTTTTTTAAGTAATCGATCACTGTTAACCTTTTATTTTTCCATTTTAAAGTGTGGTGGTAATGGGGAGACTGTTGTTGACAATTCTTTAAATCTTTGGAAATACAAAATTAACACTTATTGTTCTCTTGTCTTTGAATGCTTTAATAATACTCGCGTCTTTGATTAGCCACTGCGCGCCACAGCTTTTAAAATCTGACGTATGCTGTAGTACAACATAATAATGAATGTGCATTATTCAAACTGCATTTTCCATTAAGCATAATATAACACAATAGCAATTTTCTATTCATGTAAACCTTCAAGCATTTATAGAAACTATGTCACGGTTATGGTTATACATTATTGATATTATGATTTTGATTCTTTATTAAATAGATAACAAAAGTGAGTGCTTTCTGAAGTACGTTATTATTTTTTTAAATGCTGTTTATTTTGTGTAGTATTTTAAACATTTTTATGCTGCAATTATACGTACATGCGTGCGTCATACAAATTTAATTTGACGGTTTATAATTTAAGTAAATTAAACCGCCGCTTTAAGAGCAAAAGCATTAAGGTCGATGAGAATTTATATTAAAAAAATTCGTAATTTACACGGTATATAAAGTTGGAACTGAAGAGTCACTTGAATGCCAAAAATTATTGCTTTTCCAGCCGCGCTTTTCAGTCATCTTAGTAAAATACTTAAAACTGAAAGTTTCGTGAAATGTTACAAAATTTTTTAGCAATCTTATGTTATAATTTTATCGGTTTGTTGGATTTTTATCCACAATTTTTTTGTTTTCCTTTGTCACAGTGTAAAATATTAAGTATTTAAATAAATTCTACCACTTTCTATGGGCTCAATTTATAGTTATTTTAGTTTTAAAAAAATATCATATTGAGAGCTTTGTTAACAAGATCCCAACATCGACTTCATAGAATTCTGCCTTTATTGGTTTCAAACGAGTATTTGCTCTGCTTGGTGGCTTTCCATAATTTAAACGGTGCTAGAGGCTTGATTAAACACTTGGTCATGTTAAGTGTGTTAAGGTTTACGTAAACATTACATAATACTTAAATAATTTTTAAAATAATCAGCATCCTCGAAACACAAAAGTCAAAAAATATAATGCATGGAACAAGGAACCCAGGACACACGTCAATAAAATTTGTGTAGTAAAACAGTGTACTTAAATTATTGTTAAATAAATATGAAATATAATTTTTTTTTATTCTGTTTAGATCAAAACGCATCGCTTCTTATTCGGTTTATGTATTAACTTGTGGAGGTTATTGAAACGGCAGCATTTTATTCGCACGTGGTTTATTGTTACGTTTAGTAATTGTCACAATTCATAAACACAAACGGTAATTATTTTAAACCTAATGGTAAAACCATACAGACTACAAAATACAGCTACCAAATATAACTAAAATCAAAGCTCATTTCAAACTGAAATCTAATGGTTTCCGTCACGTGTCACTAAAACAGTTGTGAAGCCCTCAGTAGTTTTTCCTTTTATTTCTTAATATTCTTTGTAATAAGATTGCAATAAATTACACTAATATAATTGCACGTGATTTCTTGGTAGTCAAAAGTTTTAAAATTAACTTCTAAGTATATTAATTATTTAAGTTATTCAATAGTGATTGAGTTGGATCTATTAATAATGATTTGGAACAGCGATGAAATTTTAATGTACTTTCAAACATCTAATCTAATCTAAGACAAAAAATTGAAAGGTCAAGATGAATATTGTAATGATTCTTGTTGTTTTCTTAATGTTTGCTAGTTACTAGCCTATACTAACAAGCAATAACTGTTAATATCAAATCGGGTATAGACAATTGGGAAAGTTGTTTAAAATATTGAATTGGTGAAACTATACAAAATCAAGACATTCTACCATATTAAACTAAATCAACAAAATACCACATTTTGTATAGGTACTTTTTCTTTGTTCTGGATGTAATTCTGCCCTAGTTTTTCCCATTTGTTGCGATCTAATTTTGCCATTTATCTCTGTTTTTTTTTGTAAAGGAAAGCTAGAAATAATCTTTGTCTAATTCAAATTCATTCTTAGTCCGACTTCTTCAGATTTATCATTTAGCTCTTGAATCATCTTTTTCAGTTCATTCTACAGAAATATTTCCAGTCTATGTTAATTTTTTTAGTTGCCCAATCCAGATTTTTAAAAATTTTCTTCAAAGCCAGTGTGAACAACTTTTGTGAAAGTGTGTCACACTGACGTACTCTGCCTTCTTATATTATCAAAGGAATGGAACTCTAAACTCCATTTTTCTTGTTAGCCTGTTTGTAATGATTCGAATTAGCAGTTTATACAAGTGAGATAGGAGGCTAAGATAGTTCTTTATATTGCTTTTCTTGTGTAATATGATCAATTCTGCATTCTACCACTCTTCCGGTATATTGCCTTCCAAGAGACATCTTAAACAGGTGTCTTATTCTGTCAAAGAGTTCATTATCACCGTTTTTAATGTATTTATTTGACTCATTATTTCTTGCTTATTGATTTCCGGAATATTTTCAGAACCTTGTATATCATTTTTCGGTATCGAATAAAGTTTTTTACAACTCCTCTGTTGTTGTTATTATTTCTTGTTTATTTGTAGTTTTTTTTTCATCTGGCTTTAGTATTTTGAAAAGTTTTTGTTTCCTACTGATAATTATTTTATCTTCTATTTCAATTTCATTTTCTGTATAATTTTTATGTCATTTTTGACTTTGTCTTTTTTATAATTTTAAGTATTTATTTGTGCCAAATTTGCAATTGAATTCTTTTGTTTATCAGTTTTCTAGTCTTTTCACTTATTTTTCCTTGTTTAGGTAACTTGTTCGGTGTTATTCGGTTAATACCATTATGTATTGTATTAATAATGTTTGTATTTATTTTTCTAAAGTATCATCAGGTTTTAGTACCCATTTAATGAATTCCTTCTGTATTTCTTCCTGATATTCCGTTGTTTTCGATTTCAGAACATTTATACCTAGAAGTTTTTGCAAGTTTTTGTTTGTTACTGTAACGGCTATTTTATTTTTATAATTTAAAACAGGGTAGATTACATAAAATATTTCAAACAAACTAGCTAACAAAGGATCAAGTATCAAATTCGAAATTAAACTTTTCTTTTTGTATTAAGGGGATTGGCATTCCTTGTAAACATATTTCAAATAACTATTCAAGTAATTAAACAAATACTATGTTATAACTAAATTAAGTTTACAAAATCAAAATAACAATTCACAAGTTATTTACGTTTTAGAATAAAATTTAAATACATAACACTTAATTTCTATTGAACGCAAACAAATTTTTAGGCAACAATTTCGTTTGGTTAATGCAACCAACGATACTTTTGCAGAATGCAACAATACAAATGCCAAGGTCTCTGATAATAATAACGAAGCGATCTAACGAATACGAAAAGCAACTTACGCTACGTAAATATTTCCAAATTACTGTGCAATTCGATCCCACAGCTTACTTCCTTCCATACAACAATTTTCCCCATCTCCGATTTTCATCAAAGCTTCAGGTGTCATACGAGCGATAGGATCAACGGATGACCTCCAACTTAAACAAACAAACTATACAAATTTCCCAAATTCTTGAATTCCATCTAAATGTACTTCGGGTTTTAAACGATAGGATCAAGCGGTGCAATCTCCAATTTAAACCAACAAACTTTACGAATTACTATAAGATAATGGACCAAAGAGTCCTCAGTCTTCCAATATAGCGTATTGCCGAGTTATTTCGATCTTATCGATCTAACAAGCGATTAGTTACATTCAAAAGCATAATACGCTTCAATGTGTAGCATCTCGATTAGAAAATAAAGAATATTACAACATTTCAAACAAAGATGAAAACTAAAACGTTTATAATTAACGATTACTAACCGACTAATTAAAACTTACTTTTTAACACAGCCGATAATGCTGGAAAAATGTTTCAATTTAAGAGAAGCATGTTCTCTTCAACAACTAACGAACAATAATGTCAATGTAAAATTGCGCCAATTTTATTATTGCCAGATATCACTATGCATGATTCCAGTGGTGTAACATAGGACGCAACACGGTTCAAGCGAAAATAATACATACACTTAGAGGAGTATTACATTTTACTATTAAGAAGTTTAAGTCTTTCAATTTTGTCATTTATAATTACTTTCGCTCTAACAAGCATGTCGTCACTCCCTATATCCACCGCGTTTAAGACTGATACATATGTTATTATGTGTTTGCGGTTTGTCATTATAAAGTCGGTCTCATTCTTGTATCTGCCATCTAGACTTCTCCTCGTTTACTTGTTTTTTATCTTCTTTTTATAGTAAGTATTCATCGCGTAAGGGTTGTGGTGTAACATAGAAATTATAGGTTTATTTTCCCCAAACAAAAGGTACCGATACATATTTCTTCTGGATTTTCTTTTTTCCAATTCTTGAGCTCCAGTTCCCTGTTATGATTCTAAAATGTGTTTTGGTCTCTTCTAGTTCTTTATTGAAATCTTCATAGAATTCATGTAATTCTTCATGTCTTAATGTATTTAGAAAAATATATGCAGAGTGTTGCTATATTCGACTGGCAACGCTCTACCACAGAAAGCTCTCGTAAATTGGTGAACATGAACCCTGAGATACAGACTTTTGAAAGTTTAAAATAAAAATTAAAAATTAGCAATAAATAAAAATGCCCTTAAACATTTTTTTTCAAATTTGGTGACCGATATGCTCTTCAAGAAAGTCATATTTTGACATAAACTAATTTTTCAAAAATTTAACCAGTGGCGCGCTATAAGGGTTAGTGACTACTTTTAACCTCCTATTTTTACGTCACTGGAGCAAATATTTTTAAAATTCTCTATTCATTTTTGGTCGAAAAAGTAATAAGATTTTATGGTGCTAAAATGAAAGGCCTTGAAGATTGCTTCTAAACAAAAGTCTGCAAGTACTGACATATTCCAAATTATTAAGTGCAATGCAATTTGCCCGTCGGTGCTTTGCTAAACAACTTGCTTCAATCCATACTATTATTTTGATTTTGAAAAAAGGTTAAGCGTGAATTGTTCAAAAAGTAATACAAACTATCCTAAAGGCATTTTTGATTTATTGCAAATTTTAATTTTTATTTTAAACTTTCAACACCCTGTATCTCAGCAATTAAGCCGTTTAAGGGTTCATGTTCCTATATCAAAATACACTAATTTACGAGATCTCTCTGGGGTAGAGCGTTGTCGGTCGAATATAGCAACACCCTGTATATGTTCCCATTTGGAAACGTTGTGTACCGAGAGAAAGTATAAGGAAGAAATTTAGATGCATTTATTATTTGTATAATTTACATTTACTTTTGCATTTATTGAATTTGCAACGTTGACGATTGCGTGCGTGAATAGAATTGTGTCTTTTGAATATCAAAAAAGGGAACTGGTTCCTTTCGATTTTTTTAAAATAGTTCAAATGAAAGTTATAGAAAATAAAATTTTCAACAACTTTTTTTTTTTTTAGTTGAGAAAAAAATATGTCACGTGATTCTTATATCTTAGTATTACATCATATTAGATGAAAAAATAGATTAAACAAAAGTTGTATATAATTAAATTGCAAACAACTTTTATTTGTAGAAAAAATTTGTAAAATGAATATTTTTCTAAGTATTCCAAGAATGAGAAAATTTGTGTAGGTTAACGGTCCTTTTGGGTTTACAGATTATGTCCAAAATATAACTATCGTAGCTTTAAACATTTTAACCACGAGTTATTTATGGACCATCCCTATGCAAACCTTAGTTTGAAATTTAGGATATGCCAAATGTTAATGTTAAAGTAATATACTTAACCTATTTAACTACCATGCTCCTATTAAAATCAGTAAACTGCGTAAACTTAGACAATCGTCGATTACTGATATAGGCCAAGCAACAGAGATCAAAAAGTACGTATTTTATGACAAAATTAATAGCAGCATAGGACCACTGTCTTTATGTCTGGAAACGGTAGCTGATAGGAAAATATGCCATTTTTTTGCGTATAACTTTTAATCCTATTCATCCAATCGCAAAACTAGAAAATTAAAAGACAAAATAAAATGCGAACTCCGAACGTCTCAATCGGATTAAATAAATTCCCGAGAAAATCCAAAAAACCGAAAAAAATTACGATTTTTAAAAATTCATAACTTTTTAAATTTTTAATATGTAGCGCTATTCTTCTGGATTTAAGTGGCTTGAGATGAAACCGCTCACCGCGCGCGAGTAGTCAAGTAGTAGGAGAAAGAGGCCAAACGATATCAATAGTTATAATAGCGCGGCCGGGCGATAATATTGCTAAAGACGATGAGTTAAAACGTGAATCTTTCCTTGTTCAAGAATATGACACTTTCACTATCAGATAGACTTAAGCACTGTGGTAATAATTGGCATTCATAAAAAATAAGGTTCCTAAAAGGTAGCTTTAGAGTTTAATATCGTTTTCCCTCTTCTCCTACTACCGACTACTTTCGCGCGCGGTGAGGCGGTTTCCCGCAAGTTTCGCATCGATTTTCGACCGTTAGCAATCATCTTTTTAAAAAAAAACGAAATGAGACGATCAAGTTTTGTGTCTATACTTTCCAAATTTTCAAAGAAACAAAAGATTCGGATGAATGCCAATACAGAGCATACAGCCATCCGCAAAAAAAAAAAGAGTTACCTAAATTTAAAATTGCTATAACACCGAAATTATTCAACATTGAACATCGTCCTAGGTTTGCAACATCAAAGAACATGTTAGTACCTCTCAAATCCAGAAGAACAGCGCTACATATTAAAAATTAAAAAGTTATGAATTTTTAAAAAAAAAGTTATTTTTTTAGGTTGTTTTGGATTTTCTCGGAATTTATTTATCCGATTGGGACGTTCGAGTTCGAATTTTATTTGTCTTTTAATTCTCTACAAATCGTCTGTTGACAGTTTTGCGATCGGATGAATAGATTAAAAGTTATACGCAAAAAAGTGCATCTTTTCCCAAAGAATCGTTAATCACAAAAATATGAAGTAAAAAGTGGAGTATCAAACTATGTACCCACTATCAGCTACCGTTTCCAGACATAATGACAGTGGTCCTATGCTGCTATTAATTTTGTCAAGCTAAAATGCTCTATTGCTTGGCCTAATAATATTAAAATAATGATTAAATTGAAAAACAATGCTTTACAAAATTATAATAAACATAAATCACTTGTTAAATGGGAATAGTACAAAGCGGGCGGATTTGGAATTTCTGCTGCCAAAGGTAATGCAAAAGATATTTGGAAAAGCTTGATACGTTTAAAGATATATAATAAAAAGAAAAAAGACATTACTCTTTTTTTGTATTTTGCAGAATCCAGATGATGTCAATGACTTTTTTGTGAACTAGTCTGGAAGTGGTGATCTTCGGATATGACCACTTTAAACTATCAGAACACCTTTAATTTTTCCACAGTTTCTGAAGGAAATTGACAAAACCTTAAAAAGCCTAAAATCTAAATCACATGGACCCGACATGATAAATGTAACTATTTTAAATCTTTGTGTTCTAGCTTTACTACCCTATATCACAAATATTATTAATTCATGCATCAATAATTCTACTTGTTATAATTATTCCGAAATCTAAATCTCTTAAAAGAGCTTAAAGATCTTCGACCAATAAGTATACTTCCCACTTTATTTAAATTATTGAATCTCAGCTGAGAAGTTACTTATGTGAATGCCAATTAGGTTTTCGCAAAATTTATAGCTGCGCAACTGCTTTGTTGAATATTACTGATGACATATTTAAAGCTACAGACAATGATAATTTAACTGCATTAGTTCCCATCAATTTCAGGAAAGCATTCGATCTTTTAAATCACGAACTCTTACTGGCTATTTTGCATCATATTGGTATAGGTCCGGATGAGGTTGATTTTTTTCATCATATCTAACTGATTGTTGTCAAAGAGTAACCTTTAATAACCAAATTTCTTCTACTTTTACAGTTAAATCTAGGGTGCCTCAGGGCTCAATTTTAGGACCTTTACTTTTTACTATATACATCAGTTATTTCTTCTATTTTCATCAATTTACTACTCAGTATCACCTGTATGTGATACTCAAACATACACTTCTTTTGTGCCTAATCTCAATATTGATATTCAGCAGTTAAATAATGATTTACAAATGGTGGTAAATATTTCTAATGGTCAACCCATCTAAATCAACTTGTCTATTACTTGCCAAAAAAAAGCTATAGTTGCTATAGAGTTGCTATAGATAATAAAATAATCCCTTTAGTAGATTCTGCGAGAGACTTGGGTTTTGTCATTGACACTAGGCTGAGATTCAAGGAACATATAACAAAAATAATTAAAGGAGCTTTTGGCAAACTAAAGATACTTTACAACAGTAAATATTGTCTAAATGTAAATGTTAAAATTATGCTCTATGAATCTCTAATATTGTCAACATTTAACTTCTGCGACGTCGTTTATGGTTTTTGTATTTTTGTCTTGACAGTGTAGACGTAGGTAGAGTTCAAAAATGTATGCTTAAGATTTATTTTGGTATAAAAGAGTAATGTTGAGGTAGGATCACGAAAGATAAACTACTACGTCTTTACAATTTTCAATATCAACTTAAACACCTTTCGTATTTGAACATAAAACGTCCTCACATTTTTAAAAGGTTTAACAACTTAAAATAATTTGTTATCATACTCCGAATTTGGTGAGCAGAACCAAGAAATGAATTTTAAAGTTTTACAAAATTAAATAAAACATTCTTACAACTAACACACTGCCTTAATTTTGTAAACATACTAAAAATTATATACAATTACTATACAGGTTTATCTAATTTAAGTATTTACAAGACTGTCTCGAAGCTTTTGGATCATTGACAACAGTGGTTTGGTCAATATATCAGCAATTGATTATCAGACGACAGTGGCTCAATTGAAAAGTTTCTTAATATTTTTCACTATAAAAAGTACCGACATCAATGTGTTGTTCTTCTATTAAATTTTCCCTGCTTTTATTAGGATATCGCACTAGTATTATCTACGTTTAGAATAACATTTAATTTATTATTAACAATTCTTCTATCAAATTTTAAGATATAGTACCTCTTTCACACTTTCGCAGGGCTATGAATTCGCCTCTGTTGAAGATAAACTACTATCGGTTGTTTTCGAGAGCACCATGCTATTGGAGCTCCATAAAAGAAGAAAAAACCGTAGTGTTGACGTGTTGTTACATCATTTGATAATCGCTGTCTGAATAACTGTTAAAGCATTTAGATCACCATTTACATTATAGGAGATCCCAAAATTTGGGTTCCTTTTAAAAACTTAAACTACGTTTAACATTTAAACATCATTATAAGTGGGTTTTCAGTGAAACAGTTCATGTTAACAGGTAACTTATGTCGGGTCGCGTTTTTGTACTCAAATATAACAAACACCAATGGCCTCCCTATAGAAATTTACCTCGGTTTGCTTTACATCTGTATCACTACAGATATTGTTAAATGGCGTGTCCGCGATTTACATTCGTCATATAAATTTGGTAAAAAAATTTCTTTTGTGTAATTACTTTGAGGTAAATGAATTCCATTGTTTCTATTAATTTCAAAACCAATAAAAGTTTTGATTTTTGTTCGTTATCTCTAAATAATTTCTCAATCTCTCAAAATTGAATTTAATTCATTTTCATCTGCCCAAAGAGAATTCCATCATCTAATATATCGCTAATAACCGAATTTTTACATTTTTAAAAAAATGACTGTTTTAAATGGTATAAACCTATTTTTTAATAAAGAATTACTTAATGTTTGATTCCATCTCAGAGGGGCTTGTTTGAGACCATACAAGCTTTTATTGTTAAAATCATTCCGTCTCTTGTTCAAATCCCTCTGGGATGTAATAAAACTTTTTTGTCAATTTTCCGTATAAGAAAGCGGTTTTTAATCGAATATTTTAATCGAAAATTTTCGAAGATGAATTGTAAAAAGGAAGAGACGTCATATTAAGACAGGGCTATACGTTTCATCAAAATCTACTCCTTTACTTGTTGAAATCCTTATACTACTAAAACCTATTGAAAACCCATTTGCTTGTTAAAATTTTATGACCTTCAGCATCGTCATATTTTACAATTTAAGTTTTATTTTTACAAAGAGAATATTTTACTTCGTTTATGGCTTCCAACCATTTGCTTTTATCACTACCAGATATAACATCTTAAATGTGAGCATAGAACGTCATCATCTAATGATGTCATTCGAAGAGATCTGGCTGTCGAATCTGATCACGATTTCTCAATTTATAAGAATGTTTAACATTTGGAACATCTAATTCTGTTGAGAAATGTAATCATCAGATTCGTTACAGTTATTGTAAATGCTCATCCATTGGTTTATGATTGAACCAATCTAAATTAAACATTAACGACTTTTTCTGGTTTATTAATGTTTTCTGACGTTTCTAAAATTTAAGTCCCGTGAAATAATTATTTTTCGTCTTGACTCATCCCACAATCTAAAACCATTGGAAGCATATCCGACAAATTTTACTTTAACTGAACTATCAATGTTCCTGATATATTAAGCTTTTTGAAACGCGTCAGAACCAAAATTTTTAATTACTTAAATCAGGCCTCGATTTTGTCCAAAGCTCTATGGGGTAACGCTTCGAGTAGAGAAGGACTTCTATTTGTCACATAACAGCTACCACTCGAATTGCTCTCGCCCCACTCTCATTTTCATTTCAGAATCAAACAAAAGCTCTCATTTTTTCACACACGTTCTATTTAATCTTTCGGCTTTTCCGTTTAATTGAGGACTATATGGACAGTATAATCAATTACTATGCCTTTAATTTTACACCACTCATTTAATAGGTAAATACTCGCGACCATTATCACATTTTAGTTTTACTATTTTTTATCTTTTAAGTTTTTCTACACGATTGATGTAGCTTTTTACTATATCTGAAACTTCCGACTTATTTTTAATGAGACGAACTTCAAATAACCCGAATAGTCATCTAAAAATGAAACAAATATTCGTCGTAAGTTTCAGTATCAAATGGACCACATACGTCCGAATGTACAATTTCAATTTCTCTACTAGCTTTAGGAAGCTCACCGTAAAGGGCTACTCGCTGAGCTTGCTTTTATACAAACTTCACATAGAAAATTTTCACATTCTTTATCGCTGAAATTTAATCCGTATGAAATGTTTTTTAAATTTTTTAGATTATTTATACCCAAATGACCTAATTTTCTATGCCAAGTTTTTACATCTACCAGGAGAGCTGACTCTTGGTTAGCATTACCGAGATCTACAATATAGGCCATTGGTTTTTATTACCTGTTAAAATGCGTTGATTTTCTTTAAATATTACGACCTCATCTTTATTAAATGTTACTGTGCCACCGTTTTCAGTAACGCGATTTACCGATAATAAGTTACTACTTAACTCTGGTACGAAAGCAACGTCATTCAGATTACATTTATCTGCTACAATATTTCCAACAACTTGTCCGTCCATTTTGTCATTATTTGCGATTGTGATAGAAGTAACTTGTGATTTTATATCGGTTAACACTGCTTTCGTATTTGTCATATGACAGCTCGCTCCACTATCAACAACAAATTTCGAACCTGAAACACAATTATTTGATAAAAATGCAACATTACTATTATTAGTTTTAATCTTATTTCCTAAAAAAACAATTTTTCTCTAAATGATTAGATTTCTTACAAATACCGCAAGCGAGATTGTTAAAACAATTTTGAGTAGTATGACTTCCATATTTTTGCATTTGCAACAATACTTTTGTTTTCTTTTACCACTGTTGAGCAACGTGACCCATTTCATGACAAATATAGCATTTGTAATTTTTATAGTTATTATTTTCGCACGGATTTGATGTGTTTTAAATGCAATACTTCCCTCTGTGACGTCAGCCGCTGATTTGGTTTCTTCGGTAGTCAAACGGGCAATCATGTTCGTCAAGGTTCTCCATCTATTAGCCGATTCCCAAGCGCTGGCAAAGTGTTTGTAATTATCTGGTAAAACGGATAACACTTTTGCGATGATCATCGATTCTGTTATGCTTTCTTCTAATGTATTTAATCGAAAGGATATGTTTTGTAACTCTGCAACATTTTCCGCTACGGATATAGAATTATTAAATTTAAAATTGTAGAACTTTGTTAGTAGGGAACACTTCTGTTGATCACTATCACGCTCAAACAACGTTTTTAATTTATTGTACATTTGCATCGCATTTTCACATGTCATTAAATGAATTAGAACACTTTTATCTACCGTTACTACAATATATTTTTGAACTCGAGCATCAAATTTTGCCATTCCGCAACTTTTTATCTTCCTTTTCTTTTACGAATGTACCATCTACGATACCATACAAACCGACACTTTTCAATAAGATATCAATTTGAAATTTCCAAAGTTGATAACTTTCAACGTCTTTAAGTTTTTCAATAGCAGATAATTCATTCTCCGACATTTTTATATTTGTATTTTTATCGATAATTTTTTTTATTTAAATTTTACTTGTTTTTATTTTTATAATTTTTACGAACCACGTTCTGCACCATGTTGAGGTAGGATCACGAAAGATAAACTACTACTGTACTTTACAATTTTAATATCAACTTAAACACCTTTCGTATTTGAACATAAAACGTTACTCACATTTTTAAAAGGTTTAACAACTTAAAATAATTTGTTATCATACTCCGAATTTGGTCGAGCAGAACCAGAAATGAATTTTAAAGTTTTACAAAATTAAATAAAACATTCTTACAACTAACAAGTAAAAATAGGATTTCATATACACTAATTAATGCCAACTGGTTAAACATGATCAATTGATGACTAGCTTATTATTTTTATATATACCTGAAAAATTATTACAACCAAAACAACCATCATATTTGTATGATCGTTTGACTTTTCGCAATGACGTTCATAATTTAAATGTTCGATCTCGCAACTTGCTTCTTTTTTTTCCTTCAAATTTTTTTAAATTATCCTTTTTTTTTTTATTTTAATAATCTTTTTTTATTTTTCTCTTTTCAAATTTTTTTAATTCTAATTTTTTTTTCTCCTCTATTTTAAAAAAAAAAAAAAAATTAAAAAAAAAAAAAAAATTTTTTTTCTTTCTTTTTTTTATTTTTTAAATATTATAAATAAAAAAAAAAAAAATTTTTTTTTTTTTTTTAAATTTTTTTTTTTAAATTTTTTTTTTTTTTTTTTTTTTTACTTTTTATTTTAAAAAAAAAAATTTTATTTTTTTGTTTTTTTTTTTTTTTTTTTTTTTAAAACTATTTAACAAATTAAAATTTTAAATTATTTTTTAAAAAATTTATATATATTTTTCTTTTACTTTATATGACCAATAAACGATTATTATTATTATTATCATCAAACAACTGCGCTAGAGTATAATAAAATCCATATGCAAAGTTTGATAAGAATCGAATTGGTAGTTTTCTTGATACCTTATTCACATACAGACTGACAGTCGGCCATTTTTTTCTAATTCTAATTCGTTTACTAATTCGTCGAAAAGTGTTAACTTTTTGGTTTGGAAATCGTCGCATAAATCTTATTTATAAGATGTGGAATAACAACCTTACTTACAAAAAGGCCCTTTCACCGTATTTATATATGTCCAAAATTTATCCAAAACTCCAGGGTTATAGAAACTTCCTAGAATTTCAATTATAACGCTGATATCTATTAAGCGTAAAGTATATATAACTATTTCTTCTAACATATAAATAACAAATATTATTACTAATAGACGGACGTATTTATGACCGAACGTACGTTTGTCGGCTAAAATGTTTATTATACTTGGCGAGATTAAAAATCCACTTAGGATTAAACTGTTATTGCAAATTTTGATAAATTCATTTGATACAGTCAACAATTAACGTTATAAACGTGATTCTTTTTCTTTTAGGACCATCCACAATGACGATTAAATATCAGAATTAGTTGTATTATAATTTCAAACTTCAGAATGTTGTGGCATTAGGTACTTCTAGTTATAAATTTGGATCTGACAGATTCACCATCAAGTTTTAGTTTTAATGAAAAAACTTACCAACTCGTCTTTATAATAACAGGAAATATTTGACTAACAATATAACGCTGAGCATCTTAAAAAGCTCTAAGTGTCTCTTTAAATTTCAAGAGCATTAAAAGATTATTTTATACAACTTTAAATGTAACTTCTTCTCTTAAACACATTTATGTTAACGAGGCTTTCTAAAGCAGGCTTATATGCTTGAAAAACGCTTTATTGTTTAAAGTTAATCAAGAAATGTTAGTAAATCAGAAATCTTACTTTCGAAAAAGATACTGAAGAAAATTGTCGAATGTACAGTATAATACTAGACAAGTAGACTAATGTTCTACGAAAATCAATAGCAGTTAAACTTACCTTAACCTATTTTATTTACTAAGAATTATTAATTTGACCCTATTCTGTATTTCCTACAAGTTCAAATACAACGCTCATCGTGACCTCACTACTCAAGCCAGAACTCGTGTGGATTTGTGGAAATCTTAGTATTTTTCACTGGTAAAGAATATTGATTTATTTTCAATTTTCATAAGATAATCTACGTTCTTATTTTGCGTCGTCTATATGTACCTAAAGTAGTAAAAGTTCTTTCAATATTTTCTGATGAAAATCTTAACGCCCGTTCATCATAACACAATAATTTTAATATTGAATCACGCCTTCATTTTTTAAGGTTGGGCTCATTTTTCAAAAGGTAATTTTATGATTAATGATAAGAAAAATTGATAACTGTGTCACCGTATTTACTTAAACAAATTGATTTTTAATATACTTTCCGCTTTTTTTTACCTGAAATAATAACGGAGACCGCGGATTTTCTCGTTTAAAAAGTAAATATGAAACTTATTGTATTTCTTTTGTTAGAAGAGCTGAAAACGAATTTTAACAAAATTATATACCCTTAAAACATAAAAGTTTTAGATAACATTATATAGCTTTTTACCATTTCTGTAATTACACCGAATACAGTATCAGAGTGATGAAGTTTTATACCCAAATCGTATAAACCAAAAAGTTACGACTTTGTTTTTAAACAAAAAAAGATAATTATTTGTGCTTAACCAATTCTAAATTGCTTTTAAATTATTAACCATATTGAATTGTTATAATCATAATAATTAACTCGTCATTTTGTTGTTAGATCAATGCTTGTACTTGCATAATTATCTTAGTATCCCTTCTTTTTATATTATGAAACTAACTATAGTGAACTTTTTTGTTTTTGACATTTCTTTTCTTTCTTTATTTACTTGCATTATTTAGTTCAGTGCCATTCTCAAAAATTGTTTAATGTGTAACGAAATGCAGCAAAAACGTTTTGTAAACGTATCTATTTTTTACTTAACTGTAATACTAACGTTACTGAATGACGGAAGTTTAAGACTTACTTCTTCTTCTTTAGCCTTCATCATCCAGTTTTGGACGCAGACCTCTATCTCTATCGTTATCTGTTTTGTGCTGCTGTTTTCCAGTGTAGACCTGGTTGCTCTACCTCATTTGTGGTCTTCCCCGGTTTTGGTGTCTTAGATATGGTCTCCAGTATCGAATGAATTATTCCATTTGCCATCTTGGTATCTAATGACACGACCTGCTAAGCCCCACTTCATCTTGCCGATGTTTTGGAAAACATCTTCTAATTTAGTTTTACTGCGGATCCATGTAATTTCTCTTCTAATCAGTGAACCTTACACCAAGGATGGATCTTTTCATGGCTTTCTGTGTTTTTGCTATTCTGTCCATATTCTTCTTTATGAGAGTCCAGGTTTGTCAACCGTACGTTAGTATTGGTATAACACATTTGTTGAATACTCTGCTCTTCATATACTGTAGTATTTTGGGGTTTTTGAGTATCGATGTTAGTTTCCGCATGTTGGATTGCTTTGTTTAGTATCAGAACCTGCCCCTTGTAAATATATTTGATGACTTTTTTTAATTTGTGTCCATGGGCTTGTATGTTTCCTAATTTCATCGGTATTAAATAAATAAATAAAGGTCTTTGTTGCAAAAAAACAATTCTCATAGAATTTTTAAAAACTGAATTATAAGCAGTTTAATGGCAGATGCTGATCTGCTTATTGTTCTTCCACTCAACCTTCTTATAAATGTCTATTAAATCCTTGGTAAAAGAAAATTATATTTTATTGATGTTCTGTAATGAATAAGAAACTAAACTAAACATTTGATAACAGTTTATTGACGATGAATTATTTGAACTTTAATACTTTATGTGGTCGGATGTACTGTAATTTTGCGCAATCCAGCTTGTTCCACTGGTTGGTGCCTGTCATTTTGTGTATCAGTCTATTGTTTATGATTTGTAGGAAAAGCTTATAGATCTGAGACAGAATTGAGATGAGTCGATAGTTTTTCTGTCAGTTTTATTTCTTTTGGGAAATTGTCTTTATGTAGGTATTTATTGAACATTCCTGTTAGGGTTGCCGGGATGATATCTTTTCCTTCTTTTAACATTTTTGCAAGTATTTCATCCGCACTAGGCCTTGTTATACTCTAGTTCTCTTATGACTTTTTCTATTTCATATGGTTCTATATTTGGTATTTATCTGATCTTATATTTTGTATTTTTTCTTTCTTTCTTCCGCACTTTTATCTGGGGTTATTTGGGATAAGTTTTCTATTATCTGTGTGATTTTATGTAAGTCGTATTCTTCTGTGCTTTGACGGACGTAGGCATTGAAAAGCTCTGTTCCTTTCGATAGTTTTTTTTTAACTAAATTTTTATAGTATTATGTAATGTCTTTTTTGACTATCTTTTTCATTGTTTTGTTCAGTTGTATATATTCTGTTGTTTTATTTTGTCGATGTCCAACAAGGTTTTTTCTTTCCTCTATTCGTTTCTTGGTGTCGTCGTTTATTTTACTTTTTAATTTTTTTCTGTTTGGCTACTTTTTGCCCAAATTTACATAATTAGTTTTGATTAGTTTTATATATTTCCGATGGCATTATCTATTGTATTGCTATTTATTTGTTTTTTTCCTCTTTTTGGGGTTTTTCTGAATACTTTTCCTCTCAGCCTTAGTTCACAGGCATTGATGCGTGTGGTCTTGTGTCTGTGTTGTTTCCTTCGTATTCTTTTGTCCAACTGTATCTTGGCTCTCAGCAGTATGCGATGATTGATTGATGTATGTGGAGACACTTTTTGGCAGATGATACCCAACGTCCATTTTCTTTGACTCCTTTTTTTTTAATCGGATAATCTTTTGCATCTACTATTTCTTTCACTATAACCATTGTTCTCCAGTTTATTTTCGCATTTTTCGTTTTGTTCCTACTCTTGCGTTGAAATCGCCTAGTTTTACCTATATTTTGCTGTTGTGTCATTTATTGCTGTTGGTGCATATGCGTGTTTTTTTTTTTTCTTCTCTTTCTCTTTTTCCTTCTCTCTCCTTTTTTCCTTTTCCTCTTTTTTTTTTTCCTTCCTCCTTTTCTGTTTCTTTTTCTTGTTCGTTTTATGAATTCAGATGTATGTGTTTGTTCCTCTTCTGAAATGCCAAGTATATCCCACTTCACCTTTCTCAACTCTTCTTTCAGTTCATATAAAGTTTCGTCTCTCGCCATAGCTTGTATATTATATTTCTTGTGAAAGTCGATCTTTTGCCTCTCTCAGAATTCTTTAGGCAGACGGATTTTCGGTGTGGGATTTTGGATGTTGGGTCTTACCCACCTGGGGTAGAATTCGTTTTTAAGGTCGACATTGTTAGAAGGTCTTGACGGTAACCGACCATGCTGACCAGGCTGATGAGTGGAGTTATGGATAGAAAGGGAGGGTTGTAAGTTAGGATTTTGAGGTAGATGCACACCAAGTGCTGCACGTAGGTAGAGTTGCCAAGCCCTGAAGTAGGTCTATTTGCTCTAGGGAGTGAGAGAAACTTATATCTTTAGATTTGATTTTGTTTCAAAAACTTTTCAAATTATATCTGCTAGATTAGCAGACAAGGAACTTATACATGAAGAAATGAATATCTTCCTCAATCAATACACGAGTTTTAAGAAAAGATAAAAATTTATCTAACCGCCTCACTACAGAAGAAATCGAAATAGAAAGACGCCTTAGTTGTTTAAATAAACGGGATTAATACAAAGATTTATCTCATACTTGGAAACTATTATTGACGTTACGTGATGGGAGAAGATCTTCAAATATTCAATAATTGGTTTAACCTAATATTAAGAAGGCAGTGACAACTCTTGCTACGCCAAAGATTTATGTGGAGTATTTTAGTTTAGATTTTATTTTTGGGTGAAACAAAAGAGAAAAGGAAAGTGCTGTTAATAGAAAGCTATTCTGGGTGTTTGACGTCTTTAAAGTTAGCAGTACTTAAAGAAGATCAACAATCTTGCGGGATTAGAAATTAAGTTTTTATTAATTTATAATGAAGTACCCCTAATTACCATTTAATTGCTGCATGACTTCTGGGGGTATTTAATGATCTGTTATCTTAAAAAAAACTTAGTCGACCAAGTATTTAAACACACTGTTAGAGTTTAATTAAAATGTCCAAATTGTTCCAAAAATTAAGTGCTATTTAAGTGTTTTAAGTTCACTACCTCAGATGCACTCAATAAACTTTTTGTTCTACTCTGCTACTTTTTCGCAGACTAAATGTTTGAAACGAACTTGGATAAATGAAATCGAACTTTACCACATTTATACAGTTAAGTGCTTCAAGATCACTATCTCAGAAACACTAAAAAAATTTTGTTTCCATATTAATAACTCAGTGATCTGCTATCTGATATTGTCAGATCAATTGTTAGAAAGCATCTTGGACAAATAAAATTGAACTTCAACACATCTATAGTTCACTATCTCAGAAACACTATTTCTAAATAACTCACTGATTTGCATTCTTTGGCAGACTAAATGTTAAAAAAAACTTTGGCAATTAAATCAGAATCTTAGGGTCTAGATTTAAGTGTATTTTAAGGTAGGCGCGCTGTTCTATCCACACACAGACGAAACGAATGGACCGTATTTTTGTTTGCCCTCCCATTAAATGAAATACTGTATCGCATACTGTTCGCAACAGACAAAAGTGCATTAACGGAAATACGAAATGTTGTGACCAAGGTACCAATAATGTACTGACAGCGCCATTCGGAATCGCGTATACTATGCGACATGTACTAGTGATTTTCCAAGTCGATAACAGAATGATAATGATTTGAAAGATTTGCCTCTAAGGAGAAATCTGAAGCAAGTATTTAGTTTACTATGAATGTAAAGACAATTGGGTTAAGTTAAGAAATAATAATTAAAGGGCACTCAGATTTCGCCAAACTAAAACTGGTCAGGCAGTAGATATGGCTACCAAAGCATGAAAAGGAATTAACCTTTCTAGTACGTACTTGATGGATGAAGAACCAGGTGAATCTTAATTTCCTAGCAAACCCTGGAAGTGAATGACAACAATCAGATTGAAGGACTTGCCAGCATTTCCGGTTCAATGGAAGTTGTCCACGTGGTGGATAAATCTCAGGAAACACATTAATTTATACTAACTTCTATGCGTTCCACGAGTCGTCGGAAATACCAGCGATTTTTATAGAAACACCGGCAATGGCATCTGTACTTCAAAATCAACTTGACAACTTCAAACATGAGATGTCATCAGATATTTTCCGCTTTCCATCATCTTCAAGATTTACAAACTGCCGTTCTACTCTCTACTCTACCACTGTGCATAACTCAAAAGAGAAATATGGAGAGATGAAAATTTAAAAATGCATAGACCTCGGCATAGAGGTAGTCTAGAAACAAAGAAAGTGATGCAATAAAGGAAAATGTTAGGGTGAGCTTTACATGATGAGTGATACGTAAATAAATCAAAGTAAAGAAGACAAACATTTGGTTAAAATCCAAACTAAGAAAATTGATCAAAATAATTTTCAAATGATATATTTATTGGTTAGTATCTAACCAAAATCTTAAATTTTGCCTACATTCATAATTCTAAAATTACAAAAATATTTGCAAATACATTATAGGCTATTAGAGATTACATAGCAAAGATGACTTTATATCAATATTCAAAATGATAGTTATTTTTGTAATACTAACATAATTCATTGTCTCGATGCGATAAAAGTGGAAGGACTATATGTTTCAAATTTAGTGAATAACCAAAAACCTTCTTTTTTAATATGTGAATGGTTGAAGTATATATACTAATGACATAGAAACACACAATTTGATAAAAATTAAACTGTTAACTTCTTCAAAAACTTAATAATGTGTTGCTCCACCACGATGTCTTGTGCACTCATTAACACGTCTGGGCATACTTCTAATGAGGTGATCGATTTCTTCTTGAGGTATCTCATCCCATGCTATCTGTAACTGATGCTGCAAAGCCGCTAGAGTTTGTGCAGGGTGAGGTAAATTGAGTAATCTTCTTCCCATAATATCCCAGACGTGCTCGATGGGCGAAAGATCGGGAGATCTTGGTGGCCAAGGCAACAAAGTAATTTGATTGGCCTCAAAATGAGCCAAAGAAACCCTAGCAACATGAGGTCGTGCGTTGTCTTGTTGGAATGTGCTGTTGGGGATGGTAACATAAGGTACAATATGGGGGTCTACGACCTCCTGGATGTAGCGCGCCGCGGTCATGTTACCTCTAATTGTAACATTTGTGCGTTTTGGATTGCATTGTAATTGCTGGATTGGGGTTTTTGAAAACAACGTCGTTGGGTTTTTGCATTTTGCAACGTTTTCTTATTAATTGTCCATATTATTTAGTTGTTTTTGTGAGGTTTTCGTAGTCTTTTTTTATTTTCTTCAATTAATTTTGTTTTATTGCTTTTCTGTACTTTGAAATAAATGTTTTCGCAATAGTGTGGTCAAGTTTTTCGTAACGCGCCTGAGGGGATCGTATGCAGTATTTTTATCGAATGGGTTCGCAAAACTCCAAGTAATAAATTTCTAATTTTGTTAGTAACAATACAACTAACGTAGTGAGATTTGTTGTTATTTGTTTGCGATAAGCGTGACAAATTATTTGGTACCCCTGGTGGGCGTGCACGTAACGATGTCTATCGCTATTAATTTTTCTTTATTAATAATTATAGTTATAATCTATTCTAATATGATGTAATGCTTTAAAATCGGCGAACTAAATGAGGTTACGGTTTCGTAATATAGTTATGTTTTATCTGTTGTAAAAAAAATTGTTGCGATCTAGATTGCGTAGAAAATTAATTATCTTTATCGCTCTTCGGCCCATCATTACGATATGAAAATTGAACTTGATGTTTGTGCGGCAAAATAACTGAATTAGAAGGTTTAGTTAACGAATTTGTTACAACCCATCTCCTCCATCTTTTCTAGACTTACCTCGGTTGTGCATTTGTTTGGTAGATTAGATAGATTAAAACCTGAAGAATTTTCAAAAACAGCATAGCATGTTTTGTTTCCTTGTTACTTAGACTTAATTGACACAATTGGAAATTCTTTTGATAAAATATGCAATCTTATCCGGTTAGTACGGTAGACAATCAATTAGTGAAAATCAAAACGAGTCATCTGATGGAAATATTCCGGGTGCTAGTTCTACTAGAATTGGCGCGCGTGTGTCTTTGTGGTCCAAATCAAAATTTAAATGAATGTAATCCTAATCATGATTCTTTAAATAGTCGAATGCCTGAGGATGATTTTCATACTCAGCGTCGTATCCAAACGTTGCAACAAGAATTAGACAGACTTCATCTTAGCAGTAAAATTAATAGTGAAGTATTTATTCTAAATCTAGACAATTCCAGTTTGTAAATGGGGACTTACATTTTCGGGAGATACTACTTTTTGGTATAAATTCGTTCTTACAGCGTGTCGAAGGTTGCGTTTGCTAGACATGTTTCTAAACAGCAATTGTTTGATGTGCTGTAGATTTATTTTCTGGGCAAGGTTTAATTTGGTTTCGAGCTGTAAAATCTCGCATCAGTAACTGGGACGCTTAGTTGCAAATTAGGTACGATTTTCTTCCGAGTAACTTTGACGAAGAACTTTGGGACGAAATGGTAAGAGACGCAAACAAGGGCAAGACGAAAAACCATCAATTTTTATAGCTTCTATGCTTAATCTATTTGAACGATTAATTGATCGACCTTCCGAACCAAAACAAGTCATCTATATTACGCGAAATTTACAACCTTATTACGCTACTCAGTTATCTTTGGTAGATGTTAACGATATTGATCATTTACAAAAACTTTGTAAGCGACTTGAGGAAACTCGATTACAAAACGTACGCTATCGCCTAATCATAAACCTGAGCAATCTTTTAAATTAGAACCGGACCTCATGTACAACCCCAGTCACACAAAAATCAAATCGCACTCTTCTTGTACAAATAAAATTCCACCAACCGGAAATAGGGCTAACCCTAATACACATTTGTTTTAACTGTCGTAAAACAGGCCATTCTTTTCATACTTGTTCTCAAAAGTTTGAAATTTTTGCTTTGTTTGTGGACATGCGGATTCTTATTACTCCAACTGCCCAAAATGTCAGAAAAAACTAGTATTACGGAAGTTTAGTTTCAGCCGATCACTTCCGTCGTTTATTAATTCTAAGGCTGAAGACACTTCTTGGAGTTCTTGGTTAAAAACTGTAAAGTTTTTACAAAACCTACGTTGTTGCGTCGAGTTTTATTCATAAAAACAAAGACAATCGATCCTTACATTTGTTTAAGTATAGGGGTGAAAAATAGAAGCTCTTTTCGATACAGGCGCAAATAAAAGTATTTTGGGTGCAAATGGTTGTTTTCTTATAAAGAAATACAATTAACTTTGTCAATCCTTCTTCTGAATATTCATTAACTACTGCAGATGGAAAACTACAAAACATTTTAGGGATAGTAGACTACAATTACTATCGATGGTGTTTGTAAAATTATATCCGTGATAGTTTCCGACAGCATTGAAACTACGTTAATTTTAGGAGCAGACGTTCTATATACATTTGGAATAAAACAAATTTTTCTAAAGATTACTTTCAAAGTTTCACAAATTTCTAATTCACCAAAAGTTCAAAGTTATTCAGAACTGAATTTTAAGCAAAAACAAATTCTAGATTCTGTCACGCAAAAATTTAAAGAATTAGCTGGTCCTGTCTTAGGTCGTACTAGTCAAGTAATGCATTTTATTGACGTAGGAGACGCAAAACCTATTAAACAGCGTTATTTTCCTTTGTCGCCTGCAATGCAAATTCACGCAGATTCGAGTTAAATAAAATGATAGAAATGGGAATTGTCCGTCCATCTACTTCTCCTTGGAGTTCCCCTATGATTTTAGTAAAAAAAAGATAGTAGTTATCGATTGTGTTTTGATGGCAGAAAAATTAAATATTCTTACTAAAAAGACGCGTATCCACTTCCCATGTTGAACAGCATTTTAGACAAGCTTCGCGATGCTCGTTATTTATCCTCGATTGATTTAAAACAAGCATTTTATCAAGTGCCTCTTCATCCCCGATTCGTGTGAAAAAGACAGCATTTACTGTTCCCCAAACGTGGTCTATTTGAGTATACGGTTATGCCATTTGGTATAGCAAATGCTCCAGCTACTCAACAAAGATTAATGGATTCCTTATTTGGCTCTTTAATTGGTGAAAATTTGTTTTGTTATTTAGATGACATAATTTTAGTTTCATCTGATTTTGATGAACATATTAATTCGTTAAACGCAATTTACGATCGATTAAAAAATAGTGGTTTGACTATAAATTATGAAAATGCGAGTTCTGCAAACCTAGTCTTTTATATTTAGGTTTTGTAGTCGACAAATATGGACTTCGGACAGACCCGAAAAAGTAAAAGCAATTACAGACTTTCCCTAGACCCAAAACTACTAAAGAACTAAAACGTTTCTTAGGAATGGCTGGTTGGTACAGACGGTTTGTTGACAACTTTGCCACAGTTTCCGCTCCTCTTACTGATTTAACTAAAGGCAGACAAAAGTAAAAATATTAGTTGGAATAAAGATGCAGAAAATGCTTTCAATTGCTTAAAATCTCAACTTTCTACCGCTCCTATTTTAAGTAGTCCAAATTTCAGTCAACCGTTTAATTTACAATGCGACGCCTCAAATTATGGCGTAACTTGCGTTTTAACTCAAGGCGAAGAAGAACATGAACAGTAATTGCTTACGCTTCAAGGACCTAAATAAAGCCGAAGAAACTATTCAGTGACGGAGAAATGTTTAGCTGTATTATTCGGTGTTGAGAAGTTTAGATGTTACATTGAAGGAACAGATTTTTTGTCACAACCGATCACTACTCATTGCTTTGGTTAACTAAGATGAAGGAACCGACAGGAAGATTAGCTAGGTGGAGTGTAAAATGTCTCAATACAATTTCACTATAAGACATAGAAAAGGAAAAGAAAATATTGTACCAGACACTTTATCTAGAGCACCTTTAGAAATTGCCAATCTTAATTTAGATAATTTTGAATTTGACCGTTTTATTTGAAAATGTTGGAAAATATAAGAAACCATCCTCAAAAATATCCAGATTGGCGATGTGAAGATGAATCTGTCTATAAATATGTTCCAAATCGTCACAACCTCATTTCTAACCTTATTGAATGGAAACAGTTAGTACCTAAATCGAAACGCGAAGATCTTATGCGTCAAGCACGACGAACCTACTTCAGCACATTTAGGTACTTATAAAACTTTCACAAAACTGTGTGAAAAGTATTACTGGCCTAAAATGAGAACTGATGTTGGGCGATATGTTAGAGTTGCCAGTATGTGGTGCAAGCAAAGCATCTCAATTCTCGCGTTGTGGTTTTATGGGAAAAGAAAAAAAGGTTTCATATCCGTTTCAGTGTATTTCAGTAGACATTATGGGTCCTTTTCCACGTTCTAAGCAAGGCAATACTTCGTTAATAGTAATGTGTGATTGGTTGACTAAATTTGTTTTAGTTCGTGCTGTACGTAAGGCAACTGCCAAAGCAATAGTTAATTTTCTAGAAATGATATTTTCCTGATATTTGGTGTGCCTCAAATTTGCATGGTAGATAATGGTCCACAATTTACCAGTTCACAATTCAAAAATTAATGAAAACCTATGAAATTTCACATGTGTGGTACAACGCTGTTTATCATCCCCAAGTTAACTTTGTAGAACGGGTTAACCGGTTATTGGTACTGCTATCCGATCGTATGTTAAAGAACACCACAATACTTGGGATAATGAAATTTATAAAATCGCGCTGCATTAAGAAATGCGGTTCACGAGGTAACCGGTTTACGCCGTCGTTTCTTAATTATGGGCGAACCGTTCCAATTTCGGGTGAATATTATGGTCGCCTCAAAAACTTTCGTGAGATCAATTAAAATTGAATAATCGTGAAAATTAGTACACGATATGATAATTTATCTTTAATTTATCGTGACGTAGTTCAGCGGTTACGCTAGCTTATGAAAAAATGCTAAACTTATAACCTACGAAACGTCCTCTTAGTTTTCAAAAGGTGATTTTTGTGTGGAGGAGAATTTCACTGTTTCTGATGCTTCTCGGCATTTTGCTCGTAATTGCCCCGAATCATCAAAGCTTAAAAAAGTTACTGGACCGGTAACTTACGATTAGTTACTGAAGATGGAAATTTTTAGGAATTGTCATATTAAGACTTGAAACCTGTAAGTAATGAACGTAATACGATTGGTTGAATGAATGTGATACGAATGATGACTGTATGCTATTTTGTCTTTATTTAATGTTGTTGGTTGAAAGAAATGTTGATTACTTAATTTCTATAATTTCAGTTTAGAACAGAACAACTTATTTGTTTTCAATTTTTGATAAATTTATGATTGGGGGTCTTACTCTCGGCAGGGGTGTTAACGAATTTGTGCGTTTATGGATTAGCAATTGATAAATTGCTGAGTGGGGATCATTTTGAAAACGAAACCGTCGTTGACGGATTATATTGCATTTATTCGCAACAGTTTTCTTAATATCAAATTGTCCATAATATCAATTTAAGTTGTTTTGTGAGGATTATTACTTAACCGTAAGTCTTTTATTTTAATTTTTCTTCAATTAATATTTGTTTTATTGTAGCTTTTACTGTAGATTTGAAATAAATGTATTTCGCAAATCTACGTGTGGTCAAGTTATTTCGTAACACGCCTGAGGACGCGATAACCCGTATCAGCGAGTACACAATTTCATTATCGAATGGGATTCGCAAGACTCCAAGTAATCAAAATTTCACTAATTTTTGTTAGTAACAATACAACTAACGTAAGTGAGATTATTATTTTGTTAATTTGTTTAGCATAAAGCGTGACATAATGAAGACCAAAGGTGACCTACTTCTAATAGCAATAGCTCCCCCATACCATAACTCCAACTGTGTGGTGCACATGCCTATTCACAGAAAATTGGGGATCTTGTCTTTCACCTCGCCGTTTTCTCACCCTTGCACGACCGTCATGCATACTCAAACAGAATCTGGATTCATCACTAAAGACAATTGAATTCCATTCTTGGTCCCAATTTGCCCGTTCTCTACACCACGCTAGACGATAACGTCGATGCTCTGGAGTCAGTGTTAGCACAAAAGGGGACGGTATGAAAAGAGCCCAAAGGTTCTTATCCGTCTATAAACGGTTCGCATCTCAATCGGTCTTCCATGTTCTTCAAACCACTGGTTCGCAATCGCCCGTGTAGAAGAGAAGCGGTCCCGTAAAACCAATAGTCTAAGACGGCGATCTTCGCGTTCTGTGGTTCTTCGACGACGTCCTGTACCTCTCGCTCTTCGTGTACGGCCCTCTTGGTTCCATGCCCGAACACAGACTGCCACAGTGTTTAAACTCCGTTGCGTTCTAGCGGCTATATCTCTCATAGACAAACCAGCCTCACGCAATCCCACAATTCTACCCCTATCAAACTCGCTTAATTGCCGAAAATTATGGCGTCTTCGCACTGGAGGCTTTGTGATTGAATTAAAGAAGCTCTTTGAAATGCAATTTAAATCCTTAAATGACAACTGTACTTAAAAATGCTTAATTCATTGTTTTAGGGCTACTTAATCGTAAGTGTTTTTGAATGAGGTTAACAAAACAACCGCTAGAGCAATATGGCTGAAAAACTGATCGTTTTCTATCTTAATATAAACAAATATATTCCCAAAAAAAATTTACAAAATATTCATTATTACTGTGTGTTCTTCTTTCTATGTCACTTAGTATATTTTGCATAAAATTTATATGTAAGCACGGTTTTAAATTTATTAATTTCCAAAATTTCCAATTTGCAATAATTGTTGCTTAAATAAAAATTAAACGCCTTTAATGTATTCCACTATTATTCTGAAGTTAATGAATAAACTACTTCGTGTAAGGCGTAATTTCTCAGCAATTTTAATCTCACAAACAACGTTGCAAGTGCATTATGTAATTTGATATTTCCAGTATAATTGCATTATGAACTTGTACGATCTACTGTAACTTCGTTTGATACAGACTGAATCAGACAAATTATGACGTAATTTTTTTAGAGTTAGATATTAACTTATCTAAACTTATTTACATCTTGTAAGAAAGATTGAAAAATTTTTTTTTTTTTTTTTTTTTTTTTTTTTTTTTTTTTTTTTTTTTTTTTTTTTTTTTTTTTTTTTTTTTTTTTTTTTTTTCTTTTTTTTTTTTTTTTTTTTTTTTTTTTTTTTTTTTTTTTTTTTTTAATTTTTTCTCTTTTTTTTTTTTTTTTTTTTAATTACGTTGAGATGGTTCTTCATATCAAATCAAATTTATTTTTATATTCAGTCAATTTTGAAGAAAATAAAGTTGTGTGCGGAATATTATTTATTTTTTTTTTTTTTTTTTTTTTTTTTTTTTTTTTTTTTTTTTTTTATTGAATCGTTTTCAGTTCAAATTTTTTTTATAGTTCTATCGTATTCACGAATGCTCAAAATACAAATGCAACATGTCACGATTTTCCTATTAATTATAATAATAACAACGTATTAGTATTGAATGCAAAAAACCTTCTTAATTAGATTTAACACGTACGCTGTTACTTTACAAACCCCAAAATGTGCATGTTTAAGCGACAGTAACAAATATTTCTCCTTTAGAATGTATTGCAATTTATTTGCAAATGGTTTGACATTTTCTATGGGGCAATTTTCTTGTGTCGTTTAGGATTTTGCGAGCATACATAAAATAGCGCGACCTAAAAGGATAGCTTTGTGTTGAATTTTTTTAAATTTAAATGGCGTGTGTTACTTAAAGTTGAAATAAGTCTACTATGAATTGTAAATTTTGCAATTTGAAATGCAAGAGAAGTTACTACATATACATATGTAGATAAAAACGTTTTTTCGTTTTGTGTATAAATTTTTGTTCACACGAGCTCTAATTAAGATTGAATTAGTATACGAACTTTTTTCAATAGATTATTAGACTTACTAGTTTATTTTTTATATTTGAATAAAATCGGCAAAGCATGCAGAATTTGCACTTTACAGAAACACATTTTTAATCTCATTTTATTTCATTTTTATTCTACAGTGTGGCTCAAAAGCCTGGAATAATAAGTGTAAACTATGGAAAATATAAAAAACAGTTTTAATAAAAGTTGTCTGGTAACTTACTTTAAATTTTACGGTGGCATTGCCAACTTTGAAAAAAACTTTAGATGCCCCTAAGGGAGCCAGCTTTTTTTAATTGTAACTCCATTTTGACCAATTTTTTTTTATATTTTCTATATTTTAAAAGTTACACTTATTACTCAAAAGTTTTGAGCCTACCGTATTTTACAACACGTCCTCAATATTTTGAACTTCTTAAAGCTACTCCTGATTGAACTCACTAAGCTTACGTATTATTTAATGTGAAGTATGTTAGATTGAAAAAAAAATAGTATTATACAGTAGAAAAACTTAGAAATCTGTTTGTATCAGTGCCCAGTGGCAATTGGAAAGTAACGAACAGCATCTCCATTTACGTATGTTTCCTTCCTAGTCCATCAGTGTAGGATTGAATTCCGACGAAAGAAATAAACTGTGGGGTTTTGTCTATAGATTACGATTATTTGACTTCATAAATCTCTTTTACGTGTTATTTTATGCCTAGTCGTTAGACATTTAAACGTTGATGTCGGAATTACATTGAGTAGAATTCGTTTCTTAATTATTGGCTTTGGTGGTCGGGCCACTTGCTTTTTCGTGATTACGACAGGTGAAATACTTTCTTTTATTAAGTAAAATCCTTGAATTATTTAATTAATTGTACGGTGACGAGTTCTTTTATTATTTACAAGTTGTAACAAGAATATCTGTATTATGCACACTGTCGAATACCGTAAGTGAAAGGAAATTTTTTCTTATCTATGCAAGCGTCATTTTGGTATTCTTTTTAGAATTACTATCGTAGGGACCAACACGTGAATAACTGGAGTCAAAACTAGTCTATGAGTTGCGTTTCATTCTTTACTTGTACTGCTGGTGTTACCTATCACAGCCCTTTGTTCTACGAAATAGGATTTATTGTGATTTTCTCTACAAAGTCTACTGTACCTATCACAGCAGGCAGCCTTCCACTTCGACTTCCTTCTTCCTGCATCCGTATCAATTGAAAATTTATCTGAAGCACCTATCGTTCCTGCACATCAAGTAAAACAATTGTACACCTAAAAACCTTAGTTTTAGTTAGTTAGTTTTGAAACCTCCATTATTGAAATTGCATATGTTTTAGAAACCAATCAGTTTAATGCGTTACTAATTGATAGTGAGCGCCTTTTGTTATAAACTTTGTCATCGCGAAGCCTCTCGAACAAAACGGTTTCACTTATGTTTGCGCTTATACTTCGATATTAGTTTAAATCACTTTCACGGTTTAGTATCTATAATTAGGGAATCAACGTAACTGGTTTGGAATTAAATTCGTATTAGAATAAGTAGGGTGCTTACTATCGAAACGTGTTCGGCGTTGACCGTAGTACTTTCTTTGTGTTGGGGAAAACCGCAATAGAGCTGTCCGATAATTTTAGAGTCAATTTATCTGTGATACGTAATTTATTTGCTAATTGTCTTATTGTTACTTGCATAAGTGGCAAAACAAGCTCTATATCGCTAAATTATATGTTTTTCGTTATTAGTTTGTTTCTTTGTGTTTCTATTGCTTAGGACTGATAACTACAACCCTTTTATCTTAAAACATCTTTTCTACTACACGGTACTAAAATTCGCTCACGAGCCCTCACCGACAGTAGCTATCGGGTGGTGCTTCCAAGCGACGAAAAATTTCTTTTAAAATAAATTTTCGACAATAACAAACTGTACAAAAGCTAGTAAGGACAAGTAATGACAGTATATAGACAAAAACTTGGGATATAAGCGTGTATAATTATAAACTGGTAATGTATTTAATCCGCGAGCAGAAAAGAAAAACCCCACAGGAGCAATACATTATTTATTCGTTTTGATTGTAATTTTACCTGTAAGTAAATTGTCGCCTTAGGTTAAAAGGTATTAAACTAATTGATTTCTAGTTTTTTAATCGCTTCCCCAGCATTTGATTACTAACATAACAAACAATTTTTCTGCCTTCCTTTGTCCATAATTATACCGAGTCCAATATCAGTCGCCCGAGGCAAATGCCTCTCATGCTTTGTACTTTACAAGTCACAGGATATGACCATCATGTGACACTAATTCTTTTAACACCATCTCCAAGAATATTAAATTAAGTACACAAAAAAAATTATAGGAAAAAGTTGGAAATTTTACTATCTAGAACTTTTATTTTAATTATTCTTTTCTAAAATGCAATTTTATTTTTCTTCTTGTTTGAAATCCAGTCCTAGAAAGTGTTCAAGTGGATGAACGCGCGTTGGTCTTGAACAAACAGGTGATGGTTGACCGCTTAATCCCGTCTTAAAGATTATGCTTTTTTAAAACACTTAGGTCTAATTATCCTATGGTTTGCTTTTCAACTTTTTTATCAAAAATTTGCATCACCTTTCTATAAGCTCTTAAACGTTTGTTTTATTTTTTGACCTAAATGTTTTATGGCGCTGCAGATTTTCTATACCATTTTAAACGTTTGTTAGTATTAGGACGATGTAAAAGTAAAGTAAACAACTTGACAACCAAGCCAGAGTCTGATTATGAAAGTGAGCGAAACGCTGGCAACTTTGGTTACCACTTTGACCCAGACCAACCTCACCGGAAAATGTGTTTTTTGTTTCAAAAATGGCTGCGGTCGTGAAAGCTTCAAATCTAACATTTAATAAATTGTTTTGACAAAAACTTATACAAATTATTTAGAAAAAAAATGTTTGTGAAAAAGAAAATGGCTTAACGCCATTTTTAAAAGTTGTTTAAAATGTTTGGAAAATTTTTAAATTTTAAATAATCTTTTTCGTATTATTAATTCTAGTTCAAAGGAGGCCTGCGCTCTTTTCCACAGAACCCACTGCCCACTTTGTCGTTATTATTAATTCTGGTTTACCAAAATTAGACCATCGTTTTAAATTTCATAAGAGAAAGGTTAAAAGTAACTTTTCTTTAACAGTTTTTTTATATCAATAATATTTTATCAAGATATTGTTATGTTGTTTAATTATTTTTATTGTTGATCAAAAAAGTTTTTTTAGTAAGAAAGTTGTGTATAGTTAAATGTCGACCTTAGGGTAGAACATTGTTTTGTTTTATTTTACTTTACCAACTCTATCTCGTCGGAAAATGCAAAAACTACATTTTGTACCGTTGTATACTCCTCTTTTTATGCCATAAGTGTTCGTCTTAGTTTGACTCGCTGTTACCGGGGTATCCTATTTTCGATGCAATTGGGGGTTCAGGTATTTTGTGAATTGATAGGGAAATCCGTGATTGGGATCCCTTGGCGATTTTGAGATAATTCAATGGTTGGAACACACTTTGTATCTCGACTCGTTTGGGAGTCATTAGTGTTTGTGTTTTATGTAGTTTTCTTTAAAGCTTATAACTTTTTGTTTTTGGATTTTTGTATTTTACACAAAACATTTTTTTATGCATTGTTTATTGCTAATTCAATAGCGCAAATTTATTCTAGTTTATTGCTTTCGATTAGACCAAGCATTTATTTTTTTAATGGAAACATATTGGCTATGATTCCATTGATTAAATTTTTGCTTTCTGAAATATATGGTTTATATATTTATCTAGTAAATAAGGGAATTATAAACTATTTTTTTTTTGAAAAACCCTTTTGATCAAGGTCACATATGAACTTTTGTTTCTGCGCGCTTCGTTTCTAGTTTTTGCACTTCCCAGTTATTTCTTATAAATAATGACCGAAACATACATAGATGTGGTTATATTTAATGTTTCAAGGCTTTGCTTAAAATAATAATTATTATTGAGGCAATAACTTTTTGCCTTTGTTATAAAGCAGCTCCGTGGTGTCAACAACGGCTCTGCACAGTAAACAAAGTTCCTGTGGCTGGTCAAACGTATCAAAATAAATCGTTTATAATTTTGCTTGCGAATAATATTTAAACCATATTTTTCAGAAAGATTAAAAAAATCTCTATCAATGGAGTTGTGGGTTCGCGCGCGCCCCATTTAAAAAAATGCATAATGAGTCTGTAACTTGAAAACGGGTAAGTTAGAATAAATTTCGAGTACACCATTGCATATAAAAAATGCACAAAAATGTTTTGGTTAAAAAAAAATATCCACAAACAAAAAGATTATGAAGCTTAAAAAAAAACGACGCAAACGCAAACCTTCACTAGTTCTCCAAGGTCGAGTATCGAAGTGCTGTTTTAATCGTAACGTCCCGACTACGGTTTATCTCTATCAATTTGCGAAATACCTGAAACCCCCAATTACATCGAAAAGGGACACCTTGTATGCAAATATGATATCTCAAAAACCATTAGTTTTTGAAACTAGTAGTTTATTGTAATAGCACACGTTGATTAGTTTTTAGGAATAAACTGTACATATTCAAAATTTAACGTTTTCAAAATATTACTTATACTAAATTTTTGATCAAATAAAAGTAGTTCAATTATTATGAACAAGTTTTCTTAAACAATTTATTGTTCAATAATGTTGATACTAATTATGACCAAAAGTTTTGTAAACAAAGATTGCTGAAAATTACTATACTTACATCTTTAATAATAATAATAATAATAATAAAAACAATTTTTACAGCAAAAACTATGTTATCCAACAGTTTCAGAAGTTTGGGTTACCCTTTATAACGTAATGCGTTTACGTAACAATTTTATTGGAGATATTATAAAAAAGATGGAAGATTATGACGACCGTTTCCAATCCGAAATCTTTACCTCATACTTTCTTACTTTTTTTTCGCATGGCGTTCTAATGAAGCAAAAAGTGTCGGTCACAAGACCGACCGGCCATTCGTCTGCCCGTATGTAGCACGTAGCAAGAAAATAAATGTTTCATTTTTATTGAAATTGGTACATATAATATCGTAAGGTTTGATTATACGTAGAATTTTTAAAATGTGTTGTATTATGTAGAATTTTTCAAACATTTAATTATTTTTTGATATACAGGGTGTTTCAGTAGTCATCGGACTTCCTGGAATTTCTGAATTCATCAATATGAATTCGGTATATGGTCCCTATTTTGCCATATCTGCATTCTATATTAAATTTTTGATGACCAATATTATCAAGCTTTGTTATAGTTTTACATATACTGGGTGTTGTAGCCCGATGGTTTCGCTCTGAATTCATACATGAAATTTGATATTGGCCATAATCGACTACTAAATTTTTTTAAATGGCGTATTTTCGGATATCAGGAATTGCGCTATCTTTGTTTTTAAATGGAACTCCTATTTTGACATATTGAATTCACATTAAATAATGTTATGATCGAAAACATATTGTCAAACTGTATATAGTTTTACTATATGTACCATTTTCGAAATTAGGTTTGGGGCCTTCTTAAGAATTCTACTTTTGAACCATTGAATTAATAGATAATAAAATTTTAAGTTTTGTCGTCAACCGCGAAAAATCTGAAGGACAGAAAGTTTCGTCAAATAATCGTGTTTATAAAACATCTCTTGACAATTTCAAAAAAACGACAAAAATATACTGAGTGTGCAAATAAAACTGGACTGGGTCTTGGAATTTTCTATACAATTGGTATTTTTTTGACAATGTTCACTGATCAATATTTAGGTTAGAATTTAATAAGCTTTTATGCGCTGTCAGATCTTAAAAGCCTTTAAAATGGCTACTGTAGGCCAAATTTACGTATAATTAGATGATTTTTCCTTGAGTTATAGGTTAATATAGTTTATCGTTTAATTGATTAATTAATAATTAATGTGAACTGTGGCAGTAAGGAATCGTACGTGTTAGTTTTAGATCCCCTGTTATTTGTAATTTTAAACATAATTGAGTTGAATACTCTTTCAGATTAATAACTAACTAATTAAAACAACCACTAAAATACAAAAATCCAATTATTCATAAAAATTTTTTGCCCCTAGCCTTTTGGCAACTTTATCTAATGTATTAGAACATTATTTCTATCAATATTAGTTATATTTATCTGTTTTATGCCACGACGCCATGTGTTATTTGTTGTGCTTTGTTAACCGCAAAATAATTAACTAATTTATTCCGCCGTTCAACCCAGTATTTATTTGAGCCTTGCTATGTGTCTTGTTGCATAAAGTAATTTGTTAGCAAAAAAGTATAGTTGAAATTTAAATTTTACTAATCAGGGCAACTGTGACAATGGTGTTCAATTATTTAAGTGTTAAATTTCCTATCTCGGCAATATTGTTTAGGTAAAAAATTGTTAGAATAGTCTCGTGTGGACTATATTGGAAACAAGTCTTATAAATTGCGGAAGTAGTTTTGAAATTTTGAGTAAGGCAGTTTCTCGATGATTACAATAAATTGTTTAAATAATACTTGTGTAAATAACTCTATTTATTATGTCATATAACAAAAGTTCTAAAATGCAGCGCATAATGGAATACCAAGCGAATAGTAGATTATGTAACAAGGTAAAAAAAATTTGTGAGTAGATAATTTTTGATGCATTTTCTTCTAATCGTGCCTGATTACTAAATAATTCCTCTTAAGGTTCCTTGAAGTAGATAGGTTGAAGTTAAAACTCTGTCTTATGTGAGCTTTTTCAGGCTTTGTGAAATTAGGAGTGGAAGCCCATCTAATTTTTTAATAAAATGTAATTTATCTTGGAGTGACTTCCATTCCCTAATTTCAAAGCGCCCGATAAAAACTACATAATATTATTATTTAATTTATTCCTCCAATCAAAAGAATACTTATTCATCTAAACTAGATTTTGGAGAATTTAACTCAATCGATTCATTCATTTAATTTTTAAAATTTAATAAATTCTTGTCTCAAAATTTAGGATGATGCATTCAAGTGCATTAAAACTGACAGTTTAGAAAGTCAAGTCACTCTAATTATTTCCGTTAAGCATATAATTATGGAATACTTATTCGGTAACTTGTTTTAGAATGAAAATCCATGCAAAACCTATAAGAAGCGAAAATTTTTTTTATTCTATTACAAAAATGATTTGTAAATTAATGCATTCACTAATGAATAAGACTTAGACATACACTTTAAAATTATTTTGTAACATAACTGATCATATGATCCAATAATAATAAACATACGTATAAATAGAAACAACTTTTATTTGATATTTTTATTTATTTTATTTTTAAAATATAACATAAAATTAAACAATTAAAATGTAATCAAATCGTCGAGGAAATATAAAAAAATAAAGGTTATAGTTCAATACTTCTGCAAACGAAGTTTGCATTGATTTAATTTTATGTAAACCTCTCAGTAATTACCTATAATACAGCAAAATGAATGAAACAAAAGTTGTTACTCTGTGACGCATCAGCTGTTTACTCACCTTGTTCGATATAACAAATGAATTTGTCATGGGGGTTGTAAATCACTACGGTTTTATACACTCTAAAGTATTATTTAGTTATTCAAATTACTAAAATCCATTGGAACGCATAATTTGTTAAAACAATTCAACTTTCATATCATTCCCTTTTAATTAAAAAAAAATATTGGGTTTATTTTCTAAACGAATCTCGCCACATATTCATTACGAATAACAACGATTCAATTAGATTCACTGTAATAAAAAAACATAATCAATTAAATTATTTATCATATTACATTAAAAAGGGTAAAACGAATTTTTAATTTAAATGTTGATTGAATTCCTTTATGTGTTAATGATATTAATGAATATCATAACGATTGAGTTTCCTAATTATATGTTGGTATTTTGCCTAATTAAAAAAGAATTCATTTGTTTTTTATGAAAGGGCTGAATTTGAATAACGATTCTACAGTTTCTGAAGATCAATACTTAGGCCGATTTATACGAAGGTGGTTATTGGTTACATTAGCAGCTATACCTACAGTGTGTCCCAAATTGAACAGGTTTTTAAAATTTTTTTCATAACTTTCACGATAACTGAAATCTTGAATTTTTGGGAACAGAGTTTTTCAGAATTCAGCAATTTTAGATGCTCAGCAGAATCTGAACTACCATAACAAAACTTTACAGGGTGGGCAAATAATTAAAGTAGCTAAGAGAAAATGCTGGAAATTATTTTCGAGTTTATAAAATGGTGCAGTTGCTCTCTTGAAATTTAAAACCCGTTTTCAAAATTTTTTTTATATTAACGACAAAGTGTTGTCAAAGTGTGTTTCAAAGCTGAAAGGTAAATTTAAATTTTTTTGTTAAATGATTTTTCCTCTATCTCCGAAGGGAAAGTGGTGGAGGGTGTTGGAATATTTTCTGAAATAAATGTCGGTAACTACAAAAAGTTAACGTATTTTTAATAAACTTGCTGTCGTTAAAAAGGACTTTTCGTAGGATATCAATCGTGCTATGGGTAATGTAATTGAAATTACTAATTTTGCCACCAGATGGCGTTCTCCGAAAAAAATAAATACAACAGTATGACTTTTTACGTCATTAGATAGACAAATAAGAACCTAACAGCCAAAAAGTTTTTTTTAAATCGAATTTTTTGTCTTCTTTTGCGTGTTTGAATACAAGTATTAAAACGTGTATAAGGGAGCGAGCGCGGTTTTGTATCGAAGAAGTGGGTAAAAGGACCCAAACTTATTGTTTTTTTTCGCAACGTATTGTGTTTTACACACTAAAAAATATACACTACGTTATAGAATGTGAAAGTACTAGAAAAACGTAAAATTAGTAAAGTTAGATTTGGGTAGAACTCTAAATTCTTACTTCCTAATGTGGTTTGTTTCCACTATATACTACATGTTAATAAACAGAAAAGGTTTTGCAACGCAAATTACACAATTTATTTAGTCGCCAAGCTTAATCTTCTGTTAAGCTATTTTTTAATTTTTATTTATTGCGGTTAAATTTTGTATAAATTATAAATTAAGCACTTAGGAGCGATTTCGACCGACCCAGCTTAAAAAAAACTATAGCACAAGTTCCCCTTTAATACATATCGATCCTTGGTTTGTATTTAAAAAAATGTAGTAACAATATTTCGATTGTAATGATAGATAATGAACTACTAACACGCGTTTGTGTTTATTTTTGAATAAATAGTATCAGCGGCAACAGTTTTTTGTCTGCAGCAGTAGTTTATTAAAATTAATGATAATTTTGTTAAGTATTAAATGGCGGCGATCCTTACTTAATATCGATTGCAAATATATGGTAATTCGTGTGTTGTAAAGAGAGAACTTCAGTACTAAATAATTCAGAACCAAAATCAAGGTTAATATTTTTATCGATTGCTATTTTATTAGTGAGTAATGCACATTTTGTAATTGTGTAACTCTTATGCGAAAAAAAATTGGAGATCAAGAATTTATTGAATTTGATCAACACTAAATTTATTATTATAGAAAAAATTAATATAGAGCGCTGTTATTCTAAACGCGATTGTAAGAAAAAGGGGGTGCAGAAATTTGATAAGCCATGAAATTTAGAGGATGATCAGAGCGAGGCAGGCCTCAGCCTCGAAGCAAATGCTGTCATTTGCGATGATAAGCGACATGAACCGTTCTGAACAGGAGAATTTGTATCGCACGTCCAGGAAATTAAGCCTGGTGCCAAGTGCTTGTGGAAATTTATTAGAAAGACGCACGTCTACAAGCAAAAATTACGAAAGTGGTGCATCTCCTCAACGTTTTTCCGATGACTTAGTTCTAAGCGTATTGAAGAGTCCAATAAATCATGTTTCTTCAGAAGATAAAGGAATCGATATTGGTCCATCTCCAGGTTCCGAAGACGAATTGTGCGTTAACACACCGGAAGAAGAAGCCAGGTAATAAATGTTAATGATTTTTTGTTGTATTTATAACAAGTATGATTAAGGTTCAAATCTGGTGGTAGCGAAGACGAGTTAACAGAATGCGAACCTATGGAACGGGTACCGTTTCTTCAGCGTTTGCGTGGTCATCGAATGCCTAGATTCGGCGAAGCGCATCACAAACGTGTACCGACGCCTTTGAAGCGGCGACAAAGGTTTTCAAGAAATAATAAAGCGAAAGATGTTATAGCTGCCGAAGACGTTGTTGACGAAGAAGATGTAGAAGATGGGGGCGAAGAAGGACCAAGAGGCGTTCCAGATCCTTACTACCCTATTTATTTACCAATAGACCAAGCGTTTAAAACAAAATATGTGTTTCATCATAAAAAAGGGAAAACGTGTCAGGAAAGGACTTATGTGTTTTTGGAACACCCGGGAGGATGGTTGTGCTTCATTTACCATTTTACTGTGTAAGTTGATATAATTTATTAATATTTATTAAACTGATTTTTACTATTTTATTTGAAATGTGTGAAATACTCGCCACCTTTACAATTTTTAATTTTTAGTGAACAATGATTTTTTAGATTAAAAAAAAATAATTAATTACTAGGACATGCAAACGTTTACTTTATTTACACATGCGATAATATTGATAATTTCAATTCCTACAAATTGTTGAAGCACCACATCTACTATTGTTAGATCTGATGATGTGATCTTTTAATCTTACCGTAAACCGCCTACCAAAGTAATCATTCACTAAACAATACCAGATTCACAGAGTAAAAAAAATTACGGGTTTTGATAGATTTTGTTTTCCCGTAGCCTTCTTTTGTTTAAAGGATCATGGACTAGTTTAGAAAAACTAACGATTGCTGAATGTTTATGAATCACAAGATGTGGTTTTGTATTATTTTAATCCTTTGATTGACCAATCTTGTTTGTCAGGATTATTTGTAGATCACAAGATGAATGTTGCTTTGGCAAATTTAGACGACACCAAGGTATCGTAATAATATAGAAATATTTATTGCAAATAGATCTATTATTTATGTTCCTTGTCTTTCATTTTTTATAATCACCATAACCTTGCTCTTCATTTGTTTATTTATTTAATAGTATGGTCTATTGGTGGAGGTAGGATGAACCAGATCGAATTTCCTGACGTTTTGGTCTCCATGTCAGGGCTTTATCAATTTGAAGTAATAGTTAATTAATTAACTTCATTATCATTTCATGAAAACTCAGTTTTTTTGACTCATAACTCAAATTGATAAAACCTTTACAGGAGGGGGACGTCGGCGAATTCAAGTATTTGAGTTGTTTGTTCATCCTACCTATACCAGAAGGATTCGAATAGATCACACTTTTAGATATCATAAGTTTTTAACGGAAACCTTACCTGATTTCCAGTTTCATCCATCTATCCTCAATGACTCTTTTGTACGCAAAGTAGTGATTTTTTTAATGATTTTTGTTTTTCTTTGAAATATTGGTATTACTCCGAATGTTTAAACAATTTTAGTCTTTCTTTTTCCATATATTTTTATTTGTTTTAGTTTTTTATATATCCCCGTTGTCTTGCCAATTTTTAGTTATTTTATGGCTTAGATCAGTATTTCTTAGGTTTTTTTATTTATTTGACATTTGTCTATTTCTTTTTCTTTATTCTGCTGTTTACTTTTGTAACAATTCTTCATAATATTATTTTTTACCTTTGCATTATATAATCGTTATAATTTACTTACTATTTGTTTCAGTAGTATTGGTTTACCTCCTATCTTACTCTTAAATACCCTATACAGTAATTTGTAATTTCCGATTTTGACGTTTTCCATCAGTTTTAACTTTTTCGATTGTACGTTTGAACTGCTTTTTTATAAATCTCGTACTTTGCTTCAATTTGTTTCATAAGTATTCCTACTGCACTTACTTTTTTTAGTTTTATAGTTTGCTCCACGTCTCTGATCTACCTGCTACTGTTTTTGCAAAAGTGCTATATATATGTTATTTTATCTGCTATCACAAGTAATTTCTTAAATCCCTTCTATATTACTGTTAAAATATAATCCTTAAATTTTTGTATTTATCTTTTCTTGAACTTATTTCTTTGTTTTTAGCTTGTAAATCCTTATCCTTACTTGAATTTTCGGTTTGTACTTATTTTTTCTTTCCATATTCAGCATTCTTTATCTTCCTCATGAATAAATTATGGTTGGTATTAATTTCGGCTTCCTTATATGTTTACGTCTTCATTTTTTTCTGGTTTTCTTATTGTGTTAATATATACTTAATATGAACTTCTCTTCTCACTTGCACTCTAGTAAACTTATGAATGTTTAATGAATTTTAAAACATATTTTAAAATATACGGGGTGCTCCAAAACAAATGGCCTACCAAAGTTGTGTTTAAATTTTACTCAAAAATTAAGCTTCACTTTTATAAGGGTTCTCTATACCTAAATACAAAATGTATTAAGTTATGTTCATTATTCTTAAAATGTAAGGTTTCTGAAAAAAAATAATATATAATGATAAAAATAATTACAACAAATTTACTCTTAGGTTTTTAATTAAAAACTGTTTCCTTAGTCTATTTATTGATTGACTAAAAAATATTTAGTTACAGGGTGTTTATAATTTATAGTTCAATTAGTAGAACATTCTAGCTGGGATAATTGGCTTATTTTAAATAGAACACCCTGTATCGTATCGCTTTTTAATTGTCTTTCAATCATTATAAAACTTTTAGCTAATCAAATATTTAAGTTTTTCACTTATTGAGGTATTTTTTGTTCAACTAAATATCTTACCAATTATTGATGTAGCCCCAAAAGAAGAAGTCCACAGGGATTAAATCGAGAGATTTAGTTGGCGAATTAATGGTCCATCTCTGCCGATTTACTTATCAGGAAACATTCAATTTAGATAATTTGAACGTTAAGGGAAAAAATCACATCTTTTGTCGGATATTCAAAGGAATATTTTCTAAAAGTACACATAAGTCTCTGCAATCAACGGCTCATAAGGGAAAATCAATACGTTTTTGAAAGTCCAATACGTATAAATTTTGATGCGTTTATATGAAAGGGGCGAAACTTATAATTATGTAATGTAGATAAGCAAAATTTCAAAAATACCTAAATAAATTTAAAACTAAAAGATATGAGTAACGAAACCTTTATAATAATTGAAAGACAATTAAATATACTATACGATAGGCTTATAAAATACAGGGTGTTTTATTTAAAATAAGCCAATTATCGCAGCTATAATGTTCTACTAATTCAACTATAAGTTGTAAACACCCTGTAACGAGATATTTATTAGTCAATCAATAACTAGACTAAGGAAAGAATTGTGCTCCGAATCACGTTGCGCTACCCGCCGAGAGCTTGTAAAAGAGTTTATAAAAACCACTAATCCTAAGCTTCTTAAGCTATTGTTGCTTTATTGTTAATATATTGAAGACAATGTCTAATTTTTTTAGATCACATTATTCTTTAGTTACCGAATAAACAATAACAATGTAAATTGTTTATATTTTTGCTTCCTAAATAAACAAATGACATTTTTTTTAAATTTACAATTTTTTAATACGAATCGACTCCCATTTATTTTATTTCATTTGCTCCAGAATCTTGCCTAATATTTTAAATTGTTTATAGTTTTCAAACTTCTTATTTTTCAGGGTTACGGAATATAAATAACTGCTCCAAAATTAAATACTTTCTTCAAGGTCGTCTAAAAGTTTTTTACTTTTTTTTTTTTTGTTTCTTTAAAAAAAAAAAAAAAAAAAAAAATAAATAAATATAAATTAAATTAATTTTTTTTAATAAAATAAAAAGTTTTAAAAAATAAAAGTTTTTATTATTTTAGTTTTTTTATTTTTTTTTTTATTTTTTTTTTTTTTTTATTTTTTATTATTTTTTTTTTTTTTTTTTTTTTTATTTTTTTTTTTTTTTTTATATTTTTTTATATATTAATTTTTTATTTTTTTAAATTTTTTTTTTAAAGTCGGATTCACCGGGTTTTAGGTATGACTCATCGCTACAAATTGTATGGATCAATCCAGGCTCGTATGTCGTAACTAATAAATAATTCCTACTGTAAATTTTTGTGTAATCTGTCAATTCAGTTTGATCAGCTGTTTCAAACTAATTAAAATAATCATAAATTTGTTGTTTTCGACCAGAAATTTTCTGATTTTCTTCATTTTTTTAAATTGTGTCATTGAATAAAGGTTGTGGGAAGTTATAATAATTATAATTTATTTATATATTTGTACAGTTGGAAATGTTACATTAATGTATGCGAACAAGATGTCCACGTATAAAACTTCTTAAAATAATTTTACTTTAGTGTTAAATGCAACGTTTAGTTTTGAGGTACCTATTTAACTGAAATTTAACAATTATTTGATTTAAATACAGTTTTATCGACTGTACACTCATCTACTCAGAGTGGTTACTGTATTGTAACGCAAAATCAATCAACGTCATAAAAACTAATTAAAAAGGATCCGATCTAATCAGATTCATCTGCCCCATATTCCGAACTTGAACTTTCATTACAACCTATACTAATAATTAAGGGTTCCACAAGTTCAAACCGCTGCTCAATATCCCACCACTTCTTCATTTCTTTTTCAGCATGTTGAATGCATTTCGTCCAATATGTACCATCTATTCTTTCGAGGGATTGTTTCCACACTTCTCGTACATGTTCATCGGTGTACTGTGAATTCAACTCTCCAATTTTTTATTATAGTACTCCTTGCAATTAGCCCAAATTAATTCGATTGGGTTAAATTGGCAATGATACGGAGGTAATCTTAGTATCTTATGGCCGTTTCTAAGTGCAAGCTCATCTATTTCATAAATTTTCGGTTTTGGATTTTCGTTAACTAATTGTAAACGTTCTTGTTTTAATATTTGGATTACATTATGCTTTAATAAATCATGCATTACATTACGCTTTAATAAAAATGTCCACAAATCTTGTTTCATCAATGAAGCATTGGGTATTTTTTCTTTTAGTGTTGAATGGTAACTGGCGTTGTCTAATATAATTAAACTAGGTTTTGTTAAATTTGGTATCAAATCATTTTCAAACCATTTCTTAAACAAATCTCCACACATGTCACCATGATAATCTTCTTTTGGGGATTTAGATGAAAATAGAAGTGAAGCATTAGAAATAAAGCCGTTCCTGTTTCCTGCATGTACAACAATAAACCTAAAACCAAATTTTAATTTATTACTTGTAAGTATAAAATCAGGGTCAAACGTTTTGCCTTCTCCAAGTGGCTTTTTCTTTATGCTTTGTTTAGAAGCATCATGCCAACTCCTTTTGGTGAACCTCTACTAAATATCCAAGTTTCATCCATATATACAGGGTCATACAATGCAAGATCCTTCTCAGTAAAATATTCTCGTAAAAATCTAACACGACTTGCTGCAATGTGGTTTTGTTCAAATAAACCACGTCTGCCATCATCAAGTTTAAAGGAAAATCCAATATTATGTAAGAGTCTTGTTAATCCACTTTTGCTAAAGTTGAATACACCAGCGGTAGCAATTTCATGTTGCAATGTTGCAACAGTAACATGTTGCCCTATATTATTCATAATTACTTATAAAAAAAAACTAATTTGAGCAATACTTACGATTATTATGCATATTATAAATTGTACGTTTAACCACATCTTTCACGAAGTTATCAACGTCACAAGACTTTGACTTCCTACGTTTTTGTTTTGGCACTACAGGTTCTTCGTTCTCCTTCACTTCATTTCTTTTTTAATCGAAGATACAGTATTTATGTTAACGCCACATGCTTCTGCAGTTCGCTATAATGAATCAAGCCGTAAGATGAAATAGTATTTTTAATTCATAAAATACCTGCATAACTGACGTGAAAGGCAACAATACAGCACCGTTGTCACGTTCTCGCATAAAATAGTCCATTACTTTCATAATGACTGCTTCGGTTTCCAATTTCTTTGGCATTGCAACTATTCCTATGCTATCATAATAATCATTCATTTATTGTTAATACCATGTACTTACTTAATCTGCCTCGATATAATAATTGATTAGTATTGAAAAATACTGATTTGAATAAAGGAAAGATGAAAAAATTCGAAAACGGTGTGGCAACTTGAAGTACGAATGTAAGGTTATGACAATGTAAACAAAGAAAATTATTCGACGTACGTTTTCTTGTTTGCACATAAAATAAACGGCACGACATACGTTTCTCAATTGCATTTTGCTGATATTTTGATTTACAGAAACAGAAAACTGTGTCACGTCGATTATCATAGTTTACTGCAATGAGTCATACCTAAAACCCGGTGAATCCGACTATATCTTTGGTTAGGTCCATAAGTTTTGTAGGGGTTTGTGTGGGCCGCGTTGTTAGCCTCTTTGTGGTTCTGAAAAGAGAGATTTAATTTAATTTATAAATAAGTTGTTATTTTTTTTTTATTATTTTATTCCTCTTTTCGTACAATTTGCATCGTGTCTGGAGGATTTTGGGTTTTATTAGTATTAGTTTTATTTTTGCTTTTTATTTATTAAATTTTTGGCTTACCGGCGTGTGTTTATTGGGAGTGTCTTTTTTTTTTATTTATTTAGTTAGGTTTATTTTTAAATAATTTTTTTTTTTTTTATTTTTTTTGTTGGTTTTTTTTTTTTTTTTTTTTTTTTTGAGAGAGGGTGGTGAAAAAAAAAAAAAAAAAGGAAGGAGGTTTTAGGGGTAAAACCTAAAAAGAAAAATTATGGAAATTTGGCTTGATGTAGCGCACAAAATTAGTGGAGGATAAAAATATTTATAGTAGTTAGAGCAACAACGTCCGATTTCGTCGGGGAGTTGCGTGGATTCCTGAATAGCTATAAGAATTCTGACTGCTGGTCTAACAAGACGCCTCCTGCTGGCTAAAGAAAGAAATAAAACCGACCAACAGGAGATCAACAGGTTTTACTTAAGGTCTAATATGGTAAATCGAACAGAAACTAGAGAGAGAGAGACATACAATACAGTATCACAAACAAACCTTAAAATAAAAATAGTAGGATGATGTGACAGAAATAAAGAGACTGTCGCATATGGTTACGTGCGTTAGCAGCAGACTCGTTTGTAATAAATCAGGCTTTTAGTTAAGATGTCGAATTTCAGGTAAGCTTTATTGAAACGCTTAAGTTAAGAGTTCTCATTTAAATTAAACAGAAAAAGTAGCTGCTATTAAGGCTCTGCGTACGCACATCATTTACACACGGAGAGCTACACGCTAAATCTAAACAACAAAGAAAAATGGTAAGTAGCTTCCGCAAACCCAAAAGGCCTTTTGTGTCCGCGACAACCGCTCTAAATTAAGCACCCCAGCCCTTATTGAGCTGATTTAAACAAACTTACGGTTGACGAGAATATAATGAATAAAAATTACTTAAATATTAACTATCGAGCCGTTTATGTCATCTGTACTCGAGCTTCATGCGTTTTATTATTTAAAAGTAAGTGATTTAAATACTAAAACTTAGCTCTAATACGTCGAGTGTAGTTCCGGGAATGAAAGTATTCTGCTAGCGACGGTATCGACAGTTCGGGGAAGGTAGATAGATCCAAGGATTCCTCTAGGGGTGTCTTGCGGAGAAGAACAGCTCACAAGTGACTCCCTCGCTGGAAGTATGCAACGTAGCCAACCTCTGTCGACGTGGTATCCACCGTTGGTCTGCGGCTTAATTACTGCGGAGCCATGGTGTTGTTGACTTTTTGTCGCACCGTACAACTTGCGACACACGTTCTAAAGCGACTTACAACCTACGTCCTAAATGCGAGAAATAAAACCGTAACATACTGCTCTTTTAAACTGTATCTGGTGTATTTAGTTCTTCACTTTACCATTTTTTTCTTTTCTATCGCTTTTACTTTTATTATGCCTGCTCAACTGTCATTTGATTTAAGTACCCGTTCTTAACTTCGCATTGACGTCATTGTAGACTTTTTTTTCAAGAAAGGAAGAAATACAAGCATTAATAAAAAAAACTTACTAGAAGTTTGAAAAGTGCAACTAAATCCATATTTCAGTTTGTTTAGCTATTGATTCTCCAGTGTTTCAAATAAGATACAACCAAAGTTTTTTAACAAATACAGCCGTTTACAGCGGTAAAAATGTTGAGTGTGTGTTTCAAAAGGCGTACAACTGCACTTTAATACTGTATCGTAATATACATTCGAAGATCAAAGACGGAAAAAGCTTTATTTCAAAGAGATAGAGAATTTCGTACATGTATTTCAGCTTTTAAAGCTAGAAATCAACGTAGTATACGTACGTAAAAAATAATAAGAAAATGCACTTACTCGTACAAAATTAGTCCAAACTCAACCCTATTATCTAAAACTCACAAAATTTTAACGCCTCCGTACTTAGCCCATCAAAAGATATTTTTCTGTTTCAATCACAAAAATTCGTTGTTGATGTACATGTAGATTTTTTTGCTGAAGGTTTTGTAAACTAAATTAAATTAACGGTTCTACTTTATATATAATTCTTTATATCCACGCATTCGTTGTTTTCCTGGAACAAACACGTAGCACGAAAAAAAGTATAACCGAAACTTTTAATTGCATTTTGATCGTTCAATTGTGTCGAAATTGAAACGTTGTTTTATATCTAGTCTTTTTTTTTGATAGAACATCAATAAATTTATGACGCGGAAATTTCATTCTATTTTGTTTTTATTTAAACGAGCGACACTGTTCAAAAATGTAGTAACTTGCTTACTATGCAAATAAACATTTACAGTACAGAATATTTAAATTATTTTCCCTCATTAGTCGAAGTATTTAATTCATACGCATGCATTGTGTAAGTTATTTGCATTACATGAATTTTATAAGAATAGAAGTAAAAAAAAACATTTATTGGTTTTACTGAGTGTGTTTGTATTTGATTTTAATGATAAATGGTGCAAAAGTATTCATCCAAATTTACAAAATGTGATAATAAATACAAATAACAAATTGAGTTGTGATCAATTAAGTAAATATAGCGTGTCCATGTAGTATGTGGACCTTTGATATTGTCTTTAAAAAGTATTTTTTCAAAATTAGTTTTGACCATTTTTTAGGTTTCTCAGTGGCTATAATTTTTAAATATTTTCAATTATACAAGGTGTCTCAGTTCCATGGACCACCTGTCAGCTTTGACATTTTAAATAAAAACATTTATTTTTTTTAATTTTTATTCTGAATCTACGAGAAAAACTATGGGACATTGTTTATTCGAGGTTTACTCAAAAAGTGATACCTTTCGAGATATCGATTTTTAAACAATTAATTAAATCTTCAGATATTTCGTATTTGTAGGTTATTATTTGAAATATCAAATTCAAATTTTTAAGGGCGGTAACGAGTTGACATCAGTTATACAGGGTATGAGAAAAATGTCAAACTTTGTAATCGAAAAATCATGAATAACTTGATAAAATCAAATGTAACACCCTATATATTTTTTACCAGATCTATGTAGAATTAAATTCTTGACAATTTGTAACGGTTGTAGTTCACAAATAATAATATAAGAAAGCGACGGCTCTAGCGGTACAACCTAGAGAGAATAACAAGACACTTTGGCTCAATGTAGCGCACTAAATTTGTGGAGGATCCAGTATTTGTAGTAGTTAGCACAGCAGTGTCCGGCTTAGTCGGTGAGTTTGGGAGGTCCTGGAGGAACTGTAAAGAAATAGACTGCTGCCTAACGAGGCACCATCTGCTGGGTAATAGAAAGAAATAAAACCGACCAACAGGAGTTCAATAGGTTTTACTAAAGGTCTAATACGCTAAAACGAACACAAATCAGAGAGACAAATAGACAATTAAATATAGCAAATAAACTTAAAATACTAGGAGAATGTGACAGAAATAAGAGAGAGGCTGTCGCATAGAATTACGGGCGTTAGCAACAACAATTTAATTAACGCTTGCAATGAATGTGTCGAAAGTTAAGCTTTTGTTTGTTACACCCCAAATAAAGTTAGCGTTCCAATTAAGGATTGGTTACCAAGGAAACTCGACGAACACACGTCAGTTACACACGGTGACTTAAAACTAACTTAAGCTCGGAAGCACGGTAAGTAGCTTCCGCGAACCCAAAAGGCCTTTTGTTTTAGCTTCACCCACTTTATCTAAAGCGCCCAAGCTCTTATGAAGCTAGTTAAAAACAAAACTAAACGTCGGTGGTGGAGTCTACCCCGAATAAAAATTTACTTAAATGCTAGAGATTCAAACCGTTCAATGTCACATGTACGTGAGCTTCATACGCCTGAATAGTGAATAGGTTCCTTAAACATTAAAACTTAGGTGTATTCTGTAGTATGCAGTTTTGAGAAGGAAGGTTCTTGCTAGCGACAGTATTTGACAGCTTCACAAGATAAGTAGCCCCAGGATTTCCCTTAGGAGAAGTATACAACGAAGAACGGAAGGCATATATGTTCCCTCGAAGCAGCAAGTATGGAGGGTTCTTAAATAGCCATTCCAGTACCCCCAGGAATTATCCAGATTGTAATACACGAGCAGAATATGAGGTCAACGCACGTGCTAAAGCATACGTCGTAATTAGAATTAACACAACCACGAGACAACAACGGAAAACAAATACTTACGGTGAATGCGGTCGGGTTTACATTTACACACCAATTTAACTTGGAATTATTGAAGCACACATTAATAATTTATGTGTGAAATTCAAGAAGCACGCCAACCACCCAGTAGAAGGAAAATGTCCGCTCGTAATCTTCGAAACTTCTCGTGAATTAAACAATCCACTAATGGAAAAATCGCAACATGCGCGGCAAATTCAACTTTTATCGTAAAGTGCTACACACGACACACGTTTCTAAGAAGGCTCTCGACATACGTTTTACTTCTGCGAATAAACCCGTAACAAATTTGGTATACATGTTTGCCTATCAAAACTTAACTGTTAGTCATGAAACTTTTTTTATCAAAAATACACATCAGTGAAAAATTAAGTAAGCAATGAAATGCGAACATCCATAGTTTACTGTTGTGTTAATAATGGTCCAATCTATCACAATTTTACAGCATCTTTGTATTGTTTGTAATATTGAGTCAGTTTTTGACTGTATTGTTTATTCACCGGAGAATTCAATGGAGAATGTATGTTGATAATATTTTTCCATTCCGTAATGATTTTACAATATTTTATTCCAGGGCCGTACTTAGGACGTCCGGACCCTTTAAGGAAGGTTGAATGTGTTGGAAGAAAACACTGTTTTTCGGTTAAGGCGACGTTTTGCACCCTAATGTGGGTGCTTCTTCTAGGTCAATGACCAAAGTGTTCCATATAAAGATGGAGGATGAACACCGTTCTTAATACCATTTTGCTGCGTTTTAAATACTGTGTCAATTGCCAGTTTTTTAATTATTATTGAATCCTCCATCTTTATATGGAACACTCGTTTAATCTGGACATTGACCAAAATAAGGTACCTACATTAGGGTGCAAAACGTCGCTTTAACCGAAAACAGTGTCTCCTTTTTTCACATTAAACCTTCCTTAAAGGGTCCAGGTGTCCTAAGTACGGTCTTGGGATAAAATATTGTCAATGGAAAATGTTTATTGGCAGCTCATAATTATAAAGCAGATTATCAAAAATTTTAACGATATCCCCGATTCTCTTAAAAAGCTTAAGTAAAGATTAAAGAGAACTACAAGTACCAACTACGCAAAAAATATTAGGAAACAAGCTTGACATTATTGTTATCAGCTTACCATTGGAGTACGACAAATAGATAATAACGTTGGAACTTTGAAAACCCCTGTAATGAAGACGTTACGAAAAAACAAATTCCATCCTTATCGCACACAACACTATATCAATATCTCATAAACACAGATTTTGAATGCTGACGTGTGAATTCTTCTCGTGCTTAAATTCCCAATTTATTCAGATATTCCTTTTGGCCATTTGAAATAATCTGTTCAGCAATTTTGTTGTTTTGATGATCTATTTTAAAATTTTGAGTGGTCGATAAAAATTTTTTGATAAAAAGTGTACTTTGTATGTAAAAAACGAGTTTCACGGCTAATCGATGAGTTTTGGTAGACATGTGAAAAAAAGTTGTACAGAATTTAATTATATATAGATCGGACAGACAATATACAGGGTGTTGATTTTATCAAGTTATTCATTATTTTCGATTAAAAAGTTCGAAGTTTTTTCTCATACTTTGTGTAACCGACTTTTAAACCATGTACACTCATGAAATTTAAAACTTGGACACCACAATTTCTGTAAACAAAAGTTTGCACATTGTGAAGCAGGCTTAAGGGTATCATTTACAATTATAACAGCAGGTAGTCTCAGCAGGGGTTATCTTATAGAAGGACTGTAGAATGAATCATTACACTAAGCACGTTTTAGAAAATAGGTAATTTACGTTGCTTACTTAATTTTTTTCTTTAAAGAATATATTTGAAGGTATCGCTAATTAAACACCATAGCTCGATTAATTATCGAATCAAAATTTTGTTTAGGAAATGTTTACAAAATAAAATTAGAAATAATTTTGATTTAAAAACGTCTACAAGCAATAACTTTTAAATTAAATCAAAAAACTAAACATGGTTATTTGGGTTGACTGATTATTACTTATTTTTAAATAAATCTAACCTACTAATTATTGTAAGTTATTAAAAAAAATCATTAAACTCTCTATTCATAATATTTAGTCCTTACAAAATGTATATTTTATGACGTTTCATTTTTTTCTGTAGTTAATATAAAAAGTGAAAATAAAAACTAAGGCAATTCTTATTGTCAACGTATATATTTAGTTTTTGACAAGAATTTATTACATAATTATAATTAAGATACCAAGTTATAGTTTAAAATTAAATGAAAACTTTTTTTAAAAATAAAGGTATTACTATATAAATAAATATAAGAAATCAATAATGGGTGTGACCTCCATTATTATTGATACATTCTTGCAGGCGTCTGCTCATTGACGCTATCAAGGTATCAATATAATTAATATTAATCGTTTCCCATGCGGTATCAATGGCTGCAATTAGTGCATTACGGTTTACTGGTATAAAATTTGGCCCTTGTTGTCTTCGGATAACAGTAAGAATTCGAGCCCAAACATTTTCGATAATGTTAAAATCTGGGCTTTTTGCTGGCCAGGGTAACAGCTCCAAGTTATTTGCTTGGATCTAGTTGCGCACAACATATATTCTCAAAATATATACAGGGTGTCCCACACTAGCGTTTTGAATTTATTTACAAAGATTACATTTTATTTATTTATGGTTTTGTCCTAAGATAACATTAACTTTCGGTGTAATTTAAAAATTTTTGGAAAAATTTGATTTTTTAAGAATAGTTACGTTTATAGGCAATGATTGTGACATTTGACCTATCACAGCGTATAGAGCCGAAACATAGGTATTTGCTCAACGAATCAAGGAGAAGCTTCAAAGCATAAAACCTATAAAGATTAAACAACAATAAAACGAACACCTGGATTAGAAAAGGAAATATGAATACAATAGAATAATAAAACTGGGCGTGTGGGTTAGAGGATCAGAAAAGTGAAGCAACAGATTAAGTAGATTGGAACTGTGGGTTAAACGAAGAAGCAATAAACGCTTCTAGTTTCAATGGTGGAAAATAAAGGGCAAATATAAAGAGGTTTATATATAAACAACAAAAACGACTAAATAAAAGAATAGATGTATACAATGGAGAAACGAATTTGAAATATTGTTTAATCTTCAAGTAAATAGTAAAAGTGACGTTTAGAAACAATCGACCTTTTAGTTTATGTATTATTTTAAAATTATTATTATATTTTTTTTCTTGGTTTTTTACTTCTAAGTTTTTGCCAGTGTAGTCTACGACGACTGGGCTTTTTTGTGCATGGCTGGATTTGTGTTACTTGGAATAAACATTGTTATCAAACTGAATTTTTTTCTTCAAGTAAGTCAATTCCCGCCACAAAAAAAGGTAAATAAACCACAAGCAGAGTGACTTCTGCCATTGCTACTAGCGACCAATGGAATGTTTGTTACGCGCACGATTGCTGTACCGGCTGACTGCAGTTGTAGGGAGTGAGTTTTAAAGAATACATTCTCACTTACATTTTATTTGAGAGACTAAAGGTCTATCGGGGATTTCAAAATTGAGATTTTCTGATTTGATTCAAATTAAAAACCAAAATTACGAAGTTAGTTTCTCTTGAAATTTTACTCCAAATCCAAAATTTATTCCTAAACCAGACAGTGATGTCGAAGTACTAAATCTTGAGCAAAATCTTAAAAATAAATAACACGAGCGATTGCCATGCACACGAATTTCCTAAAACTAATACATTAGATAGACAAAAACTATGAACGACAAATTCAAATTTATATAAGTTGAGCTTCAAAATATCGTGTGTACACACGTGACTTTTCAATGAAATATTGAATTTAATAAGACATGTTACACATTTTTCTATACAACTTATTCTGCAACTTAAATCTAACCACGTTTACGTGCAAGCACTTTTAATACGTCGGTCATTATTTGTTGAAAATTAATCCAATACTTTTTCGTATTAAACAACAAACGCGTTCTGACTCTACTATGTCAGCTGAGGATTCTCAATTAACTAGCGTCATAAAAATTCCCATTTGTTCACGTGCGTATATTAACCAAGTGTTTGTAAATATACATATAAACATACGCAGAACGTAAACTATTTATAAAGTTGGCGTTGCTTAAAAGCATTTCCTGAGCCGCCAAATTTCCGGATTTTACAAACTTCACTACATATTTAATGAATTAACTTAACTTAATTGATACTACATAATTTGACGCGTACATTCGTTTTTAATATGAACTTTCCGCACGAACGCTCAGAATTGAACTTTTTGCGGCAGTACCGTACTAACTCTAATTTAGAAAATTTAGAAGCGCTTTTGTCCCTTCTTAATTTTTAATACCTTCAATAACTAATCCGAAACTACTACCATTAAACACAGGAAAAATGCAATCTTAACAGAAAGGTGAACTTGCGACTTAAATTTTTTTTATGAATTTTGCTTATAATAATGGGAAGAACAAATTTACGCTATTTACAACTACGGTTGAGTTTCCGAAAAAAAACTGAAACAAATACGGTGACAGGTGACAGGTAGCAAACATCAGGTAACTAGTTTGAAAGGTCTAAATTTACAAAATATAGATATGGAATATAATTCAAAAAAAAAAAAAATAAAACATTGTTTTTAGTCTGAAATAAAACATAATAAAAATAGTTCAATTAAGCAAGTAGATTTTTTTTAATTTGAAAATTCTCGAATACCAAGGCTATTTAAAAGGAGGCGCGTATTTTTCCTCAATTCTAAATTTGTCTTCGTCTTCATACCGGTACCGACGAAATCAATCGGTTCTTGAACAGTATTATGTTATCTGATAACAATTTTTGTGCACTATAAGCTTGCAACAAAGTATATATGTATATTAATCATCACAACATTATTTATCTCTTTGCTGTGTTTTATCTAATAAACGAAATTGGTTACTTATTAAAGGGTATTTTGATTAATCAGTTGATCTCGCTTCTAAGCCTTTAAAAGTACGTATTCCTCATTTGTTTGAGCGAGTGGCGCCGTAGTTTATTTTATTATTACTTCTATTCTTAACCCACGACCACCTCCGACATTTTTTATTAACCGGGCTAGTGAAATGAACCTATAACAAATAAGTTAAGCAATTGCGTTTTACTCGTAACAATCTCTTAGTATCTTGTTTGTTATTCATCTTAGTGACTTAGTATTCATATGTCAGTTTATTTTGTTTTCACAATTTTGTAAATTAAAATTTTTCTAACTTATATTACATAAAATTCATTTAAATACTACTTCTTGTAATGGTACATTAAAACCTTAATTTTTTTCAACTAATGACGTAGGTAGTATTGAATTTACAAATATGAATGCCCAACCCATATTTGCGATCATTGCCAACCATACAAAAATTTCTAAACTCCGGCTCCCGCGAATGCTAACTTACAAAACCGAAATAGTACGAACACAATCAAATTTTGAGTCTCCCTCCCAAACACATCTCACGAACATTGCCAACAGACACCGTGTAATAAAAGAAAGAAAGTGACGGCTCTAGCGATACAACCTAGAAACAAAAACTATTTGGCTCGAAATAGCGCACTAAATTCATGGAAGATCCCGTATTTGTAAGAGTTAGCACAGCAGTGTCCGGCTTAGTCGGTGAGTTGGAGAGGTCCTTGAGGAAACTGCTGCGTAACGAGGCGCCACCTGCTGGGCAATAGAAAGAAATAAAACCGACTAACAAGAATTCAATAGGTTTTACTTAAGGTCTACTACGCTAAAACGAACACAAATCAGAGAGACAAATAGACATGTAAATATAGCAAATACAACTTAAAATACCAGGGGAATATGTGAGAAGTAAGAGATTCTGTCGCATAAGACTTACGGGTGTTAGCAACAATAAATTAATTAAATAATTATATAATATATTTATTTTTCAGCCAATACTTGTATTTATTAATTGTTACTGGTTTTGACTTTGTGATATGGGTAAAGTCATCTTCGGACAAAATCTGTACAAAAATTCAAACGCTAACAATAATAATAATTAATCTTATACATACATTCAAAAGTTAATACTTTTTTTTTTAAAGAAAGGATATAATGTCAATTTGACATAAATTATTTTTTACAAGTAAGTAAAGATGGCGTAAAAGGAAGATAACTAAATTTGGCAGAATGTTTTAATTTTTTGTAGTTTAAACAAAGTTCGAAAAGGTTAATTTGATTATTGATTAATGAGTTTGGATTTGTGGTGTGAATATAAATATTTTCAAGTATATCTAAAATGTGTTTATTGTTATTATTAACAGTAAAGGGATGAATAAGTTGTTGATTAATAATGTTAATATTTTTGTTCAATGAACTTATAAATCTTGTTTTCCGCCTTACAGAGGGTCATTTTTAGTTATACTTTGGTTATACTAGAATGTTTCAAAACATATTTTTTTTATTCTAAAATTAATAAAAATCGACTTACTTGAAATTTCGACAGTACGTAGAAAAATAGCTCAATGATCAAAATCAGTATTATTCCGAAAGGCGCTTACATTTTTTACATAAAAATGATATTTTCGAGTTATTCACGACTCAAGTTATCAGTGTTCCATCAAAAAAATAAACGTGTTTAATCGGTTTTTCGCGATTAACTTGAACAGTATTTATTTTATCGAAAAAAAAACTGCAGAGAGTAAAATTGCAGCTTATAAAAAAATAAGGGTAAATTGTTTTTCTAATAATTGCTGTACCATCAATTTAAATTGAGGTACCTCTTATTAACAACTAGCTCTTGTTTGTTAAATGGTTAATTTGAGAAATTCAAAGTCAAATATATCGAGAAAATAATGAGTTTTTTAAAGAAAATTCTAGCTTCTTTTTTAAAGTATTTAAAAAGCTTTTTTTTAAAACAAAAAAATAGGCGTTTACCTTAGAATTTCACATCATCCCGATAAGCAAAAAAAAATTGTGTTTTAGAAAAAAATAGTTCAAACAAAAGCTATAGACAATAGAATTTACTTTAACTTTCCTCAAGTCTTTTTGCAAAATTGATATTGGTGGAAATATTGTCACAACAATTATTGTCACGTGATTGTTAAAGTTCATCGGCCGTTAGCAGCTTTGATGTAGGTGAAACCGTGGTACTCGTCACGTTTTTATAGCGAAGTATTCTTAATTAATCGTTCCAGCACCCCCAGGAATTATCCAGATGGTAATACACGAGTAAAGTATGAGGTCAAGACACGTGCTAAGGCATACGTTGTAATTAGAATTAATACAACCACGAAACAAACAAAAGAAATAGCTAAAGAAGCCAGAAGAGGAATTATTGAAGCCACATTAATAATTTTCGTGTAAACTTTTAGCTTCACGAAGCACGCCTACAACCGCTCAATAGAAGGAAAATCACAAGATGTCCGCTCGTCGTCTCGATAAATTTTGTGAATAATCTATCCACCAATGGGAAAATTGTAGCCTGCGCGGTAAATTCGATTTTCGTCGTAACGTGCAACTCACGACAACCGTTACTCAGAAGGCTCGCGATCTACGTTCGGGTTCTAGCAATTTGAACCGTAACAACCGAATACAACCAAAACTGAGCCAATATCGGCATCATATGATTACTGGTGAGTGATACCTCATTGGACAGCTATTTCTGCCCTGAACTGATGAACACAAAAAATTTCAAACATATCAATTCGTTTCGAGGTGAATCAATTTCAACCCATTAACACGTTATTTGTTTATATGGTGGAAATGAAGTCCAGAGATTCAATCTGCTTTTACAAAAACAAAAAAGTGTACAAAATCTGTAAAGCATTAAAATTCAATGCCACAATAGGTTTCCGTCAGTTGAACTATTGCTCAGATTATTTATTTTTTCATCTTGTAAGCAAACACGTTCTTTTTTTTTTATTTATCATTAACTATTCGAACATTTTTGTTTCATTTTCAATTGTCCACTTTGTATATTGCAAAAATGTCTTTCTCAAACTACTATACTCCGTTTCAGAGAGACTACAATATACAGTGTCAACATGTAATTTTTCGCAAACTACAGTTTTATGAAAATAAATAATAATCGGGAATTAAGAAAAAAAGAGTAGGCGTAGAGAGCAGGCTTGGCTGTAAGAGGGTAGTTGCATAGAAAAAGATTGTGTTTGCACGCAATATCACACTTAGGTAATCACCCATTTTATTTATGTTAAAATGAGTAATCTCTGATAAAATCACTAGATATTTCTGCCGTTTGTTGTCGCATACGCACTGCAAAATTACTTGCTTAAATATGCTATCATAATTTTTTTCCGTTTTTAAAATGCGCTTAAAAGTCATTTTAATTGATTACCTTTAAACGCTGAATACAGGTTTTGCACGTACTAGACGTTAAATCGATTAATTTGCAGAACGTGTTGGTATGCCGTCACAGGGATTTTCTTAAATACCCAAGATTGTTTTACTTTTTTACGCAGCTTTATTAGTCTGTTGCGAAAAGATTAATTGTATCTAAATTTTTGAATATTAATTTGTTTTTATAAAACAAAAGCTTTTACAACTTATATTTTAAGTGTTTGTTTTTTGCATTTCATGTTTTTTTTTAACAAAATTATAGTTAATATTTATTTTTTAAAGAAGATTTCAAAATATGTAAAAATTTTGGCCTTATTCGTTTAAGTAGTAAAGACCATCTATAAAAAGAATTTTTCTTTTTAAAGTTATATTTTTTATACACACTTTTTTCTTAAATACAAGCTATTTCATGAAACTAAAAATAACTATGCGAGTGTCAACACGAGGTGCATGAAAAGAGCAAAGTCCATACTTGCATTAAATCATTAATTCTCAAATTTTACACTAAATTATGCATAATTTGTTGGACGCTAGTGTGCATTGATTTATTAGTGTTTACACAAAGAAATATTTTACCATGATTGATGTAACTTACAACCATTAGTAATCAATTTAATGTAGTTTTCATAGACAACTAGACACATTAGTGTTGAAATAGGGACAACCAAAGATTAATTTAATAGTTAAGGCTGAGTTTTCGATAAGCAATTATCTTTCAATGACGTTACGCGAAATAATACACTCATTGAATTTGAAGCTATAAGAAGAAAGATGACTAATTTTATTTGCTTTGTGTACATTTTAAGCTTTTAGAATTAAAAATTCAATCCGTATTCTACCTGACAAATACTGTTATTAAAAATTCCAATTGTACTTGAACGATTAGTGTGAATTTTCTTCTTTCTTCTTCTGACTTTTTTTTTTTATTTCTCTCTATTTCTTGTCATATGTTGCCACTTAGTTCCAGCTTTTTGTTTATTTCATCTAATGATATCATCTTTTTTGTTTCCATGGTATCCATTTTAAAACTTTTTTTGCACCACTTATCTTATTCTTTCCACATCTCATTTCTTGCTGCTACGTTTTCTACTCTTGATCTTTATCTTATCCATTTGTTTGTCTATGAGTCTGAGTTACTACCAAATTCTTTCACTCCATTGTTATTGTTGCTACTTTTATGTAATCTATTGTTACTCTTGTAAGTACCCACGTTTCCGTAGGTCATTGATTTTACACTTTTGCTTTTAGTTCTGACGGTATATTTGCTTTCCACACTGGATTTAATTCAGCTTTATGATTTTTTCTATTTTTTGATCTCTTGTCTCAAATACAAAGTCGACCAAAGTGGTATATAATACTTTCTTGTTTTTTGCAATAATATTCTTATGGTCTGCAGGTGGTCCATTGTACTAAAGCATATTCTGAGCCCTGCCTGTTACTTGAGTTGACAGAAGCCGAGTTTCTTTTCTACTTTGGTTGTCAATATTCTTGTAAATAATTTGTAGGTTTGGGAGAGCAAGTTTATTGGGAACTAGTTTTCTAATTTAGTTTTATTTCCCTTTTTATGTATTAGAGTTGTATGAAATTTTTTTTGTGAAAACGTTATCATAATAATTGCCCTTCATGTAGATGGTTCTACCATCGATTTAACCTAAGTTGATAAGGTGCTTCGTGAATGTTGTTGAAATTGCGTCGTAGTTGAATCGGAATTTGTGTTTTGAAGTTACTATGACAATGACTAAGTGCTTTGTCCAAATAATTACCAAAACCGACCCAAATCGACGGTAGGACCAACTACATAAAAGACAACATTTTGGTAACATTTTATTCGCATGCGCTTCAAATTTTTCTATTTTACTATAGTTTTATTCCAGTCGTCTGGGGTTTTGTTCTTTTCTAGGCATATGTTATCAATTCTTTATCAATACATCTACTTCTGTCATCATTGACAACCCTCCTACTAAAAGACTTAAATCTCGAAGTCCTGTATGGTTGCAAGACTACTTAAGTACGGCTTAAGTACGAACTAGAAACCGTTACACATATTGTAGAGGATTGTCAATTAACGAAGTTTAAAGGAGGGTTTCCAAACAGTCATAACTTAACGGATGAAGCAATATTATGGCTTACGAATCTGAAGAACACCTAAAGTTCAGCAATTTTTTGTATTCTTGTCTTGATTATCTGTTTTTCCATTATTTTGTTTTGCTATTTCTTTAACCTACTATTTTTTTCGTTATTGTCGTGACTGGCGCTTGGACCGGTCGATTATATGTCGTCATGCAATGGTTGTGCTGTTATATTTTATGTTCTTATTTACCTTCTATAATGTTAACACTCTTAATTAATATTATTACATGTGAATACTAGGGTGGGTAAGGGTTGGTATGTTTAGGTTTTAGTGGTTTTCCTAAACTTTGAAGTAAATGCTTTACCAAGACAAACCAATCCACTATTGCACACGGTTTTGTCACCACACTATACAGGTTTATACTGATCTTCTGGGGCACCATACATAACACTTTCATTACAATACATCATTTGTATAATGTACCATACGAATAAATAAATAAATAATCATCATCTCTATGATTTCGCCATTTCCTAACAAATTTTCATTTTTGCTGGAGCAGTTTTTGTTATTTCTGTCTTTATCGGTGCTCGGCAATTCTTCTTAATTTATCTTTATTAATTTTTTATGACTTTTGTCTGTTTGTAATTCAGTTTTATGCGTTTAAATTTCGTATAGCTTCTCGTAGTATTTTGTTGATGTTTTTTACAACTCATTTCTATCTTCTACAGCTCTTAACGTTATTATTTCTCTCTGACCCATTCCTATGTCTGCCTTTGCTTCTTTTTTAGTCAATTTTGTAACATCTGCATATCATGTAATAATTGAGGCTTTCAAGGCCGGAATCATTATTAAAACAAAATTGGCATCCAAGTTGCAAGGATACATTTTTGTAACGGTAAATTGTTTGCCCATGCCTTTTGCAAAGCCTCTGTTTTTTGATTTCTGGTTGGGATCTTTTTGACGTTTCTGTCACATCCGCTCTTCCGTTTTATTAATTTCCTTCCCCAAACGGATGGTTCGATTTAAGTCATTAACCGATGCACGTGTGCTTCACGTATCTGAATTGGGTATGATGTCTGGTTTAAATAAGGAACTAGTACAAATTTATTGCATAATTATGTCTTTATAATTTATAATTAATTTCGGTACTGTTTACATAATTACGTAAATAAAAACAAAAATACTTGGAAGTCACGGCTGAATGTGAACCCAGGCTTGAGATGAACTAATGGTTTTTATGGCAAAACGGACAACGATGGAAATGAAGATGAGAAGTCGTATCAAAATAATTCTTTTTAATAACCTCGAAAACTGACAAGTCGGTAAAATAAATTCTTTTTAATAGATCCCTGTAAGTACAAATTTATGTTTGTGGTACCAGAATTTTAAAACCGCAACATTGGAAGTCGACGGTCTGATGACTTAGAACGGCAATAGTGGCACTCTTATTATCCCTTGTGCATGTATCGCTCATACAACTCAGTAAATGATGAAATTTCGAACTAAATCAAGAAAATGCAATGAGAACAAAAATTTATTTTATTTCATGGTGAAGTCAACGAACTCATCATATTACATCTTCACCATCCCTTAGAGCTTTCTCTATGTCTTTTTCTTTTTTCTTTTTCACTTGTTGGGAAGTAGACTGTTCAACCTTTATCGATGTTTTCTTGTTTATTAGGATGATTATGACTGGGTTTCTATCAGATATAGCTTTAAACTAGTAACTTTATTACTACATCTTTTGCTTATGAGTATTTATACCTCTATGATTTCTTTTGTTTTCTTTCCTGAGTTTTATTTCCTTTTTTAAATTCCTATTTTGCCCTTTCTAACTTGATCTTATATTAAATTAAATGTTCAATGGTCATTTGTGCGAACCCAGGGATTCTTAGCACCTTCTGCTCTCTAGATCAATCGCTGCTTTAAACTTTAAAGGCGTTTAACTACAAAACACCACACTGACTAGGCGACTTTGTGAGTGGGCTGGGATATGAAAATGATGAATTATGGTTTTGGGTAGGATTTGGACGTCGGACATGATTTTTCTAGCTTCCTTATGAGTTTTGGAGAAAACAAATCTTGCGCTTTCTTCAAGTAGATCTATCTTTTGTTATGCCTTTCTACCTACTACTTATTAGGGAAAATATTAGTTACATCTTAATTAATCGTTTTTATCTACCTTAATTGAATATTAAGATAACCACACAATTGGCAACTGTCAATTAGACAAAATGATATTTTAAGCAGCATATAAAAACAAGCGTTCGCCGCAGAACTTTACATCGTCCCGATACTAATAAACGTCAAAGAACGAATGGAAAGTATGGATATGTTGTAAAAACATTAAAAAATGTGAAAATAGATATTTTTATAAATATTTTAAGATTTAGAAAATCTACCTAGGTTAACGACCTATTCGACTTGATAAATTATGTCTAAAATTTAATCAAATTTGCACTATTCTATATAAAACATATGCAAATTTTTATAAAAAATTTATTAAGAAAAGGTGAACCGCGAAACAATTTGTAAAGGCGTTATACGAAGACGAGTTGAAAATTCTTACTCTTACAAATCGAAAATTAAATTGCATTTTAGAAGAAAATGGTTCAAACAAAAGTTATAGACATTTGAATTTCCTACAACTTTTCTCCTTCGACTTTTTTTGTATAATTGATATTGGTGGAAATATTGTTACAATAATTAGTGCCACGTGATCAGTAATTACTTATCGGATCAAAAATAGTTTGAACAAAAGTTGTGTATAATTAAATTACAAATAACTTTTGTTTTAAACAAAAATGGGTAAAATTAATCTTTTTGTCTATATAGATTATGCCCAAAATCTAATCAGATTTGCGTAATTATAAATAAGGTTCATTTACAAAGTTTCATAAAAATCGGACAGGTGGTTTTCTTAACATCTTGTTGAAACACGGACCGACGACCGGCCGGCCATCGGACATAATTTTTTTTTGTTCCATTACAACATACTAATTCTAATTCGTCGGAAAAAGTTAAAAATAGGATTGTTAATTTTCGGGTTGGAAACCTGGAAACCGTCTCCATCTTTGTTAAACGCTGTTTTTATCAATCACTCTCTATAAGATCTATAGTAAAAACTACCACCAAATCCTTAAGATTTTGCGTATTGCATTAATTAATCTTTAAATTAATGCTTTTCTAAATAATTGAGTCGAAATTATAGTGAAGAAAATTTATTCCAAACCCCAATCTTGCCTAATAAAAACCTTTTTATGTAATTAGCAGTTAATTAAAATTTCTTTTGAGTGGAAATTTCGTTTTCATTAAATCCGCAAAAATTCATTACTTAACAGTCATCGAGATTTGGTTAATTCTAACTTAAATTACATGGGGAGACTGAACTTATTATGAATTCTGTTTCGTGTATATCAGAATTTCATACCAATAGTTGACTAAAATTGTGATTATAGTTAAGTCCGACCTCGTTTTAATGAATAAATTTTCTGTTCTAGGCAATTTAAATATCGTTTTTAATTAAAGTTAGGTTATACAATTTTAATAATGCGAACATAGTGCATTTTCTAATAATTACTTTGTTTGCAAATACGTAGTTAAACACGACTTTCAATTGTTTGTCGTCAATTCACTTTAATTATGTAAATATTAGCGTAGAAGCTTTTACTATGAAGTTTGTTGTTTTTTAACCATCTGTAATTTTCTGGTGGTTTAGCTCTCCACTTACTCCGACGAAACGATTACATATTTTGTAAAGTTAATCGATTCCGTTGAATGGACATAAATTTCAAGTACTGTAGTAATAATCGATGTAAGCTAAATGGACATTATAAAAGGTTAAAGTTCACATAATATTCATTTTTCAAAATTATCTTTATTTGTTTTATTTTTCTTCTAACTTCTGGTGTATAATATTTAATTCATTATACGTACCTCTTAACGAACAAGGATAAAAGTTTGTGAATTTAGACCCATTGCCTGAAAGTAACGGGTGTGACATTGATTGTTTCAACGACTATGTTCAAATTAAAGCTAAATGAATGGTATTATAATTTTGATGGACTACGACTTTTTTAAATAATTTAACCAGACCGAACTGTTGTCAACTCTACCTTTGTTCACAAGCTCGTTACGTCAAATTTTAATAGTCTGCCTTATTTTGTTTTATCTTTTCGTCTCGGGAATTCTTTGAAATGAGTTTCAATGAACAATTGATGGCATTAAATTGAATTGACATAAAAGTTAAAGTACATATAATTTCAACTTATATTTTCTAATATTTAGAATCGTAATTGTTTCTTTTTAAATGTTGTTGAATTTTCTTACGTAATTTGTTTTCATTAACGATCCGACTTTTTAACAAAGCATAACCTGTACGACGGGGTTAAACGATCTGTATGGGATTTATACTAGTTCGAAACCAAGTCGCGAGCTCGCTCCCTTGAAGACGTTTTTACTGTTTAAAAAATAGGTAAAAGAAAATTCCGATCTGAAGGAATAGATCAAATAAAAGTTGTAGATAATAAAACTACCAACAATATTTTCAACCTTCGCAAACTCTTGTTTAATTTAGAAGATTTGGAACCATTTTTTAAAAATCTCTCGTTAATTAGTTTTTTACGATATTTTTATGTATTGGTTGGTTCAATAATGTTGACATAAAATTGTTTTCTAAATTAAACAATATCCTTTTTTAAGAATTTTTTTTCTTTCGACGATTAACTTTTTTGCTGCTTACATTTTCTGATAAAAATTTGTTACGTGGAGGTACGAATTAAATTCAGTTAAAGAATTACTTACTTCATGTCTGAATTCAACTTTGTAAACCGAAAATTTTAAACCGGTTATCTATATTAATAAAAAGACAATCATACAATCCTACTGAATTTGGGACACACTGTATATGTAAGTTGTGTACTAAACAATTACTATTTAAATTTGTAAACTAATCAAATTAAAAAAGTTTTATCTTTAACCATGTCGACCTAAAAAATATTAAGGTTGTAAGTTAACCTATCCCTTTATTGAATACTTAATTAATTTTTTTTAAAATGACTACCCGCGGTTTCGACACTAAGGTGTCCTCATCAGGTCTACAGCAAATAAATATTAAATAAAGAAATAGGTGCACTTAAAACCACCGTAAAGTAGTCTTTGAGATAATAATCGTGCTTACAGGGTACTGTTTTCACTGTTCGGCGCAGATATAGACATTTTTTTTAAATTTAATTATAATCTACTAACATTAACTGTCAGTAAACAAGTAGGGATGTTAAAATCACATACCCGAAACACAAAATTTAAATAGTGCACTCTTATTGAGACACCGTATAATACCAGGTTCTTATATAATAGATAGAAGATGATTACAACAAAATTATTAAAATAAAAAGTTTTACAAACTGCCCTCAGAATACGAAGAGCGTTACTACGGCAAAATAAAACACCCAAGCAGGGGTATGTAATTCTCGAGAGTTACTAATTCAAAATTATACAGAGTTACTGAAAAGTCTGGCACCAAGGAATTATCTTTGAAACGGATAAAGTGAAAATTATGAAATTCTAGGACTTTATTCTGCATATTTTAGAGTAAATGTGAAATGTTTTTGACGTCAGCGTTTAGCGTAGGATCGCCATCTTGAATTTTTTAAATGATAACCGTGTCCAAGTGACTATCTCAAAAATAGTTTATTTTTTTCTTTCCAAAAATAATAGCACAAAATCTATTACTATAATTTTCTTGAAATCTCTGTCTGTCTGTCTGTTTATTATCTGGCTGGCCACACCCACTCTCCCCAAACTTGAAAACTAATTTTTGTTTTTATTACCAAATCTGTTTGTCTTGACAAGACAAACATCTTTTGTATACATCATTTTGACCGATGACCTTAAGGTCAAAAGTTATAGGTCAAAATTCATGCGTCCGTAGGACGCGCTTAAAGACCAGTGTCTTATAAAATTTCAGTTTTATTTTTTTTTATTTAAATTGAACTGTACTACCTTTGTTTTTTAAATTAAACAAAACCAATAGTAATTTAAAAGTAAATTAAGGATAATGGCACGTTTATCAGAAAAACAACGAATCCAAATGTTAGCTGAATATGGTCATCTTAAACATATCCATGACGAAGCAACTAATGTTTTTAACGATTTAAATCCTGAAGGCCTTCTTATAAATAAATCTACGGTTACGAGATTAATAAACAAATTTAATTAATTTAATATGTTTGTTGAATTTCTATCATACTTTCCAAGTAAAGTGATATATTGCCTTATTATTTTGGAAACAAAATAATAAGCTAAACGTTAAAAACATTTGACATTTGTTCTAAAATATGCAGAATAAAGTCTCAATCATTGTCCTTGAATTTCTCTATCCGTTTCAATATAATCCTTTGGTGCGAGACTTTTCAACAACCGTGTACAACTTGCAGTTATTTTATTTTTTTTTTAATTTAAACATATTGGCCTCTTCTTTGTGGAGTTGTTTTGTTCACACGATCTCCACAAAAGGAGCTCATAGGGCCAAAATTAAATTTAAATTATACAGGGTATTTCATAAACATTGAGTATAAATTTAAAGCAAGAATGCTTGATTGAAAATAAGATCATATGTCCGGAATTGCCTCCTTTCCGAAATACAGGATGTTGAAATTATTTTCAAGAAATAGATTTTTATTATCATTTAAAGAATTTTTTGACCAGTTTGATTAAAATTTTTAGTTACTCACTAATGTTATGGGGTATCTTTTGAATACATAAAAGTTGATATGAATATTTTAAGGCCGTAACCAAGGGGCATACACAGACACCTAATACTGCAATTTTTAATGCAGACTATGAATGATCCATTAAAAACAAAACTTTTTTGTTCCTACATTTTCTGGCTGATCTTGTTTCGTTTTCAAGAAAAAAAATATAATAGGCACCATTGACAAAAGGCAATAAGGGCACTAAAATCAGCGGGTGTAAGTTCTTGAACGCGATGAATACGGTACGGATACAATAACTAGGTTCTCAAAACTCTCTACACAGTCACACGATCTACATTTAAAGCATTTTCAGTTTTTCTGGTAGAAGTACTTGGATCATTTTCTACCATGTTGAAGACGTTTTTTCTAATTCTACCGTTCTTATGTTAACGGTCTTCATGGTCCCAAGCTTGTTTAAATGATCCTGTTTCATGTAGACGTTGATGACTTCTTTGAAAAGGGATATTGTTCAACGTACACGCGTGGATTTTAAAGAAGCCTATCCCCGAGGCGTTCTATAAGTAGGCATTAAGTTTGGACATCCTTCAGGTAAATGTTGTATTGTAGTAAAATACCGACCCCAAGCACTTTAACCAGTTTCGTATTGAGACTAGTTTCAATTCCACCTAAAATTGAGATTTAAAAAATAATAGCCTGTAGTAAACAAATAATTATCTTTTTATTATTCAACGATGACACTGTGCCGTATTCACCGATGTTTTTAAATCTGTCCTTAAAACTAGTTTTAGTAAAAGTTACTCTCAACCATGTTTAAGAATACAATTAAATTTGTCTTTAAATACAGTTACTTCGTAGTTACAAATGTAATTTTTAAGTTTAAGTGTAGAGGAATGGATGGTTCAAATTTCAAATAATTTTGAAACTACTTCTAAAAAATACTTTCAAGATTTAACAGAGGCAGTAAATACGGGCTATTGTATTTAATTTATATATTATTAACCCTTTCTATTTTACAAAAGAAAAAATTCCGTGTTTAGGATATAAATACAAATAGCACTCAAGTATAAGCTCAAAGTTCAACCCATTTTTATTTTAATATTAACTTATACAGCAGACGATTTTAAGTTCTATTGTTACAAATCACTTTTATTTATTTGATGTAATTAGTTGATCGGTGTTAAACTTCCTACTTAACTCTGATTCATTTATTCAATTTTGAAGTATTTTGTTACTGTGATACCTGTATACAAAGAAATATAATCACTTTAAATAATTACTCTAACGACCTTCATGGCTGAAGTGCAGTTGTCTAAATACATTTTGGGACGACCTGTCCTAATTATTTCTATTTTTATAATGAATTCTAAAACATCTAATTAATTTGTCCGAATCTAATTAATTACTATGCAGATTTGATAAAAAATCCGTTTGTTAGTGGTTGCCACAAATATTGTTAATTATTATTTTATTTTTATATTAGTTTAAGGCCTGATCTCTCCAGTTAATTTTATCTGTCGGTTAATTATTTTAGAAACGCGGTTTTCTAAAAATTTGATATTGGCTGTGTTTTCATAGTAGTTAACCGACTGATAAAGTTAACTGGAGGTGAAAAAGTCAGGCCTTAAACTAAAATAAATTAAAAAATTAGTTGAGTATTGAATTTATATCGTAATTGTGCAATCTTGTATCGCTTAATGAAAATATAAATTGAATGCAACTTTTCTAACAAAGAAGTGATAATTCTTTGTTTACTGCACGTTACTATGTATTTTGAAAATCGTTAGCTTATATGAGGGCGGAATTACACATATTTCCATACGAAACTGGTTAAAGTGTTTTGCGTCGGCTTTTTAACACAATAGAAAATACGTGAAGGATTATAAACATTTAACGGATGTCCAAACTAAATATCTACTTTTAAAACGACTTGGGGATGGGCTTTTTTAATGTCCACTGGTGTACAACCTCTTATCTTCTGCCGAATTCCCATTGGCAAGTTAACACTAATGAAAGGGGTGGCTAAACTCATTAACAAAAGTATTTGATAACTGTCAAATAATGACAAAGCATGATATTAAACAATGTATGACAACCAGCTACTGTGATATAATCATCCGCCACGTTTCTCTTTTATCTGTTTTATCTACAAAAAATCATGCATCGGTATTTAACAACAAGATTTTAAGGTCGTTGGATGACCTGCTAAGTCTTCGGGTAAATCCGGTTTGAATAAAATTGGTCAAAGAATTCTACAAATAATAATAAGAAATCAATTTTTTTCAAAATAACTTCACCACCTTGTATTTCGGAAGCGAAACGATTCCGGACTTATATTTATATGAACTTTTTATCTTATTTTTACCCAGTGATTCTTGCCGATTGTTTGTGAAACACCCTGTATACTAAAAATGTTTGTACTCTAGTGGTCAGTTTTATTAATTACACCTTAGTTGGCGAATTTGTAGACAATTTTTAGAGGAGTTTTAATGTTATTTCACCTTTAGTTAAGTTTATTCAGTAATTTTTTGATACAATACAAAATTTTCCTACATTTTTTTGACGCACGGAATTGGGCAACTTACAGGTTTCAATGATATAAAAGCGCAGGATCCTTTGGTTAATTATGTGTATTTACACACAAACGAATAATTATTGGGTAGACTCATTTGTTTATCAAAATTTGATAAATGGCTACGGTTCAATTTTTTTTTCACATTAAAACAAATTCTTTAACTTGAACACCTGCGAGTTACAGATAAGCTAATCGCAAAATGAATTCTTGTGAACTTTCGATCTTTAAAAATAGTATGTTATCCAAATTCGTCGCGTAAACATAAAAACCGTATTTTGTGTCATGCGTGTGTGAAATTTGTGCCGTAGGAACAATGGGTATTAAGCCTTTTTCGGAATGAAAAGGGAGGATTTTTTCTTTATTTCTTGTGAAATAGTGATTTCTGTCGTAAACGACAAATTTCTACTACTGTTTTCCATAGTATAGTAGTTATAAATTAAAAAAAAAATAAATTTGTAATAATTTTGAGTATAATCCAAAATAATGAAAAACTGTGCAGACATTGAAATCTATATTCCATTAGATTATTAAAATATTACGGTGTCTTTACCTTTATAGTGGGTTATATTTGAAAAGCTACGACAGGTTCTAATCTGCGTTTTAAAGCACATAAATTGGTTTCAAGGTTATATTTTTTGAATTAGTAACTGCGTGGAGTGAAAAATACTTACTGCAAAGGCGCCGCTTAAGAAATAAGCTACTGGGTGTTTATTATGCTGTGGTAACGAGGTATTCATCGCAATGAGCTGAAGCTGATCCTAGTTTGAGTAGGAGTTTGATTTAAAAAGACACTTTTTTTGAGGAGATCTATCGAAATATATGTAAACGACCCTAAAAAAGTGTCTTCTTAAAACAAAGTCCTCGCTCAAACTGCAAAAAGTTGGGCAATTTAAACAATTTCTTACAAAATTAGGTTCTAAACAATTTTGTGTGATTTATTGTTGAATATGTAATAAAAAACACTACCAAATACAAGGTGTTTTTTGTATTCGGCCATATAAAAAAATAAAGTTTCTCCGAGATGAAAAATGTTGGATTAAAAATTTGAAAGCACCATTTTTAAGGCTCTAAAAATGTCAATGAAAAGTGTTTTTAGTTTTTTAATATTTTTAAAATAAGCGTAAGAAATACGAAAGAAAATCCAAAAATTGATTTTTTTTTGTAAAATCTGAAAACGAAAAATATTATTAATCTTCTTCAAACACCGTGTAAATATACTCTAAATTGTCCAACTTTTTTGCAATTTGAGCAACCTTGTATCTTATACCGTTTTCAAGATCCCCATGCTGTTCATTCTTATCTTTTGGACATAGTCCATATTCTCAAAATCTGGCAAAATTTCAATAATTAATTTTATTGTGCGTTTCCACTTATTATTGTTTCGGTTTCAAAACAAAATATCTTTACAACTTACTGAATAAACAAACACTCATTAAATTTTTTTTTTCGAATGATAAGAAATGTCAGCTTACGACCTAGATTAAACATTTATTGTAGACGCTTTTCTCAAATAGGTAGTTTTTAGTTCCTTCTTATTTGTAGATGTCCAGATATTTCACATATGGCTAAACGTCATTAATTTTGACCAATAAGTGTTGCGACATCTAGTATCGTCTTGTGCTATTGTAACATTTTCGAAAATGCATTTGAATTAATGCAACTTTGTCGACAGTAGTGTAAGCGGTTACATACATTGATTCTTCTATTATTATAGCCAACTATGTGTTGACAAAATAACAATCTCGAATCGCCTGCTGCAAATTCGCAAAAAATGTATACTAGCAAACACACACCGATAATCACTAGACAGCTGTTTCTGTTCTTCAGGTACTCTTCAGGAGTGGAGAGAACTCGAGTTCTTATTTTTGCCAACACGTACTAGGCTATAATAATCGAAGAAGAAGAAAATTGGTCTCTTTCAATAAAATGTTTGCCTTTTTCATGAAGTAAACATATTACACAATAGCATTGCTGTAAATTGAAAATGTGTATTATTGATTTATTTAAAAATTTAAGTCGTGATTTGTGAATGAAGTAACATTTAGTAGAAATTTCGATGTAGTTGTTTCACTATTGGCTTATAGATATAATTCTATTCTAACTTAATGTTATTTTTAATACTGTGGTTCGGAAAAAGCTGTGTAGTGTCATAAAAATTATGTTAAATTATACTTTATTTTTAAAGTAAATTGTCCAAATGAAAATACTTGCAGATTAAAGTAATGATTTCCTATGACAAGATTGTCACTTCTTCGTCCTTAAATTTACCAATTATTCTGTGTTCTTATATTTTAATTTAAATTACCCGCTTTTTTATGTACCTATTCTGTGTCATAAACATACTTTAAGAACAATTATTTGAACAAAAGTTGTTGAGGGCAGTAATTAGATTCTAATGCTGATTTTTTACCAACCTTAATTAGAGAATATTGTGTGAAAGACGTAATTACCTATATAGTGATAGCTAGCTCCACTTAGCGGAGAAATACGTACTTATTTTTTGCATTCTATAGAACGATTTTTTTTTTGACCGGTTGCCGCCCTTAATGAACCACTCTTTCTTATCGTGTATTCTAATGTATTAAAATGTGAACTATGTGTACTTAGTCAATTTTTTACGAATGTATACAAGGTGTCTCACGGTGACCGTCCGTTAGAAATATATCAAGAACTTCCAAAAATACCGGAAGTGAGCATCAATATCTTTATTTTAAATACAAACTAAACATTTTTTTTTACATTCTGATGTGCCATAAAATGTTTAGTATGTATGCTTAAAATAATCGGCGTATCAATTTTGATTGTTGAGAAAAAAATTAGAAAATAAAATTTACTCAAAAGTGGTAAAAGTTAGGGAAAAGGTATTTTAGGTTCTTATTGTCTAAAGATTGAGACACAATTGTTTGTAATGGATAATAAAAAATGTCCCGCGGTTACGTATATCTATGACATTATTTCCTGACTCAGTATCGGTTTACTGATGATGATAGCTTATCTTTGAAACACGTGTCCGAGTATACTGTTTTAGTGCAGTTTTTTGGTGTTGCCTTTTTGTTACAGATAGACGCTGCAGTTTAGAGTTCCATTAATTAATTAATTAAAGCAATTTTTACATAAAATTTCTTGTATATTTTGAGCCAAAATTATAGGGACGAACTTTTGGTTTTCACTATATAAGAGTACTCTAAAATCATTCTTATATACAGGGTGGCGCATTGGAGGACAACATTGTTGGGAAAAAATATATCACTTTGCCAATTTGTCACGTTTAGTACAGTTTTGAATGTAAATTTTTTAAATGTTTTGATTTTACAGGGTGTTTCAAATAGTCGTGGCAGCGGAAAGTAATTTTTCAATTAAAGACCATATGGTGTGTTCCATTTAAAAATGTAAGTTTATAATGTCATCACCCTTTGGAACACCCCGTATAATCGAAAATAAAGTTAAAATTTGCACTCAGTAACTGTACTAAATGTAATACATTTTGAAAGTTATGTCTTTTCATTAACTAAGTTATCCGCCGATGTCAGAAGTTTGCGCAACGGTGTATAAACTTTTTGTCTTAAAATTGAGGAAGGAATCATGAAGTTTGGCTACATATTTAATTAACATCCTGTATAGGTTTCCAGTTTGTATCGTTACAGAATTTGTATCATTTGTTTCACTTGAATGCCGTCTATAAAATGATATCGTTTGAAAAAACACCAATACTCTCAAGTTTTTGTGCAGTTCTTGATGTTTTCTTTCCATATAGATGGACACTGCAGGCAATACAATTTCATTCATTTAAAGCGATATTGTTTTTCTGAACCGCAAATTTATTTAAACAAAGTAAATTGCTATTGAATTTGAATGAAGCTACAACTTGATTACATTTTATCGTTGATTTTAACTTTGGCCATTGAATAAATATTTATTTGTATTTTACAATGGTATTTCGTAACTTCTTTGTAGATGACTCAGTTTCTCTATATGAAAGAGATTCTGATATTGAAAAAGATTGGATGAAGCATTACCGTTACTGAGGGAGATTATGTTGAAGTGTATTACGAAGGAGACATTATCCAGGAAAGCTATTAGAAGGAGATGACCAAAAAGCCAGGTGAATTATTATATCATGAAGAGGGATATCCTTAAAATAATTCAACCCCCCAAAACCTATAAATAATAAAGGTCTCTTTGATGTACCTGAAGTGGTTTGGGAGTAGACTTTTTATGCTCTTTATCTGTTAAAAGGACTTACAAAATACATAAAAATCATTTGTTAAGTACTTTCTGCTGTTATATTCTGTTAACAATCTTGAATTTTTTAAGTAGGCAACTGTATGATTTGAATATATGAATTTATTTTCAAGTTTTTCAGTTTACAATACCAACTAAAATTTTTTAAATTCATATTAATGTTTTACCTCACATGAAATATATATATATAGATATATATATATATATATATATATATATATATATATACACTGCCCAAAGAGAAAAAAAAAGAAAATTTATCCTGCAGGCTTAATTTGCATGTGACATTATACAATTAGCATGTCCGTATAGTATTTTTGCAGACCTTTAATGTTGCTTTTAAAAAGTAGATTCTTTCAAAATCGGTTTTGACGATTCTTTTATGTTCCTTAGTGGCTACAATTTAAAAGTATATTTAATTATACAGGGTGTTCCACTTTCATGAACCACTTTGATATTTTAAAGGAAACATAATTTTTATTTTTATTTTGAACCCCCTTAAAAACTATGATGACTTTATGTATACGAGTCTTACTCAAAAATGATACTTTCCATTTTTTAAGCATTTAATTGGGTCAATATCGATCTTCAGATGTTTCACGTTTTTTAAGTTATTATTTGAAATATCATATTCAAATTTTATTCACACTTAGGGCGGTAACGACCGTAACTATCCATAATTTAAAAGTTGACATGGATTATACAGGGTATGACAAAAAAGGTCAAATTTTGTAATCAAGAATGATGAATAGTTTAATAAAATCAAATGAAACACCCTATATTTGGTTTACCTGATCGACGTAAATTAAATTCTCTACAGCTTTACTATTGATGTCTGTCTACCGAAACTCAACCGTTTTTATTGACAACTAAAAATTATAAAATCGATCATCAAAATTTACAAGATAATTGCTAGGAAAATTATTTTAAATAGCCGAAAGAATATTTGAATAAACTGGAAATGTCAAATACGAGAAGAATTTCTAGTAAACGCGTTAGCATTCAAAATCTGTTTTTGTTAAATATCGATATGGTGTTGTAGATGATAAGGATAGCTCCAACGTTATCTGCTATTTGCCATATTTCAAAGGCAGGATTTTCAACTACTGATAACGACAACATTGTCAAATTGCTTATATCCTCTTTAGCCCAAAAGTGTTTTCTGGTACTTTCTCATAATAGATTGAGTTTATTTGAATCTCAAATTAGGGATATCGTTGTAGTTCCAAATTATCTGCTTTATAATTATGAGCTGCCAATGAACAACTTCCATTCGATTTTCCGGTGAAATAAACCATACTAACTACTCAACTCACTCATTATCAGTAACAATACAAAGAAGTAATAAAATTGTGATGTATTGGACAATTACTAGCACAACCGTGAATTTAGAGAGAATTTAGAGAATTTAATTTTACATCGATTTGGCAAGAAATATACAGGGTGTTTTACTTGATTTTATTAAGTTATTCATCATAATAAGTTTCGCGACACCTATTGTCGTTATTCATCATTTTCAATTACAAAGTTTGACATTTTTTTTCATACCCTGTATAATAGATATCTACTTTTAACTTATGGACAGTTAGGGTCGTTACCGCCCTAAATGTGAATAAAATTTGAATTTGATATTTCAGATAATATGTACCTAAAAAACGTGAAATATCTAAAGGTCGATATTGACCTAATTAAATGTTCAAAAATGAATATCTCGAAAAGTAATATTTTTTAAGTAAGACTCGTATACATAAAGTCACCATAGTTTTGCTAGTAGAATCAGAAAAAAGAATTATATGTTTCTATTTAAAATATCAAAGTTGATAGGTGGTCCATGAAAATAATTTTAAATTGTAGCCAGTGGGGAACCTAAAGGAATCGTCAATACCAATTTTAAAAAAAAATCTACTGTTTAAAGATAATATCAAAGGTTCGCCTACTACACGAACAGGCAGTATAATTAATTGTCATTATCATACATTCAAATTAGTGTTACCACTTTGATATAGTTTTATATGTTCATAACGTGGCGCAGATACCTCGTAATTATTAGAATCCATTTTCACAGTATTTTAGAAGCGGTGGCCTAAATACCTCAGGTTTCATGGATAACTGGGCCACCTGACTGATGAAAATAGTAGATTATTTTACTAGGAGTTAAACAATATAATTGTTGAGCTCCAACTCCAAGTGAAATATATTATTTTTTTTTCAAGGGTTTATTGCTAGTTTTTGTGTGTTATTGACAAATTTTTGAGATTTTCGAGTGACGTTTTATTCTCGACACGAATCGTTGGTACTTTACTGGTACATTCATAATATTACATAATCGAGGTACCAACTTCTAAATAGTTGTAAAAACAAAATAATTGTTGCTTTTAATGTTTAGACAGTAAAAAACCTTTTTAGCGTCTGCCAGTAGTTCAATAATATACCGTTTTATTGTCGCTTGAAGAAAAAAATTTTGTTTTGCTAGCGACTTATCTTTTTGGTAAGTTTTGAGTACTATCAAAGCAATGCAATAGACTCACCAAAAAATTATCAAATCTAAATTCGTCTGTTTCTTTATCCAGTGATTGCTTAAAGTGTTATGTTGTAAAATGGTGGGCCATTTACCCATACTTACCTTAGATATTGTTAAAATAATTAGTGTCAAGTTATAGTCCATCTCATTAATGACTTACCGATTAAAAAATAGTTGTAAAACAAAAGAATTGTTGCTTTTAATGTTTAGACAGTAAAAAACATTTTTAGCGTCTGCCAGTAGTTCAATAATATACCGTTTTATTGTCGCTTGAAGAAAAAAATTTTTTTTGCTAGCGACCTATATTTTTGGTAAGTTTTGAGTACTATCAAAGCAATGCAATAGACTCACCAAAAAATTATCAAATCTAAATTCGTCTGTTTTTTATCCAGTGATTGCTTAAAGTGTTATGTTGTAAAATGGTGGGCCATTTACCCATACTTACCTTAGATATTGTTAAAATAATTAGTATCAAGTTATAGTCCATCTCAGTAATGACTTACCGATTAAAAATAGTTTAAACAAAGTTGTGTTTAAATAAATGACAAACAACTTTCATTTGAAGCAAAAATATGTAAAATAGATATTTTTCTAATTTTGAATTTTTAAATCTCTTTTTTTAAATAAGACCCGTGTGCAAAGTTTTATAGAAATTGGACCGCGATTTTCCGGATAGTAGAGAGTGACTGAAGATATGTGGATTCTGTAGGCATTTAAAAACTAAAAGCTACAACCTGTCAAATCGATAGCTGTTAAAAAAGGAAACTTCTAAAAAAGTTGTCCAAAAATAGTCTTGTGCAAAAGGGTGCTATTCAACATTTTTGAGTTATGTAGTGCATTAAATAGCCATTTTATCATGTTTTCCATAGCCGTTTGGTGGTAAAACAAAATAAACTATTTCCATAAAAGCATTACTTCTTATGGGAAATGCAAATTTTAATTTAATTAATTTATCGTTTTGGTCAGGTTTTTAGTGTTTAAATGCCCACAGAATCCATTTTTAAGGCACTTTCGAGGCGTATTTTTTTACATACGGACGTACGTCATTATAATGTACTAACTCTAATTCGTCGGAAGAAGTGAAAAGAAGGGGATGTTAAAATTTTCAGTTTTGAAACTATCGCATAACTCTCCATCGATCTGGATATAAATATCCTTTATGATTTCTCACTGAATATTGCTGCAAGTTTGCCGAAAAATTTATATGTGTTCAAACTGCCGGATTAATTTTTTTAATCTCCCCATGCTTTCAAAAGCAACCCTGAACATAAATATCTGCATACAATTTTCAAGTGTATACCAATCAATATGTCAAATAATTATAAAATTTAGTGTATGATTTATATTTTCAAGGATAATATTTTCTTTAACCGAACTTGACCTTATCATCGTGTCACAACTTAAGTCGAATAGTATCTAGAAGCTAGAGTGTCATAAGCGATAACACCTGCATTTGCAAAAATGTATCTATTTTGGGTTTAGTCATGATGTTCATTAGCAGTGGTAGTGCCGGTTACTATTTAAACGTCCATAATTTATAGGAGGGTGAGTGCTTTTTATCTGTTTTTACTGTTTAGACAAATATGTTTAATTATCCATTAATTTTGTTTTTTTTCCTTACAATATAACATTTTTTAATTCGTTTATTCACGATTGGTTAATTAGGTATATAAAATATTAAGAGGGTTGATTTTTTTTTTAACATGAGATGATGTTGACATTTGCTCCTTTAATTACGTACTACATTTAAAACTTTAATTTCTAAATATGCAAATTTGTAAATTGTTGTGGTTAGTACTAGTTTCGTTAAACTTTCAATCACTAAACAATTCATTTTTTAAATGCAAATTAAGTTAGAACGTTTATCAGTCACTTTAAAGTTGTCCAAAGCTGAACTCCGTAGGGATGCTGTTTAAAAAAAGTACGTTTGACTTTGAAGAATTAAGGTGAATTAAAGGATTAATTTATTGTCTACGGTTGGAGTATTTTGTTAGTTTGTAATAAAATTTAGAACTCATCGTACGGTTTCTTATATACTACATTACGAAACGTGACATTAAACTAAATCAATTGTTAAACAAAGCGTAAAAGTATATTCAATGAAAGCTGTTTATTTTAAAAGCTGAACGACATTTTTATGCGGCTTTTGATGTCTTGACTAAGGAAAACAATTTTACTTACAAAATTCATTTTCTTATAATAGTCGTATCTTTTTACCTTCATAATTAATAAATCTCGTAAATAAATTTTTTAAATTTTCTTTCACTGGCATAAGGTGAAGGTGAATTAATTTTCATCCCACGTTTAATTCATATTTATAAGCATTGGGTTGATTTAACCCAATCAATATACATTTGGGTCGAATAAAATTAAGGAATCGATGAAATTCTGAACGTATTCTATCAAATTAAAAAACCTTCTGCAAGTGATGTGACCTGCGATTTCAAAAAATTTTTACAATTTTTTAATTGTTTAAATTACAACTTTTTAAATAAAAAATATCAAAAAGTTTCAAACAAAAGTTGTAGTTTAAGATCTTATCTACAACTTGTGTTTTTCGAATATTTCATTTTGTAACAAAAATACTGCTGATTTTCAAAAAAGTATTTTTTGGTAACTGCCCATGTGCAACCTTTTACAGTTCTCTTAATATTTCAATCATTCACTCTTTGATTAATAATAACAGATAGAAATATAGTACTGATAATTACTAAATCAACATTATTTATTATCGAAATCCCAAATTTTTATTTTTATAAAGATTTGTAGTATTTTTTGTAGCAAAAATTAACTTTGATGTTAGGCATTGTACTTTTTATGTTATTTCTACAAATTTTGCTAATAATTGTTTTAATAATTACTAAGATGACTATTTTTTTTCTAATACTTAATTTTTCATGTTATTAAAACCAAACCGGTCTCGGTTACAATGGGGAAAATATCAACCTTCAAATTCGAATTTTTTAACACTTTGATGAAACGTAAACTTTTTTAAGTTTAAAATTCGTATAATTTTAATAATATTTGACATATCTCTATAGAAATTCAACGGAACCTATTTCAAAAGTATACAGTGTGTCCTCCGATTGTTTCGTCGTCTCTTGAAAAAGACAAAAAATATTCGAATTGAATTTTGAGCTTCTCGGGATCAGTCCGGCTTGGTTGGAAACTAATTTGTGACATAATTTTAGTTTCGACAAATTAAGGGTGTCCTTGAAGTAAAATGATCTTTGGGGATGAGATACGCACAATTTTTTAGAATGAATAACTGAGTAAATTTGCAAAATTTCATTTTTTTGATGTTTTTATGTTTTAATTGGATTTTTTGAGAATTCGAAAAAATGTTACTTAAACAAATGTTTCAGAATAGTATGTAAGACTGGTAGCAAATTTGAAGCCGATAGGAACACTTCGGTATTTTATTTAAGAAGGTGTTATTTAATTAAATCACCTCCTAGTTCAGCACAATCATGTATTAAGTTGATATTGAAATCTTCAATTTACCTACATTCAATATTTTGAATGAAATACCGAAATATTCTCATCGGCTCCATTACATTCTATTTTGAAAATTTCTTTTAAGTAACATTTTTCGGATTTTTCTAAAAATCAATTAAAATAAAATCACCAAAAAAATCAAAGTATGCACAGGACTTCAAATTTTGAACGTTTACTAAGTTTTTTCATTCTGAACAATTTTACTTAATAACGTTTGTGCGAATTTCGTCCCCAAAGAGCACTTTATGGTGCAAAAATGTTGTTTGAAATTTTCAAGAAGAGTCTTGGATTTTCGAACTAAAATTATGTCACAAATTAGTTTTCAATCAAGCAGGGCTGATCCCCAAAGCTCAAAATTCAATTCGAATATTTTTTGTCTTTTTCAAAAGACGACCAAACAATCAGGAGAGATACTGTATATTTTAATTAATTCTTTTGTTTTACAAATTTTTATTATTAAACTTAAATGGTGCATTATTTTTATGCACAGATGCAAAATGCTTTTATTTTAATAAAACCAAATAGTTTTTTTAGTCTAAATATGAACTCTGGAAAATTCACGAACACATAAATGAATATTTCTAGTAGCGGTTACATATAGATAGTACGTAACCAATGTTACCTGTATTTATAATAGAACAGTGAAAAATGAGGTAAAAAAGCAGGTAAGAATGCTGTGCGAATGCCGAGAACAGACGCGCCGTTGTCTATGACATATATAATATACTGATCATAACATGATGTTAAAGTCATGATAATCATCTAAATGAAAGAAACACATACCCGTAGTAGGTAATCTTTTTTGCATGTTTGCTAAACAAAAATTATATAACAAATTCAAAAAATTCTGGCGAGTAAGAAAATGTTGATCATATTTTTTGTGAGTTTGTATAATCAAACCAAGCTATTATTTAGAAAAATAAATTATTTAACATTTAAATAAATTTTTTTTAATATATGGGTAGAATGACCGAAAAACATTGTTATTGCACACTTACATTTTCAGTTAGTTTGTTTAAATACATCAGTAATTTGTTTAACCAAATTATTTTAACGACAATTACATTATCACTAATATAATTTAAAAGCATTGACATACTTTCCAGAAAATATTTACTAAATAAAAAAACATTATTTGTCTGTATGCAGTGGCATTTTGTATGTAACCGGGGTCCATACAAATATATTTTGCTTAAGATTGGGTATATCTCTTAATAAAACTATATTTAAAAAAATTTAAACATTGTAGCACGAAACTTAAGTTACAACTTCTGCTTAAAAACATTTGTTCCATCTTGATTTTTAAAAAAATTATTAACATTGCTGGTTTGTACCTCAAGTTTTAAAGTAATGTTCTTAGAAAAGGGCTTTTACTGCACATGTACAATTAAATCCGTAACAAATGAAGATATTCAAAAAATTTTAGATAAAAGTTGTAGTTTAAGATCCTAGATACAACTTTTGTTGAATTTTTGTTTTTGTTTTTTTACTTTTAAAAAATATATTTAAACAATTAAACCTCAGGTAAATGTAGGTGTGTACATGTAACACAGGTTACTTTGCGTGGAAAAAGTTTGCTTCATTAATAGTACTACAGTTCAACTATCTAAATTCATAATTTTTATTCATTGCTTAATTTTTCTAAATTTTGAGAAAATTGTATGGATATTGATTGAATTATTGCTGAACTCTTATCATGCACATTTTCAAATTACGACAAATTACAGTGACTATATATGAGACAGTGGCGACAAACGAGTCATCATTTCTGATTGGTCGTAGAAAAACCGCCATGTTGCATCAAAATTACAAATTTTATATACGGCTTGAATGTCATTTTGTAAAGGATTTGCTTAGTTTATTGTTGAAATTAGTTCTCAAAATAACAGGCTATTGTGCTTTTGGGTGTACAAATTCATCTTCGAAGGGATATCTTATGAAAAGATTTCCAAAAGACCCTAAAAGGCGAAAAACAATGGACTATAAAAGTTAAAAGGATAAACTGGCAACCAACTGATAATTCTTATCTATGCGAGGTAAGCAATGCATAATTAAATAGGTAAGTAAATAGTGCTTGTTTTCACCTGTAAAGGTTTAAAATAATAATTGCTATTAATTTAATCCCAACACATTAATCACTGCATAATAATCTTACAGGTTCATTTCGAAGAAAATATGTGGGAGAAAACTAGAGAGGACGGCACCAAAAAAATGAAGTTTGATGCAGTGCCCACAGTATTTGTTTTCACGAAGCCGACTGTTAAGAGAAAACCACCAGCTTGAAGAGGAAGTTTATCGCATAAAAACGCGCGTGGAAAATCTTCAACAATTGGTAACATTGTAGACATTACATCTGAAGTCGAAGCCGATGAAGGAAAATACTCGTCAATTTTTAAAAATAAGTTGACTAATGCTCCCATGCCAATCAAAAATAGATTCTTAGTAGATGTAAGGCAACATTTCATCCAATTCAATAAGTGAGGGAACATCTGATTTGTCTTCATCATTTGAATATGCACACAACAATGAATATCCAAACGTTCAAGATAAAATTAATAAATATGAAAAGATATATCTGGCAGCTACAAGAAAATCAATAAAATTGAAAAAAATGTTAGTAACTGCTCGTAAGAATAACAAAAATTACAAAAACTGCTTAAAATCAATGAGAGTAATATTCTGTTAAAGATGGTGTTCAATGACGTTCAAATAGTAGCTTTAAAAAACAAAACAGAAAAAAATCAACAAAATTTATGAAGTGGTCAAAGGAAACTATAACTAAAGCTTTACGGTTTAGATTTGTTTGTGGATCAACTGGCTATGAAAATTTAATTAAAGAAAATTTGCCACTGCCTTTTATACGAACACTGCAGAGGACATTACAATATATGAAATTTTCTCCAGGAATTTTACATGAAGTTATAGATTTTTTGCGAATAAATCTAAATACTTTCAAAAGTGTGGAAAAAGATTGCATTTTAGTATTAGATGAGATGACCATAACACCTGGTAGAATATTTGACTCAAGTTTAAATAAATATTTGGGCGACATTACACTTACTAATCATGAAGGTGCAGCTACTCATGTGGTAGTATTTATGTTAGCAGGGGTCAATACTAAATGGAAACAAGTAATCGCATATTATTTCACAGGAAATTCAATAACTGGAAATGTTCTACATGAAATCATTATGGAGATATTTAACAAAATAAATAGTCTCGAATTAAATATAATTGCAATTGTTTCTGACATGGGAGCTTGTAATCAAGCACTATGGATATCCTTTAATATTTTTCAGGAAAATATAGAGATGTTAAATGTAAAATCCAACATCCTGTAAAAGAAGATAAATCTGTTTACTTTATAGCAGATGTCCCCCATTTATTTAAAAATATTAAAAATATGCTAGTAGCAAACAAAGTTAAACACCGAAATTAACAGAAGATGATCTTTTACCCTCACATTACAATAAAATGAAAGTAGCAACATCTACTAATGTTATTTCACATACTGTAAGTAGTGCATTGTATCTTTTATCTGAAACTATAGATCCTTGTTATAAAACAACCGCATGGTTCATCAGTATGGTTGAAAAATGGTTTTATATTATGACTTCTAGACATCCCGTTAGTGCTTTAAGTAATTTTAAAATAGAAACCAAAAATGAGACAATATCATTTTTAAAAGATTTCATTAAATTATTTGAAATAATAGAAGTAGGGCCTAAAAAATATGGAAGCCTTCTCAAACAGGTGTATTAATTTCTACTACAGCAATAATAAATCTACAGCAAGAATTATTGGAAAAGAATTATCAATATTTGATGGTAGGAAGATTTTCACAAGATTGCTTAGAAAACTTATTTGGTGTTCTTCGAAGTAGGCAAATGATACCTACAGCGGTCCAAGTAAAAAACAATTTAAAATTAATAAGTGTTTCACATTATTTACAAAACGTTAGAAAAGGTAGTTACGACATTGATGATAGAGAATTTTTATCTGGATTCTTGGGGACTTTCGATAAGAATTTTGAAAAAATTATGATGCTGTAAAAATACCCACTGATATTGCTCAAAAAAACACTAAATTTAAATTACATTGAAATAAATTCATTTTATAATTTATGTGGTTATATTATTAGTAGCTTAGAAAAACTTCCAATACATGTAACACTTGCATAAAATCAGTTGGATCAAAATTTCAAATTGGAACCATTTATACAAAATTTACAGAACTAAAACGATTTAAAGAAAATGCTATATTTTTTTGTAACGAGGAATCGTTTTCTATGTTTTAGAAATGGAAAATATTTTTATAAATTATTACAGCGTTGTATGTACGCATTGATTTAAAAGCATTTTATGTAAATAAAACTAATGAAAAGAATCTTTTTGAAAATATTGCAAATTGTCATAACCTTAAATCTAAAATTATAAAAAGTTTGTAACGTATAGACTAAAAATCAGTAGTAAAAGACAAATAAAATTAGCAAATCGATTTGCAACAAAAGCATTGAGAAAATAAAAAAATAAAATCAGTTTGTTTTAATAGTTATATACATAACATTTTTTTGTAATTATTTAGTGAAAATCATTATTTTTATGTACAATATTGTTTGAACTCAATAAAATGAAAACATCACTTTAGCAAGATTTAAATTTTTGATGCAACATGGCGGTCAGCCAGTGGAGGGGATGCCATTGTCGCCACTGTCTAATATTTAGTCACTGTACAACAAATAAGTTTGGTGCGGCATCTACTGCTGCGACTTTGTACTTTGAATCAGTAATTATTAGCAATCTATATTATCTGAATTGACCAACCAATTTCTGGAGCAAAATCAAAGAATTTTATTTAACGGCGTACAAGAATTGTTCTTAATCTCTACAAATACTTGTCGAAAAAGTATAATTTCTAATTAATTTAAAGGCGTTATTAGTAAGAATAACTATCGGGTCTGAAAGCTTTTTGCATATGAATAAGTATGTTCTTTGATAATATCAATATATTTCAAAACTTTTTATTGCTTGGGTGTAAGTATTGGTACATTCAATGTATATTTCATATCCTTTCGAATTCATATTGTTAAAAGAAAAAATATTGGAAAAGTTGTATAGTTAACTGACAACTGATTGACGTATAAATTTAATAACCATTTCATTTAAATAAAAGACTAAATTACCGATTCACTAGCATTTTACCAATAAATACGAGAAATATATATTTTAAATATAACCATTTGAACATACTAACAAATTTATTTTTTTTTTGTATTTTGTCGCTATTGTAAAAAATTAATTAAAAATTGTCAACATCTTTTCAGGTATCTGAAACTCGGCTTTCTAAACTATTTAGTTAAATAAAATAAAGTATAAGGACAAAAATCAGAGCATGCTTTCAACTTAATGTATTTCATTCGTTTTTTTTTTCAAACGTATTCTGGGGAATAGAAACAAAATTTCATTAGTTTTATCTTGGGCAAGAAACGTAAACAATGTAATTACCCTGAAATTTTTGTAATAAGTGTGTGTTTTTACTTTTCACGAAAATACAAAATAATACGTGGTATTGTTTAAAAAAATTCTGTTTTTACCTTAATATAAAATTAGCATCACACGTAACGTTGCCCTGGAATGAACTTTCCGGTATTGTATTGTAAATTAAAAACTAATGAGTTTATTTGTTAACTTAATTATGTCGAAATTACATATTTTTATGAATTTTGCTAAGATTATTTAACATTAACAAGAACAATTCTGTTACGTTATAAAAACCCTCAATTTTCGAAGCGAACAAGTTTCTGCCAACTAGGCTCAGTTGTTAGAGGGTGAGTGCTTAAAAAAAATTTACCCTCCACTTACCTTTTTAACAGAGGGTAAAAAATCTATCCGGAGTGTCACTAACGGTTGATTTAAGGTCGTCTCTTTCTTCTTAAAAATAACCGTGCACCGGGTGTGTCATTAAGAAAGACATCCGGCCGTATCTCAGAAACTAATAATTGCATAGTTTAGGGGAAAAATATTTTTATTAAAAGTGACCATGTCTGAAAATTATTTTTATTTATAGGGTTGTTGTAGCATTAAAATAAAAACTAGAAATATCTCCAGAAATGCCTAAATAACGTATGCCATTATAGTATAACACTGTTTTAATTCTGAATGTTTTCTGAACAAAAAGCTTGTTATAAAATTTGTCATATAAAGTGGTGGGGAAAGCTTAGACTTTCATTTTGAAAAATCCTCATAACTCTAGTTTGGATTAACCGATTTTAGTAAACTTAGTTTCATTTGATAGAACTATTTATGTTTAATTTTCACTCCTATAAATCAATACTAGATACTTTTTTCGAACTCCGGTAGAGGGCGCTATGTTGGCAGTTGACATAATTTGTTAAATTTTTGGATAAATTTAAATACGAGGATGTATTGATATCTAGTTAGCCTAGACCAGTTCCTTGCATAAACAAAATATTGCGTTACCATAGCAACGAACAATAACTTATTAGAAGTGTCAGTGTAAAGTTTGACGTCAAAAAGTAAACCAGAGTCACGCAATAAATTAAATGAAAAAGATGTCCACCGAAATTGTGAAAATCGAAAAATTGGAGTATCGAGCCATCATCAAGTACCTGTATTTAAAAGGGTTAAGAGGTAAGCAGATTTACGAAGATATGCTTAATACCCTTGGTGATCAATGTCCTTCGTATGCGACCGTCAAAATTGGAATGCAAGCTTCAAAAGAGGTAAATTTTCCATTGAAGATGATGACCGATCGGGAAGGCCAGTTTCTGTGTCAGTCCCCGAAAATATCGATGCAGTTCATGACATGATTTTATCAGACCGTCGAATTGGGCTAAAACGGATATCTGAAGCACTGAATATTTCATACGAACGCGTTCATCATATGGTTCACGTCAATTTGGACATGAGAAAATTGCTGCAAAATGGATCCCCAAATGTTTGAATGTTGACCAAAAGCGTGCAAGGGTAGAAGCATCGCGTTCGATCTGTGCTCGATTTGAAAACGATGTAGACTTCTTAAACCGAATTGTTACTATGGATGAGACTTGGGTACATTTCTACGATCCAGAAACAAAGCAACAATCGATGGAATGGCGACACTCTGGTTCTCCAAGACCTAAGAAGTTTCGTGTCCAAAAATCTGCTGGAAAAGTTCTTGCTTCAGTTTTTGGGATTGCCATGGAGTAATCATGATTGATTTTTGGATAAGGGTAGAACAATAACTGGAGATTACTATTCGACATTACTGACCACTCTACGGGAAAATATTAAAGAGAAAAGACGCGGAAAGCTATCCAAAGGTGTTTTGTTTTTGCAGGACAACGCCCCTGCACACAAATCTCATGTTGCCATGCAAAAATTCGTGATTTAGGGTTTGAATTACTAGAACACCCCCTTATTCACCCGATTTGGCTCCGTCCGACTATCACCTCTTTCCTCAACTGAAAAAAGTTTAAAAGGTCGTACATTTTCTTCCAACAAGGAGGTAATAGAAGCTGTGGAGGTCTGGTTTGCAGAGCAAGAAGAAACATTTTTTGAAAGGTCTAGAGACGTTGCAGGTTCGCTGTAATAAATGTATCCAATTAAGAGGAGAATATGTTGAGTAATAAAATATTTTGACATTGAAATTTTGTTTGGTTCTATAGTAGGCTAAGAATTTTTCAATATATCCTCGTAGTACGGTTCATACTTTTTGTCTTATTTGAATAGAACAAAAAGTTCAAAAAACTGACGAAATCCGCTACTTGATACTATCTGTTAAACCGGAAATATTTACAAAAATGTAAGTAAATCATCGCCACAAAACCGAGCTGCAAACGCCGCAGTATGTGTGTACCCACTGTCCCATTGTATTTGAAAATCAAGTACACCATAAAAACAAAACAAATATTTAACTAAAATGTATTTGTAAACATAAAACAAAATATAGAGACAAAACACAATAAACTTTCTAACATTTAATGAAAATAACAGAAATTATAAAAATGATATCAATATCGCCCACCTTCAACAATTAGTATTATTAAATGAAACGTGGAACACAATTTATTCTGCGAATAATCTTGACAATAAGTTTAATTTATTTATTAATAAATTCACTGAAATTATCAATACTACTTTTCCAATTGAATGTGGAAAATTTATATGAAACCATGGTTGTGTAAACACATTATAAACCGTGGTATTTTCCTTAGAGACCTTTTTAAAATTTGTAGTGGAACAAATAGTCAATATTTACTTAATTTTTATAAATCACGTTTAGCTAAAGATAGAAAATTTATTACTCACACGAAATTGCAGTATACTGATAAAAATCACATTAATGCTACTAATAAATCACGGATGGTGTGGAAAATAATAGATCAGGAAGTGTGTTACGCCATGAAACTCGAAACGCAACACGGCGTCGCAACGTGCCAAACTAACTCTCGGTCTAGAAAAAAAAATGTCTCTTACTTACCTTATTAGATGACTAAAGGTCCTTATCACGAGTCAAATTTGGGGTTTTATTAGGCGCCATCTAGATCTTTTTAAATGTACAACAAATGCTTACTAAAAAATCCGGGAAAAACGTAAACACTTGAAAGGGAATGTTTCAAAAAAAGAAGAATGGATTACGTACGGTTTTCTAATGAAATGCAAGTTTTTCTACTAATTTTGATTACGCCACGGTCGTGTTTTTTACATTAAACGCATCCTAAAAGATAATAGCGGTTTCACGCGCTTTTAACTTTCTTAACAAGGATTATGCCTAAGTACCATTCAAAGGTTTACAGAGTTTGTAAAACGAAGTGGGACTATGGTCTTTATTTAAAACAAAATATTACTTTAGCTTCAACTTGAAATTTACCATTTAAATTTTATTTTGAACAACAGAACTAACAAACAAAAAACCATGGACGTCCTAACTTAATTTGCTTATTCTTAAACGCAAACTGCGCACCATATACGATAATTCTCCCGAGTAATTAATTAGGAACCGAATTAACGATAAATGCCTTGAACGATATTGCGTTTCTATAATTACTTTACAGGTATAAGAGAGTTTTTTGCGAACCGAATGGTTTCTTACAAGTTATCACTTTAATTCTTGCATACTTATTTTGATTAGTTCCTACGCGAGGAGCTTTACACACGCTATCCAATATTTAGCGATTGTTAAAATAAATAACAATTATGATCCGGTACAGTATTGAGTCTGCTTACCTCGACAAACTTCAGATTGATTTTTTAAATATAAACCTACAAACTCGGGGAGGTTTCTTTCTCTCTCAATTTCTACATAAATAAAGAACCCTACAAAAATTAATTCTCATAATTTAACCATGAGGTGAAATTTTTACGATTAAGTCTAGACCAAATAAAATATCAAATTTTCGTTTAAAAACAACACGATTTTTACGCTTTGTCATGGAACAAACGAGGAGTTCATTACGTCTCCGAAGTAAGCGACGTAATGTGGCAAGGCTTTTATTTCTTTTAAGTTTAATTGAGAGCACGACGAAAGAAATAAATATTGCAGCGACGTGGAAACGAAACCTTATGTGGTTTTTAACGAAACGAAATATACTTAAAATACAATACAACCCATTTAAATCGAATACTTTAATAAGGTCAAAATAATTTACGCGTAAAAATTCAGAGGTTACAAGTGAGTTTAAATAAAAAGACGTCTTATCCTAATTTTTTTTGTGATAACTTTGGAAACCATATTTCTGACTATAATTTGGTGGTCAATCAATTGAGTTGTTTGTAAAATCGTTTGACGATACTAATAATAATAATAATTATAAGGGGTACAAGTTGAAGTATTCTAGTATTCTACACCTTCGATTGTTGATATGGTTTTGCATCCGTTAACCTTACCGGAAGTCTGTGTGATTTTATGTAACATGTTTCCTTTTAAATATGCTAAAAACCTTATTGTACATATTCTTACCGAACTTATTAATGCTTATTTTGTGAGAAAAATTTTTGTTATTTGTCTAAAAACTGCTCTTGTTTTACCTGTGTATAAAAAATGACAAATCTAAATTTTAAAACTACATAGATTAATTTATTGATTGATCCATGTCGCTCTCAGTACTTCTTTTGGTCGTAATCGACGACGTTGTTGGGTATATGATCAACATTTGTTCAGAAATTTAATCTTGGATTTGATAATACATGATATGGATTTGTGGCGTGATATTATTTGGTTGGGACCATAATTGATTTTGGATGCCGTTATTTTGTTGTGAAAAATTTTGTAAAGTATTTGGAAGTTGGTTTTGATTGGAAATTTGCACTATTGAAATTTCATTTGGAAATTGCTGTTGGTTATAATACGTGCAGTACAATCTATTTTGGTCGTCATCCCAATGTGAGTCTTTGTTAACCAGAAGGTTGAAGTCGTTTAACAAAATTCAGTTATAAGGAATGAAAACACGATTTTATTTAACCTAACAAACTTTTGGATATCCGAAAGCAAATTCTAGAAAGTAAACTTAAAGTTGGTCCTGAAAGGGAAGTAGCAAAATTGTTACTGACACTCCAAAGAACTGCTAATAGATGGAATACAGAAAAAATTTAGAAATTGGCGATAACAAAAAGATCTCTGTCTAAGTAAATGATTTGGATGAAACTGATGCACAATCTTTCGTATCAGACGTTTTTTCAGACAGGTGTAATTTTTTCGAAAAAATAAAGCATGATTCAGAATATTTGGAGAAACCATAGAAAGACTTTTACGTGCTAGTTGAATTTCGCAGCAAAAAGCAAGTTTTTGGGTTGCGTATGTTGTGGAACTTTAAGATAACCTGGAATATAAGGTACCTATGTAGGAGTGATTTTTCCTTCTTCTCCTGACGTGTCGTTCATAAACAAAGTGGCATCAGATGTCTAACTCCAACACCAAATACAGTAGCGACGACAAAAAGGCAAAACCGTTTTCTGAACTTCGGTATAGATTTCCGCAATTATGATGTTCGCTAAAATTTTTAATCGCTACAATTATTTTTTGTATTTAATCGTTTAAGTGGTTATACCTTAATATTTTATCATAAATATAACTTTAAGTCACTGCATTTCTATCTTCAGTAAAAGAGGATTCATTTTGTTTATGACTGTAATTCATTTGAAGGGAGGACACACTTCACGTCATTTTGAGATAAAAACAAAAATGTAAACATTGAGTGTCACGTAGTATGACTTTGTCTCAATCTCTCCTATAGTAATTAAATCTTAGAAACGATTATGTTTGTTGTGGACATCAATCTTAGCGATACGAACCTGGCACGCGTATCTCCACCAGTACTGAACCAAAGAATCGACTTTTGCATGTTTAGTTCAGTAGACTAAGATACGCTGATGTGTGATTATGATGCTGTAACTAAACTATCCGGAATCACATACATACTGAGGAAAATACTATATGAGTTTTCTTGAAAGTACGGAAAGTAAATTATTCAAATGAGTAGCAATAAGAATAATAATATTATATGTAATAGGTAATTAGGAATAAGCCCAAAGCGTAACTTGTTTTTTTTTATAAAAGTTTGAGTTTTGAAGACCAAAAAGAAGCATTGCAGGCAGAAGGAAACTACAGTAAATTAGTAATAATAATGAACTATATAAAAATTACAATGCATTACTCCAAAGTACCATTTTGGCTTAACCACGATAGTTTTAATAGGATGTCAAACGAATGAATTTTGATAAATCGAAACCCATAAGAATAATTTTTGGTTCATCATAACAATATTTTTGTGCTCTATTACGCTTTTTTTAATTTTTAACAATAAAACAAAACGAGTTAAAAAAATTGTTTAGGCTCAAAACAATTCTTAAGGTTTTTTAAAAACTGCATAAGTATTGAACAAAACCCAAAAATAAATTTCTTAAGAGGCCAATTATAAAACTGATAACAATCAAACATCATAAATTGATGGATAACTAATCTGAAAGTTAATAGTTGAACTAGTAATAATAAATTAAAAATTCAATCTAAATATCATCTTGTTCAGATTAAATACATTGTGTGTCATCACTCAGCATACACCATCTGTGTATTCAATATTTAATGGGGAATATTATGAGACTTTGGATTATGTCGGAAGTCGAAATTTTACGAAAAAATAGTTATTCTTTTTATAAAAAAATGATCTAAATTACAATTATCAGATATTAAATTTTTAATATGTTTACATTCTTCTATTTGTGGGTTACAACTTTGTCGATAAATGTATAGTTGCTGGTAGCAATTTATCCTTCGATAACATTAACAGAGTTAGCAAAATGGTCTGAATGCCTGCTGTAATTGGCAAGAGGTTGTACAACAACATAGTTCTTCACTCCTGAAGAGTCCCAAAAGGACGAAACAGATGTCGAGTGATTCTCAGTGTTTGTTTGTTATTGTACAACCTCTTTTGCGAATTTTATAGCAGGCGATTTGAGATTTTTTTTTATGCTAACGCTTATGTTGGCTATAAATTATTGAAGGATTGAGTTATGTAACTGCTTTACATACCTCTAGACAGTGCTGCTTAATGCGAACCTTTGCGTACGTGATCGCTAACACGAGTCGACACTAGATGTCGCAAAACCTGCAGTTTGAATATGATGTAACCTCTCCAGTAGGGAATATAGTTGACAGCACGCATTTGTACAATAGTGAACTTACACTCGAGTTCTCTCACTCCTGAAGAGTCCTTAAAAAGGACGAAACAGCTGTCGAGTGATTCTCAGTGTTTGTTTGCTATTGTACAACCTCTTGCGAATTTACAGCAGGCAGATTTGAGATTTTTGCTAACGCTTATGTTGGCTAATAAATTATTGAAGGATCGAGTTATGTAACTGCTTTTACATACCTGTCGACAAAGTTGCTTAATGCAACCATTGCGTACGTATCGCTAACACGAGTCGACACTAGATGTCGCAAAACCTACAGTTTAAAAAAAAAATTGTTTACAATTTTTATTCAAATTATCAATTCCGAATCTTTATCTTTTTTATTTATTACAAACATGACAACTTTCCCGTTCCGTTTAGAGTATTAAACAAATTTATTTATAAAAAAATAATTAATAGACCACTAAAGTAAAGATACGTCAAGGAAATTATTCAACATATTCGCCTTTTCTGTCAACATTTGCATTTTCATTTTACACAAAAAAAGAAAACTTTTTTTATTTAATTGATTCAATTTCATATTTGAACGTAGTTTTAGTTCTGATTAACTTTTTTCAATAACAAATTTTGATATTGTCAAATATAGGGGAACCTTAGTCTTGAGTAAAATTCATATTTTTTGACAAACCGCGTATACGACTATAAAAATTTAATATCTGGTAATTGTATTTTAGATTTTAGAAAATGCAAAATTTTTTGATAAATAATATTTTTTTTTGAAAATTAATAAAAAGTTTTCCTTATGTTGTTAAATACATAGTTCTTACAATCCATATCTACACATATTTAGAATTATAACGTGATTACTTTCTTTAGGAAGATTTTATTTTAAAAATAATGCAACTAATTTGCAATATTTACACTTTTGATAATTGAGTTTTTAGAATATTACATATTGCCGTGATTGTACAAGGTCATATTTTCAATGTATAAATGTAAAAAATAATATAATGTTTAGTACTAAGATATAAAAGTTTATTGTATGTTAAGAAGATATATCGTTTTGTGTGGGTACGTGATTAAGTAAAGTGCAAGTATGGGAGACGGTTTGAGCAGTGAATAATGATGGACGGGTTTTAACATCGTGCATAAAAAGAATTAATATAAAGTTTTCTTTGTAAATAATAAAAAGACGTGTTACTTAAAAATTTAATTAATTAATAAATTGTGTTAAAAATTTTGCAGCGGAATTTATTTAGTTAGGTAAATGTAGTGCATGTCACGTTATAAAAATTATATTCATATTAATAAAGAACGTTACACGTTCGTTTATTTTATTTTGTTTTTAAAACCATATAAACCACGTTTATTATAAAAATCCAAGCTTTAGGGATATTGTTAACTAAAGAATTTTAAACAAAGAAAGTCTCATGTTAACATTTAATATAAAATTATTTTATTCAACACAAAAATGCAATCACCGCAAAATGTATTTGATTTTTTTAAAAGCGTAAAAGGATTGTACATAATTCCAGCATTTAAAATATTTTTTCTTCTCGCCCGAAAAACCTTTTAAAGTTATTATTATGTAAAATACTATTGCTTCCACCTTCAATTTAATAATCCAATTAAAAACGCCATCCACAAAAATTCCATAAAGGTCCTCCGTATAAATGTCCAATATACCCGAAGTCAAATGAATTTCTAAATTAAGTCCATGTAAATAATTAATGAACAACTTTTCATCCATTAAAAGTTCAGTGCGTTAAAATATATTGTTAGCACGAATTGCTTGTTTTAATTAAAAGTTACATATATGTTGGTTTTATTAAAACTTTCAACAGTAAAACAGTATTGTTTTTCATAATACATCTCACATCTCGGTAATAATGCGAGAAAGAGAGTATTCCCAGATAAATATAAAACAATATAAGTACATGCACTTGCTTCCCATTTATAAAGAGATGAATGTGTTTCATACTGGAATATGAAACATGTTGTAATAGTTTTAAACTATTATATTATTCTAAGTCATTTATTTTTTAATTTCTCTTGCAAGAATGTTAATACTATGTTTCATTGTTTTAATGAAATGTCTTGTTTTAAGTTTAATTTAAATTTCGAGCGAAGGAAATAAATAAATTCTATTTTCATGCTGAAATTATTACTTTGTGATACTGTATTGATGCGAAATATCGTGCGTATTGGATCCATTAACGCACTAGTACGTTATAGCACGCTGTTCGTCATTTGTTTTAATAAAATTAGGACGTTATCTAAATGCAGTAAATAATCCAAGCGTCTAAGCTCACCTAACTTAAGTATGGGGGCGCGAATTTTAAACTAATGGCATTTTTTTATTCAAATATTTTATCGTGTTAAGTAATTTTAAGCAGCAAATACGTTAAAGATAATCTCCTGGATATACAAATTATGTTTCACTCGTTATTGTTAAACAATTATTCTTAGATCTTAAAAAAATTGAATTTGTCCATTATTAATCTAGGTCAACAATAGAAAAAATTATTAACCACTAATAGAGAAATTCAACTTCTCAGTTGGCTAGGAGACGTAATAATTGTCCACTTCACAGCTAGTAGTGGAAAAAGAATTTAAATCACGTTTATTTTCAATAAATGTGTCAAAATAATCTTTCAAGGTCTTCATTTCTTAAATTGTAAAACCAAAAATTCATAAAATTTGAGTTTCAAAACGTTTTTTAAGGGAGCGAGCGCACCACGGTCTTTAACAGCAGATATAAGGACCAGTAGGTGTATTTGCTCTTAAGCGTTTAATTTTTCTAGCAAAATGTTGATATCGTTGCAAACTTTGCATACGCTATCACTGTTATAATCAAATATAATTTTGTTAATTATTTTTCTAGGTTTTCAAATCGCTTTATTTTGGTCATTATCTTTGTTTAATTCCAAAATTATTTTTGTAACGGGTTGTTTAATCTATCTCAATTTTTTTAAATGAATTTTGGCTTAATAAATTTTAGTTTCATGCAAGTTTTGATTCAGAGATTACGTGTAAATCTACAATTCTTCTTGCTTAGAATCCATTCTATAGAACGTTCGGTTATTTTATTACAATAGTGTAGAAATCTCCTCGTACAAATTCTCTGACAATTTCCGCTTTATCATTTTTTTCCAATTAGCTTCGACGGTGGTACACGTGCTCCTTGTTATTGCAAATATTTTATTAAATAAACTCCCGAATTATTTAATTGCTTGTAGGTCGATAAATTTGTTTTTATGGTAAAACCATAATAAATACGGTATGCGGCAAAATAAACAGTACTAAATGCGCATGTGTCAAATGTCTATGTGGCATGCGCCGAAACGTGCCGAGTGGTTTCCAAACGAGGTTATAACATATGTGAATGTCATTGTAGTGTTAGTTGCTTCAAGATGGTTCTCACTGTTGCAGAAAAAAGTTTTTATCGTGGAGCACTATTTTCGGTCATACGGAAACGGGCGCGGAAACGGTCCAAGCTTAAACGAAGTTGCCGACGCATTTAGGACTAATTTTATGAAACAGGCTCCGAGTAACGCCGTTTTGTTATCAGTTGTTGACAAGTTTCGTCGCACGGGAAGTGTGCTTTGCCAACGTAAAGTCACGTGGGTCGTCCAGTGACAGTCACAACCAATAGGAATCACTGGACATGTTTATGAACCTTCGCGAACGCTACGAATGCTGCTTGGAACTGAACGGAGGGCATCTTGAACATCTGTTTTATCGGGAACGTCGTCGACGTGAATAATGCTTTCAAGTATATTTTAGTATATATGTAAAGTACGTAAAACATAGATAATAAACGTTTCATAATTTCAGTACTGTTTATTTTGCCGCATACAGTACATCTATATTACGCACATTGTCGAACGCTATAAATACATCGATTTTCTTTATCTACACAACCGCTATTTTTGGGAACTACTCCATGCAAACTAAAGGCATAAACTACCTGACGGATTCCGCTCCAGTCTTTACTTGTGCTACTGGTGTTGCTTTATATCATACTTAGGCAGATGTTGTCGTTAACTTTGTATAAAGGAACCGTGGTATCTTATCAAGCAAGTGATCTTCAACTTTGACACCTGTCCGTCGTGCCCGTATCTGCCGGTAGCAAACCAATCAACTTCAATGCTTCAGGTACTCGTATCAACTAAAATTTATCTGAATCATTTGACTTCCATGATTGTTGCTGCATGTATTTTAGAAACCGATTATTTTACTTCGCCATAAACTTACAATTCGCGTTTTTGTGATAAACTTTGTAATCGGCAAAGCCTCTCAAATAAACGGTTTAACTTCAAATAATTACACATTTAGTAACTAAAATTAGGGAAGTTATTATTTCTTTTGGATTTAAATTTATAATAGTATAATTAGGGTACTTACTCTCAATACGTGAATTGTTTATTTAGCATTGGCCATATTGTTTTCTGCGGTTTGAGGATAATCACGATATTTCTATCAGATAACTATGTACCTAGTCAATTTAAATGTGATACAATCTATTCAGTTTATATAATTTATTTGCTAAATGTTTTATTGTTACTTACTATAACTGATGTTTTATGTATTTTTGTCTGTGACACGAGTAGTAAAACAAGCTTTATATCGTCAATTATATGTTTCTTGTGGTAACAGTTTGTTTCTTTGTGTCCTGAGTCTCTGCTATTTAGGACGAATCACGTTAACTGTAGAGTGGCGCATCTTCTTATCACTGTATCGCCCACGACCCCTTGCCGATCGCAGCTACCGGGTGATAGAGTGGAACAAAAGTCTGGAAACGCTCAATTATCTCACAAATGGGTAGTACGAATTGTACAACATTTTGGAAAAGTATATTTGGGATACGAAGATTCCAGATTTGACATCTGCAATGTTGCCAAATTTACCGTTTTTCTGATATTATTACTAACTTTGGTTTTTAAATAGAATTCAAGTAATTAAATCTGGCAACATTGCAGATATCAAATCTGGAATCTTTGTATCCCAAAATATACTTATCTCTAAAATGTTGTACATGTTGTACAATTCGTACTACCCATTTGTGAGATAATTGAGCGTTTCCAGACTTTTGTTCCACTCTGTATATAAATTACGTTGAATTTCATTCACACGGAAAAATTGCTTTTTGTTTGGTATTGTACGAATGATTTATTCAATTTGTTATCTTGCATCGTTGCAAGGTGAGAATCGACTTTACTCTGAAAAAAATTATTGTGGCTGTCTTATTGTACTTTCTTGATTTAGTTTGAAATTTCATCTTTTAGTGAGAGCCATTATTGCCGTTCTCAATCACTCTAAGATCGGTTTTCTGATTTTAGTTACGTGTGTAACGCAGCTAGGGTACCCGGCATGAATAAGTTTCGGGTTTAAAAGTTAGTTGGGGGTGTTTTTCCCCGTTTCGCTATTTGGTTTTTTATACGATGGAAATGTTTAATTCTCTAAGTTTACTGGGAACTTTACATCCTTACCCAGTTTCACGATTTTGCGGTTATAAACGAATCTATTGTTCTGACGTACCAGATACGGGCGTTATTAAAAAAGAATTATTTTGATCGGACTTCTCGTCTGTGTTTCCATTGTCGTCTATTCCGCCACAACAACATCTGGTTCATCTCAGCTAGTCCGGATTAACAGTCAGCCGAGACTTAGGGTATTTATATTTTTATTTTAGTAAATTTATGAACAATACCGAATTTAAAAAGGGTCTTGAATTTTTAAAAGTGGATTAACTTATAAAGTTGCGATGTGTTTTTGTATTTATATACGTGCATATTAACTTCGGTGCTATTTTGATTGATTGATTGGACATTTTGTGCGTTTATTTAACTTATTAATGAGAAACGCGCAAGGTTAACATTTTGTATTGGTTAGATTGTTTCGATTTAATTTGTATGAGCGTAACGCAGATAACATTTAATTAGAAAAATTGTTTTATTAATGAAAATTAGAGATCACGTGAAAAATTTTTCAGTAATGTTAATCCCTTTATAATTGACTTAAATGCAATAAATCTTGTAGATTTTTCTTTGAACAAACCTTTTTTTCTTATATTTTATATTATTTCTGTATGTTTTAACAGATTTGTGATAATATTTTCTTAATGTTAAGTCAACTGGAAAGTACCCCTTGGACGGGCTTTTGGTGAACAAGCCCTGGAGCTGTTCAACGTTGTGACTTGCTTGATATCCTCCCGACCTTGACGAATTTATTGATTGCTATTGATGATTTTAACTATTTACCATTTTACGAAGGCAATACATCTCGCGACCCACCCCCTTTCCACTGAGCTACGGATTTACTCTTATTTATGTTACGTTTCTAATTCAAAATTGTCGTTAATTTCTTTTTTTATGTAACACTTTAAAAAATCAAATGTAAATTTGTGGTTTTTTATAGTGTTATTTTCCAAATTTTCAAGTTCTTGTTTAAAACAGCCAAAAAGTTAGGTGATACTCAATTACTGTTATGTTAACGTAATAATTTATAATGTAAATTTGCTTTGACATAAAAGTTAAAACGTCTTCGATGTCAATAAAAATGACGGTAGCAACTAAATATGTTTTTATTTATTTTATTTTATTTATTCGTCTATTTACATTGTGCACCAGTTCGTGTCGATTTATGATTTATTATTAATTTGGGTTTACAAAAACAGAATTCAATTTTTAATAAGTATAATAAATTTGTTTAAAGATAAAAAGTACATTAAAAAATATTTATAGATTCAACAGCTTTGTATACGCTGTTTACATTACTGGAACACATTTTGGGGTTGGTAATTTTTTTCTTTCGTGAAAAAGAGTAGTAGTATTTATGAATAAAATATTTTGGTTTCAAAGTTTGTTTTCTTACGTTTCCACAAATATATTTGGTCTATACATAAGTATTTGATATTCTGTTCATTTCCGCATTTATATGAAGTTTGACAAATGCGATTGTGGAAACTTTGTTGGTTAGTGTTGCGCAAACTAGTTTAGATATTAAAATAAGCATTCAAAACACTATAATCGAAAATACAGTTATGTAAATGCTACTTTGCTACCTGTATGTCATGCAAATAATCATTTTCCAAGCTTCGTCGAATTTGCATTCGCTACACAATTTTAACATAAATCAATAGCGACATCGTTCTCATTTATGTAAAGCTTTTTACTCTAATAACATTTTAATACCTACTATTTATATGTATTAATGTACTATTACAATTTAAAAAGTATGTAGTTGTTTTATTATGAAAAATACCTACAACACAATAAAAGAAACAATATTGACAGTTTTGTTTTAGTACCACTTCTATATATTGCCAATAAAAACGTTATCGATTTAACCCATGAAATTCGACACATTAAATTTTTGAGAAGCTTTTGCTAATTATTTGCCAACTTTGTCAACAATTACATAATGTTAATGCATTTATTACACAAAATAAATAATACAAAATTCATGTGTTTAGTATGAAATTATGGAATAATAAGAACAACACTATTCTATCAAGAGAACTAAGATCATTTTTACATTAAAATAATGGAACAATTGTTGAAAGCTTCTGACTGAAACTTACTTTAACTTTTCTAATTGTTTATTCGTTTAACTTGTTCAATCTTGTATTGAATTCACTAGAGGAAGTATATGTTTGTGTCGTAGTGCTAACACAGGTCTTTAACTTTTCGATTTGTAAGATAAAAAATATTATGAGACTAAAAACCTTTTGGGGAAATAATAAAATTTCATTTAAATTAAAAAAAAGAGAAGAACTTAATATGTAATTAAGATAATTAGTCGACCATTAAATTGAAGGGCATCAATCTAATTAAACACAGCAACGATTATATTCAATCATATAATACAATCTTTTGATTACAAAGACTTCAAGCTTCATTACCTATAATGATGTACTTCAATACTGTAACCTCAAAGTTGTATGATCTGATTGTTAGTTAAGTATATTAAAAATTGCAAATTTTAACCCGATAGGTTAGACAACTTTATCATATTTTTTTAAATTATGTAATTTTTTGCGCTACCAAACTAATTTAGTTTATTTACTATGCTTATTATACAACTGTTAGAGAAAGTTTCCCAGATGGCATTTGTTCTGAATCAGAACATGTCTAGAACGGTTCAAAATTATAGCGATTCTAACATAAAATTTCTACAATTTTAATTATATTCACGAAAATTATAGTTAACAGAAGAATTAAAACTAATTGGAAGAGGTTGTCTCACACTTTTACTGCTACCCGATTGAATTTCAAGAGCAGTTTCATGTAAATGATCCTCTAGATAGCCTTCTGCTACGCTGTTGATTTCACACACCATGTCCGTTAATATGAAGTATATTTATTCCCTATGTCAGCTCCAACGTAGCTGAGGATCTTCTGAATTCGTGTCTTTGATGGTATTTTTCCGATAGTTTCTATACTTACTGTTTGATTTACGCATGTTCCTCGACGATATCCCAGGAAAAATTTTAGCGATGAAGCACTTTTTGGTCATAGGTTAACATGTTTCCGAAATAGTGGGAGAAAATGGGCTTGCCTGATGGGTTTTTCTATTATGGTGAAAGTTTGGGCCCTAGATCTTGGTGTTCACAAAAATTTATTGTTTACTTTCATTAGTAAAAAAATTTGGTCTGGAACTTCATTTAAGAATTTCACCATATCTTCTCTGCTGAACACCTTAGACTTTTTTGACGATATCTAACGCTTTTCTGTTTCAAAAAGCGATTAATTTTGTGAATGCAGAAATATTCATAAACATTTCGTACGCTTGCTCATATCGTTCTCTGATATTGCTGGTATTAAAGCATCGTATCCCCTCTTAAACACTTCTTCTACTTCATTGTCGCTGCTCGCACAATTGTCACTGTATAGGATTGGCAAATAAGCGAAACACCGGTCATACCTTAGAAAGTATTCGTCCTACAATCTCTAGAAAAGTATTTTTTTTGTATAAGAGACCAAGAAAAATTGCAAGAAATTATTTTTAAGATTTTAAACGAACGAAAGAGACGCAACTATACGAACAAAAGAAAAATAGTCAATAAGTGAAATGTGTGTCTAACGACATCTCGTGTAATCAGGGACACGCAGTAACAAACTAAGTAATGCCAACAGATAACTGTAACAACAGTTGAGTGTTTTAAATGCAAATTGTTATCTAAGCGATAACTTAGAATGCAATAAACACTCGTGTCGATAAAGCCAAGTATTTCTGTACAGTAGCATACACGCACGAAAGAACACCTGATGTGAATTGAGGTACAATTTTGAAATTGCCATTCTAAAACCCATCTAATTTTTCGGCTTTTTTACTTTAAGCATTATGTTCTATCTATAGGTAATAAGGGTGGGGGGAGTTGGTAAATGATATAACTTTCAATTAGCTGTAACTTCAAAACTATTTGGCCAAATTTGTTGAACTTGAGCTTGTTCAAAACAGATTTTGGTTATAATTTAAACCACATTTTGAATGGTGTGCGTTGATTTTTGTAGTTAGGTAACGTATTTTCAGTTTTTTTTCGATTTTCTTGCTAAGTTCAAATGTAAAAGCATACGAAAACGTGCACAAAAGGTTCTGTGTTATCTAAATTTTCAATAAAGATTGAGACAAAATCATACTGCCCACGAAATAAAATTGTGTTAGGATTCCTAATATTTTAAAATATATTTTAATTTTTACTCCACATCTTATGAAATAAAATTTTAACACCTCTTTCTTTTTAACTTTTTCGGCGAATTGAGTTAGTACGTTATAATGAAGCCATATAATAATGATTTTACAAATACACATTACGTGTTTCAGCAGCAGACGTTTTGCAGTTTTGTTCACTGAAAATGTTTTGAAAATGACCGGCGTCAATTTGAACTTTTTTGACTTCAATAGAGTAAATGAATATTAGCCGCTGTTTTACTAAATCGGCTATTTATAGACCCAAAATTACAGCAAAAAGAAATTCTACCATGTTTTATTTTTTTTTTTTGATTTTTATACACTGAAAAGAAATTTAAATTTTCATATCACTTATTTTGAAAACAAGTCAAAAACTGATAAAGATATAGAAGTGCGGTTTTTATTGAAGATAGCTTTAAAAATTGTATCTATACCTTCGCATTTCAACTTTTCAAAAAATCATAAAAACTGACATAATCTCAAAATACTCTTCCTAACGGAACTACGAATAGCATTCACAATATGTAAGTAAATGCGTATCTTTACGACATCTCGTGTGTAAAGAACACGTAAATAATAGTATATAAGAAATGCCAACAGTTAACTGTAACTGCAATTGAATGTTAATTTGCAATATTGTCATGAAAGCGATAAGTATACCACATTGTGGACATTCTAGAAAAATTGACAATTTTTTTTGTACTAGTAGTTGCGCCCTCTACGTCGTTTTAGAAATTAAAAATAATTCCAGCAATCATGGTCACTTTTACTAAAAATATTTTTGTCATAGATTGTAGGACGAATAGTTTTTGAAATATGGCCAGTGTCTCGCTTATTTAGCCACACTGTATTTTCATACATGTAAACGTAAACGTAGCAGGACGGACTCAAATTAAAAAATTCATTGAATTTTGCGAAAAAACAATTACTGGTTTATTCTGGAGTTACTGTAGAGACACAAGCGAAGGATAACTATGTAAGTTCACATAATATGATTCGTGTTAATTTTTTCAGTGGTTTTCAATCAATTTTAGAAAAATTTTCAAGCAAATTGGTAGCGAAAAATATAGTATACGACATTCGATTGGAAATTGTCAGAACTGATTTCGAATAATAGAAAACCTTGAGCCTTTGGATCTCGATTTTTTAACTTTTCTCTAATTCGTTTTGATGCACTTTCCATGTTGTTAGATACTATTATATTCTCTTTAAAATTTTGTTGGTCACATTCTGCAATTTTTTTTTAAATATAAAAATTTTTAATAACTTTATTTTTGTCGCTTATGAAGTATTCACCATTCTACAGGTGTACTTGATTCACATAAATTGTAGTTTTTGTACACATTATACAATTTACCAATTAATGATATCTGATTACTATTGTAATGTGTTTTTAATCAATATCATTTTGTAGGTATTATTAAGTAATTTGTTATGCTTTGATAAGCACTCGTTTCAATTACTTCCGATAATATGAATGTAATTTTAATCATAATTTTGATTATTCGGTTATTTTCTGAAATCTCTTTTATGAATCAAATAACACAAATAAACACATCCGATAAAAATAGTTTATAATTTTTGAACGAAATTGTATACTGCACAAGAGCGAGAGATGTTGTAACTAATCGGGTGATGGCACATCAATTTAAAACATTCGTGACGGTATTATTTCGCAAATAATTGATTTATAGATCAAGTTCTCCCTACAGTATAGACAGCCGTGTTTACACTTGTGCGTTTGAATATGAATGTTTGGTTTGAGAAGTCTTCTGGGGATTTTAGTTGTTTGGAATTGCCAGTTACGATGATTTTTCTGCTTTTGCAAAAGTTACACCTCATTTCCTATTTACTGACTATCGCAAAAAGGTGTACATGGAAAATGCTGTCTAAAAATTGAACAATTAGACATGTGCTTTGTAATATCGTTTGAAGTAAAATTATTCTATTCAAAGTAGGGAATAAGTCTTCGACTACGGTTCCTGTGTAAGTACCTTTTTTTACTTTTCTTTGTGTTAATAAAATATTTGCTCTTACGGGTTCTATTAATTGCAGGCACCTTTTTTCTTTTTTCCTTTTTTTGTTGGTTTTCCTCTTTTGGCTTCTTCTGCTGGACACTGCAGACGTACTCCGTTTTAATTAATTCATGGATATTTAGTTATGGTTATGCTGGCAAGAATAATAATCCGAAAATTGTAAAATTTTGAAGTGGGTTTGGTATCACCACCACCGTTGGAATTTCCATCTACTTTGATCCCTCCTTCGGGTCAAGGACACCACCTAAGATAAACTGTTTATATGGTCTTTGTGAGCAGCCCAGCAACTGTTATCAACGGAGTCTAATTTGGCTTTTCTTTTTTCTTCATTTGGATACGGAAGCTGTCACATCTACCGAGTAACTGTCGAACACGGAAGACTTCCTAGTTATACCAGCTAAGTTAATTCTTTTATGCATGTCATTCATAAATTTTGTCGCGTCCTATGTATACGTACCGTGGTCGTGAGTTTAGCAACGTACCTTTTTTTGTGAACTAGACTGATTTATTTTGTGCGCTTTGAACTTATTGAAATAATCGACCAGATCCGGTACTCTCCGTAATTGTTGTTAAATACAATTTGAACAATATTTGTCACGTGAATCGCTTGTAGGGATTAATCGGTGCTACGACTGTCAAATACGCTAACTTATTTGGGGCGTTTGTGCCTCGAATTTGTATTCGTGTTTTAACTCGCTCTCGTAAATTATTATTATTTGATAAGTATATTTTGCTATTCATTCTAAATGATATTATCTATTGTTGTGTCTATGCGTGTTAATTGAACTTTAGTCCCTATAATAATATACATATTTTCTATCTAGGTACGGTTTGTTTCTGTGTCTACGAGTTCCTAGTGGCTCTAGATATTTCTTATACGTAATCCTAGGTGGCGCCTTATAAATTATTCGTACAGTGTAGAAGCCTTCCTTTTCGAACGATTCTCAATCAACCCACGACCACTCCCGACTAAAATGAGCTGCCGGCAGGCTTTCTGGCACTGCTATATATTTATTTGTTTAGTTTGTTTACAAATAAACCATAACAAGTTGACAATTTAATAGTGTTATGTATTCAAATATTTTTGTAAAATAGGTAACACTGGGGAGTGATTATTTATTCATATGTTAATTTAGAAAAATATATACTATAACAATAATTTTCATTTATTTCATTAGATTATATTTTCTATGGAAATAAAGAACACACAACGTTCAAACAAAAAATCTGGAAAGAGAAATTATGATTATACGCTCCTAGTGAAATAAATTTTTAGTTTTTCTCAAAATAGGTGTTTTTATTGAAAAGCCTACATTTTCAAAAAATAACCTAATCACGTGATAATGTATTCTTCAAAATATGCTTTTAGTTGCATCAAAACAACATTTTAATACATGACGGGCATACATTCATGCTTTCGGCAACAAAATAAGTATGCGGTTTAAGGTTTAAAAAATAGTTGTTAAAAAATCTATAGTCACACAACATGCGTTTAGTCACAAATGCACGGAGAACCATAGCCTGACTGTGTAGGGCAAATACCCTCTTAATATTCGAGAAATATTTTATTCTACGTTGCTATTGTATTTGCAAAGTCGGCAATCATAACTTTTAAGCATTTGCCAAACTAAATGACTAGCTCAAAATTTTTTAACAAGTTTAATTACATAATAGCCATTTATGTTATTAATAACGAAACTAATGTGATAATTACGGGACGAGCCTAGCTTGCTTGTTATTGTAATATCTATGTCCTCTTGGGCACTGTGGTCCAGAGAAAGTCGTGTGCCGCTCGTCTACGTACTAAGTTGATTTGTATTATTTTATAAGATGATTTATCAATGCACGGTACTATGTTTTTCGTTTACTGTTGACTTGTATAATGGGCATCGCATAGTCCAGACGCTGTCGTCATTCACCGTACATATAGGGCAGCCAGTTTCATTTTTGCACATTTTCTTGCAGTGGTCTTCCTTTCCACACGTTAGCCATAATCTCCTTCGATCTTCCTTGGTGCAGTTGTATATGGTATGTCCACTCCCTAGCATTGGTAGCACTTTTCTATATTTATATCTGTTAGCCCAATTCTTAGTCTTTAGTTTGACTTTAGATTGACTCGTCTCTCACTTTTTAACTTTGCAGTACTCAAACTGTTTCTGTTATGTTTTTCACACACAGTTATTTTTATCAGGGAAACTAATTTTGTTACACTTTTTACCAAACGTTCAACATATCGCTACACAAAACTTACTTATTATTCTTGTTTCTTTAATTAAACAGAAATTAATCTTTTATGTACAATTCAAATTCTTTGATTAATATTAATTAATTATGGTTTATAAAATACAGATTGGTTTTTTAGAAAACTCTTAACTATAAATTAAATTTAATTTTACTTTTTATTTAAATGTAAACTCTCAATCTTAATTTTTATGCTTTCATTTCTTGTTTAAATATAGTTTTTGTTTATTTATTCAAAAAATAACTCTTCCATTGCAATATATACGCATTTCATTTTTTTCTTTAATAGAATTTTTTATTTTATTTGATTTATTTTGATTTTTATTATTTCTTATAAAATGTAGTATTTAGTCTGTCGTAACGGATTTTTTTTTCAATCTGTGCTAATTTATTTAATCGTTTTTCACAGTTTAAAATGTATATTGATGATCGATATTTTTCGCTAATAGCAATTTAAACCTAAATTGTTATATGTTGACGTTTATATTAGAAAATAGATGTTTATCTTTCACTTTCAATTAGTTGAGAAATTGGTCTTATTTAGGAGAATGTAAGGAACGCACCTGTTTTGCAGAGAACAATGTTTTTATTGTTATCATTGTTGAAATTATACCCAATAATTTATACTCAAAATATTATTTATGCAGGACTAAGGTCTTTGTTTTTCATATGAATATTATTGTCAAAGTTTAAAGTATAATTTTAAGTATAAATGGTGAAATTATAATTCTGTTAAAATTTGTTTTATTGTATTAGTCCCAGTATTATCAGTTGAGAAGAAATATACAGCCAACCAAATAGATTGTGAATGTAACTTTAGGATCGTGAACTATCTGAATTTACTACACAAATGTATCTACAACGATCAGATATTACATTTAATTTGCCAAATAGTTTTGTTTTACTACTACGTAGAATGATTTTTTATGCACTGTTTACAAATAAATCATCAATTCTATCGTTTTCAACTTACAAGCTATTGATTCTTCTACAATATTTTTACAAAATTCAAAATTTTTCTCTGTGCGAGATTTTTCTTGGTTCCAAAGACATAATTATATTCTACAAAGCAAATATTAATTCCTCAATGTCATTGCAAAAAAGAAAATTTGGTAGAGAAATGTACAAACCCAAATGAAAAATTTATACAGAAAAAATATAGAAACCCATAAAATGTAACCTTAATTCATGTTTCTGAATCCCAATGTATAGTGCCTGTACCGTCTTTACTTGTAAGTTATTGGTGTAACTCTCTACAGACATACAATAATTACAGTTGTCCCTCATAATTATTCTTCAAATATTTACGTAGCCGTTGTCTCTATTTTCCAACTCACGATTCAAGTCAACCACTTCATTATTTATAGTTACTCCGTTTAAATCTTATTTTTTTGCCAGCACAGGCAACATTTATTTTAATTTATTTGTAACATGTGTCATCTCTGCTAAAACTGCTATACAAAGCTAATTTTAAAATAAATATTCATACGCACTTCTTTGATGATTGATTTAGCGTAAGCCACTCTGATAATAAAATTAAACACATACTGCGGTGGATTACCAACTTCACATATAAATAAAAAATATGATTTAGCTATGAAACATCTAGTTATAATCTCAGGTTTATTTAATCTATAATCTTGGGTCTGTGAGTCCGTTCCCAAATAATAAATAAAACTAATTAGTTATACACATAGAATTTAATTAATTTTAAACAAAAGCTTTTACAATAGTTTTTACAAATGATTTTATTTGTCATACAACGCATGCATAAAGAGTTCAATTTAAATAACAAAAAATACGTTCTTATAACCGCCCTTGTATCGATGATAACCTGCGTGTCAATCTTCGTTGTCTTCTAATCGTTGGGTGCACCAAATAATTTTGTTGTACCGGTTGAGTAATTAAATGTTGTAATACCTTTTACTTATTGCCGAAGGAAATTTTATTTTATTTAAGCATAGACGGTTATTAGTTGCATTTCAAACTCCACCAGCGTTCATCATATTATCGCTACACAAAATTTACCTATTATTTTTGTTTCTTTAATTAAACAGAAATTAATCTTTTATGTACAAATCAAGGTTTTTGATTAATATTGATTAATTGTGGTTTATAAAATAAAGATTGACTTTTTAAAAAACTCTTAACTGCAAATTTAATTTAGTTTTCTTTCTTATTTAAATGTAAACTTTCAATCTAAATTTTTATTTGTTTATTTCTTGTTTAAACATAATTTTTGTTTATTTATTTAAAAATAACTTTTCCACTGCAATATATTACGAAATAATAGGGTTTATATCAAACAAACGTTTATTCATAATAATGAAATTCTAAAATTTGAACGCTTTTGACTAACTGCCGAAACACATTAATGGATAATGAACAATTTCATTGTAAACCTACTTGCTTACGATAAAATAAACCGTAATTTAAATTATTATTAAATGAGCATTTTGTTAAAATCGTCGACAAAAGGAAATAATTGGCATTACGAAAAAATTGCTTGTGTTGATGCTAAAATATTACCTATCAATTAAGGGGCCGTCTTACTTTGGGATACTGGGCTTTGATCTTTGATGCTAGACCAGGAGAACTTGTGCAGATCCCAAGACAATGTTCTAAAATGGACTATGTCTACATATTGGAAAACGCTGTCTAGTGTTTGCGTTATCTGTTTAGAAGAAGAATTGAAAGTAATTACGTTTGATCAGGAAAATGCCCCTATCCATACTGCCAGAATTACGCAAGAATGGTTTGAAGACTGGGAAGATATCGAGGCGTTATGGTGACCAGCTCTCTCTCTCCGCATCTGAGTCCTATTGAGAATATGTGATTAGCAATGGTTCAAAATTGGGTTCAGTTCGGAGATTTTTATTATTATTAAGAGTGGGGTGAGCGTCATGGAAAGAACCTTCTGCACTGCGACCAGATTAGATCTTTTGTGCCTCCATCTAGTTGGATTTAGAAAAAATCTAGGTCTTTGACAAATTCGACCAGATCCTTAGTCGGGAGTTTTAGTAGATCTTCTTCCAAAATGAAGATGAGTTCTAAGTGTTTATATCTCTTTAGGCACAGGGCCGGGAACTTCATAATGATGTGGTCCATGCGCTCCACCTCTTCACCACAGTACCTGCATTTATAATCATCCACCAGTTTCATCTTTTTTAAATGATACCTGCAATGGATGTGTCCTGTTAGTATACCACACTTTTGATTAGGGCTAAAAATTTCTTAGAATGTTTGAGACCTGGCAAATTACTTTAGGTTCTGTTGACTTGTTTGTTGGCCCAGTTGGTAATAACTCCCTGATAATCCCTCTGGCTAAAGCCGTACATAGGAGATGGCCCTATAAGAGGTTTTACTGCCCCTAGCTTGGTTTGTTGATCTACTTCCTCATTGCCTCCTATTCCTTCATGCCCTGGCACCCAGAGAAATTCAATTTTGTTTTTGTCCGCCAGTTGATTTAGGGCCTGATGGCACTCGTGTAGCATGTGTGATCTGAATCTATTACTTTGTAGTGCTTTTAATGCCGCTTTACTGTCCAACATGATGTTTATGTGCTGTTTGTATCGGTTTTTGGTAAGGAGATGTTCTGCCACCATGTGAATGGCGTATAGTTCTGCTTGAAAAATGGTTGCGCCAGCACTGAGGGACTCGTGTGTTTAAACCTTGGTCCCACCATTCCTGCCCCACACCATTTCCTATTTTGGATCCGTCCAGTCTTTCCTAGTGAGGAATCGGACATTGTATTTATGATCAAAGATCATTTTAGGGTTCGTCTGGTCGCTTACTGCAAGCATGTCTAGTAAAGGAGTGGTTCTAAGGATTCCTAGATGATCTTTGAGGTTGCTTTTTTAAAAATGGTATACTTCATGTAATTTGAGGATCTGCTTCATAGCTTCCTCCTTAATTGCCATCGGTACAAAAAAATTGCTTGTGTTGATGCGAAAAATTACCTTTTAATTAAGGGGTCGTTTTACTTTGCGATACTGGGCTTTGATCTCTGATGTTGGACCAGGAAAACTTGTGCAAACCCCAAGACAATGTACTAAAATGGACTATGTTAACATATTGGAAAACGCTATCTAGTGTTTGTGCTACCTGTCTAGAAGAATTGGAAGTGATTACGTTTGATCAAGAAGATGCGTCTATCCATATTGCCAGAATTATGAAAGAATGGTTTGAAGACCGGGAGGATATCGAAGTGTTCTGGTGACCAGCTCTCTATCCGCATCTGGATCCTATTGAGAAATGTGGTCAGCAATGGTTTAAAATTGGGTTCACGACGGAGATATACCAATCAGAAATCAGATTTCATTAAACAGAATTGTGAGACCAGTGTGGAAATTGTTTTGTAGTCAAAACTTTTGCCATAACCTCGTTGACTCGATGCAACGTTGTTTACAGAATTAAATCAACATGAGTAGATTTTACACAAAATATAAGTCGATAAAGTTATGTTGTTTTTATTATTCTGTTACATTTACTTCCGCTTTACTTTTTAAAAGTTTATCAAATTAAATTTTTAGTCATTTTCTTTTAATTTAACAAAAATAGACTTATGAGGTTGTCTTCTTTCTGGATAACGATTGAAGTATATTTCCGATGCAATTTCCGAATCGTTATTATTCTGAATAAAGCATTCTAACATATCATACTTTTCAAAAGCCATTTCGTACTTTTCAGACGATTGAAGAATGAACATGTGGTAACTTAATTAGAGACATCATTCATACATGACATCCGTCATAAAATTAAAACAAAATGTCTTAGGTAACTACGATAATTTTATTTGATATTGGAAAATATGAGTTTTGACTAAATTTAACTATGATTGACTTTAAATGATATATATTGTCGTAAAGAGAAAAAAAAACTCTATCAAAATAAATCGCAGCCAACTATGGTTTCTATTAAAGAAAAAAAAATGTCATAACTCGTAAACAAATGTAGATATTTAAAATCCATCAAAGTAATTCAATTCCTCTCAAAAAGTGTCTGAAGAAGGTATTACTAGTTTTTTTCTAACTTAATAAACAACTGGGATATAGACACTTTTCAAAATATAGAAAAATCGATCTTTTCGCTGTAACTCGAAAACAAAAGACGATAGCCGATTCTAGTTTTCACCAATGAGTTTCTTTAAAAAAAACTGATCAAGGCACTGACATCCATTTTCTCTATCTCTTATGGTTACCGAGATACCCTTCACAAATGTCGAAATTTACCCACTCTATACTCTGTATGTCAACGGAAAAAATCTGTTTAATTGGTTCTCACTGTCAAAATAACCTAATTAATTGAATGCAATCGAAAGACTAAAGTTCAAGTTGTCTGAAGGGAAGTGTCAAGATCCGATAACTGAACTTCAAAAATCTGTTTACTTTTTCTTAGTGTTAATTTAAGTGGATTTGGCCAAGTACCCTTTTACTTCATAATTACTAAAACATCATTAATAATTAAGAATTTAACATTATTTATTTTTTGATTTTAAACTACCAAATAAAAAAAATTGTTTAAACAAAAGTGGTCGAAAATTAAATTGGAAAGGACGTACTCATTCACTATCACCAATTAAAAAAAATATTTTGTCAGGTCATGGTCCGGGTTTTTCTACTTGGCCGACTTTTGTTCATTCTACGACACTTCTTTTGTTGATTATTTAAAAAAGCTCCTCTTTAAATTATTAAGTATTAGGTAGTTTTCTAACCGAAGTTAGACCGTCACTAAGGAGTGTGCAAAAGGATTCTACTTCAATGAGAGTCAAGTATCTTCTATCGGACGTTTCGGTTGCGTGTGTGCGAACCTTTTTCAAAGTATTAAAGATTTAGATTTAGATTCAGAATGTCAATGACGTCCATTTGTGCTCGTCATTGACATTCTAAATCGTCGGATAGAAGATACTTGAATGTCATTTGAAGCAGAATCCTACTCAGTGAAGGCCTACTTAATTCTTTTGTTGAGTTCTAAAAGTCAATTATTTTGAATGATAGCCCGGTAAGGAGTTGCCAACTTCCTTTTTTTATGTTCACGTTTTTTTTATAGTGCAAGATTAATATACTTTTTAGGGCATATACATCATGGTAGACTTTGTTGGTTTTTAATTAACTAGTTGTAGAGCACATACAACTGCAACAAGACCGATCTTATCTCTTTAATCGCGTTCATCCGAATTGAGCTGTTAAAAAAATTAAGAATTATTTTTAGGGACCGTAATCAAAAAATACTTCTCTAGAACCATTAGCAAAGTTGTCTTGTTTTTGGACTATAGACCCTATAGACAAAAAACAAATTGAGCACTGGTGGTACATAACTCGGACTTGCATGTTATCATAAGATTTGCGAAAAACATTCATTTGACGTATCCGATTACGTCACATATGCATTAAATCACAAAATAACCGTCGCATAAATATGGGCACAGATACGAACCCATTCGTTAGTTATTTATTGGTTGATTGAGGTTACGTCCATTTATTTTGGAATTTTATTTGCAAATGACATTGACATGGCGTCATTTGACATTTACGTTAAGTTGGTATCCAAATGTTCGTACAAGGAAACGAAATTTATTGTTGATGTCATTCTTGTTAGTTACATAGGTTGGTTTATTTTCTCATCAACTGGTAATCTGATTGCAACTTGTTAGTTACTTGAGTTAATAAGAGACATACGAAGATCTTGAAATAATATGTTAGCTAACAATGTATACGTTGTATTCAATATATAAAAAGGATACTTATACATAAGTGTGTGTTTGATGCATCAACAAGTGAGATAAATAGATAGATAGATATTCTTTATTTGTTTTACACTTGCATATAACTTTCTGCTTGGAGGAGACTCTTCGTTATATTGGTTCCATTATGTGGTCCGTATATTCATTTAACATATGCTCATATGTTTTCTCACTCTTCTCGGCACTTTCTTCTCTCGTCTACCCACCAATATTTATTCCCGTTTTCTTCATTGCTGCCCTGTTATTATTTTTTGCCCTGTACTTTTTCTCACTTTTTAAATATACAGACATCTGTTCTGTAATTATTTTTTTATATTTTTGTTGTAATTCTTTTGGAATAAATAAATAGTTCATTTGTGAACTATAGAAAATACTAGTTGAATGTCCCTTCCTGTCGGACGGATGGTATAATGTAATGGTTCCACTACATTAGCCCAAGCACTTCAGGTGGACTCCTCCTAAGCTCTCCCATTCTCTTGCGAAATTCAATGCTGATTACAATTACATATAGAAATATAGCTTTTGTAAAAAAAATTTTTCTACTACATGAGCTCACGCCCCCTTGATGGACTCTCCATCCCCCCCCGAACCCCTCCATTCTGACACGCAATTCAATGCTGAGGTAAAAATGTAGTATAAGTAAACAAAATTGTCACTACACAGCCCAGCCCCACTGGTAGCCCCTACCTCCTCAAACCCTCCTAATCTCCCTCTCAATTCAATGCTGATTCTAATTATATAGTTAGTTTTGGCCTGGGACCGACAGGGGTTGAGTCTATAAAGGACCTAACAAGCAAACAAAAACACAACTTTTGGATTTTAGTATATAGATACTTAACAAGACGAACTATGGAACGCGATGTTAAAATTGGAACGTTAAATACTGAAGACACGGTTGTCGTGCACGATAAAGTTTATTAAAGATTTTAATTTTAATTTAAATTTAAATTAAACTGCATCAAGTAAGAAATTTTAGGTAATTTCAATTGGAAAGTTCAAGAAAATAGAAAAAATACTCGCATTTTATAAATGTCACTAAGGGTTATGGTAATTGTCCTTTTAGTAACACAAGACATACATAAGTTCTTTTGACAAGTTTCATTCCATTAACGTTTCATAAGCGCAATAAACATAAAGTTTCTTTATCAAAACAAAAGCTCGAGTCTAAGTGCACGTGCTGAACAATGAACGCGCTGGTAAAACAGTTCTTAAATCCAAAATATATGCCAACAATACATACTAAAAAAGATAGTAAAGTTCGTGAAAGATTTAACAATCTAAAAAATTACCAATAAAGACTTTTGGAAAAAATAATATTATTGAATAACACGAAACTAAAAATATGATAATCAAATGACAAAATTCTTAACTCTCTAACTATAAAGAATAGAACAATAGTGTTTGGCAACTTAATATCTAATAATAATAAACGTTTATTATATGAAATGCATAGGTTGCAATGTGCAATTCTGTGACTCACCATCAATTTATTTAGAATAACGACGATTGAGTAGAGTTTTGTTAATCTAGAATGTTTTTAAAATATTGTTTGTATTCATTTATTATCCAAGAAATGCTTCTTCTTAATTTATAATTACACGTATGTCGGTAATTAAACCAAATTTACTTTTAACAACATTGAAAATAACTGAAAATTATTAACACGAATACGGTATAACTTCGTTACTTTCGTCTCAGAAATTGGTGTGCACAGATACGACATTGAACTCCGTTAGGTAATTAATTTCTTAAAGAGTTTATACCACAAATTTTGGAGGACTTTTACTTCTGTACGTTTGATGAACGTCGTAAGTGAGTATCAATTCAAAACCCGCATGTGGCTGTATCGCCATTTTATCAATTATTTGAATTTCTACACGGAAGATTAAAAATAACGTTCTCTTCACTGGATTGCGCGGTCGCAGGTTGAAAATATTTGTGATGTACGTCCGATACTTTTAAATTTCTAGGCGGCTCCTAAAATGAAAATATTACTTTGAGGTGTATGGTACATGAACCTTTGACCTGGTAGCTTCTTCGAAACCGATACCTGGGTCATCACTCAAGGTCTGATATCACAATCGAGTATTAATCTAAACTTGTGTGGTGATGTTAGACTTTCGTTCTATGAAGCTGTCATCTATATGAGACAAGATAAATGTTTATAATTTAAGTATTGATCTTTGTTACTTGCACGGTGAGTTGTCCGTTATCTTTTAACGCTGTCTTCATGCATGTATGAAATGTTATTTAAATTACCATTTACCCTTTTTAAGACAAATAAACATCGGGTTTACCATTTAGGAACTCAAAGCCCTTTGTAGTCGACGAATCCTGGGTTTATTTTTGTTGTATTAACTTAAACTTAAATTTGTCACTTGTCACCTTCGATATTTTGAACTTTATTGATTTTTTTTTTTTTCTTGGTATAATTATTAGTCTCCCAGAGCAGTTTTGGTGTCCGTGTTCTACTTGAAAATTATCTGGTTTACAAATTTTTCCAGCTTGTCAGCTTGCTGATTACAGTCGTATTCAGTTTTCATTTGGATGATTCAGGGTGTTAATTAAGTTCGTGACGAAATTTCTGGATGTTGTTTCTTATTCAATTTTAAGACAAAAACCTAACGGATTTGTTAAAAGAATTTTTAAAAATTCTTTTCGTAAATAACTAGAAGATGCAAATTAGTATGACGTTGAAACTTAGTGACAGTTTTTAACGTATACAGAGAAATGTTTTAAACCATTTTTAAACCAGGTTTGTATTATTTTACCAGTGACGTCTATAGGTGTAACGCGTGAGGTTCAATTAAAAAAAATATATACACTCAATTTGTTTTCAGCAATTATTATAAGATCGGGGGAAAATATATAGGGTATAGTATCACTTTTTGAGTCAGACTAGTATACATAAAGTCTCTATAGTTTTTCACGTAGATTTAGAATAAAAATAAAAATAGGTGTTTCCATTTAAAATGTCAAAGTTGACAAGTGGTCCATGAAAGTGGGACACTCTGTATAATTAAAATATTTTTAAATTGTAACCACTAAGAAACCTAAAAGAATGGTCAAAACTGATCTTGAATAAATATAATTTTTATAGGTAATATCAATGGTCCGCGTACTACACGGACAGGTTGTATGTTGATATATGATGTAAGTAAATGTAAAAAGTAAATGAGTGATTCTTTGTCGAAAATTTTGATGTAATTTATATCAGCAACTCCTACTTAGTTACAGCCCCTTAAAGTAGGCGCACAAAACAGTTTTTAATTTTTTTTAAAAACAAAAAATGTTAGAGAATTAAAAATGAGTGAATATTTTTGCTTTAAATGTATATTTTGTTGTATTCTCGTATAGTTTCAAAAAGGAGAAAGATCCACCCCTAAAATTTGTTGTTTTCTGAACTTTTTTCCTATTTTATACTTAATTATTTACAATTTCATTTCAGATAGCTTAATTCCTTGTAAAGAAATAAGGTCTCTCTTATTTTTCGAGGTATCAACAATTTTGAGAAAAAATTTATTAAGTACATCGTATGAATTATGTAGGTTATAATTTTAGTCGAATTTATGTAGTATACGGCTGAAATGTTAATATTTTTATTTAGAACGTTATACATAACTCTAGAGAGCATCTCATGTAAATCTAACCACATGATTCATACACTTGATAAAACTATTTTTTTCTGAAAATGGTCGATCTTACGAAAAAATACAAGGGACTTTATTTGCATAGAAAGAATCAAGCTATCTGAAATGAAATAAATAATAATGAAATATAAACCAGGAAAAAAGTTCAGAAGAAAACTCAACAATATAAAGAAGAAACTACCTCAGGAGAGCGAGTAATTTTGCTGGAAGGTTTTATTTTTAAATTGAACTGCCTAAAAATAATGAAATGCGAAAACTTGGGTTTGTCGCGGTGAGACAGTAATTTAATGAATACATATCTATTTTTACATACTTATTTGGTCAGTTGCAAATTATTGTATGTATTTTTCAATGGAAAATCAGTAGGTAAAAAACAAGATAAAAGGTCTGAGGATGCGTTAGGGGAATGGCTGTTTTTCTGAAAGGTACATTTTAAATAAAATGTATATTGGAGCGTCAAAATAAGTAAATTTATTAATTTTAAATCTATTAAAATTTAGTTGTATTAATTTAAAAAAAAATTAAGAATTTGTACATTTTTATTCTTTAAATACAAACAAGATTTTTAATATTAATGCAGGAAATAAACAAATATACTAAATATCTAATTTCTTAATTGTAATTAGTTCAACGTAGAATTTAGTTCACATATTTTCCATGATTTCTGTTTACCTATTTTGTAGCATTATGTGTAAATAATTTTACATATAATCAATGTTCATCCACGTCTGTCCTTAGCAACTCATGTGAGTCTGAGAGGCCGACTAGAATTAGAACGTTTATACCGGTATTCTAATAAAATAAAAGTTACTGTGACCTGTACTAACTTTATCTCATCTACACCTATTACACAACTAAATTATTGTATTGGCATGTACCAATTTTAATTAAAGTTAGAAGGAAAAATTACAATAGAGTTATGTTACCAAAATTTGTCCACGAATTATCCCGAAAAGAACAGATAGAGTCATATTTTTGACACGTACTAATTTTCTAGAAAATTTTCAAGTGCAAATCGAATTGAGAGGTTGAAATTCCCCAAAAGTTTATGATATTTATAGCATAATTTATTGTCCAAAGAACTCATTTTGAAGATTTTCGTTCCAGTCGTTTTTGAAAAAAACTTAAAGAAAGAAATTCTTCTTTAATTGAGTTATTTTTAATAAATGCCGTTAGCCATTTTGTGAACATTGCAATGTACTATACGTGGCAAAATGACATTTCTGTGACTTACTTTGTAGAAGAATTGCTTCCAACTGCAATACATCATAGGATATGGATTGAGGATCACCGGTATTTTGAATACTAAAAATTAATTAAATAATAAGATTTCTACAGGTATAGTGTATACTAACAAACTGAAAAACACCAAAAACTGCAGCAAAACTTTACTCGTGCACGTGTTTAAATAGGTACTATCATCATCAGCGAATCGATACTAAAATTAAAAACAATAGGAAGCTTATAGTTATACTATCTGCGTGTCTCGCATCGTTACACTTAATTGATTCTTATATAAGCTTGAATAACTTTCACAAGAATCAAGTTCGTTTTATTATCTATCCTCTTAATTAATTTAATGTCGCCTACTCTATGGCCATTTTCAAGCATATGAATTGCAACACTGGACCTATCTGTGCGATGATATTTAACATTAGCTAAGTGCTCTTTAAAACGAGTTTTAATAGGTCTCTTGGTTTGCCCTATAGACTTGGTTACAGTCTTTACAATTTATTTTGTATATTCTCGATTTATCACACATTTCTATTGGGTCTTTCGGATTGCCTAAAAGATTTTGCAAGTTGTTACTACTAGAGGTTACTGTTTTATAATCAAATTTTGAAAATATTTTTTGAAGACCTTGTGTGTATGTGGGATAATTTGTTAATTTGACATATTTCTTATCTATTTTGCTATTACTAGTTCCTAACGTAGTAGTTTTCTAATGTTTAACTTATGTTTATGTTTTCTAATTATGTTTGTGACAATTGATTCCTGAAGAAAACCATTGTATGATGCAATTTGCTTAATATTTCGCAGTTCTTTATCAAAGTTTTGTTTTGACAATGGAAATGTAATAATCTGTGAATCAAAAATTGAAAGATGCAAGTTTATGTTGCATATTATGGTTGGAATCATGCACGCAGATAGTATATATAAGCTTCCTATTGTTTTTATTCTTAGTATAGGTTCGCTAATAATGATAGCTTAGCTATTAAAATACGTGTTCAGTAAAAGTTTTTTGGTGTTGTTTTTTTAGTGTGTTTTTTAAGTTTGTTATATAGACACTGCAGTTTAGTGTTCCATTCCTTTGAATAGTGTATACTAATTAAAGAAAGGCGTTTTGCAAACCAGTTATTTTCGACTGTTTAATTTTTATGATAAACAGGCTTGTCTAATTTTAGTGAATACCATTGTAACTGTGTTACTACTTAAATACAAAATTATTTGAATTAGCAAACTACTAAGTAGTATTTTTAACTCCCTTTAAAATGGAAATGACAAAAACAATTGAACATTGCGTTTTTAAGTTTCAACAAAAAATAGATTTTTCCAATGAAAATCCATGAATATCATATTTTGTTCTAAATGAACTTGAAATTTCAATGATCCTTTATAAGTCAAAAATACGCTTTTAATCATTGTTTGCTTTTAAATCTGCTATTTTTAGCGTTATGGTGGAAAAATGAAAAAAAAATAACATATGGTATTACGCGGACTTTTATAAAGCAGATTTTATCAAAATCAGTTTTGACTATTCTCCTCAGTGGCTACAATGTATAAATATTTTCAATTATACAAGGTGTTTTGGTCGACAAACATGTATATCAAAATTGTAAAAATTTAATTTTACAATAATCTGGGAATAATATACAATATGCTTTGTTTGATTCTAACAAATTATTTATTACGATAAATAAGTAGTGGGACATCTAGTGTCGACTCGTGCTATCGTAACACACATTTGTACTATAGTGAACTTAGACTCGAGTTCTCTCAAAGGACGAAACAGCTGTCAAGTGATTCTTGGTGTTTGTTTTCTATTGTACAATCTCTTGCAATCTCTTACTATTGTATACTTTTTAACTCGATTTTTTATGGTCCTTTCAACTTCGACTTGAGAAAATCTCTGTATTTCAAGTTATAACTAAGCAATTTTGATTATACACACCATAATTCATAATCTATATGTTGGCTACATCTTGGCTGAGGATCCAGTTCGACATCACTTTCAGTAACATTTTGAGGAACATTACGTTTATTACGTCTATAATGAACAAGAATTTATATGAAAGAAAGCGTATAGAACTTTATTTAAAAGTGTTTTCTATTAAAGCAAATTAAAATTTAAAATAGTCGGGTTGAAATGTAAAATGGTAACAAAAAGGCTTTTTTCTCAACCTAGTCATTGTTAGATTTGTAAGGTTGTAGTTTACAAATAACGACGGCTCTAGAAGAACAACCTAAAAAAAAGAAACAACAAAAGGAAATACGGGTCGATGTAGCGCACTAAGTTCGTGGAGGATAAAGTATTTATAATAGTTAGAGCAGCAGCGTCCGGCTTCGTCGGAGAGTCGCGGAGGTCCCGAAAGAGTTCTAAGAAGTTAAACTGCTGTCTAACAAAGCGCCACCTGCTGGGTAACAGAAAGAAATAAAACCGACCAACAGGAGATCAACAGGTTTTACTTAAATCCTAATACGCTAGATCAAGCACAACAAAAGAGAAAGACAGACAATTCAATAAAACAACAAACAAATCTTAAAGTAATAAGTGACTGTGACAGAAATAGAGAGACTGTCGCATATATTTACGTGCGTTAGCAGTAGCTTCGTTTAATAATAAATAAGGCTCACAATTAATGTGACGGATTTCAGGTAAGCTTTAGTTACACTAAAATTAATGTAAACGTTCCAATTGAGGATTGGCTACTAAGAAGGCTCTGCGTACACATATCACTTACACACGGCGATTTAAATTAACTTAAACTATGATTAAAGGGGTAAGTATCTACCAGCCTGTATTGAGCTGGTTAAAAAAACTTTTGGTTGTGGAGAGTACACCGAATAAAAATTTACTTAAACACTAGAGATCAAGCCGTTCCATGTCATATGTACTTGAGCTTCATACGCATTATCACTGAATAAATTACTTAAATAATAAAACTTAGCTGTAATCTGTAGGATGCAGTTCCGAGAATGAAAGTTTCCTGCTAGCGACGATATCGATAGTTCGGGAAGTTAGGTAACCCTAGGATTCCTCTTAGGGGAGGTGTGCGAAGAAGAACGGAAGGCGATAGGTTCCCTTGATAAAGTTATTTAGCATAACCAACCCTTGTTAGACGTAGTATCCACCGGTTGTCTGCAGCTTAACTAATGCGAAACCGTGGCGTGGTCTTTAATTAATAGGTGAGGTTCTTAATCAGCCACTCCAGCACCCTCAGGAGTTATCCAGGTATAACACACAGCGAGAACATAAGGTCACGCAACGTGGGTGAATTTAGTCGGATTTAAACTTAACCAATAATTTGTATCGGAAATCTTGAATTACACATTAATAATTTTTGTGTAAATTTCAATTTTAAGATGCACGCTAAACCATCCATACGGAAGAAAAGAAGATGTCTGCTGTTCGTCTAGGAATCTTAGCCGAATTTTATTTTCCACCAATAGAAAATTAGCAAAATGCGCGCCAAATACGACTTTTGTCGTAACATTACTCGCGACATATGTTTTAATACTGCTCTCGACACATGTCCTACCTTCAGAAAATAAAACCGTAACAGTTTGGCCACATTCTTAATTAACACCCTGTATAATTGAAATTGATTATTGCATAATATACTATTATGGTTGAGCTACAAAATTAGTTGAGAATGAAACAATTAATTATGGTATCGGGGAAAATATTTGTAATCTAAAAATATCACCCACTGTCACTAGCCTCTATTTTGTCTATTAGTCAGGAATTGATTCATAATTATACATGTATTGATTATTTTATTATCATCTTCTTTGTATGTTGTACAAAATTACCTCCTTTAAAAGAAATTCGTTTATTTCATTTGATTTAATATCGTAATGAACTAAAATGTAGTATAATCATGTACTTTCGAATATTATACGTCGTTCTTAACACGCAGCTATATTTAATATACATACAGATAACGTCGAAAAATAGAAAACAACACATAAAAAGTTTCGAGCTGTTTGACTTGAAGGATAATAATCCTGCGCGCGTCCTACTTTAGAATGAATCCGAATTTCTTTAATGATTTTCTAAAAACAACACCTGCTACACTATTCGTAAAATGAAATATAGAACGACGGGAAAATTGTATATTACAGTTTCAAACGAATTATCAACAATTTAGAAGAATTACGTCTTACTCTCGTAGGCGCAAAATTAATACTCGCTTAACTGTTTATAAAATTATGGAATAATTTAATTATTAACCAAGAACTGTAATTTTATTTTGTAGAGTACGCAGCCAACAATAAGAATTATGATGTTGCGTGAAAATTGCAAATACAAGAAGAAACGATTTGTAACCTAAATAATATTTTTTTCTTCGAGGTATTATTGATGTAATCAGCAATTAGTTTTTTTTAAGGATGCGTTTCCGGCAGATTAAACTCGAGGTAAATTACAAGTGTGGATAGAATACGAAATGCTTTTTTATTTTAATGAATTACTTGCTCAGATTTTTATCAAATTATCGATTAAATAAATTTCATTGTATATTTTGTATTGTTCGCTTTTTTTCTTATTATTAACACTTAGAAAGGACAATCGTTACGATTTAATTAAAACTAGACAGTCATTAGTTGGCTTTAGTTAATTAAATCCGATTTAGGAGATTACATTTTTTATTGTTTAGGTCGAAATTGTTATTTACCAAAAAAATACGCTTCCGTAAATTTTATTTGAAACATCAACAAATGTATTGATTTTCAGTTTATTTGGAGCCTAAGATGGCAAATACCAAAACAAATTTCTTCTGGAGCGAAAATTTATAGTTAATAGACTTCTAAACTGTTATAAATTGAAAATTATGATGGCAAAGCAACTAATAACAAATTTAACGGTTGAAAGTTTACTCTCGGGCTGCCTACCGTGTTTACTTAATAGCACGCAAAGAAAACTTTTATTCTAAGAATTTTGTAAAAGTGTATTATGTTTCAAAAAGAAAACCAGTTTTTATACGATTTTAGCATGTTTTCAACCTAAAAACGATGAAATGGAGCTCTAAGTGTAACAGTAATATAATGGCATACAATTTATTGCGCAGCAGGTAGCGAAACAAATTAGTCAAAGCTTGTTCATGAAATATGGTTGTTTCGATTAATGACTTGAGAATAAACTGAACTGATTTTACTCTAGAACCTCTATATCAGTATTGTGTCATTTCCATTAAAAATTAGTTGTCACTCTTCATTTTATAAAGAGTGTACCAAAATTAACATAATTGCTGGGAAATATTGACAATGTTGTGTCATATTTCAACTTTGAGGTTATTTTTGCTGTTTATTCAATCCTTAACATAACCCAAAAGGAAGTATAACGGAGTCAAAACTCAATTTACGAACGCACGATTACTTGAATTGTCGTAGGGTTTCCGCCCAATGATTACCATTTTTAAAATGAATTTTAAAGTGTTGTTTGATGATGTATTTTTTCCACAACGTAACATTAATGTTTACTTATGCGATGGTATTCAAATCTAAATTTTCAAGGTTTCACTTGATATCTCAAGACCATCTGGTTCGATTTTGATTACTTGACTAATTATTTTAACAATATTTCTACTACTAATACCAAATGTACAAAAAAAAGTTATGAAATAAAAGTTGTTGGAAGTTTGATTGTCTATAACTTTCGTTTGAACAATTTTTTCCAACACGAATTTCTATTATCTCATTGTAGAGCAAATTTTCAAGTCGTTTTAACAATTTTTCTTAGATCGGTCATATTAACCGCCTCTTCCTCACAAACAAATTTTGATTTTTTGACATTTGCACAACATTGCTCGACGGTCTCGGCAGTAGCACTCATTTAATATTAAAGTTATAGAGGTTTGTTAACATATGTGTCCTACCTATCAGAGTTTACTTCGTTACAGCATTTGTTACAATGTTAGCATAGTTTTAATTGCAAAGTTATTAACTATTCAATCTTACGTACGTACATTGTTTTTGAAGATTCAAACACATTTATTTCGCTTATTTGAGTTGTATTAGAGTTAATTTTAGTTGTGTTAGCCTGTGCTAACTCAGATCTTTCTTGTACAAACGTCAAAAGTTCGAAATTTTGTTAAGAAGAAATGGGACTGAAAGCTATTTTTTTGTGCGTTTTATGGTGTGTTGAACATAGTTGTGCTAAGGCGACCGAACCTTTTTTTTTCTTAAACGTTGATTTTTTTTCGTATAACGTATCAGGTTTTTTCACTTTCTCTATCAAAATTATTAAGTTGCGTTTTGATGTCGCCGCACACTAACTTTGTTAGTAACCAAACGATGTGGAGTTCTGCGTAAATCGCTTGTTTTAGAATTCATCGTTTTTTTATTCTTTTGACCTAATGAAGGCAGAAGTTGCCGTTTTAGAACTTCTGACGTTCTAAAGTAAGAAGATATCTATACAAGGTGTGTCTCGACGATAGCATGTTAGACGAAAAAACCGATTCAGCTGATAACTTGTAACTGTATTTAAGTGGACATGGTCTACTTGCTGAAAATATTCTCATGGCGGTGTCACTTCCGGTTATATTGAAGTGGACACTAACTTTATTATGTTAAATACAATGCCCCAGTTTTTATTTTATTTCTGTAGATAAGCGAAACTTGTACAACAGTTAGACATGGACTATGTTGTCAGTATTAGACATTTTTGAAATTTAATTGTAGGGGAGGTCCGGGTAGTTAAGAAAACTAAATTGTCAAAGAGTCATTTGTTTTTAATTGCAACTACGTTTTTTTTATATTCTTATTCGATGCATAATGTAATTACCTATCTGCTGATATGACATCTTCCTATAATTTTTAGTTATCTGTTTTTTCTACTTTTCTTGGAGATGATGTAGTAAATTAATAGTGTGTTTTGTAACCATCTGATTGAAGGTATCATACTACCGGCGGCAAAACAGATTGCAAAGCACACTATTATTTTACCACTGATCTCCAGAAAAGTAGAAAAATCCGATAACACGAAAGAAACGAAAGTAAAAAAAGCAGATAACACGAAAATCATTCAGTTTAGGTATAGGAACATTATATATTAGCGAATATGTAATTAAATAAAAGAAATCACTTGCAATTTAAAAAAATCGATTTTTTGACAATTTTAATTTTCTTAACTACCGTTACTCCTGGACTTCCCCTAGAAATACATTTCAAAAATGTCTAATACTGAAAACATAGTCCAATACCATGTCTGACCATTGCACAAGTTTCGCTTATCTCCCTTTTATGTTTCACGAAACATTAATTTTTCAGTCGATTCAAATTTTCGTTGCTAAGGCCTACAATTATTTTTTTATCTTAATAATGGTAAGGGATATGTAAACTAAACTGGTAGTAGAAAACGTAAAATTTTACTCGGAAACCGAAAATAATATAAAAATTGGGGCATTGTATTTAAAATAACAAAGTTGGTATCCGACACCGTAATGAAAATATGTTTAGCAGGCAGACCATGTCCACTTGTATAGATTAGAAGTTTTCAGCTGAATCGGTTTTTGTTCTTATTATTCGTCTAACATTCTATCGTCGAGACACACCCTGTATATATCTCTTCATCTCTTTCTTTACCTATTGGAAAAATTATAATTTTAGCATTCTTTACTCCACATCTTATGAAATCAGATGGAGACTTACGCGACAGTTTCCAAACCGAAAATTTAAAACCAAAGGGGCCATTAACCTACACAGAATTTTGAATTTTTGAAATATTTAGAAAAATATTCTTTTTACACATTTTTGTTTTAAATAAAAGTTATTTATAATTTAATTATACACAACTTTTGTTTAAATTATTTTTTTATCCGATAACTACTTACCGAGATATTATTGTAACAATATCTTCACCAATATCAATTTTACAATAAAAGTTGAGGGAGAAAAGTTTTTGGAAACTCTATTGTCTTTTGTTTCCAACTATTTTTTGTCTAAAACGCAATATTATTTTCGCTTAACGGGGCGATGTGAAATTTTGCGGTAAACGGTTGTTTTGATAATCTTGGTGTATTTTTTGATTTGACGAGTTTCATATTTCCTTTCAACTAAAGTCTTCACTATTATTTATGGGACATTTGCAATAGTAACGAATTAAAGTAAATTACAAATATTGTATTTACAAGGCGTATAGCGAGTAGTCATCACATGCAAGTTTTTGAGAACCAAAAATGATTAAGAATCAATAAACAAACGATTTTTATGTGACATATATTTTCGTTTATCGAATATCGACAGGAAATTTTGTATTTAAGAAAAAACTTCACCCAAAAGCCTTTGACAACGCTGACGCTATTTTCTTACAACTGGTATTTATGTAGGTACTTGTTTTTTTATTGAATACCTTTTATATTAAACAACAATATATTCTCTGTGAATGAATTAAGTGTAGTTTTAAGTAATTTAGAAAGTAAACGTGACTACCGCACGTAGCTTATTTATATCAATTAAAATAATTCACTGTTTTATGTATCCTATTGTAAATTTGGATCAAAATCTAATTACCAAATATTATAATATATAGTTTTATATTTAAAACTGCGATCACGTAATATATTAAAAAATTTATTTTAGATTTTATGATTCACGTCAATGAATGAACGAACCCATATTTTTTTTTAAATTTGAATATTTGTTTGTTCAATAAATCTGTCTATTTTTTCGAAATATTTTCTTATTGCTGCCATTTTTCACATTATCGTCAATTTAAATTTAAATATGATGGCATCTCATTAATAACAATAAAGTCAACCAAGTCAAAGGAAAATTCGTCCTTTTGTTTTGCATTTTATCTCCGTAAGTCACATTATACATAGTAGATCCATCTTTCAAAAGTTGCAATACATCAAAAATACCCTTAACTAAATAAATATAAACAAACACAGTTTAAATAATTACTTCTTGTCCACGTTTAGTACGAACACTTTTATTATGACTTCAATAATTTCAAACAAATAGCACAGTATATGCTCAATAGAAGATACAACTAATCCCGATAATACTTGTGGATTATCCTAATTCTTCAGAATCTTTTTTGTTTTCGCTAGCTACCGAAATGCTCAATTTTAATAAAATAAAATAAACAATTACCAATTAATTGGAAGAAAAGAGAAATTGAAAAAAAAAGTTTGTATGACGGGCAGAATATAAAAAATCGAAGAAAATAGAAAAACATTTGGTTAATAGAAACAACAAAGTAATTACGAATCCAGAAGACGCTATGAAACAATGGAGGAATTATGTAGATGTAACAAACTACATTATATTATTTTAAGGTAACTAGAGAACTAGAAAAATCGCCAAAAACTGAAAGAGAACATAATGAGAGTAATTAAAAGCACTAAACGTCGGAATCAGACTAACTACTCCACATAGAATTAATTAATTATTAGAAGGGGAGAACGTAGAAGTTTTAAAAAATGTTCAACAATAGTCATAATAATCTATGAATCTGACGTAATTTCTTCGGAGTGTCTGAGCTCCGAATTCATTGCTATTCCTAAAAAAGGAACGACAAAAAATGTATGACGAACACAGACTTATGATTTTCATGAGTCACCTACTTAAACTATCTCTTCAAACCATACATTGAAGACTATACTATTTAAATAATGCAGAGATCAACGAAAACTCCTGTTTTATAAACTACGAAAAGGCCTTAGATCAATTGAATCATATACATTTAATGAAGATACTGAAAAATAAAGTATCAGATACAAAAGACATCTGCATACTGAAAAACTTCATTGGAATCAAACAGTTATAGTCCAAGAACCAGAGACAAATTTTGTTAATCATTCCTGCTCGCCCAAAAATTTGAAAAATGTTTCAGAGAGTTACATCATGAAGCCTTGTGAACGTCAGCTGATGTTCCGTGTGCGAGTCGAGCAGTATTCCTGTCAGGACGTCAGCTAAAATTCTTTCTACCTTAATACAGTCAGCTGACGTTTTTATTTATTCAAAATAGCATATAAACTGTAACAAAAAGAAAAACACCAAAAAACTATACTCGAACACGAATCATCAGCGAATGATGATGATGATAGCTTAGCTATTGAAACACGTGTTCGAGTATAGTTTTTTGGTGTTTTTCTTTTTGTTGCAGATGATAGACGCTACAGTTTAGAGTTCCATTCCTTTGAGCATATAAACTACTACCAGATATATTTTTAATTGAGTAGAAAAAAAAATCACTAAAAAAGTTTTTTTCATATTTGTGCAATCAGCTGACGTATAATCCACCAATTTATAGTCAGCTGACTTTTTTTCCTTGCGATAATGGGTTAACTGTAATTTGATCAATTTTCAACTGGGAGCAAGTGATTAAACATAGTTTTTTCCTACGTCCGTGGGAGGATTCTACTGATCGACTCACACACGAAACCGCAGCTGACGCTCACAAGGCTTCTTTTTCTATAAACGATTGTCTCATCAGGTGGGTGTTGGAAAATTTAAAAACTGCAATTTGCCGCTTAAACTTAAAGTAAATTAATTTATGCTAATGTCATCATCTGTCAATTATTTCATCGTTCTGTTGTAATTATTATCCCTAGTTGTAGTTGTGTTCTTTGTCGTTTATTTTTAACTTTTATCACTTGATGAGAAAATCATTTATAGAAACCCTGTAGTTTTGTCAGGCAAAAAAGTATGTGTTATAGAGGAATTGATTCCCGTGTTCATAATTACGTTTTAAGATTGCGCCGAATTGCAATTAATAAAAATTAAGTTAGCGTCCATGTTTAATAATATGGCGAACTTGTAAACGGATTATCAGAATTTTTGTAGTACACAGACATAACTCGACCCAAGTGTCGCATATTAAATTAATCTGTGAAAAATTATGTATCGTTTGGGACCAATATTAAGTAAATTAGTTGCAAATTTGAAATTTTAGTTTAAATTTTGAAAATCGAGGGCTCTCATATTAGTGCAAAATATAAAAAAATTGAATTGGTTTAAGCTGGCATTTTTGGAAGTTATAAAAAGACATAGACAGAACTTAGGGTCGGATAAGAAAATTTAAATGATTATCTTACTCTATAAATTATTGTACTTCCTTTAAAATCAGAAGAAACGTCAATGTCAGTTGCTTATATCTTTCTGTATTTTAGAGTAAAGAAATTGTTGAAGAAAGTTCAAAATTTTCTGTTGGCAAATGTTTGAAAAGATTATGTGGCTTAAAAATCTTGTGCCAAAACTTCAGAGCTTCAGAACCTTCCCATCACGTCATACTTATAAGAGTAACGTCGGTTATGAACCATGAAAGATATTGTGACGTCAAGAGAGACTCAGGTATTGAGACTTACTTGTAAGACTTCGAAACTGAGCTTAGCAAGTACGAGGTGTGTTTTTTAATTATGTACCGTTTTGAGATTCCGCCACTGCAGCAGTACGGTCGGCGTTCCGCGCATGCGTGTTGTATTCCTGCATTTGTCGACCACGCGGAAACGCCAGTACGGCATTTTTCGCTGCTGCGTACGTTTGTCTGTGACTGTTTAAGGTTCTTCCGCCTATCGAAAGTCCCGCTGACTGCTATAACCGTCTGATATCAGTTTTCTTTGTACCAAACACCTAAATCCAATCGATATTCATCCTGAGATCTGTCCAGTATACGGAGAAAACATTATGAGTGAAGGAATGATACCAAAATGCATTTAAAGAAGGCGCCCTCACTACTTTCCTTATCATGGACATTGAAGCGACCATCTTCAACCGCCTAACCCACTTTCGTACTATTCCTTCACTCATAATGTTTTTTCCGTACACTGCACAGATCTCACGATGAATATTGATTGTTTTTAGACGTTCTAGACAAAGAAAACGGTTGCAGGTACACAACGCGCATGCGCGGAACCCCGACTGAACCTTTACAACGGCAGAATTACTAATCGGTACTTAATTAAAAAACACGCCTTGTATATAAGGTAAGGGATGCGCATTTATAGCATCTGTACTCGGTTGTACTATAAAAACCTTGAAGTTTTTTGATGTGTTTTTTTTTGGAAATTTTACTTATTGCGCAGTTGGTGAAAATCGCTGTCTACAAAATATATTAATGTATTGTTTTGTTTTCCCGGAAATGTGTGAGACCCACAACAACTGGCCAAGGACTGTACTCGTATTAACCGGGGCCAGAACGGAAAAATGAATACACAGACAGTTTCACTGTTATTATAAGTGTCAGCTGGAAAATCTTTTAAATAAGAGTCTACATTGTAACGATCTTTGCTGCCCGTCTACATATTTTGATTCTAATTTTTTCAACGTCTTGTTTATGACTTGATAAATGGAACTATCGGACAAAAATCATTTCTCATGACTTATTTTATTGCTTCAACAGAATGCTAGCAGTCTTTGGTAATTAGCAAAAACTATAATTTTTGATCAATATTTCTATTGTAATGCACAGATTACGTTGTGTCTTATCTATTTCCCGTTAAAATACAATTTTAAATTCAGTTTCCCCAACAATCTGTTATTAATGAAATAATTTGCAATTATTGTTGTTGTTGTTGCAAGATGATCGTCTTCCCAAAATTGGCACCAAACTTCTTTCATAAGATTGAAATTCCTCTCAATAGGCTGATTCGGAGCCTGCTGAACAAGGGTTGGATAAACTTTTGGGATTCAATTCTTGGGTTCAAACAGTTCAAAAATCTCAAGGAAAACTGAGATCGAGGCCTGGTCGAGAGACATTGCGTCTTCAGGTACTACCTTGCGAACATCGAGGTAGCTAACGATAACGCCTCTGTCTAGAGGAAGAAGACACAGCAGAACCCGAACTGCGAGGCAGCTTCCTGGCAACGATATCTGGATTTTGGAGAAACATCTCGCTAGATCATAGTTTAACTCCAATAATGTGCTGGCCAGCATTAAGGAACTTATATTTCTCAACATTTTCTACGTCATTCACCTTCAAAGAGAGAAGCTAGTCACATAGGCAAGCAACAAAAATTAAGAAAATTGTAACCCTGTAATAACAAGCAATGGTCATCAGGGGCAAGAGATTTCCAATTCGCCCTTTTGTTAAAACCCTTGCTTTCTTATGCACGTAACGTTCATTTGTTTCTCTTGAGAAAGGTAAGTAGCTTATGAAGCTACGAATGTTAAGCTAAAATATCACATTTTTAATAACGTCGGTAATAGGAAATTAAATCTGCGAATTTCAGCATTTGCTTGAATCTTGAGACAGCTTTGTAACACCGACCATTTTGATCATATAAAAATGTGGCTAAATTCGGCTAAAGTCGGTGAAGATACACCAAATGAACATATTCCGTTACACCAGTTACGTTATTGTTATTCTGCCAATTTTTGAATTCATCATATTATAGTTCATATCTTACTAATGACTTAAAATTTTCACCTTTCGTAACTAGTTATATAAAATGTATAGTTTTGATATTTACCTAGTTTGATTATGGAGTATCTCGTAATGAAATTATTATTACTTTTTAAGGTAGTTTTCTGAAAAATAAACACTGTCGTCATCTTTCAAATTTAGAACAACTAATAAATGTTTACATACTTCTTTCCGAAATATGAGTATACTTATTTTTACTCAAGAGAGGATTTTCTATCGAAATTATTGTATAGAACTTTGTTCTATTGAACCGAAGTTGTACATTTAGCTTTAGTTCAGATAATTTACATTAATATAGACACTTTTTTATTCCTATGTATGTATTCAGTTGTAAATTTTATAGTTTAGGTTGAGTTGTTTGAATGTAGTAACTCATCTACATAATGTTTTGTATGAAGTTCTTATACAATACACTTACATTTGTTGATTCTAAACAATGCATTGATCTTGATTTGATTTCAATCAATTTTTTTGTCTAAACAATTGCAATATGCCTAAATTCATCTCTGAAACAATTTCATTTAGTAACATTAATTACTATTTAATTTATTATTTCTAAAATTTTCTATTCTACATAAAGTTAGGATTTCCTTTACGTAACACGAAACTCAATAGAATCAAAACATTTACATTTACGATTTCAAAGTAAGTAATTAGATAAGCAAAAAACTTAATTGAAAGTATTACAGTTGGCAGCAGTGTTTAAATGAAATAAGTCTCATGAAAGTGGAAATAGGATTGGCGCGAGGAAGTTGACATTTTTAGTTACGACATTACGCAGGATTTGTTGTTCGTTCTTAATAAATCACTTTTACTTATGTTTTGTGTGAGAACAAATTGCATTACTTTAATCTTAATGTAATCGGAGAATAATTTTGTAAAAATGATACGGTATCTTGTAAAATCTTACGTATCAGCAATTAATCAGCAAGTAAGCTTATTTTTTGGTAATATCTTATGAGAATTGAGATTTCTTGGCAGGAATCGTTGTGGACTGTCCAATTATGCGCAGAACTCACATCGCGACGGCATGTGCAATTATATAGAAAGTACTCATTGAGTACAAAGAAGAAAATTGGGTTAAAGAAAAAACAGTTCAAATAAAAGTTGTACGTAATGTAATTGGAAATATTGTTGAAACAATTAGTGTCAGTAATTACTTTTAATTTTAATATCATGAATGTACGTGAACAAAAATGCATTTAAGAGTAGGATAAAGGCGAACTGTAGTTTAATTAACAAATTTGAAAGTACAAGATCTATAAAATGGAGTAGATATAATTTGGGGCATGTAGCACGGAATTCCTAAGGGACATTGGGGATAGTTGAGACACCGGGAGGATTGATACAGTTTCAAAATTCACGCCATAAGTTATAATAATGCAACATAGTTATTTATGCTGCTTCTTCAACTCCCTCTTTAAGTGCTTGTGCGAACGTACTCGTATTATTTTCTCATTTTATAAAGTTTAATGTGTTCAATACAAAATTATAACTTTTAAGATAAGCTACGGTCTATCGAATGATTATTGTTCATTATTATTTCATAATTACTATAGGAATTACCCTAGTATAAAAGTACTATCTATTTCAAATTTTAAAGATATTTTAGGGTAGGCCAGATTTTGACAAAAAGAATAATATTGCAATGGTTTCTTTAGAGAACATTGATACAATGCTAACACGGGAGGTTTGATACAGTATCGTGCCTCCCTTGATGTATCATGAACTCGGAAATCACGATTAGACGTAAACTATTTTTTGGTATTTCCAAAACGTGGGTGATGCCGACTTTTCATCATTTGCAGTTTGCTAACTCGTGAAACGCCAACTTCGAAATTCTTCTTATCAATTATCTTGATATGCACTCCACGTTTAGTTTTAGAGGTATATTCTAATAGTTATTGTTTTATACTTTGTAGTTAGTTTACTGTTATTTATCTGAGGGCTTCATCAGGGAATCCACAAAGGTGGATTCCCATCGACACGGTCCAATTCCGGAAGCCGTTTTTGTTTCAATAAAGAAGTTTTTTTGGTGAGTTACCTGTTGAAATGAATTATGGACTGACTGCACGAGAAACGAGGGAGATTGCTTTAATTTTTGCGGTTGAAAATCGCATTAATGTACCTGACTTGAGCAAAAAGAAAAGTGTCCCTTCCAAAGATTGTTTACGCGGATTTACGTCTTGGCACATACTGTTGGCGAATTTTATAATTTGTTACGAACAACCCTCACACTCTCCTAAAGCAATATATAACTGCGACAAAACTGGTCTACAAACATCTCATAAATCTGGAAAATCGTCACAAAAAAAGGACAAAATATGTGGTTAAAATTACACTGTAACTGTGTGCTGCGCTGTAAACGCTGCGGGTAATTTTAATGTCCGGTTTTTTTTTATTTTCCCACGGCAGAAAGTACGGAAGTACGAAAATAATCAAGAAGCTGATAATTTTATGGTTTTGAATCCAGGGACGACAATGTCTTTGCAAAATATCGTACCTCTTGTAGCCAAGACTTTTCATCGTGCCTTTACACCAAAAAAGACAACGGATTTTAGCGCTACAGGAATATTTACCCTTATAACCCAAACATTTTTCGTTTGACGAATTTCTCAGTGAGAATGTGTCAGATCGTGAGAACCTATTAAACGAAAATAATATTTACAATTGTTCTTAATTTCAACTAGATGTTCAATCAGGAAATAATACAAAAATTGACGTTAGTAACCTTATTGACATTAACCGTACTAATATCACCTGAGGAAGTACGTCCATTTCCAAAAGCTGTCACCCGAAAAAAACTGCAAAGAAGTAAAACATTTTCTAATATTAACTAAAAATATTATTTATATTAAAGCAATTTTGTCGACAGATATGTAAAAGCAGTTACATAAGTTGATCCTTCGATAATTATAGCAAACAAAAGTGTTAGCCAAAATAAAAATCTCGAATCGCCTGCTATAAGTTCGCAAGAGGTTGTATAATAGCAAACGAACACCGAGAATCACTCGATAGCTGTTTTGACCTGATATACGTATATGATGTGCCCTCCAGTGGGGAATATAGTCTCTCACCCCTGAAGAGTCTCAAAAGTACGAAACAGCTGTCGAGTGATTCTCGTGTTTGTTTGCTATTGTGTAATCTCTTGCGAACTTACAGCAAACGATTTATTTATTATAGTTTAAATTTAGTTTGTAGTAATCCACTCCATACTAGTACATAGATCCTTCCTGGGACTTGGGGAGGATTGAGACGCATGGCAATATTTTTTTTGTCAAATAAAAAAACATGATTATTTATCAAAACATTTATACAAATGTGCATTATTTAACTATTTATACTCCTATTAATAACCGAAACAAGAAATAAAATAACGATATGATTCATTTATTGCAGTTTAAAGTTAAGTGTATCAACCATGCCTACCCTCCTCTACTGATTATTGTGCCTTCTGACCTTCGATGGAGAGGAGTAATTTCCTCCACTTCAAGGAAACGTTTTTCATTAGCAAATAACCCCACCACTACCCACAGCCGTTTTTGACTCGTTTGTAAATTAGCATATCTGGCCGCTCCACCTTTTTTGTTGTTTCAAAAATAAAGTGCCTGCTCATATCGTGTCTGTGAGAGAGACGCAAAAGATATTTTCTATTGGGTAAGGTTCTTTCCAAGTGTCAAATAAACAAGCAGTTTAAAAACTTCTCCTTTTTAGGAACCCTTCGGGGTTGGAGGTTGGGTTGAACTTAAAAGATTGAACTTTTTAACCCAACTTCCAACCCCCAACCCCGAAGGGCCCCTAAAAAGGACAAGTTTTTAAAATTAAAATTAAATTTAGAAGAAATAACTTACCTTAAGCAAACAGTTTTTAAAATAAAAATGTTCTTAAAATAGAAAATTTTTGAATTTCGAAAGAAAATTTATTTCATTTGAATTTTAAACAGTGGTGTTACTGAAACATTTAAGTTTGTCTCAAATTAGTTATAACAAAATTGAATTGTAGAAAAGTGTCTACTACCGTACCTGGATTAACATTAATGTTTATACTTATATTTTACCGTACAAAGTAAATATGTTGCGAATATAAACCAAACTCATAATTTTCGTAAGTTATTTACAAATATAGAAATAAACAAAATAAATAAAACATATCTTAATTATATAGAATCGGAGACCTGTACAATATATATTTTTAGAATCATATTTATGTCCCGTATCTAATCCCAACAAATGCGCATTTACCAACGAATCGCCCTGTGTATGTAGCAGTGTATAAAGAGTCAAAAGACCCCTGCTTAAAAAACTCCGGGGCTATTTGACGGGACACGGTAATTTTCAAAGAGGTTAACAAAATTAAAACACCACTGAAAACTATAATAACTTTTGAATTTAAAAATAAAAATTTTGATAATGAGCCAATTGTGTTGCTAAGCTTCAGAAGGAGTAAAAGGGATCACCATATTTATTTTTGTTTAAATCAAATATACATATATGTTTTTTTTTCCATTAAGAATAACACAAACGTGGCGGTGGTAAAACAAACCACTATTGATTCATAGGACTAAATAGTTAGTTCAGATGTTTTTTTCAAATTAAATTATTGGCGAAGCATTTGGGAGTTGATGTAAAGAGAAGAACTACTACCTCATGCACATTAACCTCCTCTTCAAATGTTATGCCTATGATTAAATTTTGACAGTTTTCATTATTGATCTAAATTCAGCATGTCAAAATTAGAAAAATATTAAAAATTGAAGATTATGTTCAATCCTCTAGATATAATTTTTAAAAATACATAGTAATGAGTTCTTCTTGAAGTGATTTTGACATTTTTCTTCTGAATTAATATTGTTTTTTCTGTAGTTTATTTTGCATTTTATATGTTAAATTGTATCCACGTTTATTTGAGCATTTCTGACTTATGGCAAATGTTTTTGGCTGAATTTAATTTGCATCAAGGGTTCAATCTGAAAACTAAAATGTGTTTAATTTTTACTTTGCATTATAAATTAGCCTATTCTAGCATTAAAATGACTTGTAAAATTTATTAAATTCACGTTGGCCAACTGTCATACTTACAGCCTTCTGTAACCAAGTATTTCATAAATGTCACGAACTACTGTAAATTCCATAGATTTAAAATTTTGACTTTTATTGGTGAACTACTTATTCGTGTTTAAATAGATGTTTTCTGCTCCTTGTATTTTAATATAGTAATAAACTTTTCGTTCTTTAGAAAAAATTACAGAATTATTTGTGAAAGGAGAAAAGTTTGGTTTAGTCGTACAACCGGTATGTAAAGAAACACAAATTTCTGGAGATTTAAACTTTCTATTTCCGAACAAAAGCCGAACTGCACCGCCTGATATAATCCACTTAGTTTAAGCTATAAATTAAAAAAAAAACTGTTAATGCCTAGAAGTGACATCTTAGGTTTGCGACCTTTATTTGAAAATATTACTAAAGAATTTTTGATTTTAGAAGGTAGCAAAGCGGTTCTATATTTTGATGAAATTTATATTCATACAGTATGAGCAAATGTTGGCATTAAAATAAGAGATCCGTATTTAAATTTCGTGTGCATAAGAGATAGTCCAACATCCGCAGGGCGGTTATTTCTATTGCAACATGAATCAAACGTTATTCTCTTTTACGGCGACGAAACGAGAAGTCCTTTTTTTGTGGATACACACATTGCTTAACTTTCACTCGAAAAGTTCGCACTTAAACTTTTGGACTTACGGTACTTGTTGTTTTAATTTAATTAAAAACAACATTAATCCGCGCTATTCGGTACATGTCAAATAACTTCATCTTACTCGTCGGGATGCGAGTCTTCCCTCTTATTATTTTTTTACACAAAGAACGTTACAAAAATTATTGCGCTAACGTTTTCTCAGAAATAACAAACAAAACCGACTACTCAGAATTTTTGAACTTGGGAGCAATCCTTTTGTTATTCATTAGTCAAAACAAATCTCTATTTAATTGAAAAGGCGGCCGCCACCGAGCTGTTTTTCCAGGGAACAAACAAAGAAACCTTTGAGATAGCAAAACAAAATGCGACATGCAATGCTTAAATTCGAAGAAATCAAGTGTGAAAATTATTGAAATCGGCGGTTCATCAAAACCCTTAATTGCTTGAAAGTGACGATAAGCTATTCTTTACATCAACCGAATTAAAAATATTAAATGACCAAAAACAATATTCCAACAAATATGGCCATGAACACAAGTGTATTGCAATGTAAATGAAATACTTTAAAACTATAGTCTATTCAATTTAAAAGAGCTTTTACGAATCAAAATTATTTGCGCGGACAAAAAAAACAATTTTTCACCAAAAAGAGGTGACACTCTGTATATTGAATTTGATCAACCATCTACTTTCAATCACAAAAGATTCATATAAAATAGATTGTTAAATAGATTTCTAACCATATCTAACATTTTATTTTCAGCTACAGTTGTGTTATTTGATCAAGTTCATCATCACATGCATTTAAAAACAAAGTATCATCTGTATCTTGCATTAACTAGGGAACTAAAATTTTTTGTTTCATGTCATTTGCATATAAAATAAAAAAAAAGTGGTTCAAGTACGAATCCTTGTGGTACCCCGTTTTTTACTATCGATTGAATATGTCTTTGTTTTTTACAAAATGCATTAGGTTTTGCCAGTTAAGTATCAATTGTAGACGTGTCGCTCAAATCCCGAATTTTCAAACGTAAGTGGCAATACATTAATATCAATGACGTCAAACGCTTTATTTAGATAAAAATATCTGATTACATAGGTAGAAGATACAAGTTGCAAGAGCATCTGTGGCAGACTTTCTGCAGGAAACCAAAGTGACTCATTGACTATGTTTCATTTTTTGACCAAAAAATAATTATATCACTTTTTCAATAATTTTGCAAAAAAATGATAATAACGAGATAGGTAGTTTGTTAAATTTTGATTTTTCTTTTCAAAAAACCGGAATTATTTTTCTACTTTATTTGATGAGGGATGCATTCTGCTAGTAAACTTTCATTTAGCAGTGATATCCTTTTTTCGCAATAAAACTTGGTATTTTATCCAAACCAACTAAAAATATACCAATAAATTCCAAAGTACTATTTTAGTTATTAATTAAATTATAGGCTTTTTTTGAGTAGTATGACATTGTCGCAACGCGAAATTTTGTTATATCTAAGTTTGTTACAATTTTTACTCTACATCTTATGAAATAAGGGGTGCTATGGAAGCTTTACCAAATATTTTATGGTGAATCGTTAGTGCATCGCTGCTTTATATTAGAAATTGTTTCCCCTAGCGTTTCAGATAAAATAAAATTTTAAAGGGCGTGCCAACTTTACCCTTAATTATAAGCACTAACAAAAATTTTATAGTCAATCGCTTTGTTAGTGCTTCTTAGTGCTTATAAAAGAAATTATTTCACCCAAGCGTTTGCAGAAAAAATCAAATTCTAGAGGCGTCTAAATTTAACTTCATTAGAAACACTAACAAAAATTTTATAGTCGATTTTAGTGCTTTTAGTATTTTATAAAATATTTTATCTCCCCCAGACGTTTTCAGAAGAAAGTCAAAATGTAAAGGGCGTGCCAACTTTACGCTGCATAATTTGCTCGTGAAGTTGTTACATCTATAAAAGCACTAACAAAAATTTTATAGTTGACCGTTAGTGTTTCACGTTTCATCAGAAGCACTAACAAAAGTTTTACATTTGTTAGTGTTTTTGTTTATGCTTAGTGAATTAATTAGAATGAACAATAAACCAATTTAACGATAAGATTTTTTACGATATTAAATTTTGGCCATTGAAAAGTTTTCATTTATTGGACCCAATTCCAAATTAAACAATATCGATAATATTGATTAACTAATATACTACCAAGGTTTGATCAATATAAGAATTTTTACATTTAAATATTTAAAATTTATTTTATATTGGCACAATGTTGATTTTTGTGGATTTTTTCAAATATCATGCTTTTATTGGGCTGATATAATTGGACCTTCCTTAGTTCCCAGTACGAAAAAAATATCCATAGTTAATATTTCTTTTCGAATAGTCAATATTGTAGAAAATAATTGCGGTATGTTGATCTACATTCCAAATATGTAGTGTCAATTTTCTAACAGCAATATTTGCAGTAAAAAAATTCTTAATGTTGCATCAATATTGGCGCTATCTAATCCAATATTCAATTATTGGTAGATTACAAAAATTTTTCTTTTTTTTTTATTGTTGCTTGAATGATCCTTAATTTTATTTCAGATAAACATAAAATTTTTAAAATCAAAACTTTGTTACAGTGGTAACTGTAGATTTAGATTTTAATTATTCATTTGCTTAGTTAAAATAAAAAAAAATCAAATTATAAAGTGATCAATTTTGTATCCAACCGGCTAACTAACTTCGTCGGAGGTGTCGTAGGTTAAGAGAAATTAATGGTATTTCAAATTGATCGTAATAATTAGACCTTTAAAAACAAAAATGAACTACACTTGCTTAGTAAGATGACGAATAAAACTCATCCACTAATACTGCGTATATAAACAAGAAACCGACAGGCAAAATTAAATGCAATACTTAAATGCGGTAATTAAATGTAAACAAGAGAATGTAATGTTATATTCGTACAAAATAACACAGTCCGTACATAAATAATTATGATAGTCCAAATTGTACATGCATGTTATAGATACCGTTTACGATTAGCGTTTAGAGTCGGCAGCGCGCTTTAAACTAGGAGGTTGAAATACCTGGTGTCTTCGGGTAAGATATTTTCGACAGTTTGATTTGCAGAAGAAACGAAACCAACATCGTTTACCGTATAGCCCAATATTGACGTTATTAGCCTTCTAGAAATTGTGCTGCGTGCTAATGAATGATGTCCAGAGTTTAAAGTTAAACCAGAACTCGTTGACGCTACAAATTGCGTCTAGAACTGCCTTTAGAAATTGCGTTTCGAAGTTGCGTCCAAAGAATTGCGCCCAAAAATTACGTGGCTGTCAATCAAAAATGTTCAAGAAGTCAGTGTCATCCTCACAAAATAATTGAAATATAGGCAAAACAACCTTATTACACCATAGTCGCGAGTAACGATGTTGATCCGGCCCGCTAATAAATGGAGTATTAAGAGAAAATACTAGTGTAGCCAACTATCGGCACACAGAGGAAAGATGGCGGCAAAAACCTTTGTTCTGGATATACCGAAAGCGCAGAATTTTAACTAACAATTTTAAATAGAAATTAGTGCAATATTTAATTGTTTAATTTCCACTTTCACTATTGTGTTACAAGCACATGACCAAAGATAATTTGATAGATTTTGCAAACGCTATTGATTGCATTAAAATAGTATGAAATGTATTAATTTAAAATAATTTTAAATAATTTATTGAAAGTTACAACCGTAACCCTTACTTTAACACGTAAGACTAATAAACAATCTCAAGCAATTTCAGAAAGTATTTTTCTGGGTTTTTTATGTCGGAAAATGTATGCCTTTTAAACACAGCAAATTGTTTGCGTATCGTTTTTAATTTAAATTTGAATTTATAGTCACTACTTTAGACAGAACCTACCTAGGGACGTCCTTTTGTATAAAAACTGGTATGCACAAGCACTTAGGAGACCGACCGTTTTGCTTTTAAAAACTTCTGTTTTTCAACACTAAAGCGCTCCTTTGTGATTATTTTTAAACATTTTGTAAGCTTGATTTTTCTCCATTCAGTTATTCGACTGTTAATATAACCAACAAAATAAGAAATGTTTTCATTGTTCTATAATAATTTAATTGGAACCAAATTTTGTATTACGTTTAATTACAAAGTATTTGTTGTATATTTGATTTCTATGTTTTTATCGATAATTTAGTATTTTTTTTAAATTTGTTTAATAAATTATGAAGAAAGCTTTTATCCACAATCACCATATTATAGAGCTATTATTATGCCGTTATGAAACGTATTATAACACCTATAAAACACTAGTGTTTTATATTCCATAAAACATTAGTGTTTTGTAATATATAAAATTCAAGAAAAATTTGCAGAAAATTTAGTAATTATTTATTAACATTAATATTAACATTCACGTTAACATCAAAAGTAAACTTATTTGCAATATCAGGATTTACATTTACACAAACCACGTTTGAGGAAGACTGCATCGCGGAGATCTCTTGCATTGTGCTGGATTTTCCTTGAATTTTTCTAGCAATATCGATTTTATTTGACTCGCTTTCTTCTATATACCCCTCAACAACACTAGATGACCTCCACGCTCCGTGCCTCTTAAGAGTGAGAATATCACCACCAGCATTAGCCAACAGAGTCGCCGAAGAACGGCGCATACTATGGCCCGTGTAGGATTTAGCGTCTAGAAGTTTTAAGAAAGAAGCAATCTGTGAGGGATTCTGGAAATAGTGTTAATTCCCACAGGTTGCACGGTGCATTTTGAATTTATATATCGCAAAAAAAATCTTCCCTGCGAAATAGTACTTTTAGGACGTAGGCGTATGTATTTCTTGCATATCTCCATAACATTAACAGAGAATCCTTCGTCTAATACAGTGAAACTTCTTGACATATTGGTCTTTGTTTCTGGGATGGACACGTAGATAAAAGATCCTTTATCTTTCACATGTTCAATATTTAAGTTTACCAGTTCATTGCATCGTAAACCTCCACAAACACCCATTATGACAGCAACCTAGAAATATTTAAAATAATTAAGATACCAATACAAAAGAAAAGAAAATTGGTTGTACCTTCATCATTAAGTACTTTTCATCAGATGCTGTTTTCAAAATTGTTCGATGTGTCCCCTCTCAAGCACTTTTGCCTTCTTTGCCTTGTAGTTTTTGATTGGCTCTTGAGATAAGCAATTAATTTGCCGTATTTTGATATGTCAATATTTCTATGCACATTCAAAGTTGCTCTTAACATTGAATATTTCGTCCACATCGACGAGGAGGCAAACTTGCTTCTTACATTTAAAAATAAGCCAACAGGACGTCCTCGTTTATGATGTTTGCACCTCTTTTCTCTCTCCATTCATTAAAGGTAGCAAATTCTTTTATGTATGCATCTTTAGATTTGGCCGGCAACAGTTGCAGGGTTACTTCTTCAGCTTCTGCTTTAATTTCTACCGGCAAAGAATCACTTTCTGACATTTTTCAAAACGACGCACACAAACGATTTCTAATTTTTTCACAAATATTGTTTTAATAAACAAGCATCCTAGCAACTAATAATGCAAAGCCGCCCAAAGTTTCACTAAATTTTCTAATATTTGCTATTACATTGAAATTTTAGAACTGTCAGATTACTTATTTTCAATTAAATTGGTTTGATTGTGGATAAAATCTTGTATTGCATTCGTGTTTTAGTGGCATATTATCCCCTTAAGAAAATTAAACGCTCGAACTTCGTTCTCGCGATTAAAAATTCTTGCGTGGATAATCTGCCTACTAAAACACATATACAATAAATAGCTATTTTATTTATTTAAAATAGAATATAAATAAAAATATTTTTTTTTTTTTTATTTTAAAAAAAAATAATATTTTTTTTAAAGATGAAAAATTTTTTGGGTTTTTTTTTTTTTAAATTTTTTCTTTTTTTTTAATTAATTTTGTGGTTATATAAAATTATACTTTAAATTAATAATTTAAAAAAAATAACACGCGTCCTACAAACAATTTTTTTTATTTGATAATTAAAACAAAACGAATATTATGGGGATTGATTTTTTTTTTGGTTGTTTTTTAAAATTTAAAAGCACTGGTTGGGGTTGTTGTTTTAAAAACAGTGTTGGGCTAAGCTTCTATTTAACACTTTATCACTAATCATATTCTATTTATTTTATAATTCAATATTGGCTAACTATGACATAATTAGTAGTTTAGTATTTCTATTTCTACTTGAAACTCAGTGGGTGCTATTCTATTACAACTACAATTTCTTTAGCAAAATTGAAAACGTGGATATAATAAAACAGGGTTTGACTCAGGTTTGAAAATATTTCTTTTATTTATTTCTAGTTGTAAAATTTCTCAATTCCTACCACATTTTTCGTCTTTTAAATCGCTTTGTTTACACCAATAACATTCACAATCTGGTCTGTTTAAATGTTATATGGCCTGAGAGATTTCAAGTAGAAATAGAAATACTATCAAGGCACAATATATTTCGTGTAGGTAAGCTACACTCGCCCTGACCTAATAATTTGAGATATTTCTTAGTCAATTCTTTAAGAAAAATTGTGTTCTGCCTTGTAAATAATTCAGGCTTTTTTTAAATTATTTTCTAAGTTAACTTGAAAATGACGCTCTAGGGCTTTAAAACGATGTTAGCTTATCAATAAATTTTTGATTGAAGCTTTAAGATGGGACTTTCTTCCTAGTAACTAAATAATAAATAATAATAAAAATTATTAAATTCTACACAAAATATTCAAGAAGATATAATTTTATGACAATAAAAGATATTATATAAAAATAGGGCTGTAATTTACTTAATTTAAAGGAGCACTTTAAATTAAATGAACTATGGCGTATTCATTTGGTTTTATTTTGCTGTCTAGCGTAATTATAGTACTGGATGAAAAAAAAAACCATTCCAAATATTTCATGAACTAATTAAATTGAAATAAAATATGTTTCTGATTCGCATTTTATACCAATTTAATTAATTTAAAATCAATAATTTAATAACCCCAGTTTCGTCAGTATTTTCGACTAATTACAGTTGGTATAGTAGAATTATGAATTACCGAGAAATCATAATCACGTAAAATTATTTTTTAACAATATCTTGAAGAATATCTATTACACAAAGAAGTTACAAAAGAAAAGTTTTTACATTATTTATTTGAACTATTTCGTTTTTAAGTTACGTCTCTAGGAAAAATAATTCCTACAAATACGATATCTTAAAGACTATATCTCCAATTTCATAAAATATACTATTCAGTATGTTTTAGAGCACATAATTTTGTTCTATAACTTTAATTAGAGGGATACAGTAATCACGTGCCTTTTATCTTCACTGCTAAGTAATAATGCCAAAAATCAATGCTTTTGTATATATTATCGAATACTTTTATTTAAACATATTGTTTGCGGTATGGACAAATGTTGAGTACGTTGTTATTTTTTACTAAGTTTTAAGGCAAAAAGTTTATAAATATAAGGCTTAAACAACATTGTTTTCATTATGCGAAATAAACTCAAGTTGAGATGAATTCGCGTCGAGATGAGCTCGAGTAGAAATGAACTACCATCGAAATGAAGTCGCGTTGAGATCAGCTCGCGTTGTAATGACAAAAACTCTTTAATCTAAAAATGTATTTAAAATGCACCGGCTAAAGTTCAGATAAATGCTACGGAAACTCTAAGGAGTTATGTAATGTTTGCAGTTTGGTTTATGTTTTGTTGCTTACCTTTATTGAGATGCTTCTCAACTAAACATATAATTAATAACGAATACATGGGCACCAGCTTATTTATTAAGAGTAAAGAAACAAAAACTTTAAAGGAATAAAAACAAATTTCAACCAAAAACAAAAATCTATTAATCAAATCAAATTCAGCATTAAATTATTAAATAATAAACAAAACACATTGACATTCTTTTACTACCTATAGTTATTAATGAAGGTACTTATAAACTACGGTATCAAATGAAAGATTAAATTTCTTTCAATGAACTTAAAACTATGAACGTATAAGGCAATGATCCTTTACAAGCTTTAAAAACGTTACTAAACTAAAGTAACTCATTAAAGAATAGAATATATTTATGAATTATGTGTTTAGTTTAAAATAAACTTTACATTCGTCAAGAATTACTCCAATAAAGTTGAAAATAAAAAATTAGATTAAAATTAATTATGATTACAGCAATTTAAGTACTCCTCAAAAGTATAAAAATGTTGAGTGATTAAAAATGTTGTTATTGTTAATTTAAATTTTTTTAACTCCATTTGTCTGATGTCCATGACAGTTTGTTAAAGAAAAGTGGCCCCCAGAAGTGAACAAAATTCCTAGATTTATTTAATCGTTTATATGGTAAAACTTTTATCTTACGTGTATTATGTTCATGTACGTTTACATTTAAATTGTAACGTGAGATGTTTGTTCTTACAAAGACAAATGATTTAAACATGTACATTGATGGAACTGTATGTATATTGTAATTTGAGAAATAATTTCTTACATCAGCACGGTAGTTTAAGTTTGCTAAAACCCTTAGAGCTTTACGTTGAATAGAAAAGACTGTTTTTAAATGCGTAGTGTGTCCCTACGCCAATAAACCATAAGTGTACGTGCTTTCAAATAGTAAAAAGTAAGCTGTTTTGTGAACATTTGTTGGTACCGTTCTAGAGAGATTTCTGAGTACAAATATTACTTTAGACAATTTGCTAGCTACTTTGAAAGTGTGCTCTTTCCACGACAGCCTAGGATCAAAATGGACTCCTAATATACGAACCCATTCCGGGTTATTCATTTCTGATGGAATTTTACGTAAGGAAAATATTAGTTTCTGTGTATGACTCCGGACTTGACGTCGGGAAATCATTTATAAAAATAATAAACAGTAGCGGGCCCAGTACCGAACCTTGTGGTATTCCAAGATTAATATTACTTGATAAAGATAATGAAATATGAATTCTCCGCTAAACAGGCAATTCAAAAAGATAAATATAATGTAGTCGCTAAAACAACTTCTGCACAACGTAAGGTATAACCAATGCTTTTAAGGTACAACCAGTGCTTTTAAGGTGCAACAACGAATTCAATTAATTGAGAACAAACTAATGCGTTAAAATAAAGGTAACCACGACTGCATTTAATTGCGAACAGTTTAGGCCGACTTGAGTTTGTAAAAATTAACTTCAATGCACTGAAAGTTTGAAGAATTGTTAATATTATGAAAGCACTTACTTGAACTTCCTTGTATAAGGGACGTTGAATTTGTTGAAACCCGAGCAGGTATTTGGCTGACCTTGATGCTTTGTATGGACGTAATCAAATTGCTTGCATATCGAAGCTGCACTTAGGATGATGTAATGCATACGGAATTTTCCATAAAACGAATTTTCTCCCATAAATTAATAACGTGTTTGATAGTCAAATTTTCATCGACAGAAACGTAGAAATCAAACGAACAAAAAGATAACGAATATTCTTCAATTTAGGAACGCACGTGTATTCTTCTGAATCAAACCTTTTTTGAACGGAACGTATATAATACTAATAACGTAGATAGATTTGCTATAAAGCTAATCCATTAATTCAAACTTCATTTTACTAAAAACGAAACAGATAAAACGCAAACGTATTCAGTAACGGCGTGGTCTTACTTTTACCACCTCTGCCGCCGTTTTTATTCTTTTCCGTCGCCCGGAAAAAGTTACTAGTCATCATGCATTGAATGTAAACTAGCGGGGGAAATGCGCGCCTTATTTAAATATAAGACCTTGTTTGAAAGGTTCAGTAGGTACATTGCCATAATTGTAAGTATTAGCCAACCCAAAGTTCCCATTGGGATTAAGATCCTATAGTCATTGTCAAAGCAAGTTAAATGTGTGGATAGGAATCATTGGAATGGGATTTTTAGGTCTTTACTATTTTGAAGAAAACCTAACTGCTGTTGAATATTTAGATTTACTGTGTTTTGGCGTGGTGCTGGCTTTGACTGTTATTTTTTCCAATATCTCATTACCTCATGAAAACATTTTTGAATGTCTTCTAGTTTTCCCGACTTGATCTGTTTGGATTTTTTTGTATGGTTTTTTTTTTAATCTTGTGTATGCTTCAATCGACCAAACAATTTAGCAGACTTAGGCCCAGTTGTACAATGTACGTTTAAAGTTCACTTTGGTTTAATTTCCTAAGCGATAATATTTATCACAATTGTAACCTTAGAAATTAAACGGCAGTTAACTCTAAGTGGAGATTGTACAACTGGCTCTAAGAATTAAGAATTGGTGTTAAAATTTAAAAAAAAAATTAAAATTTTGCTTCCAATTACAATTTCTTTTATGAAAATTTACAATACGTTTTTTTAAGTAAATTTTATTTTTTGAAAAATATCTGGTACATGTGCTAGAACTGAGCCAATTTAATTGTTAAGGGTAACTTTTTTTTGTTTTGTGACAAATGGTGTTCAAGTCGACGGAATTAGGTTTTTTCATTCGATAATGCATTAGGTTTATGATACCAGAGCTGAGGTCTGAAAAGTTTCCAACCTCAACGTGAAGATGGCAGCACTTGTCAATAAAATTCAGTGAATGTAGTTGTGCATCTTTTGACAGCAACACATCAAAGTTTTAGCCATTTTGGAAGCGCAGTTTTTATTTGACAGTCGTTTGAGTGAGTCGACGTGAGTATTTTTGTGAAAATGGAAAAATCGAGTATCGAGCTGTCATAAAATATTTATTTTTGAAAGCTGAATTTAAACGTGACCGTAAAATCTTGGGAGATGATGAACGTTCGGGACGTCCAAAAACTGTAACTACTGATGATAACATCGCTAAAGTTTACCAAATGCTGTTAGAGAACCGCCGAATTAAAGTGAGAGAGATAGCAGAGGCAATGAAAATGTCCAAAGAACGTGTTTGTCACATATTAAATCAAGATCTAGGCATGAGAAAGCTGTCTGCGCGTTGGGTGCCGCGTTTGCTAACGTTAGACCAAAAACATGTTCAAATGAACATTTTTAATGCTCTGTTGGCGCAGTTTATGTGCAATAAATCCGAGTTTTGGGGCCGGTTAATTACTGTAGATGAATCTTGGATACACCACTATACGCCTGAAACAAAAATACAGTCAAAACAGTGGACTGAAAGGGGGAACCGGCTTCAAAAAAAGCAAAATCTGTTTTTTTGGCTAGGAAAGTGATGACGACTGTTTTTTGGAGTTATCCTAATCGATTATCTTCAAGAAGAGAAAACCATGACAAGCTGAAGGCAGAAATGCGGATAAACGGCCACATTTGCAGAAAAAGAAAATCCTGTTTCACCAAGACACCTCAACAGTTGCCATAGCGAAAATCCATGAATTACGGTTTGAACTGCTTGACTATTCAGTTTATTCACCAGATATAGCCCCAAGCGACTTCTTTCTGTTCCCTCATCTAAAAACTGCGCTCGGAGGACAAAGATTTTTGTCTAATGAGGAGTCGATCATCTTTGTGAACAATTATTTTGCAGAGAAGAACGCCGAGTTCTATTTGGACAGATTAAAGAAATGGGAGCATCGCTGGGAAAAGTGTATAGAGTCACAAGGAGACTATGTAGAAAAATAAAATAAATTTTAAGATACAAATTTTTGTAGCTATGTTAGGTCGGAAACTTTTTAAACCACCTTCGTAGAAATTTACACTTTTTTTTTTAAACGGGATATTTTGTTCGATACCTACTTAGAAAGTGGGTATCTTAGTTACTAGTTGATGAAGGTTTCATTTTTGTTCATTTACTTTCGCTCACGCAAATTTAGATTTTCTTTGTTTTAATCGTTATGGAAACGATGCTTAGACGATCCATCAAAACATTTAATTGATTTATTTGTTATTTTAATAAAATAATTTTAAATAAATAATAGAGGTAAGCACCCTGAAGATACCCTTCGTTATTTTTGGGTTACCGAAAAAATGTTTTTTTTTAAAAGTATTTTTCTTATTAACATAACGGGGGTTACATTTTCTAATTTTTCTATTCTTTGAAAATATTAACATTTCGCATGCTAAATGCACATTTAAAAATAAATGAGTCATCTTGTATCTAAACAACTACAAGTACTTTTAAGTATGTAAATTGCTTAGTGCCTTGAATTTGAATTTAAACGGCAAAAAGAAATAGATATTTATTTCAGTTTAAAACAAATCGACGACATATATTGCATACTCGCGTGCAGTAAAATTATCGTTTATAAATCAAACCTTTTCTATTTAATAACAGTTTTACAAGAGAAGTTGATTTATTGTTTCTTACATTTTAATTGAACTGTTTTGTTCGCGTGTACGGAAAAATGTGGCGCATGTAATTGTAAAAATATACATTTTCCGCAATAACAACGTGCAATATTAATCTTTACTACTGCTGCATTACAAAACTATGAATAAAAATTTTTTCTTTAATTTATGTTAACAAACACTCTAATAAATTAAAGATTTTAAGTTTGATTATCAGCAAATTATTAATTAACCGTTTTTTATTGATAAATAATGTTGAACAAAATACCTTCGAGGAAATGATGTAAATAGTTATTTATGATACAAGTGTGTGAAGTAAGGCTTTATTATTTAGTAATTAATGTTCTGATTATAGGTTAGACGTAGATAAAATATTTTTTCACATTTGATACAGTAATAATCATTATTCAAAATTGTTGAGTATAGTGTTGCTTTGCACTATAGCAATCATTACAGCACAGTAACCGATTGACCAATGAAACATTTTTAATGTTTACCAGTGTAAATGTCCAACACACAATTGCGGAACATATCTCTCTACTACAATGAAAGTCTGCCAACCCTCGTGTCTTTTACAATTTGGATATTAGTATCACTCCACCAGAACACGATACTCATGTGACGTTTATTAATTTAACAATATCTTCGAAAATATTAATTTAAAAAAAGCTTTGTACAGAAAACTTATAGTATTTTTAGTATAGTATTTTCTACAACTCATTTTGTGTTTGTTTGTATCGTATAGACTAGTACTTGTTCAAACTTTATAATAGTTATATTTTGGGCCTAAACGGACTCTTTAAGGAGTTTTAGAATAATTTTTTATAGTAAATTTATTTCAAGGAAAAGTTGTTCATACTTTAATTACACGCAAATTATATTTAAAACGTTATATAGTCACTGGATCTTTAGCTAAGTATTATCTGAATTATTTAGTCCAGTCAGATAAGAAAAATAAAAACATTAATGGTAGTATTCTGAATTTTGGTATACATGTTTATTAAGGTTTCTTATTAGACATACTAAAAGTCTCCATTAAAATCTATTACGCTCGAGCCGCCATCTTGGACAAAAAGTACACTTTTTCAGTTTTTTGTCTATATTTTAGTCACTATTACTAATACGAAAAATAGTTTAGGTAAGAAAAATATATCCTATTATATTGCATATAAAAAGCATTTAACAATTTTTATGTATCGTTATCAAATAGAGGATAAAGTTTCCTAAGTTCTCGAAACTGTTGCGCAAATAGTTTTGTTTTGCAGCTTCGTGACCTGTAAAGATTATGAATAAATGACAAATTATTAAATTTATTAAAAATTGTACTAATATATTTCTTATAGTATATGTAAAAGTTCGCTATTCTTACCAATTAAAATCGTTGTATGCCACTCGTACTAGGTGTACCATTGTCTAAAACCCTATCGTCTGGTTATACTGCGTATTTTAACCCGGCTTTCTGGCATCCACACGATGAGGTACATCCCTTTTTAGAATTGCATGATAATAATAAGTGCACTGATTCTGGAGCGGAAGCCTTCAGTGTTCGAACAGGGTCAAGGAAATCGTGGACTTTCTCTACCTTTAGTACTTACAACGTGAGTGGCATTAAATGCTTACGATATCTTGCAAATCATTTCGTTTCTCGTATAATTTTAAATATTTTTGTTTACATTCTTGGAAAAGTATTACACCCAGTGAAGGCATGTGCAAACAAAATGTAATCCTGAATCCCTTCATGTGATTGCTAGAAACGCGAAGAGTACATTTTTTGGGCCAAATTCTTCCCTTTTCTGGTTTCACCAAGAAAATATTTTTTCCCGCGGGACCAATGCAGTTAGTGACACGAGGAGATCAATATCTTTGTCAACGGTGACAACATTTGAAGACGGATGTAATTCTATTGGGGTTTTCACGATAAGGATATCAGCAGCATCTTAAAGTTGTCTGACCTCGAACCCTTCATTAATCATTAAAATCAATTGAAATCTGTTTTATCGTTAACCAAAAATTTTTCTTTAGTAACTGTAGCGTCATAGAAGCATCAAACATTAAGTCAGCGCTAGAATGCTTTTATAGCATGACGACGCTGTTTATTTTTTTGGTGCTGTTGGAGCTATTGGTATAGCCATCAAAAACGATAACGGATTTTGCTCGGAAATTATTGTTTATGTAATCTACATATGCTGCGCAGATAGAGTCGTATGTCTGATTTTGGTGCCAGATCACCCGATGTAGAAGATATCCGCCGTCAATGACATGTGTGCAATCCATATTTTCGTGTGAATATTCGATTGCATTTGTTTCGATTTGTACTGAATTATGGCAATTTATTTTATCATCCCCAACTACCCCCGTGCTAATCGAAATGATTCTTTTGCAAATTTTGAATGGATCATGGCAGACAAGCCAGTTTTACGTCGCGGGCATCTGTTTCTATTCCTTGAATTGACATGCCGTTCTCCGCTGACAGAGGCTGTCCCAGAATATTGCTGCAAAGATTTGCAGATTTGATGGACAACAGGCATGGCTAAATTCTATTTAGAGAGAACACTATCTTTGAATCCTCAAGTTGTAATACCACCAATTACCTTTATCCTCAGCATACGATTTTGTTGTATCACCATATTCTACCAAGTTCCCGACCAATATTTGTCCGTCCTTCTCATAGTATAGTAGCCATCATCTACAAATTTACGGTATTTGTCGATCTCCATGTGAGACTGTGGACTTATTATATCTAGAAGATAAATGTGGCATGCTTTGGCGTATAGGAAGTGGCCACTCGCGTTGAAGAATGCATGCATTTTTGTACGACTTTAAAGTCACCGTTCTAGTTATTTTCTCTTTCTGCGCGTATGAATGTTTTCACCAACGTAATTATGTAGAAGTGTTGCATCCACAATTTCACCGTCGGGTTATTTTTTCCACCTCCTATAACTGCGTCTTTATTTTGTCGCAGATCTCTTGAAGCACTGTATTTTCACTAACGGTTTTCACAGTCGGTGGATTGTGAATAAATTCATGTAATATAGTCTCGACGGCCCCACGTTCTACGATCTTTGAAAATCGTTTTCGCAAGAGCCAACTGAGTTAAAAGTTGTCCTCTAATAGTTCATGCATAGGCATAACCAGTTAAAAATTTCTCAACTGACATAGGAACATAAATAACACTCCACAACTCTTTCCAGCTACTTCCTGCCATGATAAACCCGATGCAACCAAGAACGACATGAAAAGATGAAAGCCTCCGAGTTTTACGACGATATTAGACAAATGAGTTAAAACCTCCATAAACACTCTCTAACCAGGGATGTTTGCAATTTCAAAGAACTTTCCACACATCCAAAGTGCATCGGACGTTGACAGCGTTTGCATATTTTTTCCCTAACGATTTCAAGCACGGTAGGGCTTCAATCACATTATTTTTCAATCCTTTTCCATTGACGTTTTGAAATGCTTTCAATGACAGAATACCTCGTTTTTCGATACTTCGGTCTTTTGGTGCTGTCGTGATTTTCGCAATTGGCTGGGCTGGTAGCTGACATCAAGCACTCAATGCCGCCCATACTATGGAATGTATTCAGGCCATCCAGCGAACTACTATCCGCATTATCTAATACAAATTTGCAAAATGCTCTTTGTGTGATTTATAACCCCGGTTGGAGAGTCGCTGATGCTTCTAAAAGCAGTCAACAAATTTTTGGACCCGAATTTCCGGTACAATAATATTCGGAGGCTTGTAGCCGATATAATGGCATGGCGTATAACAGAGCATTTTTGTTCCAGTGGTTGAATCTAACATTTTCTACCTTTCAAAGGCGTTGTGGGCTTTTTTCTGTTTGTACCAGTGATTCGACAATATTTTATGCCCGGTATTGCGGTAACTAGCAACATTTTTTTTATTCCTTGTGATGTTAATATCATCTCTACTTCTCTTCAATTTTTTTATTGTACGTTTGTTAGGAACGTAATCTTTGAGTAAACAACAATTTGCGCAGTGAAAATTTGCACTCGTCGCTATTTTCAGTAAAATAATATATTACCTAAATTTTGCTGATTTTACATCGTCAACTGGTGGACGTCTATTTTTTTTTGTCTGTTGTTGGTTTTTTAAAGAAGTTAACGGAACATCTGTCATGGTAAATCTCTTCAACGGCGATCAAGTCGAAATTACTCTGTAGCCGCTGTATTACTTTACTTGTGTATTCTTTTCTGCACGAAATATGCACAGTCACTGAATGTAATTCTTCCAATTTCTCTATCTCCTTTCCTGCCACTGCCTTATTTTAAAATGGTAAATTCTTTATCTTTAACATTCACTGTTTCTCCAGTGTTTTTTTAAATTAATTAAGACGCGCAGAGAAAATGTGTGTTGAACAACCTTTCGTCACCAGTGAGAGTGAACATCTGTCGATTGGGAGTTGGGCTCTTACCAGCGAAACGGGCTCTAAGCTACACTACTACTACACTTATAAAATTTACTACTTCTCTTCAATTTTTTTTATTGTACGTTTGTTAGGAACGTAATCTTTGAGTAAGCTCAACAATTTGGGCAGTGAAAATTTGCACTTATCGCTATTTTCTGTAAAATAATATATTACCTAAATTTTGCTGATTTTACATCGTCAACTGGTGGACGTCTACTTTTTTTGTCTGTTGTTGGTAACTGTTGGCATTTTTCTTAGTTTATACTAATCATACGTGTCAATGCTTTTACACGAGATGTCGTACGGCACACATTTTAGTTATGTTCATTGCTCCACGAGAGTTTAAAAGACCAACCGCCGTCTTGTACAGTTGTATACCGCACTTAAGTATACACCTCTGATGAGCTCATAATAAGAGCGAAATGCGGCATCAGGTGTTCTTTCGTTGCGTGTTATGCTTCTGTACAAGTTTTACTTGGCTTTATCGACACTCGTGCGTTTCAAGCATTAAAGCTGTTGCTTAGATAGCGATATGCACGTTAAACGCACACATGTCGTTACAATTAACTGTTGGCATTTTTCTTAGTTTATACTAATCATACGTGTCAATGCTTTTACACGAGATGTCGTACGGCACACATTTTACTTATAAAATTTACTATAAAAACACTACATTTTTCACGAATCACAATACTTTTCAAGAAATCTACCCCCACATCAGACAAACGGTTAGATGATTGGAGCCTGTCAAATGATTCTAAACGTTACCTTTTTTTTTAATTTGGATAGACATTGCTCAAAATAAATAATGTATCTGCACCATCACCGCTTGTTATGGTTTAGCGCCATCTAGTAACAAGTGTCAGACTTGCAGCGGATTCTTACTTATATCGGCGCTGCTCAACAATTAAGATGGCAGTAAAATTAATGTTGAATAACCGTGTAATCCGATGGTAAGGTAAATGTAGTGGTGCTATTAGACAAAAGAGGGCATTCATACGAATACGCTCTACTACTAAATTCATCCAGCAATATGGCACAGAATTGTGTAAAATGCGACAGACTTTTTTTTAGGGATTTCATTCATTTAAGTGTACAGAAACGAAAAATGTAAATCGAGGGCGAAAATATAAAAAAAATTGATATTCAACGTCAGATTACAGCTAAAGTATTGGAGATAAAAAAATGTTAATGTGCTTTTTATAGGGAATTTAATAAACTATATTTTTTATTAAAAGTATTTTTTCATATCACTAATAGTTGCCGAGATATTGGTAAAAAATATACTACTTCTTCAAGATGGCGGCTCGAGCGCGATAGATTTTGACAATGGGAATTTCCAATAAACATTTATACAAAATACAGATTTTTATTGATTCACGTTTTCATTTGTCGAAAATTGGTGTAATAATCCTACTGGACTAATTTGACAAACGTCCCTACTACGATTTTGGCAAGTCACGCATATTTCTATTAATCATAATAAATGCACTGTTGATTAGCTGCACACCAAGTCGAGCGTTTTTTTTTTGATAAAATAGGGTAAGGGTTCATTTTAATATATATTTAATTGCTCGAATTAATTTTTTAATTTTTGGTTGTGTTTACTAGAAATTCGCGCCCATTTGCGACATGGATTTAATATTTAAATAGACATAAACTAAAAAAATCTGATGAGTATATTGATAAATTTCTAAAAATATATTTAACGTGAAATATTTTGTTAATTATTTTCTAATAGTTTTTTAACATTCCGTACTTTTCGTTACCATCTTGTAATCCAACATCATTAAAAGTATCTTCATTAGTAGATATGTACGAAGTACAATGTTGTTCCGTTACATTCTTTTTCTGTAACATTTTTTTCAAATTTATTTTTTATACGTTCTCATAAAAATAACATGACATTTCATTAGTAATTTCTCTTTAATAACTATTCTTGTATTCACTACTTATATTTACTGTTTGTACGGTTGATACACGAAATGGAAATACCTTCTTCTTAACAAAAAAAAATAAAGTAAATGTTTTCAATCGTACCTTTTTCTTAAAAGTTGTTAATATGTGTATTTATTTATTATTAAAACTTGTATTTTTTAAAATAGTTAAAGACTTGAAAACGGTGGCTACGGAGCCGCTGATTGTCTTTTAATACTAAAACTTTTCAGGAATTCAATTCATAAAAACATGTTTTGGGATATGGTGCACTAATTGTATACCAGCACCACAACAATCCCAAGTACTTTTTACAAAAAATTTTTTTTTGAAAACAGTTACTAAATTACGAGGCGTGTTTTTAAAGTAAGTACCGTTTTGCAATAAAAAAATAACAAATACATATTTTTTATCAAATTTTTTTTATTTGAAAAACTATAGTTTACTCTACTTTTCTACACAATTTCTACTAATATTAAGGCACTTATCGTATCGCGGGACCAGCTTTTATGTTCCATCGTCAAAGAAGGACGCCGTCTGCGTTTGGACACAATTTCATAAAGAACACTTCTTGAGATAGCACGAAACTGTTTAGATAAGGACGAAATCGTGAATCGTGTATTCACTTTCACTTTAGACTCCACTTTTTGAATCAAGTCATCGGTAATTACTGAAGGTCGCCCACTTCGTTCTTCATCATGAATGTTTGTGCGGACATCTTTAAATGCCCTAACCCATTTCCGCATCATTCCATCACTCATAATGCTTTTACCATAAACATCACTGATTTGGCGATGAATGTCAGCTGATTTAAAGCCTTTAGCACTGAGAAAACGTATTACAGCACGCACTTCACAGTCGGCGGGATTCTCAATAGTCGGCGGCATTTTACAATCACGCAAACAGATGTAGACTTGAACGGAAGATTCCGTAATGGCGTCCGTGGCTTCCCAACAGATGTACCTACACGACGCGCATGCGCTAAACCGAGACCGCAGCGCTGCGGCGGCGGAAATTGAAAACGGTACTTACTTTAAAAACACGCCTCGTATTTATTATTCTAAAACGAATTTTTGTTCTTTTTTTGATTTGTACGCTCTCAAACGTCTTGTATAAAGGTATTTGTTACAAAAAAATGCGTCCTTACAGAGTAAAAAGTTTAATATATTGGGTGATTAAGTTTGGTGTTTGCGGCCATTTATTTTTTACTTTAAGGAAAAAGTACCACAAATCGTAAATGGTTAAACAACATTAGATGAGCAACATAAGTTAAAATTATATTGACGTTGTTACGTTCAAAAGGAACTCACGTTATTAATAGTTAAATACGCTATCTCAGAGGGAGAAAAGGGCAAAGGAAAAAACACAATCAATTACGTATTAAAAAGCTCTTTACAACGAAAAATTAACATAATTTATTGCATTTGGAAACATTTACATGATAAAAATAAAAAATGAGTAATATACGATCTAGACAACTGTAGTAAAGATTGTGACAAGAATCTTCAATTAATTCTTATCGATCACGTAGTTCGTAATTTACAAAACTGTAATAAACCTTGAATAACTGTCTTGAACAATTGAATTTTTGCGCAAACAAAAAGAAAAATATTTGATTTAATAGTTAAACGACAAAGGACTTTTTGATACAAAATTCACGCACGAAAAAATCGCTTCAGTATGCCGACAAAGTTACTTGAATTTAATACCTTTTTGTTTAATTTCAAGTTGTCAAATGTTGTTAATAAATTAAATTGATATTATAAATACCTTGTTGGTTCAGGCGACGTTAAACAGCAGCTGTAACAAGTGTTTGGAAGGAAGCCAATCGGAATATACGGAAGCGGTTTGATGGTGCATTGAAACGCCTTCGAAGGTGTGAACTGCAGGCGAAAGTCTTATTAATTCTTTTAAGAAATGTGCCTGAGAAAGCACGTCGTTAACGAAATTTCTTTTTATAATTAAATGCCAAACTGGTAGTCGCCTCGAAAGAGCCAAACAAATTTATACCAACAAAAGTAAAACATTCTTTAACAAAACCACTTGTCTTAATAGCAAAAAACTGAATAACCAGACGATAATCTTAGCTCTTACAAAAGGTACTGACCCACTTAAACACACTTTAATAAGAATACATTGAAAATTCTCCGACACAACAACGTTATATATGCACATCCTTACACTTTGAGAGCTTGACGACAAATGAATGAATACAATAAGGGAATTTTATTTTATGAATGAATGAAATGCAATAATTTGTGCTAACTTTATTCCAAAAAAGACAAAAATCTCAAGTTTTAAACAAAGTGTAATAATAAAATCAACGGAACTAATCAATATGTATGTTCCTTAGATATTTTGAAGCAAATCAAAGCAATCGATATTCATAACGTATTTATAACACATTAAAAGTATATTGTTTTGGCAATGCGTGTAGCACAAACCTCTTGATCCACTAATTGGCAACGAGGATCTCTATGGTTAGTGTATCAGTACTCTTATTGTAAAGCTTTAAATTACATTTATTATCACATATAGCAATTGGAAGACAGAAAATGTTCAGTGACTTTATATTAGTTCTTCTTGAGCCATGATCTTTAAATTCTTAAAAAGAAGGCACAAAATCAAATACAATACACTCTTCTTAAGCTGGTGTGTTTGTATCAATAAACGCTTTATTAATTAAGTTCATAATTTGTAAGTATGTTTTTGTGTTAGCACACGGGGAAAATCTCTAGCTGTTTTAATATTTTTTGAGAACACATTTTTCCACGTGCTGTTATCAAATGCTGATATTTTGAAATGTTTTTAATAAGTTCTTTTTAATTGGTAACAGACCTGGTAAGATCCCAACAACATCATAGTTTCTTCTTTCAGTAAGGTGTTCTTAATTTGTTTTCAATGTTATATGCAACTTGCAATTTACTATATTATATTACGTTCAAATGATCTGCACTAGTTCTAATTATGTAAAGAACTTCGATCTATAAGTGAAAGAGAAATGTTGTGGCGCATTGCCTTTAACAATTCATCAGCTGATATACCAACAACTTTATTTCCAATATTATTCAAATTTTCTGTTATACTGTTATATATGTTATATATCCATCTGTTGTGTTAATTCTCTGCTGTAAATTTGTTATTAGTCCCAAATATGGATGTTCAATAAGGAGGTGCGGTCTTACTAAGTGTAACCATAATTGGACTGTATGATGATTCTTTATACATTTTAGATTTCAGCATTTGACATACCATTCTCTTAGATAAGACAAATCCAACTAATTTAACGCTCTACGGATCGTATTCAATTTTTTTTAATTCTTCGGACAATTGAAATTATTTGAACCTCAACCGTACCTGACAATTTTCAAATCATGAGATATCGTTAGTGGTAATTAATAAGTATTATAAGCAAAATTACTAACATTGTTACTTACCTTCTTCTTCTTCCTCATTCCGTATAATTAACCTCTATCTGGATCTTCTTCATTCCAAGTTTTTCTTGGTCGACCTACCTTCTTTCAGTTGTCTGCCATTCGTTTGCCTTTTCCGCGAGTCTGTTGTTATCCATTCTTTCGACATGACCATTCCACAGAAGTTGACTTTTTCTTCTATTGTGTCTCTTTCCGTATCTATTATTTCTCGTATTCTTGTATTTCTGACTGTATCCAATATAGTCCTGCAGAGTTATAACGTTCTTCGTTTTCGTGTGTGGTCCTCTATGGTATATGAAAGGATTTTCTTGTATTTATAAAAATCATTTTGTATTTTCAGTTTATTTTACAGAAATTTATAAGTCTTTCTCCATTATCGTTTCTAGAATTTTCCAAATTTTCTACGACTTTATCGTTTACTTTGCATACAACACATGCGTTGAAATCACTCAGTAACAGCACTTTTCTTCGTTTACGACATTAATTTATTATATCGTTTAACTTACTATGTATAAAATTTTTATTGTTTGCGGCGCTATGGTCATTATTAGGTGCATATATTCTTAATATTGTCACACTATGTCTATGCTCTCGAGATTAATTTTGATAACTCTCTTGTCTTTTGCTTCCCAACTTTCTATTTGTTTCTGTAAGAGTGGTTAGGTCCCATTTCTTCTATCTCGGCAAATACTTTCTGTCTTATATTTAATGTCTAATTATTTTGTTGTATTCGGTCATTCGTTTTCTCAATATTGAACTTTTCGGCATATCTTCTCACAAATGCAAAATTGCTCCTTCTGTATCTTATGGGCTGCGGGTTTCTACCCGAAGACTGTTTACTTTAAACGGATTTTTTATTCTGTTTTGTTTTTAAGACTTTTACAGGTAATGAGGTCTAGTTCATTGCCCCAATTCTCAACCTGGAGGACCAGGTAATTTCTTCTCAGGGATTTCTTCCCTTAGGTTGGCTATCTTCTACGAGACCCGCTGATGATTCTTCCGCTCTCATGCTTTGCATCAGCCTGTTGACCAGTTTTTGCCCATAACCCTAGGAAAGGCCCCTTACTGGTTCTATAAGCCGGAGCTAGCTGAATCTAGGTTTTTTACCGAGGTTGGAACTCCTCCCTTCTCCGCGCTTTCATATACGGGTTTGGGACCGGCAAATGACAGAGTTTTTACTTACCTTACATTGAAAAATAGTACAACTATATTTTTATATGATGATACTTTTATGATATCCGATGATATCTCCTGACATCCCTTGATATCACCTAATATTTCTGATATCACAGGTTTAACCCTCCCTAAAACCAATTTGTATTTCTCTTAAAACTTTTCTTAAAATTATTTATTACGAATCAAAAGTCAAAAAATATTCAAGGTTCAGTTGAAAAAAAATAGTTGATTATCGTAACTTTGGCACATGTCAATATTATTTTATTCTGGCTTATGTAGCTTGATGTAGCTCATCTAACATCGGGTGACATTAAAAAAATTCTTCTTATAGAGACTATTGTTAGAAGTTATGACAGCAATTTAGGTAAATACTAGTAAAAAGCAATTTTTAAATTCAATGTAGTATATAAACTTACGAAAATGACATAATTAATTAGCAAAAACAATATTGAAACCTTGTGCTTGTGACCTAATTCGATGACTGCCTGCTGAACACGATGATGAAAGGATGTGACACAAGTTCTTAAATAGTTGATAAATCATGGTACACTTAATTACGGTAGTGTTAAAGTGCTATCGTAAAATTAAATTGGTTTGTTAATGACGTCGCAGACGTAAGGGAATCAAGGGGTTGATGCGTAACTTGCTGACACAAACAACAGCTTTTAAAGTGGTATTTAACGAACAATTTCCAAACATTGCACAACCATGATAGTAAAATGTAGTTTATTTAAGCTAAAGTTTCGAGTTGTGTAACAAAAAGAAAAGTATATGTAATCTGCACTCAAATTCAAATTAATTGACGTTAATGGTAGATGAATTGAATACACCCTGAAAATGCTATTAAGGTTTTGTGTTTCTAAAATTATTGAACGGCATAGAATTGGTAGTTTTTTTTTTATAGAAAATGTATTCTTGTTAATTCATTTGATAACATTGTGGCCCAATATTGACATAAAAGAATTCTTATCCGAGTTAATCCGTAGCTGTCTATTATAAATCTTTGATGTTCGCTATAAGATTATGAATAAACTTCTGAGCTAAATAAAGTATGTATAAAGAAAATAATTAACCGGTAATAAATGTAAACATTAAACTTTCACGTCCTTACAGAAACAAAAAATAAATATTGTTCATTTAATATTCATTTATAACCGCCAGCTTGAATAATGCTGGTTAATCCAAGATTTTAATTTTAATAAGATAAAATGCCCTAGCACTTAAGATAATCCAAAAGTGGGATTATGGTTTACCAAAGTGTTTCGTTAATGTAAAACTTTATTTTGTATTTTAATTTTTTATTTAGTCAACATTACTTATTGTGATTTTCCAAATCGGAGCTATATTTTTTTTGTTTACTAGTTTTTAATAAACGAGTGATTAGTAAGGGCGATTAACAATCTAGATATTTTGAGATTGTTAATCGCCGTTTAATTCAAGAGTTAGTTACACAACTTTTCCGTTGACCGTACTTTGTAATTTTAATAAAATTATAATTTAATAATTTTAGAGAAGATATTTGCTAACAGTATTTTAATTAAGGTCACTACGTTGATGGAGAATTGAGTTACTCATTTTCAATTGTTGCGTCGAAATACAATGGTTTTCATCACAGCGAAACAAGGTGTATTCAATTTTTGTATGGGAAAAAATTGGTGCTTAATCAAAATAATGATGCACCTACAAAGACCACATCATTAGAGGTTGACAATGTTTGATATATCATGCACGAAACAAACTCAAGTACATATCTACTTTGTTGGTAAACAAGTTTCGATAATGACTTATGACATCATACCCAACCAAGATGTTTATTTATATCCCTACTGTGTACAAGTGGTCCACAAACTTATTGAGACAGGATTGATTATCTTGCATGTGTTCAATAGTGGCAATGTAACAGTTTTGTCGGAGACATATTAGCTTCCCATACAGCACATAGACATCTATTAAATATGCATTAGATGTCATAATTCGATATCCATAATATCCATTAGATATCTATGGCTGTACTATGTATCACCAATGGATATCCAAATGTCCACCACATATCCCATCCATGGTGAATATACAGTGGATATTAAAAATTGATATCTAATGTATGCTTCCAATTTTATAATATGTATATAGTATGGACATGACATTATTTTTCTATGGTTGTAAAATAAGAAAATTGGTCATTCAAAATAAAAAATTATTCTAACAAAAATAATATATAAAGAATATAATAAACCATGTAAAAGAAAATAAAGTAATTTAACAATCTTATAATAATAATAATGTTATTCACTGATACAATTCTTAATTTGTAGGTTCCAATGTGGTATTTTCATTTTCCTTAGTAGAAGACATTCGTTTTTCCCTATATGAAATAGAAATTGTAAATATTTTATTCCTAAGTAACACATAAGAATTTATCTCTTGAAATATTTGCTGTAGGTATTTGAAAGTTAACTACATTGAAATAATTAATTTTATTATTTAAAGTTCCCTGTATTTATTATTTTCTTTGAGCGCATTTCAAGAGAGGTTAGATCTGCTACAAATGCGAATAAGGATATAAAATTCATTAAAAAAAGTCAAAGACTTGTACCGACCGACGTAAATTAGAATTACTTCAAGCTTAAAAACTTAGATACAATTGTCAAACCTTAGCGATGATTGTTTTTAAGTTTTGTTTAACTTTAAGTTGTGTCAGTGCAAACCGGCCTTAAGAGATTCGTTTAATATGTATTTGAAAAGGTAAGTGAACCAATTTAAACTTACAGATTTTGACTCCTTGTGCTGGCGTGTCGAAGCCAATTCTTGATGCTATCAATTATTTCTTTATCTGTGGAAGTTTGTCCTACAGCATTGTTTCGAACGCTTACTAAAAAAGAGAATGACGTTTTTAAAACATTAGAAAAATTTCTAATTTTTAAAATTGGGTTAAAGAAAAATTAAAAGAATCAAAAACCTTTGCAATTAACTGAATCTAAAATATATAGAAATGGGAAAGTTTATGAAACTATCAAGCAAAAGTTTTTATTGAAACATGGAAATGGCGGTTTACACCGATATAGCTTAAAATAAGCAAAGCTTAAAAACTTAGATACAATTGCTGAAACCATAGCAATGATTGTTTTTGAGCTTAAGTTAATTTTAAGTAGTATCGGTGCAACCCAGCATAAGTGATCAAGAAGATAGAAAATACAGATATGCACTTACTTATAATAATGTCGGAAATTTTCAAATTTGAAAATATTCTTTCTTCTTCCCTCCCACCCAGCTAAATAATGCGGCAACTTGTCGGAAAATAATCTTCTTAGAATCAGTTTCGTAACTTCATCTAATTTATTTTCCCCAATTCGACTTAACGCACATATCTAATAGAAGAAAATGGTATACAACAATTTGAACAAACTAGTAAATGTGCAGTTTCTAGGATTTGTGGGTTTGCAATAGTTATTTATGTACCAAGGGTGTAAGTAAAACTTAAGTTCGAGCATAAAAGTTGTTAACCGTGAGTAGAGAAGTTTTTTACACGTGGTTAATAAATTTGTTTTGTACTTAAGTACTACTTACTTCGTTTTTTATTTAATTGTTTTCTTTGGTTTTTATTTTCCAATACAATACAAAAAAATTTGAAAATAATATCAGTATAAGAAAAACAAATAAATTAATATTTATAGCAATCCAAGTTTAAAATTATTTTAAAAACAATTTAATATGTAACTAAAACATATTGTGTATTATAAATAATAAATGCCTTACCAATTCTGACTTAAAGGTTTCCCTTTCAAATAATTTTTTTTCGAGCTCCATTATTTCATTAACATTTTTTAGTGGAAAATTTTCGAAGATGTCGTTTCCGTTTATTTGTAAATCCATTTGAGGTGCAGCATGGTTGTTACTTCTAATCAACTCTTCTAATTTTACTAAGTTTAATTTAATAGAAGTTAATTCCTTGAAGATTTTTTCTTTAAAAATACCTGAAACATAAACTGCTATAACGTCTTTTATGTACACCGTACATTATGAATTACCTTTTGATACGTTACTGCATATTGAAGACTGTGGTGTATTTGGTGATGACACATCATTAAAATCATCTGAAATATGAACTGTTGTAGGTAAACGATTTGTTTAAAAGATTCAATACAAATTACCTTCTGATATTTGAGTTATTCAGGGCTGTAGAGTGTTCGCATGATCTAAAATTATAGAGTATTTTAAATCTTTCTTATAAAGATCAATATAAGTTACATTCAGCTGGTTCATTTCTATATCCCGAGGAATCTAGTCTGTTTCTTAATGGTTTTGGGGTACTTAATCTGGGTTTATTATTTAGTGTCTTTGATATACCATTGCCAGGAAGCTTGGGAAAAGGTTTAATTTTTACAAACGGCTTGTCTGTTTCGAATCTTCCTCTCTACTCTCTATAATTTTTTTTTTCGCTTAATTTTCCTTTTTACCTTGCTTGTTTCACCATCTGTATTCAAATCTGAAGTCTCTTCGGAAAGTTTTAATTTTTGTTTGGCAATTTCATAATCCTCTGAAAATAAGTATATTACACGATATACAATTTAGTACTAACATAATTTAAGAAACAATGTTAACATGTATATTTCTACCTCTATAGAAGTAAATAAAATGATGGACAAAAATATTGGAGATCAAGGTTTGGTAAAAGCATTGATTATAAAGTGTAAAAGTTACGATATGTTCCTAGTATTCTCATGGTGTAACATGGCCAAGATTTATCTGGCTGTTCATGATTTTTAACGTATTTGATGTAATTCAAATTGTTCGTTAATGGTGGCCAGTAGCAACTTCCGTCATCCCTAACCCAAGAGTCAGATACTAGTTGTAACCTCATCATGAAACTCAACCACACAAAATCCATAGTTAGTGTTGGACATTGTTGAAAAGACTGTAAATATCATGAGAAGATTTGTTCAAGTTCAATTAAGAAAATTCACAATTATTGCAATATTAGGAATTAGGATGCATTATATAAAATTTAAAAAGAGTACATAAATATAAGCGCACAAGATAACTAATTACAAGTTTATCGCGCACATTCTGTATGAAGAAGAGGAAATACTGCGTAACCACTTTCAAAAGGTAATTTCATGCATTTCCATTTTATTGACGATACAGGCCATTCTTGTAATTCTTCAGATAAGTCTTTCACAAGGGAACAAGTTGATTGTAAATATTTGATGTGAATAGGTATTGCTTCCCAATCATTGTCATACATTTAAGATTTGTATTGAATACAAAATTATGTATTTCAATTACAGCTTGTTCAATCAGGCAGCAGTTATCTGGTTCATTTGTAGATAACACCCAATTTAAAAACTGAACTTTTTTATACTGCTTAGATGATGAAACCATCACAGGTCCATTTGAATGAGGTATTTGGTATATTATTTCTGTTTGTCTTTTACCATTTGCACTTTCGATGAAATTCTTTTCTGCATACCACCTACATAACAGCTGCAACGGTTTTTCATGTTTTCTTAAGACTTTTTTTAAAATTCTCATATAATTTTCGAATGGAAATCTGACGAACCTAATTTCTTCACATCTTCAACAACATGCAGCAAACCATGCACATTATGTGAAACAAACTTATTTCTATAAATTGCAATGTAAGATTCAACAAAATGTTGCAACAATGTTCCAGCATAATCAATGTACCCTTCACTACTGTTTGAATTACAGAGGATTCTAACTGCCACATGTAAACAAATAAAATGATTATAAACGATTTTAGAGACACAATTGTGCAGTACAACCGGACTTGTATAAAAGGTTTCAGAGAAATCAATTTTTCAGATATTGATACTATCTTATTATGCTGTAAAAGTACACTAAATACACTGCCTTGAAACCACATATTTACAACTTTCTTAACAACGCCAATACAAATAAGATGCATGTATTCTAAAGGTATTTGAGTAATAACTCCAACATTAGGAATATTATTAAGAATAGTAGTTCTCATCGTTTTGAGATGCAAAATCTTGATCAGTTCGTTTAATAAAATTAATTTCTTGGTAACATACCCTGTTTCTTAAGTAATCACCTTCTAGGGTACATTTTGTGCATCCAAAGTAACCAGTATGCCCCTTTGTTTTTGTAATAAAAGATTTTGCAAGAGCATCACACACAATACAATATATCGTAACATTAAATTTTCTCTCACTGTACACAAAACCATTTTGAATTTATTCGATTACCTCATCTACATAATCCTGTAAAAATGCATTGGCGCTAGCTGGTTTCGAGTACCCATGATAAATTCCAATTAAAAACACTGTCAAACTAGGATGGACCAAACCCAGTATAGGCCACAACTGACTTTGAATCCGAAATAGGTTAACCGTCAATTCCTATTTTCAATTTAACTTAAACATATTATATTCATTATTAAAAGTCTGCAAAAGCCCTGGCAATATACCAAAGTGACTGTATTTTCCAGGTTCGACATCTTTAATATTAGTGTTACGGGGAGTTTTTAATAGTGACCTTGCATCATGAGGAAGTTTTTCTGTTGGGCAATATTCTCTTATAATTTTAATAACCCGGTTACAGCCTTTTGTGTAATGTTATTTTCTACTGCCCATTTTGCAAGTTTACTTTTTATACTTATATTATTTTCTTCTACTTCATAGTGACGTATTTCTTGTTGAACAGTCGGAGATGCGGTATCAAACAGAACATTTTCAAAATTATCCTGTTTTAGTGTTTCCTTTTCTGAAATATTTGTTACAGTTATAGTGTCATCTGAAGCTGAAGAATAGCTCATTTCATCGGAATCGGAATCTAACTCTACAATTTCTTTTGCAGAATAATCACTTGTACTGGTGCTCGGTTGTTCAAAATTTTCTAAACACATGTTATTTACTAGACGGTGAAAATGCCTGCTGGATATATCAGATAAAACTTTTTTTTATTCTATTAGACATTTTAATTTTTAACCTTTTACTGGCCGCACCTTGATGTCATGTCCATAGAATGATAATATTCTAATAGGTTGTTATTAGTATTATATTATATACAGGACTAAAATAAAATTTTGTATACATTTGCTGATTTTGAAAAAACGACATGTTACCATTTTGGGAACGTTGGCATGTTGCGGTACACGAAGTACTTTAAAAAATATGAAAGCGAATTTTATTATTATTTATTTCTGAGTGCATGTAAAATATATAAACTGAACGATTATTTAGTCATTGCCTTAGCAGAACGTGTATACGCCTACTTGGAATGAAAATGATCAAAACAAACATTTTTGTGAAGACGTTTTTCACATTTGCTGCATTTCAGCCTCGTGTTGTTTTGGCAGACTATGCAACGTCCTTGCGATGTACTTGTGGGAATGTGGTTGACACCGTCAAATCTGATGTCTCGTAATACAGGTGCAGATGGCCCTCCCCTTCTTCTTCTTTGGGCTGCGCCCACGTTGATAAGCGCTAATGCTACGTTTCGTCTAAACTGCAGATGGGTTATAGCGTTTTCGGGATTTATATGTTGATAAAACCAAAACGCGGCAATAACGGCTAAATTTAGACCATTTGAGAAAAGGTTCCACCACCACTTCTTCGATCGTAACATAGGCCTGTAGCTGGCAGATAAGCGGTCAAGAAGATCCACACCTCCCATGCCGAAATTATACATACTAATTAGGTTTGGTTGGGTGACATCTTTTTTGTTTACAGACTTCACTCTACGTGTCGTTGTTTGAACTGGTGTAACTTTGAAGTGGTTACTTGCCACAGTCACTACTGCATTGTCGTTCCATTTTACACATACTACAAACCCGTCTGACCTATAATCGTAAGAACCTCTATCCTTTTCTTCATGTCCTTTGACGATATCAAGGGACATTTGTTCGTTCTGTTCTCTCTCACCGTACCACAAGCACGAATACCTTTTTTGGACAAATCTGTTAGAAGCGCGTGGCTTGTAAAAAAATTGTCAAAATACACTTCTATTACTTCCAGCATCGAATGTACCACCCGGCTTCCTAAAGGTGTTGTACGGTCTCCTGACTTCCCACAATAAATTTCCAAGTTATATGGATATCCATCGTTTCCACAAAGCATCCAAATCTTGAATCCAAATCTTGAATCCAAATCTGATCGGCTTATTTTTAATGAACATTTTGGCCCATGATATGGAACCATGGCTTCATCTATACTAAGATGTTTGTGAAATACCCCAAACTGTTGAAAACGTTCTTTTAGTTTTTCATAGAATACCAAAACTTTTGCCACCTTGGAATTAGAAAGGTTACGATTGTCAACGAGATGAAGGTAACGCTTTATGGTTCGAAATTTTTCTCGGCTCATTGTTTGAGCGAAAATCGGGGCTTGCATATCGTTAGCCGTAGACCAGTAATCATTTTCAGATGGAAGGCTATGATAGCCACTGATAAGTAGTAATCCTAGAAATTGTCGGATCTCCTCGTCAGATACATCAAAGTTATGATCATTTTTTTCTCCTAGCATAGAGCTGAGTTTGTTCTCGAATATAAGAAATAATTTCGGTTGTAAGAAATAAACAAAATATTTCATATTCTGACTTTCCAACATGTTCTTCGCCTACTTTTGGAGGATCCTCAGCGTCACGATCGATTGACACGTTTTGCGTTTTTTCCACATTCCTCTTCTTTTCTTTGAAGTTTCTTCTTCTCCCTCTTCATCGTCCGAAAAATCTTGAATATGTAGCTCCACTTCTCCAGGAACTTCCTGGGGCATTTCATGCGAATGCAGTACATCGTCATCAATTATCTCTTCATCACTATCAATATCTTGATTACCAGATTCTGGAGGAAGTATTACTATATCAATCTCTTTGGCAGACGAAGCTTCAACATCATCTACCGCGTTTGTCAAAAATCTGTATCTGGCGACAGATCTAAAACATAATTATTTCTATATTGTGTAAAATTTAACTTTTTAATTGTTAGACTAACCCGTAAAACACCTTTGGATCCATAATTACTTACGGCACACCTGATCAACACTACAGTCAAAATAAATACACTAATCAAATTCTAAACAAAAACTAAAAATCAGAATGAAAATTCTGTTTGCAAAATAAACGGCTTAACTTCAATACAACTGCACTGTTCGAATTCCGCATGAAAACTAAAACCGACTAAAAATTTGAGTGTAAAGGAAACACCTGCAATGACAAGTTACGACTTGCAGCAGCCTGTACTTGTAACACTCGACGACGATTGATGACAGATTGTGTTCGGTACTGGCCAACGTTACCAATTTGGGACATGCAAATTTATGATCCATTTTTAGAAAAAATATAATTTAAAATTTGAAATCTTGATAGCAGTTACCAAATTCATTCTATTGACTATCATTCTAGCAAAAATGGTTCTCAAAAACAAAAATAGTGAGTTTGTTGTTCATTATTGCTAAAAGAAGCAAAAACTTCAATTTTTGGTAAACTTCCGACATGTTTTTCCTTGACTGTGCCAAAAATTAAAAGCATCTTTCATAACGGATAAGTACGAACCCTATTTTTTAGTAATAAACAGCTATACTGACGAACAATATTATGTATAACTGGTAAAACGAAATACAAGCTATGTTCCCAAAATGGGAACGATGGCCGTTAAAAGGTTAATGTTAACAAATATATTTAGATACCATTAAATGTGGTATTAACTATACTTGCAAAAACTACTTTTAGGGTTATTTACAGAAACTACATCTACACGAATTCAATAAGTAATACTAAACCAGTAAAGGAATTGTTATTTAGCGCTACTACTACATCTAAGAAATAGCATATATTTTACTCACCATATAATGAATAAAGCACTAAAAATTTTACAAAAGTCCGGACACAATAGTTTTAACACTATTTGCATGGCGCGCATTCGAGTTCGGATTGGTTCGGATCGGAAATACTGGGAAATACAAAGGATTTGTAGGTAGGATCTACAATCGTCATAATCACCTAATAAACAGTTGAACTACTTTAACACACGTCGTTTTGATGAAAGTCCGAGTCTTGACGGTTGACATATTATGTCGAGCATACTGCAATTGCACGAAATTTTTATAATGAATCATAACTCATACAAAATATCTTATGTATATTTTATAGATATTGTAGATAGATGTTGTAACTGAAGTGTTACGTATAATTACTTAGAATCTTGTTCAAGAAACTTTTGTTAAAAGATTACCTAAGTATAATCTCGAAATCCTGAAACGAATAACTCAATAATATTAGACAGCTAGTAGATATCTAATGGACAAGACGAAATTGGGAACTTACACAAATGTTAGTATTACACTTTTTGCTAAAATGGTGAGTTATTCTGATATAACATTATCCATTATTGAAATATACTTAGAACGTAAATATTCATTTATCTATACCAATGTATATAAATTATTTAATGAACACATCTAACGGCTTATGCATCTGTCGCTTTAATGCAAATTAATTTTCGGACGTGTTACGACAGCGCGAGGCGACAAAAGACATCACATCATATATATTTGTTCACAAATAATACGTGCCACCATAAAATTTCATCGATTTCTTTTCATTTTAATAGATTGTTTATTTAATTTCTTGTTATCAACTAAACATTATAACAACAAAATTTGATATTTTATGTAGCTAAATTAAACAACTCCCTATTTCATACCGTAAACAATTTATACATTAAATTCTTATTCAAACATAATTTAATAGTAATTTACGAAAGAAGTAACGTGAGGATGCTTTTAACGTTACAAGAGAATAGTTTCTTGAAAATGATGGAGTAACGTTAAAAGCAGTTATCGTTATAAGTATCGTAACACGTTTTATTTTATCCCGTATTATTTTTTGATAAATAGACATTTTCAATGAAATCCCTTTATATAAGCTATAAAAGTCACAAGCTTATTAATCTATATAAAAAGATAGTTACGACAGTAAATAATCAATTAATAACAATAAATCAGAACATAAATACAATGTGTCCGTAAAGTATGGAACAAATTCATTTTTAGCTAAACAGCCATTTTAGGAAATAATCCTGAAACACGTCGATTTTTGATTTTAATTTACCGTATTTTAAAATAATTATCTAATATACAGGGTGAATTACTTTTTGAATAATGACGTTACCGTCATTTTTTTTAAATGGAACAACCCCATTTTGTTTCAATTTTCGGATTACTCTAGCTGAGCTGATTCCAAAAATGTATCACATGTTGATTTCAATTGGTACAGGGTGGACAAAAATACAATAGTTTTGTGTGTGCTCATAAAGTAACGCATAACATTCTTTATTAGTTAAATTAACAATATAATCAAACATACTTATTGTGTTGAACACGTTTCAAAACTGAAATTAAAACTTTTGTTCGAAAAAGGGAAAATAAGAATTAGGTTTTAGAAAAAAAAGTTCAAATAAATTCATAGATAATCTAATATTGTCTGGGCCATTAGTCTGTTCTTACTCTAATACCTCGGAAACGTAAAAAGAGGAGTGTCATTGTCAATGTAAATTTTGTTGTAGATAAATAAAAAAACTAGGGAGTACAGATTTCCATATACATTTTATTTACCGATTTAATGCTCTATTGCTTAGCAATATTATACAGGGTTGCTGAAAAGTCTCGCACTAAGGAATTATCTTTGAAACGGATAAAGAAAAAATTATGAAATTCTAGGACGATGAATGAGACTTTATTCTGCATATTTTAGAGCTAATGTCAAATGTTTTTGACGTCAGGGTTTAACGTACGGCCGCCATCTTGATTTTTTTGAAATAACAAAAATAATAGCAATTTATTTATTTATTTATTCGTATAATACATTATACAAATATTGTATTGTGATGTAATTGTTATGTATGGTGCCCCAGAAGATCAATATAAACCTGTATAATGTGGTGACGAAATCGTGTGCAATAGTGGATTGGTTCGTCTTGGCAAAGCATTTTTTTCAAGGTTTAGGAAAACCACTAAAACTTGAACATGCCAACCTTTACCCACCCTAGTATTTACATGTAATAATATTAATTAAGTGTGTAAACATTATAGAAGGTAAATAAGAACATAAAATATAACAGCACAGCCATTGCATGACGACATATAATGGACTGGTCCAAGCGCCAGTCACGACAATGACGAAAAAAATAGCAGGTTAAAGAAATAGCAAAACAAAATAATGGAAAAACAGATAATCAAGACAAGGATACAAAACATTGCTGAACTTCAGATGTTCTTCAAATTCGTAAGCCATAATATTGCTTCATCCGTTAAATTATGAATGTTTGGAAACCCTCCTTTAAACTTCGTTAATTGACAATCCTCTACAATATGTGTAACGGTTTCTGGTTTGTTACCACAGTCACAATTTGGATTAGAAATAGCACCTCATTTGAACAACATAGAGTTGCATTTTGAATGGCCTGTTCTTATACAATTTACTTTTGAGCAAATTTTTCTTTTTTGATCAAAGCCCGGGACTTCTATTGTTAGATCATCAATGAGATGTTTATTGAAAACTTTAATACAAAATGTCGCATAAAATATCAGTTTTATTTTTTAAATTAAATTGTCTTGTACTGTTGATGTGACCTTGTAGGTTTTAAAATTAAAGAAAAAACAATAGTAGGAATTGCATTTTTTTGGCATATCTTTTACACTAATAGTTTTATTAAATTTGTTTATTAATTTCATTCATCGTTCTAGAATATCATCTTTTTGTTTATCAGTTTCAAAGAGAATCATTTGGTGCCAGACTTTTCAGCAACCTTGTATATATTTTTTATTTTACACGGCTTTATATGCATAGAGCACAGAAAATTTTCCTAAGAATTTGATATAATGTTATTGATTAAAATTAAATTTTAAATTCTACTCGAAACTTAAAATAAACACAAATATTTACAGATAACATAAGCTTATTGAGAAATATCGAATAATTTAAATGTAAAATTTCAATTTCTTTAATGTAATGTTTTGTTATCTGTAACTATAATATATAATAAAGTTATTTTATTCAATAAATTTTATTAATTATTTAAATGTTTAGAAACTTGTGGTTTATTGCGGACACGAAAGTTTTTATCGTCAATATAAACGACATGAAGTCGGATGCAGTTGTGAAAACATGACGTTTCCCCTACAGCTTCTCTTTTAACATCCTGAATTCAAAGTTTAATTTTGTTTGAATAATTTTTTCTCTAATATAGAAAAAAATAACAATTAATAGTATATTATGCACTAAGGTAAAGAAGTATACCATTATTGCCTGATATGCCAATAATGATGTTCTCTACCGTAGTGGATATACATTTTTTCACGACTAAGTAAAATTAAATTTAATAAAGATTTAATTTAATAAGGATTTAATTACTCTTCACCTAAAATTCAAAATATAGAAGCTATTTTAGTATGAATAAGTCATGTTACTAAGCAACAAGTTATTTGTTTCCACTAGTAGTTAATAATTAATTAATAATTGACCGCTAGGAGAGAAGACCAACTTCACAACTCAAAGGTTAGAAGTGAAAAAAATGTATTTTTTACTTTTGCTTTTTAACGCTACTAATGTAGGTTTGATTATTAAAAGTTGGCACATTATTTAACGAGTTTGCAACGTATTCTATAATCTTAAAAAGTGTTTAAAGGAGATAACGCATAATTTAATTGTGTTTCACTTTATCTATTTTTTTTACCATCTATACCTTCTTACACATTTATCAGTGTCAGGACCATGTGGAGTTCTGTGCAAAACTCCTGTTTTTTCCCTGTATCTACTTGAATTTTAGATAAATTGATGAGACCACTGTTTATTTCTGAAAAATCTTTAAAGTTTTTTTGGAATGTGGTCCGTTCCAATTTATCTTTCTGTAAAAAATTATTACTTACAAGATAGTATTTCTTTTTAATTAAAACTTAAGTTGTTTGTCAAAATTTCTTTTTAAATTTAAGGACCGCCAAACGGTGATCTTTGGCTATACTTCAGAGCTACTGACTATAACAGTATTGTGGATTAAGCCAGACGCTACAAAAAATATTTTTTTTAAATAAATTTCTTAATAACTTTTGTTATTTGATGTTTTTAATATTTTGTAGATTGTTTTACATGGTAGAAAAAATGACGTTTAACTAGTAGATATGTAGGAACAGTGGAACACGTCGATTGTAGTTTGTTCATGATTTTTGTTTTTTGACATTGGGTAAGTCTCGTTGCTCTCTTTCTAGTATCTGTAGAGAAATTTTGTATGATTAATTTATATTTCAAGAATCGTGCAAAGAAATTTCATTTAATTCGGATTCTGAGGAGGTGTCTTGATATTCTTTCTTAAAACTCGTAATTGCTGATCTTATATTGAAAGCAATGAAATGAACAATTTTGATTTGATATGCTTTCCGTTCACATTCTATTGTATTCCTGCAGTTGTATGCACGACATGTTTACAATTTCTGGGGGTCGGCACATGTCTCTGTAAACATTTTCCCATTTTATTCCAAAAATGTTTACATGCGTTTAAATCTGGACTGCAAGAAGGCTAAACAAATGGCGTGATTTAAACTTTGTCAAAATACTCGCTAAGAATCCGAGCAGCGTGTGACCGTGCCTTATCATTTATCAGGTATAAATCTGTCAGATACCTACGCGCATTCTTGATGAAGACTTACTCTAATTCGCTATTGTCCAAGCCAAGTGTTTTCGTGAAAAATTTAGCCTGGCCATTGGGTGTTCATGGGAAATTGTAACGCCAAAAACTCTTTAATTTAAGAACTTATTTAAAATGCACCGGCTAAAGTTAAGATAAATGCTACGTAGATTCTAAGGGGTCATGAGAATGTTTGTATTTTGGTTTATGTTTGGTTGCTTACCTTTATTGAGATCAACTAAAAACATAATTAATAACGAATAAATGGGCGCCAGCTTATTTATTAAGGTAAAACAAGCCAAACTTTTAAGGAAATAAAACAAGTTTTAACCAAAAACATAAATCTAATAATCAACTCAAAATCAGCGTATATAATAAACAAGACACACATTCGTCTACTATAGTAATGAATGAACTTATAAACTACGGTATCAAATGAAAGATTAAATTTTTTTTCAATGTACTTAAACTTTGAACGTAAAAACGCGAGGATCCTTTACAAGCGTTAAAAACGTTACTATACTAAAATAACTTATTAAAGATAGTGAAATGTAAATTCGCCGCTCAAGCGGCAACTCATTCAGGAAGATAAATATAATGTAGTCGCTAAAAAACAACTACTGCACAACGTAAGGTACAACCAGTGCTTTTAAGGTACGACAATGAATGCTATTAATTGCAAACAAACTAATGCTTAAAACAGAGGTAACCACGTCTGCATTTAATTGCGAACAGTTTAGGCAGACTTTAGTTTGTTAAAATTAACTTCAATGCACGGAAAGTTTGACGGATTGTTAATATTACGAAAGCACTTACTTGATGTTCCTTGTGTTAGTAAGGCCGCAGTCACACAGGACAGTTAATAATAGTCGGTGGTTGTGGCTGCAATTTCAAACACATGCATTCTTATTTGGGTGGTCATAATAGATTCACTAATTCTCACTCCTATTTGTAAACCACTGCGAACGGGTTTGCTTTTTCTTAAGCATGGGTTGATAGTAGTTGGTAGAAACAAAATTATAATTATACTCAATCACATTTAAATACAAAGAGGATTGGGATTTAGCATCAACATTTTGTTGGACGGAACGTACACAACACCAATAACGTAGAGATTTGCTATAAAGCTAATCCATTAATTCAACCTTAGTTTTTCTAAAAACGAAACAGATAAAACGTAAATCGTATTCAGCAACGGCGTGGTCGTATCATCTCTTTTGCCATTTCTATTCTTCCTCGTCGCGTAGAAAGGTTACTCGTTAACAACTAAAAAACACCAAAAACTGCACCAAAAACTTTACTCGGACACGTGTTTTAATAGCTAAGCTATCATCATCAGCGATACCAAATATCGAGTATCTTATATTTAAATAAGGCGCGCATTTCCCCCGCTAGTTTGCATTCAATGCATGACGACGAGTAACCTCAAACTAAAGGAAAGGAACACTAACTACAACCTCACTTTAACAACAGAAAAACACCAAAAACTCCACTAATAACTTTACTCGGACACGTGTTTTAATAGCTAAGCTGATCATCATCAGCGATACCGAGTATCGAGTATCGAGTATCGGTATCGCTGAGGATGACAGCTTAGCTATTGAAACACGTGTCCGAGTAAAGTTTTTGGTGCAGTTTTTTGGTGTTTTTCTGTTGTTAAAGTGACGTTGCAGTTAGTGTCTTTTCTTTGGTTTTAGGTTACTCGTCATCATGCATTGAATGCAAACTAGAGGGGGAAATGCGCGCCTTATTTAAATATAAGGTAGCGACCAAGTTTTCGACCGCTACAAAATTGGAGGTCTAGAAGCTCTAGTTCGAGAATATAATCAAGCAGCGAGAAGTAGTTTCCTAACGGTCCGCTTACTTAAGTTTATATTTCTCATTTTTTGCAATTAGTTTCGAAGAGTAACTCAAATCACTTAAAACAAGAAAGTAGTCATATCCAGCTAAAGCCATCACAATATTCGTTCCGAAACAAAAAATGTATGCCCATTGCAGAACGTTAACAACGCAACACTACACAAACAATTTGCAACAGACAGATGAAACCCAGAAACAAAAACTATAGTTTCTTTAATTTTTTAATTTTTTAACGGAAAGCTTACTTTCATTGCTTTTAATGAACTTTGAAAAACAAAAACTTTATTTTTATTCAATTAATCAACTAAATATTTCTAAAATAACTTCAAATTTATGGGGTTCTTTTAGTTTTCTGCTCGGTAGTGTAGCAAAAATTATATAGTCTATTGTAAGTAAAATCTGTGTCTAACGACATCTCGTGTAAATAGTATAAACTAAGAAATGCCAACAGTTAACTATAACGACTGTGAATGTTTAAAGTGCATTATTGTTATCAGGAGCGATAAATGCCCAAACATGCATGTCGATGGCAAGCCAAGTATTTCTTGTACAGTAGCACACACGCAACGAAAGAACACCTGATGCGCATTTTGCTCTTATTATGAGCTCATCAGAGGTGTATACTTATAAGTGCGGTATACAACTGTACAAGAAGGCGAGTTGGTCTTTTAAACTCTCGTGGAGCAATTAATTTTGTTGTACCGGTTGAGTAATTACTTGTTGTATCACTTTTAATTATCATTGTGGACGAAATAAAAATTTTATTTTATTTAACCGTTGACGGTTTTGAGTTAGATTTTAAACCCAATGCGTGTTGCTTCTTCGATTCTCCAAGTACGAATCCTCTCTTCGCGTTGGGACTTGAATTACCCTTCTTTTACTTTCCTCACTTTGAATGTTAGTTTTTAAATGTTTGTCTCGTCGCACTCTTTAACCTTGCAGCATTCAAACTGTTTCGTAATGTTTTTCACACACAGCTATTTTTATCACGGAAACTAAGTTTGATACACTTTTTACAAGCGTGCATCATATAATCGCTACACAAAACTTACATATTATCTTTGTTTCTTTAATTAAACAGAAATTAATCTTGTATGTACAAATCAAATTCTTTGATTAATATTAATTAATTATGGTTTATAAAATATAGATTGACTTTTTAGAACTTAACTACAAATTAAATTTAAATATCTTTCTTATTTAAATGTAACTCTCAATCCAATTTTTTTCGTTCATTTCTTGTTTAAATATAATTTTGTTTGTTTATTCAAAAAAATAACTTTTTGAAAGGGCCGGTAAGCTACAGATTTTTGAATTTTTGAAATATTTAGAAAAATATTCATTTTACACATTTTGTTGTTAATAATTTAATTACACACAGCTTTTGTTTAAATTATTTTTTTGATCCGATAAGTAAATTACTGAGATATAACAATCACGTGACGCTAATTATTGTAAGACCAATACCAATTTTATCAAAAAAGGTTGAGGAAGAAAAGTTGTTGGAAATTCTATTGTCTATAGCGTTCGTTTGAACTATTTTTTTCGCAATATAATTCAGTTCAGCCGTAAACTCTTGTTTACATATGTAAGTTTTTTCAAAAAATATGGTGTTTGTAATAGTTAACAAAAAATTTGTATCTCGCAAATCACTTGAGATTATAAAATTAAATTCATGGAGCAGTCGGCTTGAAATCCAGGCTTACTCTAGATGTGTTACGGGTGGTTCCATTTTGTACCATATGGGCACAGGCAATTTTGAAATATTACAATCAAAATGATCAAAAAGTCATTTTTTTCAAATGGCACCTTCTGATTTCTTTACATCATACAAGTTTCTGTTTTATCGTACGCTCTACGCAGATTAGTCTGTATAGCTTTCCTTAATTAATTATTTAAAAAATACGTGAAAACTTTGATTAAATTCTATATATTTGAAGTTTTCAAAGAAACACATTTTTTTTATAATGATTTCCAATTTTAACTGAAAATAAGTACGACAGAAAAAAATCAAGGGTTTGTAAATCTGATTAATACGTACTAAAAATGTTGCTATTATTTAAAAAAAATCATTAATAAGGTTTTCATGAAGAAGTCAATTGAATAAAATCATTAATCTACCTAAACCAAAAAAGAAAACATAAAATACGTGTTTTAATTATAGAAAAATTTATAAAAATTCGTAAAAGTAGTGGATGTTAATTATATTAATTATTGAATTCTGCAGTAATAATCGATAATTTTTGCCTAATTTAGGTAGCAATATTCTACCAGAACTTACTAAAATATTTTAAATTTTTCTTGAGCAAAATGGATGCGGAGGAAGTCGAGACCAAAGATGAAACTGCGAGAACGTAACGATGAGGAAAAAACGTCTATATCCCTTATTTTAAAATTGCGATAACGAAACTAAGTAGCAAAACGTAGCAATAATAAGAGATTACTTTTTAATAAAAGGCAAGCAATACAAATTGTTATGTAGAATTAAATTTGTTTTGATGAAAAGTCACCAAAAGAACTATATGCATATATGTTTATACTTACACATATAAAGATGGGTTTAGTACGTTCATCTACAACGTAATACGGGTTTAATAGGTCATTTTAAACTTTAAGACTCTTATCCAGCTTTCGAACAAGCATATACCTAACTGTTATGTTCTCCTTTGTCTGTTTGCAATTGTTAAGTAGATACTGAATACATTGTTGTTTAAAGATTCATTCCGTACGTAAAAAACATTTTTTTTAATGGCAACGTTTACGAATTAATTATTTACATGCTTGAGTGTATTTTTAATGGGTTAGTAACATTTACACAAACTAACAGCGAGTTTCTTTTCGTTAAAATTTATTTTATTCAATGTTTGAAACTCTTAACGTATGTTGTTTTGAAGAAACTTAAACATAATGCTTATTTGCACTCATAGTATGTGCGCTTGACGATACTCAAGCTAAGTATTTCTAACGGTAATATCCAAGAAATTGTATGTATTTTTGCCATGGTTTTTCTTTTTCTTTTCATTGATTTTAAGTATTTTAATTGTCTGAATTCAGATGTCTGAAATTCTTGTCTCACAAGAATTAATTAAAGGGTTTTTCTGGGTTATATGTTGCAAAGAATACATTTCATAATTAACAACAGAAATATAGGTACAGGGTTATTTACTGTACTTGAGTCCCACCTACAGCTCTTATTATGAGTTATAGAAATAAACTTTAAATACAAAAGTTTTAAGTTTTTTCAAGTAGTATATTTTGGTAATAGAGGAAATAAAAAATCGACTTCACAAAATTGTAAAAATTATTTGAGTTATATTTTTTTAAATGGAACACCCTGTATATTATGAAAGGTCTCTTTGTTCTGATTTCAAATATATGTAATTTGTTGGCATTTGATTCAGCCACTTTTAAGATATTTGAATATATAACGAATTTTTCCTGGAGATCAAGTTGCCTTGAAAACGCCGACGTTTGTAATAACGTAATCCTAGCAACGAAACAGTGTTAGTTACACATAAGTTAGTATTTAGTTGAAAATTAAACCGTATTGCAGAAATTAATTTACTTCTAAAATTGTTTAAAACATCTATCAAATGGGTTATTTGGATGACATTTTGTCTTCCTTTATTTTTTAAATAATCTTTACGCATTCTTGAGGTATGTTTTGGGTCGTTATCTTGTTGTAAAACAAAATCTTCACCTATTAAAAAAAGACCAGAAGGTATGGTATGTTTCTGTAGGATTCTATGATAGTACTTTCTGTTCATGATACTTTTATTTTAATTAAACCTCCCACCTTATTTGCTCCAACAGAGCCCTAAATTATTATTGAACCTTCCCCATGCTTAACCGTTGGAATTACACAAATGCTTTTCATCTGTTTGCCCTTTAACCGGCGGACAAATGTTCGACGTTTGCTACCTACTAATTCAAATTTTGACTCATCCGTAAAAAGAACTTTTTCTTCAGTCTAATGACCATGTTTCAAAGCTCATGGTAATCTTTTTTTGTTTTCTTAGTAGATATTTTTTTGCCGCTATACGACTATTTAATCCAAATGTTGAAAGACGACGTTTAATTGTTGCGACTGACACGTCTGTCCTAGTCGCTTCTAATAATTCTGCTCGAATTTCTGGGGCGGTTTTAAACTTATTTCTTTTACTACATGTTCTAATGTACAAATCTTGTTGTGCTGTTGTGTTTTTTTTTGTAGTTGCCCTGGTCGTGGCTTATCTTTTAAACTTCCACTTTCAGCGAATTGTTTCAGCGTAGCTTGGACACCACCTTTTGAAATATTTAGTTGTCTGGAGATCTTATGAATGGAAAAACTTGCTTTACTCAGAACCACAACTTCCGATCTGTTTTCAATTGAAATCTGTTTCCTGGGGGCCATTTTTTATTTTCAAATTTTGTTTTAACACTTTTGTGGAATTAAGAGTAAAAAATGTAAAAATTGTAATAAAACACCTTCCACTAACAAAAATTACAAGTTGACAAAGGTAGCTTGATTAGCAAATTGATTAGTTTGTATCTTGGTATATTATACACATCGGATTTATAGACATCCTCACCGGGTTTTACGTGTCTTGGGAAAAAGACATTATCTTCTTTGTTATGTTGAAGATTGTATTGATATTTTCTTCCTTAGGAGACTATCTTGTCAGTGCAATCTTTCACGTAGGGAAGATAAGTTGTTGCCTTTTCCGACACTTTGTAGGCACATCCACTGTACAGTGACGCTCAATATTGGGGTCACCTGAAACACGATTTTCAAGGCGTAGGATTTCTGATGTCCTGATATACAAAACTGCTCTCACCAATATCTTGTTTTTTTAATTGGTATATTATGTCCTGTATCGGTTCTATGCTCCACAACAGCTGATTTTTCACCTGATTGTTCTTATGCTAACATGCCTGCGGACTTGTTTTAATATCTTGTCTCCTCTACTGCATAAGGAAGCAGTTGATCGTGTGATCCAATGGAGGTACGCGTTGAACGCACCGAGCCCTGTTAGGACTCATCCCTCCTCCCATGACACCTCAACCCACGACCAATTTATTAATCGCGCGATGTCTAGAACAAGTCTATAAGATACTCTCTTAACGTAGTTCTAACCCATTTTGTTGCCACTCGGCAAGAAATCTCTCGGAACATCTTCTGCCTAGCCAAGTTAGATACTGGACTTTCATCGTTAATTAGTGACTCGATAATCAGCGTAGACGAGCCTCTAGATTCCATGGCGACTTACATTGCTTCCGACGATATCACTACAGCCAGTTTACCAGAATGTACATACACTTCCGATACCAAACGCTAAAAGAAAACATATCCGTGAGCAAACTCTTCACTGACAATTTGTCCTGGTTTACAACAGAGACGCAACGCGCGACTGAAGGAAAGCTTATGTCATGACATTGCATAAGATCACTATTCTGGTAAAATTTTTACCCAGGTATCTGACGCTAGTTTTTGCAACAACGGCATTTTTACCCACCGAACATTCGGTTGGCCGTTTGCAGCAAGCTTTTGTCTTAAGACCATTAAGCAAGTCTTCTCTTTAGAGATGTCTACATATACCATCTCACTACTATCTGTAAGCGATCATATGCACTTGCGCTTACTAGATTTTCTATGTACTAGGACTAGGTCGTCTGCAAATGCTTACGTCCAGCATTTTTTACTTATTCTAAGAACTCCTTTAGGTTTAAGTTTCAGATTGGAGGCTTGCAAATCGACTCCTGAGGACAATTTCGAGTTACCGACTACTGGACCTATGCTACTTTGATCTCTACATCTTAGGGATGCGAGAGGTTTTGGACCACAAGATATTATCTAAATCCCCTCTAAAGTTCACAAACACTTTACCAGTAATTATATACAGATAAGTCCTTTTTGAAGCAAAACTGCCGGTCGCTTCTTGCCTATTGGACAACTGTTCGCCTGCTGATCTTCTGAAGATCTTGCAAAGATATACACGGTGTTCCATTAAAAAAAAATCATGTTTGGGTGAAATGAAAATATGTTTAAAATGTGGAACTTTTAGTCTTGGGAAGCCTGCTTACACTCTTTTGGACAACTAGTCTGGGTGTCCATAATCGGACAATTACACACTAAATGGACATATTGTATATAAACGGAAAGTTTCTAAACAACGTAAGTATGCTGACGACCTAGTTTTATTTGCTACAACACAGGAAGAACTGATAAACGAATTAAACAAAAGTTCAGAAAAGGTGGGACTTAAAATAAAAGTGAAATAGAAATAGAACTAAAGAGAAAGAACTTAGAACAAGTGGACGAGTTCATATATTTAAGACAGAAAATTAAGCTAATTAAGGATAATCAAGAAGCGGAAATTTCAAGAAGGATTAAATTAGGATCGGCAGCTTTCGCAAAACTAGGATATATACTGAAAAATAATAAAATTCCTCAATGTCACAAAACTGTAGTCTCTATAATTACATACGTAGACCTTGACCCAAGAAATATGGACAAATTAATAAAGAGCCAACTAGCAATGGAAAGGCAAATGCTGCATGTAACAATAAGAAATAGAAAAAGAAACAATGGATTTGAGAGAGAACCAGAGTAACAGATGTAGGAGAGACAGTAGCAAAACTAAAATGGCAATTTGTGGGACATAATGCAAACACACCGATGACACATGGAATGCAACAATAATTAACTGGCGCCCATCATGGCTTGAAAAAGATCCCGCGAAAGACCACAAATGCGGTGGATTGACGATGTCAAGAGACAGATATGTTTTAACTGGAAAAGACAAGCTCAAGACAAAAACAGATGGAAGGAGCTCGAGGAGGTCTACATCTATAAATAGTTTGAGAAAGGCTTAAAAAAATATTTAGCCAGTTCATTAAGTAAAAACTGAGCCGGAATCATGATTAAAAGTCTAACTTTTAGAATAGAATCTGGCTTTGTTGACAAGTTGATTACCTGTCTTTTAGTTGTCTATCTTTGTTTGTTGCTCTGATAAAGTGAACGAAAGCAAATTTTGACACGGACCATTCCTGGTCGTTGTTTTTGTTTCAATTATTGTAGTTTGCTCTATACATAGTTGATTACGATTTTACAATAGATTCCCTGTTTGTGTATTGAACCACTATGGTTATCATGGCTGGTATAATGCAAAGATTATAACAAAGATAACATTTGGAATTACGACATAGATTTGTTATTTGATCTTTTTTTATAGGAGAAGTTTTTGGTCAATCGAAATACTACAATTTTATTAACGCATTGAATATTCTAGCACTAATTAAATCTAATGTAATCTAATAACAGTTTTTTGTTTTCCTGCAAAAACGGCAATACCATTTCTCCTGACGTCGCTCATTAGATTTATTGTAACTCTGGTACAAGGAGTCGTAGAGAAAGTGTCCGATATTCATGAAAATCAAAGTACATCAATAATTGTGACATTAACTTATTGCTCAGACTATAATTAATTATTTAAGAAACTTTTGGATCATCTAGCCCCTAAAAAAACTGTAATTTACTGTTGTCTGATTTTCCTACTTTATATTTTCTTGGCATTTCTTTCCGTAAAAATTGAATTATATCTTCCACAGAGTTCTTGCAAGAAAAATAGAATATACAATTTTAAGCTTGTGTCTCGATCAACACAAAGTATTCTCAGTTGCCTCACAAAGCCAAAATTGTAGAATTAGTCAATAAACTCTTTTTTTTTAATTGAAACTATCTCTTATTAATGTGTTATGACTTGTGCGAGCCGAATACTCTCGATTCATTTTACGAATTCCATGTACTCTGCATTCATATTGATTAGTCAACTAATTAATGTTAGTGTAAGTGCTGAGCCAATTATTGTTCATGATTGTCTGCTCTTTAGGAGCTAATTCATTTTTGTGACTTAACGCATACGTAGCATGTTGGCTTTGTGCTCGTATATGTATATGCGGTGTTTTCAGAACTAAGTAAACATGTGAATTAAAACAGGATACATTTTTTTTTATTTTAATTATTGAGCACACCCCATGATCTGAAATACAAGCTAAATAAAATTTGCCGAATTTGCCTTAATTTGTGACTCAGCAGTGGGTTAGCTATTATTTCTGACGCATGCTCAGGACATTTTAGAGTCATGTATAGTACATGCCTTGACAATCCTCGTGTATATTAATTAATTAATGTAGACTTAGAAATCGTAAGTGGGCGCCAAGGGAATGCGAGAAAATGACTGTAATTGTATTAGAAGACATCGACGTCCTCGTGCTTCTCACGGGTTTGACCCTGGTGACCTGCTCAAAAAAAAGAGTATTTTCCGATATTGGCCAAAGGGAATAACAAGAAAACATACTATTCATCTGGAAGTCTATCTGAATATCTCTTTTGCCGGAAAAATTTCTCATTTATTGACGCCTTCACAGGTTGTGATACAACTTCGGCGTTTTTTAAGAAGGAATAGTCAAATAAACAAAAAGTGAAAATAGAAAGTTTTTAGTGAAAGAGGCTATTGAGGGTTTCAAGAAAACAAAATTGAACTCAGAAATTTTTGAAGCAGGGTCCATTGCTTTATTAGCTTTATATAATACTCCAAGTTAAGAAATTAGCGCTATATATCATTCACCAAGGCGGTGTTGAAACAGCATGCAGTCAACTTGGCCACTTTGCTACCAACACCTTATTCAGCGAGACAGCACTTTCACAGAGTATATTTTCAGGTTCAACAGTGCTTATCCAATGATTTCTTGACCCCAAAAGATTGGGATGGTCAGAGGCACTCTTGAAAATGATTTTTTGTCAATGTACGAAAGGGTATGTTGGCAAAGCTTTCTCGTGACACAAAAGTGGTTTAGCACGCACTGCTCTGTAAAAACTCTTGCAAATCGGATTCCTGCAAGAATTTTAGGGTGCTTAATAATAAGGATTCTGGTGAAAATGATGATTCTGATGGAAACTCGATTGATAACCCGGAGGATGTTCATATAGATAAAGAAGATATTTGAATTTGTCCTTATATTTTTATATTAAAATTTACCATACACTTGATGTATACGTGGATGTATTGATATCTAGTTAGCCTAGACCAGTTCCTTGCAGAAACAAAATATTGCGTTACCATAGCAACGAACAATAACTTATTAGAAGTGTCAGTGTAAAGTTTGACGTCAAAAAGTAAACCAGAGTCACGCAATAAATTAAATGAAAAAGATGTCCACCGAAATTGTGAAAATCGAAAAATTTGAGTATCGAGCCATCATCAAGTACCTGTATTTAAAAGGGTTAAGAGGTAAGCAGATTTACGAAGATATGCTTAATACCCTTGGTGATCAATGTCCTTCGTATGCGACCGTCAAAAATTGGAATGCAAGCTTCAAAAGAGGTAAATTTTCCATTGAAGATGATGACCGATCGGGAAGGCCAGTTTCTGTGTCAGTCCCCGAAAATATCGATGCAGTTCATGACATGATTTTATCAGACCGTCGAATTGGGCTAAAACGGATATCTGAAGCACTGAATATTTCATACGAACGCGTTCATCATATGGTTCACGTCAATTTGGACATGAGAAAATTGCTGCAAAATGGATCCCCAAATGTTTGAATGTTGACCAAAAGCGTGCAAGGGTAGAAGCATCGCGTTCGATCTGTGCTCGATTTGAAAACGATGTAGACTTCTTAAACCGAATTGTTACTATGGATGAGACTTGGGTACATTTCTACGATCCAGAAACAAAGCAACAATCGATGGAATGGCGACACTCTGGTTCTCCAAGACCTAAGAAGTTTCGTGTCCAAAATCTGCTGGAAAAGTTCTTGCTTCAGTTTTTGGGATTGCCATGGAGTAATCATGATTGATTTTTGGATAAGGGTAGAACAATAACTGGAGATTACTATTCGACATTACTGACCACTCTACGGGAAAATATTAAAGAGAAAAGACGCGGAAAGCTATCCAAAGGTGTTTTGTTTTGCAGGACAACGCCCCTGCACACAAATCTCATGTTGCCATGCAAAAAATTCGTGATTTAGGGTTTGAATTACTAGAACACCCTCCTTATTCAACTGAAAAAAAATTTAAAAGGTCGTAAATTTTCTTCCAACAAGGAGGTAATACAAGCTGTGGAGGTCTGGTTTGTAGAGCAAGAAGATACGTTGCAGGTTCGCTGTAATAAATGTATCCAATTAAGAGGAGAATATGTTGAATAATAAAATATTTTGACATTGAAATTTTGTTTGATTCTATAGTAGGCTAAGAATTTTTCAATATATCCTCGTATGTTTCTAATTTTCTGTTTTTTCAATGTACTTTTGATTGTTATACAATTTCTGCTGATCCTAATGATGGCGTTTCGAAAGGGAACTATGAATAAAATATGTATGGTAAGGAAACCTCACCTAACCTAACCCCATGTACCGTAGAATTATTTTATCTAAATTAGCATATCCTTTCTTTTTACAGAAGCCATTTTATCGTAGTTCCAACATTTTACGAGAAAATCCCAAAAATCTACATTTGGAATATTAAACTCAAATTTTTTTGGGTTTGGTCGCCATTTTTTTAAAAACTATTTTTTTTATTGTTCTACATTGTATCAAGAAACTATATGTCAAATTTTATGCTGCTACAACTGATTCTTGGCTTTGGAGTAAAATTTGGCTCTGCATACTGGACTAAGAGCAATAATTAGTATGAGTAATTGTTATAGTTTTTTTTAGAATTTTTCTAGTCAACTAACTACTCACTTGCTGAAATCAATGTTTAAATATTTGAAATATAAAATTTCAAATATTGTAAATTATTCTGCCTCGTTGTGCATGGAAATATAAATTACATATTCTAGTTTTCATCTTATTCAACTCAATGACTTTATTCGCCTTCTTCACGCTGCTTGATCTTTATTAAAGAATACAGCATAATGCACACTTGAAGTAGCATCGATCGCATTATATGTTCCAAGCTTGCAATTCGTAATTTGTTTAAACTTAGGTGAAGGAATTATCTCGTATTTATTTTGAGAAATACTTTAACACATTGTTCGTATCTGCTACAAATTGAGTAAGATGCTATTAAAACCATTGTATTCTCATTATAATTTGCTCAGTGGCAACCATAATTAAATTATATTGGTTTTGGTTGACCAATTTAATAAATATTTTATAACATTATTTTATTTTGTTACATCTCGTTTTGTATTTTAAAGTTACGAATTAATTGTACCTATGCATTCTTGAAGGCGTTTCTAACTTTCTAATTAGTACCGACATGTCATTTCCATTAGTCCAACATGCTAAGCAAAGTTTGTATTAAGTACAAATTCTTGTACACAAAATAATTTCAAAGTCCATGTAATACAACTCGTAGAAATTTGACTCAATAAATTAAAAAACGATTAAAATATTTTTGAGAAGCTTAAAGCTCAAAGTCAAGAGAACAGCGTAGACGATGAGTACAAAAGGATATACGTCGATTCAAATCTTTGCTAACAAAACTCGAAGGGTATATTCGTTAATTGATAAAGGAGCTTACAGTCTACTATACATAGTCAGTTTTAATCCTTACACCCTTTCCTTTGCTGAAATTACAATAGAGGAATTATTCGGTTGTTGCGTTAATTTATAATTTATGTAAATAATTAAGAACCAGCAATGGTATTTATCGCTTATGCTCGTATCTAATAATCTTATCAAAAGCCAGTATAATTCTTTTTCTTTTTATATGACGTAATGAAAAAGAAAGTAATCAATTTTGTATGTAATCGTGTCGTAACATCTTCTATATTGTTGCTGTTATGATTTTTTGCAACACTTAAAGCCCTCCAGGCACTAATAACTAGTAGGTACTTAAATATTAATAGGCGTTTATCACATAAGCCAAGGACTACAAATTGTCTGTAACTTAATTATTAATTTATAATACATACTAGTACGTTGTTTGTATAACAATTTTATAATGACTAACTGAATTATTTAATGTTTCAATATAGAAAATATGAAATCCGGGTTGAGACCATAACTTATATTATTTGACAATAATAATTCAGCCAATATCCAGCGTGCGTATTTTGTTATGATTGCAAACGTCAGATGTATACATTCTCAATAATTGCAAAAATACTTTTTATTGTTTTTAATTTTTTATAATTTGAAAGTCAATAAAAATTTCAGTAACTAACTACGTTATGTATATAACTGCAAATAAAGGTGTTGAAATAAAAAACTAGGCTCGGTACGTCTTGAAATTTTCTTAGACGTTTACAAATATTTTTAACAAAGTAGTCAGCTAATATAAAGTTTAGTGTAGAATTCAATCTATCTATGAAAACTTTTATTTCAATTCCAAATAGTCAAATTTGACATGTTAATATTAAAATATTCAAAAATGGTGTTTTTTTATAAATATATCAGAAATAGTCATTAAGAAAAGTTGTTCGAAATGATATTTTAGACCTATAACCCGAGTTTCAGTTCAATACTGACAATTTTTTTTCGAATTTCATCAGCTTTGAAAAGCTGTTATACAGTGTGTCAATTTGAAAATTCACCAAGTGATGCAGGTTGAGTTTTATAAATAACTGACTTAAGGTAACCCTATAGAAAAAAACCCGGTGGGGTTAAATCTGGTGGCGTCGGTGGCCACTCAACTTCTTTCTTTCCAATCCATTTATTCGGATAATTAGTATCCAACCAGTGCTTAACTGCAGCTGCATAGTGAGGAGGTGGTCCATCTTATTGGAAGTGCAGCAAATCTTTGTCTAGAGATAGATTGCCTTGGTCGTCTCTTTGGTTCTCTAATTCATCCACAATTAAAGGTGGTGTTTTCCAGCATATTCAGATAAACGTCGGCAGTTAAATTGCCTGGTATAAAAAAGGGGCCAATTAAAGCATCACCTAATATCCCTGCCCAAACATTTAGTTTTTCAGAAAATTGAGTGTGACCTTCTCTAAATCGATGCGGGTTTGCATATCACTCCAGTGCCCACAGTTCTGTTTATTGGCATTACCATTCAGCATAAAAGTACATTCATTACTGAAAAAATAATTTTTTAATAGTCTAGGTTTAACAGAAACTCTTTGAAGTCATGATTTCACAAAACTGAATTCAACGGTAATCATCATTGCCTAGTTCAAGAATTTCCGTTTTGTATAGATGAAACTTATGTAATTTTAATACCTTCTTAATCGACTCATGTGATAGCCCTGTCATTGAAGATACTTGACGAGTTGATGTAGTATGGTCTATTGCAAATTGTCCAAGAACCTCAATTTGTCTTCCTTAATTCAGTAATTGGGGGGCATTCCTTTTTCTATTTTGAACTGATCCCGTTTCTCTAAACTTTTCAACTAAATCGCGGATATACACGTGACTTACAGTTTCGTTCGAATGCCTCTCATTAAATATATGAGCTGTTTTTAAGTAACACTGGTTCTGGGAGCCAAATATGAAAATCTCCGCACGTTCAGGTATACTGTAAACCATCGTGACAACTACAGCTGAATGACAGTACTGATCGTACAAATGGTGAACACTAATGACACTTAAATGTATCAAATGAACAATTTTGGTTTGTGAGATATTGCCCAATGCCCCAATTGACACACGGTATATATGGCAATCAAACCATAAAGTGTTATACATTATTGAATTCGAAATAAGAAGGGCTTTCAGAGTATGATATCAAAACATACTGCCCTTATTTAAAAAAAAGTTGATGATGGTTCCCAAAGACGAAACGTCGGATTAAAAAACTGAAAATTTCACGTTAAAGACCATAAAAAGTTGCTGTGAGAAGTGTCATTAATTTTGTTCTAAGTCAAATATTAACGTCAGAAAAAAATAGTTTGTATAATCAAAAAATCCAATTTTTTCTGAAATCTCAAAAACTAAAAAAATGTTCGGGGATTTCTAAACGCTATTTTCTTAGGAATTTGATTGCGCAAATTTTGTCCTATTTAACCAAATCTGTATCTCTTACCTCTTACCTCCTTATCTCGGACACAGTGTATAAGATATCATTTCGAACAACTTTTTTTAATGAATATTACTGATATCTTTACAAAAAAACACCATTTTTAAATATTTTAAAGTTAACATGTCTAAGACATGTACTAAGAAACATTTCACCGCTGCCAATGAGTCATCTCTAAGGTATAGTTAATAATAAAAAATTTTTCATATGATGCGTACTTTAGAATTGATTGTATTTATCTCATTTTAAGTTCCACGCCACAACGTATTATTTTGGTGTACGTTTGTGTACACTGTAAAAATAATTAAATCAATTGAATTTCACGGTTTGCCCAGTCCATTTGATCACTCGTCATTTAAACACACAAGTAAAACTGTTTTTTTAGAGATACGCATAGTAGTGGAAACAAAATTATCGGAAACAAAACCGATTAATCGTTTTTAGAAAAAATCGATTTTTATGTGAAAACAATTTTAGCCCAAATAATATACCATGTTTTGTACAAAAATAATAAATGTAGAAATAAACATATTGACAAACAAAACAATTTTGAATAGTGACGTTAATTGTTGCTAAAGTATCAAAAGTTTCATCGTTTGTTGCCTTAAAATGACAATGTTCGCTTTCCATTTCCTGCTGGAGTAGCTCAGGAGTAACTCTCAACTGTCTAAAAGTAAATGTTTGTGTTCTTCTAACTACTCCGAGAAGATCGCGTTTGTACCTTTCTTGGCCCCTTGGAGCGCCACTTTTTTCAAACTAAATAGACGAATTACTTGTTGGTGGGGATAAAAAAGTGTGGGAATAGTTAGATCGCTTAGTATTGAGGGTTATATTTGTGTCTTTGTTTAATTGTAAAACAATAAGATGGTAAAAGTAGTGCGGACTGTAAACTTTTTTTCTTTTTAGTGTATTTCGGTAATATGGTTTTTATAAATTCTTCTATTTTACATATTGTATTCATATTCTGAGTCGTCATCAGTTTTTGTATTGTTTTCACTTCCAGAAAATGAACTAATTCATTCTAGAAAAAAAAGGAAAAGTTTGAACATTTTTTAGATCTCATACTTATTTATCTTCAATTCTCCATTGTAGATAACAATAATCAAGTTTGTTAAACTACCACTTGCATTTTGAGGTTATGAAACACTTCTCTCGCAAACGCGCATGTCCAGACCGATTTTGGTTGTTCCATTCATGTTCCAAACATGATCTACAATGCTATCCGAAATTTGAATTTTTGACCATAACGTGAAACGTATTATTGGCTACGTCGTCTAACCTAACCACAATGTTACATTTCTAATTTTGACCTAACATCAAATGTGACAATAATGTCAAAATTCACAACAACGTCTAACGACGCTCATTTTATAAATAAGCAAGTCGATTACGTCGACTAATAAAATTGATCATAATATCAAACTTAAAAGATGATTACCACGTCAATAGTGACCATAACATAACCGTAGCATGATGAAGGGTGTTTCCGAATGTGACCGGATCATGATTATGGATGTTTCCGTCACGTTCGGAATTTGCCGTTTGACTGTAGTTCTTTTCTACCACAACTTGTTTATTTAAACTGTATACATGTATTTCGAGAGTTATCACCCTTATCTTCAGCAGAAGATTAATACTTAGTATTAGTCTTCTGTTGAAGATGTAGTTTATTTATACAGTTTAATTAAACTAGTTGTGGTAGAAATGATATATAGTGTTTATCAGTTGTTATTAATCACAGTATCCTATTCAAGTAAGTGTAGCCTTTTATGAAGTTTGACGATATGGTCAATGCTATTAGTCGTCTTGCGGGCGTCGTTTGACGTTGTGGTCTAGTTTGACGTTATTGCTAAAATAACAATTTGACGTTATGGTCCTATTTTAAGTTATAGTCAAAATTACAAGATTGACGTCGTTGTCAAGTTAGACGCTGTGACAAATTCTGCATTCCGACTTATGGTAAAATATTCGAATTTGATGTTGTAACCGATTGACGATATAGTCAGGCCCCTTTGAGGTGATTGAGCATTCCAGGCGGTTTGCAAATGTCGCTGATTTTTAGCATCGGTGTAGTAGCTACTTGTACCATCTGTTAATGTTGCGATTTTGTTATGTTATTTTAGGATTCTCCTAGTTGCTTTGTACATCCCAGGAACGTTTGGTTCGACGTCTTCTACGTATTTTCGAGCATGCGCTTGTCTGAAGAATCTTGTTTTCAGTGTTATCTTAAGGAAGTAGTGAAGGTCGATATTGCATCATCTATTCAGTCTTCAGGTGACTTTAATTTTGTAGACGATTATTCAGGATTGTCAAAAATTTTAATACTTTCTTGTTAGACCAGAAATCTGTGGGCTTTGTGTAGGGTGGCTGTGAACGTTATGGGAACTAGGAGGTAATCTAAATGAAGCCCATTAATGACCGTTTGATGAATTTCCATTGGGAAGCCTTCATGGAAATCATGTCTACGTCGGGATGTCGGGGTTTGTCGTTCTCCAACCCTAGAACGTGTTTTTTTTTTAATTTGGGAAGAGTCGGTTGGGTCGAATTGATTATTGCAAGCAGATCTACTTAGCTTAGTTTCTATTTGGTTGTTTATACATGCCTATTAGTGTGTGGATTTAATTATTAAGTATTGTGTTTATGCTGACATTTGCAATGTTTGATGAAGTCATTTATGATGATGTGCTTGTACTGTTTTTTGATTAAAATGGCTTACCTTCCACTGCTTTTTCTGATATTCGATCTTTTCTGTATATTTTCTAGCCCAAAACTTGGTGGTTATCTTTTAGTCATATGCGGTTTTCTGTAATATCTGCAATTTCCACGTTGTAAACTGTGACACTGCAGAAGTTTCAGTTGAGGATTGTTAACTTCACTATTATTTTTGGTTTGTTATTAACTCATTGAAAAAGAGAGGTACTGATAAATGCTTTAATTTGAGGAATAAGTAGGATCACCTACAATCTAATAAACTATTACCTAAATACCTGAACAAATGTGTCATGTGAGTTTTTTTATAGTTCAGGAGAATCTTGACGACCAGGTCCGGTTACCAAAGTAGGTAGTGATTTTTCAGAACAACACTTTGAAGTACCAGAAAATGTTGCAACACTTTCCATTCTCTAAGGGAAGCATATTTGTTTCTAAAACCGAATTTTTGAATTAAAATTTAATTTACTTGTATCAACATTTATGGTGAATAAAATAAACAGTAAACTTTAAAATCTGTCCCATTTATTACAAACGCAATCGTGTAACAGAAGCACAATTGTTGGAACTTAACGTTAAGTTTCGTTTGAATATTGTAAATGCATTTCAAAATTACAATGCGCATAAAGTTGAAAGTGCATCGTTCTAAAAAGTAATATTTACAGAATTGCATTGTACAGTTTGCATTTTTATTACTTTAACGTGAATACGAGCATAAGTGCTATTTAAAATTGTATAAACATTTTTAACGTGAAACTATTTATAACAATTTTTTTTATAAAGTTTAGTAATTATTGCAGACAAATTAGGCGGGGAATGTCGTTAAGTCTAATTTTGGAAAATTATATATATTATAGCTTCTTCCACTAAATTATTTTCTATGATATCTGTGCATTGCGAGGTAAAAACACTAGTTTCAATATTATTACGCCACTGGAGTTCCCAGAATAAATTAGAATAATCGCTATGTTTCTAGAACGTTCAATTATCTTCCAGAGATTCTTCTGAAAAGTACAAACGTGAGTCATGCATGGTTATTGAGATCAGTTCGAAGTTATTAGTCGTCATGAATATTGTCACTAGTAGCTTGTATTCTTCTTAATAAATTAAATTTAACACGTTGAAGAATTGGCGACATAGCCCTGATCTTATCACATGTCATCTGTGGTTGCTTACGTTAATACATGTATTTCAAAAACGGCGTGCCGAATAAAAAAATGCTAAAATGAATTGTTGAAACTAACAAAACTATTTTTTTCTAGAAAAAGGACATAGTACTTTTTTTTCTTACTTTAAATAGTGATTAATAAAACTTAAAATTAAAAATTCTCACTGCGTTGATATACCATGTGTCCCACGGAAAAGTTGCATAGGCGTTTTTATGTTAAATTTAAAATTAGTGAATATCTTTTTTCTGGCTCAATTTGAGCATAATGTAACAACATATTTTGTTAGATAGATAAATGAGAAAAAATTTATGTGGTAATGAAAGTGTTTAAAGCGTATTTTAATTTAAAATACAGTAAAATTTTTGTAATGATTTACGTGAAAAATTCGAGTTCGACCCCGATTGTCGTAATTTTTTTTATTAATAAATTATAATTGATTTTATTATTATTAAAATATTTTACAGGGTTTTCGTAAACCATAACAAACATGAAGATGGTTAAATATAATCAGAGTGCATTATTACTTTATATACATGAGATTTGTTCCAGCTATGTCGTGTCAGAAATCAGATATTATGGATTCACTAAATAGAGGGAAGAGCAGGGCGGTTACACAAGTGTTTATTACATATTTCCATTAGTTTCGATTTGAAGGCAGTTACAAATATTTCTTGAAGATTATAGAAAGTCTACTAGCGTTCTCAGGAAGAGTATCTCTTTGTGCGTTTCATTTGTTTACAACCCCAAAGGAGACCTCAAAATTGTTTTTTCATATGTACTTTAAAAAAGTTTTAAAATGACTTTTATGTTCGTCGTGGGGACTTATTAACCGTGACGGTGTAGAACTTTAGAAATTTTGACCGAGATGAGGTTTTTGCTCAACTGTGCTCTTGAAAACCATCTTAAGGAATTATAAAAAAATTGAAAATTCTTTAGTTATACCTTTAATTGAACAAATTAACATATAATATTTTACCAAAAAGTAAAATGACATGAATTTCAATTCCAAATCAATCCCACAAAAAATTTCTGTATCAGATTAAAACCTTTTAAAAATTGAAATATTATTCGTTTGTCACATCAACGGTATAAAAGCGAACTTTTTTATATTTTATATTTTTGTTATTTTAAATAGCTTTTCAAAATATTAGGTTTTTAAAATTTGGTTTTCAAGTAAATCAATTAATTAAATTGTTATCCACAAAATTAGTTCGCTAAAGCACACAATATACCACCATTCGGTCATTCGGTGTTCAAATATTCATCCGGGTTCCAAAATTATATTCGCACAAGGCGGGTTGAAACGGTATTTCAATACTATAGCACGTTTTCTAAGAATCTGTTCATACTTCCGTAGAAATAATGCATAAGCCCTCGTATCAAAACTAAATTAACTCGATACTCACCTTGCGAGTGTAAACTAGAATATATGTAGGTTTCCTCACCGAATTAAACATCACACACTTCACAAGTTTTCAAACCGCATTAGGGTTGACACTCAATAATTTAATATATAGTACGTCCTTTTTCGCCGAAAGTCTCTTTTAATTACTCATTTTATTCTCTTCTAAGATAATACTTATTTGATGGGAAGGGGTACGCTCATTAAAAAATTGAAATTTGAAGAATCAATTTTACTCCATTGTCTAATTTTAGTTGGCTTTGTAATTAAATTATCAAAAAATCCATTATTATTAAAAGTGAAAATTAGTCGTGCTATTCAAAATCAGAATTTAAAATGAGTTTTATTTTTAAAAGTATTGCTTTGTTTGACAAATATATGTAAGTATAGTGGATTTGCATACATATATTAAAAATTCAAATATCTAGCTTCTAAAATCGAGCGATGTCTATATTAAGGTAACTAAGCGTGCGCGTTTTTATTAATTTCGTTTTACTGTACTTGTTTTTGTGGTTTGAAATTTAAACAAACTGTAGTTTAATTAAATTGGATGTTAATAATTTTTATACGGTGAAAGAAATTTTTGTTTATAAGTAGTTTATATTTTTTCTATTTTATTTAGCTAAACAATTAAAACTAGGGGTAACGAAGATAGTATAAGAGAGAACGGATTAATCCTTTTCCAAACAAGGGTTTTGAAAAAATCAAGTAATTGGATAAACATGATGAACAAACCATTGTAGAAACTAGAAACCGCTTTACGATTAATCGATTATGTTCTCTAGTTTTTGAAAATTGTAAACTTGGTAAAGAATTAATGCGTCAACCAACATTGATGTACATATTTAATAAGGAAATATTTTCTATTACAGTTATTTAATGAAATGTTGAGGAAACTATTTCTTTTTTAATTATTAATGCTATTATTGAACAAAGTCATGCTAAAATACGACAAAGTTTACAGTTTGATGAAAAATGTTGGTTAGTAAAGGAACTACCTGTTTGTAAATAGTCTACTTTTATTTAAACTATTTATTAAATTTCTGTTTTAAATTGAGGAGCCTGTTCAACTACTAGTAATGTTTAAAACACAGTTTAAAACTACAATTTTATAAAAAGAAATGGTAAAAGTCAGAATAAAAATCCTGATCATTTTTAAGTCAGTTTGTAGGATTCGAGGATGTGACGTTTCCTTGTTCCGAATGTTGATGTAACCCATATATTAACGTGATTTTCATTTGTCCCGCATGCCTTACTAAGAGATCTCAATTGAAGTAGCTTTTATATGTATAATAAGAAAATCATATTTTTTCTACTTATACACATGAAAGTAGGCTTTTTATCAGTCGTCATAGTGTGAAAGTTGCATTTTCATCTCTAGTAGTGAAAGTAAGAAACGCTTTTAAGTTATTGCAATAAAATTGATGAACATCTGTATTACCGATGTAATATTGTTATTTTCAATAATATTAAACTAAACTGTGAAAGATCCCAACGTATTTGAAACCAATATGTTTTTTTTTCAATTATTTTATTGTGTTAGGTTTTTATTATTTTATTTTTATTTCGTAGAAAAAATAGTATTTACTACTCAAGATGAATTCCGTTTTCGTTCGAGAGATTGATCACTCACTATCGCTCGTGAGCAACTTTCTCTCTCACGGAAAAAAAGAACTTTCATCTTTTGTACAATATACTATTGCTGAGTAGAGAATTTTGTACAAGTTCTACTAATAATAAGTTCAAAGTTTGAACGTCCCAAAACACACTTAGTTAAATATTTTACATTATTTATTTGCTTCGTACAATGACGCACAATGAGTGCTGTGTACACTCTGTACTATATTTACTATTAACCTGTAATACGTATTCATATGTTTCAAATTACAGGTGTCGACAAAATGGTTTAATTGGTTTTAATTTTACAAGGCTGTTTGGGCAATGTAGATATGAAAACAAGAATAAGTACAATTTTACAATGTGATCAGTTTAAGTTATTCGTTTATTTGTTGTAAAATGTGATAACACAGACGGCCGATGTAAAGTGTACACTAAAGTACCAGAGGGATTATTTCGATATGTAATCACTAAATAAAAATGGTTACATAAAAGGTGCAGCTAAAGTGTACACCAAAGGTAAAATTTATAAGGAGCGCTTCTGATTGCCGGTGTACATACAATTAGCGCCGGTTGATTAAGGGCGTAAGCTAACTGCTGATAAAAAATATTAAAAATGTATCAACATAAAAAGATACACATTTCACATAATGTAATCTTATATTTTTTCTAATTGGGAGCGTAAATTTGTTAACATTTGAATTTTTTATTAGGGATGGTTATTAATTTAATACTTAAATTAATTAATTTTAATACTTAAATAGGTGGATGAGAACTATAAATCTTGAGTGCAAGGACTCACAAGTGTTGGTTGTGTAAGTTAAAACTGCTTCTGACTTAGCCATAAAGAAGATGGTAAATAAGTGAAATGTGTGTCTTACGACATCTCGTGTAATAGGGACACGTATAAATAGTACAAACTAAGTAATTCCAACAGTCGTTACAGTTATCTGTTGGCATTACTTAAGATGGTAAATGTGGCATCTTCTTCTACACATGTTTCGAATAACCAGTTTGCATACTTGTCGACCACCGTACCTAATACCTAATGGTTTTTCGCTACATAAGTCAAAATCAAAGCAATTTCCAACTTTGCTTGGATTTAGAAACATTACACCACATGTATGCCTTAACGAACGAACGTCTACATGTCAGTTCTTCAACTGTTTTGATAATCCTAAACACTGTGTTTTGTGAAACTACACCTAATGTAAGTGGATACGGCTATCATTCAATTTCGTTGTTGGCCATGATTGCAAAATCATATCACACAACGTGTAATGATTGTCACCGTAATTAAATTTTTTGTTTATGTATGAGTCGCGTTAGCGTCTGTATGAAGTAGCGTTTTTTTTGTATCTAAGTCATTATAAGTTTTGTCAAAGTAGAATTGAAATAAAAAGTCGATTTTGACAAGTGTCAGATTTCTCGTCTTTTTTGATCAGAAGTTTTCAGTAGGAACATTTTAAGTAGTAGGGAAAGTATTTTCGTTAAAAATACCGTGCCCTCATAATATTTGGTGAACCCGACGTGATACTGCTGAAAAAATATAAAATGAATAGGATCAAAAGGGGAAGAAGAGGCGAAAGAAGTTCGCTGGAAAAAACGATTGCTGTAGTGGAAATGGAACTTGCCAAGGAGAATCCCGGTCTTCCAGAACTTTCAAATCTTTTGGCTTTAGTTTAGATTTTCTCAGGAGTATTGAACCAGCAAGATGAAGATGTGAAGAATTTGTTGCTGGATAATGTCGATACCACTGATGAAGAATTTGATGATGAACTTTCCAGTTCAAAAGAATATTTCCTGAAAATAGAAAACATTAAGTACAAAATTAATAAAGTTTTGAATCCACCTGTTCCTGTTCGTGCTGCTTCTCCATCTCCAAGTAAAGTCGGTACTGGAAATAGTGTTGCAGGGGAGAGGTCTACAAAACTTGGTTATCGTCTCCCTAAAATGGAACTACGTAAGTTCAATGGGGAATTGAAACATTGGTTAGGGTTTTGCACCCAATTTCAGAAAATTCATGAAGATGAAGAGATTCATGATCGGGACAAGATCCATTACTTGTCCCAATGTATGGTTCCTGGTAGTCGGGCTAAGGAGGTAGTAGATGGATATCCTCAGACGTCAGAAAATTATCGAAAAGTGGTTAAGGCGTTAACGGATCGTTTCGGAAATGAAAAATTACTGATGCAATTTTACGTTAGAGAATTGTTAAGATTAGTAATTGAAAATAATAGTAACTCACCTAGGAAAGCGAAACTGAGTCAAATGTTTGACAAATTGGAAAGTCACCTTAGGGCATTGGAATCACTTGGTGTGACGATAGAACAGACGGCGATTTTCCTTTTTCCCATGGTTGAGTCCAGTCTTCCTGAAGATTCACTTATTGCGTGGCAGAGATATCCCCATCGTATCTAAAAGATGGATCCAATGAAGATTACCTGATGGAATTCTTGAAACAATAAGTTGAATGTGAAGAGCGAAGAGCTCTTACACGTTCTGGTTTTGGATTGACCATTAAAGATGGAAACTCCAGCAACAATAGAAACAGGAAGGGTCTATCAGTTGACTCTTCCAACGGCTGCTGGATTATTTTCGGGTGATGACGGTGGGGTAAAAAGTGTATCATCTGTGAAAAGGCCCACATGAGTCAAGATTGCTTCCAAGTTCCAAGGATGAACCTGGAAGATAAGAAAAGATTATTTCAAAGAAAAGATGATGCTTTACCTAAACACGATAATTTTATTTATTCGGCTATTAATGAAAACAAACTCTTCATCCTTGCACGTTTTAGGTCTCAACTTTTCCATCGCTTCATGTACTTGACAAACATTCTTGGGTAGTGGACCTGGTAATACCTTCCTGCGAGAATTTTCGTCCAATGTAATTTATGTCCGTTAAGGTCACAGTTTCAAACAAGTTGTCTTGGAGTTCGGAACTTATAATTTTTAACCGTTTTTCGGATATAAATAAAGTAGACATCCGTTACTTATTTATTACTTCGTGTGGTATATTTTCATGGTTGTATTGTGATGTATGGTGCCCCAGAAGATTTTTTCGTGATTGTGTAGTAGATCACTAGGTACCACCAAGTTTTCGCCTCTAATAGTAAAAACTTTTGCGGTGCATTTCATTGACCTCTTTGTGCATCTCCAAAATACTCCAACACTTTTTAAAACTTTATATTTTAAAACGTAGATTTATTTACTTCTAACAAATCTTCCCTGATTTTTTTATCGAAGTTGTCTCCATGGGAAAACTCATACTGAAGCTGAGCTTAATTTTTTAAAAGAAGCGTAAAAATTGAGGTGTATGCTAACCACTTACATACTAACCCCCGGCGAACACTATCCCTAATTATTTCAAAATTATAGTGACTAACCTTTGAGCGTGTACGCCCGTAAAAGTTGTTTTATCATTGCTGCAATTGTCTTTCCTTCCCGATTGACAGAAAGTCTTTTTTCAAACAGTGTATTATGAGTAATTAGCTCGAAGGTTAATGAGCCTCGAGCAATTAAGCGATTTTGAGGACTCTTAATTACAGTAGGTAACAACTGATTAGTGGTGTACAGTTTACGCTTGTCGGACACAGGTATTCTCGGGCTAGTATTGGAGAATTAATTCCCAATATGGCCGTCCATGGGGTTGCAGGGCAGATGATGTTTTTGATGTTTGCGTTGCATTATTTATTTATTTATTTGTATGATATATTATTATTTTTTATTATGTAATTGTATGCCGGTCTCACGCGGTCGATGGACATTGTTTGTACGCGGTTCCTGATTTAAAGTTTATACGTTTTTCGTTCCATTTGCAGTACTTTGTACGGACGTTCGTAGGGTTATTGGAGTGTCAATTTTATTCACACTTAGGACGATAACTTAACTCTCTATGATTTAAAAGTTGACATTGGTTACACAGAGTATCCGAAAAACTGTAATTTAGTAATCGAAATTGATGAATAACTTGATAAAATCAAATGGAACATGCGGTATATTTTTCCTCAGATCGATGTAGAATTAAATTCTCTACAACTTTGCTGTTAATAATCAAAATTTACATCAAAATCGCTGCGCAGATTTTATTGTCAATAGTCGAAACGAATATCTGAATAAACTGGAAATGTCAAACACGAAAAGAATTCCTAATAAACGTGTCAGCATTCAAAATCTGTTTTTGTCAGATGTTGATACGGTGTTGTAAGCGATAAGGATGGAATTTGTTTTTCGTAACTCCTTATCTACAAGAGTCTTCAAAGTTCCAACGTTATCTGCTTTATAATTATGAGCTGCCAATAAACACTTCCATTCGATTTTCCGGTGACATAAACTATACTTACTAATTTTGCTGTCGATAATTCTCTCATTATTACTAACATTACAAAAATACAATAAAATTGTTATAGATTAGACAATTACTAACACAACCCTGGCAAAAATAAACTTTTGACATTCGCCTACTTAATTTTTCGATAATTTTTCATAAAAACCAGTTTCACTGCTGACAGTGGATTTTGGTAGACAAATATGTATAACAAATTTATAGAGAATTTTATTCTGCATTGACCTGACAAAAATATACAGGGTGTTCTATTTGGTTTTATTAATTTATTCATCATTTCCCATTACAAAGTTTGATATTTTTTTCATACTTTGTATAACCGAAATCAAGTTTTAAATCAGGGACAGTTAGGATCGTGACTGCCCTAAGTGTCAATAAAATTTTAATTTGATATTTCAATTAATAACCTAAATCACGTAATATACATATATCTGAAGGTCGATATTGACCCAATCGAATATTTAAAAATCGATACCTTGAAAAGTATCAATTTTTGAGTAAGACTCGTATACATAAAGTCTTTATAGTTTTTTACGTAGATTTAGAATAAAAAATTAAAAATCTTTTCGTATAAAATGTCAAAGTTGACTGGCGGTTCATGAATGTGAGACACCCTGTATAATTGATTTTTTTTTATTTGTAGCCACTGAGAAACATAAAAGAATAGTTAAAACTGATTTTGAAAAAATCTACTTTTTATAGGCAATATCAAAAGTCCTACACGGACATGCTGTATAAACAACAAAAGCGGATTACGTTATACCCACATCACACATCTAAGTTTCTGTTTCTTAATTTTTTTTTGTTCTATTTTATTTATTATACCTAAAATACATATTTTGCACCATTTGCTTGGAAAAACTCGTGGGTTTAACTGTGAAATAATCATCATAAAGAACATATTTTATAGTTATTTTAAAGAACCCCGCACTAATCATATGGAGAATTGATTCCGGTCAAATCAATTGGTTTTTACATATGTTTATATTTACTTTTATATTTATATTTATACTTACTATTTTTGTTTGAAATATTTTTCAAAAAATCAGTATCTTCCGAAATTTGACTATTCGGCAGCCCGAATTTTTCATGTTTGACCTGTTATAACTCGATAACTGTCTATTATTGGGCTTTTGTTTAGTAGGTCATAAGTTACAACATACCTAAAAACCAATTGATTTGCCCAGAATAGATTTTCTATATGATTAGTGCGGGGTTCTTGATGGAATCATATCAAAGGTAACACAAAAAGTTGTAATTTGTTAAATAATTTTTGTTTGTATTTTATTTTTTACGAATATCAATTGCATTGTTAAACCCACTCCTTACATTCACTACTAAAGAATTAATAGGTTTTTATTCCATAGAAGTTATCTGGACAAACTCAAGCTTTATATTGCCACTAAAATGTTTTGCATAGTATGTACAGTATTTTGCGTTTATAGTGGCGCGGTTAAGAGCAGGTACAAAGTGGGATAGATTTTGCTATTGTATAGGTAGGCTTGGTACTAAATTAACAAAACTGAGGGCTTGAAGCAAAATTTGAAACTGTAAACTACTATTTATGACAATTTCATAAAAGTTAAACGTTTATCTGCAGTTAGATATTGTAGTTTTATGAAAAATATAATAATTTATTCTTCAAAGTAAAAAAAAATATACAGTAGGAGATTTTTTCACAATAGTTTAAGAGGTTAATCATGGCCATTGTCCGAAAATGTATTGTTATGCAAAATATTTGTGTTTAAGTCAGAAAAGTATACAATATACGTTAATGTAGTTGATCAAAATTACTGTGATAAACAACAATTGTTTTTCACTTATCAACGTTTACGAATGGCTAATCTGGTATTTGCAGATTTAAAATAAGGCCTTGTTTATTCAAATGACGTTTAATTTCTAATGCTACTAAAATGTTAGTTCTTTATAATTAGTTTGATTCCAAAATATGTTTTGAAAATTTTTATTTCTTCGGATGTTAATTTCTATAAGCGATCAAACGTTCCTTTTATCTTACTTCAAAATTTCTAATATATTGTTCTATGAATATATGTATTAACATTTTAAATTGTAATCTCCTGATTATTTTAAAGTGTTATTTTTGTCTTTTCATTGAATACTAAACGTTTACCTGTCCGAAGTTTTATAAATCGCAATTTGCAGTAATTTCCAATGTCAAGTTATAGCTTTAGATCCTAAGTTTTGTTAATCTGGAATCAAGTCTACCTATATAATAACAAAATCTATCCCATTGTATTTTGTTTATGTATCTATGCAATTAAAGGGAAATGACTAATTTATGTACTTGCCGTAAACCGCGCCATTATAAACGCGAAAGACTGTACGTACAAATAATAAAATGTTTACAAAAACGAGATTGTATCTGCTGAGGATATCAACATTGCTTTTATCGATTTTAATGTTGGCATCCAGGAAAAATTTTAACTATCTTGGAGAATTAACTAATTTTAAAGCCGTAAATCCAGTAATACATTTTTGTAATAATATGGCAACAGTACAAGACGGTATTCTAAAATTGGGTTGATGGAAATTCTAAAGTAGGTCGGCAGTGAATTTCAGCCTCTTTTACAAGAAGGAAATGACGCGTGTTTTTAATTTTAAAAACAGAAATTGTTTTTGTTTTTTGCAAGTACAATTACAAAAGCGTAAAAATTAGGAAATTATAAACAATAGAAAAAGTGAAACACGAAAAACGTTAATCGTAGGTTTTGTACTCAGATTGGGTGACTGATTGATTCCCGCAGGCTTAATTTGGTTTCTCGGGCATGACGTAAAACACTTTTTAACCCCAACCGACACCATAAGGGGATTTAATGAACGAAAGACGAAACTCCTGCATTAGGCCATTTAAGCTTATTATTTTGTGAAATGTTTTCTACGTACATAACAACGTAATTGTGATAAAAGTCGGGATTTCATTTTGTTGAACACAAAAGATCTAATAATTTTGATTTAATGCAAATGCGGTTTTACATTTAAATTATTTATAGCTAATCTGATAATGTTTTTTTTTTCTCTTGAAATGAAAGGATTATGTATATTGTTTGTGATTTATTCGTAATTTTTTTAAACAACGAAAATGTTATTATAAAATTTTTTTTATTGATTATGGATTAAACTATTACCTCTAGGTCTTAGATTTTAGGATAAAATTGCAACGATTTTTGTTAATTTGACCTAAGCTGAATAGTTGGCAACACTGATTAGTTCATTATGGTAGTCATAGATGGTAACGACAATGACAAATACTTTATTCATTTAAACGTTTGATATGATATTTGAAGTTAAAAATCAAAAGCAATTATATTTAAGAATATTAACCTACGGTAAAGAAAGCACGTGTCAATTTTGCATATTGACGCTCGGCCATTTTAAAACTACAAATTCAGTGGCGTTGTTGAGTCTTACGATAAATACATGAAGGTACTTTGTAATTAGATAGTGCCAGACTTCAAAAGTCTATCTACTAAGTAAGATTTTCGTTAATTATTTATCGTAAAATTCAAGAACGCCAATGAATTTGTAGTTTAAAAATGGCCCAAAGTCATTTACAAGTGAAGCTTGTTTTCCGGGGGTAAATATTTTTGGGTACTATAAAGTTTAAACATGTTGCAAACCTAACAGAAATAATCACAATCATTAAACGTTTCTTGATATTGTTTTACTATTAGACCGCCAGATAAGGACTGATTTTATAACGTCTGCTTCTTTGCATATACAAAGTATGGTTCAGAGTACCTATACTTAAAAAGCATATTTTTTGGCGTTCCTAACACTAAAAACGTCTGCAAATCGCTTTACTAATCTACCATTGGTCAGACACTAAAATGTGCAACAAAAACTTGTCGACAATTTATTGACAGACGGTATAAGGCTACAAAGAAACTTTTATTTTTTAAAGAAGTTTTTTAAATAAACATTTTTCAATCTTTTTTCTACGACCACTATGAAAACTTGAACTTCGTAGTCATAAACCACTACAGAAAATTTGTCATATCTGAAAGTTCTGAAGAAAATCATTCCGTTACTAATAACGGTATATATTTGACTGAATGTAGTTGCAAAAGCTGATTGGTTGCTCGTTTAAATTTAAAACTGACCTTTATTTATCTATCCTGAAAATTTGTCAAAGCAACGTCTACACTTCAAATAAAAAAAGTAAACTTGATTATAATTGTTCATTATTGAGAATCAAAAAATGTTTGGTAGCCATGAAAACAACTAAATTTTTTTGAATTGCCAAACTGACAGTTAGATATTACACAATGTTCTTGGAAAAAGTATAGTGTATTACTTGAGAATAAAATCATGTTTCATTGCTCGTGATTATCAGCGCTCGGGATACCATCCTCGCGCAACTAACACACTCTAAACTGTGATTTTCACCTCGTATAATACAATATACTATTTAAAATTTTGTTGTAGTTTCAAACAGTCTGTCAATAAATTTATCACGTAGAACGGAACAAATGATACTTCGTTTTGAACTACTCAAGTATAATCTGAACAATACTTTGTATACGCAAAGAGGTAGACGGTATACAGTCATGTTGCAAAATCAGTCGTCATCTGCCGGTCTACAGTATGTCCCCGGATTGAGTTTACAATAGGTATGATTGACCAAAAATTTTCGAATTGGAATTTCATATTTTGGGATTCCGCCCTGCTTGGTCTGAAACTTATTTTTAGTTTACTTTCGATTTTTTCAAGTCAAGTAAGCCTTGACAGTCGAGCAAACACTATTTTAGTTCTAGGTAAACTACCCTTTTCGCTCACAGTACGTCAAAGTGTTACTAAGAAAAGTTATTCAGAATTAACAGTTATGGCGTTATGCAAATTTTCAGAATGATCGGCCTACTTTGATAAATTCCAGTGTTTGTGAGTATTGCATTTTAAACAGCAACAATAGCATGAGGTGGCTTAATATTTACAAAACCAAAAAACATCGATTACATGTCAAGTGTTTATTGTAGTATAACATGTGTCGTTATCTTTAATAAAGTTAAAGTAATATTATCACAAAACTGATTTTCATTGCGAAGTAATGACAATATTTGTACAATAAAATGCTAACGTTAGAACAGAAAATATATTTAGTACAGTGTTATAGACGTGGAAAAAGTTACCGTTACGTGATTGAAAGATTTAATAAAAAATTTCCAGATGTTTATGTATCACATATGGGTGTACAGAAGCTTATTAAGAAATTTTTAAGTACTGGTTCAGTACTAAATGTAAAGAAAGCTAAGAGAATACATAATGAAGACGATGTCGCTATTCTGCTAATTTTAGATTCGGTACAAAATGATCCAAAACTGTCTTTGAGGAAGCGGTCGCTTCGCTTAGGCATTAGTAAATCACACATACAACAAACTTTGAAAGACCGAAAGGTTTATTCCTACAAACCCATTTTTAATCATACTTTGGAACCAGGAGACGAAGCAAAACGTCTAGATTTCTGTTTACGGATAGGAAGCAAAATAGCAAGTAATCGTTATTTTTATCGAAACATTTTGTTCTCCGACGAGGCTACATTTTTTACCAATGGAACTGTTTCGGAACATGTTCGATATTGGAGTGACACTAATCCTTTTTAAAATTACAAATCACCGGCAACATTTTGTTAAAGTCAATGTATGGTGTGCTATTTCATATTATGGAATAATAGGGCCATATGATATTAATGTTAACTAGCATACATACTTGAATATGCTAGACAATTTCTTCGATGACGCTTTAGGTGAGTTGCCTCTCAATTATCGGTGATCAATGTATTTCCAACACGATGATTGTCCGGCGCATTATTCACAAATTGTTGTGAATTGGTTAAACCATAAATTTGGTCACCGTTGGACGGGTAGGAATGGCCCAGTTTTATGGCCCCCAAGGAGCCCAGATTTGACTATTGCCGATTTTTATTTGGGGGGACGTTTAAAACAAGTAGTGTGTGCAGAAAATTTACCTAATGATGCCGAAGTATTAAAAATCGTATAACAGATGCTATATCGGCTTTACCAATTCAGGAAATCAGGAATAGCTTTAAGGAACTGCGACGTAGAATTGAATTATGCTGCGACAAGGTGGAGGGTTAATAGAATAACTTAATACTTGTTTTTTGTTTTAATAATTTAATAAAAATTCCTTATATTTTTGTTTTTGTTAATGATCATTAACCATTCTCAAGGTATGATTGTAGTGTCAATTGCAGATTTGTTTCTTTAAAGTCAAACTGACGCAAATTGACACAAAACGAAGTTGAAGATAAAGTTGACACAAAAGGAAACTGACCAATACTGGATTTTATCAAAGTAAGCCGATCCTTCTGAAAATTTGCATAACGTCATAACTGTTAATTCTGAACAACTTTTCTTAGTAACACTTTGGCGTACTGTAAACGAAAAGGATAGTTTACCTAGAACTAAAATAGTGTTTGCTCGACTGTCGAGGCTTACTTGACTTGAAAAAATCGAAAGTAAACTAAAAATAAGTTTCAGACCAAGCAGGGCGGAATCCCAAAATATAAAATTCCAATTCGAAAATTTTTGGTCAATCATACCTATTGTAAAATCAATACTGTATATAGGAACGTGGAGTTTTCAAAACTAATTGGTTTTTGTTTCAATCTTAGTTTAGGCTTTACCATAAAAATTAATTTGCCCCGTAACTCAAAAAATGAATCTAAGAATTATTATAGATTAATTTACAGTCCTTGGATTAAAGCTCAATGCTTTTTAAGTCTTACAATTAAGTCTACAATTAAAATTTTGTGCGTTGTCTTTCTTTTTTAAAGTCGCCGTCTTTAAATGTATCACCGGTTTGCAAATCATTAGTTGTTGCTAATAGATTTGCACATCATACGTTATCGAAATTAGACAAACCACCAGTTTTTCTAGACGACTGGAACAGAGCAAATCCAAGGACATCCATTTAAGACAAAAAAATAACTATAGAAAAAAAACATCTGCGTTTTCGAATTCAGTAGATACTGGTTTTTTACAAGGAAAGAAAAAAAAACATTAAAAGTGTCGACATGCAAACGGCGAAATTACTCACGTTTTCATATTCAATTGGAAGAAAAAATTTTAAGCATAACATAATAACTGTATGGTTAGCATTTTTAACGGTGGTGCTGGTGCTAAGCTAACACATACGTAGCTAGAAGCATTACTTATGCTAGTAATAGTAAAAAGAAGTCCAAAACTTTTCAAAAAATGTTTTTGGCCAATGGCATTTGGGGTATAATTTTTGAAAATTAAACCATTGTTTAAGAAAAAATCATTATTTTGTTTTAATTTACGCTGAAGTTACCCATTAACGCAAATATAAATTCGGGTTAAGTGAATAAAAAACTGATAATTGCGGTTACACAAACTAAGACGTACATATCGCAATGGATAAAAATCATTTATTCTAAAAATATATATCTAATTGAATTTAGGACTCAAACATTTATTTGTTTAATTTAACCTTAGGGCTTGGGTTCGTTAAATAAAATATTGTGGTTTACAGAATAACAAATGTAATCTAATAAAGAAAGAGTATTTTATAAATAAAGTACAAATTTTATTATATTAACGATCTTTATAATGATGCTTGCACGAAAAGTGAAAAATCTAATACATTCTTTTTATGTGGAAATACCACCATTTTATTTAATTTAATAAATTAACCTTAATGCGCTTGATGATGTCGTTCTTCTCGTAGAGACTTGTTGATAACGTCAGTAGACGTGGATTACTCCTATCGATTATGACGGCATTTTCTTTGTTGAAACTTTTCTTTTCAATTTATTGTTGTTGGTTACTTTACTTTATTATCTTATTTGTTACAACGCTAGTAATAACAACGAGGCAGCAACAATCGTAGCAAAAATTATTATATTGAGTCCACTTTATGACTTCATATTTATAACCATTTTACTTCACTTGCGGTATAATTTTTGGCAATACTTTCTACATGACTACTCAAATATTCCAGATCGATTTGTTATCAATTGTCCATCATCAACCCTTTATACCCCAACAACTATCCATTGTTCTCCACTATCCTTGTCTCTTACCACTACTCAACTCTACTACCTTTTTTTCATCGTTCTTCTTAACCTTTTGAGTACCTATCGGAAAATTTTTACCTTCACAACCTTTAACACCTGCATGATGGTTTCAACATGCAACGTAGTGCATATTACATTCAACGAAATGCTTTTATAAATAGTTCTTTACACATAATGTCAATGTTGCATTTATGAAATTAATAACAATTTAATCTCCACTTAAATATTTAATGAAAGGATTTATTTATACAAATATAAATCATATTCTTATCTTAAATAAAATATAAATTGGTTTTCAGAAATCTTAAACTTTAATTACCTTAATTACGTTTGCTTCGAATACAAACATTTATAATAAAAATTAATCATGTTTCGATTCAAAATATTTTTTTATTATTAAAAATAACTCTTTCAGCCAATATCTTATTTCACACTAGTATTGTGATACTGTACTGTATCGGTTGCTGATGATGATAGCTTATCTGTTGAAACACGTGTCCGAGTAAAGTTTTTTGGTGCAGTTTTTGGTGTTTTCCTTTTGTTGTAATTATAGGTTTATTCTCCGGAATCGATAAACGAGAAATCTATTTAAAACTGGTTTTATTCTAATGAACCCCAAATTGTGTACACTATCTGCATTGAATTTGGTAAAATTTAATTTATTTCATTCTTACCAAAGAAAAGACAAATTAGTAAATAAATCTATTGAACTAAAATAGTTATTAGTTATTTTATCTATGAAGCATAACAATTTACATAAAAATAGTGATTCTATACAGGGTGTTTCTAACCACTCTGGTCAAAATTGGATACGTGATAGTTGACACCACACTGAACATTTTGATATGAGGAACTATGACCGCAAACGCATAGTAGTGGTCAGAGTTGAACTGTAAACAAACAAATGTCATCGTGACAACTATAGAATGTTAGTCAGCGCCAGGCAGTTGTGCTAGCTGGCTACTGTCTTCAGTCATCCTTATCATGAACTCGTTTCTCATGAAAATTAAAGTAGCTTACTATGAATTTCCGACAATTTGCTTCCTTGCTTTGAAATGTAGGTTTTTTTAAATAAAACATGAACTATGCGTTTCTGACCATAGGTTTTCTGGATGTCATACCAAATGCTTTCTTTAAATCTAAGAACGCCAAGTAAATATTCTCTTTTTCTTTTTGTACTTTCTCTGTGAACTGTTTTACTGTAAACTAGCATTGATACCCGGCGTTGTTCGGTTTACACAGGCCCATGTAGGTCTACTTTTGCTTGTAGTGTAGGGATATATTACTCCCCGTAAAATGTTGAACATGTAAAGCAATTTTCAGAGCAGCAATTTAGAGGATGCTCCATTTGGACGGCCATAAGTAACAAACATACCAACAGACAAACACACAAACACCTATATTAATATAGATGAAATACTCCACTTTGTTCTTGTTTTATTGCCTCTTATCCTTCATAATTATTATACTCTTTTACATTTCTTTTTTGAGAATTGGCACAATTTTTGCTGTCAGCCAGTCTTTTGATATTGTCTCCTTTATTCACAATCTTCCTACAATATTTAAAATGTACCATACGATTAAATAAAATAAACAATCTTCCTTTTGTCCCATATTTTTAATTATTTTCGGCGTTAGTCTGTTGCATCTAGACCTTTTTCTGTATTATAGTTCATCTATTACTTCTTCCAGTTTTTCATACCATCAGTTCTTCTTTTTCTTTTACTAACTGGTTGTTTTCAGTTTTGTTTCTTTTAGAGATAATTTAGTATATCTTCCAATGTTTTTTACTTTTTCGAATATTTTTATTTCTTCTATTGCTTTCTCTCCATTTTTTCCATTTATTTTTTGTGTCTTCTCTGTTCTCAAAGCTCAAAGCTTTTAAGGTTCTATAAAATAATTTTTGTTTTGTTTTGAGTCTTCTTTCATTTTTTGGAAAGGTTCTTCATTGCTTCTCTTGTCTTGTCGTATAAGTAACTTTTTCCTTCGTTTTTATTTAAAAAGTGTGTCTTGATTTCTCTCCACGATGATATTTGTTTTCCATTATTTTCTTTTTGTTTTTTCATATATTTCTTTTCCTATGATCTTAAAAAGTATACCTAATCTTCATTCATTTTTTTGGTTTATATGCTTCCCTCTCTTGTCTTGTCGTATAAGTAACTTTTTCCTTCGTTTTTATTTAAAAAGTGTGTCTTGATTTCTCTCCACGATGATATTTGTTTTCCATTATTTTCTTTTTGTTTTTCATATATTTCTTCTCCTATGATCTTAAAAGTATACCTAATCTTCATTCATTTTTTTTGGTTTATATGCTTCCCTCTACTGATTTGAATTTGTTCGCTATTTCCTTGTTTTTATTTATAATATTTAATTGATTCAAATTGTACCACTACGTTATTTCTTTTATTCATCCGCGTTCTCTTATACGTGTTCTCTACCAATTACGGCCCTCTTTTCACTCTTGAGTTCTTTAATGTGCTTCAGTTTTTTCTTTCTATTGGTATACAGTGCATTCCAACTAAAACGAGTCACCTTGAATAATTCCTTTACTATTTTGTTTTGAGCAAAATGAAAAACAATGAAATTTTTCTTTATAGAGGGTCATCTTTTAATGTTAACTTTGACTTTGAAACGTCAGCGGTTTGTCCTTGCAAAGGCCAAAGGGGTCAAGTTACCCTTTATTATGACTATTTACGTTATTTCAAAATTTTCCAAAAATCGTACAACATTCATTAATGACCAATAGAAAAATTAATTCATGAGCCATAACCATGGCAACCAAAAAATTTTCCTGGAAATTTTTGCAAGTTGACCAACCTAGCTAGAATTAATAAGTGGAAATTTTTCTGTCAAATTTTATTAAATTAACAATAATTCAACATACAAATAAATACTAAAACAAATCACATAAAATTAACTATAACAATAAATGTAATTAACATTAACCTTTATTACCGACTCTTTATAGTCTTCCCCATCTTTCCGCTTCATATTGAAGGCCCAGTCTTTTAGCATATAGGCTAACTCATCTTGATTCTTCCAATTTGTACTTTCTTTCCTTACAGAAACACTGGAACTGACCCCAGACGGAACTCTTGTTTTTCTTGGTGTTCTCCGGCTTTATAGAAACTACTGCTTCGTCAATATTTGCCAAACTTTCAACTTCAAAGCGTGACATTCTTTCACACAATTTTACCAAAATTTTTGTTGTTGACAGTTTTCTCTAACAATATCCTTCTATCTCTTCCTTCCACTCTCAATTCGTTGCATCCTTCTTTCATGTGTTCCAAGTTCTCCCATCCGTACAGCCTGCACAATCTATCCTCGTCCGTCCACCAATATTTAATTTCTCTTTCTTCATTTTCCACTCTAAATTTTACAATCGTTATTTTCTTTTCAGTTCTTTCATTTCTATTATGTAACGTGGTATCCCTTCAGTAATAATCTCGCAATATTTTTCATTATATTTTCCTTCTTTTATTCTCGATCTTCTCTCTTGAATTTGCGTATCTTGATCTCTTCTCACTAACTTTGCTTTTATACTATTTCCTTCTCTCCTCAATCTTTTTATCTCCTCTCTTGCATAACCTCCCTTTTATAGAATAATCTTCTTTCTCTTTCTCCGTTATTTTATTTTTAAAATTCTATCTCTTTCCAACATTCGATTAATATTTTAATATCTTTCATCCTTTCCATCTTTTCCTCACACCTTACCGCTCTTCTTCCCGTTTTGGTTCTTATTTTTTCTATTTCTGCTTCCTCTGGTACTATGTACCTTGGTGTTTCCTTTTCTAATCCCAACCTCCACTTCCAGCACTTCTCTTATATACCTTCTATTTCCACTCATTCCTTCCATCCCCACACCTCTACTCCATACATCATCACTGCTTTCACTATCCTCTCGAATAACCACCGTCTTTTTTCAAAATCTTTCCCGAATATTCTTACCCCTATTCCCCACACTTGTCCGATTATCATATTTCCTTTTGTTTCCAATTCTCTTATTTGTTCGCTATCCTGATTATCGTATTTTAGGACGTATCCTAAATTCTTGCATTTGTCCACAATCACTATTTCTTCCTCTCCCCAATGCCATGTACTTTCTTTTTTCTCCCTTTTTTCTTTTAAATTCCATGATTTTTGTTATGTTTACGTTTGCCTCTAAGTTTTTCTCTTTTAAACATTTCCTTAAAGTTTTTATTACCTCTTTCATATCTTCTTCACTTTTTGATATTACAACTATGTAGTCCGCATACGCTAATACCCATATTTTTCTTCTTTCTACCACTATTCCTCCCACTTGGTTTCTCTCCAATTTTTCTTCTAGATCCCCAATATATAAAGAAAATTAACACGGATTAAACGGACATCCTTGTTTACTCCTCTTCCCGTCTTAAACTTGTTCCCCATTCTCTCTCCCACTCTGGTTCTGCAACTCGTGTCCTCATAAATTTTCTCCACCGCATCTACAGTGCGTTTCTGAAAATAGGGGCCAGTTTTACAATTTTCAAAAACAGATGTCGTTGTTTGGTAAGAATTCACTGGATTTCTTGCACAATATGGCAACGTAATTGAAAAACGGTTCCTTATGCAAGCAGCTAGGCAACTTCATTTACATTTTAGATACAAGAAATGGCAGCGTTGCCACATGCAAAAACCTAATCTGCGGCACCTGTGACGCCATCTATTAAGTCTAATAGAAAAAGTGACCCCCATTTTCAGAAACGCGCTGCATTATTACCTCATTGATTTTTTCTCATCCTCTCCCACAACAACCCTCTTTCCACCTTGTCAAACGCAGCCCTCAAATCCAAAAAAATGGCGAACATTTTTCTTCTTTTTCTAACTGTTTATTAATTAAGTGTTTTAGTACGTATATACAATCGATAGTACCTCTTCCTCTTCTGAAACTCATCTGCCAATCCGGAATTAATTTTTATCCTCTTCTTCCATTTCTAGCTTTCTTCTTAGAATTTCATTATATACTTTGTATCCTACGTTTGTTAAGCTTATTATTATTATTATATTTATTATTATATTTTCAAGTGAGAGGCGGCTTAGCCGATTATCTCGCGCAAAGCAAATGACAATAAAATTACAGAACATACTTGTACATAATTAACTTAAGCACTAATCCCTCTGTAGTTTTTAATTTCCTGCCTATTCCCTCCTTGGTAAATTAGACATATTACTATCTCTCTCTATTGTTGAGGTAGTCCTTTTCCTTTCCGTATCCTTTCATATGTTTTTCTCATTCTCTCCTTCATCCTCTCTCCTGTAAATCTGTATTGCTCCCCCTGTGTACCGTCCGAACCTCCCGTTTTACCCATTTTTATATTTTCTATCGCTTCTTCTAATTCCACTTTTTCAATTCCTCCCTCTCTGCTTCTCCTCTTTTTTTAAATTTTTTTTATGTTTTCGTTGGGTTCTCGTAGCAAACTTTTACAGTGTTCCTCCCATTTCTCCTCATTTTTTTATTTCTATCCTTTTCTCACTTTTTCGCTTTCTTTTTAAAACTCCCAAGTTTGTCCCTCGTTTTCTATTTTGATGATTTTTGTTTCCAATTCCTTCTTGTATTCTTCCTTTCTGGTTTTACACATTTCTCTAAACTCTGTTCTTTTGTCTCTGTGTTCATTTATTTAATTTTTCCGTTTTTCCACGTTCTTCTCCCTCTTCTCATTTCTCTCTTTGCTCTTTGGCAGTCTCCATTCCACCATTCATTTTTTTGTCGCATTTTCCTTGTTCTTTCCTGAATCTCCTCATCTATTTTATTTGTTGTTTCTTGTTCTTCTTCTACTATTTCCATTTTTTCCTTATACCTTTCTATACTATCTTTTGTTCTTCTTCTCCACTCATTCGTCGCTGTTCTCGTCTTTGTTTTCTTCATCTTTCTTCACGAAAGTTGATTCCAGCGGTTGGCGATCCGTTTCCTCTACCTCCTCTATCGTAAAACTTTCTACGTCTTCTAAGCATTATTAGCTTTTTTTTTTCATTTTCACTAACCGCCTTTTCTATTTCTCTTCTTGTTGTTTCCATATATTGTTATTATCATATATCTTTTACCTACTTCTGTCCTTACATTGGTTTTCATCAACCCTGTCCAACTTCTCCCTCCTTCTTCTCCTACTGCCGCTCATTCCTTTCTCACACCTACTAGTATTCATCCTTTTGCTCTTTCCCTCTTCTCCGTAAATTGTATCTGCCATATAAATTCCTCCGGTAACATTTCTTTCCACTCTTCTCATCATTTCTCCACCATCCTCACCATTTTAAATCGCCTTACATATTTCCAAAATTTATTCCTTTGTTTTTTAAGCCCGCTACATTCCGAAATAGTATTTTATTACCTCTTTTTTGCTTTTTATTTCTCCCTTTTTAATCCCTCCCATTGTTAAATCAGTCATCCACTTTCCCATCTTTTCCTTCTTTTATGACCATCTCCATTTCTCCCCAACTACCCACATTTTTTGTATCCTACTTTCACTCTCTTCCCATCCTTTTCCATTTTTTTGCTTCTTGCCTTATCTTCATTTGGACGTCCCTCTCTTTTTTAGTCATGTCATGGTCTATGTCTATGAAAGTTGATGGATGATATTTTGAATATTCAATTAAATTAATTATTTAATTTTTGAAAAAAAATTAGATTTATGAATTACTCAAACAAATTTTTGAAAAATTGTCAATAAAATTTTGAAATAGCGTAGATAGTCATAAGACATTAGACAATAGAAGATCTCCCTACAATGCAGAAATCTAACATTATTCAACTTTCATTATTTAAATTTGTTTGAAAAAATTTTTTTTTAGTTTTAATTGCTTTACACAATCCCTCCTTTCAGAAGTTCATATACATATATTTTTTGCATCCTTTTTACTTCCTGATTTCTCAGATACTGATAAAGTTGGGTGAAGTGTTTCTTCTGACTACCTCCATAAAATGTAACTTATTCAACAATAAAAAATGTAATAAACCAAAGAAATCAAAAACATTAATAAATAAATTTTATAATGTAGTACCGGGTCATGTTTGTTCAGAAACTAATTATGCAATTTTAAACGTATTTATGTTTCGTACTCATTAGAGTAAATATTTGTTGTAATTAATACGAAGTACATACCTACAGACGTAGAAAAAGTGTAGTTTTTACACGTATACGTCATTACAGACTCGTACACATTACAACTCATCGAATAAAATAATATTGTGTAATCAAGTGCGCAAATTTTTGTTGTTTGCGTAACGGTTATATTTTGGAGGAAAATCGTTACAGTCGTTTTTGAGACAAAAACTTAAGGGTTGGAATTCTTCTTTAATTCAGTTTTTGCGGAAAAAGTACGTACGCAAATTTTGAGGAAAATTATCAGAGCTGTGAAACTTCAAGAAAATCCTAATATGAAATTTGAATCAAATTATTCTATTCGTTTGTCTTCTAGTTGATAGTACATACATACGTACATACTACGCACATTCATTCTTACAACGCACGATCACAAATCAAGTAAAAAATTAATTGTGAATGTAGACTTGTAACATATTATTGAAACACAGTTACGTTTTCTGGATGTAACAACCTGTTTATTATTTGTTTTGAAACAAAATATCAAAAGAAATAAATTTTGAATCAAACTTTTTCACTTGCTTTTTGAGCTTGTTTTTAATGATATTTTAAAAGTAATGGTTCGTTATATTTAATTAAATCTTCAAAGTGAATAATAATGTTTTAGTTAATGAATAAAAATACAAAGATGTTTGAAAAGAAAAATTCACTTTGAGTTTATTATGAATTCTGATTCTGTAAAAAGCGAAAAACAACAAATTTAAGTCGAATATTGTTTATCAAATTTTTTGTAACAAAAACAATAATTTGAAAACGTTTACATAAAATCGAATTTGTATTACAAAATATTGAATTGATCTGTATCTGATTGTTTTTTTACTCCACATTTCTTTAGTATGTAGTTGTAAAGAACGTTCGGTTTCGTTATAGACAAACTCGTTAAAGCTGAAGAAGACAATCATTCAGGTGGTTACATAAATAAATAAGAAGTTAAAGCAATTTATCAACGAATTAAAGACGAATTCACGTATTTAAATAAATGTAGCACGCAATCCGCGTCGTTTAAATATTAAAATCGCGTCTGTGCTAACACTAAAATACTCAAAGTTCATAAATATTAAATAAACGTTTTGTTGCAATCACATTTATGTAAATTAATTAAATATGCAGTCGGCATTTATTATAACTTTATTAAAAGCATGAAACTTGGTCATTAGTAAAATTAACAAGGTCGTGTTCTTTGTTTTATTATCATTAATCGGAAAATAAAAAATATATAATTTAATGTCTATAGTTAAATAGCGTGCTGGACAAAGATCGAGAAATATAACGATCTACTGTTTTTTTAATCAAATAAGAATCGTTACTAATTATTCTTTAATGAATTAATAAGCCAATTGCATGTATAACTGTAATTTTTGCATTAAAATGTATCTGACTAAATTTTTTAATTACGTATTAAATTATGCAATTGCAATGCTTTCGAAAATTACAATGTTTTTTAATATGAATGTTATGTATACGTTAGAGAAATCAGATATCATTCAGTACTGCTTGAGTACCGACAACCCACACTACACATATGTTTATAGGCTTTTAATTGTAATTAAAATGTATAAGCAATAAATAGAAAGATTGAAACAAATAAAATTAGCAAAGAAATTTTATGTAATTGATAGCATAAATAATTACCAAATAAAAAGGAATTATAATTTAGAAAGGTGCACAAATAAACGTATTTGTAGTATCGACTTACAACTAACAAGTATTTAGCAAATATTTATTTTAGAATCTTAACGATATAGACTAATACTGAACAGTTTGTAAATGAATCGATTTTTGGGAAAAAAATTATAGTCGTTTCGAAAGCACTTACCTGATGGCTAATGTCGGTGAGCAATTTTTAAAGATGCAGTCGTAAAAAATGCGTCCGGGACGAGGGACACCACTCTATGAGTTTAGTAATTAATCCCAACCAGTAGAGTCTTAAGACACAAAAGAACAAACTGGTAACGGAAGATACATATAATTATAGAGAGAGCTTACCACTTGTGTCACACAAAACATAAATTTATACGCAGATAATAACAAAATGGTTTAACAAATAGGATATGCAAAAAGTACAGATTGTATCACAGATAACCTGACTAGTATTCTATCTAGTTGCAATATCATTTTTCCTTAAGGCAATATAATATGGCAAAGTCGAATAAGTAATCCACGTTTCGAGAAAAATTATCTTGATTATACAAACGCGACTTTAATACTAAATAAATACAATGACTTCCCTAATTATCGCTACTGAAACCGATTTAATAATTATACCTAGTTTCGAAATACTGGCGCAAACAAACGTGAAAATGTTTTGTCGGGGAACCCCTAGAGCACAAAAATGATCACAAAACGGTTAATTAAATAGAGTTAATCATGGAAGTTTTCAAAACTTAACGCGCGAGAAAAAGATGTATAAAAAAATCAACTCAACTACTGAGTCGTGTTACTTGTTTTCTTATGGGGTTCGTCATATTCTTCAGGTATATTCCAAGTTGTTTACGATCAAACGAGATGAAGGAACAAAGAATATATATGATATTCATAAAGGGACAGAGATGTGTCAAGGACGAAAGTCGTCTGCTTTCAATACGTTACAGTAGCTCCGTTGTAATGCGAGAACTTCTGCCTTATTGAAAAATACATCCAAGATACATTGCCAGCAATAAGAATGAAGAATGGGAACGCAGTTTATAAGCTAGTTTTGACTTTAGGTATTAGTTAATTTGTCCCCAGGTGGTAGTTCTAAAATGATTAACAAAATGGCGCTTGCGTTGATAAGGAGATTTCTCTCAAACTTATGGCATTCGGTAGTGCACCCAAACCAAATAAAAGAAATGTGATGTTTAACAATGACGGAACTCGTCAACTTATAAGTAATTAAATAAGTCGAGAATTTGTTGAATTATATTTTGATGCCAAATATCGAAATGAAAGGGACCGGAAATTTTAAATGATACGGGTCGATTTACATGCTAATAGCCGAAAGCAAAGTTAAGTTGCTTAAAGGGCAGGCGCAGAGCAGAACGGAAGCAAAATTTATTAAACAAAAATCTACAACAGAAAATTGTGTGTTTTGTTTACGAGATTAAATAATATCGATCTTTACAAGCATAAAGAATAATAATCTTAAATTGTAGTTAGCTAGCTATCAAACATTTAAGGCGTGCGTAGAATTGAAAGCAAGCGGAGGATATCTGTATCGTATACTCAAGATGTTTGCTTTTGATTCCTAGTGAAATATAAGTTCTTGTACTCACTTTGTGGCTTTTTAATAAACAAAATAAGCTTCAATGAAAATTATAGGAACCAATAGTAATGGCTAAAATGACCGTCAAAGAGGTCGAAGACTGAAGGAATTCTAATATTACTCCCAACGAGTACGGCAGGGATGAAGTCAGGCGTGCTAATTCGTTCGTGATAATAGCGAATTTGTTAGAAAAGCCAGATTTGCGTTCGTGGCTACAAGCAAATTTATAATTTGGAGCAATGTCATTCTTACAACGAACAAGCGAAGAAAAAGAAAAGGGTGCGGTCGATCAGGTACCAATCTAAAGAAAATTTTTCATGGTAGAGGGTACTCCAGAACGTAACAATCTTGTAGTTCATTTTCATTTTGAGAAAAACGAAAATAAAGCTTATGGTGGTGCGTTTAAAAAGCATAAGGTAATCCAGTTGCCTATGATTTCTATCATAAACTAATGAATTTTGCATGGCTACTTCTACTGTCCAAATAAAGACTACAGGTAAAAGAATAAGCTTAGTAAAAGTTTACTGTTTTGGAGATTCTGGGTAACTTATTTCCTTCGTCTTATAAATCTTAGTTAGTCAAAATCTCCGAAACCGTAAACTTTTACTAAACGTATTGTTTTATCTGTAGCCTTTATTTGAGCAGCAGATTTACGCATGCGAAATTTATTTGTTTATGATACAAATCATAAGCGACTGGATTTGCCTTATCATTTGTTTAAACGCACCACGTTACGTTTTTTGTTTTTACGAAAACGAATAAAAATTTAAAAATTCCAAGAGACATAATTTGATCGTTTTAAATTCTCTATCGAATAAAAATTGTGTTTCTACTATATACACCAAAAAAATTATGTTAATTTTCATAATGGTCATGCGTGTTTTATTTACTTCCGGTTTTAGTATTTTTTAGAAATTTTCTCACATTTGTCCAATAATACTAGTGACCATACCAAATCTTATTAAAATCGCATAAACCGTTTTGAATTTATAATAAAAAAATTTTTAAATTTTAACTTCAAGGCCGCATAGGGTCTAAACTAAACTAAGTGACTTTGAACTAAGATAAGTTTATTTAAATTGGCTTATTTTGGTGTAAGGATTATGTGGTAGTCGTGTATAAAGAGCTTTACAGACACCTTGTATTTGTATATTGAAAGTATAAAATTGGCTTGATGTCCTGTTTGTAAATTAATAGTTTGCTCAGATGTCTCCATTTCGTAAGGGTACATTTTCCAGATGTTATTTTAAGTACATATTTAATTCAATTATCCGTATGGTTTTGTTTTAACCATAGGTTATCTTGGAAAAAAAGTTCTTAGGTGTTTAGGTGTCGGTCTCATTGTTAATTGTTTTTGTTTGGAAATGTTTTATTTAATTCAGAAGTTTGGCTTGCACCTGGAAAGTACCCATTGAATAAAGCACGTGCATTAACTACGGCTTTTAGTTTTTGTAAGATTAAACTAACACGTTCCACTTACATTTTCTTGATGAGTTGCTATTTTTGTTCGTTGTTAACAGTTTTAGATTTTGAAGTGAGAGCAAAATGATGTTTGTTAAGTTTTGAGTTTGTAAGAAAAGTAAAAAACATTTTTATTGCGTTTATGTGTCATATACAATATGAAGGATTTTATATTATTTAATGAATTTTAAATGTTTTTTAAAAACTTAGTATTTACAACGTTGTTCTAAAGTGCTTGTGTGTTTAATTGTTGAAATTTTTCTTGAATTATAGTTTTCTATACCTATACTTTAGAAATAACCACAAACTACTTTTATTAAATTTTGTAATTATTTTCGGTAGAAACAACTTTTTCTTTTTTTGTTTGACCATTATTGAACTTTATTTACTCACTGATCCCTCAATTTTATTATTTAATGTGTGTTTTCATATAAAAATTTAGTAACAATTAACATTGCGATTAAATTAGTTTTTTTTACTTACATTGATAAAGGTACTTGAAGTAATAACAACTAACAAATAATACTTTTGAAACAAATTTTATTATATTTTTAACAATCTTTTATTTTAGTGTATGTTCAGTTCATATTTAAGTTTAAAATGAACTTTTCTATAAAAACCGAATTTTAAATTTCTAGAAAATTGGATACTTTACGTCAAATTTAGTTATCATTGTGATTGATATGGTTTGTTTAGTATTGTTTGTTTTTGCATGGACGAAAATGTAATTAAACGAAACATGCTTGTGGAGTTAACTTTATTAAAACCCGCCACCATTTTAAAATGAGACCTTTATTGTTACGTCGGATTGCGCAACAACAAGATCGATTCTTTTTGTAGTTGTTTATTTAATTTTGTTAAACTAACAACGTTTTTAGATTTTTTCTACGTAACTAAATTAAAATGAATGTTCCTTTCTTTACACAGGGATTATATATTGAAATACTGTACAATAACCTGCGCAGGTTTAGAGATATAATTAAACGACAACAGTCATATTTAATAAAAATAATTTTTTTCTAAAAATACGTAATAATTACTTACTTATTTAATTACTTAATATTTGTAATTATACATTCTATTGCATCAAAATTCTTTATTCAACACTTTGGGGATTTTTTTATTCAAAGCTTGTCAACTGCGACGTCATGCTGCGCTCACTTGAGTGTGAAAAGGTTTCACAATATGTCAAAACGTGATTTTTAAATAAATTTTTTTTGAGTCTCATTAATAATTTGTAGTTACAATATTCAATATTTTAAAAAACTTTACCTTATTTTAATTATGCTTACGTATAAGATAAAACTTAATGAATAACTAGAACTGCTCATCAACAACAATTATAACTGTATAGAGTGTCGCATTTAACATGAGTTCATCCTCATTTTTCGTTATTAGAAGGAATACAGTTATTAAGTGTTTGTTTTGTCACAATGTTTAAAATGCTTTCGAATTTACAGCAAGTGATTCGAGATTATTTTTTTAAACTAACGCTTAGTTTTCAATAATAATCTAAGAATCAAAATTATTTTTTTTTGTAAATTAGTTTAATATATAATTAAGATTATATTTTGGTATGTTATTTTTTTTGCCGACGTTTTGGTCACTACGTGTCACACGTCACACAAATCAATTTTATATAATTAAGTTAATGAATAATTGGACCTTTTGTTTTTTATTCAAGGATTTTTATGTGCTCTGGGGCATAAGGTTCTCGAAGATTGCTGCCATGCTTGTGTCGTTTAAAGGACTCCATTTCTGAAATTCAGCTTTAATGTTTAAAATGTACGATATGGTAAATTACAATAATTAATTGAATTAGAACTCCTCTATGTTGTAATTTTTTTTTGTACTCCAACAGCGGTTGAAGCTTCTTTAGGAGCTATTCGAAAGAGGGATATAATCGATGTTCTCTTTTTCGACGTTTCGGCCACTAAAAAGGTTAAAAGATAGAACGGGGTTGTTTAATGGATTAAATCCCTCTTCCGAACAGCTCCTAAAGAAGGCCAAACTTCAAAGTTCCCTCCATCGACTTCAAAATACTTAATATGTTAGCTTTTGATCCAGTCCTCTATACAGTTTCGGTTCTTGGAATGGCCATCATTACCTGTCCTTGGTTGCCAATACGTCTTCGCCGTATAGCTTTTTTGAATTGACTCAATATGAGGAAATCTTAGGAAGCAAAATCAAGTAAATTTGGTGTCTATGGATAGAAAAATTTAGACTTTCACGGCCGGTGTTTATACCGGGATATAAAAAATTATCTTGGTTAAGGGTGGTTGTGGAATGTAAAACATTTGTCTTAGTTTACGTTTGAAATAATTATGTCACTGTCACACTGACATCATCAATAACATACAAATTTCATACCTACTTATTTCAGCACAATGACATGACAGATTCTGATACAACCAAACATATTCAAAAATGTAAAGTAAGACAAATGTTTTACATTCCACAACCACCCTTAACCAAGATAATTTTTGGTATCGCGGTACTTACACTTTGATTTTCCTAGTTATTGAGCAATGGTTTGTGGAACTCTTCCTCCAAACGTTTCGTTTACTGCTGAAACAAACATTTTCAATGGCGTGGTCGTAGAACTGGCGTTTTTTCTGGATATGCTACACTATTTATAGTACTGGTTGCAACACTTGACTTTTCAATTCATAGAACTTTTAAGTGCTGGATTCCAAACTCTATTTATACGAATACCCACTTTTTTTCTGATGAAATTTAACCGGTTTTTGTAAATTTCTATAGCTTTCACGTTTCGGCAGCACTTCCATTTTGTCAAATTGTATAGCAGGTTTTCTTGGAAGGAAGGTATGCTTGGCAGCTTCTTATTTATCAGATTGATGCAGAGAAATAGTTTCTATTGTGCTATTTTATACGGGTGTCAATACTTCTTTTTGTTGACCCTACGCACATTGAACCACTCAAGTATGGTATGCGGTGAACTTCAGCTCCTAATCATGGTGGTCGAATATCCTTCACTGAACGAAATTAATTTTGTATGTGCTTTTGAAAACAGTATCCACATTATGTGTTTTAGTATTCTTCTTCACATAAAGTAGGAATGTGGTGACAGATTTTTCAATTGCTGGAGGAATAGTAGTATTCTGTTTTTTTGGATGTCTAAGTTCTTCTGGAAGTAAATTTGTCGCACATATTCAATGAGCTGGATGAACTAACTTTTTCAATAGTGTCCCATAGACTGTGTGGCCTAATATTCCATCTATCTTTCTATGTACAGTATCCGCCAAAATAAACAGTACCGAAAATAAAAATAAATATGAACGAAAATAATGCTCTACCAAAAAAACATTTTCTTCCGTTGTTAGAACCATTTTTAAATCAAATTTAACTGCAGCGTACTATTAATGTATCAACTAATGACAATTAAGTCAAATATGACAAATTCATATTACATAATCAACTCCACAGCATTTTCTGTTTCGGTACTGTTTATTTTGGCGGATACCGTATTAGTGCATCCAGGAGTGATAGTTGGTTATTGTTCTCTTTTTCCATGGTGAATTGTATTCGTAGATGGCTGCTGTTTAGCCTGTAGGTCCGACTCTCCATGGCTTTTTACGATGAAGTTATCATCTACGTAGCGCTGCTAGTATTTGGTTTTAGAAAAGAGTTTCTTAAGGTAGTTACTTATAAATGTTTCATATAGAAATGGGCTATTACTGGGTTTACTTCACGTCTCATCCCTAACAGTATAATACGTTTCATTTACTTCACCGATCCATTAGCAATTATATTATTTACCATAGTGTCGTACACAGATCCATAAGCAATTCTTAAGTTCTCTATCAGTCCTCCAAACGGAGCATGTCAATTTATGGACATTGAATTTAGTAGGTGTTGCATTAATTTGATAAGTAATACACGATAATCACTAGTATATATATTTATTTACATCACAGCATGATTTTTGTACAGAAATTGATAGATCACTTGCTACCGTATGTTAACTAGATACGATACGATACATATCGATACCGGAACCGTCTTTTCTAAGAGCAACGCTTTTTTTTAACAAAAAAAAGGGGGGGGGATTCATTTCTTAAAGAAAAATATTTAAATCTAGGTATGCAACAAACATTGCTAGACAGGCAACCAACATTGCACTTACAAACTATTTAACATCGTCACCCTAGGAATGATGTAGGCGTCTCAACAGATACTCGACGTTGTAACGTACAAATTATACAGATAGATAGAATTTGTGATTCTCGACGAATGTAAATTAAAATAGGAGAGAGAGAGAGAGTAAATAGATAAGCATTTCATTGAACCCGATATAAAATTCGTATTCGATGGTACAATTCGTATCAACCGGCTAGGTCACTAAAGTGCGGGAGGCGTGTGTTCAAGATATTAGTAAAGATACTGAAAGAACCGTCTTAAATATTTGTTGTCAAAGCTCGGCGCCACTATCTTTTCATAAAGAGATACTTACATTTCCGCGAGATAAAACGGTTAATGTACTTAGGGCTACAATAAAATACTCGCACTGAAAACAAGTTACTAATTAAGTTTATTCTACAACAATTACACAATTTGCACAAGTACAAGAAAACACAAATAGTAGCGGGCTGACGTCGCAATACCCGTTTTTCTTTGGGCGCACTAAATTTACGACGCAGTCAGCGACAGGCTGATATTTGTTTATATTCGGCGGCGAGGTAAAGTCGATTATTAACTGGTATTCGTCACGCAAAATAACAAATAGTCACAATACCTTGTGTAAATCTGGTAGGCAGCTGCGAAGGCAGATACGGAGCGGGCGTGGTTGACGAGAAGGCTCGTACGGTTTCTAGGATTGGGTGCCGTCTTCCAACACTCACAACTCGCATAACGGAAGCAAGGCAGCCATTTTACCAAGACAAAGAATTTCGTGGTAGTAATTTATTTTGTATTAGTAATGTCGTTGTAGTAATTTCGTGGTAGACATTTTTTGATAGTAATTTCGTCGTAGTACTTTTGTCTCCGTACTTTCGTCTAAAAGGGAAACAAAGAAGATATCATCCACAATCGCCTAAACGCACACGCCAAACTACTTACGGTGTTTGAATGCGGAAAACGCATAAAATATGCAAAAATATTCGAGAGGAACACTGGGCGTTGTTGTTATAAATAGTTATACCCTAAAATAAAAGATCGATTACTACGAATGCCATCGAAAACAGTAGACTTAATTTACCTAAGGGTCATTAGAGACAGAGCGCATGCGAACACCACGACGTTTGAAGTAACATTAAGCGGAACAGGACGGAAGTGACCAACAGACACCGTGAAAACGAACCAACGATTTGATTAACTACTACAATTTATAACAATAGATGATTACATGAGTTAAAGAAATAATGATTTCGATTACTCTTGATAATTTTGATTTGATTGTTAACATGTTGGTATAGGTTTCTTTAACACAATGGAACAATGGAACGTTTTAGCGCCAAATTAATCTGACGTCACCGCGTTACTGTATAATATTGATCTGTTTTGATTACTCTTGATAATTTTTATTCGATTACTCCTTACTCGACTTGATTTTATTTGACTGGGATGCGGTGAACAAAGGACTGGTTCTATATCAAAAAAATCTTTTTTATCAGGGCCAAAGGACCATTATGTTGCTTTGATTTGATATATAAAACATGTATACATTTATTTACATCACTGCATGATTTTTATACAGAAAATTGATAAAACACTTGCTGTCGTTTGTTAACTAGATACAATACATATCGATGCTGGAAGACGTCTCTTCTAAGAGCTACGCTTTCTTTTTTCTCAAAAGAAGAGGGGTATTCATCTCTTAATGAAAAATATTTAAATCTAGATATTCAACAAACATTGCTAGAAAGGCAACCAACATGCATTTGCAAACTATTTAACAGTAGCGAATAACATAAAAACAATTAAAATTATAATCGGTAAATTGAAACATGGTATTTCTCTTTTATATGTGCAAATATATATATTAATACGTTTAAGTGAATAATAACACAAATTAAATGCGTTGCAATTCTAGATTTAACTATTATTAAAAAAATTAGAGTTTATTAAAATAAATCGATTAAATTATTCGAACAAGTTCAGTTTATGTAAATTGAATATTAAACAAAACTAGTAATTAAAATGAAATTAATTTGACAAACAATTATAATAAATAAATATAACTGAACAGCAACCATTCAATGATGTAGCATACATTTTATTTTAGGCACATGAAGTGTTAATTTGTACTTTAGCAGGTGTGACGTATTTAAACGGAATGATAACGTAATCTTGCAGAATTTCATGGATAAGTTAATAGAATCTTTTTAATTCTTATGACGCAACCATGAGGTATTTAAAGTTAGCAGACCAGTTGAGGTAGATCAATAATTTTGTACATTAGAAATTAAGTGCTCATTATTTGCTAATTAAGTACTTCAACTACGATTTAATTGCTACAGTAGTTCTGGAGATATTCAATGATCTGCTATCTTAAAAAAAAGTTAGCAGACCAAGTATCTAAAAATAGTTTTAGAGTTTGATTAAAATGCCTAAATTGGTCAAAAAATTAAGTGCTATTTAAGTGCTTTATGTTTACTATCTTAGAAGCATTCAAAAAACTTTTTTTTTTAAATAACCCATTAACCTGTATTCTTGTCAGACCAAATGTTAGAAACTACCTTGGATAATTAAAATGGAACTTTAACACATCTATAGATTTAAGTGCTTCATGTTCACTATCTCAGAAGTACTCGAAACTTTTTTTTTCTGAATAACTGATTGATCTACTATATTTGACAGACCAAATGTTAAAAAAAAACTTGGCAAATTAAAATCAAAACCTAGGACATGTTTAGATTTAAGTATCATTTAAGTGCTTTACGTTCACTATCTCAAAATTTTTGCAAAAAATATATTTATAACACATTGATCTGCTATCTTTAGCAAAACCCAATGTTAACTTGAACAAATTAAAATCAGAATTTAGGATATGTTTAGATTTAAGTTCTATTTATGGGCTTTATGTTTTTATCTCAGAAGCACTGGAAAAACAATTTTTAAACTCATCTGCTATCATTTGGCAGATCAAATGTTAGAAAGCACATTAGCCAACTAAAAACAAACACGATACAAACAGGATACTAATTGTGCCGTGTGCAAATGTTCAGAAAGTTTGCTAACCATTCGTTTTATAGTTTTCAATGAACATTCGAACCCGGGCAATTAGTTGGCAACCAGTTTGTAACCAATCAGCAGCAACCCGACGTCCTGGACGCTATGATTTTGATTTCTAGGTGATTTTATACAAACTGACAGAACAATCGTTAAATATTAGTTTCGTAGGTGTTACGTTTATTTATTTAGTTATTTATTTATTTACGTTAACACCAGTCGACACTTATTGTTCTATATATGTGTTAAAGTTTAATTTTAGTTGTCCAATGTGGTTTCTAACATTTGTTTTGTTAAAAATATCAGATCAATGAGTTATTTAGAAAAAAAATGTTTGAATGCTTTTGAGATAGTAAACATAAAGCACTTAAATAGCACTTAAATCTAAATATACCCTAAATTTTGATTTCAATTTGCCCAAGTTTTTTTAACATTTGGTCTGTCAAAGAAAGCAGATCAATGTGTTATTCAGAAAAAAAAAGCTTTCGAGTACTTCTGAGATAGTGAATATAAAGCACTTAAATAGAACTTAAGATTTATTCAAGTTTGATTTTAGTTGTCTAAGGTGGTTTCTAGAATTTGGTTTGCCAAAGATAGCAGATCAATGAGTTATTTAGAAGTTTTTTGAGTGGTTCTAAGATAGAAAACAGAAAGGGGGAGTTTTCCAATCTTGCTTTAGCTCTTCTGGTCCTCAGAAGTTCTGCTAATCAATTGACAATATGGAGGTCTAACTGCTTTGCTTCCATTGCATGGAGCATGAAGTTATGCGAGGCGCTATCGAAAGCCCCTGCAATGCCGAGGAAGGGACAAACTGCCACTTCCTTCTGTTTTAGTGAAATATTTAACTTTCTTGTAATCTTTTCTATTTTTTTTTATCCCAGGGCGTTGGCTTATCTCCTTGACAGGCTCAAGTGGCCTTTTCCTCGGTCAGCCATGACCCGTGGCATCACCTTTTGGTATTCTTTGCGGGGTCATCGTCTCGTCATACAGATCTACGTACACAGCAGTTTTTATTTGAACCTACGCAAGTACAAAGTAAAGTTATATTTATTTCTAAAGATACAAAGGTAAGTATTTGGACTTTTTTGTAATCTGGTAAAAGGCAGGCTCCGTAGATCTACTTATCCTGTACACATACTGACCCCGGAGCAATGGGACCCGGGTGAGCGCCCTTGTTTTAATATAGTTGTACACCAGTTTCTTCAGCGTCTTGAGCAAAAAAGACAAGAGGCTGATGGGCCTGTAGAACTTACGGTTGGTGGTGTCTTTCTTTCCAGCCTTTGGTATAAATACCACCAAAGACGTTCTCCAGACCTTGGGTATGTACCTAGAATATTCCTGAAAATTTTATCAGGAAATGAGTCAGTAGTTTAACTCCATTTTGCAGATGAGTAGAAAAAATTCCATCCACACCCGGGATTTTATACGGGCTTAGCAAGCCTATTGCCCATGAGAGCCTGGACGTCTTCCCCCTGTCTCATATTCTTCTGCGCAGGGTTTATGACAGCCAGGGAAGTACGTGTGCAGACCGGAACGTTAGTCTGTTAGATTAACTCAGTTGATTCACCCTACTGACTCAGACACGATATTGCAAGCGTATTTATACCCGTTAAATCAACAAAACGGAGAGAAAAAATGTTCACAAATAGTCTCAAATTCCCTAGTTTTACAGTGACTAGTGGTTCGTTATCGAGCATATAAATAATCTTAATTTAAAAAAAAAGCAATCCAAAATATGAACTTTTAAAGCCGTGTTTCCATTTCAACTTTTATGCTCAACATGTTGCGCGCATCGTGGGAAGGGCAGTAAACATAACCGTTTGGGAACAGGGGTTTGCAACACTGTGTTCAAGCGGGAAGACGTTTCCATTGTATTGAGTCCATGTTGCGGCGCATGCGCCCCAACAAATTTTCCTCCAATGATTTCTGTGGCCGGCATGCGCCCAGCAAGCGCCACATCAGTTTTCATTTCAACTTGTCCCGCAACAAGTCCCCAGCAACATGCTGGGCGCATGTTGGGCGTAAATTTTGTTAAAATGGAAACCTAGCTTGAGAGTGATCTTTTTACAAAATTAACACATATTTTTTTCTATGAGAATTCAAATGCAATATAACAATGGTAATAACAAAGTTGGCGCTTAGTGTTAAGGAATTATATCATAAAAACACATGTGGAAGTACTCCTATTCCTTATTTATTAGTAAAATAACTGGCTAAAGACTACCCGGGTTTCGATGCATATGCATCATTCTCAAGTCAAAATTAAATTGATTAAAACATCTAAGAGTAGTAAGAAATTTGAAAATATTTTATGTAGTTAATGTCACATGATTTGTAGTAAGCAAGGTAAAGGGAGCATGGTGATGCTGTCGACCTTTACCTGCGAACGATGGACGGTCGCAGGTAAAGGTCGACAGCATCACCATGCCCCTTTACCTTGCTTACTACAAATCATGTGACATTAACTACATAAAATATTTTTCAAATTTCTTACTTACTCTTAGATGTTTTAATCAATTTTAATTTTGACTTGAGAATGATGCATATGCATCGAAACCCGGGTAGTCTTTAGCCAGTTATTTTACTAATAAATAAGGAATAGGAGTACTTCCACATGTGTTTTTATAATATAACAATGGTTACAGTATTAATCGTTTGTGGCAGAACTTTACAAATTAACAGTTTGTGAACGAGGGTGAAAGGGGCATTCGTTGCATGGGGGAGACGTAGTTATGGAAAAACATTAAGCCTTGCGTATCTTCCCGAAGTTTATAATCAATTATTTTATTAAGTAGATAAATATTCCAAGAATTTAAGATCTATGTAGGTTAAACTTTTTGGTTTGACAGATTATGCCTAAAATCCAGTCAGATCTGCGTTATTATAAACTCATATGCAACGTTTCATGAAAATCGAACTAATGGTTTTCTTGATACCTTGTTGAATTACGGATGGAAGGCCGGCTAGCAAACAATTTATTTTTTTTTTTGGTTTCATTGTGACGAACTAACTCTAATGCATCGGAAAAACTGAAAAAGCATTTCAAGTAGAAATACTGATACTGTACTTACTTTTAGAGTACTCAATTTAATCCTTAGGTGGGGTATTTTAAAAAAACAGACTTTTATTACCCCTATTTTTTTGTAAAAACTGTGAATTTATCGCACATTCGCAACAATTAATTGCTAGGAAGGTTTTAGATTAAGATTTGCATGAAAGTTGTTTAAACATGATATATGTATAAGTATATGCAAAATTTGAAGTAATGAATTTCAAGTATCTTAGATTTTTGATAAGTATAAGTAATACCATCAACCTTGACCGTGCTATCTCATAATTTTTAGAATGTTTCGGTTTGTATCACGCAAATTAACAGCAGTTTGCTTTGTCTACCAGATAGCTAGTTGAGTGTAACAAAAAATATTTTTTTACATTACATTATATATTTCTTTAGGAAAGTTTTTTTGACTAAAATTAGAAAGCACCGAAAGAATTTATTTTATCAAGTGATAAAATTTACCTTGGCCTTTAAGTTTCGTGCAAATATGTAATTGAAAATAAAATACGTTATTAGGTCATTAAGTGATACAACACAAAGTCTTAACTAATTCAGTAAGACCTAACTTTTTCAACTGGAACTACGCCCATTTCACTTGTTGTATTTTGTATTAAAGAATGTCATTAATTAAACGTCACGCAATCATATAGGTAATTTTAGTGACGAATGCATTCACTGTATTTCAAACGCCTAATAAATGTGTTTCCAACTAAACGAAACTAAGCAAACAATCCAATAACGAACTTGAATTAGTTACTTTCGATTGAAAAAAAATGTGAATTTGAAAGCAATTGACTGCAACACGAATGGCACAGTAAAAACTAATAATAAAACAATTTTGTGTGAATAACGGTATTATCGTGCGTGTATCACGAAATAAGAAAACTGACGTTTGGTTTATTTATGCGATTTTTATGCTCTATTTATTATTTCAAAATTTATTAATTATGTCTATTTTTACTTGTTTAGATTATTTGTAAGTTTTTATAAAGAACACCAACGTTTTTAATCGAAAACCGCCATTAAACTTTGTAAAAATGTAATTTGCCTTTTTTATAACAGAGTTGGAGTGATGCTTTAAACTTGTTCAGAGAACTTCATTTAAGTGGCTTTGCTGGGTAAATTGTACTTTGCATCGATTACGTACCTACTTTTTGCTGTAAACGTTTGCTTAAGTTAAAGAATAAATTAACTAAATAAAAACAAATATAGGCACTCGAAATGAAAAACTTATGACTTACAGCTTTATGCATAATCCGATATTAAAACGGTACTAACTTTAAAACAGTATTAACTTTATGTTTAACTGTAAACCGTATGAATAGACATAAATAAACTGTACTAACCTTAGTTCAGTTTCAAATATTATTTAAATCATTGAAATTTTAAGTTTAAATATCAGTTTAAACTAACTTTTTGTCCAAAAAAATAACTCATAAGAAATTATCCCAACCAGTGTGTATTTTGTGTTTTAATTATAATGTTAATTGTGATATAACTGAAAAAAAGAAGAAGATGTGAAGCTGATGAAATGAGATTAATAATGAATCGACCAAAAATTTAGAAAATGCAGAAAAATACTGCTCGCGTTATGGTTAATTTAATAGAGAATCGATATCAGCTCGGTCGCCTTAGTCCACCCACAAAAAGAATTCGTTTTTACATTTGCACAAAAAGAGAACAGCTAGCACAGGCTAGCACAACTTTGTACAACACTAGCACACCTTTACTGATGGAGTTATTTGAAGTTTGAATGAGGAGGGCTAAGGCAGCCCCCCTCCCACAAAATATAATTTCTGATGTTTGCACACGGAAGAGAATAGCTAGCACAGTCTAACACAACTATGCTTAACGCTAGCATATTTTTAATAACAGAGCCCCCCACAAGAAAATTTCAGACTTTTGACGTTTTAACATTAAAGCGCAACTCTGCTCAATGCTAGCACATCTTTAATAACAGAGTTATTAAGGGTTAAATTTAGGAAACCAGCCCCCCTACATGAAAATTTCTAACTTTTGACTTTTAACATTAAAACGCTGAGCTAGCACAGGCTAACACAACTATGCTCAACGCTACCGCACCTTTAATAACAAAAACCAATTAGTCACGTTAAATACACAAACGGCCAGTAGTAAAGAGACACTAATTTATGAAAATAGGTACGCAGCACCCTAAGCCCAGTGAACGAAACAAGCGAAGAGACTAATACACAACAACAATCAACAACTACACCTAAGTCCCCGCCCATTTTCGTTCATGGTGTTCTAGATTTCAACAAAATTTAATTTCAGTTGCAGAAGTAGAACAATACTTGACCAAAAGTCTGCACAATAACGTTGTTAAAATTACCACAGATACCCCTGAAATCTACCGTAGGATGGATCAGCAACATGCAGGAAAATCAAATTATACGTTACACGTACCAGATGAAGGAAGATCGACTATACAGAGTAGTTCACACTACTCCAACAGATGTCATAAAAAAAGCCTTTAGAGAAGCAGGATACGTAGTTAGAAACATTATGAATATAAGAAACAAACTAACTAAAGAACCACTACCAATATTTTACATAGATCTTAAACCGGTCACTAATAATAAGGAAATCTACAACATAAAATCACTACAAGACAAACATGTATTATTTGACTCACCAAAAATAAACTAAGACATAGTGCAATGTACCCGTTGCCTGAACTACGGGCACACAAAAAAGTACTGTAATAGTAGACCATCCTCTTGTGTGAATTGTGGTTGGCCGCATGACACAAAAAGCTGCCAAAAGACAAATGCAACCCCAGCAAAATGTGTTCTTTGCGAAGGACAGCATCCAGCATAATTAAGAGCTGCACAATAAATATCATCTTGACAAGCAAGACCCTTAAACTTATCAAGGCAAAACTTACCACCCCTAAGACAACAAGATAACAACCTCACTATCGACCGATCAATTTTTTCATGTCCCTCTTATTGACACAAGACCAGACGGCCAAAGCTTCCTAGACGAATTCGGCACCATTACAGCAAAACAGTATGAAACTAAACATGCTAACTACTGTAATCAATAAACTAACCAACAAATGGCTAAATTTCAGAAAGTTGCGTTATGGAATGCCAACGGGGTACTTCAACGGAAGCTAGGAGTTGAAACTTTTCTACATGCCAATAACATAGATCTATTGTTAATTTCAGAAACTCACTACACCACAAGATCATATTTAAAAATACCCCATTTTATTATGTATCACACGGCATACGATGACTCTGCTATAATAATTCGCAACTCTATCAAACATCATGAGTTACCATGCTTTCAAACAGACTACTTGCAAGGTACCATAATATAAGTAGAAAAACTGCCTACTGCCCGCCACGCCATAAAATAACGGAACAGATGTTCCAACCCTATTTCGAACAATTCTTAGCAAGTGGCGACTACAATGCCAAAAATACACACTGGGGCTCACGCTTAACAAATACAAAAGTTAGAGAACTATACAAATTCTTAGCAGATAGCAATTACAGTTTTCTTTCGACGGGCAGCCCAAAATATTGACCAACCGATCCTAACAAAACACCAGGTCTGCTTGACTTTTTTGTCACCCACGATATGTCCTCAAACTACATGGCATTGTTTTCAGTTACGACGTATCATCTGACTACATTCCTGTAGTAGCCACAATAAGTACATCCATACTCTATAAAGAATCCACACGTACTCTAATCAATACAAAACCAACTAAGAAAATACATACTAATGAAAATCTTAACATGAAGCTATCACTAAAAACAAACAAAGATCTAGAACATGCAACAAACCACTTAATAACAACTATACAGGATGCAGACTGTAAATCAACATCTCAGTCCACCAACCACAAAATTAACACACCCAACATCCCACTGAAATAATGGAAATAGCAAGGGAAATAAGAAGAGCAAGGGCAGTCTTGCAAAGTAGTAGCAATATTGCAGACAAAACGAGATTTAACCAACTGAACAACTATCTGAGAAGAAGACTGCAACAGATTCGCAATGAAAATTTCCAATTTTATACAAACAGACTCTCCTTACACGATCAGTCGATATGGAGAACCACTAGAGGGATCAAATATCCCAAAGTGAAAGAGTGAAAACTGACAAAGAAAAAGCTGAAGCCTTTGCGCTGCACCTTCAAACTATCTTTGAATCTAATTCTACTACAGACTAAGAGGTTGAATCTTATTTAGAAACTCTATTGAAATTAACACCCCCAATAAAGAGTTTCACTATTTGTGAAATTGATACCCAAATAAAACTTCATCTTCATTGTTTCATCGTTTTCTATTTTTAAATATTCCTTCTTATGTTGATGTACTTCATGATCTTGTTGACTCTTGTCAATTCTCTTTTCGTTCAACTTGAATATTGCTTTTTCATAGGCGGGAATCTACGGGTGTTTCATAACATAAACGCAGGACTTCAGGATATGGTAGCTCGTCCAAAAATATGAAAAAAAAATTCTATTAACTTACCCTCTAAAATACACCATTTTCAAAATACAGAGTGTTGAAATTGAAAATATCAAATATCAATATTCAAATGGTCGTCTCAAAACCCTACTTTTTCCAGTGGCGTAGAAGTTGGGGAGAAAAACACCCACTAGCCCTACAAAATCTTTACCAATAAGAATTAAAAAAAAATTGTTAAAAAAAACGGATTTTTTAACTCCCTGTATCTCGAAAATGGTGCATTTTAGAGCTTAAGTTAATAGAACCTTTTTTTCATATTTTTGGACGAGTTACGATATCCTGAAGTCCGGCGAATATATTATGAAACACTCTGTATATACAAATATTTTTCAACTAACAAAAAACAAAATTTAAAATGTTATACCGTTTTGTCGACATCGTTCCTTTTAGTTGGCGTTTTGCCACAATTTTTAGTTTTGGTGACAGTCTGAACCCTTTCAACAAGCTCCTAGCAAAAAAAAACGTATGTGGACATTTATACAATCTTCTGAATCAAAGAAATTTTTTTTATTGACACAAGGTACTTCCGTAGCTTGAAATATCTCGGATATCTACTCAGGACACATTCTGTTTATTTTCTCTGAATCAGAATCAAATATGTTTTTGTTGTCAACATACAAATGAAGCACCAATCCGATACAATATAATCAATATTGATTTATTAGAAAGTTAACCATCTGTCTTTATCCTGCATTTCCTTAGGTGTGCAATGTTTTTTTTGGGGCTTGTCTTTGTCTTTTCTACTGCTCCTTAATCTCCTTTCAGTAAGACTATAACCTACAACATGTTCGGTAATTGATTCTTCCTTTTGTTTGTGTTTCGTCTATTTTAGTAGTTGGAAAGGAAAATGGTGTTTCATTCTTCGTATTAATGTAATTTAGTTATATTAGTTATCTTCTACCCTCAAATTTTTAGATATTTTTTCATGCCATAACTTTTTTTTGCTTATGCTTATCTTCTTTTTTTCTATTATAACTACAAATTCTCTAATATTACCTATTAAACTATTATTTTCTTTATAGGATCAGTTCTCAGATCGTATTGGATCGTATCTGTTTTAAAATCTGTAATAAATCGCAGTGTTGTCAGATTCATTGGTTTGGAACTTGAAAACTTTAGTACGGTTTTAAGAAAGTACTAAACGTTTTATTATGGCAGGGTTTTACGATAGGGTGTAGTCGATAGTAAAACACAATTTTACTGTAGGTGTATGTTTAATTCATTGTTATTTTATTTAGCGGACTGTAGAATCTAGTAACATATTTACTTATTGAGTGCCCAAAATTTCTCTAGAGGATGATTAAAACACGTTTGCCAGACGGGTTGGAAGTTTGAAATTAGTTACCTAATTTAGTTAAGTGTTCAAACGTGTAACTTAAATTTTTTTAGTTTCTCTTTCTACCTTCCAAGTCCATTATGCTACCTTTCTGAGACTTGCTTTCAACTCCCAAGTTTCTTCTTGAATAAGTCTCTTTCAAATGACAAGCTGCCAGGTTCATTATCTTGTCACATATTGGTATTTTAGAAGATGTCACGGGATATTGCGTTATGCAATATTCAAAAGTGATGGGTGTATTGACATAAACTTGAGAGACTGCTTTCCTACACTTCTACTAAATTGCAACAGAAATTTTGTTCATGATCAGCTATTCTAAACAATAAAAAAATAGGTACCCCAGACACGAAGAAATAGAATTCAAGTCATTTAGAGCTCGACACTTAACTGTAGCAGGCACATCCCCCAGACTTAGAGTTTTTGGGGCCCGGGGCTACATCAAAATGTGAGCCCCCGCTCCTATAATTGGTTTTACCGATAGAAGCTAAGTATATAATCTACGTAATCATGTATAGGTTTATTTGGAATTACAAAAAAGTTACCGTGTTTTTTATACTGAAAATTAATGAATAATGTCAGAAAACTCTAAAAATCTCATTAGGTTGCTTTCAATCGACAACAAAGAAAGTGCCGACAACCTAGATTCTTCTATTGTTTCGCCACTTTGTATTTCTAGAATACGAAAATCGCTATTTCTATGTTTCCCAGACACGTCACGTAGAATCGTCTCGGGTTAACGTAACACGTCCAAAAATGCATTCGCATATTTTTTTTGTCTTTTGGAATGATTAATCAAATTGCTTAAATTAAAAAAACGAAATAAAATAGCAATAGTAACTATATCCACCGGAAAAGTTTTACATACGCTTTTACTATGTTAAATTAAAAATTAACGTGTATCTTTTTTCGAACACAATATAACAACATATTATGTTAGATAGATAAAATAAAACAAATTGAAGAGATAAGAGTGAATATTTAAAGCGTATTTACTAAAATAAGTTATTTTTTGTAAAATTTTATTTATTAACCGAATGGATTTTCATTTATTAAGCGGCATTTGTGGATGAATTAATTAATTTGTTTTCTAGTAATTTTTACGCTTTCTAACTAGGGTTCGATTTCGATTGCAGCATTTTTTGTATTAACTTCATTATCATTATAATACAATTTTGTAAAGTGAATTTAACATTTTGAAGAAAGATTCAAACTCATTTTATAAAAATTTTATTAATAAAAAAATTACGACAATCGAGATCGTATCTTGATTTATTCGCGTAAATCATTATAAACATTTAACTGTTTTTTTTATTATCTAATAAAATATGTTGCTATATTGTGCTCAAATTATGTCAGAAAAAAGATATGCACAGTATAGCAACTTTATTACGTATACCCAATTTCTGTCTTCAAGATGCCTTGTAAAAAGAATGAGTTTACGTTCGGGCCCTATACAGAGTGGTCCGTAATGAATGCGACAAAAAGTAACTGGATTCTAGACGCAAAAATAATACGATTTAGCTAAACTTGTTCAAATAAAATGTTGCTCGTTTTCGAAGTTTATTTTTTGCATTTTATTTTATTCGATAATTTCTGAAGGTTATGTTGAAATTGGTCGAAAATTTGGATAATGGGGTTTTTGATAGAGCGAAATTGGAATTTAGACTTACTGGCTCACAGGGGGCACTAAAATCGGGACATTTCTGAGCTATTTTTTATCAGAACTTTTTCGCACGATGTTATATCGTAATTTGGATGGCATTTCATACATTTGATTGCAGCTTACTATACCCCTATGCCGGAAATTTGAAAGATTGGTTCCTAAGCATTGCATAATTAAAGTGCGAATATCTCTTCTACTTAGAATCGACTGATCTATCGATATTTGTCATTCAAATTACGATATAAGATCGTGCGAAAAAGTTCTGATAAAAAATAGCTCAGAAATGTTCCGATTGTAGCACAGGGCCTGTGGCTATAGCACATAAAGCTCCCCTCCACTCCTTTAATTCAGGGGCGAGTATGCACGTTACTGCACTGATTAACAATTGTTTGTAGTCTGTGTGTCTGACAATGAAGCGAATTCTAGCCAACGCTTTCTTATGCGACTTTATTTTATGGTTAACGAATCAATTTGTGCATATTTTGATTTGATTTGATTTTGTCTATTCAAAATAAAAGTTATGCAGCAAGTTTAATTATAACCTACAATATTAAAAATTTATAAATGTTTAAATAAAATTTTCTTGTAACATACTGCAAAATTTCTAACATTCTTGGGCTTTACGATTTGTGTTTAAGTGCAAACTCTTGAATTCTTCTTTTTGGTTAAATTAGGTCCAAAATCAATCTAGATTTCAATTTTGATTATATGTTACATTATATTACACACTCGATGCCATTAACCTGCCTTCTATTGTTACCAAGTTTTAGCAAATCTTTACCTGTCTAGGACGGTAATCAAAGATTTTCTGGCCGATTTTGACGATTGTTAAGTTAGTGTTTCTGGACGGAGGCCTAAAAATTTTTCAAATCAAAGGACGGACGCTAATAAGTTAGAATTATATTGACTTACGCTAAAAAAAATATTGCTGTACTGTATCGGTGAAAAATTTTATCCACGGCCTATCTACAGTAGGTACGCATGTATACTTTGGGTTGCATATTTGTCATTATTATTATTGTAGTAAATAAACTTTTGTTTAGTTTTATGTTGAATTATTAAAAGAAAAGAAACAAGTTTTTCTTTTAAAATAAACGTATATTACATTTATTTTAAATAGAAAAGAAGAATATTAAAAAATTGTATATATATTTTAGCATATTAATTAAAAAGTTAAATTGGTTTAATACTTTAAAAGAGGTTTCAATTTTAGCAACGAACAGTGAAATTTCTATACTAATGAATACATTATGCATTAAATTCATTTTATTATACCTACATCATAATCCGTAAATCGCAAACAAAAAGGGCTTTTGAAACTTGCCGTGGTAACAACAAATTTAAAATGAAAAAAAATGTTAATACGATTCAATAAAAACAATATTTTTAATTCCATAAGCAAAAATCTTTAAAATGTTCAAAATTGCGTAAAATCTCAAAAATTGTTTGACGGTTTGTTTAGACAAAAAAAATTTCAAATCCTGAGAGATGACATTAAAAATTAATCTAAATTCTTAATTCAAATTTCAACGTCAAATTTGAATTTTTATGTTTATTTTGACCGTAACCTCAAACTTGACCACAACATTAAGCAACGCTCATATAATAGATAAGCAAGTCGATTGTGTTGACTAACACCATTGTCAAAATTTAAATATAGGTACAACGTCAAACGGGACTTTAACACCAAATTTCGAATTTGATCAAAACACATTTAATCACAAGCACTGTCATGAAAAAAGATAGAATTCTGAAAGGTGAGACCAAAACGTTAAACTTCTATTAAGTATATTTTCACATTAATGAATACCATTTGCAACTGAACACTTATCCATATATACAGGGTGTCCCACGCTAGAGTATTTCTTCTATGACTTCATTTCCACAAGAAATTTAAAGAACTGCACAACATGTATCTAGATTTACGAAAGAAACATTTTAAATTATTATCAAATATGGTCAACTTCCGGTTATACCGGAAATCGATGCTAACTATGTTATTTTAAACGGAGATTATTACGAAGTCATGATGGTACATTTTTTCAAATTTTTATAATGGGTTGGACATAAAGTTCTAAATTTTGTTTAATGTATTACGTAGTTGTTCTTGAATTCAAACACTTTTGAGTTGTGTACTAGGTTTGACAAAAATTATGGCTCAGATATGTAGACGATACGTTCATAATTTGGAACTATAGCAACCGTCAGCTAGATCTTTTTCTACACTACCTGAATAACATTAAGCCATCCATCAAATTCACCATGGAGAAAGAAAGGGAATACTCACTACCATTCTTGGACGTCCTCGCAAAAAGAAACAATGAGGATATTGTGACATCAGTTTACAGAAAGCCAACTCATACCGGTCAATATCTGAATTACGACTCCAATCACAGTGGAACAACAAAGAAAGGGATTATTAAATCTTTAGTCGACAGAGCTCACAGACTATGTAATACAGAGGTAGGACTACAAGAAGAAATCAAGAACATCAGAAGAGACCTTAAACAAAATGGTTACCCGAAACGAGTGGTAGAAACTGCTCTACAACTCTCTAAGAACCAACCAGCCATGACCGAAGAGAAACCCAAAACACTACTCAGCATTCCATATGTCAAAGGATTATCTGAAAAAATAAAACGGATAGGAAGAAATTATGACATTAACACGGTATTCAGATCATCAAGAACTATTGGTAGCATGATCTCCAAAACTAGACCAGACAACAGTCGTGACTCCAAGAATTGCATCTACGAAGTCCCATGTGAATGCGGCCAGTCATACGTAGGGGAAACTAAAAGACCCTTAGATATCAGGTTGAAGGAACATAAAACCCATACGCAGAGAGGAGAGACTTTGAAATCCGGCATTGCCCTACACTCCTGGGAAAAACATCAGAAAAAGAAATGGTCAGAGGCAAGAGAAGAGCACTGGTACAAGAGAAAATTTAAAGAAGCAGCGTTTATCAAAACAACAAGAATTTATTAGTCAACCCAGCGTAGAGATTAACAATGCGTGAAAACCCTTAATTGGACGCCTGACTAATCTTAGTCTACGGTAACGTCCCCCTTCATTAACTTTGTACACTTGATCGCTTCACTAACTTTGTATTAGTATATAAGTTACAGTAGTCTTTAAGTTTGTTAGTATTCACCTGAAGACGATTGCAGATTCAATAGCAATTGAAACGTTGTGTTTATTCTATTAAAATAAAATATAGACAATGGAAGTCCAGAATAGTGTTATTATTTCAAACATAACATTGTGTAAACCATTCAAACGTAATTGGATGTAATTTCATATTTGAACGTAGGTTTTTGGTTCTGATCAACTTTTCTTAATTATTTTTGACATTGTTAAATATAAAGATAGTTTAGTTTTGAGTAAAATTTATATTTTTTGACAAAGCTCGAATAAGAACCTAAAAATTCAAATATGATAGTATTTTAGATTTTAGAACATGCAAAACTTTTTATAAAGAATAACTTTTTTATAAAAAATTTCAAAACAATTTCGTTGTGTTGATCAAATGATTGGCAATAATTGTAGATTTTTCTGCTTCAAAATAATGATAATTTTTGTTTTTGTGAAAAAATTAAACTTAAAAATTACTAGACTTTGAAGTTTATTAGAAGTTTTATGATTACAATTTAATTTTTAAAAATTGTTTTAATTTATTTTATTGTTAATTAATTAAACTTGAAGCAACCCAATTGACTAATTTCAACTCAAAATTACATGAGTCATCATCAGAATTAAAAATTATTTAATAAAAATAAATTATTTTAATTCTCATCATGACATTTTTTAGTTGAATTGCTTCAAGTTTAATTAATTAATATTACGTATATAAAAACCAATGTAAAAATACATCCATTTTCATTTTTTAATTTAATTCAATTTAATTTGTAATTTGACCTTAAAAACTCACTTAAAATGGGTTTTAAAAACTCGGTTTGAAAATCGATTAGTCACGTTTGACGATTGGTTTTCCTTCATAGCGGTGCTTGTAATTAAGGGTAATTTGGTCACATTCGGAATTTGACGTTGTAGTCACGTGGACGTTGGGATCATCTTTAAAGTCTAACGTTATGGTCAATGAAGTTAGTCTACGCAATCGACTTGCTGTAATGAGCGTCTTTTGACGTTGGGTCAAGTTTGACGTTATGGCGAAAATCAAAATTTAACGTTAATTTGACGTTGTGGTCAGAATTTGAAGTTTCACATGTGGTCAGGTTAGACAATGTGGTCAGTGACTCGTTTGACGTTAGGAGCTGTATCCGACAGGTACTGGATCTTGAAAACTGAAGTCTTAAAAGTTTGTGACGTGGGAGCACGTTCTTCTTATTGCGTTAGTTGCGATCATGGAGAGCTTTGTTGTTTCTCGGCAATTCTAATTTTCCTGCTTTTTTTCCACGACGCAATTAAATTGGAACAATTGTAGGTTAGCTGTGGTTGAGTCTTGTTGAGTCCAATAGCCCAAAACAATAGTGTCAATCATTTTAGCTTGTCTAAAAAGGGTGCAAGGGGTTCTGGCAAGTTTGATTGATGTTGCGGCATTGTTAAGCAGTTGTATATATGTTTTGCCAGGAAGTTTGAATTGGTTGAGTGTATTGAGCATTACGAAATAATTGTCTGTTTAGAATTACAATTGCCACTATGCCACTTTTCTTATTTGATGATTGATATACTAACTGATTACTGTTATGTTCAAAAATGTCAACCATCATTTTTAACTAGAAAGTAACATAATGAGTGGTTTCTCGTTAGCTCAGGGGATGTGGTGTGAGTTGCTCGATGATTTGCTTTTGTGAAAATGCAGAGTGTTAATAAATGTGACAGAAGCGCCAATAAAACAATCGATAATTTGATCAAAAACATGTGGTATTATTTTTTCTTTTGGAACTTACCTTAAGGAGTAGGTACCGTCAAAAATCTGTAAACGTTAACAGAACAAAAACAAACTTCGCGCAAAAAGCAATAAAAGGCTTTGTTACAGTACAAACTTTGGCCGTTTGCACCGACACAACTTAAACTTAAGCAATGCTTAAAAACTTAGATACAATCTTTAAAACCATAGGAACGATGGTTTTAAAGCATTGCTTAAGTTTAAGTTGTGTCGGTGCAAACGGCCATAAAACAACCAAAAAATAGCTATTTATGTAACAGGTCCATAATCTACGTTTTTATGGACGAGCCACAGAATTATTGATGAGCGACGATCGAGCGAGGCCATAACTGTGGCGACACCATAAAACGAGGTTACGGTCGACTTTCATACAACATTTGTGGTCAACTGTATGATTTTACTCAAATAAATATGAACCTCAGAAAGGATTTGTCATACCCACGTATATCTGGTCGTCTTTGGTTATGTTGACATTTTTTAGTCTTAAAGCCACACATTTATTCTGACGTTTGACATTTACAGCAGTCCATAAAATAACAAAAAAGACTAGTCCATAAAGATTGCCTAAAAACTGTACCATAAACTGCACAAAGTCGGCCGGTTGATAAAAAAATAACTTTACTAAAATAATTCGACTGATCAGATGACATTATCGATAATTTTTAAGGTTATTATAAATAATCTGACATAAGATAACATTTCGCTTCAATTTTAGAAATTCAAAGTCTTTTTGTTAGGGTTGTTTTATATAACTTTACAAAAAACATTATTAATACCTCATGATCACCTACTGTCTATGAATCTAGGGTGGAATTTGTGGGTCAGATTTATTTATTTTATTTATTTATCTACTCCTCCTGTTTTATAATGTATTCATTATTTAGACATTTTTGTGCTATTTATGATGCATATAATTCCCCAGCGTGAGTTATCATAACTCACGCTTGATCAATTGAAACTGTCATTTGGAAACCTCGGTAGCGGAGTAGGTAACGCGTCGTTTTTATAAACTGAAAGTCGTGAGTTCGATCCCCAACCGCGCAATTTTTTTTTGTTTTTATATAAACATTTTGAGGTAAATAATAAAATATACTGATTACATTTTTCTATATTTATTACTGAACATTTAACGAGTATGGGACTCTGCTTTGTTATAAAATAAAATTTTCAATATTATTTAGGATATATTTACTCAAGATTTTATGTCGCTCGGTAAAGAATAGTGTCACTATGAAGTTAACGGATGTAGAAGATCTCGGATCAGCATTAATGGTGACAGTACCAAAACCGAAAACAAAAATTGTAAGAAAATTTGCAATAACAGGACATTTTTATGGTGTTTGTAAAAACTATTTGGAGCGTCGTCCATCACATATAGAGCGTTCAAATTTTTTTCTGAAATATCAAAACGGGATGTATTTTTCGCAAATTATTGGCATTAACAAATTTGGAGCCATGGGCAAAATAATTGCATCATTTTTGAAATTGCCAGACAGTGGTCTGTATACAGGTCATTGTTTCCGTCGATCATCTGCGACTATCCTAGTAGACGGTGGCGGTGATTTAACAGCCCTTAAGCGTCACGGTGGATGGCTATCGTCGGCTGTAGCCGAAGAATATATAGACGAATCTTTAAGGAACAAGACAATCACGGCAAATACGATTTATAACACTATTACTCCGCAACCGGCTACAGCTATAACTTCGACGTCTGCTCAAAACGAAACGGTGACATTACATCACCAAACACCATCGTTACAGATCACTAATTGCTCCAATTTTACGTTAAACATTTATTCCAACAGTAATGATAATAACTGATGATTCACAAAGAATAGAATTTTGTAGACGTAGTTAATGTCTAAATACCTAGTGTTTTTATTGTTGTTAAAGTTAAATAAAATTTTGTCTAAGTTAATTGCATATTATTACAATAGTAACAAAAAATCGAAGTATACAAAAATCGTAAACTTTCTAAAAATCGGAAAATCGAAGAATCGGAGATCGAAAAATCGAAATGGACATCAAAAAATTAAAAATTTAAAAATTAAGATTAAGATATTTATATTTCGATTTTTCTATTTTTTGATTTTTCGATTTTTTGCATTTTTTATTTTTTGTCGTAGATAAAGTATAGTATTCAACGAATGGTAATGACAAAAAAGTTTTGCGTTAAAATAACCGTTGACCTACCCAAAACGGACGCCTATGACCGGTACTAGAAATTCGCAATTGATGGAGTTGATTCATCTCTGAAGGCTAAACAAGCATACCAGTTTTTGCTTTTCTAAATAGAAGCGTTCTGGAGGTATTTAAAAAAAACTATTTACAAGGCGCCATCTTCAAAGAGCTCTACCTCCCTTAGGAAGCATTTTCGGACTAAGCGAATTGGGTTAAATTGTCTTAAAATTATCTGAGGAATCTCCGGTCTTTGTTTGTCAGGAGGGTTTCTGGACACCCTGTATATATCACACACCTGGTAACTGCCTAAACCTCTAAGTGATTGTATCTAAACTAACACAACATGAACAAGATGAAACAAAAATAATTATGACACAATATTTTGAACTGTAGAGTGAACTCAACAAAGATAACGAATAGCGTTCTCCTTTGTGCAAGAGAGCAAGAATGTGAAGGATGGCTAACTCTTCTCACGGGGATATTTATTACATTTACTCGTTTTGGTGGGTGACTTGACTGGGTTCTATTTGACTAATTATGTTGATTTATTTTTCTTAATTTGTATTTTTTAATTTATGTCAATAAATAAATTATTATTATTAAATTGTTCTTATTATTTTCTAGTTATTTTGAATTCTTAAATTGGTATTTTTTATAAACAGTGCGCTTTTAAAGGTATATCAGGGGATGTGCACCTTCTTGTACACATAAAACGTTTATAAGCTTAACTGTGGGTAGTGAAGAGTTCTGTTAATTTTGAATATAAAGTATTCTCTGAATGCAAAAAATTTAATGCCTATTTAAAAAGTTTTAAAAATCGAAGGTTCGTAATAAATCTACATTTTTGTGACTTTCAGGTGGTTTATTGGATTTTTGTTAACAAATATTCTTAAAGAAAATGATATTCTGTTTTGAAGAAACACATGCATCCTATATTATACGACATATTATTAACAACAACTAAATTGGGCGATTTAAAAAAAAATGATAAGAGAAGGCATTAAGATTGTTCGCATATCAGCGAACCGATATTAAAAATAAAAACAATAGGTAGCTTAGGTGTACTATCTGCGTGTTACGAATCGTTACGCTTCATTGTTTTTATATAAGGTTGAAGAATTCCGAAAAACCTAATGGACCCTGATCATCATAATTCATAAGCAAATTTTTGTTTTTAAAAATTTCCAAACTTTTACAAGAATCAAGTTCGTTTTTATTATCTATCCTCTTAATTAATTCAATGGCAACACTAGACGTATCTGAGCGATGATATTTGACATGAGCTAAGTGCTTTTTAAAACGAGTTTTAATAGGTCTCTTGGTTTGTCTTATATATACTTGGTTACAGTACAATTTATTTTATATACTCCCGATTTATCACACATTTCTATTGGGTCTTTTGGATTGCAAGTTATTACTACTAGAGATTACTGTTTTATAATCAAATTTTGAAAAATATTCCTAAAGTTTAACTTATGTATATGTTTTCTAATTATGTTTGTGACAATCGATTTCTAAAAACCATTGTATAATGCAATCTGCTTAATATTTCGCAGTTTTTTACCAAAATTTTGTTTTGACAATGGGAAATGTAATAATATGTGAATCAAAAAGTTGAAAGATGCAAGTTTATGTTGTATACTATCGTTGGAATAGTTTTTATAAACCTCATAGTGTTAGTGTCTTTATAATAAATATCTATATCTAGTTTTTTGCCATTTCTTGTCACTAAAGTGTTTAAGAAAGGTAACTTAAGGTCTGCTTCTGTTTCATAGGTAAACTTGATTGTCTCAAATTTTGAATTTATCATTTCTACAAATTGCTGAGGGCTGTAAACTTGATATAATGTTTGATATTCTGTTCCACAAGGTTTCAATAGGATTTAGGTCTGGAGATTGCGCTGGCCAATTCAATCTGGTGATTCCATTCATCTCCATCCATGATTTAACAAGCTTTGCTCTATGGCAATTTTCGTTGTCATCTTGAAACTGAAAGCTTTCTTCGCCAAACAAATCTTTTCCACTTCGCAGCATTTTTCTGTAGTACTTTGATGTATTTTGTGGTATTTATCATTCCAGAGACGATATGCAACCGACCAACTCCTCGAGAGGACATGTAACCCCACTCCATAACTGTTGTTGGATACTTAATTGTTAGAATGATACATTTTGGAGTAAATTCTTTCCCTGGAAACCTTCTGACATACGTATTTCCAGCATGATTATTGATGTTAAAAGTTGATTTATTACTAAATAATACACTTTGCCACTGATCTGTTGTCCACTTTAGATGTTCTTTTGCCCATTTCAAACGGTTCAGCCTTTACTTCTCGAAAACAATGGTTTCTTACGTGCTTTACACCCTCTCAATCCAAAACTAATTAATTTTCTTCTCACAGTGGAAGTGCACACACTGATACCTGTAGTTTCACTCCATATTTTTGTTAACTAGGTTGAATTGATACGTCTATCTGCAAGGCTTGTTCGTCTTAAGACAGCATCATCTCGATCGGAGGTTTTCTTTGGTCGCCCACTACGCGGTTTGTCGTCGATTTTTCCAAACTCATTATACTTTTTAATGATCCGAACTACTGTAGATCGGTTACACTTTAATAATGAGGCGATTTCGCGACTACCAGCACCTTGGTTATGTCGAAAAATAATTTCAAACCGTGTTTGGTCTGATAATTTCGTTTGCTTCGGTTTAGAACACATTTTAACTTTCTACACGAAATGCAAAAAGCGAATAATCGCTTAAAGTATTTGCAGCCCATATATACTCACAATTTAATGGAATTTTTTTCAAATTTACTTTAAATAGATTTTAACGACTTTCCTTTATGACTTAATACATACACTAGTTTTGAAATTCTTCAAAATATGCTTAATTATCCATTATGATTAATTATAAAGATGTTATTAGCAATAACAGTTATGGTATACGAAAGTACAATCACATTGTAATCGTGGGTGATGCATGACTTTTTACACACCACTGTATATACAATTATTGATTTCATAGCATTGATAATAAAAAAATTAAACGTTACGGTTTTTTTATAACCGTGCCAAAAGTATGTACTTCTAGTTTATGTATTCTGCATTTAAACTATGAGTTTATTTCAGTACAATAAAGTAATGCCGTATAATCAAATGGCTTTATTTGATTTTATAGTGCTAAGCCACAGAGTAAATCAAACAGATTGCGTTTTCTAATTGGTTCGCTGCACTCAACTTCGTAAACTCTAAATTTCAAAGTGTATCACAACTCACAAGCAAGACTTTTTTTCATACGTCCAACTTTAACTTAACTCTAAACATCCGAATTTAACCCGTCCGTCTATTTTTGTTATAATCAGTTAAGTTATTTTGTAACTGCTGCGGAACATGATTAAAAGAAGCAATTATTATGCTTGGGTTTTATGATGAAATATAAAATTAGAACAAAATTTGGCGAATTTTAAGTTACGACACAGTTGGGTGCAATGGAAAAAAATTGTTGTTGGGAGTTATGATAAAGTTGGGAGTTGTTACAACATGCAAAAGTTGGGATTTATGGTAAAAGTTTTAGTTTGGCGTCATGAAAATGTGATTAGGTCCCATTTAAGTATACATATTAATTTGACGTGAATTTTTAAGGTAATTATGATTTTTTTGTTTCAGATTTATGCTAGTACTCGTGTGCCTCATATTTAGTGTTCTTTCTACAATAGAGACGTATTCAAATTTCGCAAATGAAACGCTTTTTTGGATGGTGAGTAAACTTAAACTATTATTTATGTTGTTTTGAAATTGTTTGAACATTAATTCGAAAATCGTTCGTGACTTCTCGGATTTGCATAAAAGTTTCTTCACTAGTTTAAACAAAGTCCATAAAATAATATATGTAGTGCTAAAACGAACAATAAAAACTTGTGTGCATTTTATATAGGCTATTCAAAAGTTTTAAAGCGCATGTAAAAAGTGTTTATAACTGCTCGGAGTACGAATTACCTACAACTTTTTTTATAAGCTATAAATTATTTTTAGGTTGGATTTTATGAAATTGTTAAAGAAACCAAAGTTTCCGTTTACTGATTTGTTTTATGTCTAAAATGTAATATTTCTGTTCTATAAAGATGGTACACGCTTGAACTTTAAAGAATGTTTATAATACTTCAGGTAAAATTTCTATTGTATTATAATACAGACGTAAAACACTTTAACCAGTTTTGTATTGAGACTAGTTGCAATCCCGCCTAAAACTACGATTTTCAAAATACTTAATAGCCTGCAGTAAACAAATGATTATCTTTTCATTATTCAACAATAACACTGAGCCGTATTCACCGATGTTTTTAAATTTTTATTTATTTGATGTAATTAGTTGAACGGTGTCGAACTTCTTACTTAACTCTGATTCTTAATGACATTCCTTTATACAATTTTGAAATATTTTGATACTGTAATACCTGTATGCAAAGAAATATAATCACTTTATGTGACCTTCATTGTTTAAGTGCATTTGTTTTAATACCTTTTTGACATCTCGTTCCAATTATTTCAATTTCAACCAAACTTACAGTTTGGTTACTAGGATCGCTATTCTGTGCGTCGTCACTGTCGTCGTGGTCCGTTGCAGGGTGTCAGTTGCAGGGTTCCCTTTGTGATGAATTAAATTTGTGATGTGATTTTTATGTATTTTTTAATGCTGGGTTTGAATATGCACCTGTCGAAATTCTCGATATTCGATTTTAAAGTTCGAAAATTTCGAAAATACTTTAGTTGTGCATTTTACAATATCTCAACCGGTTTTTGAGATATTCGAACCAAACTTACAGTTTTTTGGCTGTAAGTTTGGTTATGAGCCCTACATTAGCAACTTTTATAAAATGCATTCTAAAACATCTTATTAATTTGCTCGAGTCTAATTAATTACTATGCAGATCGATAAAAAAATTCCTTGGTCAGTGGTTGCCACAAGTATTGTTTAATTATTATTTTATGATTTATTAGTGTAAGGCCTGATTTTTTCAACTCCAGTTAATTTTATCTGTCGGTTATTCATCTTAAAAACTCAACTTTCTAAAAATTTGATTGGCTCAATTTTGCGAGAAATCTACTTTTGTAAATTATTCTGGGTCGAATCAAAAGATTGTTGTGTCGTCATATATTAAGAAAATCGTCAACATTCAAGGGATCCAAACGGAGGTAACGTGGTGAGGAACGTCCAGCCTCCGTTTACCAGAAGCCCGATCTTAAAGGAGGGTGCTTTCTACGTTTTGAAAGTACTTGAATAAATCTGTAAAGTGAACAAAACACGCACAAGGACAACTAATTACGTATTAAACAGGCTTCTTACAACGAAGAACTAACATAATTTATTGCATTTTGAAACATTTACATAATAAAAATTTAAAAAATTAGTAACCTACGATCAAAACAACAGTAATAAAGATTGTCACATGAATTTACAATAAATTCTTTTCTATACACAAAAAAATACACGAAAGATATTGTTTATGTTTTTACATCCGTTACTCTAATTTTATTTGGCCAATAAGCATATAATTAGCCTCGTAAGGCGTAACATGAATTGCGTAACGAAATTGTCTTGAAAAATTGAATTTTTGTGCTAACACAAAAAACATCTTTTTGTTTATCTTTATTTAAAACAAAATATTACTTTAGTTTCAACTTGAAATTCGTTTCATTTCGAACAACAAAACTAACAAACAAGAAAAAAATTGCACGGACGTCCTATTTTAATTTGACTTATTTTTTAAATGCGCACTAAACACAATACAAGATAATTCTTCGAATTAAACAATAAATTTACTTATAGTTGTTTTGTTTTTTTTCTGATGAATTCAACATTTCGTTAGTGATTACACTTAAACTCTTACAGGGAGAGTATAATTACGCCGATTAATCGAAAAATGTCTTGAACGGTATAGCATTTCTATAATTGGTTGCGTTGTTGTTTTGACCGTAGTCAAACGGAACTTTCCTTTAATTTCACGATCCGTTTGTTCTCTTACACATTGTCAAAAATATCGCTTTAAATCTTGCATACAAATCACTTCTATTAGATTATACGTGAAGAGGTTTACGCGCACTGCTTGATATTTAGCGATTGTTAAAAAATATAACAATTATAATCTGCTACAGTTTTGTACTTGTTGTTAATTACATAACACCTTAAAGTTTTTAGTCTGCTTACCGACCCTGGACTAACTTACAGACCGATTTTTTGAATATAAACATACAAACTAGGGGAGGCTTCTTTTTCGGTTTCTCAATTTAGACATCAACAAAGAACCCTACAAAAAATTAACACTTTAACAGTTTTCATAATTCAACTTTGGGGATAAATTTTACTAATGAGACTACACCAAATAAAATATGATGTTTTTTTAAATAACACAATTTTCACGCTCTGTAACGTGCTTTTTAACGCAAATTAAATATACTTCAAATACAGTACATCCCACTTAAAACGAATACTTTAATAAGGTAAAAATAATTTAAGCGTAAAAAATAATTTTCACCAACCAGATGTGACACATTTCGTCTAGTATAAGTAAGTTTTTGCCACGAACGTATCGAGGACGCCTGGACCTCTAATGGAAGGTGAGAATGTTTCGAAAGAAAACTTAAGATTGTAGTAGAGGGGACATTTTGCATCATAAAGTGGATCAACCAACAGAAAAACACCAAAATGTGCACCAAAAACTCGGTATCGCTGATGATGACAGCTTGGTTGTTGAAGCACGTTTCCGAGTAAAGTTTTTGGTGCAGTTTTTGGTGTTTTTCTGTTGGTTAAATAGACGCTGCAGTTGGTGTTCCTTTCCTTTGATCATAAAGTGGATGTTTTAGACCAGTGACCAGATTAAATACTTTTGTATATGATGTTGAAGGTGTATTAATTCTTTTGTTTAGGACGGGTTTCATTATTGTGTTCAATCAATAAAACTACCAGTTAACACCGTACTTACCAGTACAACGAAACCCACTTTAAGGTGCGAAACGTCGCCTCTACTAGAACTTTGAGTTTTCTTTGGGAAAATTCGCACTTTCCATAAGGGGTACAGGCGTCCTTGATACGTTTCTAGCCATTTTTTTTTAGCATTTATTGGTTTTCGTGATTCCAACTTTGCCTGTATTTGATTCGAGTCATTTGTGAGAAAAGGTTGTGTTAGTATTTAACTGATACTGCTTTTGTTTTTAGCAGCAATCACCGGTTCGTTTCTAAATTTGAGGATGAAACTTAAATCTAAAACTAATTAATTCTAAAATTTAAAAATATTAAAATAATAATAAATGAAGGACTCCAACAAGGTGCAATGCTTAGCCCATTACTTTTTAATATTGTAATGGATGAAATTATTAAGAAGTGCAGATGATTTGGTGTTGTTTGCAGCAAATGGAAAAGACCTTAACGATAATTTGGAAACGTGGACACGAGTATTTAGTGAGTTTAATTTTAAAGTAAACACCACGAAAACAAAAATTATGGTTGTGGGAAGAAACCCACAAAAGGTAAAAATAGACATAGGTGGTGCGGAAGTTGAACAAGTTGATACGATTAAATACTTAGGAGTGACGATAGACAAAACGGGTGACTGTGAGGTAGAAATAAGCAAAAGAGTTGAAAGTGCCGTGAAAGTTTTTACACACTGAACCATGAGTTTATTAATAAAAAAGAAATATCTACAAAAACAAAAATGACTATTTATAAAACAATTTACGTACCTATACTAACGTTTGGCTGTGAATCTTGGGTATTAACTAAAAGACTAAAAAGCGAACTACAGGCTGTAGAAATGAAGTACCTCAGGAGAGTAAAAGGAATAACAAAACTTGACCATTTAAGGAACGAAGATATAAGACAAGAGCTACAGGTTAAACCATTAAACAAGATCATTGCGGAAAAGCAATTAAAATGGTTGGGGCACTTATTCAGAATCGACAGCCAAAGACAGGTAAAACAAAAATGGGAAACAAAAGTTAGACCACAAAGAACAAGAGGGAGGCCAAAAGAAAATTGGAACAAATCAGTAAGTAAGATACTCCACAAGAAACTCAAAACATGGGATCAAGCAAAACAAATGGCACAGAACAAGCGGGAATGGATACAATTTGTATTACATTAACTAAGAACCAATATGTTTAGTTTATCACTTTTTTACAAGCATTATGTGTTAGTTTTCATTATTTTAGTTAGAATTACATTTTTATTAATTAGATTATCTGTAAATGTACGAGTATGTAGTGAATTGTAAATTACCACCCTCACACCTAACGGTAAACAGGGAAATGATTATCTATATAAAATAATAATAATTAATATATTTGTACTAAAATAACACGTACGTGCTGAACGTAAAACCCTTGGAAGGAGCACTGTAATAAAATAGTAGTTTATGCAATCAGTGACGAATCAGTAACTAATTACAAAAAGTAGGTCACGTTGACACCTACTTTGATTATAAAATGTCACTTTATACGGGTGTTGCTATATTCGACCGACAACGCTCTACCCCAGAAAGGTCTCGTAGATTGGTGAATTTTGATGTAGAAACATGAACCCTTAAACGGCTTAGTTGCTGAGATAGTGTTGAAAGTTCAAAATAAAAGTTAAAAAAAATTTGTTTTTAAACATTTTTTTCAAATTTGTTGACCAATATGTTCTTCAAGAAAGTCATATTTTGACATAACTAACTTTTCAAAAATTTAACAAGTGGCGCGCTATAAGGGTTAGTGACAACTTTTACCCTCCTATTCTTTACGCCACTGGAGCATTATTTTTTTTTAATTCTCTATTCATTTTTGGTCGAAAAAGTAATAACATATTATGGTGCTAAAACGAACGGTCTTGAAGATATTTGCTTCTAAACAAAAGTCTGCAAGTAGTGACATATTTCAAATTATTATGTGCAGCGCAACTTGCCCGTCGGCGTTTTGCTAAACAATTTGCTTCAATCCATACTATTAATTCGATTTTGAAAAAAGGTTAAGCGTAAATTGTTCAAGAAGTAATACAAACTATTTTAAAGGCGTCACGCGTTGTCGGTCGAATATCAAAATTAAATTTAAATTGTTTACTAAATAATCTACATACATTATTTTGTTTTTGTTTATAGATTTTATGATAATTTGGTAACTTTTTTAGTTTTAATGTTATACTAACAAGTTCTCAAATAGGGCAGGGAGGTATTGAAATTTTGTTTGACATTTGGTAATTTTTTTAACAAACTAGTCAACTGATACGAAGTTTAGGTTATAATTTGAGCTATGTAGCGTGTGTATCTTTCTTAATTTTGGTTTGTTATGTCCGTTACAAAATTTCATTAATTTTTTTTAAATTGCTGAAAATTATATTTTCTATTTTGTGCGAAACCAAATAAAAATTTACTTCTGTTCATTTTTTAGATTACATCTATATCACGTTACAATGTAGAGTTCCACGCCACCACGCGTATTTTGCTGTACTATTCGTGTACACTGTAAACATAAACAAACAACTTAAATTCCATGGCTTACCCACCTCAGCTTTTTTATTTGAACCCTTGTTATTTTCGTTTAATTGATTCATTTCAGTTCATTTTATCCTTTTGTAATATCTCCTTTTTTTCTAAAATTTAGGCTATTCTCTATTACTTTCATATTAGATTACTTCGACACATTAGCTTTATCAAAGTAGTAGTCGGAATATACTGTAGGCTAACAAAAGCAACAGCTATTTCTAATTTATAAATAATGAACACAAAACCCTTTATATTCTTCTCCACGCTGTTGAGTAATTTTTCTAAAGATATCGCTATTCAAATGAAAATGTTATTACGAAATTGTAAAGACACCAATGGAAAATAATAAGTTAACCATTTCGGATAGAAAATGCATTATTAATAGTAATTGCATAAAATATGGGATACGTTTGTTGGCACAAGGTATTATTAAACAAAATGGAACACAAGGTTCTGTCATATTTATTGCCTGATTTATGAGGTGCTAACTTGGCAATGGTACCGTAATTTATTATGTTTTAGTATGAATAATGGACAAAGTTTAAGGTACATAAATTTTATTTTATAGATTGATTTTGCATTACAATGACATTAAACAATATTGTTTTTTTTTGTGCAAAGTAATTGAATTTGAGAATTGTAACTGAACGTGAAACGCAGCTCTTACTTTACTGCTAATAACACAATCATAATTAAATGGGTAGATTTTCATTTGCAGTAAAGTAATAAACTAGTAGCATTTCAATGCTAGTCGTTTGTAACGGTTGCAGTTCACAAATAAATAATAGATAAAATTGAAGTGACGGCTCTAGCGATGCAACCTAGAAGAGAAAGAAACACAAGAATATTGGGCACGAAGTAGCGTACTAAATGCTTGTAGGATCCCGAATTTTAAACGTTAGTGCAGCAGTGTCCGGCTAAGTCGGTGAGATGGGGAAGGTCCTTAGGAGAACTAAAAGAAATAACTGCTGAGTAACGTGGCGCCACCTGCTGGGTAACGGAGAGAAATAAAATCGATCAGCAGGAATTCAACTAGTTTTACTTAAAATCTAACACGCTACAACAAATGCAAATTTAAGAGAGAGACAAATGACACATAATAATATAACACATACAATTTAAAATATTAGGTGTATTTAGTAGAAACGATAAGTCTGTCGCATAGAACTTGTGTGCATTACCAATAACCAATTACTCGTAGTACGCGATCAAATCTGAATTAGTTCAGTTAAGTTTCTCGTTTATTAACCCCCAGATATAGATAGCGTGCCAATTTAAGATTGGTGAATAAGAAACTTGACGTACACTCGTCACGTACACGCGGTGGCTTAAAACTACTAACACACGTTTTAAATATAGGATGTAGCTTCTGTCAATCCAAAAGTCCTTTTGATTTAGCGTACCCCTCGAAACTGTGAAGGAGTTTGTGCCAACAACAACTAGCGTGAGAGTATGGAGGCTACCCCGAATCACAAATTGTCTTAAATACTAAAGGTATAATCGCTTGATGTCGCGTGGGCTTAAGTTTCAAACGCATGCAAAATATGAATTGCTTACTTAAAACGATAACTTTTCTGTTATTGATGGTACGTAATGCTGATAAGGACGGTCCTTGCTAACGACACTGCTACTCGAAGATCAGAATGAGTTTACTGGGAAAGAATAGAAGACCCAATTCTAGGAGCCGAAAGTTGTCGTTGTGAAGAGCGGGCGCACTGCGTGCGAATACCCTAAACCGTTGAAGGAAATTCGGACAGGTGTCCCCGAGGTCGGCGACAATACCAACGCAGGCACGTTTTGTGTCACAAACGGAAGTGTAATTGCTTGTTCCAGCGTCCCCAGAAATTATCCAGACATTCAATTCTGAGAAGGATTTGAGGTCCAGACACGTGCTAAATCATACGTTGTAATTAGCAATTAATAAAACCGCTAAATCAACCACAATAATAGCAAAGAAAACCACTTACGGCGTAAATTGGTCGTATTATATTTCCACAGGAAATTATTGCACATTTACTGAAGCCATATAGCAATTTTTTATTTAGTTTTTAGCTTCGTACAGCACTAATCGCCCAAGAAAAAAAACGTTTTTCAAGATGTTGGCCCGCCGCTTTCAGTAGAAATCCCCATATTTTGATTTACCAATCGGAAATTTTTGTTTAAAGCGCGGTAAATTTGATTCTTGTTGCAACGCGCAACTTGAAGACTTTGAACCGTAACAAGTTATAATGTACAGTCCACACAGTTTTTATTTGCATTTGTATTGCTATGAATAAACGATAGCAACCTAGTTCTTCTTATTATTCTTTATCATTATAATTTATCCAAAACGTTGTTTAGTCCAATTCAAGTATTTTAACAAACCTTAAACAATTTTATTGGATAATTACGTTATTACGATAATCTGTACTTATCCATATCGTAAGTTGTAGTTGCGGCTACGCAGCAGTTACGAAGGAATTACTTTGTGTTATGACCCTTGAAAACACTTTATTTGTGTTAAACGAACTTAGTGTAGGTGAGACATCGCCCATTTTAAACGTTTTAGTGGGTGAATTTGGTCAAAATTTTGCGTGTAACACGATTTAAAGGATTTTAAAACTCAGGGAATTGATTGCAATGCTCAGAAATTAGATCAAATTTTGCGCCGAATTAGAAATTGCAAAATACAATTTTTGATTTATTATTTTCAAGATGGCTGCTATATTTACAAAAACACAAATTACGTAGAAACAAAAAAAATTGAACATAAATGCCTTATACGAAAAGAATAACATGTACACACTGCATGAGCCAGACAAAGACTACAGACGATAGCACATTGGTGACGAAGAAGACCATATTTATCTAGTTAGCAATAGTAAGGATTGTTCCCAATGTGTTCGACAACGAAGGCTGAATCCGGTGCAAGGTCTACAAAGAACAACGTAATGGCGATTATCAGGTAAAACGGCCATTTCTTTACTTACGTTTTTTGAAGGTTAAAAGTAACATATAGCGGGATACTATTTCTACGGATTATTCTTCTCTAATTACTTAGAAGCGTAATAAATGGGTTTGCCTACAGGAAAGTAATTAACGTAACCTTATTTCCAACAAAAACCCTCACCGAAAGCAATAGTTTCTTAATACATGTGGAGCTTTGAAAACTACAAACCAGAAAAGACAATGTTAGACGAGTAATACGCCGGAAATGCAGTTCTCAAAATCCCCCCCATTTCGAAAGAAAATAAAGCGTGAATTGAGTGAATTTGTGAAACGAATATAAATTATAGTCAGGATTAGATTGCATGTCAATTAAATCAACCTCGAGAGTGCATTTTACTGTGTACGATAGGCTTCACTACTAATCCTTTCTGACTCAGTAGTTACATTTTTGTACTTTCGATTAATCTTCTTTAGGTTTCAAGTTTGCCCTCCGTGGCCAGTATTGATGTGTGTCTTATGATTTCTGTCTTTCTAAGTAAATGGGTTTGATTCTCATCTGCCAAGTGATGAAATCTGCATTTTGAGATTATTCCTGCTTAGATTTGGACATTCCTTTATACATCTTTCGGCGAAGTTTCTTAATAGATAGTAGCTTGTTTTTTTTTCTTTTTTTTTACGTGGCAAGATTCATATATTATGTCTTTGTCGATAGCACGTTTCGGTGAAATGGTAGCCGCTCATCTTTTACCAAGTAAAATGTGTGTCTTCCGACATCTCGTGTAAACATTGACACGTGTGAATAGTATAAACTAAGAAAAATGCCAACAGTTAACTGTAACAGCATGTGTGTGTTAACTCTTTTACCAAGAGTGTTTGTTTGTTTCTTACATTTTATTTTAGTATGTTCCACAAATTAAAGAAATCTTAACTCTAACCAGTGCTGCCACCTCATTTAGATTTGTTTGACATATCTTTGCTACATTTGAATTGACGACAATATGACTCAACGCCATGATGGTTGCTTGATTGTCAGACATGACACAATAAATTTCTGCCTAAAAATTCTAGGTCCTAGGTTTAGAGTATCTGGTTAATGTTCTAAATACTTCCACCTCAGGACTCAGGTTTTGTAGCAGCAGATTTTAATGCTCTATAATGGGATATTTTTTTGCTAAAACTTGATTATTTTTCTAACGACTTTAGGTGCGTTTACATCTGATATTTATTGCATGATATTTATCTTGCAACATCTTTTGCAAGTGTCTGATGGATAAGTGGCAGCTAGTTCATACATAATTCTCGGATATAAATTGTTTGGAATTTACAAAATATTTGAGTGTGCATAAAATGTAAACGTGTTACATGCAAAAAGAAATTAACGACAATTTTGAAATAAAAACGTAACATAACCTTGGGGGGTGCTACTCCGTAGCTTAATCAATGAGGTTGCTTGAGAGATAATTTGCCTTTGTGAAATAGTAAGATCGTAGTAAATTGATGCCAAATCGCCAATAAGAATCGATAGATTATCAAAGTCGGGAGGACGCTAAATAAGGTTTACGACGTTAAACAGCTTCAGCTCTTGTTCACTGAGAACCTGTCTAGTACTACTTTTCTGTTGGCTTACCTTAAGAAAATAAAGTAAAATATAAATGAAAAATTGCTCGTTACAAAAAAATCTACAAGATTGATTGCATTTGAAACATAACTTAAACTTATCAAATAAACAAAGTTTATACGGGATTAACATTGAAAAATCAAATTGATCACGTAATCGCTAATTTTTTAATAAAATAACTTATCTAATTAAATGTTTTCTGCCCTCATACGGTATGTCTATTACAAAATCTTAACCTTGCGCGCCTTGCATTGGTAATTACAATTCGGACAAAATGTCAATTCAATGAATTAAAATCGCACGCATAGTTAAATTAATGTAACTACGAAAACACTTTGCGGCAGTTGATATTTACAAAATATCATTCAAAGTTACTTTTAATTTTGGTTTTGTTCACATAGTTACTTAAACAAAAACGTAAATACCTGGAGGTCACAGCTGGCGGTGAACTCGGGCTTGTTGAGATGAACCAGAGTTTGTTGTGACAGAAAGGACGACGATGGAAACGAAGACAAGAAGCCGAATCAAAATAATTCTTTTGAAGGCTGTTTTATCACTCGGGACAATTTCAGATTTCTAGTAGGCGGTTCACTATTTTTATTTCTTGTTACATAAATAGCTATTTGTTGTTTTTTCTGTTTCTAAAATTGTTTAAAATGCACGTCATGTACAAAAAAATTGACATCAACAATTCAACAATATATTATTTATCTATTAATATTAATCGGCTTCCAAGTCTGACCTGTTGCGCTCAGAAAAATTCGCCCGCGAGTACATTCATTTCACAATTCTCCAAGAGTTTTCAGTATTTATCGTTTACTTAATGTTAATTTAATTAATGTTAAGTAAAAATTAAAAAAAGTACGGTTGTCAGAAAATTATTATCTATGTCGCGCAGGAGTCGAAATTTGGACTTATAAGGAAATCCATTTTTCTATTATTTTACGTTTTGTTTTTTATTATTTGTGTCTTCTCGTCAATTACACAGTAAATAGAAGTCAGTTTCAATATTTTCTTTATATTTGGGGTTAGACAGATCGGTATGGGCATTCTCTGCTAGCCTTTTTACCTTTTATTCATGTAATGATCTTCTGAACCTTGTGTTCTAGATTAAAGTTTTATAAGTAGGTCAACCATCAGTATACATGCATCACAGGAATTTGGTTTTGCATTTTCTCTTACATATCCCTATAATGTAGCTAGGGTTAGGTTATAGCCAATAGCTATTGGTCTGGCGAGTTTTTGTATGCAAAAGGAATAGATTTTCCATTCATAATAGTTATTACTAACAAGACGAGACCTAATAATATTAGTTAATTTCTGAGCGACAGATATTCTTGCGCCTCGTGGAATTTTTTTTAGCACTGGAACATTTTTTTAATGAAGGAATTAACTTGTCAACATTGAGAACAACTTGGGAATCTGGTTGAGATTTACTATTAAAAGCAGGATGGCAACGTGTAGTTTGGATCTTCAATCCATGTTTATTCTTGAAAATGTTTGGATATGGACAGACTTGGCACTTAACTGTTCTCTCATCAAAAGAATTATAATTATTTGAATTTGAACAGACTGGGTATCAGAGGAATTAGATTCGGCAAGATTAGACTGGGATGAACTGTCAGAGTAACGAGGACGAAAGTATCGTCCAAAACCAGAAGTAAATCTGCTACCATATGATGTTGATTGAGATGATTGGTGGAATATAAATATATAAAGCAGAACGAGTTCCGAAACATTTCTCGCATTTGAAACATTTAAAATATTTTGATTTATTGCTTAAAGTATCATTAAACACAGCAGAAAATGACGTATGTGTTCGACAGTGACTTAACATTTTTTAAATTATACTAGAAATGGTTGCTTTTTAGCAAGTGACATCTACAATTCGAGTTTTGTTATTTATCTTAAATTTTGTCTATTTGGTATGAGTAGTAGGGAGCTTCTTAAATTTCCACCTGCGACATATAAAAATGTTAAACGTGTCTAGTAGAAAGAAATTTTTGTATGTAAATCTATAACTAGGTAATCCAAAGGATGATAGAAAATTTTATTGTAACTTAATATTTATTGTTGACAAGGTTCCAGTAGTCTTTCACGTTTATTAAAAAGTCATTAATACTCAACAGACAGTTTCCGTAAACTATAAACTGAGTCCAGTCATTTTTGCAGTATTTTTTACAATGGCGGGAGTCAAGCATACTATTACCATTATGAATCTAGGAAAAATTACAGCCGGAAAAAATTTTCCGGTAAAAATACTGCCGGAAAAAATGTCTTTCGGAAAAAAATACCCCCGGAAAGAATATTCCTGGAAGAAATGTCCCCGAAACAATTTTTTTGCAAATAAATGTTAGATAATCTATCTATATTAATTTCTATTAATAATTGAGTTAATTCTCCTGGTGTTCTCCTTCTATACACACCGTGGGGGTGTGCTTGACCTCAAGTTGTGATAGATAGATAGACCGGTTTTTAATCTAGTGCTTCTCGCAAATCTTTGATGTTATACTTGAGTCGCTATAGTATTTTACGTAATAAGTCCGAGAAATTCACCTTTGCAGTAACGAGTCTAAATGTTTACAGACAAGGCGACGAATAATTTTGTACATATAAATAGTTTGCTTTATTGATTTATTTCTATCCGTTATGTAAATTACTACGACTAAAACGTCAACTCATTGCAGCACTCTGCTAACTATATTAAAATTTGACATTAACGCAAAATAGTTACTAATATTTATTAACGGAATATTTGCTCAATACAAAAAATATTGTACAAACCTCTTGCGGGAAGGTTATTCTAGCATTCGCGCTATTAGCAGCACTCGCTCACTTCGTTTCGATGCTCTAATGCGCTCATGCAGGAAAAAGTTCTTCCCGAACTTGGTTCGTAAATAACTATTACCGGATCTGATATCGTAAAGCATTATTTTTCGGATTAAAATCATTAACTTAAACATGGGTATTACGATGCAATATTACAAAATATTTATTTAAAGCAACTAGCGAGTTATATACTTACGTTTAAAAAATGATAGTTGAACAAAATAAATTCAGAAAAGAACTATTATATAATAGAACCAAGAAAAACTGTAGTACACGAAAAAAAAATTAACCGAAACATTAATTAATATTTGATTAATAACACAATTAATAAAATTGACAGAATAATAGCATATTCGCTAAATGAACTGTTACCATTAATATCGTATGTATTTTAATTAAAATATTACTACTTTGGAATTATATTTCTACCCGTGAATTAGTGGCATCGATTTTAGTCAATCAAAATTAAACTCGTATTTATAGATATAAAGTTAATGAATAAAGTTTATTTGTCTTTGAAATTAACAAATAGATTCGGTTTATATACATCTTACTAAATACTAAAAAAAATTAATTAACACAACAAATTCTGCAAAATAATAACTTATTTTCTTTTTCTGTCTTTAACCACACCTCTCTGTTACATGTTTTTTATTATGTTTCTTTTCCTTTCTTCCATCCATCTTCTTCTGTTTTCTACCTCTTTCATCCACTTTATGCCTTCTCCATTTTCTCCTAGCAGAACTTCTCTTCTCACTTTCTCTCTCCTTAATTCTCTACACTCTTCTACCATGTGCTCTACATTCTCCCAATTTTCCCCACACATTCTACACATTCTTTCTTCATCTTTTCTCCAATATTTATTTTCTCTTTCTTCATTTCCTAATCTATATCTGGCTACCATACGTTTTTCTTTTATATCCAATCTTCCTGTTATATATTTTGGTATCTCTTCCACCATTATGTCTTTATATTTTACATTATACTTTGATTCATTTATCTTCATTTCTCTTTCTTGTTTTTGATTGTCCTTGTCCCTTTGTGTTATCTCTTCTTCCATCTTTCTTCCTTCATCCCTCAATCTTCTTATCTCTTCTGTCGCGTAACCCCCTTTTCTGTAATATGCTCTTCTCTCTTCTTGTCCATGTTTTGTTCTTCGCAATTTTACTTCCTTCCAACATTCATATAAAATTTCATTATCTTTTCTATCTTCCATCCTTTCCTCAAATCTTATTGCTCTCTTCCCTGCTTGTATTCTTATTTTTCTATTTTCATTTCTTCCTCTATTAAATATCCTGGTGTTTCCCTCTCAATCTTAGCGTCCATCTCCAAAATCTTTCCTTATCTTCTCTAGTTCTTCCCATTCCTTCCAACCCCAAATTTCCGCTCCGTACATCATAACACTTTTAACAATTTTCTCAAATAGCCACTTTCTTTTCTCTACTTCTTTGCCAAATAATTTTTCTCCCATACCCCACGCTTGTCCCATTATATTACTTCCTTTTTTCCTTAATTCTCTTATATGATCACTGTCTTTATTGTCATACCTCATCATGTATCCTAAGTATTTGTATTTGTCGACTCTTTCTATTTCTTCTTCTCCCCACCACCATCTCTCTTTTTCTCTCTTCCTTTTTTCTTCTTACATATCATTATTTTGGTTTTTCTACGTTTACCTCTAATTTTTTCTTCTCTAAATATCTTCTCAACGTCTTTAATGCTTTCTTCATCTCTTCTTCTTTACTCGTAAGAATTACTATATCGTCCGCATATGCAAGCGTTATTACATTTTTTTTCCTATTTTTATTCCTCCAACCTGATCTCTCCTCATTTCTTCCTCTAGATCTCTTAGATATATAGAGAATAGCATCGGACTCAACGGACAACCCTGTTTCAACCCTCTTTCCGTCCAAAACTCTTTCCCTAATTTCCCTTTTACCTTGACTCTATTTTTTGTTTCTTTATAAATCTCTTCCACTGCTTCTATTATCTCTTCTTTTATTTCACTTTTCCTCATCATTTCCCACAATATCTTTCTATCTACTCTATCAAATGCAGCTTTTATATCCACGAATACTGCATATACCTTGCCTCCTTTCTTCTCTATCTCTTTATTTATTAATTGTTTCATTATATATATGTTATCAATTGTCCCTCTTCCTTTCCTAAAACCTGTCTGCCAATCTGGAATTATCTTTTTTTCTTCTATCTCTTTTTCCATTCTTCCTCTTATTATTTCTGCGTATATCTTATATCCAATGTTTGTTAAACTAATCCCCCTGTAGTTTTTCACTTCCTGTCTATCCCCTCCCTTGTATATTGGACAAATAATTGCTTCCTTCCATTTTTCTGGAAATCCTTCTCCCTGCCATATTTTTCTAATATTTTTCTTATTCTCTCTCTCATTCTTTCCCCTGTGTATTTCCACTCTTCCCCTGCGTATCATCTGTGCCTCCTGCTTTTCCTATCTTTACTTTTTTTAAGGCCTCCTCCAGTTCTTCTTTTTTGATTCTCTCTTCTCTTTTTGTTTTTTTCTCTTATTTTCCCGTTTTCTATTATGATCTTAACTTCCTTTCCTTGTAGCACATTTCTAATGTGTTTTCCCATTTTCTCTATCTATTGCTGTTTCTCTCCTATTTCCTTTTTTTCTTATTTGGTTTACGAATTCCCAAGCCTGCCCTTCATTTCTGATTTTCTTCATCTTTTCTTCCATCAGTTTTCGATATTCTATTTTTCTCTTTTCACATCTATTCTTGAATTCTGCTCTTATTTTTTATAATCTTCTATATTTATTTTCCCTTTTTCAATTTTCTTCTTCTCTTTCTCATTTCTTTTTTGCTCTCTCACACTCCCAGTTCCACCATTCTGACTTTATTTCTCTATTGTTTTTGTCCTTTTAAATCTTCTCTTTTCCGTTGCCATCTTCATTTTTTCTGTAATTCTTTTCAACTCTTCTTCGACCTCTTCTGCTACTTCCTGCTCTTCCTCCATTTTATTCATATACTTTTCTATGGTTTTTCATTTCATATTTTTTTCTCTCCCCATTCTATAATCTCTTCTTCTTCTTCCTCTTCCTCTCCTATCAGAATCACTTCAATCGGTTGATGATCTGAATCTACTTCGTCTCCAATTCTTATATGATCTATTTCTTCCCTACTTGATTCGTTGACCATAACGTAGTCAATTATCGATCCTCCTCTCCCTCCTATATATGTTAGCTCTCCTTCTCCTCCTTCTTCCATATTCCCATTCAGAATCGTCCATCCTCTCTCTTCACATAGTTCCAATAATTTTCTACCTTGCCCGTTTATTTTTTTATCTTTCGACTTTCTTTTGCTTTGTTCTCCATTTATTATTATCCCTCCTTCCTCTCCTGTTCTCGCGTTAAAGTCCCCTCCTATGATAAGTTTCTTTTCTTCCCCTTCTTTAATTGTCTTCTCTAGTACTTCTCTCGTCTTCTCCATTTCTTTTCCATATATCGTAATTATTTCGTATATCTTCCCTTCCTCTGTCCTTACTCTTGTGCTCATAATTCCTTTTGTCTCACTTTTGTTTCCTATCTCTTCTTTCTCCCATTCCTTCCTTATTCCGGTGATTATTCCCCCCTTTGCCCTCCCCATTTTTTTCTTTTTCTGCGAATTGTACTTCCCATTTAAATTCTTCTGGCAGCCTATTACTCAATTTTTCAGTCTTTTTCTTCAACCATGTCTCTACCAGTCCAACCATTGTAAAACCCTTTATGTACATACTTCAGAAATCTTCTCTTTTATTTTTTAATCCCGCAATATTCTAAAACAGTATTTTTTTTCTTTCTTTTTTACGCCCCTCCCACTTCACTACCCTTTCCTCTTCTTCCATTCCCTCTCCCCCTATTTTTAGTTTTTTTCTACCATCTGTCCCAAACCTCCTTCTTCCTCCACCCATCTCCTTTCCACTCCTTCTACCCATAACTTCCCATACCCTACTTTCACTCTCTTCCCTTCTCCTTGCAATTTTCTAGCTTCTTTCCTTAACTTCTCTTGTATCACTCTTTCTTTTTCGTCAAATCGTTATCAATATAAATTTCTGTACCTCTCAACTTTATTTTTCTTTCATTATTTTCATTTTCTCTTCCCATCTTCCCAACTTCACTACTATCGCACTCTTTCCTACTTCTTTCCCTATTACGTATGCGTTTGTTATTTCTACTTCTACCCCTATTTTTTCTCTTAAAATCCTTTTCACTCCTTCTCTACTTGGTTGTTCTATCTTTATTGGCCCTTTTATGACGATGTTGTTCTTTCTGCTTTCTTTTTCTTGTATTTCCATCCTTTTTTCCATTTCCCTCAATCTTTTATCCATTTCATCTTTCTCTTTTATCCAATTTTGCCTTTCTGTCGCCCATCCTTTTCTTTTTTTCCATTTCCTCCTTCATTCTTCTAATTTCATCTTTACATTCTTTAAATCCCTCTATCATATCTCTTCTCATCTCCAATATCAACATTTTTATATGTTCCATTATTTTATCTTGATGTTCCATCTCTCCCTTTCTTTCTTGTTTTGGCGTCCTCTGTGTTTTTGTGTTTCTTCTCTTTATTTCGTCATCTAATTTTTCCTCCCCAGTCACTATTTCCTTTATCACCTTACTTTTATTACTTTAATTTTACTTTTAAATACGTAATAACTTCTAATTAACTTCCAACACCTTCTTTTACTTAACAACGTCCGCACTCTTCCACTTCTAAATTATTCTATTTATAGATATACTTTTTGTCACTACTCTTTCTCGTGAGAAATACTGTAGTACCAAATGTTTTTTGAATATAGCGAGACATCTATCGGATTTTCACATACCTATTTATTTAGATACACAATGGCAATACAAGGGCACACCTTATGCGCATTCCTTAGAAGTTTGATACGGTTGATTTTATTTAATGAATTTGGGTCTCTTATACCAAACATAAAATTTTCGTTTTAAATTTAGTATGTTTAGTTAAGATTTTAAAATAAATCTACGTGAATATTTGTCAATCACTATAAATACCTGTTTGTCGATACTGCAAAAGTGTTTTAACTTTATATAACAAACGTTTATTGTGCATATTTCTTAATTATAATTCCTTCTCCTCAGTGATATTTGTTATGCGTTCAATTACACCAAATTTTTTTGTTAATTTTTTGTGCGTCTTGTAACTTTCTTATCGAAAATAGTTTTGGTTGGCACTTGGATAAAGTGATTTTCCCGAAAATTTGCTTTGCTCGGCTCGGCTAACGGGTACACGTTCATTTGATTCAAATTCTAGGACAACGTAACAACATTTTCTAAAGTATGATACATGTTTTCCATGTATTTTTTTACGTAGAATACGATAATGTAATTAGTTTTATGATTAAATCCACGTAGGAAGCGCTGAACGTGAAAATTTACGAAAAATATACGGGTTTTCAGGCCTCTTATATAAATTTTAAGAAAAAACTGATGACGCCATCGTATTCTATGTCAAAAAATACAAAAGAAATTATGTATTTGAAATAACATTTCCGTGTGTTTTCACTTTTTTTTTATGATAATCATCTTAGCCTGTTTTTCACGTGTATTTCTTATGGGAAACTTCAGGGGCTTTGAGGCACGTGTTATATTAATTTTAGAGGTCACGTACATGAACGCGCATTAGTTTTTAGGAATGTAGAAGTGATTTCTGTCCGGCGAACTTGAAAAAAAAAATAAAATTAATTAAGCCCCGGCCTGATCTACATAGGCGTAATTGTTGTAATTTACAGTTTCGACAGATCCCTGTTTTATTTTGTTAAATTTTTATCTCTTTAATTAATTAAATACATATAGCATCTATCGCACCTAAATAATTCATGGTCGACGTTACAGTCTAAATTTACACAAAATTACATAAACAACTTTCATTGTGCAAAAAATTTACATCAAGTATAATCTTTTTCATTATTTTAAATGCAAATAGAACAATTACTTACATTGATATTTATTAGAACATCAAGCAACACATTTTAATTATTGAACTGCTGTAAACAAACTAAATTATGCAAAATGTAATCAATAACATGTGATGAAATTCTAATTTGATATACATGGAAATTAACTTCTGAAACAATCACTATGGGCCTAAACTAAATTTGTCCTCTAACAATTAATCAAGATTAAGCTTTTTTTCTAAACGTTGTTTAAAAATGAATTCACAAAGATTAATTCTACGGTTAATATACAGGGTGATTCATAATTATTGGGACATAGGCTAAGGGCGGCTTATTTAGACCAAAATATGACCATAAGGCACAATATGACTTAATAAAATATTGCTGTGGAAAAAGATACAAGGTGTTAGATAAAAAAATTTTTTTTCATTTTTTGTTAATAATTTCACTGTAAATTTATCAATTCTTATCAAAATCTACAGAGAAGCATAATTATCTGACAGTCCAAAACGTACCCTGGAAGTAATATTTGAAATCCCCTTCTGACACTACGAATTGTTCAACTGCGTTTTTCTCGGAAACAGATGAAATTATCGTATTTAAACATGAGTACCAATATTGTGTAGAAATGATGTTTACGTCATATTCTCTAATCAAAATCACTAAAAAGTTTTTTAAAAAAAAGTTACCAGTCGATTTCATCATCAATAATCATTCAGGTGGTGCCCCCTACAACAAATTGTAAAATAGTACATAAAATAACGTTTTTGGTCTAAAGTTATGCTTCTCTGCCAATTTTAATTAGAACTGATAAATTTATAGTAAAGTTATTAACAAAAAATTTAATTTAACGTCCAGTATTTTTTTTCCACAGCAATATTTTATTATAGAATATTGGGTCTTATGGTCATATTTTAGCCTAAATAACCCGCCCTTAGCCTATGTCCCAATAGTTATAAATCACCCTGTATATTTAGACAAATTTAATAAATGATTGTTGTCATTTAATGTTTTTGCTGAAAGGATCGTTAAGTTTTTTCTCAATATTCGATACAAGTCGTATTATTTTATTTCTATGGAGCTTTAGAAGTTACATTTACTAGTTATGTTACCCACGGAACATTTATTTTAGCATTGACTTTTATAATAATTGCTGTTTTACAGTTTTTGTAAGAACACACTTTTAATTGTATCTATATTACAAACTAATATAATTAAAACACTATTTTAAAAATTTATTTATTATATTAATTGCTAATAACCTAAATAGTTTTAAAAACTATGAAAATTAAATGGTACCCATAGTCGGGGTCACCAAATCATTGAAAGTTGACATGTTTTAATCCACAAATTGATAGTAAAATTGTAGCAATCGGTCAACAGTGAATTCATCGATGCTTCGATAATAGTTGTACGCTTTTTAATTAATCATGTAGAATACTTCAATAAAGTGTGATGTTTTGAGAAAACACCATTGTTTGTGTTTTGATGTTGATTTTGATTGTTTATGTTTGTTTTGTAGTGATGATTGGCAAGCAGGTGTACTTTGAAATCTATATTGAACAGTCTGTGAACCTCAAGGTCTTGGACTTAAGAGCAATTATTATCATACACAGCTATGCGGTTTCTTGAAAACTTTACTTTTTGTATTGTTGTGGAAAGGGGCGTACAGTATGTTTGATCAATGTCTATTAACCAGAATCTGTTAAATAACATTGACATTATCTCGGATGGAGAAGATGCATTGTAAACTTTCCTCGGTTGACGAAGGTAAGGGAGGTTGTTGTTGGGCCGATGTTGGTTTGCGGTGGGACCGGACTAGCAAGAATAAGTTGAAAGTTTCTATTTGCTTTTTATGGCGTTTCCTTGGTGTGATTTTGACCAAGAATTATGACTGGATCATTTTTGAGGTTGATTCGTATACGTTAATTAGTTACAATCATTTAACATAATAATATGTACTGTAGAAAAAAGATGATAGATTATTTCTGTCCGAAACGTCGGTACTTTTTAAAGTACATGGAATCTTCCTGGAGTCCTCGTAAGATTGGGAAAACTGAAAATACCTAATTAAATAAAGCAGGAGTTTTAATTCAAGTTGTAGTTTAGGTGAATTTTGATAACGAGGGCGCCAGGTCATATCCCTGTTGACTTGCAGAGCGACTAAATTTTTAGATCATCAGCGAAAGAGCCGTCCAGATAAGTACCGATGTCGACACAAAAATTGTAGAAAGTGTGTAAATGGCGATATAGACGCATGTTGATTTTTTGATTAACAAAATACCTTAAAGCATTTGTCAAACGTTGTAGTATACAAAGCTACTAAACATTGATTGTGACTGGAAATGTCGATTATTATATCAATAGGACATACCTAATTATTTGTCGACAGATAATTATTTTAGTTTTCCTACACTTTACCGGGGCCTTCTTGTAGGAGAAGCAGGAAAAATGTTTCAGAAAGGAAAAGAAAAGAGGGGCAAGTAGCAAGAGGAAAGAAAGTCTAAAGGGATGAAAAGATAAAAATTTATATGGGAAATAGAGCGACAAGATATAAAGAATTGAAGAAGGACAAGATAGAATATTGTATTACAAAATGGTGGGATATGTGACGAAAGAAAAGACAGGAAAAGAAAATAGCAGAAAGGGTAGAAAGTGAGATGCTCGGAGATAAGTGAAGAGGTAAGAGTAAGCAGAGAGAAGAGAAGTGGCAAAGTGGATGTAGGAGGTATTACAAATAAAAAGGAAAGTGGGAGGGAAGGAAACTTAACAAGGAAATTGGTATTTGCTTCATTAAATAGTAGAATTTTCAGTTTGTTACAGGAAATACTATAGTTAAGTGTTGATAACAAATCAATTAACTTGTCAACAAATATATAAATACTCATACATACATATACAGGGTGTCTCACCGGGAACTGCCATTAGCCGTATACAAAAAAACTATATATGTAAAAAATTTGAAAATTTGGAAAATGACTAAAAACCAATAAGGCAAACTCAACTAAAATATTTCCATTCCTCTGACACTTCTGTTGTACCAGAAGTCGACATCAATTTCGTTATTTGAAATAGAACATCTTATATATTATTGCATTTTCGGATTCTACATCAAATTTTAAGGTCACTTTGTATAATATTCCATGTAGCTAGGAGTTATAGATTTGGAGATATTAATTTTTTTAGTAAAATTTTCACAGATGCAAGAGTTCACGGAAATGTCTGTAACTTTTTTCGGGAACTCCATTACGTGTTAATTTTTGGATTGTATAAAGAGAATGGACTGTAGCAAATGAAGATTAAAAAATCTAATACTAAGGGTTTCATATTTGCTGTTACATTATGACTTCTTCAAAGAGCAATAACTTTTTTAAGTCAAATGGAACACCCTGTATTTTTTTAGTCTGTCGGGTGCAGGTTGAAATTTTCTTTCAAATCACATAAGCTTTGTTAGGATTACGGCTACTACTTTTGGAGACATTTGCATTTTTTTACTATTGGGGCGTACCAGATCTGTAATCGAATTGGCCAAGATTAGTATTATTTGAGAAACATAAAACTGTGTGAATTTGACATAACTCAATAAATTTGTAAATCATTGTTGAGGATTGTGATTCCAATCATGCCGGCACGTTAACAGTTAACACAACAGATCTGCTAAGCCCCAATAGTAGAAATTTTTAAAAACCAAAAATTAACCTGAAAAAAGTTACAGATATTTCCATGAACTTGTCCATCTGTAAAAATTTTATTAAAAAAAATAATATCTCGAAAACTATAACTCCTAGCTATAGAGAATGTTATACAAAGTTACTCTAAAATTTGACGTAGAATCCGAAAATGCAATAATATATAGCGTGTACTATTTAAAATAACGAAATTGATGTTGGCTTCCTCTACAACCGGAAGGGTCAGAAGATGAAAATGTTTTAGTTGAGTTGGTCCTTTTGGTTTTAGTCATTCTCCAAATTTTCAAATTTTTCCTTGTATGCTATTCCGTATACGGCTAATGGCGGTTTCTGGTGAGACACCTGTATACATAATGTAATAATTTGTAGAAATCTCTGATATGTAAGATGTAACCTGAATTCGATATATTGCGTTAAAAAGTGCACTTAGCTTTTTTGCAATGTTGAAAAGTTCACAGCTTGCATCTTATATACTACAGATTTCTACAATGTATTAAAGATTCTGAGTATATGGCAACTGTTTGTTAGGTGGCGACACTTACATACACTTTTATTAATTTAAATATAAAATGGTCCAAGATAGGGTTGCCCACTACTCTAGTTCGACGAAGACCATAAATTCATTCTCTCAAATGCGCAGCTTTTGTTTTATTTAACCGACCGACCTTCAATCCCTTACCGTTTCCAAGATCCCCATAGTGGACATTCTTTTGTTGGACACATTGTATATTTAAAACATTGGGAAAAGTTTTAGTAATTGCGTCAAGAAGATCGGAAAATATTAATACTTGTTCATTCTTAGCTTTTAATATTCCAAGGCATTGTAAATAGAAATCATTATTAAAATGATTAAATGTAATGCCCGTAAGGGATGCAACTTTGCATTTGTAATGAGATTTTCATTTTACTACAGGGTGTCCCATAGTTCTGGTTTCGGACGATTGCACAGTTATCGTAGAAGATAGAATTTTCAAAGCTTGGTGAAAGTTGTACTATAAATGAACACATATTCTGATAATATTTTTGTCTATATAGGGTATTCTAGAAACGTGTTGCGATACTAACTTACATTTTTTTTATATGGAATACACTGTATTGTATTACAAATTTGAATTCCCACGTTCAAGAGCTTTTCAAAGTGTATAATAATACAACACAGGGTGTTCCATATAAAAATGTAAGTTAATAGATCCACACATTTCTAGAACACCCTATGTAGTGAATAATATTTTCAGATCATGTATTGGTTTATGGTACAATTTTCACCAAATTTTGAAAATTCTATCGTTTACCATCATTAAGGCCAAGGTTAATCGTAAATAAATACATATTATTGATTTCTATATAAATTGAAAATTTTGTTTTTGATCATTAACTTCGTGGCGTGTTTAAGATAATTATGACTATAATGATTTAAAGCTCAATTAAATTAGTTTAGTTTCGACTCAGTAATGTGGCTTTACTTTACACCTGTTGCGTTTGGTGTTGTAATGTCTAAACAGTAGTGTGTCCCAAATTGAGTAGCATTCATCAATATTTTTATTATTATCAAAAATACAATTCTGGTTATATGGGCAATGATGAACATACAATTAATTACGCTGATACAGTTCCCACGATACCAAAACTGGTGTTCAAATAAAAAACTGGACTAGGTAGGTCTTGAAATTTTTTGGTAATTTTTAACAAACTTTATTTTTGACAATTATTAAGTTATATTTATGTAACGGCCTACCCTACCCAGTTTTTGTTTGAATACTCGTTATATCTGATATAGATACAATGCATATCAAAATTGCTCATTTAGTGGAAAACTGGATATTTTACCTAAATTAATAGCAAACCACTGATGGAATCGTTAATTTAAATATTTCTCTTGAATAACTAATAAATTACCGAGTTTGTAACCATTAAAATGACCTATGTATTTTAATAATAAATGAAATTGGAGTGTCTATCTGTCTGTATAATACTTTGTTGCTCAGAAGCTTCACTGGGTGTCTGGGCGTTTGAAATCGGTGATTCTACGGAAATCGTGCGCTATACCCACGGGCAAGAATATTTTTCATGACTTGAACGGTGCGGTTATAAAAAACTATTTCTACAACACCTAGTGTCGATTCGTGTTAGCGATCACGTACGCAAATGGTTTGCATTAAGTAACTTTGTCGACAGGTATGTAAAAGCAGTTACATAAGTCGATACTTCATTAATTATAAGCCAACTAAGTGTTAGCAAAACTCTTCAAGAGTGAGAGAACTCGAGTGTAAGTTCATTATTGTACAAATTCGTGCTGTCAACTATATTCTCTACTGGAGGGTACATCATATTCTAACTATATGTTTTGCGACACCTGGTGTCGACTCGTGTTACCAATCACGTGCGCAAATTGTTCACGTCTTTTCATTTTAAACAAAATTGAGGTATCATCCGCAAAAAGAACTATTTCGCGATCATTTTTCACGAAATGTGGTAAGTCTTTTATATAGATGAGAAATAGGAACGGGCCGAAAATTGAACCTTGAGGAACTCCTATTTTTATTATTGATCTTGTGGAACGCGTCCCATTTATATAAATTGTTTGAATTCTATTATTCAGGTAACAAACAATAAGATCTAATGCTGTATACCTAATGCCATAGTGTTATAGTTTCATAATTAGAGTTTCATGTTGGACGCAATCAAATGCCTTAGATAAGACAAAAAACACACCCAAGGCATCCGTGAAGTTTTCCCAAGATTCAAAGATGTGTTGAACAAGCTTAATACCAGCATCGCTTGTTGAGCGTCCCCTTTGTAAAACCAAATTGCTTAGAATTTAAGAATGAGCGGAAGTGAGTCATCATTTGGTTTAATGTAATTTTTTCAAAAATTTTGCTGGACACACACAGATCAACTGTATTTTTCATTTTTAACGAATTATACACTGTGATTATATCAATTGGACTTATAGATGTAAATGAGAAAAATCTGGCGTATTCTGGTACATTTTAGTTTTCTATTAACAAGTATCAAAGACCCACCACGTTTGGCACTTTCCGTACTGAAAAATCAACCAACGTAATGATTGTTGATATTTAACATGAGCTGCTATGGTTTTAACCAATGTTCTGTATTACAGAAAACATCTACAGGGTGATAGATTAATGCGATAAAGTTCAGTAACTTCTATGTCCTTCAAAGTATCAAACCAAACGTTACGGGAGATTATAGTCATCATTAAGTGTCATATTTTAAAATTAGTTACAATGTTACAGGGTGTTCCATAACGCCGTGCCAGACTAAAGTTACATTTTTTAAGTAAAACACCCTATATTTTAACTTAAATTAGAAATTGGTTTTACTTCCTCATTACAAAAATATATATTTGTAATATGTTATACAGGGTATTTAAAAAGTTATAACCACTTTTTCATGAAAATTGTTACAAGTTCACCGCCCTGTATGATTTCAAAGGGCTACAAGAACAACGATCTGTTGCAGCCATAGCTTTTTAATAATTTTCAAATTTTATAAAAATGATTGCGTTTGTGAATATTTGTTAAATTGATTACAGGATGAGTCAAAACATCAATTCATTATTTTCTCAGTTTTTTTTTAAATGAGTAAACCTGTATTTTATATCACTATCGAAAAGTACTATTGTTTTACTTATACTTTTGTTAAGCATTCCCTATGCCCAAAATTATTAGTTTTTGAGATAATTTCATTTTATATATGCACAGTATTTATTATGTGTCTAAATGTTTGTCAATTAGTAGCCCTTTGAAATTATGCAGGGCGATTCTCATGGAAAAGTGGTTATAACATTATAATACCCTGTATAACATATTACAAGCATATATTTTTGTAATGAGGAAGTGAAGTGGATTTTAAATTTAAATTAAAACATAGGGTGTCTAATTTAAAAAAATTAACTTTGGTCTGGCACGGCGTTATGAAACACCCTGTAGATTGTAACTAATTTTAAAATATGAAGTTTAATAATGGCTATAATCTCCCGTAACGTTTGTTTTGATACTTCGAAGGACATAGAAAATACTCAACTATATCGCACTAATCAATCACCCATATTATTACTATCTAAAAACAACTCTATTTCTAAATCTTTTCCTATTATACCTTGTATGTTTTAGTGAATTTAAAAGTTTTATAATTTGGTAAAATATTCAACCTAGAGAGTTTCTCTGTTTAAGGCTTAACTTAAAAAAATGTTGTGGAATAGATTCCATAGTCTTAGAACTACTATTAAAACTACAATTAAAACTACAACTTTGCCTAAAAGGGGCAGGTTTTTGGAACACTTTCTAAAATCCGTGTATTAAAAACATTTTCTGTAGTAAAGTCAGTTCAATCAACCAATTCATTGTCTAAGTTACAACTATTTATATGGTAAGACAGTGAAAACACTAATTGTTTTTTAAAATATTTTAAAACTTTAGAATCGCAATTTTTATCAGCATACTTAGTGTTAACAATGCAATTTAGCATTATATTGGCACATCTATATGCTATCTGGAAAAGTAAATAATATAATTTGCTTTACATTGGTTAGAGTGACTTTTTCAAAACTTTTAAGCACTTGTTCTTTGTTTACATTTTGACAGTGACTAATTAATATAATGACTATGCTGAGACTGCAAAAATTATAATTTCTTACATTCTCGAGTATGCAATGGAAAGTACTGTTAGGCATACAATAGTTTAAAATTGACTAGTCTAAACTCGGCTTTAATAATTTTCCCATGTCTTTTCCAATCTCATCAGTGAACATCACTATGTTATATTTTTTATTGTTTTCGACGGTTACATTGTTTCTATGAGCACTGCTACACAGGGGAGATGGAGAAGGTAGTCTATAAATAGTTTCTAAGATATTAGATAGTTGACGACATTGTTGATTGATTTTGGTTTTGTTCAAATTTTAAATCAATCTTTGTTGATTGCAGGAACGATATTTGTCTATGTGCTTCTTGAAGCTCCGTTTCTAATAATAAAATTCGCATGTTTCATATTCAACTTGTTAATAGTTTGCTGTAGTTTATCTCTTTCAATAAGTGAATCAGAGTATGCTTGATTTAATTTAGAAACACCTATTTTAAGTTGTTTGTTTTTATTTAGAACTGCAAGCAATTCCTTTTCATTTGCTTTTCTTTTCAAAAGTAGGTACATTCATTTTTGTAGTGTTTTAACTCTTGTAAGACAATTAGAGTTTTTGTTCCTGTTGGCGTGCAGTAGCCATTTTTTGTGTAGTCATTTTTCAGCAATACAAGAAAAATATACCTTAAGGGCGACAAATAAAAATATAAATATAAGAATGTCACTTATGCAGCGTAAGTTCAATATTCAAATACAAAAAGCGCTTCAAACCTTTATCCTTTGCTATCAATTGTAAATGAGAATATCTCTTAAAAATACGTAATGTTTTGTTTAAATTTGTTATATTTACCACGACTAGAAAATAAATTTAAAATATCACTGTTTAAATAATTTATGATTTTATTATTTATTTTGGTGCGCACACAAAAACGGCGGTCATTCACTGAATGGTCAGAAACAGCCAATACTTGATGTGTAGTAGTATGTATGTACCAAGTAGTAAATCCATATGACCTTATTGAACAGCTACAGTTTAACAGTTTGAAACAAGTCAGAAGTGTTATAGGTACATATATCGTTTTCATAATCGATGTTTGAGTAATTAATCATTTAATTATTCAGTTTGATGAAAATACCAAATTTTGATAAACGCAAAGAAACGTTAGTGAACTAAATTTCAAGTATCATATGGTTGACAGTATACAGTTTTTTGTTTTCATAGATGAATTATCAACAAACAAACCAAGATTTTTAACATTTTACATATAAAACCGTAATAACTCAAAAACTATTAAGAATAACCTAAACAACCCTTATATGTACTAACGCAGAATTTTCCGAAAAATTCAAATATGGAAAAATATACAGAGCATTCTATTTAAAAAAATTGATTTTTACACGTTTGAATTTCCTCCTCGGGTTTGTCAACTGAGGGCCCTGTATATGGCTGGCTAATTATTTGATATACCAATATGAAGCCCAATATTTAGACTTTATTTGACCCAAGAATAGAGGTTCCAACTTTCATCGTTTCTGAAATATGAATTTTAAAAACAGCTATTTTTCCAAAAAAATCGAAATATCTCGAAAACCATTTATCTTAGATATGTCAAATGCTCATTAAAATTTACCGTAGTATTTAAAAATCCAATAAAACACAGGGTATTTTATTTAAAATAACAAAGTTAGAGAATACTTCCGGTATAACCGGAAGTGATATTATCTTAAAAATATTTTCATTGAAAAGCCCGTACCGGACTACCTAAGTAAAAAAATTTTCAGAAAAATATTTGCACTACATCTGTCTATCCTTTTAATGAACCCGTTGCGCGAATAACCCTGCACATTGAGTTTTCGATGTGTCATGTTGGGCTGCTTCGGTATTTACTTCATGGTTATGACGCATCTCTTCAAATTCTGCTTTAGTTATTTTAGCCCTGACCCAACCCCTTAACCATTCTAAACTCTTTTGTGCATCAGATAACCGCTTGTGCATTATTAACCAATGCGGACAAAAAATAAAAAATACAGGCTAGCAGAGGGAAACCACTTGATACAGCTGCAGCGTTTCTCCACGAAAGAAAACTTTCCAAAGTAAATTCTACTACGAATCCAATACTTACAGTGAATGAATTTAGTGAGGCTAATAATCTTCTAAAATGTGGCTGGGTAACTTCAGCAACTTAAGACATTACCTAAAATGTTAATTACTAATTACTTACTAAAAGGAGTTAATACTAACCGAGGCGTCAATTAAACCATAGGTACATCCGCTTACAATTATAGAAGCAAACATTTGCCAGGTTGTGACTGCAAAACTTAAAGTTTATCCAGCACGCCATTAAAGGAATTGTTGCTAAATGCATGCAAGTTTTTCTACCTAGTTTTAGTGCAAGAAATACAGATGATGCCGCACCAACTAATACGGATACAAAGTTGATTGATCCTAAAAATTGTTTCCATATATTTCAATAAGTGTTTTTTTACCAATCCGTGACGCTTCTTCTTTGTTTATCAAAGACATTGGATCCCTAGCTAGGGTTGGTATCATAGAGGTGATATGGGCCAAAGTACATTTTTTACCAATATGGCTGCAATTGAGATGCACAAAACTCGTTTATCCAAAATTGGTGTTTTTTGATTGCTTATGTGTAACTATTCAAACAGGAAAGAGTAAGTCACTAACTTGGGGTTCAAAATAATCTTAACTACATTAACAGCATAGTTTCTATTATCATATTGCGGTTTTCAATTATTTTAACGTTTTTTTTTTATTCTTTACGTCATTCCTTGTTCCAAAATTATTTCTTTTATTGAAAATATGTTGTCTAATCGGAAGTTTAGAGTTTTTGTTGGAGATAAAAGCAGTAAATTTAGATTTTTAAATAATGGTCTTCCACAGGGATCGGTTCTTCCGCCTATTCTTTTTAATGTATATATTTCTGTTCCTCCTTCTTTACAATGTCGAAAATTCGTCTACGCCAATGCTGAGGCAATTTCATTTCAACATTCAAATTTTTTCGAAATTGAAAATAAACTAATTGATGATTTACGTATTATGGAAAATTATTTCAAAAAATGGCGATTATGCTTCAATCTTAAAAGACAGAAGTTTCTTGTTTTCATTTAAGTAATAGAAAAAAAATAGAAAATTAAATGTTATCTTTAATAATACAAAGTTAAACCATAATTTTAACCCAGTTTATTTGGGAATAACTTTATATACGTTTTTAATTTACAAAGATCATTTAGAAAAAGTCAAACAAAAAATTAAAACAATAAATAATGTCATTCAAAAATTAGCTGAAACAACTTGGGGAGCAGATGCAAAGACACTTCATACAGCTGCATTGGCCAGTTGAATTGCACTATGCGTATAATTAGTGGAACCATTAAATCTACTCCTCTCGATTGGCTTCCTGTTCTTTGTAATATTACTCTATCGAACATTCGACGAAAAGCAGCGTTAAAACGAGAATGGGATAAATGTCAACTTAACAAAAAGTTATCAATTTGGAATGACTTTGACAACCCTCTTGCTAAAAGACTTAAATCTCGAAGTCCTATATGGTTGCAAGATTACTTAAGTACGGCATTTTTTGAAGTTGAAGAGTGGAAAAAATTATGGTCTGGAGTTGATGTTTTCAATAAACATCTCATTGATGAACTAACAATAGAAATCAAGGTTTTGATCAAAAAAGAAACACTTGGTCAAAAGTAAATCGCATAAGAACAGGTCATTCAAAATGCAACTCTATGTTGTTTAAATGGAGTGCGATTTCTAATCCAAATTGTGACTGTAGCAACAAACCAGAGACCGTTACACATATTGTAGAGGATTGTCAATTAACGAAGTTTAAAGGAGGGTTTCCAAACATTCATAATTCAACGGATGAAGCAATATTATGGCTTACGAATCTGAAGGGCATCTGAAGTTTAGAAATATTTTCTATTCTTGTCTTGATTATCTGTTTTTCCATTATTTTGTTTTGCTGTTTCTTTAACCTACTATTTTTTTCGTCATTGTCGTGACTGGCGCTTGAACCGGGTCATTATATGTCGTCATGCAATCGCTGTGCTGTTATATTTTATGTTCGTATTTACCTTCTATAATGTTTACACACTTAATTAATGTTATTACATGTGAATACTAGGATGGGTAAGGGTTAGCATGTTTAGGTTTTAGTGGTTTTCCTAAACCTTGAAGTAAATGCTTTGCCAAGACGAACCAATCCACTATTGCACACGGTTTTGTCACCACACTATACAGGTGTATACTGATCTTCTAGGGCTCCATACATAACACTTACATCACAATACAATATTTGTACAATGTACTATACGAATAAATAAATAAATAACGTTCTCTTTCTAATCAAGTATATTTTGATTACAATACCCCACGGTAATTTGGTATTTTTATAAAATGTGCGAAATCGAAGTCCGTGCATATAAAAGACGTTCGCCACTTGTAATTTTTTTTAAGGTGAAACAAGTTGTCTATATCGTGACGTCAATTCTCGTATAAATAACATAATATGAATTGTTTTATTTGTATGCGATTGTTTTTTTTTCAAGTAATAAATTAGTGATGCTTTACATAAACAAACCACTATTTATATTTGATTTATACGAGTACTGACGTCACAACCAATGGCAATGATTTTAAAAGATAGTGGTTTGGATATTTTAAAAATGAAAATTTTTAATACTGAGCACAACATAAATTTTTTGTGATACTGGAGTTTCATTTTATGTTTATGACTTAACAATAAACTACAATTTTCTTAAATATAAATTTTATGAAAACGCCCAATTGGAACAGATGCTATTGCGAAAATATTCCCCCATCTTGTGCCGCAAATTATTTGGGTTTTTCAAAGGAAACAGATTATTTAATCACAATCCAATATTTAGTAGCATGTCGCGCTGACTGGTTTTAGATTAATGTATAGAAAATTTGTTGTGAATTCGTTTGAAAGTTTCAATACTGGAACATCGCTTTTAACCGTAAAACTGCTTACTTTTCACCAAAAGCTTTGGACATGTAAATCAATTATCGATTTTTTTAAAAAGTCGCATGCTACTTTTGTTTGTGGTTTTAATAAGACATTAAAATGTAAACTAGGCAATATTAAAAAAATATTTGTTTATTCGTATGGTATATTATTTTCATTATGGTATTGTTATGTAAGTTGTATGTATGGTGGCCTAGAAGATCATTATAAATGTTACCCAATTTTTTATTCTAGTGTATTCACTGCAGTACTTTCTTTTTTTAATCATCCTGATTTAGCGAAGTAGGCTTTGATAGTTTTTATCAGAAATGTCAATCACGCTGTTTATGGTGTTGTTTTGAAAGTTTTTCCATTTGGAAAATATGAATCCACTACGAAGACTGTGCATAAACAATTCAAACAATTTTTGTTATATCAACGGTATTTGTCTGCCCAATCACTGCGAAGAATCATTAATGACTTTGTAAAGCAAACATACGAAGCGTATATTTGAATACCGCTTGGGCAACAAGACAAACATTGGGTACCGCATAAAGTTTACAAAACATGCATGGAATCACTTCGATACTGAATCTAAGGAGGGCGGAAAACGTTTAATTTTGCAGTGCCCATGATCTGAAGTGAGCCAAAAAATCATCTTGATGATTGCTACTTTTGTGCTATAAATGTGAAATGTAGGAACAGGTTCAAAATACCTGCTTGGATATACCCCAACATTGAATCAGCCAAACCGCTAATATCCCGAAATAAAAGTTTACCCACAACTTTTTCGAGCTTTTCGTGCTGCGGTGACATCGAAATATTAGAAATGCAAAGTTGAAGTACAGGTAGTAACAACAGTGAATTTGAATTTTCATAGAGCCCCTCAACATTTCACGGTTTTTCTCAAAGTGAGTTTTATGATTTAATTTGTGATTTGAACTTATCGAAAAATCAGCCAAACTTGTTGCTTCCAGTTATAAACACAAAAATTTTCTTTGACTATCAAGAAAACAAAATATCCTTCTTTACTTTAGTGAAAAACAGGACTTTGTGTACTACAACATTTTTTTGGATTTTTGCGGTTGATAGGCTTCTCACAATATCGTACTGAAAAAAGGCGCCTATTTATAGACAGTTTAAAACGAAGTTTAAAATGCGCATTAGTAGACAACGGAAATAAATTGGCTTCGATTCCAATAGGACACTCCAGAAAATTAAAAGAACAGTTTCAAAATATCATATGTGTGTTCAACATCAATGGTCGGTTTGTGTGGACTTGAAAATGGTTTATTTTGTATTGAGGCAACAAAGCGGTTATACCAAATATCCCTGTTTCCTATGTTTGTAGAACAGTCGCGAGAAGAAAGAACACTGGAGAATAAATATTTGGCCATCGAGACAGTATGACTGTAGGAGAAGTAAACATCATCAACGAACCATTGGTAAACAGAGATAAAATCATTCTTCAACCACTTCATATTAACCTTGGGTTCATAAAACAGTTCGTCAAGGCTTTGGATAAAAATTTACTTTACTCAGTACAGAAAAATTAAGGGCTGAAATTTGCGTTACAACCCCTATGACCAAAACAGAAGTTAATGCTTGGACAAGTTTTGTGTCGGTGATTTAACATTTTTGGGAAACCGTAAAGCCCCAAACTACAGAGATATAGTCACAAATCCAAAACATTGGGAGCTAACATTAGCATTAAAATACATTTTCTTCACAGTTATTTACACAAATTTTCCAACAACCTCGGCGATTACAGTAATGAACAGGGCGAACGCTCCACTAGGAAATTAAGACAATGGAAGAACAAAATCAAGGACGCTAGGACCGCCACATGATGGCGTACCATGGTTGGACCTTGCAAAAAGACTTTCTTAAAAGCGTATACAGCAGAAAATCGCATAGAAAAATGTTTTAATAGTATTTCAGTTATTTGGAAAGTCTCAAGTATATGTTTCTAGTATATAACATGCATTTAAAAAAAATGTCTTAAATTGTGTTGTATGATTTGTGTTTCTCTGGTCATCATCAGTAAGTAAAGTGTTAAACCCAGTGCAGCAGAATGTCTGTTTTCTAGTGTTGTAGAAGGTAAATAAGAACATAAAATATAACAGCACATCCATTGCATGACGTTATTCGAGGGGCACTTGAAAAGAAATCTATGTAGCCATGAATCAAAAGACATAATATTTTTTTGAGTATTTTATTTTTCAACATAGTCTCCCCTTACATCAACGCACTTATGCCGTTTGTTTTCCAGTGAGCTTACGCCCTTGTAAAAAGTTTTTTTTTGGTCTTCAAATAAGTCTTTCACCGAGGCTTTTAGGGCATCGTCAGAAGCAATGCGGTGCCCTCGGAAATGTTTCTTTAATAGTCTAAATAGATAGAAATCAGTGGGAGCTAGATCCGGACAATAAGGAGGGTGGTCCATCTCCACCAAGTTGCATTCTTGCACAATTGGGACTTTTGCAGTTTTATAAACAGTTGCATTGTCGTGCAGCAGAAACACTTCTTGGTTTTTGAAATGGGGTCGTTTTTCATCAACTGATTTACGAAGATTTTGTAAAGTATCGGCATTTATTGTAGTGCCTTTTGCCGTATATTCGATAAGGAGGATGCCACTAATTCCCAAAAAATGGTGGCCATTAATTATTTAGCAGATGGTTGCGTCCTTGCCTTTTTGTGGAGTGGGGACCCTTTATGAACCCATTGCTTGATTCACATTTGTAGAACCAATAATACAGCGTCATCCGTTAAATTATAATTGTTCAAACCTTTCTTTAAATATTAACACCCGAATTAAAGAACTTAGAGTTGCCTTTGAATGGCCTATTCTTATGCGATTTACTTTTGACCAATTTTTTCTTTTTTGATCAAAGCACAGAATTTTTATTGTTGGATCATTAATAAGATATTTATTGAAAACATCCACTCCAGACTGTTTTGTAACCATACACAGGACTGCGCGATTTAAGTCTTTTTGAAATGCGGTGGGACGCCATCATGTTGAAATTATCATGTTTTTTTAAAAAAATTATCTTGTTGTTTACAACCCTAGTTTATTTTTTAATCCATTACGATTCGATATGCTAGATATTGTTATCAAATCCGCTTTTGTGCGTCTAGATTTTTGTAGAATTTATTTTTATTTAATTTAGTACTTTTAGCAAGTATTTCTGGTAGTAAATTTTATCATTTTTATTTGATTAGGTTTTTTGCAAAACCGGTCAAACTGAACGGTTATTTTATAAGTTAATATATTTTATAAAATCTTTAAAGAAAAGCGAACAATGTATGTAATAATTGCTATTGATACTACATAGTAGGTATGCTCGCGGACAAAAATAAAGCCCACGGTTTTCAATTGTTGTGTTACATTATCCTTTCTGTAGTAAATGTTAATATATAATTTTCAGGTAGGTAAGTTTTCTTCTAAAATTTTTGGTATAATTTTATATGAACCTCTTTCCTATAGATATAGGGTGGTCAAACAAACGATTAATCTGAGATTATTGACGTTTTTATCTCCACAAAGGGTACTATATCAAATTATAATCTATAATTTTTCGGAAATTGAAAATACTGTTGGTTGTACGATACTCGCTTGATTGTGTTCTTTTTGTCAATGCGATCGTAAAAATGAAAAAATTCCAACAAAGGTTACAAGCCTTAACGGGTTACTCATTCATTACTGAGTTAAGTTTGGCTAAAACCTCCTTAGTTGCGTTTGAGTGACGTAGCACACGCTTAAAATCATTAAATACTTAATCACAAAAACTGATACCTAAAGTGTCAATAATACCTTTTTTATTTATTGGTCCTACAATACCGAATTAGGGACAATAAAGAAACGTATTTGTAATACGCGTATTTTAGTTTCAATATAAACAAATACACGTTAGTTGGTTAATGGTTAAAAATATTGCAGAGAGCTTTGCTTTTGATGTGGGTAGAGGCGGTGAGGCTTTAAACAGGAGATAAATTAAGCATGATGAAGTGTATTATGGTTTTGTAAAGAGAACTTGTTTTTTTTAAGAGCTTTCACAGCAAAAAGAGTTTCAATGTAGGTTGATGAGGTTATTTATAATTTAGGTTCCGAACTAGGAGTATTGAATAACAATAGTTGCCATTGAATAATATGGTACGGATTATTTTGGCACTACTGTGCTGAGGTAGCAGATTTGGGAATTTAACGAGATTTATTTTAACTTAAATTTGATGAAATTATGCGCTTGGAGTTTTGGCATTTTTTTATTTTATTGTTGAAATTTATTGAGACTAAAGCAATAACTGTAATGAATTTAAATTTGGTTTTGATTTGAATAATGCCCCTGATTTCGGAAATTTTGCGAAAACTACATTTTGGAATGTTTTGCTAGGTAAGGAAATTTTTTATGGATGTTCATGAGGAGTCAGGAATTGTCGTGTTTATTATTTTATTAATGTGGGAGTATTATTGGCATGACGTGAGGAAATGTAAAAATTGATAATGACTGGGGTACCTTGGTTTCAATAGGTTTGAGGATACCAGTGTAGGTAGTTTGGAGGGAGGATTAGAAAACTGGGAACTGCCGTCAGATTGGAAATTGTTGATGTTAGAAGAGATATGGGCTCTTCTTCTTCTGTTTCTTTGTTGTTAGTTGGTTGAGATGATTATAGTAATTGTCGCATACAGCAAGCGAAATAATGCAAACTTGTGAGTGGATGATAAGAAAAAGGAGATATAACTTACACTATACTTTATTAAACCAAATACTGGTAATTAACTATTTTAACCATTTCTCATAATAATTGAAAAGTATTAACATAATTTTTAAACAATAACGCGTTTTTTAACTTTATTATCCAATTTTGATATTCCCGAAAAGTGGTTACTACATTCTTCCAAGGTTTTACCTTCGGTTTCTGGCAATAAAAGTATAAACTTACGAGACCTATAACATTGATTAGGGTGTTAATCCACAAAACAACTGGAAATGTTAAATAATCAGTTGCTGTCCAGTACGTTTTGTTTGAAATAAATATAAAACCCGATGATATTGCACCTATCAAACCACAACCAATTGCGCGTGTTTCGTGTGAAAAAACTTCTCCTATCAATATCCATTGTACACCTTTAATCCCCAAACTAAAAAATATCCCTATGAATGGGAATAAAAGTAACGGTAACCAGTTGAAAGCTTCTGAACGTTTTGCAACGGCATCCGCTCCTTGAAATACTAAATATTTTGCATCGTTCATGTACGCGTAAAAGCCTAAAAAACACGAAAAAACAGCGCAGCCACTTAAAGATACAAAAAGTAACGAGCGTTTTCCTTGCCATTTGATTAAGGAGATAAACAATATAGAACCGATAAGATTTGAGACACCTAAAATAACTGTAGCATAATATTGATTCATTGGTACTCTAAAAGTGGCAAATACGTTAACAGCGTACGTTTGCAAACTCAAGCAACCACTAAACGAGGCGACAAAACAAATTAGGGTCATGATTGCAAATGGCCAACAAAAACTTTTTTTAAAATAGATTTTGGGTTTCCTAATCGTGTTTTTACTTTATCTTGTTGGACTCCTTCAGCGTTTACTTTATGATTATGACACATTTCTTCAAATTCTGCTTTAGTAATTTCGGGTGTGGTCCAACCCTTAACCATGCCAAACTTTTGTGCATCAGATAATCGCTTATGCATTATTAACCAATGAGGACTCTCAGGTACCAAAAATAGCAAAAGACATGTACATAAAGGGACAAAACTCGATACAGCTGCAGCGTTTCTCCACGAAAGAAAACTTCCTAAACCAAATTCTATTACTAATCCGATAGTTACTGTTATTGAATTCATTGAAGCTAGTAGTCCCCTAAGATGTGGCTGTGTAATTTCGGCAACATACGACATGACCTGAAATGATTATTTAGTAATTACTTACGTGTATTGTTTAATATTACTGACCGGAGCTTCAGTTAAACCAAAGGTACATCCGCTTACAATAATAGAAGCAAATATTTGCCAGGTGTGAGTGCAAAATTTAAGGTTTATCCAGCAAGCCATTAACGGAATTGTTGACAATTGCATACAAGCCTTTCTTCCTAGTTTTTGTGTAACAAATCCGGACAATGCTGCACCAACTAATATGGTAATAAAATTAATTGACCCTAAAAATTGTTTCTGTAAATTTTGTTATGAGAAATAAATGGTTTTTTACCAATCCATGACGCTTGTCCTTTATCTATCAAAAACAATGGATCGTTAGCTAAGGCTGGTATCATAATCGTGATATGGGCGATACTCATTCCCATTGAAAAAATAAGTAAATTTTTTACCACTACCGCTGCAACTTGGGATGCAATAACACGTTTATTTGATATTGTTGTTTCTTGAATCATTATGCGTAACTTTAAATTGAATTTGAACAAACCAATTACTAAGAATTGTTTGAAGTATCAATAGAATGATTGCGGTTACTAGTAAATCGAATAATTGAGCATTCGTTAATTTAGTGACCGGAAGTGAAACGATTATAAATTATATTATTTAACCTTAATTAGTTGTTTTTTGTATTTTTTATTACACAGTTTTCAACGAATACAGTCTTAGTGGTTTTAGCATAGACGTATAAGAGAGTAAAGCGTAGGCTGCAACCAACGGCGGAATGAGTGAGTGAAAACGTCACAAGAATCTGGATCACTGATTACCTTTTGGTTGCTGTGTTATATAAACTATTAATTTTTGGGTATAATCTTCAAAATTGTCGTCAGATTTGGTCCATCAGATCTAGGTTTTAGCATTATAGATTAAAAAAAATAATGTGTAGTATACATTCTATTATATAATTACTACTATTATATAATTTATTTTTATAAATTGAATTTAATAAAAATTGTATTATAAAGTTTAAAATTAGTGCAATCGGGATCGAACCCACGTTTAGATAGCGGAACTTCTTCTTAGAAACGATTAATCAATTCCTCCACGAAAGCTTTTACATTAAGTATTCTATCCCGGTTAATAAATGAAAATTTATAAAAAATTACTTATTGTACCGATTTTTAGTAAAATACACTTTAAATCACACTTTAAATAATCATCATCGCATCAATTTCTGCTAATGGTAAATTCCCCCACTAATCCACTATTGCACACGGTTTCGTCACCACACTATACAGGTTTATACTGATCTTCTGGGGCACCATACATAACACTTTACATCACAATACAATATATAAAATGTACCATACGAATAAATAAATAAATAAATAATTTGAGAACTACGATGTGGTTCTACTGTCGATGTCGCCAATGATGTTGGAAATTTTCATCTACTGTTGCATATCTCCCTTTATAAATTTGACAGCTACTAAACAATGTGAAGCTTCAATTTTCTATATGTATTATAATTTCTTGCAAATAAAAGATTTTCCAAACACTACTTTTTTTTACATTTTTTTTTATAAACTGAACACAAATTCAGTTTACGATTCCTCTTCAAAGCACAATAAAACGTAACGTGTGTACTAAATAAATAGGTGGTTCGATATTATCTTGAGAACCCGACCCTCAATGTTTTTTTGTTTTGAAATTTGTATTCACTATTAAAAATGATATTAGGTTGCCTATTTAACCGATTTCGTAGCTTCAAAAATAACAAAATTAGTGACAGTGTGGACAGGTTGTATATGTTTTTTTAATTTTATACTCAAAGTTTTCAATATTCGCCATGATTCTGAACTTTTTATGATTCCAATGTTAGCGCACGTTTGTTTCCATTGATCGTCACTAATCGTTTCATTATTCTATTTTTTTCCTTTGTTAATCTTTTTGAATTTTTGTTTTTTCTGGACCATTCTTGAACGTGTTTTCACTTAGTCACTTAGTTATACCGCCATTGACAAAATGCTTCGCTAGCGCACTCAGATGGCGCAGTTTTCTGCGGAAACAATTTTGGTTCTATCCCGCAAATTTCTGAGATTGATATCACGGAGAAGTTTACACGACTACTATTTTGAATTCTATTCGCATGCACAATATTTTTGGTTGGCATTTTTACGTGCAATGTGCTGCTGAAAAGTAAAAACTGTTTTAAATATGTTAGGTAAGTACTTTTTCCACACCACCGTTGAGATAAAGTTTCAGGGGCGTTTTATTTTGACGTGGTGTCCCCGGGAGACTTAATCCACGGCGACCTGTTTAGTTTAAGTATTCGGAATCACCTCGTTCAGTTTGCAACCGAAGCTTTGGACACAAACGGGTTGAATCACATGTCTGCGCAGTTGCAATAATGTATAGAAAACTGAAATTAACCCAAAATAAACTTGAGGAATTGACACATGAATCTGATGATGGTGACGGTTATGCAGAATTATCAGATTACTATGAGAGGAGTTTCGAATATTTATCCACTGAAGGGAATTACCAGAGAATGATGAAGTTGTTGCCCCTGAGCAGGTCGGTATTAACTTCTAGTGGGCACATAATGATAGTTTTACACCAAACGATTAGAATGTATATGGCACTAACTGTGGGAATCAATTTTAATTTACCGGTAAATGTTTATGAAGCCGATTATTTTGAACTATTTTTTGACACGGCTCTGATTACCCAAATCGTAACAGAAACTAATATGTGAGTGACAATAGAATTGACAACACACCGTTAAAAGGGTTTGTAAAGACGTCGATATTTTGGAAATGTATTGCTTTATGACACTAAACATTCTGTGCGGATTAGTAGGAAAAAAAGATAAGGGGTTACTGATCTAGAAAGTCTAGCATTGCAACCCCGTTTTTTGTTACAGGTTTTTTTTCTATGGAGAAGTTTGAGGCAATTTTAATCGGATTGCATTTCGTGGATAATTGCACTTTACAAAACGTATACTCATTACAAGAAGTTAGACTAATTTCTGATGAATTGATTGAAAAATTTGGAGTCATATTTCAACCATTCCAGAAATTGTGTATCGACAAAAGCTGGCTCTTGTGGAAAAGACGACTAAATTTCAAGCAGTTTATATCTTACAAGAGAAGCATATTCCCAATGAAACTGTTGGTTCTTTGTGATGCAGAGACAGGGTTATTGTGAAGATAATTTTCTATACAAGTGCTACTACTAATATTATAGAAGATTGAAACTTTGGATTCTTTTGGGCAGTCGTTCAAATCTTGATGCATGATTTCATAAATAAAGGACACATACTGTGTATAGATAACTGGTACATAAGTCCACTCTTAGTCAAAGATCTTTACAAAAACAACACTTTCACATGTCACACATGTGCCAACAGGAACAATTTACCAAAATTTAAAAAAAAAGACTAAGAAAGAGGTGGATGCGTTTTGTACTGCAAGTTAACTTGCAATAAAATGGCATGATAGACGCGATGTACACATGATTACCACAGTATCTACATCTACCATGGTAGATAATGCATAAAAGAATCGAACAGTCCAAAAGTCCAAATGTATTATAGATTACAACATGGGCGTCGTTGAAAAGTTTGATATGCAGATGAGCTTTGTACAAATATGCAGATAAATAATAAAATGTTATAAAAAACAATTTTTTTATTTGTTGGAACTTTCTTTATATAAAGCTTTCGTTATGTTCCAAACAAATACTGGAATAAAAGCATGAATCTACGAATTTCGTAGGCTTGTTGCTGAACAAATCATTGGGAAGTACAAAACGTGGACAATGCACGGACAAAGACAAATGTTGACAATCCATGGTGATTTGTTCCAAGACATTTTACCAGAAACAGCGAAAATGCCAAGAAAACGATGCCACATTATGCGGTGATTGCAGTTTGTGTTGAATAATATAATTTTATATTGAATGTGAACATGAGACTTTAATTATTATTATTACTTTAATTGTTATCATTTAAATTACAAATTCTCAAACGCTTGATTCTTATAATAATACTAACGTTGTTTATGATTTAACAACCTTTTAATTTATAGAAAAATAATCAAACGAATAATTCTTACAAATATGAACATAATCCTAAGTAATGTTTCGTGCACGAGTTTATGCAATTAATAATTTGTTACAATTTTATTTAATTTTAACACACAGATCTAAATATCCTAACTTAAACTAACCTTTAAATTTATGTTTGATGTGTACGTGCGACCTTGAACCGCTTCTCAGTAGTGGTCTCTGGACCCTGGATTGCTTCATCAAATTTTCTTTACTTATAGTTATTCTTTCACTGTTCCTTTAGGCTTTAAATTGTTTATGTTTTTTCGTCACCAACAACTTTATTTTATTTTAGCTTTACTACAACTTCGCGGACTTTTCAAATAATGCGCGGGCTTTTTCTACGATGTGCTGCTTTATTTAGGCTTTAAAACCATATTCAATAACTGGGTTAATTAATTTTATAACTATAACACTTATTTTTAATAATTAATGAAGAAACTTTCGTATTAATTGTTTTATGTACGGACTCAAAAACTACACGTCCACCATTATCTACTGCCGTGAGCGTCTCTTCCTCACTTTCACTTTACTTGATCACGTATGCACATCAATCGATATATTTCCTTAGCATACAACAAACCTCTAATATCTTACTACTAGACATTATATATCTTTTTACATTTATACATTACAATTATGACCTCGCACAATCACTGCAATTTGTTCGAATACAAATTTTTTTCTAGGATTTATAACTTCATGTACCGGTGCTATTCTTCTCCAACTGATGTATTTTATAATGAGCACATGCATTCAGTCACAAGTTTGTGCGCAGCAATGGGATTCTTTGGAACCATTGGCATTTAGTTTAGCTATCAAGCTGTTGTAGAGAATTTGATGTCTGAGTTGTGCTTATTTTATCTTGAAGAATTTGTTATGATCCAGAATCGGTTTTATTAGACTTTCAGAAAGTTACTTAGGGGCTGGAAATCAATGCTTCTAAGTGTGAGTTTTTCTTCTGCTCTGAATATGATTCCCTGGTATTGGAAAATTTAATGATCTTTCCCTTGGGATTCAAATTGTATACAAGGAGAATCTTACTCTTCTTGGCTCCCCATTGACTCTAGAAGTGGGAAAGAAAGTATTTGAAGAGAAATTCGATAGCTTCGAAGTGCTTTTTAGCCGTCTTAAGGAATTGAGATCTCACGTGGCTTATTCTTATTTAAGCATTGTCTTGCTGTACCAAGATGGTCCTATTTATTGCGCACATTACTTTTTGGATTATTTTCTGACATTATCAGGAGATTGCAGGATAGCTTCAACACATCTATTGAAAGTATCTCAAGCTTGCATTTTACTGAAGATAAATGGAATCTTGCTTGTTTGACTCTAAAACTTGGTGGTCTTGGAATTTGTCCAATATCGGATCTCTGTTTACTCACATATTTGGCTTTTGTGAATAGCTGTTTTGTTCTTATTTTTATATCTGCCGTATTATCGAGGATAAGACTCAAGTCTCTTTTTATGGAAATATTTGATTCTAGAACACCCGAGATTCCTACTTCGCAGAGGAACTGAAACTCGATTCTGTTACTCAAACATTTGACTGATTTTAAGGTTGAAACAAAGTTGGATAAGGCAAGGATTTAAGCTGCTTCTTGAAAGGGGTCGTCTGCTTGCCATCTAGAAATTTTGGCATTTTACTGAACGATGACGGTTTTAGGATTTCTGTCTCTTTGAGATTTGGTTTAAAGATTTGCCGGCTTTATCACTGAATTTATGGTTTGAAAATCAACGAAGACGGCTTTTACATGGTTTATAATGTAAGTGCTTGAGAAATGGGTTCGTCATTCTTCATTGAATGAAATTGTAAAACAAGCTTTAGCTGCAGCACACATTCCTTTTAGGTTGGAACCTCCGGGAATGTTTAGAGGTGACGGGAAACGGCTCGATGGCGTAAGTTTAATTCCCTGACCTAAAGGAAGATGCTTGGTTTAGGAGGCAACTTGTAGTCCTCTTCATATATTAACATTGCTTGCAAAGGAGCTGGTCTACTTGCTGAGTAAGCAGAAAAGAGAAAGATTTATCGTTATAGGGAAATAAGTTAATACTACATCTTCTACCCGCTAAGTGTCAATGCGTCCGTTTATTTTAGTTTACTGACGACTCTAATAACGCCTGCGGTTAAGCATTACACCGTACACCATCTCACCCTTAGGTCAACAATTATCTATTATCAACATTTCTCAGTGATAATGTGGCGTAAAACGACGAATTCGTATAGAATTTGAACGCTTTGTGATAAGATTTTAATTGCTGACACGAAAGGTGGATAATAGTGTAATTTATAAAGCTAAAATTAGAAATTATTTGTTAAGATTTATCAGAAGTAATTTCTGGAACCTACCTATCATCCGCTACTTTATTGCAATTTGGCAAGATACCTTTTTGCAAGCGAGTACTTTAATTCTCGGGTTTAAATTCGTGCTGAAGTTGAAAGCATTTTCAGAACTCATCTGTCATTTTATATTATTAAGTTAAGGTAGTTTTTTTTAAGCCTAACCAGTTATTATTCTTAGTTCGCAAATTTGGCGTAAACAATTACACGCTTTAAATTTTTTTTGTTGCCTATGTACATAGATTTGAGTCGATGGAAGCGGTAAAGCAACAAACGGCAGAGCTCCTAAAAAAACGTTTGGAATGGTGTGTGGCAAGGGGAGGGGAGTATATTGAAGGGGAGCATTCGAATGTAGAATAATATTTATAATAAAACCCTTTTTCGTAACCAGTCTCGTTACTTAATAGCTAGACCTCGTATATTGTACTATATATATTTTTATGGACGTGTATACAGAGTGTTTCCTTGCTCCCGGACTTCTCGTCACTCTTCCTTTTGTGGGGAAAACTAACATTGAGGGGACAATAGGGATTCTGAGTTGCCCTAACTTTTTTTTGTTGTCCCTTCCCCCCCTCTATCGTAGTAACTCAGTGGCGCCTAAAAAAAATTAAGTCCTACGTTATCTCCATTTATTTAATTTGAGCTAGACTAGGGCAGACTACGATTTTAGTGTAGCTCGCACCTCCACGGACGAAACAATTATCCGGCAGTAAATTAAAATTACATTATAGGAGACTATTTTCTCTTCATTACTTTTAGATGTAATAACGGTTGTAGTTCACAAATAATAATAAAAGAAGCAACGGCTCTAGCGATACAACCTAGAGAAGAACAATACCATTTGGCTCGAAATAGCGCACTAAATTCATGGAAGATCCCGTATTTGTAATAGTTAGCACAGCAGTGTCCGGCTTAGTTGGTGAGTTGGGGAGTTCCTTGAGGAACTGAAAGAAATAAACTGCTGCCTAACGAGGCGCCACCTGCTGGGTAATAGAAAGAAATAATACGGACCAACAGGAATTCAATAGGTTTTACTTAAGATCTAATACGCTACAATGAACACAAATTGGAGAGACAAATAGACAATTAAATGTAGCAAATAAAAGTTACAGTACTAGAAAAATATGTGAGAAGTGAGAGATTCTGTCGCATAAGACTTACGGACGTTAGCAACAACAAATTAATTAAAGCTCGCACTCAATATGTCGAAACTCAGTTAAGTTTTTGTTTGTTACTCCCCAAAATTAAAGTTAGCGTTTCAGTTGAGGATTGGTTACTAAGGAAACTCGACGTACACACGTCACTTACACACGGTGACTTAAACCTAACTTAAACTCGGACTAGCACGGTAAGTAGCTCTCGCCAACCCAAAAGGCCTTTTGTTTTAGCTTCACCCACTTTATCTAAATCGCCCAAGCTCTTATGGAGCTGATTAACAACAAAACCGAGCGTCGGTGATGGAGTATACCCCGAATAAAAAGTTACTTATATGCTAGGGATTCAAACCGTTTAATGTCACATGTACGTGAGCTTCATACGCATGAATAGTGAATAGGTTTCTTAAACAGTAAACTTAGCTGTGTTCTGAGGCATGCAGTTTTGATAAGGAAGGTTCTTGCTAACGACAGCAGTTGACAGCTTCAGAAGATAGGTAACCACAGGATTTTCCTTAAGAAAACTAAACGACGAAGCACAGAAGGCAGATATGCTCCCTCGAAGCAGGAGGCACCCAGCGTGAACGACTCCTCAGCCGGTTGAGTTCATCACAGATGCGAAATGTAAAAAGAAAAGGTTTTTAAAATTCTCTACTGACATCGTTTGGAGCGCGCATCAAGCGATCACCGAGCCTGTCGCCAAGAAGTACAATAATTAATAAATACTATCGTAATAGAGTAATTACTCTACACAAATTTTGGATATCGATAGTTTTACGTTTTTATACATTCAGCATCAAGTTTAAATTTTGAGTTTTTATTGAATTTTAATTATAAAATTATTACTATTAGAACAAGGACAGCATCAAGTAATTTGACTAGTCAAACTTCATGTGTTAGGGCAATCTATAAAACAAAAATATAACGTTATCCAACCGTCGCGTTGCGTCGAAGTCTAGACGATAATTAGATAAAAATACAACTGTTTGCTGATAAAGTTTCTTATCGTTTTGGAATAAGCGATAAAATAAAAACGAAACAATTGTTTACATGTGGTTATTAAAATTAATTAAAATAATACTAATAATCAAAGGAAAGAAACACAAACTGCGTCTATTTAACCAACAGAAAAACACCAAAACTGCACTAAAAACATTACTCGGACACGTGTTTCAATAGCTAAGCTATCATCATCAGCGATACCAAAACTCAGTATCGCTGATGATGATAGCTTAGCTATTAAAACACGTGTCCGAGCAAAGTTTTTGGTGTTTTTCTGTTGGTTTAATACTAATAATAATAATTCCATCAAGGGGCTCCGTTTCGTAGGTATGATCTTAGCGAATTCGGAGCCCCGAGCTCTCAGTGGGCCAAGAGACCACTATGCTATAAAATGTTCTTAGTTTGGCATTATCGTCATTTTGGCGGTTTTTTCCAAACCCTGCAAGCTGGCAGTAGCTAAAAAATTCAATTAAAATTAATAAAGGTGTCATAGCTTCGGATGCATTACACTCGGATGCTATCTCTGATGTCAGAACGTCAATCGAATGTTAATACCTTAGCGAGGTAATGGATGTGAATGTGGGTCCACGTATAAACCCACGATATATCATTAATCTTTTTAGCTTTTTAGTTTAGTGTGGGAGTTAAAAAATGTTAGAAAAATTAAAGAAGGTTTCATTGTAGAAACAGTCTCTGCTTCAAAATCAAACAAACTGTAAGTACAACTAGAATTGGTGGTTATGAAGTTGACGTAACTGCACATAAAACAGTCAACACATCAAGAGGCGTTATAAATTGCAGATATTTGTTAAGCTGTGTTACGGAAAAATCTAGCGTTACAAACAAAATCAAATATATTGATAAGTGACTTCTTTTAACTAGTCCTTCCGATATTAATTAAAAAAAATTATGGATCGAGGTGTTTGAGTGACTACCTGGTTAGCACGTTTTACGGTAGGCGTTATGGATATAGAATTAGAGAGAGAGAGTCTAGTCATTCAACAAAAAAACAATAAATCCTCGTATCCAATTGAGCAAAAATTTATATTTCTTTTTGTCGGTTTAAATTGCAAAGATGAGAAGCCAACAAAAACAGGGGACGCACTTTATTATAATAAAACGAAATTTAAAAATTTAATACAATAAGAATTTGGCAGTTTATTTTTCTACAAAAAGAACAATCGCTTCGCGCACAGGAATTGGTTTCAGTACCGATGTTAACCTTGTGTTTTTTCTCCGGTGAAATAATGACAATGCCTCGACACCCACAAATCACAATAAAGAAACGCCAGAACAGAGGTTGTAAACACGACAGTTACGTCCGAACATACGTTCACACTTAGGTTTAAAATAGTGTATAGCTAAAAACTTTTTAAACTAAGAACCCATTTAAATTGCACCGGCTAAAGTTCAGATAAATGCTACGGAGACTCTAAGGGGTCATGGGAATGTTTGCTTTTTGGTTTATGTTTTGTTTCTTACCTTTATTGAGATGCTTTTTAATTAAAAACGTAAATAATAACGAATATATGGGCGCCAGCTCATTTATTAAGGAAAACAAAGCAAAACCTTTAAGGGAAATAAGAACAAATTTTAACCAAAAACATAAATCTAATATCAAATTAAATTCAGCATTAATCGTAAATAAAAAACATTGACATTCATCTACTCTAGTAATGAATTGACTTATAAACTACGGTATCAAATGAAAGATTAAATTTTCTTTCAACGAACTTAAAGCTATGAACGTATAAGGCCAGAATCCTTTACAAGCGTTAAAAAACGTTACTAAACTAAAATAACTTAATTAAAGATATTGAAATGTAAATTCGCCGCACAACCGCCAACTCAAAAAGATAAAGATAAGGTAGTCGCAAACTAATGCATTAAAACAAAGGTATCCACGACTGCATTTAATTGCGAACAGTTTAGGCCGAATTTCGTTTGTCAAAATAAACTTCAATGCACGGAAAATTCGAAGGATTGTTAATATTACGAAAGCACTTACTTGAAGTTCCTTGTGTTAATAAGGGGCGTTGAAATTGTCGAGACTCGAACAGGTAATTTGACTGATCTTGGTACTTTGTGTGGACGGAATCAAAATGCTTGCATATCGAAGCTGCGCTTAGGATGATGTAATGCATACGGAATTTTCCATAAAACGAATTTTCTTTCTCCCATAAATTAATATCGAAGTGGATAGTCGCCAAAAATTTAATTTAATACCCACTGACCACCACGAAGTGTAGAATGAAAAATGGAATCATTTCCTGTTGATATTTCTACATGGCCAAAGTTAAATACATAAGTTTAAAAAAAGTAACACAAACCACCACCTATTGGCATCTGAAGTAATCGACAAGTAAGAAAACTACGATATCGGCAATTTTATTTAAATTTTCCGAAAATGACCGTAACTGTACTTTGGATAAAATCTCAAAAGAACTTAAAAGCCAAGAAGTTGTAGAAGTTCAGCGTATTAAGACGAAAATGAAGGGTGAACTGTGAGATACAGTTAACCGTATACTAACTTTCAACACATTTAATTACCACCTAAAATCAATGCTGCATTTTACCAATTACCGGTTAGATTGTACATACATTCTATTTCTTAGGTAAAGTTGCCTCCAAAAACGTTTTTAATATTGTGTGTACTCTATAAAAGCCCTTCTAGATGTAGGTGGGAAGAATACTCAACTCAGTAGGTTGTAATCGCCGACTTTTCGAACGAAAAATATTTTTGCAAAAGCGGTTTTTATCTTTGGCAGATACCTTCACTCATATTAATCGTTTGTACTTAAGTGTTGTTGTTGTGTTACTTATAAAAAATTTAGTAAGACTACAAGTTTTTTAAAAGTTTTAATTGTTGTTTTTTAAGTTTTTAAATTGACCTATCAGCTATTGATAAATTTTATTATTAAATTTTCAATATTTAAAAAAATATTTTTCAGATCTTTTAACAATTTAAAGTATAAAATTTTAAAACAGTACCGATATTGGTGAATTTTGTTCCTCTTAATCTAAATTAATGTAAGACGTTCTTCAATTATTGTATAATTTGTATATTGTTGTACAAAAATAAATTTCCAGCCTTGATAAATCCCACATAACTGTAGTCGAAACGTCGGCAATTAGAACCTAGTGAGTTGAGTATTCTTCCTACCTCCGCCTAGAAGGGCTCTTATATAGTACACACACTATTCCATTTCTTATGCATTGCTATCGAAGTTTGAAGTTTGGTTATACGTCATCGGATTTAAAGCTCTACGACTTTTTAGGATTGTACGGTTTTTCATGAAGGACAACTATGCCAGAAACCGGTTAAGTGTATAATTTGTATTGTACAGCATTTTACGCTTTCAGGTACCTGTCTGGTATTCAAACAAAAATGGCGATTTGGGAAGTAAAAGCTAGTTTGACTTGGACTACCTAGTATTACTAGATAACCATATCCAGGATGTTTTTAAAAACGGTAACATCCTAGTCGCGATATTCTTTGACAAAAAGGGGACGTGGAGAGACGGAATATTACAAATGATCTTTCTTTATGCATCGCCGAATCAGATGGGGAGGCAATTTCACACTACAATTGAAAAAGGAAAATATTTTGGCTTTATATTTTCTGATGAAAAAAACTAGCTCCATACACTTCCGTAGGCTTAAAATACCACATATGACCCAATACTATTTATAAATGATCGTGTAATTATATGCCAGCCACATGCTAAATTCTTAGAAATGGTTTTCGAACAGTAAACAGTAAACTACAACGGTATATGTATATTCCTATCAATAGGTAATAGAAGATCGACTCTGTCTCATCTTGTGTTACTAGAAAACCACATCCAGGATGTTTTAAAAACACTTAGTCGCGGTATTCTTTGATATAATTAGGGCATGGAAGATAATTCTTTATGCAGCGCCGATTTTCAGTATGGGTAGGGAACCATCCATTATTCTCTCGGGTTTTACCAAAAGGTTTACCGCAAGGGTCCATCCTGAGTTGTAGCCTGCTTGCTGTTGCTGTAAATTACCTTGCTTCAGTGTAGATCCGTGTGTTCATATATGTCTCTATGTAGATTATCTGGACATTATGTTATTGGGTGAAACTGTAGGGATGATACAACGCAAGTTACAGGAGTCTATAAACAAAATAGTAATACAAAATAGAGAAAATCTTGGCTACATATTTCTACACTTTTGTAGGCGTAGAATACCACTCTATAACCTAGTACTATTTAGAAAAGATCGGCGGAATAGTACGCAAGCTCTTTCCTACTGCTCAATATGTGGTGATATAGATAAATGTGTTATAGTCACCCCTGAGTCTCTTGCTTGGAATTAAGGATAATACTTACTTGATTTTGAGGATGGAAGCCAATAACCCTGATAGTTGATGTCGTGATTTGCTTTTCTGAAGTCAGGCGCCGCTGGCGGTGACAATTTAGAAATCAACGACTAGGGTCCCAAAACGCAGCAACTGTATGTTATTTACATTTTATGCACAGATCCGTTATAATCAGTCTATTATGTCAAATTCACCTGAACATAACCGCCTCTTTATGACACGCGGGCCATAAAGACGGCCGCGGGTCATAATGAAACGTCAATTAATTGTCAAAGTTGTTTTTAATTTATTTAAAGGAACATTTACTTCAAGTCGTTGCATTTGTATTTGAGGAGGTACATTTACATCACTATCGTGAAAATAATACACAGGGGTACTAATTTTCATGAAACTCCGAATGAAAGTCATGTTTATGTGATGGAATCGAGTCGAAAGTCAAAATTCGTGATTTGTAGAATCATATGTGGAAGTTGGTATCTTTGCTCTACGCGTTGACTTTGTTGACAGGTGAAGTTACTATAGTGAAAGAATTAAATAAGGGTATCCATTTTGTTTTTGGTTCAGTTTGTGCCAAAATTTTTCAAAATGAGTTTGAACGATTTTTGTTCGGATGAAGAAAACTGCGAAGCTGAAATAAGCGGTATGGCTGAGACGGCAAGAAACTGTGGCTTTATACTCGAGAAATCGAAAGATATTTACGAAAAAACTTACTATGAATACATCAAGTGGTGTGGTAAAATGAAAGTGCAAAAATGCTACCCCGAACAAAGTCTTCTGGCGTACTTTTATCATCTTTCTTTAATATGAAAACCAAGTTCGCTCTGTAGTTATTATTCAATGTTGAAAGCTACACTGAAAATAAATCATAACGTTGACATATCTAGGTATTCTGCGTTGTTTGGCTTTGTAAAAAGGAAGTCTGATGGCTTCAAACCAAAAAAAGCCAAAGTTTTCACTTAAGAGGGTGTCGAAACTTTTTGTATAATGCATCAGATGAAATTCATTTGATAAATAAGTTTTTTTCTCTAGGTTGCTTTAATTTTTGGGTTATCAGGGGCATGTCGACGCCAAGAGCTTTCAAATTTCGAAAGAGACGATATTCAGGAGTTACAATCGTCGTTGCTTATTACATTAAGAGACACCAAAACAAAAACAAATAGAATGTTCAATGTTATCGATAACGGCAAAAACCAAGCCTTTTAGAAATATACAAAAAATATGCTAATCTTCGCCCAGCGGATACAGAATCTCGCCGATTTTTTCTATCTTACAGAAACGGAAAGTGCACCAAACAAGTGATGGGCAAAAATACTTTAGGCGAAATACCCAAAAAAATTGCCATTTTTCTAAAACTTCCCAACCCTGAATTGTACACAGGACATTCATTTCGCCGAACATCAGCTACTTTGCTAGCAAATGCAGGTGAAGGTATATTAGAAGTGGAGGGTGGAAGTCCACATCTGTCGATGAGCAATATATAGACGACTCAGTTGCAAATAAGCAAAGACTTGCGACTGAAATTTTTCGCGGAGAACACTCGTCAGAAGTTTGTAAAGTGCATTTGCCACCTCAGATAGTACCTGAATGTAATGTAAGGATAAATAATACTGACGGATTAACTGCCACTACGAGCAATATTATCTGTTCCAAATGTAAATATGACCAATTGTTTTACTTGTGTTATTAATATAAATATACCGAAATACTAAATTTAGGTTTTGCTTTTTCATTATTGATAAACTTAACTTCATTTTCTACACAATCATATTTTCAAATGAAAACTGGATCTGTGCATAAAATAGTATATCAATCGCGGGCGTAACTTGCTTTTATGGCCGAGGGCTAGAAATAAGGCTTCGCGCCATAAAAGCCTTTTACGCCCTTAGTACATAAATAACAATTACAATAAACTTTTTTTTTTTCTAAAATGTACAGTTTTACCTAAAATAATAAATAAATCTCCCAAATTGTTTTACATTTATTTGATCAAAAAATGTATAAATATATATATATATATATATATATATATATATATATATATATATATATATATACATTTTGTATACAATACAAAGAAATGTGATTAATTAAGTTTTCCACATAATATTAAAAATTGAACTAAGCTACGACGTGCACTTTAACTTTGTTGTCCAATTTAGAAATGCCCGAAAAATGGTTACTGATTTCATCCAAACTTTTACCTTCAGTTTCAGGAAAGGTAAAGTACAGAATTATAAAACCCAAAAATTGATTAAACTGTACATCCACAAAACCACTGAAAATGTGAAATAATCAGTTGCTAACCAAAATGTTTTGTTCGATATAAATATAAAACCATAAAATATTGCACCCATTATGCCACAACCAATTGCACGAGTTTCATGTGAAAAAAGTTCTGCCATTACTACCCAAACTACCGATTTAATTCCAATATTAAAGAAAAATCCCAATAAAATTAATAAGACTAACGGTATCCAATTAACAGTTTCTGTAGAATTTACAATCTTGTCTGCATCTTTAAATACTACGTATTTAATATTATTTATATATGCGTAAAAAACCTAATGCAAGCGAAACAATGGTACAACCACATAGCGATATAAATACTAACAAGCGTTTACCTTGTGATCTTATTAAAGCGATATAAAATATGAAACCAAAAAGTTGTGAAACACTTAATGTAAGCGTAGCGTAATACTGATTTATGGGTACTTGAAAGGTTGCAAAAACATTAACCGCGTATGATAGTAAACTTAAACAACCGTTAAGCCCAGTGACACAACAAATTAGGAACATGATTGACAACGGCCAACAAAAACTTTTTCTAAAATACAATTTCGCTTTTATTGACCACTTTTGTTGGATAGCTTCAATACCATCTACCCGATGGTTCTGACACATTTCTTGAAATTCTGTTTTTACTAATTCGGTTGTGGTCCATCCTCTTAACCACGCTAAACTTTTTTGTGCGTCAGATAATCTTTTATGCATAATCAACCAGTGAGGACTTTCGGGAACAGCAAACAACAGCAGGCACGCAAGGACAGGAACAATACCGGATACAATTGCAGCATCTCTCCATGAAAGAAAAGTTGCCAAACCAAATTGTAATATTAATCCAATAGTTATGGTCGCTGCGTTTAGTGGAGCTAGTAGTCCCCTAACATGGGGTTGTGTAATTTCGACAACATAAGCTAGTACCTAAAATTTTTCGTTTAAACGTTTTACATATAATAGTAAACACTTACCGGAGCTTCAATTAAACCACTAGTGCATCCACTTACAACTACAGAAACAAATATTTGCCAGGTGCTACTGCAAAACTTAAGATTCATCCAACATGCTATCAAAGGAATTGTTGACAATTGCATGCACGTCTTTCTTCCTAGTTTTTGTGTAACAAATCCAGATGAAGCTGAACCAACAAACAATGTAATAAAATTGATTGAACCTAAAAATTGTTATCTATAAATTTTGATCTTCTTAATTGTAATTTTTTTCTAGTATTAGGATCTTCTTTACCAATCTACAGTTGTACACGGTTTTGTCAGCATGATAGGTTTAAACTGATTTTTTAGGGAACCATACATTACACTACACAACAACTGCAACTACAACATCTGAAAAACATTGTTTTAATTTGAAAAAGGAATAACTAGTTTTCCGTTGTCTCCCCACAAAGAACATCTTAATACTAGGAAAAATAATCAAGAATTTTTGGAATAATTTTTTTTACCAATCCACGAAGCTTCTTCTTTAGTTATTAAAAACATGGGATCGTTAACTAACGCAGGAATCAATATGATAGTATGGCCCACGCTCATTCCCATCGAAAAAATCAGTAGATTTTTTACCACTACGGCTGAAACTTGAGATGCAAGAACGCGTTTATTAGAAATTGTTGTTTCTTGATACATGATTTACTTAAGTTTCAAATAAGAATTTTTTCCACATTTTAATCTTAATTCATTTGAAGTAATTGATAAAGGTTTGTGGTTTTCCTCAATTGCTTTGATCATAAAGTAAGAATTTTTTACTGCGTACAAATTAAAGACTGTTCCAATTATCGGGTGAAATCAGGATTTTCTTAATTTTATATTTTAAGAAATGCACACCAGGCTCTTGAGCAACTTGTAACTAAAATTAATTAAAATTTGACATTTTAATACAAATATATCCACCATTTTCGTTTTATTTCTAATAATTACGTAAAAAACAATATTTGTAGAAAATGCAATTTAATTCAATTATTTATTGATTTTTTTATTACCTTATATTTTCCGTCATTGTTGGTACGCGAAACGTGTTATTTTTTGACAAGGTTTCCTTCATGTATCATGTACCGCTTCATATATTTACATTGTTACTTTGTTGACTAAATATAAGTAACGAGTGGAAGTTTGTAAGTGAAGTGGCAGATATACAAGATATGAGTCATGTATTTTAGGTTAACAGTGACCAGTGCGAGCATAAATTTAACCTTTTCATATTCTGAATTGAAGTAGTTTTTGTTATTTTTTCACACGTCACATGACAGTTGTAGCTCCGTCCTTGCGTCTCTCTTTTTATTATGGCGACTTCAAAACAAAAGTGCGCGTTACTTGTCTATAAGTACTTATATTTAGTCTGAGGTTGACAACCACAAGGCTACTTAAGTACGGCTTTTTCTGAAGTTGAAGAGTGGAAAAAATTATGGTCTGGAGTTGATGTTTTCAATAAACGTTTAATTGATAATCCAACAATAGAAGTGCGGACTTTGATCAAAAAAGAAAAATTTGGTCAAAAGTAAATCGCATAAGAACAGACCATTTAAAATTCAACTCTATGTTGTTTAAATGGGGTGCGATTTCTAATCCAAACTGTGACTGTGGAAACGAACCGGAGACTGTTACACATATTGTAGATGATTGTCAATTAACGAAGTTTAAAGGAGGGTTTCCAAATATTCATAATTTAACGGATGAAGCTATACTATGGCTTACGAATCTGAAGGACATCTGAAGTTTAACAATATTTTGTATTCTTGTCCTGATTATCTGTTTTCCATTATTTTGTTTTACTATTTCTTTAACCTATTATTTTTTTGACATTGTCGTGACTGGCGCTTGGACCGGTCCATTATATGTCGTCATGCAATGGCTGTGCTGTTATATTTAATGTTCATATTTACCTTCTATAATGTTTACACACTTAATTAATATTTTTACATATGAATACTAAGGTGGGTATGGATTGGCATGTTTAGGTTTTAGTGGTTTTCCTAAACCTTGAAGTAAATGCTTTGCCAAGACGAACCAATCTACTATTGCACACGGTTTCGTCACCACACTATACAGGTTTATACTGATGTACCATACGAATAAATAAATAAATAATCACATAATTTTGTTTTTGCTTTACTAGATTATACATTGAGCGGCATAAGTAACGAATAAATCAATATTTGGCGTTATTATTCCTTTTTATGAAAAATGCCATAACACGCCAATTTTTGTTGTTAATATAAAAATTTTTATCCTTGCCTCCTTCATAGTGGTAGTAACTCTCTAATTTTTTTTTAATCTGGAGGGGTGGCAATAATTATTGTGTTTTATACTTGTTAATAAAGCAATTTCAATTTCTTTGTAGATTTTTTTAACTATCAACCAAATCACCGCCTGCTACGATTTTGTTTCTTAACTTATTTTTTTAAATGTCAAGGCTTACTAATTAATTAATTTATTTAAGTATCACACTATCAAATAGACAATTAAATTTCCTTTCAATCGAAATAGCACAAGCCACCCGCACCCTCCCGATTACAAAAAATTGAGGGTTGCTATCCCTACGAAAAAGTTTATGTCAGGCTTGAAATAAACACACTAAACAATTTTATATTAACAACAAAAATTGACGTGTTTTATAAAAAGGAATAATAACGCCAAAATTAATTTATTCGTTACTTATGCCACTCACGGTATAAAAGTGATCAGTCTTACATAATTAAGATAGATAACATCCGCGTTTTCGGAATTATTTTACATGTAAAAATTAGGAAGAATTACTAAATTATTCCACACTTTTTTTGGAAAATTTGGGTTTTTAGCTCATCAAGAAAAAATCATATCTTTGAAACGGAACCAGATGACAGTTCAATTATGATAGTGTGTTTTTTTTTAAATTTTTTTGTTTACAAATATGGGTGGAGTTTAAGCAACAAATTGTAAAATATTGCTTACTAGATTGGCCAGCCATACACAAAATATATCGCATCTAGTTGCCAATGTTGTGTAAAGTGATAAAACGACTTTATCATATAAAAACTGAACACGCACCACAGGCAGGCACGCAGTTACGGAACTTCTGAGTTATAAATACAATACAGATATTCAAGGTCGTTGGTTTGATCCCCCCATGGTCCAAATATATTTCTATATATGTGGTAAATACGAAATATACTGGTTTCTGACGCACGTTTTACTTATGATAGGTGACCAGTTATACAGAGAATGTATGGAATCTAGTTGTCAATGTTTGTGGTGTTTAGGGGTTGAATAACACCGGTTCACATCAGAAGAAAAAAACAACGTTAATGGACGGGTTTACGTATGATTTATTTGCATTATGCTATATATGATTAATATTTACATAATTAATGCGAACTGCTGACCGTGTGTGTACTACATGGTGAGGCACTACCAACGAATTATTATGTAGCATTGAAACGACAAATAATATTAGAAATCTCAAGACATACATATATTGAGATTATTTGAGTTGTACAGAGTGCTCCAGAAACAAGTACCATATCAAAGTTGTGTTATTTTAAATAGGACACCCTGTATTTTTTCTATATTTGAATTGTACGATAAAAAATAATGTATGTTCTTTAACATGTTCCTATACCTACTTACTTTCGTTTCGAAGATAAATCGATTTTACTTGATTTGAAAACCCTCTAAAAAATTACAATAACTTCAAGATAAGTTGTAACGGTTGTGGTTTACAAAGGAGGGCGGCTCTAGAGGAACAACCTAAAAAAAAACAACCAAAGGAAATTCTGATCGATGTAGCGCACTAAGTTCGTAGAGGATAAAGTATTTATAATAGTTAGAGCAGCAGCGTCCGACTTTGTCGTAGAGTGGGGGTCCTTAAAGAATTCTAAAAAATTAGACTGTTGTCTAACAAGGCGCCACCTGCTGGGTAAAAGAAAGAAATAAAACCGACCAACAGGAGATCAACAGGTTTTACTTAAAGCCTAATACGCTAAATCAAACACAAACAAAAGAGAAAGACAGACAATTCAATAAAACAACAAACAAATCTTAAAGTACTAGGAGAATGTGACAGAAATAGAGAGACTGTCGCATATAGTTACGTGCGTTAGCAGCAGCCTCGCTTAACAATAAATAAGGCTTGCAATTAATGTGTCGGATTTCAGGTAAGCTTTAGTTACACCGAATTAAAGTTAACATTCCAATTGAGGATTGGCTACTAAGAAGGCTCTGCGTACACATATCACTTACACACGGCGATTTAAACTAACTTAAACTAGGATTAAAGGGGTAAGTACCTCCCGCAAACCCAAAAGGCCTTTTGTTTCGCGTCAACCGCTCTAAGTAAAGCGACCGAGCCCGTATTGAGCTGGTTAAAAAACGTTCGGTTTTGGAGCGTACACCGAATAAAAATTTACTTAAATATTAGAGATCAAGCCGTTCTATGTCGTATGTACTTCAGTTTCATACGCATTATCTCTGAATAAGTTGCCTAAATAAATAAAAATGTAGGATGCAGTTCCGAGAATGAAGGTTTCTTGCTAGCAACGGTATCGACAGTTCGGGAAGTTAAGTAACCCCAGGATTCCTCTTAGGGGAGGTGTGCGAAGAAGAACGGAAGGCGATAGGCTCCCTCGATGAAGTTATGAAGCATAACCAACCCCTGTAGACGTAGTATCCACCGGTTGTCTGCAGCTTAACTAATGCGAAACCGTGGTGTAGTCTTTAATTGATAGGGAAAGTTCTTAATCAGCCACTCCAGCACCCTCAGGAGATATCTAGGTATAATACACAACGAGAACATTCAGTCAACGCAACGTGGGTGAATTTAGCCGGATTTAAACTTAACCACCAATTTGAATTGTAAATCTTGAATCACACATTAATAATTTTTGTGGAAATTTCAACTTCAAGATGTACGCCAAATCACCCGTACGTACGGAAAGAAAAGAAGATGTCCGCTGTTCGTCTAGGAAATTTAGTCGGATTTTATTTTCCACCAATAGACAATTAGCAAAATGCTCGCCAAATACTACTTTCGTCGTAACATATTGCTCGCGACACACGTTTTAAGACAGCTCTCGACATACGTCCTACATTTGAAAAATAAAACCGTAACAAAGTAAGAGCAAGCAACTTTCACTTATACTACTTTACTAAGAACTTTCAACATCCTTTTTGCAATATTTACTATTATGTTATGATGTACAGGGTGTTTTTAATACTAACGCGTAACACTAACGACTTAAAACTTTAATAACTTGCTTAACTTAAACGGAACACCTTACATTTCTGGAGCCTGTTAGAAGTTGGAACTAATTACCTTTCAGTCGGTATTAGGATAACTAACCTCTAACTCTGATAGTTTTCGAGATATTTAAAATTTGCTTGGTTAACAATTTGCAACTTACTGAAATCTAAGTTACTTGTGATATATCCTTAAAATGAACATTATCTTGCAACGATTTTTAATGTATAGATCAATTCTTAAATATTTACCTTAAAAATATTTATTTTTTGTCAGAAAAAAATAAATAAAATGTTAACTATTATGACTAGTATACCGGGCTTTAAATGTCGGCCTGATGTTTAACAACAGCGACCATTATTTGGTACATCAAAAATTGGTCACACTGTAAACATCGACAACTTTAACCTGTTAACTAAGACTGTGCTACAAATCGCTCTAGTAGTAGTGCGATAATTTCTAAAACCATTATTTTTATAGTTAAAGTTGCCAATGTTTACAGTGTGATCGATTTTGCTGTAACAAATAATGGTTGTTGTTGTTTGCGACCCGTGGGCGTGATTCGACTGACTAGAGCCCGGAATAAGTGATGAGCACATTTCTGTTATTTTGTTCTAAAAAAATTTTTTTAAGGTTAATATTTAAAGCTGGATTGGCATATTCATTAAAAATAGTTGCAAGATAATGTTCATTTTACGGATATCTCACAGGTAACTTATATTACAGTATATCGAAAATTGTTAAACTAGTAAATTTTACAAATATCTAGAAACTATCAGAGTTAGGGGTTGGTAACCCTAATACCGACTGAAAGGTAATTACTTCAAGTATTCAATAGGTTACACAAATATAAGGTGTTGCATTTAAGTTAAGCAAGTTATTTAAGTTTGAAGTGGTTAGTGTTATGCGGTAGTATTAGAAACACCCTGTACATCATAACATAAAAGTAGATATTGTAAGAATGATGCTGAAAGCTCTTTAGTAAGGTGGTGTAAGACAAAGTTACTTGTTCTTATTTATTTTGAAGTTATTGTATTTTTTTTAATGGTATGGAAATAAAGTAAAATAGATTTATCTCAAAAACGGAAGTAAGTAGGTATAGAAACATGTTAACAAACATACATTATTTTTATCGTAGGTACAATTCAAAATAGAAAGAAATACAGGCTAATCTATTTAAAATAACCTAACTATGATATGGTACGTGTTTCTGAAGCACCATGTACAATCCAAAATATTTTTAAAATGTGGTCTCAAATAATCTTAATATATGTAAGTATGCCTTAAGATTTCTTATATTATTTCTCGTTAAATGCTTCCGAATAATTTGTTGGTAGTGCTCCACCCTGCATATCGCCGTACAATATTACACTGAACTCGTCGTATCATGCGCGACGCATTAATTGCACTGTCCACTGTTTTTCAGAACTTAATTTTACTTGTACTACGTGATGATACTTAACGCTACATGTTATTTGATTCTTACTTACTATTCATATTGATGACGGGTACGTTGTTTGTGTTTCATGTTGTTATTAGTATTTAATAAAACACCTTTATTTTATATTTTATGTGGTTTTATTATTTTAATTAATTGAAAAATACATGTCAGTTACAACGGTGTTCTCTCACTCTCTGTTGCCAACCTGCTGGTTTATTACTCCTACTTGTTAATATTATTTATACATAACAATGTTCATACATAACAGTTTGCATAGTTAGCAAGGTCGGACTGATTTCATGGTTTGTCAGCATCTTATTTCCGTAATAGTAACTGTACTTGTTTGTTTGTTCCGCGTTTTAAGGAACGGGGATATTATTGTTGAGGTTGTCGTTTAGCAACGCCATAGTTTTATCATATAACAAACTGAACACACACCACAGGCACCTTTTGAGTTATATATGGATTACTTACGTAGGTAGTTTGGCATTTTTGGTTTGATATTATTTGCATGAGCAGTGCCCATTTTGTACTAGATGGAAAAGTGTATTTATTGTGTGTGGAATAACACGTTGACATAGTTGTAACGCATTACTATGCAAATACTATGACTGTTATAATTATAATTATTTTAATACTATTGCTTATTCCCTACCGCGTATCCAAATTTCAAACGTCTTCGGTTTGTGTTGTAAGACTTTGTACGTAGGGTTGTTCTAGGGTAAGTTTGTAGCATCACATCGAACGAAGACTTAATCGATCGTTTCCGAGTCTTTAAAGATTAATGGAGGTTGTTTCAAGTGGCTTGTTTTTGCCGTCGGTGTGAGTTCAACGAAATGCTGTCGTAACTCATTAAGGTATGTTATGGAATTTACGGACCCTTCTTGCTTTGGTGTTAAAAATTCGCTAGGAATTTGAATAGTTTCACCGTAAATCAGTTGCCATGCGGCTCGGATACCGAAAGATGATTAAGAGTTTTCTGTACCATTCAATTTTCATGTTAAATTTCTACGTCACGGGCGCGCCCTCAAGGATACAGTTTTTAATAAAAATAAAAATAATTGGATTTCACTATCATAAACATCGATTTGTTACGCAACTTTGGTCGGTTTTTTTCCCTAAAATATTCTGATTTATTATAATTACGTTTTGAAGATAAAGCAGTTTTTGCAGATTATGTCGTGAAATATTGAAATCCTTCCCAATTTATTAAATCTTGAATTAAGAAAAACATCCCCACAAAGTAGGAGAGAACATTGTAGAATGTGAAAAATAATATTCTAGAATATTATAGTTATATATAAGGGTGTTATTCTGGCGCTTTGAAAACATGTAATTTCTATTTATAAAATAGCACCACGAAATGGTAAAACCTGAAACTAGTTGCAACGTGAAATTTTGCGTGAAATTGGGGAAAACATCCACGGAAACCTTTAAACTTTTGAAGAAAGTTTTCGGAGATGATGCTTTTCTTGTACGTAGTGTTACGAATGATTTACCAAATTTAAAAATTTAAACTTGCAGAAGAAGTTGGAATATTTACTGGGTCATGTCATGAGATTTTGAGAGAAAAATTGAACAAGCACCGTCTTGCAGCAAATTTTGTTCCTGGTTTGATGACCGAGGTGCAGAAGGAACATTGAATGAAAGAAAGTTTGCTAGGAACTTCTTGGAAAGGCCGACCATGATGAAATATTCATTAAAAGGATTATCACAGGGGACGATAGTTGAGTTTACGGATACGATGTTGAGACAAAGTCCTGGCATCAAAGTGAGTTGACAAATGATCTCCACCCCCAAAAAAAGCATGTTAGGTTCGATCCCCTGTCAAAGTGATGCTCACCGTTTTTTTCGATTTTAACGAAGTTGTGCAAGGTGAAACAGTCAACCGTTAGTACTACGATGAAGATCACAGTTGTGGCGAGACAACTCATGCTTCCTTCGCCATGACAATTCGCCTGCTTTGTTAATTCGCCAGTTCTGTGCCAAAAATCAAATGACTGTTTTTTCTCAGCCTCCCTACTCTCCAGATCTTGCCCCTGCGTCTTTCTCTTCTTAATATAAGCGTGTCATAATATTGATGTATGGGTACTTGAAAAGTGGCAAAAACATTAACAGCGTATGTTTGTAAATTCAAACAACCACCTAAACCACCAACACAGCAAATTAGAAACATGATTGACAACGGCGAACAAAAGCTTTTCTTCTTTTTGGTATTGTTTTGTTCAGCAACATCTAACTCTATCCGATGGTTATGACACATTTCTTCAAATTCTGTTTTAATTAATTCGGTTGTTGTCCATCCTCTTAACCACGCTAAACTCTTTTCAGCTTCAGATAATCGTTTATGCATTATTAACCAATGAGGACTCTCTAGAACAAAAAATAGCAAAACACCTGCAAAGACAGGAACAACACCTGAAACGGCTGCAGCATTTCTCCACGACAGAAAACTTTCTAAAGCAAACTCTACTATTATTCCAATAGTTACAATTGCTGGATTTAATGAAGCTAAAGTCTTCTGACATGAAGTTGTGTAATCTCAGCAACATAAGACATTACCTAAACATTTGCTTTTAACTATTTACTTGCTTATATTGTTTAATACTGACCGGGGCTTTCATTAAACCAAAAATAGATCCATTTACAACTATAGAAGCAAATATTTGCCAGATTGGAGTACTAAACTTAAGAGTCATCCAACACATCGTTAACGGAATCGCTGATGCACTTTTTTCTTCCTAGTTTTTGTGTAACAAAATCAGATAAAACTCCTCCAAGAAATAAAGTAATAAAACTAATTGAACCTAAAAAGTGTTAACGTAGTTTTTTTAAATAAATGTTTCGTTTACTAATCCATGACGCTTCTTCTTTGTTTATCAAAAACATGGGTTCGTTAACTAAAGCTGGTATAGTTAAAATTAAAACATATTTAAAACAATAATAATAATAATAATAATAATAATGTATTCCTTCAATGTATTCAGTTATATGTAAAAAAAAATAATACTGATGAACCATAGGTGTGGGAAGGAAAATGGTGAGAACACAAATTAGTTTAGACTTTTATGACCTTTTAGCAAACTAGTGTCGTCAAGATTCGAGTCTAAAGACCGTCGTTGATTGGAATATCTTTCCAAGCGTTTCGCTAAGGGTAGTTGTCAGCTTGTTTTAAAGTCCCTCTCCAACTCCGATTCTGGATCTAGACGATGATTTTTGCTTTGCAAACTCGAATAACTGAAGACATTTCTCGCACTAAAAATATTATTAGTAAAATCCCTAATATCGAACCAAATACTATTTCGCAAGTTTATTGCCTTGGCAAACAATCAAATAATAACAAACCTTGCCCACTGTTTTAAAACAAAAAAAAAATTGTAGAATCTCACACAGCAATTAGGGTAGCTGTAGATCAGACTCCAGCTTAAAAGGATTACATAAAAATTCTTCGTAATTAATTGTCGACTCGTATACAGAACGGTGAAATTAACTTAACTGATTAATTCATGGTGCACCAAAATAATTAAACAACAAAAAACTAATAAAGTCTACTGCGCACAGCAAAACCATCCCAAATAAACGTCTAAGTGTGGTACATGTAAATATTAGATCCTTAGTTTCAAAATTTGACACATTTTCTGAATTTATCCAAGAGAGTAATCTTCAATTAATTGCAATCTTAGAAACTTGGTTAGATCCAAACTTTCCTTCATCTTTAATAAATATTCCTGGATACGAACTATTACGATCTGAAAGAATAACTACAGGAGGTGGGTTACGCTGGTATGTCCAAAACAATATAAAATTCAAGACTGTAGATACAAATTTCCTAAACTTAATTAGTACCGAGCAACTCTGGATATCAATAAAAGTAGGAAAGGTAAAAGTAATTTTAGGAGCTTTATACATACCACATCCGTCCAATTTATGTTTCAACGAATTAGAAACTTCATTTTCTAGTCTAACGTTAGAAGCAGGCGAACTAATAATTGTTGGAGAGATTAATATCAACTTGAGCCGTAGATCTTTATTCTCTAAAAATTTAATGATCTTGTAAAATCGTATAATCTAAACATATAGTAACTTTACCCACTAGAATAACTGAATGATCGGCAACCCTCATAGATGTTATATGTGTTAATAAATTTGCTAGAGTGTTGGAGTGTAATAACCTTGACTTGTATTTGGGAACGGATCATATGTTATACTATTGTGAGTTAGACCATACAGTAACAACTCCTAAACCTAAAGCGCAAACTTATCGAAATTACAAAAATTTTGACATAGAAGAGTTTGAACGGGATGCCGATTGAACAAACTGGGATTATGTTGAACAAATAAACAACATCGATGACAAAGGTAATTATTTCAATTCTAATATCTTAGCCTTATTTGACACGCATGCACCTTTAACTACTTCATTATGTCGACATCGCAGTCGTCCCTATATAACCGACACCATCAAACTTAATAAACATGAAAGATAAAGCATATAAAAAGTACCAAAAACAAGCTGAGCGAATTCAACTATACTACAAACAGATACGTAATTATTTAACAATTGCTATACGAAATGAGAAAACTGGTTATATTAGATACCAAACTCAACTTTAAAAAAAACCCTAGAATTTTGTGGAAACACTTTACACTATGGAATGTTCACTCTAAGCAATATTCAGAAATAGCTGATGAAATCCGAGACGCCAATGTAATTAATAGATTTTTAGCGAATAACAGCGAAGAAACATCCATACGTACAGTTACGACAACCGAAATAGAAAAAATTGTTAACAAATTAAGTTCTCATGCATATGGCTTGGATGGTATTAATTGTAGAATGCTGAAGCTGGCGTTGCCGTTTTGCAAAAAAAAGCTTAACAAATATAATTAACTTCTCTCTTAGAACTGCTACTGTACCAGCCTCGTGGAAGAAAGTATTAATCAATCCGCTTCTAAAAGTTGCAAACGTAAAAGAGCTGAAGGAGATTTGACCTATAAACATATTACCCACAATATCGAAAGTGTTAGAGAAAATTGTATGTAATTATCTGACCCAAAATATCAATATTTTACCTCAAACTCAATATGGCTTCCGGAAACATCATAGTACCACTACAGCAATGTTGAAGATAAAAAACGACTTACTTGGCTTTATCGACACACGTGTGTTTCAAGCATTAAAGCTGTCGCTTAGATAGCGCTATGCACTTTAAACGCACACATGTCGTTACAATTAACTGTTGGCATTTTTCTTAGTTTATACTATTCATACGTGTCAATGTTTTACACGAGATGTCGTAAGACACACATTTTGCTTATGATCATTGCTCCACGAGAGTTTAAAAGACCAACCGCCGTCTTGTACAGTTGTATACCGCACTTAAGTATACACCTCTGATGAGCTCATAATAAGAGCGAAATGCGACATCAGGTGTTCTTTCGTTGCGTGTTATGCTTCTGTACAAGTTTTACTTGGCTTTATCGACACACGTGTGTTTCAAGCATTAAAGCTGTCGCTTAGATAGCGCTATGCATTTTAAACACACACATGTCGTTACAATTAACTGTTGGCATTTTCTTAATTTATACTATTCATACGTGTCAATGTTTTACACGAGATGTCGTAAGACACACATTTTGCTTATAAAAAACGACATTTCAAAAGGAATAGATAACTAATGGGTAACTTAGCTAGCTCTATTATACTATACAAAGGCCTTTGATCTAATACATCACGAATTGCTTCTAGCAAAACTAACTTATTATGGAGTCAACCCCAAATAATTCAATGTTTTCGAGCATTTCTTAAAGATCGTTGGCAAGTTGTAAAGATTGATAACACCCTCTCTCAAGAACTAAAATCAACTCTTGCGTTCCTCAAGGAAGTGTGCTAAGTCCTATTTTATTCGCAATACGCTGACAACACACAAATTTCATGTGTTCCTGAGAATACTGATAACTTAATAAAAGAACTAAACAGCAACTTCATAAACATCAAAAAGTGGTCAGAAGACAATAGTCTACGATTAAACCTCCAAAAAACTATGTTCAAAGGTTGGAATTAATAAAATAAATCAACAGTTGCATCCTCCATTACTGCTAGATGAAACTGTTATAAATGTTAGTGAATGTACATGTGATTTAGGGTTACTTTTGGACAAATACTTAAATTTTGAAAAATAATATAGCGAGTGTTATTTTAAATTAAAATCTCTATGGAAGTTTAAAGACATTCTACCGCAATATGTGAAATGGAACCTAGTGAATTCAATTATCCTTAGTCGACTAGACTTGAACAGTTCAGTTTATTACACTTATTTGACGAGCAACTACAAAAACAAACTGCAAATTCTTCAAAATAACTGTTTAAGATTTTCTTACAACATTGGTTGCAGAGAACATGTAACTCCGTACTATAAACAATTAGCAATATTAAAATTAGAATATAGATTTTTATTCACTCCCATCCTGTAAGAAATACTAGGAATACTAGGAATTAAGTATCCCCCAACATAAAACAGCCTAATTTCAATGTTGTTTTCAGTATGTGGCAACAAAATTGTTTAATGATAATTTAGAAATATTTTGCAGTAGTAAGTCTAAATTGCAGTTTAAGCGAAATTTAAAGAGGTACTTTCTGGCTATTTAAAGCAGTACATAACAGTCAAAGAAAATTCTTACTTATAATTATAGGGAAAAAGTGAAAACCGGCTATGCCGATCTTTTTCTCCCATTGGAGCACAATTTTTGTTGTATTATTTATTTTGTATTGTTATTATTATATTAACTTTATTTTTTGTTATTTTTCTACTTTTTTTTTATTTTACGTTTATTATGTACAATTATTGTTTATTTAACATTTATTGTTTGCTCAATAAAAGGTTATTATTATTATTATCTGCGAGTTTTCACATTAGTTTCTTATTCTTATGGGTGTCTTAGGTTGAGTTCGCTGAGTGAACACCGTGCACCTACGGCTAACTTGACATTTGATCTCTTCACACTGTATGTTTACAGCATCTTCCTGAAGATGTGAGCAGTTTTCAGGAGGACGGTCTTCTGCCAGCTCAACAGATGATGGCTTCCCGGGATGTCTTTATTGGCTACACACGTGCTCCGGGAGATGAGTCCTGTAGCTCCCATCACGACTGGGATGACTCGGGTCTTCATACTCCACATCCTTTCTATATCTATTTGTAGATCCTTATATTTCAGTCTCTTCTCAGTTTCCTTTTGAACGATGTTGTAATCTGACGGAATTACAACGTCGATCAGCAAACAAACATTCTTTGTCTTGTCTTTTAACACCAAGTCTGGTTTATTGGCTTTGTTTAGTCGATCTGTTTGAATTCGAGTATCCCAGATCATGGTAATCTCTTCCGTGTTCACTACAGGGTCCGGCTTATGTTCGTACCATTTGTCAGGTACAGGGACTTCATACTTCTTACATATGTTCCAGTGGAGATGAGCCGCAACTGCGTTGTGTTGTTCCAAGTACTCCTTCTTAGCGAGAATCGAGCAGCCTGACACTACATGATGAATAGTCTTGAGCTCCGTTGGACACACTTTAGAATTTGGGTCTGTGCCGGTTTTGAAGATCTTGACTTTCAGATAGTTGGTTGCGACCGATTGTTCTTGGATCGCAGTGATCAACGACTCTGTCTCCACTTTCAGTTCTCCGAATCTAAGCCAACCCCAGGACACCGCTTGATTAATATTATCCTTCTCAATTTCCTTTAGAATTTGCCTATGCATTTTCTTTGATTTCCATCTGTATATGGTATCAGATTTCTTTCTCTCTTTTATTTAACTTTTAATTTTCTTTTCTGCGTTTGTCTCAGTTATTACAGTGTTGCTCTCTCCTTCTAATATGCTTTCAGTTGTCTTCCTCATATTTCGTTTGTGTACCATTCCCAGATACTTATCTCCTTGTTTCAGTTCCAGATATCTCTTCAGACCCTGAATCTCAACATCATACGTGTCTTCCACCTTTGCCACCGTCCTATCCCGACACATACAATTTATCCACATTAAATCTTGGATGAAGTGCACCATACATGTTTAACAATTTTCTTGTTTTTCTGTCCATGTTTCTCATTTCCGCTAGGGTCCACTTTATTATGCCAAAGCTATACTACACTACCGGCACTGCTAGAGTTGTGATGGCAGAAACTTTGTTCTTTGCACTAAACTCAGTTTTCAAGATCTCTTGTGTTCTTCGAAAGTATTCTTGGGTAAGCTTCTTTTTCATAACTTTATGACCAATAGCTTCGTTTTCTTCAACTCCCAGATATTTGTAAAGTTCTAATTCCTCAAGGGATCTTATAATAGTGTTTGTATCTAATTTCACGTTCTGTCTTTCAGTCGTTTTACCTCTGTTGATCGTTATTTTTGCACATTTCTCCAGTCCAAATTCCATCTTTATATCATCACTAAATTCTTTTACAATCTTTAACTGTGTTTCCAATTCTTTGTCACCTTTGGCAATTAACTTAAGGTCATCTACATATAGCAGGTTACTGATGTTTGTTTTTTCATTGCTGCATTGATAGCCAGTATGAGATCAATTGAGCTGTGAGCTGAACGGGATCAATGCAAGACAGAATAGCAGTGGTGAAAGCGAATCTCCTGGTAGATACCATTCTTTATTTCCATGTTCTTCACACAGATGGATTCTGAGACTGTGGTTAGGTGTAGGTCTACCTTCTATTGTTTCATCAGTTTAGTCAAGTAGGTTACCATTTATCTCAGACGCCTTGTGTATTCTGAGGGATTCCAATAACCAGCTGTGCGGGACACTATCAAAAGCTTTTTGATAGTCAATCCAAGCAATGGAGAGGCTTTTTCGGCTTTCTCTGCAGTTGTCGCTAATCATCTTACTGACTAGCAGGTGGTCCTTGCATCCGTAAGTGTTCTTGGCGCATCCCTTCTGCTCCACTGGCAACAATTTGTTTTCTTCGAGATGTGCATGCAATTTCGCTGTCATAATACTTGTCATACTCTTATACATGGTGTTCAAGTAGGTTATTGGCCTATAATTCTTAGCTGGGTCTGATTTCTTATTCTTGGGTACAAGATGTGTTTTTCTTATTATTATTATTATTATTATTATTATTAATACTGGTTCAAAGGGGCGGGTTTGCATTGCGCTAATCAAATGCGGAACTTTGTAAGGTACGGTTTGAGTGTTCTTGCTGGTCGTATTCCAGGTCTGTTTGAGCATCAGGGTTTCCTTCTTTCTTTGGAAGTTTTCTGGATGTTTATGGATCTTTATGGTTTTTCTAATCAAGCTGCTGTGATAATCTTTGACCGTTGCTAAAAACTTGGAACTCTCGAAAAGTATATTCTGATTTCCATCGCTGAGCGCTGATTTTTCGAAGAGACACAGACGGCAGGTTGTTTAATATTTTTTAAGCCTGGCTTTTATCAATTTTCTGGTAGTTTCTATGTATTATAAGGTAAACTTCGGTTCCTGAGAGAGGAATCTTGTTCGACTTTTATTTATCTGATGGTCTGCTGAATCTTTTGTATGGGTTTAAAAACAGTTTTGACGTCGTGTCTTTTTAGAATTCTACCTGTGACGTCAGGGCTTAACAATATCACAATAGTGTGGTTAGAGAGGCTATCGATATCTATCAATATCCAGGAAATTTAAACAGAAATGAAGAAACCTTGAGGTTCAGCCAAATGTAAAATCGGATCTTTAAGAACACCCGAACGGCACCTGATCGGCATTTGAAACTGACCACTTGTGTAAACGAAACGTTAGGAAGAAAATGCAATCAACGACGGCAATTGACACAAACCAAGCTTTTGTAAAATTGCGTAAAATTAATATTTTGCATTGGACGTGTTAAAACATCTGGATCCTTATTAAAAGATGACAAGTGTTAAGGAACACAAAACTCTCAGGTTATGGCACTTGCCTGGAAGAAGCGCCTCTTGAGGTGCGAAATATCGCTTCTACCGGAACCTGAGAGGTTTGTGATTTTTGCCACTAAGGGTCTAGAAGTGTTGACACGTCCCTAGTAAAACAATAATTACAAGTAAATATTAATTTTTTTTAAATGTATTATAATATAGTGTTACGCTATGAAAGTCCAAAATGAACAACACGACGCCACAAGTGCCAAGCTAATTTAAGGGCGAGGGGCAGGCCTAACAAAATGTTTCTCATTGACCTTTGCGGAGAACTAAAGGTCCTTAAGACTAGTCACAATCGGGGTTTTCAGGCGGCATCCTAATCTTTTAAATATACAACAAATGCTCACTAAAGAATAGGGAAAAACGTAAACACTTGAAGGACACGTTCAAGAAAAGAAATAAGAAACATGAATTACATCTGGTTCTCTATTAAAATTCAAAATATTAAACTATACAGAGATTACATCACGGTCGTGTATTGTTTAAACTTTAATAACGCATCCTCCTTAAATTGACGAAAATCAACCCCGGTACCGTGCGCGTTCAAATGCGAAACAAAGTTTTACCGACGCCTACATAAGAATACAAGAACCAAAAAAAGAAATAGTTACAACCGAACCGAGACGGTGGCCTAGATTAAATCAAAGTACTTGAGCTTAGCAATGATTCGAGCTTTACGAAGCCATCTTAGTTTGTTTGTTAGGAACATCAACACACAAAAAATACAAGCAAATTAAAACTAAGGTCCGCCAAGAGGTCCTATTTTAGTCGAATTCTTGCCTCCGCACACGAAACCACTACAGACACGGCAGTTCTCCAAAAATAACAATCAAGTTACTTACAGTTAGTCTTCCTCCTTAAAGCGCACGTCTCCGCTACACTATCGTTCTTTACACAGGAACAGGTTAGATTAGATCCCAGTTTTTAAGAGATAAAAATTAGTTTGCTAGCGCGTATACTATTTAAACAAATTAATCCGCTGATCTTACATGCTTAGGTTACATGTTACTCATTTCGGGTCTGCATAATAACTATCTTAAAAATACTAAAATACAAACGGGGAAGTATATTCCTCTTGCTAAACTTAACATACTCAAAAATCCTTACAATCCAAAATCGTTACCGTTCTCAAAAAAATAAACAATCGGTTATTCAGCATTTTCACACGTGGATTTGTAATCAGTGTACTGTTCAATTTTTATCGTCAAAACAAAATATCCAATTTAGTTAATAAAGGCGACGAAATTCAAGCTTTCTTTCATGGAATAAACAACGAGTTTATTAATTCAGCAAAACAAAGAGGGTTTGATTCTACGAAAACCGTGATAAAACTAACGACTGTACACTTCTTTAAAGTTTAATTATGAGAAACGGAAGATAAGAAGTTTCACGACACTACAACTGACAACACAAACAAAGATGACGGCCAACTTGGTACGAAAACATACGAGGATATATTGAAAAATTCTTAGCCTACTATAGAACCAAACAAAATTTCAATGTCAAAATATTTTATTACTCAACATATTCTCCTCTTAATTGGATACATTTATTACAGCGAACCTGCAACGTCTCTAGACCTTTCAAAAAAATCTTCTTGCTCTGCAAACCAGACCTCCACAGATTCTATTACCTCCTTGTTGGAAGAAAATGTACGACCTTTTAAACTTTTTTCAGTTGAGGAAAGAGGTGATAGTCGGACGGAGCTAAATCGGGTGAATAAGGGGGTGTTCTAGTAATTCAAACCCTAAATCACGAATTTTTTGCATGGCAACATGAGATTTGTGTGCAGGGCGTTGTCCTGCAAAAACAAAACACCTTTGGATAGCTTTCCGCGTCTTTTCTCTTTAATATTTTCCCGTAGAGTGGTCAGTAATGTCGAATAGTAATCTCCAGTTATTGTTCTACCCTTATCCAAAAATCAATCATGATTACTCCATGGCAATCCCAAAAAACTGAAGCAAGAACTTTTCCAGCAGATTTTTGGACACGAAACTTCTTAGGTCTTGGAGAACCAGAGTGTCGCCATTCCATCGATTGTTGCTTTGTTTCTGGATCGTAGAAATGTACCCAAGTCTCATCCATAGTAACAATTCGGTTTAAGAAGTCTACATCGTTTTCAAATCGAGCACAGATCGAACGCGATGCTTCTACCCTTGCACGCTTTTGGTCAACATTCAAACATTTGGGGATCCATTTTGCAGCAATTTTTCTCATGTCCAAATTGACGTGAACCATATGATGAACGCGTTCGTATGAAATATTCAGTGCTTCAGATATCCGTTTTAGCCCAATTCGACGGTCTGATAAAATCATGTCATGAACTGCATCGATATTTTCGGAGACTGACACAGAAACTGGCCTTCCCGATCGGTCATCATCTTCAATGGAAAATTTACCTCTTTTGAAGCTTGCATTCCAATTTTGACGGTCGCATACGAAGGACATTGATCACCAAGGGTATTAAGCATATCTTCGTAAATCTGCTTACCTCTTAACCCTTTTAAATACAGGTACTTGATGATGGCTCGATACTCCAATTTTTCGATTTTCACAATTTCGGTGGACATCTTTTTCATTTAATTTATTGCGTGACTCTGGTTTACTTTTTTGACGTCAAACTTTACACTGACACTTCTAATAAGTTATTGTTCGTTGCTATGGTAACGCAATATTTTGTTTACGCAAGGAACTGGTCTAGGCTAACTATATATCAATACATCCTCGTACGTGCCTATTCAACGCCAAAGAAATAATCCGAAACTATAGTACATTCCACTACAATCGAGCACTTTAAAAAAGCCAAAATCATTTACGCGTAAAAAAACAATTTTTACCCAAACCGAGGTAATAATAGGGTGATTCAGAAAATCGTAATCAACCACCCTGTATATTTTTGCACCGTCGAATAACTCGTGAAATTTTGCGTATATTTGACCCGTAATTCATATTCCTAGCTTCAGCGGTTTTCAAATTATTGGCATTATTTCAAAATTTTTACTAGATGTACGGTGTCAAAGAAATTAGTGTACCGTGGAAGTTAAAAATAGAGATAAAAATTATTTTGTGAGGTGTTAAAGTCTGAGTACGGCCCTAATAAGAATGAAAAATTTGATTCAAATTTTGGCATCAGAAATACCTGTAAACTCAATTTTTTCAAATGGAAACAACCATTGTTTATGTCATTAGTGAATTTTCCTTCCAAAATCAATGGGAAAGTATGTAACATGTCCTATACCTGAAGTAAGCAGTTTTTGATTTATTTGGTAAAATCCAATTTATTTTGTAAAAACTACGAGAATTGGAATAACAGCTTTCTTAAAACTACTTTAAATTGGTGGGGTTTACAATCTGAGAATTTTTCTAATCAAATTCATTTTGGTGCGGTATCTTCTGTTTTTATCTGGGACCTAGTGTGTATACTTTCAGAAAAATGTGAATTGATTAATCTGTATTTCAATTCAAATCCTGAAGTGTTTCCTTGGGACTCTGTTAGTACACGACTTTTTGACAACCTTTAATGATAGGCTTTTGACGATTTTAGGTTGTACGGATTGTTTTACATTTATACTAAGAGACCCGAATGTGGATTTCTCATGTGTGAGTTTCAATTTCAAAAAGTTACACGGTTTAGTAACTAAAATTAGGGAAGACATAGTAAAATCCATTTAATTGTGATACGAATTTGTATTGTTTATCTACTTTATTTGTTAAATGTTTTAGTTGTTACTTGTCATAGTTATATATTTTATGTATTTTGGTCTGTAACACAAGTGATAAAACAAGCTCTATATCATCAATTATATGTTTCTTGTAGTAGTAGTTTGTCTCTTTGTGTCCTGAGTCCCTACTATTTAGGACGAATCTCTTCAACTGTAGAGTGGCGCCCCTTGGTCTCGAAGCATCTTCTTATCTCTCGTAATCGCCCACGATCCTTTGCCGACCGCATCTATCGGATGGTGCTTTGAAATGACTGTAAGATTTATTATTATAAGTTTTTCGTTTAAAACAAACGGCAGCAAAATAGGTTGTGGGTGGAGAGGGAAAGAGACAGAGAAGGTAGATAAATTTAGGTATCAGGGATGCATCATAAGATATGATAACAAAGATACAGGTTACATAATAGAACTGCAACGCAATGGAAACAAAATATTAGAACAAGTCTGGGAAATGAGCTCTTCCCACCAGTTGAAAATTGTTTTATTTTTTGGTTGGATATAATTGTAATATGAACTGTAATTCAATATCTGAAATGGATTGTAGATTTGATTCAGTCCCTATTTTTTGTTTTTAATATTTATTTTTTTGACAGTTTTAACCTACCGCTGTTAAACGACCAATCACGCTGTTTAGTTTAAGTCAATTTATATTTATTTCGTACGCCACTGTACATTTTATTTTATATTATTTGTTGTTTTATCTTTTTTCATATCATGTTTGAACGTTTTACGAATATATAATCTGCGTTAAAATTGTTGCAATAAAGTCGTAAAATCAAAGCGTCTATCTTTAATTAAAGAAAATAACGAAACACTCGCTATGCGCGTTCTTTACAAAAATATGTATGTTTGAAACAGCGTTGCCATGCTTATGTGGTCGCCATACTTGCGACTTACAAAGTTAGATAACACAAATTGGCAACACCAAATTTCTGGGTGACTAGGATTGGTTGTGGTCATATCCGTAGGAACATAGACGCGGAAAGTCATCCGATTAGCAATTAACATTTTCATTATTTTTTTTTTAAGAACTTTTGTAATCTCTAAAAAATTAGTGAATTTTGTAATGTTTTTCCAATTTAAAAATACTATTCAATACAATAATAAAATTGTCGAAAGAATATTTGGGAAAGACATAGACAAGAGAAAGAGGCTGTTTCAAAAACCAGTGAAAACCTGTGGGGATGGAAGGAATGACAAGAATTGAAGAAGATACAACAAAGGTACTAAAGATGGACGTTAGGACTGGATAGAGAATAGCATTGAGACTGGAGGAGAGCATCGAAAACAAGAAAGAGAACGAATGTAGGAAAGAGATAGGGGAACAGAAAGTAAAATACGGAGGAGAAAAATAGAATAGCATATTATCAAACGGGAGGATACGCAAGAGAGAAATAAAAAAGGTCAAGAGCTAGAATTGCACTAGGAAATTATAACGAAGTTATAACGAAATTATAACGAGTTCCAAAGAACTCAATAGTGGGGAAAAGCATGGAAGAAGAGAAGAAATGAAGAAACGAACAAGTGTTGGAGAACTGATAAAGAGAGAATGTGCAGAATGTGTGGGGAAGACGGGAAAACATTTGTTTTTGGAGTGCAGTGAAGAAATAAAGAGAATGACATTATAGGGGGAGATTGGATGAGGAAAGTGGAAGAAAGAAAGAGATTGCTAAAAAAAGAAGAAGAAAATTGTTAAAGTAAGAATAAGTTATGAAAATTTGAAAGAGTGTGTGCAAAACCCTGCAATTATCGGGCAATTAGTTTATGCAACCTTGCGATTTAAATTTTTTAAAGCAATATATTCAATCGAGGCTGAATGCTCGTGTGATCATCTAATTGTCAAATATAAAAATATTGTAGAGTTGAAATAAAAAGAAACAAAACGTATATCCTGATTTTTCGATAAAATGATATTTAACACGCAAAAACTGCATGCAAAGATGACTGAAAATGGCCGAGTGAGAGAAAACGGACAAGTAGTGGAAGTACCCGTTCGCAGCGCGCTTATATAAATCTCAATCCCCTCAAACGGCGCTAGCGGACGGGTATCCCCACTACTCAGCCGTTTTCTCTCACTCGGTGATTTTCAGTCATCTTTGCATGCAGTTTTGGGTGTTAAATATCATTTATCGACAAATGAGAATATATGTTTTATTCCTTTTTATTTCAACTTTACAATACTTTTCTATTTTTGACAATTGAATGATCACACGAGCATTCAGCCTCGATTGAATATATTGCTTTAAAAAATTTAAATCGCAATTGTGCATAAACTAATTTCCCGACAATTTCAGGGTTTTGCACACACTAAAGTACGTATTATTACCTCCTATTTCCTAAAAAGATTTATGCTACATCTCAAAAATTACGGATCTACGAATTTAAAAAGAAAAACCCAAAATTTCACTTTTTCCGATTTTTCTTGGAAAGTTATTACCTGATTGAGTCCAATTGGTGCTCATTTTATTCGTATCTTTATCTTCTATAACTTTCCTTTTTACACCATTAACATTGGTTTATTACTTTTCACTCAGGAAGAAGAAGTTGGAAAAAAACGTTTCTTTGCATATACATGTAAATTAACTATATAGTGACAATTCATTTTCGGTATAAAACATGAATTTAAGGTACTTTATACTATTTACAATTACATGGCGCAGGCAATATTTTACCACAGATTAATGATGTGGTGGGGTTAAGACAGATGCGAAACTCTGTGTCGGTCTGTTTGATGTTTCGGGGTCGTTATTTCATGACCTCCAAACAAGACGCCATATTTTTGTTGGTGTTATTTTGCGGGAATTTTAAAATTGCCTATACACTGAATGTATGAACAAGTAAACTTCATGCTTGTTGATATCGGATTTTTATTGCTTTAACACTAACAATAAATAATTGGAAAATTGAAGTTGAATAAAACCGTTTGTGAAAACAAAAAAAACCTATATTTTTAATTTTAATAAAAACATTTCTATTCCAAACTAATTTACGTCTACCAGTAAAATTTAAGAAAGCTCATAAAATACACAACTTTTAATTTACCTTTCAGGTTCTTTGGGCAGACCAAAAAACACAAACAACTTTTGTTTAGTGTTTGATTTGCAAGGGGAACCATACACCAAGTTCCACCACGACCCTTACCAGACATTTTACACCACAATCACAAAACACGTAGGGACGTTTTCAAACAGCAAACACTAATAAATACTACTAAACACTAATAAGTCATAAATACGAGACGAAATAGATAATAATTAATAAATTGAGGTACACCAACACAAATAAGGTTTAAAAGTAAACATGGGTGTAGTACCGCACTGCACTAATAAACACTTCTAAATACTCATTATGTCCTAAACACGATAAAATTAGACAATAATAAATAAATATTGAAGCGTATAAATCGTTTGTTGTTTACAACACCAACAATAAAATGGAGAATTAACGCATGCGCAAAGAATCTCTACAACTCGAGTTTCGCATCTGTCTTAACCCCACCACATCATTAATCTGTGATTTTACTATTATTTTTGTCGAAAATTTACTAATTATTTGCCCTATTGACTGGGGTATAGGTGCGCCCCAGGCCAGTAGTTTTTTTTTTAAATATGTAAAGCTATGTTAGAATCCAAATCGATTTAATATTTTAAAAAGAACAAATAAATTGAATTGTATTTATTTAATTATAGTGACTGTTTCGATTCAATAATTCGTGGGTAGCAATAAAAGCTGTACTTTTTCTACCACTGTATTTGTTTTGTATTAATAAAGAAAATATTTCTACGAAACGTAAATAAAGTTTACATGTTTATCTTAGATCCTGAATAAACTTTATCGTGTACTAGAAAATTAATTTATTATATGGTTATACAATCATTTTTATTTCTTTGCTTTGGTTCATATCGGCAAGAATCGCCTAATCTAATATGTATACAAAGTGTTTTCTAATTGAATGTCAATATTTAAGGGAGCGATTTTTGGATCCATTTTAAGAAGCAAAATCACATAACTTTTGAGATACAGAGTTTTCAAAAATAAATCATTTTTTTATTAATTTCTGTAATATCACTTAAGATATTTTAATCAAATTTGGCATACATGTACTATGTATCAAGATGCATTTTTTAATGTACAACATATTTTTTATATCTATCAGTGGCGTTTCTACGCAATTTGAGCTACCTATTTTGGCAGACATTGATAGTACGCCACTGATTTTTCTTAAAATAAATTTTTTTCTTGAAATCCTGAATAATTTCTAAGCAAATTTGATTCCTTAATCATTTTCTATCCTGTGTACGGTTTTTACTAAAAAAAATAAAAAGAGAAATAGATTTTATGGGAAAACAGTGCGTCGAACTAAAAAAAATCAAAAGATCAAGTCTCCTCATAATTGAACAGGGATTTTCAAAATGCACTTCAGAGTTTACGTACTTCGTAGTTTTTTAAAAAACATCTGAAAAAATTACTTAAATAATTATTACTTTGCTATTATTATTTTAACCAGTGGCGATCCAATTAACATTGTCTTAAAAAAAAAGGAAATCTGTATTAATTTATGAGCAAATATGATACCTTGAATTTTTAAGTAGACGCACGGTATTCACATAAAAAATAAAATCTATTTCTCTGCATGATGGTGATATTGTCATATTAACAATATTGTTATGATCATGCAGAGAAACGGTTTTTATTTTAGAAGCAAAAATCGTGCGCCGGATTGAAGAAAATAAATGGATCAATGCTTAGAAATGATTGAAGATTTTAAAAATATTTTTATTTTAAGAGAAATCAGTTGTGTACCATCAATGTTTGCCGAAATAAGCAGGTCAAATTCCGTACGAACATCAATGGTCAAAATAAAACAAAATGTGGCACATTAAAAAATATGTCTGGATACATAGTACATGTGTGCCACATTTCATTAAAATATCTAAAGTGGTATTACAGATATTAATAATAAATGATTTATGTTTGAAAACTTTACCACCGTGCACCTCAAAAGTTAAGACGTTTACGACATACGTTTATATGAAGTTTCCTTCTTAAAATTGACTCAAAAAAAATCGCTCTCTTAAATATTGACATTTAATTAGAAAACGCACTGTATACTTAGTTTATTGTTATACTGAGTGGCCCGAAAGACAGTTTTATGAACGACACTGCGCCGCAAAATTAACGAAAAATTTGAAATTTCGTTGCGAAACATTAATTTTAGTGTATTTTTCCGAAGTGGACATTAAAATACTCCCTGCTTATCTAGTATGCTAAAAAATTTTTTTATTTGTCAAACAACTTTTTTCTTGTTAAAAAAGTGAGGTATCGTTTGTTATGTAAGTTCTTCGTTTTTTTTTTTAAGTTTATTTACACCATCATTTAAAAGACAGACAAAAATGAATCCCCACGAACGGATTTCGAAAAATCTTATGGGCCAAGAATGTGCTGTAATAGTAGCTCTGCAAGAGGAAGGGTTTACTACCTCTTACATCGCCCAACGTTTGCATGTGGCTGTTTTGATAATATCGCGGATTCTTTCCCGATTCAGGGAAACAGGTAATCACGAAAGAAGACACGGGCAAGGTTGAAGAGGGACGACAACGGTGAAAGATGACAGATTTCTTTGGCTTCAAAGTTTAAGGCAACGATTCATAACGAGCACTAGACTACAACAACAATTTGTTATAACCTATGGTCGTCGATTAAGCAAGGATACGATCAGATGAAGACTTGCCGAAGACGATTTTCGACCCTATCAAGCTGCTAGAGGTCATTTGCTAACCCGACAAGAACGCTTAAGATTTGCGCAGGAACATCTTAATTGGAATAATGCTGACTAGTGTAGAGTAATGTTCAATGACGGGTCCAGATTTTCTCTATATAGTGATGACTGCCGTAGAATAGTATATAGACGTCCTGGCGAAAGATACAGCCAGGCATGAATACAAGGAAGCGTTCAATATGGTGGTGGCTCTGTCATGGTATGCGCAGGCATTACATCGCAAGCAAAAACAGAGTTGGTTCCCATTAATGGTGGTCGACTAACAGCCCATCGATACATCACAGCTGTGATAGACCCTCATGTTGTACCATTTGCCTCGTAAATTGGAGGTAATTTCATTTATATGCAAGATAATGCCAGGCCGCATAAACCGGAATTGTAAATCAGTTTTTTGAACAAGTAGGAATTGTTCGAATGGACTGGCCAGCACGAAGCCCCGACTTGAATCCCATAGAACATCTATGGGATATTGTAGGAAGGATGATTAAAAACTTGCAACACCTTCCTAGAAAGCATGGGAAAAAGTTGAGCAACCAGAAGTTACAAGGCTCATTGACGGTATGCCACGAAGGATGCAAGTTGTTATCAATGCTCGAGGAGGCAATACACGCTACTAAGGTCAACTACACGACTGTAACTTGCGAATTTGTGGAACCGAAAAATGGCGATTTTTTGGATTTTTTTTTCTATAATTTTTTGTTCATAAATTAGTAAATTAGTGTTAATAAGTGTGTAGATATTAGAGTTCGGTATAATTCCAGAAAAACAATAAATTAATTTTTCGCAACAAAATTTTGAATTTTGCGTTAATTTTGCGGCGCAGTGTATATTACACTTAAAAAAACGCCCGGAGAGCTCAATTTTTGTTTGGAGGGGGACATCTTCCAAAGACAAAGTTGACCGCCAAATATCAACAGAGTGACGGGCGGCAGCCCCCATGCGAAAATATTAAATGACCATGGGTCGACAGGTATCTCATATGAAAGTCCTTCCAATTTTCTATATAAAGCTGTATGCATCTTATTTTGGTCAGGGCTTCATGGCAGCCCTATTCTCAAAAATTAAAAATGGTCAGAAAATACTGCAATATGGCCAAGAATGCCAATTTATGTTTACAAGGGGATAAAATTTGCCGTGACAAATAAACAGGGCATCTCATATGAAAGGTATTGTAATTCTCTATTCAACCAAGTACATTTTATTCCGAGAAGAGGGCTTACGAGGGCTCAAGGACCTCGTTTTTCTAGAAAACAGTAGAAAATGCAAAAATAAACGAATCCTTCTTTCTTTGGCTCGAGCATTAAGTTTGATTAGCACAATATTTCTGTGATTGCAAAGAATGATACAAAATCTTACGTATGAGATGTTACTCCACCCCCATCCCAATTAACAGTTTTGAAAAGGGGGCTGCCCCTGTGCATCTACAGAGAAATTTTATCAATACGAGAGGTTCACTTCAAACTTGAATTGATCTTAACAACTAGTTCAGCATTTTTTGCATTTTCTTTTGTTTTCTAGGATAAATAGGTTCTTGGGCTCCCTTCTCGGAATAAAATCTAATTGAATTTGAATGAATTAAACAACGTTGTTTGAGGTGAAATAAAAACATCTTCCTGAATTTTCATTGTTTTAATTTTTAATGAATATATACAAGTTATACTATATTGATGACGATTGCAGATAGTATAACAATTGAAACATTGTGTATACTCATTAAAAATAAAAACAATGAAAGTTCAGGAGGATGTTATAATTTTACACCTTTCCTATGAAGTGCCTTTTAACCCTCCCTGAAAATTGAGATTTTCGAGATGGGTGCTGTCGGGGCACCCTGTTTATTTGTCAGAGCAAATTGTTAATGTATGTCTCTTATAAACATGAATTATCATTTTCAACCATATTGCAGTATTTTCTGACTTTTTTTATTTTCAAAAATTGGGCTGTGGGGATCCCTTGGGGTCCCCTGACCGAAATAAGATGCATATGCTGTATAGAGAATTGAAATGGCTTTCATATGAGGTTATGCTATTTAAGATTTTTGACATGGAGGCTGCAGCGGCCAAGCTTAGTTTTCGGAAGATGTCTCCCTCCAAACAAAAATGGACCTGTTTGAATGGTTTTTTTTAAGTGTAAGTTAGCTCCAAAAAACGATCAGTTTCGTTTTCGGTGGGCCACCGTGTATAAATATTTATTATAAAAAACAGAACTTCGTAATTTTTAAAAATTTTATTGTTATGAATATTATAACAATAAATTTGGAAAATAGACTTAACTAGAAATTTTGTTTTTTAACCACGTTTTGGCACATGATGTGGAATGTTCGCATGACATTTCACAGTATACGGCTGCTAATTAGTTTTGAATAACAAAATTTGAATGTATTGGTTTTTAAGTTACTTGTTTGAGAAAGCAAAGTTCTTTTACGACAGCAATAGTATGACGTCACGCAGCAGATTGTTAGATGGTTGTCATATTTGCATATAACTTTCCTTTTCTACTTCCCATCTTCTAATTAAATTGTAAATGATAACTTTTTTCTTCTAAACCTGACGAACATTTGTACAATAATCAATAATAAGCATAATTATGTACATTCGGGTAAAAGAATAACCTTAACATAAGTAAAGTAACTTTAATTTACATTCTAGTAATATAAATTTTCTAATGTTATATTGGCTGTAATAAATTACATAGTTTGACATCCTCCTACTCTTAACGTAAACAAACTTTAAAAATAAGTGTGTAAGTAGTAGTGAAAATCTATTTTGTCTACTCCTATTCTAGAATACTAACATTCTGGATGAGTTTTCAATTACAGAATAGCTAGATTCCAAAACATCGTGCGAGAATATTCTCGCACTTGTTAGGGAATGAGCACAGGTACGGCCATCTCGTGACTGTTAACATAAGGTTGAGTTTGGGGACAATTATTACAAAAAACTTTAATTTTTAATTTCTAGTATAACTCATTTTTAAAGACATATAAACGTAAAATTAACTTCCAAAAAATGTAACCTCCAAATATTTTGAATGTGGTTTGAAAGTGTAATCTGTCAGTAGGTACATATATACCAGAGTGGTTCGATTCCATTAAAAAATACAAATTCATAGTTTATTGTAACCATACAAATACAAAATTTGTTTTAGTTATTGCCAGATTTTCATTCGCTGATGAAAGTATCGCAATGAACATACTACGAACCTATGCTTTTTCATATGACGAAGATTAAATAAACATCTTTGTTTATAATATGTAATGTAAGAACAGAGTATTCAACTTATTAAGTTAGTGTGTTGTTCACTACCATTAGTAAGTCAAAGTTCATCTTTATTATTGTTGTGGTTAAAAATCAGAAATGCTTTTTAAGTCATTGACGAAAATATTGGTATCGCGATGAAGCATCTATGAAATATAATGGACCCACAACAATTAGAGACAACAATGGTGATGTTAATGCAGATACACCACACATTTACAGCCATGTTAACACATACAAAGTTTTCGAAGTTAGACAAGTAATGCCCCCTTACATCAGATTGAAGGTAGGTATCCAAATGCAAAGTAATTACTTTTAGTTGCAGTTTTAAAACCAAGGTGGTTTGCCTTTAAACATGCAGAAATTATCTTCACTTTACGGAATAAAGAAGGTTTTGTACTTATTTCTTCTTTCAATTTATTAAAATGTTAATGCATAACTTAGATATGTTTTGCAGACTTATTTTATTTACAGAAATACACTGACGTACAGATTTCAAATTAATTTATTCTTTTCTAATGAGCTAATGTGGTTTACAACTTGTTAATGAAGATTTCTGTCAATGAGTTAGTTGTTTTATTATTTTCGAGGTATCGATGATTTAAACCTTGAAAAGAATGTTATCGACTTTATCGAAAGCTTATTCTATCCTGCAAGTAAAGCAAGCATTTACTTTGCACATAATGATAAATTACGCATCTCCTCAAGTATTTGTTTAAATACACTTAAATTATTAGACACAATGTATCAAATCTGCCAACGCATCTTGCAGGAATGCAATCAGATGCCACACACAAATTTGTTTATTTCTCTAGCGTACAATGCTTCCAGAGAAACCAATTCAATTATTTATCGCATCAATTATCTGCAATTAGATTAAACTTGAATAAGCAGTAATTTTTTAATCATATACTTACCGAAAGTTGTAAGTTCGTACACAAGTAAATTTATTTAATAAACGTTCGTAATAAAATAATAACTAAAAAACTAAACCAACTGAACACTATTAGCTGTGTTATTGTTAATTGATAAATTGTTTATTCCAACCTTAACCTAAATTCCAAAGTTAGTAACTACTACCACAAATAAGAGGTACCAACTTAAAATAGAGAACGAAACTAACACTATTGTAAAGTCTTTAACATTTTTTTATTGATGCACACTTTCTTTGTCGTAGAAATTATGTATGAAAGTACGTTTTTCATAGTGGTAATCATAGTGTGAAAGCACAGTTTTTTGTATTACCGACTTTACCTACGCTATTCTCACTTATATTAACCCAAAACAGTAAAATATCTAGATGTATTTGAAACCTAATTCGTTTTTTTAATTATTTTATTATTCCTGATATTTATTATTTTATTCTGAATTTGTAAAAAAAATGTCCTTATTCCCAGGTGAATTTTGTTTTTTTCGTTCGAGAGATTGGTCGCCCGCTGGTGCCCGTGAGCAAATTTTCTCTTACGAAATAAACGGACATTTCATCTCTTTAGTAAAATATACTATTTTTATTATACTACGGCATTACAAAATTATTTACATTTAAACCAACACCATTAAAATATTCAATCCTATATCGATCTGGAAAAAAATACACAGGATGTTCCGTTTGAATTATTTTTGATTACAAAGTTTGGCATTTTGTTTCTTGTTTCTTCTATAATCGATGTCAACTTTTAAACCATGGAGAGTCATTACCGTCCTAAGTGTGAATAAAATTTAAATTTTATATTTCAAATAATAACCTAATGATCCTGATATATCTGAATTTTGAATAAGAGTCGTATACATAAAGTCTCTGTAGTTTTTCACGTAGAGTCAGAATAAAAAATATATGTTTTTATTTAACATGTCAAAGTTTAGAGGTAGTTCATGACACCCGGTATAATTAAAAATACTTTTAAATTGCAGTCAGGCTGTCGAATGAAAGCGGAAAGAAAATGTTTTTCTTTAAACAAAATTAATTAAAACATGCGCCTAATAATTACACCACGCTATTATACGTTGAAAACCAAGCAAAAAACTCTGATACCGTTTTAGTGTTAACTCTTCAGTTAAGGAGGTATTAATGCTTAAACTTTGAAAATTGTTTTGACTATGGTTGAGAATTGCATTGAAATCAACAACACATAGTTCAACAATTAAAATAAGTAATCAAATATAAATTATAACATTTCGGTAATAGTTTATGTATTAATTTAATATTTAAGAATGCAAAATCTTCGTGATTTATAGTTTTGGAAGATGTTGCAACTATGCATTATAAGTTGGGTTGATGTTTAAAATGTAATAATAAAAAATTGATAGCTTGACGAATTCATTATTGTCATTTTTGATATTTGTAAAAGTCACTTTTCTAATATTTTCGTAAAACTTCTGCTTCACTCATTATTTATTAGTTACTATTCGCTTATATCATTGTTATAAGTTACTTTGTTCCTTGTGTGTTTCTTTAGTTTTATGCTTTCGGTTTTGAGAAAAATCATGGCATACAGTTTTCGCGAGTACGCAGATATGTATTTGATATTAGGCGAATGTGGCGGTAATTTTCATCGAGTTACAAATTTATATGCCGAACGTTATGTAAACAGGAGACATCCTGATGATCATGTTATCCAAAGACTAGATCAGCACTTAAAAGAAACAGGAAGAATGGATCCTAAGCAGGGAGTTGGTGAAGGGCGACCACGACGTGTGTTACAACCCGAAATGGAAAAGAACATCTTACAGGTATTTGAAGACGAACCTCGACAAAGTACCCGTTCTGTAGCTCGAATACTTGATATTAGCCATACTACTGTACATAGAGTGTTAAGAGAAAATCTCTTACATCCGTTCCACTTCCAGCGAGTCCATGGGTTGCTTCCGGAAGATTATCCGCGACGGATAGAGTTTTGCAGATGGTTATTACGGCAACAAGTAGTAAATCCGGCTTTCATTGAAAACATTTTATGGACGGATGAAGCCACCTTTACCCGTAACGGAATGTTTAATATGCACAATATGCACCACTGGGCTGATGAAAACCCTCATGTCTTCCATCAAACTAATCACCAGTTTAGATTCAGCGTCAATGTATGGGCTGGAATTATCGGAAATAGATTAATAGGGCCACACATTATGCCTCGTAGATTAAACGCCGAAAATTTTGTCTATTTTTTAAACAACGATTTACCGGGATTTTTGGAGGAAGTACCGTTACTTATCAGGAGAGACATGTGGGCTCAATTAGATGGAGCTCCAGCCCACTAGGGGCTTCAAACTAGGGATTGGTTAAACCAAAACTTTCCAGGGAGGTGGATCGGGCGCAATGCTCCGATATCATGGCCTACAAGAAGTCTCGACCTAAATGTCCTAGATTTTTTCTTTTGGAGCATTTTAAAAGCTCTTGTTTAGGAAGTAGAAATTGAAACCAAAGAACAACTTCTTGAACCGATAAATAATGCAGTTAGAAAAATAAAAATCGTAACAAACATTATTACTCGGTGCATCAAATGTTTAGTAGTTTTGTAGCCGAAAAGAGAGTATAATTTAAATAAAACTTATTCAACCTTGAGTTATTGCAGAATCACAAACATATACGATCAAGGGTAACTACTGCATATATCTTAGCTGTAAATTGTACAGCGTTGCCAAATTAAAAAACCTATAAGTTAAGTGCTTAAGTTTTCGTCCAAGACCAAATTGGAGTTTTTTGCTTGGTTTTCAATGTATAATAGCGTGGTGTAATTATTAGGCGCATGTTTTAATACACTCTGTATAATAAACTCTTGGCTTACCTGCCTTTTTGCTTTTACCAATAAATAAAGATATCGTACACTTATTTTTTCTTGTTACTTGAATGGGCTTTGTAGAAATTTAAAATTTTGTCGCAATAATATGTATGGATGTATGTTACACCGTTACGTCTAAAAAATAAATCCTATTACATAATATTCTTTAAATGGATTTGTGTTTAGAAATACGAAAAGCGGAAAACTGAGCCTTACAACGTATTGCTTCCAGGAATTGTACTCTTATCGGATTTTAATTTAAAAGAACGATTTCTGTTTTATTTAAAAAAAATTATAACACTAACTGTAAATATTCTTTTCAGGAAATTTGTCTAGTTGTTTTCTTTGGAGCTGAATACATAGTGCGATTATGGTCTGCAGGCTGCAGGTCAAAATACATGGGATTTTGGGGTCGCCTGCGTTTCATTCGGAAACCCATTTGCATCATCGGTGAGTATGTTCAATATAATTTTAGTATTGTTTTATATTTTATTATATATATATATATATATATATCCTTTTTGTATAAATTGGGTTTCTGATTTTCTTTTCAATATTATTCAATCTCGCGACCTATTTGTTTTTTCAATAGATATCTAATGTACAACTAAATTTTATTAAACGGAAACAATTTTCCTACGTACAAATATGCAAACTTAAAAATAAATTTGATTTATAACTTATGTTCAAACTTTTATATAAACATGTTGGTTTTACGTTTTTCTTTCTTAATTAATTTTTTTATCGCTTTAAAACCAAAAAAAAAATATAGATAAATAAATGGTACTGCATATTGTTAACATCAAACGTGAAAATTGTAAAGGGTAATGCATAACATCAAATCAAATAAAATACCAAAATGTAAAGCATCACAATGGATGTATATACTTTTTAAATTAATAAATTAATTAGTATTCCACCTTATCTTCCATGTGAGTGAATTAACTTACTTAAATTTTTTTTTTAAACTGCCCGTACTTTATTCATTTCAATTAAAATTTAACAATTTTATGCATCCTACTGTAAATTTGGATCCAAGCCTATCTACTCAATGTTATAATATCTGGTTAACTTCATACTTAAAACTGCGATCACGTACCTTCATATTAAAAATTTGTGATTATTTATTATCCCAATGATAACATCATGGTGAATATCGACTAAGGTCAATCTGCCCGTTTGTTTTACATTTCATCTCGATAAGTCTCATTATATCCAAAATTTTGAGACTCTTTTCTAAAAAGTGAACGACGCCGTTACAATCTATTTCAACTGCGTTGTAGTAGTTAGATTAATACTTATTGAACACGTCATTTTTTATTTTCCTTTTTGCTGTTTTGAACAGTAAATTACCAGTAACAGGAATTTGTAATTCAGTAGCTTGCAAAGTTTGAACATTGCAATGTCAGCATTTTTCTATGACATCGGTTTTTAAGCGCATGTCATTTTTGATCGTTCATGTTTGTGTTTATGAAATGAAGTCGCATGCTGTCACTACATGTTAACTTTATTAAAATGAAACGACTTATAAATTAAATCATGATGTGTACATTTTCCCGGTTAAATTACAACATTTTTGTTTAATTTAAAGAATTTAAGCATACCATTTAAAATTATACTCGGAATTCAGGAAATCATCATGAACATTTGGCAGACAAAACAAACGCTTTGCGCAGAACTCCACATCGTTCTGATAATAATAAACATGTAAAAGAATATCAAAGGTCTGCGGCGAAGAGAAAAATAAGATCTTATTTTGGAACATTGGGGGGATAAAAAACAAAGGTGTAAATTTTTGAACTATATAAAGGGTTTTAAAATGGTAGGTTTAGTAGAAACTTGGATGGAGGAAAAATCAATGGAGTACATGGAAAGATAAGATGCCGAAAGAATATGTATGGGAAATTCAGTATGCAATAAGAAAAGAGAGGAAGGGAAGGGCGAAAGGAGGACTAATAGAGGGGTAAGAAAAGAATGGGAAATAGAAAAGGAAATAGAAGAAGAAGATGTAGAGGGATGATTAAAATTAGAGTAAAGACGGAAAAGGGGAAAAGTATAATATTTTTACGATATATGGAAAGAAAATGGACACAACAAAAGCAATTATAGAAAAGGCAATAGAAGAAAGGGATGAAGGCAATTTGATTATAGGAGGAGATTTGAATGCTAGGATAGGAATAATGGTAAATGGAGATATAAGAAATAGGATATCAATGGATAAGAAAATAAACGGACAAGGAAAAATTTTGATGGAACTATGTGAAGAGAGAGGTTGGACAATAATGAACGGAAATTTGGAAGAAGAAGGAAAAGGGAATTTACATACGAAGATATATTGAAAAATTCTTAGCTTACTATAGAACCAAACAAAATTTCAATGTCAAAATATTTTATTACTCAACATATTTTCCTCTTAATTGGATACATTTATTACAGCGAACCTGCAACGTCTCTAAACCTTTCAAAAAAATTTTCTTCTTGCTCTGCAAACCAGACCTCCACAGCTTCTATTACCTCCTTGTTGGAAGAAAATGTACGACCTTTTAAACTTTTTTTCAGTTGAGGAAAGAGGTGATAGTCGGACAGAGTGAAATCGGGTGAATAAGGGGGGTGTTCAAACCCTAAATCACGAATTTTTTGCATGGCAACATAAGATTTGTGTGCAGGGCGTTGTCCTGCAAAAAACAAAACACCTTTGGATAGCTTTCCTCATCTTTTCTCTTTAATATTTTCCCGTAGAGTGGTCAGTAATGTCGAATAGTAATCTCCAGTTATTGTTCTACCCTTATCCAAAAAATCAATCATGATTACTCCATGGCAATCCCAAAAAACTGAAGCAAGAACTTTTCCAGCAGATGTTTGGACACGAAACTTCTTAGGTCTTGGAGAACCAGAGTGTCGTCACTCCATCGATTGTTGCTTTGTTGCTGGATCGTAGAAATGTACTCAAGTCTCATCCATAGTAACAATTCGGTTTAAGAAGTCTACATCGTTTTCAAATCGAGCACAGATGGAACGCGATGCTTCTACCCTTGCACGCTGATCCGTTTTAGCCCAATTCGACGGTCTGATAAAATCATGTCATGAACTGCATCGATATTTTCGGAGACTGACACAGAAACTGGCCTTCCCGATCGGTCATCATCTTCAATGGAAAATTTACCTCTTTTGAAGCTTGCATTCTAATTTTTGACGGTCGCATACGATGGACATTAATCACCAAGGGTATTAAGCATATCTTAGTAAAGCTGCTTACCTCTTAACCCTTTTAAATACAGGTACTTGATGATGGCTCGATACTCCAATTTTTCGATTTTCACAATTTCGGTGGACATCTTTTTTCATTTAATTTATTGCGTGACTCTGGTTTACTTTTTTGACGTCAAACTTTACACTGACACTTCTAATAAGTTATTGTTCGTTGCTATGGTAACGCAATATTTTGTTTATGCAAGGAACTGGTTTAGGCTAACTAAATATCAGTACATCCTCGTATGTGGGAGAAAAAGGCCAGTCAGTAATAGATTATGTGATTATAAACGAAAAAAGTCAGGAGGTCATAGAAACACTAAGAATAGGAGAGGAGATAGAATCGGACCATCAGCCGCTAGAAGTAGTCATGATGGAAGAGGGAGAGAAAGAGGTACAAGAACAAGAAGAGGTATGGAGAGAAAAGAAAGTATGGACTGAAGAGAGTATAAAAAGATATAAAGAGGAAATGGAAGAAGTAAATACTAAAGGAGAGGTGGAGGAAGAGATGGAGAGAATTACAGCCAGGATGGAATTGGCAACAGAGAAGATAAAGTATAGATTAAAAACAAGAATTAGGGAAAAGAAAAGATTGGTGGAACGGAGAATGCGAGAAGGGGAAAAGAGAATCAAGGAAAGGAAGAAGGAAATGGAAAAAGGAAAGATAGAGATAGATAAATACAAAAGGTTAAAATTAAATTTTAAGGGAATATGTGTAAAAATAAAGAAGAACATAAAAATAAAACCGAGATAAAGATTAGAGAAATTAAAAATGAAGGACAGGTATGGGAATTCATTAATAAAAAGAGGAAAAAAGGAGGAAGGATGGAAGCAAATATAGATGGGGAAAATGGGAAGAACACTGTAAGAAGTTAGTAGGAGAGAGTGAAAAAACAGCAAGAAATGAAGAAGTTGGAAAAAAAGGATAAGACACAGAGAGGGTGGAATAGGAGAAAAAATGGAGAGAGCAATAAATAAAGTAAAAAAGAAAAAGCAGAAGGGACGGATGGAATACAAGGAGAACAATGGAGGTACATCGGAGAAGGAATGAGAGAAAAGTAAGAGAAGTATTCGAGAGAATATGGAAAGGAGAAGGGTTTCCAGAAAAATGGAGAGAGGCAATAATATGCCCAATTTACAAAGGGGAGATAGGAAGAAAGCGAACAACTATAGAGAAGTGAGTATAATGAATGCGGGCTATAAGATATATGCGGAAATAGTTAGAAAAAATTGGAAAAAGAAATAGAAGAAAAGAATATAATACCGGATTGGCAAGCAGGATTTAGGAAAGGAAGAGGAACGATAGACAATATATACATATTAAAGCACATAATTAATAAAGAGTTAGCAAAGAAAGGAGGAAAGATGTACGCAATATTTTTAGACATTAAAGCGGCATTTGATAATGTGGAAAGAGGGGGATTATGGAAAAAGATGGAGGAGGTAGGAATAAACAGAGATATAAAATATGCAATAGAGGAAATATACGAAGAAACAAGGTGTAGAACGAGGGTAGGGAGGAAGCTAGGTAGAGAATTTTGGGCGGAAAAAGGACTAAAACAGGGATGTCCGCTAAGCCCAATCTTATTCTCGATATACATTAGTGATCTTGAGGAGGAAATGGAAAAAAATCAAGTAGGAGGAATAGTAGTAGGAAAGAAAAAGATATGGGTTTTAGCTTATGCGGATGACATTGTGGCAATAGCGAGAAATGAAGAAGAGATGAGAGGAGTAGTTAAATTTATGAAGAAATACCTAGAAAATAAAAAACTAGCAGCAAATGTCGGGAAAACAAAATTATGGAATTTAAAAAAGAAAAGGAAGACGAAAGGAGGTAAAATGGTGGTGGGGGAGGAGGAGGTAGAGAGAGTAGACAAGTATAGATACTTAGGTTACAACATCAGATATGATAACAAAGATGGAGACCATATAAAAGAGATGGAAATGAAAGGAAATAGAATAGTAGGACAAGTATGGGGGTTAGGAGAAAGGATATTTGGTAAAGATATAGAGAAAAGGAGATGGATGTTTGAAAAGTTGGTAAGAAGTGTGGTACTGTATGGAGCGGAGATTTGGGGTTGGAGGGAATGGCAAGAGCTGGAGAAGATACAGGAGAAATACTGGAGGTGGACGTTAGGACTAGAGAAAGAGACACCGGGGTATATAGTGGAAGAAGAGCTAGAAATAGAAAAAATAAGGATACAAGCAGGAAGAATTGCAGTAAGGTATGAAGAAAAAATGGGAAGTAGGAAAGAAAATAAAATACTTTATGAAGTTTGGAAAGAGATCGAGGCACAGAAGGTAAAATATGGGGAAGAAGAAAGAAGAAAATACTATGAAAGAGTGGGATACGCGAGAGAAGAGATAAAGAGATTAAGAGAGGGGGGGAAAGATGGAAGAGGAAATAATTGCAAGAGATAAAGATACTCAGAAGAAGGAAAGAAGGGCAAAAATAAAGGAAGGAAAATATAACGGAAATACATAAAAATAATGACAGACAAGACACCAAGGTACATAACAGAAGGAAAAGGAATGAATGAAATAAGAATGATTGCAAGGTTCAGAATGGGTAATGAAGAAAATGAAAATAAATATTGGATGAGTGATGAGGAGAGAGTATGCAGGTTGTGTGGGGATGAATGGGAAAATATAATACATATAAAAGAGGGATGCAAGGAAACAAGACATGAGGAAAAGGAATGGAAGTTACTACTAGGAGAGAAGGGGGAAGGAAAACAATGGATGAGGGAAGTGTTGGAGAGGAGGAAAGGGATGGAGGAGAGGAAAAGAAAGATACTGAAAGTTTAGAGAAGAGAGGGATGGAAGGTTGAAGAAGGAAACAGGAATTAGTTGAATTATAATTTAATGAAATATTATGTTGTTTTTTGTTTATTTTTTGATATGGTAAAGGGAGAAACTGAATCTTTTGTTATAGAAAAATTTTTTTTAAGACAAAATAAATATTGAATTGATGGTCTGCTGCGACATAAAACATTTTGTTTGAAAAATAAAATAAACGTCTAACAGCGTCACAACTTAATACTTTGATTAGGGTCTGCAGACGAAGTACGACTACAAGAACGTTTGGCGATTAGATAACTCAACAAGAACAACGATATTGATATACTTTCGGCAGATAAAGGAAATGTGACTGTTGTGATGAAAAAAAAAATTACCACCAGAAGGTATCTGAACTACTAGACCCGTAAATTTACCGCAAAGTACAACGAGATCCGACTGCACGAATAGTGAAGAAGAATAATAAATTAATCAAAAATTCTACATTGCCAAAGAGGAACAGAAAATAATGACAAAATCAGAGCGCAACGACCGGAAGGCGTTTCTAGAATACCTAAAGCAGGAACACATTTAATTTAATTTTATTTTATTGGCAAACTTCGTACATTTGGAATTTGTCAGATTATGTGCAAAAACTGCAAACATTAAAACTGGAGCCCGAAGACCGATTGGAAGAACCTTCACAAAACTAAGAAATTTGGATGTGGTGCTACAAGCAAATTGTTACAGCAAAACATAAAATTACAAGAGCAATATATCCAAAGAAACAGAATATTAACCCACTAAACATAAAAACATTGCATAAACGAAACTTTAACATCACAATGTTACATTGTAACTATTCCATTTAAAGTAGTTCAACGTTTATTAAATGTTGATATAACAGATTATGTCAAGGTAAAAAATGTTAAGAATTGTTACATTAAAAAAGTAACGTTGTAACTATGTCAACTTAAAAAATTGTACCAACGTGTACAATAAAACGTAACTATTTTCATTTTATTGTTGGGTACTATTTATATTATCAACGTTGTTGAATCTTGATTTTTTTAAATTGGTTCGATAGAATCTCTTGCCATCAACTGGATTCGAACCCGGTGGTTCAGTTTGTCATACTGACACGTGTACCGCTTGGCCGTTTCCACTGATGATACGGGTGCCACAGCGGTAGCATACCTATTATTAATTTAAATTTTCACTTAAGTATCGAAAGTAATTTTAAGCAAATATAAATCAATTCAAAATAGTTACAAAACTCAAAGGCGTCTAAATACTTTATAAATTACCTAAAATTAAGTAAACATAAAATGTAACCTAAACGTCCGAAACATAATGTGCACGCAAATGTTATTACTCCACAATTATACATAAAATTAGGGAGTTGATTTTTATGAAACTTTGCATATGAGTCTTATTTATAATAGCACAGATCCGATTCGATTTTGAGCATAATTTGTCAACCGAAAAGGGCAGTTAACCTACATTGATTTTCCCAGAAAAGTTGTTGGTTTTTTGCACCTTTTCTCTCAAAATTTTGTTAAGTAATGTAACGCTGTTACACATTTTTTTTATCTGTCGAGTTCTGCGCAAAAAGTTTGTTTATACTAGATTGCACAAAAAATAACTTACTGTAATATCGTACTATTAATGTTCGTTCAACTTATTATATTTTTGTAATGTTATTTACATCAAAGGAAAGGAACACCAACTGCAGCGTCTAAGCTGTTGAAACCCGTGTCGGGGAGTGTTTTTGGTTTGTTTTTTTTTTTTTTTTTGTTTGTTTTATTTGTTTTTTAATAATTTTTTTTTTCAATAATGTTGTTGGTGTGTAGAAAAAAAATATTTTAAGGTGTTTTTTTTTTTTTTTTTTTTTTTAAATTTAAAAAAGTTTTTTTTTTTTTTTTTTTTTTGTTGGGATTTTTCCCTCCCAAAAGGGGGGGGCACACCATTTTTATTTTTATTTCAAAAACGAAATTGAGTATTATAAAAAGAAAAAAACCAAAAAAAATAAAAAAAAATTTCTTCCAAAAAAAATAAAAAAAAAAAACCTTCTTTTCCGCCACCATTGTCACCATTAATTGAGTTTGGAATCCAGTGCTTAAAAATACTAAACACTAAACCATTACCTAATATGGAAAGCGATGAATAGCACAATTGAACTGTGAGTGTATCACATCCGGATGAAACATCAGCAAAAAAAAAAAAATAAAAACATGAAAAAAGATAAAAAAAAAACAAAACCATAAAACCCTTTTTAAATAACAAAACGAATTTGAATTCTGCGCGAAACCCTTAATAAACTATAAAAAAAAACTCATTTTGCAAAAAAAAAAATCTAACCCTTCTTCCGCCATCTTAAAAAAATATCATAAAACAAAAAAAAACAAACGAAAAAAAAAAAAATTAAAAAAAAAAAAATATTTTTATAAAAACAAAAAATTTAATAAAACTAAAAAAATAAAAAAAAAAATTTTAAAACAATATAATACAAGAATAAAATACATAACAGGCAAAGTAAACTAGTGGGGGAATTAATATTAAAAAACTGAATTTGTAGAATAAAAGAAATAAACGTGGAAAAATTTAGTTGACCTAATTAATTATTACGTGTAAGAGGAAGTTTGGTTGCCTAGAAATAGGGAAAAATAATTAATGAATAATAAAATTATAGAAACAGAGTATCTAGTACTGGTTCAATTGAAGAATTTTTGAAGAAAAAGAGAACGGAAAACCAAACCGAAAAACAACCTTAGGAGGAAAAATTCCAAGAAATTTTCAAAAAGAGCACAGTAACACAACGTTCATCAACTAAACAAAACACAACCGGAAATCAAACAAATATGGAAAACGTAATAGCGGCGATTAGAGAGCTCAGAAACGATGTTAAGGAGATGAGAGAAGAATTCAAATATGAGATTACTAAATTACGGGAAGAAGTAATAGATATAAAACAAGATATGAAAAATAAAGAAAAACAATGGGATACGGAGAGAAAAATGTTACAGGAGCGGATTTTAGAAATTGAAGAAAATTTAGAGAAAAAAGAAAGAGAGACCAGAAAGGATAATATAATTATTAAAAATGTCGAATGGAAAGACGCAGGGCTAAAACAGCAAGTAGAACAAGTACTAGAAACACACATCGGTGTAAAGGTTAAAGTACAAAAACTATCGCACATAGGAAAAAAAGGGGAAAAGAGTATAGTGGTGGCAAAGATGGATTCATTTGAAGACAAAATTACAGTTCTTAAAAATAAATACAAATTAGGAAGAAAACCCATATTTATAGACAGTGATTTAACGAAAAAGAACAAAAAACTCAGGCGGAAATTAGAAAAATGGCAAGAGAAAAAAGGAGAAGGGAAATACGGTAAAATAGGTTATAAAAGCTTAACGATAAATGGAAAAAGATATGAATCAACAAATGATGGGAAACAATGACAGAGAAAAACAAATTAATGTTTAAAACGGTAACGAACACAGCTAACACAATACGGAACACGAAACTAGGTACATGGAATATCAGAAGTCTAACTGGCAAAGAAATAGAGTTAAGCGAAGAATTTGAAAGATCAAAAGTAGAAATAATGGTTGTAGCAGAAACAAAGAAAAAAGGTCAATGAGAGGGAAGAATTGTTCAATGGGCACTTACTAATATGGAGTGGCATATGCGAAAAGGACAGAGCAAAAGCAGGAGTAGGATGTATAATACACAGAGACATCAAAAAAAACAGTAAGTAGGTGGATAGCAGTATCGGAAAGAATAATGACCGTAGAGTGTAAAAATAATAAAAGTACGAAAACAGTAATAGCAGTATATGGGCCTGACGAGAATGATAGGAAAGAAAATAAAGATAAGTTTTGGAATGATTTAAACGAAGTAATAGAAACAACAAAAAGTATAATTTATATAGCTGGAGATTTTAATGGGAGAGTCGGTACAAGGGACCAGTCATACATGACACAAATAGGACAATACGGATAAGAGAAAAGAAACAACAATGAGAAAAAGACTATTGAATTTCTGTTTAACACATGATTTAATAGTAACAAACACTTTCTTCAAACACAAAGACATACACCGATTTACAAATGTTCTAGTGAAATCACCGATACAAACTATGTGGATTTTTTTAATTTTTTAGTGTGAAATATGTAATTTGTTTTTTTTTTCTTTTTTTATTTAATTAATTTTTTTTTTTTTTTTTTTTTTTTGTTTAATTTTTTTTTTTTTTTTTTTTTTTTTTTTTTTTTTTTTTTGTTTTTTTTTTTTGTATTTTTTTTTTTATTTTTTTTTTTATTTTTTTTTTTTTTTTTTTTATTATTTTTTTTTTTGTTGGGCAATAAATATTATTATTATTATTATTATTATTATTACAAGAGTGCAAGCAAGTAGAGGTGAAAATCAATTATTGATTATATACTGGTAGAACGAGAAAAAGGGGGGGGGACAGAAGCGTCAATACAGGGATGTCAGAGTAAAAAGAAGCCATGAAATACACAGTGACCATTTCCTAGTTGTAGCAGAAATAAGGACGGAAGAAGAAAAAACAAAAAAAAGTAAAATAACAGATGAAAAGAAAAAGTACCCGGAAGTGATAAAATCTTATAAACTTCAAGATAAAAGCAATAGCAGTCAAATATGAACAAGAAATAAATTCAAAATTAGTAAAAATGAGGGAAATCATAGAGAGTGCAGATATAGAGGAAATGTGGAATGTTTTTAAGAAGGTTGTCATTGGAACAGCTTGTGAGGTATGCGGAGTAATAACACGGAATAAACAGAAGATGCAAACAGCTTGGTGGACAAAAGAAATTAAACAAGAAGTTAAGAATAAAAAGATTAGATGGTCAACGTACTTAAGAGAGAAAACCGAAAAAAGTTATAAATATTACAAAGAACAAAGAATAAAAGTAAAAAATTTAGTTAAACAATCAAAACAAAAAACATGGGAAGATTTTGGGAATAAGCTAGTGAAAGACAGGATAAGCAATCAAAAGTTGTTCTACAGAGTCCTAAAAAACCTGAAACAAGACAAAAAAAGGGTAATTCAATAATTGCAAACGAAGCAGGAGAAATACTGACCAAAGAATCGGAAATAATGGACCGATGGAGACAATACTTCCACAGTTTATTTACCAATGAAGCGATTAAGCAACAAAGAAGTACTTATCAGGGTACACAACAAAGAGAACAAATAGAATTAAATGAAGGACATGAAATAACAAAAGAAGAACTATTGGATGTAATAAAAAAACTAAAGACAGGTAAAGCGCCAGGGAAAGAGAAAATTACTACTGAAATTATTAAAAATCTGGGAAATGAAGGACTCCTACTACTACTAAAGATTTGAAACAAAGTGTGGAACGAAAAAGTACCACGCGATTGGAAAATGGAACTTATAGTACCACTACACATAAAAGGCGACACTAAGGTTTGCAGGAATAACCCTACTAAATACGGTAGTAAAGTTATTTGAGAAAAAAATAGAGAATCGACTAAGGTAAAAAATTGAACCCACTTTGTCTCAAACCCAAAGCGGAGTTCGGAAAAATAGATGTACTCTGGACCATGTCTTCACAATAAAAGAAATTACAGACAGACTATTGGCAAGAAAAAAGAAAATGTATATAGCGTTTCTTGATATGGAGAAAGCTTTTGACAAAGTGCCGAGAGCGGAAATATGGGAAACACTAAACGAAAAGAATGTAGACACAAAATTAATCAGAATAATCAAATGTCTGTACAAAACAACGAGAAATTGCGTAATAAGTAATAACATGATATCGGAAGAATTTGTTACGGAAGAAGGGGTTAGACAAGAAGGAAGCCCCCTACTTTTCATAACGTTTATGGATGAGTTGATTAAAAAGACCCAAGGAATTGTCCGACCAATGTTTTTAGGGTACCTATAGAAAATTGAAACAGTTAATATCTCTGAATGCGCTTTTGCAGACGATATCGCAATTATGGCTGGAAGTGAAAAAGACTTACAGATTAACTTAAATATATGGAACACAGTTTTACAGGAAAAGGGGATGAAATTAAATAAATGTAAGAGTAAAGTAATGGTTATATCAGAAGAAGCAGAACAAATTATACTTGCGAACTGTTATGTTGGCTATAACTATTGAAGAATCGACTATGTAACTGCTTTACATACCTGTCGGCAAAGTTGCTAACATTTACGTACGTGAACGCTTTCACGAGTCGACTAGATGTCGAAAAACTTATCGTTTATATACACTGACCGGCAAAAACCGGCCACCCAGAAATATTACAGACAATCACTTAAATATTCATTAATTGATATAGAAACCTTTCTTACGTTAAAGAATGGTCACTGCTGATTCAAAATACACAAATTAGCTGAGAAAAGAAAACAGATATTCAGTTAAAGAAACTTAATTTAATAAAATTTAAAAAAATGGAGATTTCACATTTTTGAACTCTAATAAAATAAATGTGACATTTCTATCAACAAACATTTTGTCAATTTTTAGTGCCGTTTATGACCCTCTCGAGCCCGAATAACATCATTTAACCGTTGTGGCACAGAGTTGATCAAATTTCTTATGTAAATTTGAGGAATTCCTTCAAACTCCTGTTGAAGGGCTAATCGCAGCTCTTGGAGAGTCTATGGCATGGCTAACCGACGACGAATGCGCCTCTTAAGTTTATCCCAAAGGTGTTCAATGGGATTAATGTCCGGGCTACACACTGGCTAATCAAGTGTTCGAATACCGACTTCCTCCAGATAGTCGTTTACAACTCGTGCAATGTGTGGTCTGGCGTTATCGTGCATCAAAATGAAGTCAGGTCCAACAAAATGAGAAAAGGGAACAACAGCTTCCTAAAGAATGTCTTCCACATACCTGTGGGCGTTCAAAGGGCTATTTTCCACAAATATCAGGTCAGTGTGTGCTTCCGTGGAAATACCTGCCAATACCATAACCGAACCTCCATGAAAGGATAAGTGTTCAGGTATGGCGCAGTCCGCATATCGCTCATTTCTTCTTTGCCAGACCCTTTCGCGGCCATCACGGCATCGCAGACAAAAGCGCAACTCATCAGTGAAGAGAAGGGCACTCCATTGTTGTAGGTTTCAATTAACATGTAATCTCGTAAACTGAAGGCGTGCTCTTCGATGCCTAGGTAACAGCTGCGGTCCTGTAGCAGGTCTCCGCACCGTTAGGCCACCTTCCACAAGTCTTCGCCTAACCGTCTTCTCACTTACTTAAACACCTCGGACTGCTTGTAAACGATGTTGCATTTGAACAGCTGTTGATCTGCGATTCCTTAGCGTATTCAATATGATGAAACGATCATCAACTACACTTGTCGCTCTTTTTCCTTCCGGATCCTACTCGCCTATCGAATGTACCAGTCTCTAGAAAGTGATTCCAGGCATCTTGAACGGTAGTACAAGGTATGCCCAACGTCCGAGACACATAGCGTCTTCAATCAAAGCTACAATCTGAGCAACGTCTGCACTAGTTAGCTGCATTGCTAGCTTGTAAAAACACTGATCAACTGTCAAACTAAGATTTAAACACAATACACTTACGCCTACTTACATTTTCGTAATTAAAACAAAAATGACATTTACAGTGTTTCCGTCAATGTATCGAATTTAATTTATTTCTGGGTTTATTTGACTTTTATTTTTTGTAATTTCTGCCTGTCATGTGAGTAATATATGCTTCGTAAAAAAAAAATAAAAATACATAAATTAATGAATGTTTAAGTGTGCTTCTGCAAATTTTTTTGAGTGGCCGGTGTTTTTTGCCGGTCGTGTATATAAGAGTAGAGGGTGAATTAATAGAACAAGTGGATAATTTTCAATATTTAGGGATTAATCTAGAACAAACGCGAGAACAGGATATAGAATTAAATAACAGAATAACTAAAGCAAATAGAGCATACTATGCATTTTCAAAGTGTCTCATAAATAAGAAAGAGGTGTCAACACATACAAAAATGAAAATTTACAAATCGATTTTTAAACCTATTCTGACATATGGATGCGAGTTGTGGGTTTTAACGGGTAAACAAAAGAGCAAGATAACATCAACAGAAATGAAATATTTGCGAAGAGCCAGAGGGGTGACGAAACTAAAGTCTGTATACTATTGGCGCGGAGTAATAAATCATAATTGCTTGAAATAATTCTTTATTTTCTTGTGAAAGCGGTACTTCTACGGTTAAGTAAAAACCAATAAATTCTAACTAAAATACGATCATTGTGCCGCTCTTGCAGCATATCGACCCATCTAGGGTCTGAGAACAATAGTTTAATCTGTGTAAACACGTTGCCATCAGCCCAGGTACTGACGAAACGAGAATCATAGCCGTAGATGTGGGTATTATACCAAGATACAAAAATAATGGTATATAATACGTAAGAAGTAAAATTTGTAATGTGATCTACTATACAAATAAAATAAATAACATATAAATATTATATGACGTAAATATAAAATAAAATAGTAATGCAGATATCGTCAGTACATTTATTACAATTACAATTAATTTGCGGGGACCGATTTTTAGGCATCAAAAGTAAATTTGGCTCAATTATAAAATTATGTGGTTGTCATGGAAACTTATCAAAATGAATAGATAAAAGTAACAGACGTAAAATGTTCATTTAAATAACAAGACATTAGTAGGTAAAATATGTATATTTAAAAATAACTGACAATACTCCCTCATGGTTACAATAAATGGTGTTTAGAGAGTAGAACACTGTTTCAGGCACATTACGCTTGGTCATTTAACTTTCTTCCTCGTCTGAAATTTCCATTTCGGAATCAGAATCGCTGTCTTGTGTGTTTACTGATATAATAATTGGCTCCAATGTTATCTCTACTAAATTATCCAGTTGCCAACATTTGTCTTCTTCGTTAACGACATGAGATACACAGTTCTTCCATCTTTCAGGTGTTACTTTGTTTAATGCATTTTCCAGAAGTTTTTTCACGTCGTCGAGTTTAAAAGTGGTATTGTTACGAGCGACGTCACCTTTACTTGAGCCCAAACCAACTCTATAGGACTCAGCTCACAATGGTAAGGTGGTAAACGCAGTACTTCAATGCCCCGATTATTTGCCATTTCGTCAATAACATGACGTATATACTTATTCTTATGAACTTTAACAATATCCAATAATTCTCTTTTCACCATGTCATCCTCAAAAGTTATATTCTTAACAGATAACCAATCTATAATTTCTGCTTTCCTCCAAGCGCTGGTAGGTAAATTTCGTATCTTCGTGAGTGGTAGCTGGCGTTGTCCATAACTATTATAGATCCTTGGGGTATCAAATCTAGCATCTGCTCAAAATATTTTTCAAACACATTAGCATTCATGTCTTCGTGGTAGTCGCCAGTTTTCTTTGATTCGAATTCTAACAAACCACCATCTACAAAGCCATCTTCATTGCCAATATGAGTAATAATTAACCGTGTTCCTTTTCCAGAAGGCGGTCGAAATCCTGTCGATAGCCCTTCTATAAATCCTTGTCGAGCACTCGTAACGGTATTATCATGCCATGTTTTTTTTACGGTATGTCCTGCATTTATCCAGGTTTTATCTAAATAGAATATACGCCAGCCTTCACGCCTATATTTTCTTATTTCCCGAAGATAATTTCTACTCCATATAATAATCTCTTGTTTTTCAATTAAAACGGATCTTTGATTTATCTTCTCCCAAGTAAACTTCAACTTGCGAAGAAGTTTTCACAGTGTTCTACGACTTATTTGGGGTAGATTTTCATCCTCATTTAAGTACTGCTAGTAAAATCTTATCGATTGTAGGAATCTCTTTCCGTAAGTAGAACGAGTGAACCTTTCTACGGACAGAATTCCTCATTGCATCATCTAATTCCATCGGGTGCCGACCAGGAAATGGAAGTGGGTGAAGCACTTGTCCCAAATTTTTTCTTTTCCTCACTAGTTTATAAATGGTGGATTTTGATATTCCCGTCATCGCAGAACATAATCCTACAATATCATCGACACTTTTTGCAGGGTGTTGACATCGAACAGCGTTATGCACATTTAAAATTATAATTTTTTCATTACCAGATAACACACCACTTTTAACACGTTTTGCTGGTGAAAAGTTTTCCATTTTTAAATTATTTGCACTAACACACAAACAAACAAACAAGCCGATTCATTGCTAATAGCAAACTAAACATATTTTTCATTTAGAAAGTATACGAAGCCCTTCGGTCAAACAACTAATTATTTGTAATCTTTCTCAGAAATTACAACCCGTCTGCCGTAATGACTGCGCTAACGACCCCACTTTACCTGATAGATAATCCTACACACATTTTGACGCTAAAGAATAATTGTTTAAAATTACTTTATTTAGCTATATCGATTCTTAATTGTAATAATAAGAAACAAACCACATAATAATAAATTATTTTTTTTTGAAATATTCCACAGTTTAATAAGATACAAATAGATTCATAACTTTTGTAAAACTCAGTATACGTACACTCATGAAATTTAAAACTTGGACACCACAATTTCTGTAAACAAAAGTTTGCACATTGTGAAGCGGGCTTAAGGGTATCATTTACAATTCTAACAGCAGGTAGTCTCAGCAGGGGTTATCTTATAGAAGGACTGTAGAATGAATCATTACACTAAGCACGTTTTAGAAAATAGGTAATTTACGTTGCTTACTTAATTTTTTTCTTTAAAGAATATATTTGAAGGTATCGCTAATTAAACACCATAGCTCGATTAATTATCGAATCAAAATTTTGTTTAGGAAATGTTTACAAAATAAAATTAGAAATAATTTTGATTTAAAAAACGTCTACAAGCAATAACTTTTAAAATTAAATCAAAAAACTAAACATGGTTATTTGGGTTGACTGATTATTACTTATTTTTAAATAAATCTAACCTACTAATTATTGTAAGTTATTAAAAAAAAATCATTAAACTCTCTATTTTAAATAAAGGTATTACTATATAAATAAATATAAGAAATCAATAATGGGTGTGACCTCCATTATTATTGATACATTCTTGGAGGCGTCTGCTCATTGACGCTATCAAGGTATCAATATAATTAATATTAATCGTTTCCCATGCGGTATCAATGGCTGCAATTAGTGCATTACGGTTTACTGGTATAAAATTTGGCCCTTGTTGTCTTCGGATAACAGCAAGTATTCGAGCCCAAACATTTTCGATAATGTTAAAATCTGGGTTTTTGCTGGCCAGGGTAACAGCTCCAAGTTATTTTCGTATCCAATTGCGCACAACCCGCGAAGTATGAATAGGAGCGTTGTCCTTTAACAACAAAAATACATTATGAAAATGTTAATTCAACAGATCCCGAACTATTTTTTGGAGAAAGTATAGTGAAATAAGAATACTTACTTGTTGGAAAATATAATCTTCGTCTGGATAAAACACTTCGACTGAAGGTTTCATAATAGTTTCCAAAATATCTAAATACGCAGCAGAATCAAGACGTCCATCGATAGCCCAACAAACTCCCGGACCCCGCGCGCTAACCCAACCCCACACATTCACAGAAAAATAACCACTTCGTTTTTTAGGACATATGTGATTATTTTCGTAACGAGTTCCTTCCATTCTAAAAACTTTTAGTGGTCCATCGTTGCGGCTATTGAACGTTTTTTCGTCGCTAAAAATCACTCGATTCCAAAATTCCAAAGGTTCGTTCACATATCGCCTTGCAAATTCCAGACGTCTCATATTTTCGTCACTGAGAACTTCTTTCGCAGCAGCATTATACTTCTTTATTCCCATCTCCTTTAATCTTTTTGTGCAGTTATACGGCATCCGGGAAAATGTGTATCTGCTATAGCCCTGGAGTATGTAGCAAATGGTTGTTCTGTTACGTAATGAAACAACTCGAGATCTTGAGCACGTGTAGATACTTTAGGTCTACCACTTCCGATGGCTCTTTCCAAAGTGTGTTCAAGATTCCATTTTACTCGGTAATGCCCTACGGTGCTTTTTGGTATATCTAACATACGTGAAATTTCACGCACGCTACGGCCCGCCGCTAATTCCGAAACAATCCGCGCTTTCAAATCAGCACCGAGATGAGGTGGCATTTTCACAACACTTGAAATTTTAAACTAAAATGGAATTTACATTTCTTACTTTATTTATTGGTTCACACTACCCCTTCTCAAACAGTAGGTAATTGTTTATTTATTACATACTTCTAATGACCAATGTAACAACCCTTAGAGCAATATGACTCAAAGGAAGTAAATTAAACAAGCAAGGATATTCTATTGTTATTGAAACTTATTCATAAAGTAAAAGCCATTTCCTTATAATGCTAATGGACAGGATTTTCTTTTAAGTATTAAGATTACAATAGAGGACTTATAAACTTTCGAAAATATCTAATTATAAATATTTACACTGCAATTGCGCTTTTTCCTTAATAATTTCTTAGCAATAACATACACGTTCTTGGTTTTAAGTTGTCATAAATTTGATATGATATAAATTTGTGTTTCTAATATTACATCACAAACTAATCTTTATTCGCCAAAAATTGTTGCTTAAGTTGTAAAGCTTCGTACACACCTGAACAACAAACCGAGCAACAAACATAACAACGAACCGAAAGTCAAACAGAACGACAAACGATCTTTTATGATTTCCACAATCCGAACAACAAACGGAACGTTTGTGCTGTTCCCATAATTATTTTCAGTAGTTTTCAGTTCATATATATTTATTATTGAGAAGAGAAAATTGCGGAAAACAAGAAGATAGTGCCAACAAAATTTTTACGCACAAAGAAGAGTAAAAATTATAATTTACTTCGCTTTTTTTTTTTTTTATTTTGAAATTTCCTGCCCAAATGATGCTAATAGGGACATCATTTTTTTCTTGCATTCTTAAACACTGATTAATTTAAAACATTTTTCTTCTGTCAACTCCATAATATTACCTAAAACACAACAAACCCACAAAAAGGAGGACAAAAATAAATAATTTAATTCTCCCGCATAAGTTTGTTCGCCGTTTTGTTTAGATTCGTCCAAACCTGCAAACGCATTCGCGCGCATTTTCTTTGATGTCGGAGAAAAACCGACAAGTTGCGGGAACGCCGCAAACCGTTTGTGGAACAATCAGGACTTGCGAATCTGTTCTAAAATTCGTACGTAGCACCGTCCAAATTAATGTTCCGATTGCCGTTCGGTTCGTTGTTCTGTTTGTTCCTCGGTTTGTTGTTCAGGTGTGTACGAAGCTTTACAATAAGCATATTAATATGAACTATATCTTATGAAAGGAGAGTTATGTAACTATAATTAACGACTTAACGTTACGTTAGTAGATTCCATTTACTATTTACACATATTTTCTTGGAACATTCGATAATTAACTATCGGGATATGATGACCCTATACTTCGCAGGTTGTGCGCAACTGGATACAAGCAAATAACTTGGAGCTGTTACCCTGGCCAGCAAAAGCCCAGATTTTAACATTATCGAAAATGTTTGGGCTCGAATACTTGCTGTTATCCGAAGACAACAAGGGCCAAATTTTATACCAGTAAACCGTAATGCACTAATTGCAGCCATTGATACCGCATGGGAAACGATTAATATTAATTATATTGATACCTTGATAGCGTCAATGAGCAGACGCCTCCAAGAATGTATCAATAATAATGGAGGTCACACCCATTATTGATTTCTTATATTTATTTATATAGTAATACCTTTATTTAAAAAAAACGTTTTCATTTAATTTTAAACTATAACTTGGTATCTTAATTATAATTATGTAATAAATTCTTGTCAAAAACTAAATATATACGTTGACAATAAGAATTGCCTTAGTTTTTATTTTCACTTTTTATATTAACTACAGAAAAAAATGAAACGTCATAAAATATACATTTTGTAAGGACTAAATATTATGAATAGAGAGTTTAATGATTTTTTTTAATAACTTACAATAATTAGTAGGTTAGATTTATTTAAAAATAAGTAATAATCAGTCAACCCAAATAACCATGTTTAGTTTTTTGATTTAATTTAAAAGTTATTGCTTGTAGACGTTTTTTAAATCAAAATTATTTCTAATTTTATTTTGTAAACATTTCCTAAACAAAATTTTGATTCGATAATTAATCGAGCTATGGTGTTTAATTAGCGATACCTTCAAATATATTCTTTAAAGAAAAAATTAAGTAAGCAACGTAAATTACCTATTTTCTAAAACGTGCTTAGTGTAATGATTCATTCTACAGTCCTTCTATAAGATAACCCCTGCTGAGACTACCTGCTATTAGAATTGTAAATGATACCCTTAAGCCCGCTTCACAATGTGCAAACTTTTGTTTACAGAAATTGTGGTGTCCAAGTTTTAAATTTCATGAGTGTACCTATATAAAATTAAAATTTAAAATAGACAAATTGAGAAACGACACATTTGTCATTTATCGATTTTAGAGTTTAATTTTATATTCAAATACTGTGTTTTACAAAAAAAGTTTTGTATCTATTTATTTCTTATTAAACGGTGGAATATTGCTGAATTAAATTATTTACTATGAAAAATAGATTCCACAAAGTAAGGATTGAAACAATAAAAGAAACCACATAATAATTTATATCAAGGTAGATTTTACAATTATAATATATTTACCTACTAAAAATATGATTTTCCAAACGTATAAGGTACCTACGCCACTGCAATACGGGAGATTTGATAATTCTGACAGGTTTATTACTCCGCGCCAATAGTATACTGAGTATAGATAGAATGAGGAATGCATAAATCAGAGCGGATCTTAACATAGAAACAATAGAAAAATACATAGAACAAAATCAATTAGGGTGGTGGGGACACCTACAAAGATTAATGGATACAGTACCTGTGAAAAGAATATGGGAAACTAAAACACCACGGAAACAAAAAGTAGGAAGACCAAAAGAAACCTGGGACAATGTTATAGGAAAAATTTTAAAGAAAAAAGGGAAAACCTGGACTGAAGCAAAGAAACTCGCACAGAACAGAAACGAGTGGAAATTATTTATAAAGAGTTAACTTAATTTTAAGAATTTTATTGTAAATATGATTTATAATTTTGTTTCATTGTAGCCCTTACATCCTATGGGTAAAATAAGGGATTTGATTATATTATATTATTATTATAACGCACTAACTCTAATTTGTAGGAAATAGTGAAAAAAAGGGGTGTTGAACAGCACTTTAAAGCCCTTCCCTCTACAGGAAAAAAATCATGTGGTGTTAAATCCGGAGACCTTACCGCCCATTCTTGGGAACCTCTTCTTCCAATCCATTTTACAGGAAATTTTATATTTACCCACTCTCATACAGGAAAAGCATAGTGAGGAGGTCCATCTTTATCGACCCGGTTAAAAAGAAAGTTGATTCATTCTTAGGTGTGTTTTATTCTGAGTGCTCTGCACAACCAAAAGTGTACCAATAAAACGCAACTATTAAAACAGATATTTTGTGACAAATAATCTTATTAATTATTGGGGAGCAGCGGCGTTGGGTGCAAGGTTATTGTTTTAGATGACGCCGTTTAAAATTATATTGGCACAGTTACATTAAAAAATGTTAGGTATTTGAAATTTAAAATTACTCAAGATTTCAGTTCTACTACTGAAACCTGCGTGATGAACAATTAGTATGTTACTGTTTGTTATTGTCGAAAATTTAGCTGCTGTCGGTGGGAAGTCGTCAGCAATTTTTAGCGATGTTGTAGTACAAAAGATGCTTTAAAACAAAGGGGCGCCACCGTAAAGTTGTAGTTATCAGTCCTAAGCATTAGGGACTTAAGACGCAAAGAAACAAACTGATAACGAAAGAAACATACAATGAGCTTGTTCTACAACTTGCGTCGCAGACAAAAATACATATCACATAAATTTATAGCAAGTAACCATAAGACAATTAGTAAATGAATTACGTGAACATTACAGATCGTATTACACATAAATTGAATCTTAAAGTATCTGACAGCGCAATAGGAAGATTTCAAATTTTAGAATTTCATATAAACCGTAGAATTTTATCCATGAAACACAGAGCATCCGTTAAAAATCGAAAAAAAATTATTTTGCTTTTTATAAGCGTTTTAAGAAATATTATAAGTAGTGAAGCTAAAACAATACTTTTTCCACGACCTACTTAGAAAACAGACAATTCTTCTCTACAAATAGTGAGGAAAATTCGTTTTCCTCACTAGCGAGGAAAATAATGTGTGTTACAAAAATGCCTCTAAAAAAAATGTAAGGATGTGTTATTAGAACTATATGCGCCTAGTACTTAGTTAAACAATTTAATTTAGTAATCAATCAGATTTGTTTAATTTAATATCTTATATTTCGACTCTTAAAAATTGCTACCCTACATTTATTGGTTAGAATTACGCGGCTGCGCTATGACTTCAGACCATACCGATACTACAGAAAACTGTAGCGTGACTATTGGGACTCCCCTATTAAATATTACTTCTTACATTAGGTTGTTTTTTTGGGGAATGTCGTGGAAAAAATGTTGTGTCTAACACATGAGGAAAGCCTTTTTCTACTCTCATTAAAAGAGCTTGAGTGGGAAAAAAGAATCGCTTTCCTCACTTGTTGGACAAATAACTATTGTTCGAGGCTAGCGTCTATTTGTGTTCTGTTTAAATCTTAAGTTGTGAGATTAACCATAGCAAATCGGCAGGTATTATAGGAATTTTTTGTGTTATTAGTCATTGCAATTTCTAATGTGTTGCATAAAATGTATTATTTAAAATTTAACTGAAGCATGTTAAATACTTCGAATAAAGGTTATTACCGTTGTGACAAGTTGTAGTTATTATTATTAATAAAAAATGAAATATTGAGATACAGTGGTTAGGAAATGAAGCATCTATTTTTAATGCAGTGTATATGTTTATTTATAGTTAATTATTTTAATTATGCATTATTGACATATAAATGTAAAAGATTTATAACTTTGAAATAACAAAATACTATGCAATATTTGGTACATATTGTGTATAAAAATCGGCTTTTTGATAACCGGATTCCATTGGAAAATAACGTTCTTTTAAGTAAATAACTTACTTATAAGCAAACATTCGATCTGTTCACTCGATATTATTATTATTTACCGTGTTGTGAATCGTGACCGCTGCTATGACTTGCAAGTTAAAATCGTTCAACGCGCATGTGAAGTCAACACAATAGGAAAGCATTATACAACACGTGTTATTATTTAAACTTTGATCTCGGTTTTTGTTATTGCATATAATTCAAAAAAACTTTCGCCATATTGTTATTTTTTGTTTTTAATGTAATTAGATAAAATATTGTTCCAGTTAAAATTTATGCATATGTTTCGATAGTAAGCACCCTAATTATTCTAATACGAATTTTATTCTGTCGTGATAAGGCACAGCAATTCCTTTGTAAAAACTCCTTCCCCGTAGAACAAATGTTGTGATAGGTAACACCAGCAGTACAAGTAAAGAATGGAACGCAATTGATACGGTAGTTTTGCCTCTAGTTATTCATAGGTTGGTGCCTCCGGTAGAAATGATACTAAAACGATGCTTACATAGATTAGAAAAACTTGTTTTACGTACGGCATTCGACAGTGTGCATAATACAGGTGTAATTACTACAGCTTGCGAATAATAAATGAACTCATCAACCTACAAGTAATTAGATAGTTTCAGGGTTTTCTTTAATAAAAGAAAGTACTTCACGTTTAGCAACAATTAAGATCACGTGTACAACTGTCGAAGCCACTAACGACAAATAATGCGGGAATGGAATAACGAATTATTTGCAAGAAGGAAGTTGGTTTCCATGCCATCTATCGAAATAAAAGAAACGGTTGGTTTACAAGAAATCTCCAGATCTAAATTCCTACATTAACGAAAATTTCCGGTAAAGCCTTTCATACTAATCTCCTGTTATTGTTGCATCTCTTTGGGACATTTATGACCGTATGCACTAACAGAGTATGCTACATTAGCTGAAAGTAAAAGATGGTATGAATCTTTTTTTAATGTAGCACTTATTGGGAGGTTAAATTTCCCAACGTTCATTTATTATCGCGTATATTTTGTTAATAATTTGTAATGATATTATTTCCAAATATAGACGGTTTTCTTTGTGGTCATGCAATTTAAGTTGCACCCTTCGCACAGTTTTTTTACATATTTATGTCGATAAGGAATAATATTTTATTAATTTAGTTATACCGGGTTTAATCGCAATTCAATTTAGTTTAAACTCAACACACTCGTTTATTTATTCATGTAACTACGTTTGATTTAATGTAATTAAGTAATCTAGATTTTCTTTTTCTCTAATTAAGACGGGTATGTTGAGTTGCCTAAATAATTCTCTGTGATATTTTGTTGTTTAAATATTTATCTGTGTGACTCTTATTTGTTTCAAGCGGAATTATCTATCCTTTTAAAAATTTTCGTTGACGTTTATATTAAATTTATTTGTTTGAATCAAATTTGGTATATTTCCTTCATTCCTGTTTATGAAAGAAAATAACTCAAGAAGACAAAAATAGGTGCGTGTTTTCTCTATTCTAGTTTCTACATACACGGTAAGTTAGTTATCAACCTATATTTTATTATGTATCTAAAGCTATCATCAACTAGATTTGACTTAGTCAGAAATTTAAACCAATAGATTATTCAAATATTCGAATGTAAAACCAATGACGATTTTATGCTAGTGATCTCATTTTTAGTTTTGGTACAAAGGGACCTGTTTACTTAATCTTTTGATTGACGTTGAAGTTGTTCCAGACCGATAGTAGTGAATATTTAATTTCAAAACAGGTACTACTTTACCGTAAACCATAAATTCACTTACACACAAAATATACCGCATTGATTATATCGCTCTCGGACAATTCTCCGAAAACAATTGCCTGAAAGACATTTGCCCGAAGACAGTTGGTTGAATAGACAATTGCCCAAATGGTCAATTTGCAATTTATCGAAAAACAATTGACCGAAAGAGAAATTTATCGAACAAATAATTTATCTATTGAAAATAGAAGGAATTATAAATTTATCAAAATAAACGCAATTGTTTTGTGTTGGTTGGTAGATTACAGTTATTACAATCTTCTTCTTAAAAAAATTACATGTTTTCATGTGATCTGGGGTGAACGGTGTTGGTTGGGAGGTTACAGTTATTACAATTTTCTTGTTTAAAAAATTACATATTTTTATGTGATTTTGGGTAAACGGTTATGGTTGATAGATGTGATCGTGGGTGAATGGTGTTGGTTGGTAGGTTGTAGTTATTACAATTGTCTTCTTAAAAAAATTACATGTTTTTATGTGATTTGGTGTAAACGGTGTTGGTTGGTATATGTGATTTGGGGTGAACGGTTTTGGTTGGTAGGTTACAGTTATTACAATTTTTTTCTTAAAAAAATTACATGTTGTCATGTGATTTGGGGTAAACGGTGTTGGTTGGTAAATGTGATCGTGGATGAACGGCGTTGGTTGGTAGGTTACAGTTATTACAATTTTCTTCTTAAAAATAACACATGTTTTCATGTGATTTGGGGTAAACGGTGTTGGTTGGTATATGTGATTTGGGGTGAACGGTTTTGGTTGATAGGTTACAGTAGGTTACAGTTATTACAATTTTCTTCTTAAAAAAATTACATGTTTTTATGTGATTTGGGGTAAACGGTGTTGGTTGGTAAATGTGATCGGGGATGAACGGTGTTGGTTGGTAGGTTACAGTTATTACAATTTTCTTCTTAAAAAAATTACATGTTTTTATGTGATTTGGGGTAAACGGTGTTGGTTGGTAAATGTGATCGGGGATGAACGGTGTTGGTTGTTAGGTTACAGTTATTACAATTTTCTTCTTAAAAAAATTACATGTTTTCATGTGATTTATTTGTTAAACGGCATTGGTTGGTAGATGTGATCAGGATTGAACGGTGTTGGTTGGTAGATTACGGTTATTACAATTTTTATGTTGTCATGTGATTTGGGGTAAACGTTGGTAGATGTAACCGGAGTTGAACGTTGTTGGTTGGTAGGTTACAGTTAGTACAATGTTTTTCTTAAAAAAATTATATGTTTTTATGTGATTTGGGGTAAACGGTTCGGCTACAGTTATTACAATTTTCTTCTTAAAAATTATACATGTTTTTATGTAATTTAGAATAAAACTCGTTGAGATTGTTTGACAAATAATTAAAGATAAAAAATATGTGTAACATTTTTAGGCAATGACATAAAACAAATAAAAATAAAATTAACAATTTTATTCTAATCCAATTCGTCGGAAAAAGTTAAAAAAGAGGTATTAAAATTTTTGGTTTGGAAACCGTTGTTACGGTTTATTTGTAAACAAACAAAAAAATAAATATATAACAGTGCTAGAAGGCCTGCCGGCAGCTCTTCTTGGTCGGAAGTGGTTGTGGGCTGATTGAAAATCGTTCGAAATGAAGCCCTCTACACTGCTCGAAAAAATTTATAAGGCGTCACCTAGGATTACGTATAAGAAATATCAAGAGCTACTAGGAACTCGTAGACACAGAAACAAACCGTACGTGAATAGAAATATGTATATTGTTATAGCGACTAGAGTTCAATTAACACACAGACACACTACAATAGATAATATCATTTAGAATGAATAGCACGATACAGTTATCAAATAATAATAATTCACGAGAGCGAGTTAAAGGACGAATACAAATTTGAGACACGAACGCCCGAAATAGGTTAGCGTATTTGACAGTCGGAACACCGATTAATCTCTGCACGCGATTCACGTGATAAATATGGTTCAAAACGTATTTAACAACAATTACGGCGAGTACCGGACCTTGGCCGATTATTTAAATAGGTTCAAAGCGCACAAAATCAATCAGGTACTTGAAAGATCTTTCTAGTTTACAGAAGTATTTATACCTACAGCGCCAAAAAATAGGTACGTTGCTAAACTAACGATCACGGTACGTATACATAGGGCGCGACAAAATTTATGAATGACATGCATAAAAGAATTAACTTAGCTGGTATAACTAGGAAGTCTTCGGTGTTCGACAGTTAATCGGCAGATGTGACAGCTCCCGTATCTAAATCTAATATTTGATTATTCAATGAAGAAAAAGGAAAAGCCAAATGGACTTTGTTGATAACAGTTGCTGGGCTGCTCACAAAAAACCAGATAACGGCTTATTTTAGGTGGTGGTCTTGACCCGAAGAAGGCTTTAAGGTAGGTTAAAATTCCAACGGTGGTGTGACATAAGATCCACTTCGATATTTTATAATTTTCGCGTTATTATCCTTGCCAGCATAACCATAATTAAATATCCATTGACTCATCAAAACGGAGCACGTCTGCAATGACCAGCAGAATAAGCCAAATGGGAAAACCCGCAAAAGAAAGACCAAAGACCAAATATTTTATTAAAACAAAGGAAAGTAAAAAAGTCACTTACACAGAAACCGTAGTCGAAGACTTATTCCCTACTTTAAATGGGATGATTTTACTTCAATCGATATTACAAAGCACATGTCTAATTGTTCAATTTTTAGACAGCATTTTCCATGTACACCTTTTCGGAGCAGTCAGTAAAAAGGAAATGATGTGTAACTGTTGCAAATGCATACAAATCATCGGAACTGGCAATTCAAAACAACTAAAGATCCCAGAAGACTTCCCAAACCAAACATTCATATTTAAACGTATGAGTGTGAACACGGCTGCCTATACTGTAGGGAGAAATTAATCTATAAATCAATTATTTGCGAAATAATCCCGTCACACCGTGGCATAACTTCCCATCTTATTTATAATAAAATGTGTCTTAAAAAGACATGTTTTCGGGCAATTTTCCTTTCGGGAAACTGTGCATCTGGTAATTATCTTGTCGGGCAATTGCCCATTTGATATATGGTCTTGGGGAATTGTATGTTCGGATAATTGTCCGTTCGGTCAACTGTATTCGGGAAAATGTCTTTCGGGCTATTGTTTTTGGGCAATTGTCATAGATTTAATTATATTAGGAATACAAACGGGATTTACTTACTAAAAGTTTCTGGCAACTGTTTCTAGCATTATTTCTTGTGTACTACCATTACTTTACAAAGATATATACTATGTGTTGTTTATACGCATACTATTAAACAATTTTAATTATACTTAAAACATCGCTTTCGTGTATAATTATAAACGATTTCGAAAACACAAACACCAAATAAACATGTTCAAGAGACAGTACCGGAGGTTCCTCGTTTATCATCTTTGTCGGAAAGTCGAAATTAATACTTTTAATTATACAAACTCGTCTATTGGTCTTAATTAAATAAGAGTGTTTCATTACAGCAAACGTTTTTCGTACTGAAGCTCTATTTTCGTCTAAAGTGACTGGAATATGAATCCAATTATATTTTTAAAAATTTTTACGAATTGTTAGGCACGCCTTGTTATAAACCTTTCGGTCAACACTGTTGCCAATTCATTATTGAACGTAATTATTCTAAGTTTAGTTGCCTAAATTTTAATTTGTAGGTGTCCGTTTATTTAATTTGCCGATTGTACATATGACTTGCTTTGGCATAATGGAAATGTTCACGTGCGTGGAAATATGGAATCACATTCCTCACACTGCTCAAGTACCATCTCAATGACTGTTCTGCATGAATGTAATTTTTTGGCAGCATGATCATACTGAATAACTAGAACCAAAGGGTCACTTTTTTAGCTAGTCATTGGGTTTGAAATGTTTTGGTCAAATTTGTCAAATGATTGTTTTATTGCAGTTTATACAATGGTAGAGGTTTGTTCAAGATGTTTTCTGTGAAGTGTTCCATAACTTCTTGCTTTTCTGGGTTTACATTAATATGCTCAAATATCTCGTGCAAAGACTTTACTTTGTAGAATTTTTTTTATGTAAATAGGAGTGTAAATGGTGCATAGCCACTTTTGAAGTCTACTTCCATTCATAAGATACCCGATACATCCAAATTAAAAGGTGGAAACCAATCAATTTGTCGGAAAAAGTTAAAATATTGTTGGTTTGGCTACGGTCCATAATTCCCGTGTGTTTTTATAGAAAAAAAATTAATTGGCTATTTGAACAGCATTTTAACCTTTCCCCACAGAAAAAAAATCATTTTGTATTAAATCCGGAGACCTTGGAAACCTCTTCTATTCTTATAAAAATAAATCGTGGTTTGTTTAGATGCTTAAAACTTTAGAACAACTGGAACAAATTCGATACTTCCTTCTGCGGCTTGGTTCGTAATTGCTACACGAAGGTTTACGAAAAAAGAAAAGTTCAAAAATTTTCCACTGGTGGCGTTTTATCATTTTTAATAGATTTTTTAGAGTGAAATAGTTTGCATTTACAAATTTCGTGTGGAATTCTGAATCAAAAAATCTATTATTGGCAAAACAAGGTTTGTCAAGTCAGGCAGTTTGTAATAATTGTTTATTTCTAAACGATATGACTCATTTGGTGGTGTTCAGTTCAGTTTTTTCTTAAAATATAAATATCTGTTTATGTCATATAGACGTGACTAACCCAGTAGCCGAAGGTAAAAGGTTTTATGAGTTTTATTCTAAAGTTGGTAGAAAAGATGAAAAATGTTGAGTAGAAAATATGAACAAACAAAGCTACATCTCTTTCTAATATCGCAACTAATGGTTCTATACTCTGATTGGTTTTAACGGCATTTGACAATTGGCGACAGACGACGTTAGTCTTGCAGTGTTTGTTCAAGGCATAGTTAATTGCAAGGTTATTGTTATTTTGGTTTTTTTTATAATGGCCGTACATGTTCAATGACCAGGAGTTTGTTGCAAGATAGCTTTGATTTTGAGATTGGTTGTTAGATAGCATTGATTACGAGGTTAAATTTTCTAGCATACAGTTATTATCGCATGCATTTTTTTAATGATGTGGTAGCAATAGCGTCCTAGATTTTAGTTTAGTATGTTAAGAATTTGTGCAATAGTTTAAGAAAATAATATTAGTAAGAGATGTTTTAACTTTATAAATAAGCGCGGTGTTGAATACGTAGGGTAGTAGTAGTAGTAGAAATAGACAGTAGATAGATGTAAACAAAGTTGACTTATGTATAAGTGGAAAGTGTTCGCATTATCGGTGGTATACAATAGTTAGCGTTACGGTACAAATATAAGTAAAGTAACGACAAATACATTGCAATGATATGTAACGATATTGTTTTGAAATATAGACGTCTTTTCTTGTTGCCATTCAATTTATGTTGCTTACCTTGCATTTTGAATTCTTTACATATATTCGTGTCGATAAGGTTCGAATCAGTGATAGAACTACTTTTTATCGCGTTCCATAAATTTAAACGTTTTTCCTTTCCTTATCTGTGACCTTTGGGTAAGAGGCTATTCTGTCTTTTGTAGAATTTTTGAACACATTTTCAAACACAGTATTTTTAAACGTTGATGCGGTTACTACCGGTGTCTTAACCTGTCGTCAAAGTTTTATTTTGCTGGTGCACCTTTCCAAGGATTGGGGCTTCGCTTACCCGAAAGTCACCGAGCGGATTGCGATTGCTGTTATCGAAAGCCGATATTACATATTTTGTCTGGGCGCCTCTTTGAAATTGTCTGGTTGTCAACTAGGAAGTCATGTTTTGACACCAACCTTCGCCGTATCAGAAAGGGCTATCTATTCCTTGTGAGCTTTGATTTACCCCACTAGTTCGATCAGTTAAGTAATATTTTACTTAAATTTAGAAGACAATTTAACATCTATCTACACAGTTAACTGATGTACGCATTAATTTTAAATAAATTGTTATGAACTTTATGTAAGGCAAAGCGGCCGAGTTAGTGTTTATTATGTCAGTTAAACGCAAGTATAGTTCTACCGCCTGCATATAGGATTCTTTGCCGTAGTACGATTTTCGTTTGTTTAAATGTTAATTACGGTCGTGGTTCACTTTGTTATCAGTATTTTATCAATTAAGCTATACCAGCTTTAATCAAAAGCCAAGTTTGCTTAAACTTAACATCTCGTTTATTTATTTATGTAACCACGTTTGATTCAATCCATACCTAAAGTCATGAAGTAATCTAGTCGATCTCTTCCTCTAATTAAGAAATGTACGTTAGGTTATACCTATATTTTTCTGTGATATTTTGTTGATTAAATGTTTATTTTATTTGTTTCAAGCCTAATTGTTTTTGTTTTTGAAATTTGTGTTGACGTTAATACTAAATGTGTTTGTTAGAATCAAATTTGACATCTTTTTTTCATTTCTGTTCATGAAAGAAAATAACTAAAGGAGACACCAACATTATGTATTATTTAAGTACTCGAATGTAAACCAAAGACGATTTTATGCTAGTGATTTTTAGTACTGAGGGATATGTTCACTTAATCTTCTGATTCATGTTGAAGTTGTTCCAGACCGATAGAAATGAATATATTTTAATTTTGAAACAGATAATTACTATTCAACAAAAAAACGTAAGTATTTTACCTTAAAGTTTTACCATAAATTCACTTACACAACATAGTTTTAGGGCTCCACTCGATTGATTAGAGATACAACGGGATTTACTCACCAAAGGTTTGTAGCAGTATTTCATGTGCAACCATTGTCTTTAAATAAATTTGATGAAATTACTAGCTATAACAGGCAAAAAAATGAACACTCGGTGCATTTATTTTGAAACAATAAACATACAACTTTACAAATAATAACATACAGTATTTTGTTTATACGCATAGTATTAAACAAGTTTAATTATACTAGAAATATCGTTGTCGTGTATAATTGTAAACGATTTCAAAAATAAACACCAAAGTGCTTAATAACAAACAGGAAACCCAAAACACAAACACAAAATAAACATGTTCAAGAGACAGTACCGGAAGTTCCTCGTTTATCTTCTTTGTCGAAAAGTCGCATTTAATATTTTTAATCAAATGATCTAAAATACCTGACTCCTTTAATGCAAGCACAAATTTATCTACTGTTTTAATTAAATAAGAGTTTTTCATTCCTGCAAAAACACTTTCCTTGCTATCTATCAATTTTAAACCATCGATCGTGAAAAAATCCATTTCTTCTGTTTGGGTTAATACTTGAAATTCGAAACCTGTTATTAGAGCACCTTGTTTAGTGTAGGTGTTCTTGTTGTAAATTATGTTATGATAAATCCAATCATTTAGTTTTACTATACGTTTTTTAATACTATTATACAACGGAATATTAAGTGCTTCATGATCAAAAAAATTGGTGTAAGTGCTATGACTTATATATACAACCACTTCGGATTCAGCCAACTCCTCCAGTGTCTCAATTCTTGGTTCATACTGAGGAATAGTTAAGATTTCGATTAACCTAGAGCTGAAAGCTGTTTGAATATGGATCGAATATAATACGTAAGCTAAAAATAAACAACGCATCGACCAAAATAAACCAAGTTTGTCTACAGATCCAAACAAAGTAATAGAATACACATTTAAAAAAGCTTCACTAATGCTCGATGTGGGGTTTGTAACTTTCGTAAGTAACCACCAAATGAAAGACGTGCCAAGAAAAGATACTAAGATGTAAAACCAAACATTTGTTTTAAAAACCACTTGTAAAATTTTCATTGGGGATAGTTGTTTTGGAAATGGTACAATCCATATCATTTTGTCTGTGAAAAATGCTGAAGTATATGAATAATCAGTAAGTGGACCACGATGCTGTACGGAAATTGTGAAAATATCGTACATATGAACAATGTTAGTCAGATTTATTAAAAACACAACCATATCTAAGCGCTCTCGCATAAGTTCAACAATTAATGCAGTGGTGTATGCAAGTTTTAATTGTTGAGTCTCTGCACCTGCTAACAAATGAAGAGTTACGTTACAATTGGTGTAGTTACGTATATGTTTAGGTAGTCGAATAGGCGTTTGTTGAGAGCAATTTCCGACGGTCATGAAGGCCTTGAGGTTTAATCCGCAGTTGTTTTCTGGTGCTTGGGGATCGCTGGTTATTATTCTTGTCGTGTTCGAATTGTCGTCGTACACTAAAACCATTACGTTTATTATTCCCGTACTCCACAAACTCGTAACTTTTTTTTCGAGTTCTGATTCAATAGTGATCAAAAATAATTTTCCGTCACGGCTTATCATAGCTGAATGCAGCAACGTATACTCTTGAATATACGTAAAAGCATAGAGAAGATGGTTAAATGTTTCAGCATGTATAACAAAGTTATACTGGTAGTTTTTGAAATTTGGTGGTTTGTGAAATGGAAAATTCGAATCTATAACCATCCGTGGATTACTATCAGTTATACGAAATATGTCTTCGTGATAGTAAACGTAAATAATACTTTCGTCATTTGAAAAAATATTGTCCGTTGTTTTTGCGATACATTCGTTTAGATCAGAGTACGGTTCATTTATTAATATACAATAAGCGGAACTACAAACAATCAATAAGATTAGTACGTATTTCATTGTTGTAACCGGTGGGTATTCGACAGATTACTGAGTTATTTTTCCTATCATCGTCTTTTATACTGAAACAAGACGTAGAGACCTTGACACGATAATCAAAAACTTTTAAAACTTTTGGATATACGTCCAGAAATTTATGTTTTTATTACCCATTTATCGACTTATGTTAAACTTTTTGGTTTTTTGTGCTCGAATTTGAGTGCTTTTGCTTCGACTTAATTTCACGTAATAGTTTAGTCGACGATAAGGTGTTTCCAAGTAAAGACAGAAAGTATGTCATTACAAAATTTTTCTTTTCTTTCAGCGTGGTTGAATATATATTTATTTCAAACTGTGAAACTTTTCAATTACACTAATGTGGGATATACTTTGAAATGTAGACGGCATGACTTGGTGTTTGTATTGAACATAACAAAACACGTAATTGGTCCATATTCAATAATTGAATATGTGTAAAACACTGTTAGGGTAACCACAGCGTGTGGGTTTGTCTTTTCTGGGAGGGGAATGGGTTACCCACATTTGCTATTTTGCTTTACACAAAAATTACTACTTTAATTTGCCCAGACAGTAATCGCAAACAACAATTATTAAGTTCGAACTTAGTTTATAGTATATTTATGTATCTTTGAAAACTATGATCCAATACTAACTTGTAAAAAGTACCTATTGAAAGTGTTTTAGAAACAAATAGTTTAAATAAAATTTCTAACAACATTTTTCACATAACTTTTGTTATATGATTCATTATAGATATTACCACAGTTCACCGAAAAAAAAGGAAAAAAATTTTTGGTTTACAAGCAGTCGCATAACTCCCCATCTTACTTGAAATCGTGCTTTCATCTACTTCAAGCTTTAAATGAAATCTATGAGTGAAATTATGTAAAAAAGCTGTGTGTTTTAACTTTGTGTTTTCTTTTAAAGTCTGAAGTTGGTTTCCAAATTTTTAGTTAGCACCTCCAATTAATTTTGGCAATTTCATTAGAGATTTTTTTCTCATACACTTGTTAGTTTTTATGTTAGTTTTGGACAAAGTAGAAGTAATTTGTATCCATATTTGAAGTATCGGATGTGTAACTTGGGAAAAGTTAAAAAACTTAAAGTCCTTGGCCAATGTTTTTGATTTCTAAATTCTTAACTAGCTTCGCCAAAATGATTTTTATTTATTTAATTACTCTGAGGTAATAATTCCTTCTTTAGAAGTTTAAAAGAAGTGAATTAGGATTACAATATAACAATATTTCAAATAATCTACGCGTTATGTTGACCAATATAATCAAAAAATATTCACTAACATGTCACATGTTAAATTTTACAAATTCAATGCTTTTAATTGTTTATAGTTGCTGTTTGAAATAAAAATATTATGTGCAGAGATGAGAAAACTAATATCAATTTTAAAACCGAAACCCATAATTTCTAAATTCATGCGAAGAAACAGGAGATGATTGCCCGTATAAAATTAAGATGGGTCTTTCCTAACAAAATTTTCCTTCCGAGTTATAACCTCTAAAATGTGGTGAGTAAATTTGGGTTTTTCTTAAATTTAAGCAAAGACGTATTTTTTTCCACATTTTTGTTACACTATAAGAAGTTAGACCTCTTACTTTATTTAATATCAAGACAACAGTAGAATTTGAGGAAGATGGATAAATATATATATATATATATATATAAAAACCTAACAGTTTGGCAAGTATAAAATTTCGAATCGCCTTCAGTAAAGTACGCAAGAGGTTGTACAATAGCAAACAAACACTGAGAATCACTTGACAGCGGTTTCGTCCTTTTGGGACTCTCCATGAGTGAGAAAACTCGAGTGTAAGTTCACTATTGTACAGTCTTTCGCGTTTATAGTGGCGCCGTTATGAGCAGGTACATGTATTAATTGTTCTCCTTTAATTGCATACATATAAACAAAATAAAATGGGATAGATTTTGCTATTGTCTACATAGGCTTGGTACGGAATTAACAAAACTGAGGGCTTGAAACTATCATTTAAAACTGTAAACTACTATGACTATAATGATTTCATAAAAGTTCAACGTTTATTTGCAGTTAGATATTGTCTAAAATATGATAAGTAAAAAAAACTACAATAGGAGATTTTTAAAAGTGAAAGTTGCGATGTTTTTTGATTCAGATATTAAACTTTCTTTGATAAAACAACGATTTTTGTCATCACAATAGTTTAAGAGGTTAATCATGGCCATTGCCTAAAAATCAAAGTATTTTTATAGAAAATTTTTGTTTTTAAGTCAGAAAATTATAAAATACACGTTAATGTAGTGAACTGTAATCAATAACAATTGTTTTTCAATTCAGAATTTTAGTTCTTTATAATTAGTTAATTTGATTCCAAAGTATGTTTTGCAAAATTTTATTTCTTTGCGTGTTTATTTCTAAAAGCGATCAAAGGTTTTTTGTATCTAACTTCAAAATTTCTAATATATTGTCCTATGAGTTACATTAACATTTTAAATTGTAAACTCCTGATTATTTTAGAGTGTTAATTTTGTCTTTCTCATTGAATACTAAACGTTTACCTGTTTTAAATGTCCGAAATTTCGTTCGAGTTATAGCTTCAGGCCCTAAGCTTTGTTAATCCCGTATCGAGTCTACCTATACAATAGCAAAATATATCCCCTTTTATTTTGTTTATGTATATACGCAATTAAAGGGGAACGACTAATTTATGTACCTGTTGTAAACCGCGCCATTATAAACGGGAAAGTCTGTACAAACGCGTGCGGTCGACTATATGCCCTACTAGAGGGATCATCATATTTAAACTATAGGTTGTGCGACATCTAGTGTCGATTCGTGAAAGCGATCACGTACGAAAATGTAATTAATTAAAGTATAGAGACTACGATATTTTGACAGAAAATTTAAGTGCATAGAAATTAGAAAAATAAATTATTAGTAAAAAGTTTTATTTGCTCTTTAAAATTAACAAATGAATTTGACCACACAATAAAAAGAAATTAAAATAAATTTAACTCACAGGGTAATTCAAAATGATAACTTACTCTACTGTCATTATTTTCCTTTTCCTTTCTTTTAACCACATTTTTCTTTTGTCTACTCTTTTTCATCCACTTTATGCTATCCTCTTTCTCTGCTAGCAAACTTTCTCTTCCATTTCCTCGTCTCTTAATTCTAAAGAATCTTCTCTTAGATGTTTAATGTTTTTCAAATCTTTTCCACACATTCTCCATAATATTCTTCTGTCTTTCGGTCAATATTTATTTTCGTTTTCTTCATTACATACTCTAAACCTAACTATCATCATTTTTGTTGAAATTGCCAGCCCTCTGTTAATTTACCTTGGAATTTATTATATCTACCTATCCCATATTACATCTTCCTTTCTTTATCCTTATTCTTCTTTCTTGTACCTGATTGTCTTTGTATCTCTTTGTTAATTTTTTTTCCTTCTCGCGTAAACACCTCTGTTATAACATACTTTTCTTTCTTCTTCTTCGTGTTTATTTTTTCTACTTTTATTTCTTCCCAATATTTATAGAAAATTTTACTATTTTCTATTCTCCATTCTTTCCTGAACTATTATCGTTCTCTTTCCTGCTCCTACTCTTCTTTTCTCTAAGTTTACTTCTTCCTCTATTAAATATCTAGGTGTCTCTCTCTCCAAACTTAGGATTAATGTTGATATCTTTTCTGTATCATTTCTAACTCTTCCCATTCTTTCCACCCTCAAATTTCTGCCCTGGTCATCACCACCATTTTTACTACCTTCTAACAACCATTTCCTCTTTTCCATATCTTTCCCAAAAACACGGTTCTCCCAGCCATTATATTTGTCCTTTTAGCCTTAAATCTCTTATCTGGTCGTTGTCATTGTCTGGTGAATTGAAATAAGAAAACAGGTAGAAGAAATGTTTAAAACAAAGATGGGAATAGAAATGTCAATAGAGGAAGCAGTAAAAATAAAAAAAGCAATAATAATTATTGAAAAGAAGATAATATAAATAAAGACGAAAAAAATCAAGACTTAGGTTTGTTGGATTTGCTACTTGAGTATGGTATCATTTTCTAACTAATTATGGATCTGTGGCGTTTACAGTGTATTACTCTAGACGCCGGGTCGAACCAGAGGAAAAATTCACACTCGAGTCGGGTTTTAGTTGCGTTTATTAATTACACATACCGTAATCGAGCTGCACTATTTACAAATATGAATGAAAGCAGTGTAGGTCGCACATAGTAATTGGCATACTATATGCGGTGTGGCGATACCTGATACCGTAGTATCACATGTCGCGCTGAAGACCGCGGGCCGGGTTGAATTGGACCGATGGATTCGAACTGTGGGCCGATCTTCAACTGGTGTTGTAGCTGTAACTACTTGGCTGATTCTTGACTTATTGACTGGTTACTACCCATGACTGTCGACTGTACTTTCGACTCACTGACTTTGTTATCTTACCTACTTCGTTTTATACGTGCGAAGTATGTTAGTTTGCTTTGTAAGCAAGGTCGTTAAGAAATGCTGACCGCGTTTGCTTACTTGCAATCGTTTGTTTGATTTCCGCATTTCCTACGTAATATGTGGATGTAGAATTTGTGTTGATTGCAATGGGGTTGAGACGTCAACTCCACAGATGTACAGGGAAAATTGTAAAAAAGATAGTAGATTTTTATTCGTAATAAAAGCTTTTTTTTGAAAACTGAACGTAACAGTTCGATATTTTCAAATCAAGTGTTTTTCTACTTGTCAGCCCAGAAAGTGATCAAAGTTTGTCAGCAATGAATGTAATATCATACGCGTTAGGAAATGAACATATAATAGTTGGCAGATGATAAATAACAGTTCACAGACATTATTACGCATTCATTCAGCGTATTATGGTGGAGTCACTATCATCTTTCCATACAATGAATAGTCTTTTATCTTTTATTTTTTTTATCTTTTATCTTTTATTGTTCGAATTACAGTAATTATCAACTAGGGCGCCACCTTCAGAATAACAAGCTGTAAGATTGGTCCTCTGAAGGTAGTCCACTAAAGCAACTTTAATTCTGAAACAATAATTTTGATGTGATTTTCAAGAGCGATGTAATAAATTTAACATTAATTTAAACAAGCGAAAGAAATGGAACTAACGCCAAATGCGATTAATATTAAAGTTTCAGCGGCTAGTTACTTGTAACTGTTATCTCCAAAAAGATCTAAATGCAAGGCACGTAGTACAAAATTTGTACAAGTTGACATCCTGATAATATAGAAACGTCCCCCCTGATGTTAGTAATGACGTTAAATCGTATCATTCACATACCCAGTAGAGTAACCCCAAAATTACCATGAAAAAAATTATAAAACAGGTGGTTGTTTATTCGTTATGAATTTAAATGATACCACTGTTTGATTTTATTACTAATCAATATTTTTTACCATATTAGTTTTTTTAATCTTATTTTAAAATACAAACAGCAATCATTACAACTGATTGATTCAAACCTATGATTAAATATTAGAGAAATTTGTATACACTAACTTTTGCTTACGTTTTAACTTTTTGGTAGAATTTAACTCTTTTTTGGTATAAATTTTATGTGTTACTATAATGTTCTAAATAATTAGTATTTGGAAAACTATTTATGTTAAACTTTTGTTGCAGATTTAATCGTCGTGGTAGCTTCTGTGGTAGTTTTAACGGTGGGCTCTAATGGTCAAGTGTTCGCTACTTCGGCTATTAGAGGTATTAGATTCCTACAAATTTTACGTATGCTTCACGTCGATAGACAAGGAGGGACGTGGAGACTTCTTGGTTCCGTCGTATTTATTCATCGTCAGGTACGATTTTTAATTTATACCAAATAAGTAAACAATAATTATTGTCATTAGGCTAATCTGCAAAATGTTAATTTTAACATTTAATAATGTATTTGCTAATTTAGGTTTCTGGCGATTTTTGCCCATAAATGCTTGCTAATATTAAGCTTTTATGCGTTAAACATTAACGTGAGCGTATAATCTGGTATTAAGGTTTTCAAGGATTTATCAGTTCAAACGTTTAAAAAGTTTTTGAAATTTTTTTATACTAAAACATGTTGTTAAAATTTTAATTTAGTGAAAAGTTAATTTTCTTGTAACATGTTCATTCCGAATTAACATTTTTAAATTTTCAATTATTTATTTAATAAATGTACACTACTTTAAATTGAGTCTGGAAAATTCAAGTTCAAAACAATAAATTCCTTGTAAGTTTTTAAATTAGTAATGTAATAGTGGTGGTCACTATACAGAGTGTTCAAACTAAAATGTTACAAAATCAAACAAAACTTAGGTAATCACCTCCTCAACAATCTTAATAAGGAGTACGGGGTGTGGTAGTATTTGTTTGAAAGTTTAGGTCATTACAGTATCGTGGTATGTTTCAATTGACTTTGTAAGCAAGATAGCGTTGTTGATGCTCGGTCGTCGTCGGCTATGTTCGCCAATCTTCGTGAGTAAGTCGAGATGGCGGCGTTGATGCTCGGTCGTCGGCTTCGTTCGGAAGCTTTCGGTCGTCGGCTATGTTCGACAGCTTTCGGTCGTTGGCTATGTTCGGCAAGCTTTGTTTGTAAGGCAATATGGCGTAGTTTTTGACCAATTACACATTGTAAACAATCACTACATTCATTACAGCAGCAATCACAAACATGAATACATACTGACAGTAATTGTGGCACGGTATTTCAGGGCGGCAGCGTCGCTGGCGTTTGTTAATTATCAACCCTTACATAATGAGCAAATAATAATTAAATGCAATCACAATTCTAATTACAAAAAGCCCCCTATGCAATTGCGGTCACTGTACCGAGAGTAGCCGGGTAATTACGCATAAATTGTTCAATCTAAACCATGATAACGCCGATCTAAAGGATGACTTTTGCGTCGAGAGCTAGATAAACATAGTCTTGGGCGGGGACTTGAGAGCGGCGGAAGGGTTGCGCGCTATTAACGTAATTACTTTCATTACGTGTACCGAGAACTGCTTTTCAAAAGACATATAACAATTACTATAAAATGATAGAAACTGGCGTATGCAGGTGAATTAGTGGTTTTAGCAAGTAATGATAAAGAAATGAGAGATGCAATAGGAGTAGTGAAAAAGGTCTAACACCAAATGCCCAGAAAACAAAGATAATAGTATTATATAGAAGAAAATGGGAATGGGAAAAATATAAAGTATTAGAAAACAATTGTAAAGAAGTGAGAGGGGCAATAGGAGTAGTAAATAAATAAAATAGAAAACGCGCAGAAAATAAAAATAATAGTGTTCTAAAGAAGAAGAGGGAGAAACAAGCAACAGATGGCAAAATAGAAATGCGTGAAAGAAATTGAAAGTGTTAATCAATGGAAATATCTAGAGTAAACGAATAAAGAAGATGGGCATACTGAAGAAATGGCAAAAAAAGATGAATAGCTGATGAGCAGGTGTGGAGTGTAGCGGAAAGAGTTGGAAAATAAAAATGGATGTTCGAAAAGTTAGCTAAAAATGCAATTATGTACAGAGGGAGATTTGGGGTAGAATGAGTAGGAAGAATTGGAAAGAGTTTAAAAAAGTATTAGAGATGGACTTTCGGGTACATAGAGAAACGCAGGGTTATATGGAGGAGGAAATGAAATTGGAAAGAATAAGATGGAGAAGAGTGCAAGGAAATATGTTGAAAGGATAGATACAAGAGAAAGTTGAAAAGAATTTAGGAGACGGAATATAACGTTTAGGCAAAAGAGGGGAAATAGTAAACTATGAGAGCAGAGAATGCAAAGGAAGAAATTGAGAGAAGAAAGGTACAATAAAGGATATAGAGAGTTAGTAACAGAAAACACTTCTTAATGCTTCTTAAAGGAGCTAGAGCTCTTTGAAGATGGCGCCTGGTTAAGTAAAATTAAAAGATAAACTTCGGAACTGACAACAATTTGACAATGAAAAACGTAGGTTTTACTTTTGTTGGCAGTTCAGAGCCAACTAGTGCAAAAATATAAATTTAACTTTAAGGACAAAAAACAAAAAAATTTCAAATCCATTTTTCTAGAAAACGGTGTATCCTAATGACTTAAAGTAAGAGTACCTTTAGTACTAGAATACCTGAAAATTTAATAATCTAGTGTCACAAATGCTTAAAAGTTAAAGACAAAAAGTTATGGGTTAAAATAACCGTTGACCTACCCAAAACTGACGCCTATGACCGGTACTAGAAATTCGCAATTGATGGAATCGATTTATCTCTGAAGGCTAAATAAGCATACTAGTGTTTGTTTTTCTAAGTAGAAGCGTTCTAGAGGTATTTAAAAAAAAACTATTTACAAGGCGCCATCTTCAAAGAGTTCTAGCTCCTTTAGGAAGCATTTTCGGACTAGGTGAATTGGGTTAAATTGTCTTAAAATTATCTGAGAAATCTCCGGTCTTGGTTTGTCAGGAGAGGTTCTGGACACCCTGTATAAGCAGAGATTACGAATTGATGGTAATTTTCTAACGGCTTCCCGGTTAACTAAATTATTCGGTGAGCGTCGCAGTTTCAGAGAATTAAAAGTGTAATAGCCGCTCGAGATTACCTTATCAAACGCATCGAACATTCAACAAAATTTATTTTGCACACCCCGAATTTCGTGCTCGAAAATTTTAATCACGAGAGAATGAGCAAGGCGCCAATTAGTTAGTTGAACGTCCACTTTGAGACAAATAATTATCAAACAGAACTAATACTGTTGATAAGCAAAATTCGTTAGACGAGGTACTTAAATAAAGCAACCGAATACGATAACAACATAACAGGAGTGTAACTTTATTTAAATCTTGGGTTTTCACAAGCGGCACACACAAATAATCTTCACATAAAAGAGTAGCGGGCATCAAACGTACCAGCAAAGCGTAGTATAATTACCCAAAATTCGAACGCACTCGTGCTATAGGTGACGAGTTGAATGAACCGTACACTATGATTACCGATAATGACATAAAAGAGCGCACAAAATGTAAAAGAGAGCTAAAGCGCACCGCACAATTAATTTATTTTAGCGTTCACAAACATAATTAGACAAAAAAAAGTAGTAAGACAGTACCTTGAGCTATTTTTGAATTGGTCGTAGACAAAACACTCGCATATCTAGCCAGCGAGAAATGAATTTTTCTTTCCCCCCAAAGAGTCGAGTGATCTGCCTTTGTGTATAATTGGATGGCACTTAGGTGATAATTCGATAGCCCTTCAGCTGGTAGATACGATGGTAGTTTAGATAGTAACTTAAAATGGTAGTGTAGAGGATAACTTAGATCTAAAATAGACAAAAGACAACAATGACATCCCACGTTGTATGCTCGTATAGGGAATTTTCTAAAAACTTACGGTATTTGCATAAAAGGAGAAATTATCCAACATTTGGCAATTAAACAGAGATAATCGGTACCTCGGAAAAAGCGATGACCTACAAATAACGACCCATAATTAAGGATGATCCAGAAACAAACGGATTTCTTACCTAACAATATTATGACCCGATATATGCGTCTTAGGAATTTTTATCGAAAAGAACAGCAAAAACACGAAATACGTACCGCAAAGCGGTTTGTGCCGGAGATTAATTACCGTAACAACGCCAAATTATATAAGACGGCAGAAAAGTTCATTAGTAAATAGAACATAAGCAAGTTTCAGAAGCGGCATCTAAGAGAACGAGAACAAATATTGGTGGAAAGATGCCAAAAAAATGTAGGTTGTACAGGGTTATTCACTATAAGTTACCCACCTTTTATTATTTTGAATATAACGAAGTTCTGCTTTATAACGGCTCGAGATGTTTTTGAAATCAGAAAAAAAAATCTCTTTAAACATGCAATAATATACAGGGTGTTATATTTAAAAATACATCATATTTCTGTTTTGTGCTGTAAACGGCGAGTAATTGAATTATTGATAGCATTTTAAGAAAATTCAGTTACACCGATTGGATCTTTAATTTAATAGATTAAATCCCTTCCAGAACAGCTCTTAAAGAAGGTCCAACCGGTATTGGGATACTATAATATAATTACAACTTACAGGAGTCTGATTCAATTTAAATATACAGGGAGCGGCAGAAATAACTCCCCAATTTGAAGGGCTAATAAAAAAATACGTAATAGATTTTAGTCAAAGTTTTATTATACCATAATAAGAATCATCATTGCCATTTATTAAAATTCTTCTCACTGTTCGATCAGATATTCCCAAGCTGGCAGCGTGTCTACGGGCTGGACGTCTTGGAGATCCTGTAACTGCTTGCTGGATTAGTTGAACGTTCTGTGGAGTTCAAACGCTGCGACGTCTACCTGGTGATGATTTTTTCTTTGCCGAACTCGTAACTCTAAAATTTCTAACCCATGTTAGAATGGTTTTCCTGTCAGGGATTGCACCGTGTCGACTTATTCCAAAGTGTGTACGAAATAATCGCTGCGTACAAATTACAGAACCACCATTTTAAAAATAAGTTTTGATGACGAACGCACGATGTTCACCACTCCACGCCATGTTAGCGACTGACAATTGCAACACCAGAACTGTACTATGGAACTAGTTCGGACTCGCCCACCCACTAGCGCTGAGCTACGACGGTGGCAAATTTGAGAGTTATTTCTGCCGCTCCCTGTATTATGTATACGTCATAAGTGAGATATAGCAGTAACGCCACTATTCGTGTTCACTTTTAACACGTAGCGAATTACGTGTTAGTATACAATGAAATTTAATTGCAGGACTATTTTACGACACACTTTGATGTTTTTTTACTAAAATTGAAACGTTTTTTAATTATTGTGACGGTTTCTGCGCATTAAAATGTGGCATAAATATAACCTACAAATTGACAGAATTGAAAGTTTTTTTTAGATACTTCGAATTCTAACCAGAAATATCTAAAAGATCAATTGAAATTGGCTAGAGTAAAAATATGTTAATAGTTTGAAACTTACGGTGTCAACGTACACCAAAAGAGAAGCGTTTTAACTGGAAAAGAAGTTTCATAATACTTTGTTCCATTTTCACCAATAAAATTTACATAAAGAGATTGGAAAATTTTTGTATTATCTCTTGCTGTAATCGAAAGCCGCTTAAAAAGGTAAGTAGCGGTACCAAGCAATTGAGTGAAACCTCCAATCGGCACGTTTTTGGATTATATATCTTTAACGAGAAAGCTATTGGATAAATGTGTCCGGAAATAATAAGGAAAGGAGAAGAGCAAAATAAAATTCTTCACGGAAATATTAATGCGGATATCTCACAAAAGTCAATTATTTTTAGTTAATTGTTTAATTTCACGAATAAAAATATTAGAGGTGTCCGAATTTTAACTTTTTATCTCAAATTTTTCGTAACTTCATGCTATTCTTTGTGGAAATGCAATTTAATGTGTACTTTGTCATGTCTTCCGCAAGAATGCTTTTTTCGCTTATTCTTTATTTCTTTGGCGGGTAAGATTAATTTTATGTGAGAGATTCTTTTATTGGAACTTTTCGTCCACATTGCAACAAGCAAATTTCTTTTAACTGACTGAAATGTATTTCTCTTTTATTTGATTTCGTTTATACAATTAGCAGGAGATGGATGGGGTGTTATATGTTGAAATAAAAAATATTAATCATTTTGTTATTATTATTAAATAATGAATTTGGTAAAAATATAGTGAATTTTTGAACGAATGGGATTAATTAAATGTTATGATATCAAAACGCTTACAATCACATCATTTATTTAATCTTTTATCCTTTAAAATATTAAAAAGTAAATTGTTTAATTTTGGAGAGCTGTTTGGTTTTTTTTTTTATTTTTTAAAATAATTTTAAGCAGAATACTGCCTATATTCAAATAAATACAGGATATGTAATAATGGAAGTGCTCTTGGCCGGAATCATTGATGAAACAAATCGTCCTGTAGAACTGCACCGTTTTGGAAGGGTCACTGTATTATTACCAACATTGTTTATAGCACAAACCATGCTAACAAAAGCAATCAACGGTTTGGGCGGTTACCGGGGATAGATTTCTAAGCAAAGCGGCGGTTTATTAAGACTTGCAATGGGTGCATTCAGCGGACGTAACAGTTGCGGAACTGTTGTGTCTAATTTTGGTGCCGCTCGTTATGGTAGGAATATTAATAAATTAATGCATAACAAAGTATGTATAATTTAGTCTAAAAATTGTGAAAGGACAGCTTAATGCAGGTATGCGTTTTGACCTTTTCATACACCTTGTGCTGACGCTGGAATAAATTTTGTTAGTTTCTTGACAGCACACCTTTTATAGCAGAGTTATTGAGGTTTGAATTAAAGTGACCTTAGCCTTCCCACAAATAATATCGAATTTGTGATGTTTGCACACGAAAACTGGCACAGGTTAGCACTACTTTGTTTAACGGTAGCGCACCTTTAATAACGGAGTTATTCAGGGTTGATTATATGGAATCTGGAGGGGTTAAGGTTGAACAAAGTTGTGCTAGCTATTCTCTCTCGGGTGCAAATATCAAAAAATCGATATTTTTTGTAAGAGGGGCGAGGTTGCTTCAGCCCCTCCGTAATCCCTTTTGATAAGTGTGGTAGCCACGGTTTTAGTTGTGCTAGCATTATGTTCTTTAATGTTCAAACGTCAAAAGTTTGAAATTTTTGTTGTGAGAGGAGGGCTGGATTCCATAGATTCAAATCTCAATCACTTCGTCATTAAAAGTGTGCTAATGTTAAGCCAAGATGTGCTAGACTGTGCTAGCTATTTTCATTTGTGCGCACATACAAAAATTTAATGTTTTTGTGGGATTAAAACTCCATTAACTCCATTATTATAGGTGTGCTAGCGTTAACTTTAGTTGTGCTAGCCTGTGCTAGCTCAGTTTAATTTGGGGGCTGACTTCCTAGATTTAACCTTTAATAACTCCGTTATTGAAGATACGCTAGCGTTGAGAAGAGTTGTGCTAGCTTGTGCTAGCTAATCTCTTTCTTGTGCAGTGGTCGCGTTAGTCCCCAAATTCAAATCTTAATCACACCGTACCAGCTGAAAAACGATAGTCAAATTACAAAAGCAAACTGGTACTTACCAGAAGATTATATAAATAAATGATTACCTTTCCTGATCAAATTAAGTCACTAAAAATAGCATTGATAAATCGTTGAAAGTATCTAGGACAATTTTTCAAACCGAATGGCATATAAAACATTCATATTGACCTAATGGGGTCACAAACGAAGTTAAAGGTACAGATTCGGAAGCCATTTTTACTTCGTGAAATCCATTCTGAAGATCTAAACAACTAAAAAAACATTTATCTTTCAAAGAATCTAATGTTGGATTTGAATTGACTTCTAGTTCGTGGGTTACGCTAACGTTCACATGACAACGTATTATTATGTACTACAGCTAAAATATTGTCATATTAAAACTATTCATTCAATTCAAAATAAAGTTTATTTAACAATCTTTTATTTCGGGCAGTATATTTTTACATAGAAGAAATTGTTGGCATATCAACATTCTTCATGTTACGGACCCAGAGAAAAATAAAAGTTATTGATTGAATTGGTGAAAATATAGAAGTAAAGTACACGGCGGATATAAAGACACTTGTAATGACAAAGTTAAACGGTACAAACTATGCCAATTAGAAATTTAAGGTAGAATTGTTGAGAAGTAGAAATCTTTGGACAAAGGTAATGGAAACGGAAAACCAGTAGCACTTGTGGTTACAGGAACAACAACAATAACGAATCAAGCAGAAATTGATGTATGGATTGAAAAGGATGACGAAGATAGAGGTATTATTAATATAATAATATTTTTGATGCGTCAAATTTGTTCATTGAAGTTGGTTGAAAACGCGTCACCGTCAAAAGCACACATCAACAAGCTGACAGATTTAGTAACAAAGTTAAGTAATATTGCGGATCCAACTGAAGCGTTATCGGATGGTTGGAGTGCAGCCATTTTATTAAGCAGTTTGCCAGCAAGTTATGATGCATTAATTACAACATTAGAATCAAGAAAAGAAGATGAAATAACATTTTCGTTAGTCAAACAACGAGTTATAGCAGAATAGAGCGTCATTCACAAGAAACTTTAAATGGTGATTCAATTTTGAAAACTGTTGCATCGTCTTGTTTCCTTTGTAAGAAAACAACAAATATAAAGAAAAACTGTATAAAATATAAAAATTGGCTGGCAAAGAAAAGCAACAATAACAACAGCAGGAATATCAACAAAAGTAACAAAGTCAACAGCTTTCGGCAAGGAGAAGGTATTCCAAATTCATCTGAAAGTGCAAAAGATTTTTTATTTGGAGTAAGTTGCGGTGAATATGTCGACTGGATTATCGATTCCGGAGCAACACGACATGAAGTAAATATACTAAATGACATAGATATGGTATACTAGTGTATACGAATTAGATTAGTAAACGATCACAATTTGATAAAAATTAAACTGTTAACTTCTTCAAAAAACTTAATAATGTGTTGCTCCACCACGATGTCTTGTGCACTCATTAACACGTCTGGGCATACTTCTAATGAGGTGATCGATTTCTTCTTGAGGTATCTCATCCCATGCTATCTCTAACTGATGCTGCAAAGCCGCTAGAGTTTGTGCAGGGTAATTGAGTAATCTTCTTCCCATAATATCCCAGACGTGCTCGATAGGCGAAAGATCAGGAGATCTTGGTGGCCAAGGCAACAAAGCAATTTGATTGGCCTCAAAATGAGCCAAAGAAACCCTAGCAACATGAGGTCGTGCGTTGTCTTGTTGGAATGTGCTGTTGGGGATGGTCTGAACATAAGGTACAATATGGGGTCTACGACCTCCTGGATGTAGCACCGCGGTCATGTTACCTCTAATGAAGACCAAAGGTGACCTACTTCCAATAGCAATAGCTCCCCATACCATAACTCCAACTGTGTGGTGCACATGCCTATTCACAGAAAATTGGGGATCTTGTCTTTCACCGCGCCGTCTTCTCACCCTTGCACGACCGTCATGCATACCCAAACAGGATCTGGATTCATCACTAAAGACAATTGAATTCCATTCTTGGTCCCAGTTTGCCCGTTCTCTAGACGATAACGTCGATGCTCGGGAGTCAGTGGTAGCACAAAAAGGGACGGTATGAAAAGAGCCCAAAAGTTCTTATCCGTCTATAAACGGTTCGCATCCCAATCGGTCTTCCATGTTCTTCAAACCACTGGTCCGCAATCGCCCGTGTAGAAGAGAAGCGGTTCCGTAAAGCCAATAGTCTAAGACGGCGATCTTCGCGTTCTGTGGTTCTTCGACGACGTCTTGTACATCTCGCTCTTCGTGTACGGCCCTCTTGGTTCCATGCCCGAACACAGACTGCCACAGTGTTTAAACTCCGTTGCGTTCTAGCGGCTATATCTCTCATAGACAAACCAGCCTCACGCAATCCCACAATTCTACCCCTATCAAACTCGCTTAATTGCCGAAAATTATGGCGTCTTCGCACTGGAGGCATTGTGATTGAATTAAAGAAGCTCTTTGAAATGCAATTTAAATCGCTTAAATGACAATTGTACTTACAAATGTTTAATTCATTATTTTAGGGCTACTTAATCGTAAGTGTTTTTGAATGAGGTTAACAAAACAACCGCTAGGGCAATATGGCTGAAAAAACTGATCGTTTTTTATCTTAATATAAACAAATATACTCCCAAAAAAAATTTACAAAATATTCATTATTACTGGGTGTTCTTCTTTCTATGTCACTTGGTATAATAAGAGTTTTTTCAACAATTTTGATGAGTCATACAAAAGTACAATTAAGGTAGCTACGGGTGAAAAGTTAGTTGTATGTGGTATTGGCTCAGGCTATTTAACATTTTCGAATGAATGCGGAAATACACAGCAGGCATTGACTACTGAAGTTTTGTATGCACCTAATTTGATTGGAAATGTAATGTCGGTAAGGAAATTGACAAAAATGGGACTGCGTGTTGAATTTGACAATACAAAATGCGAAATTAAACATCACAGCAAACAAATTCCAGTTGGGGATGTTATTGGTGATTTGTATGTGTTAAGGCATCCAGATACGGTTTGTGCAATTTTACAACACAATGATAGATGCATACATATATAACATCGAAAAATGGACATCGTGAAAGGAAAAATGACAAGACTACTGTTTCCAAAGAAATCTATCAATGAATCGACAACAACGTTAGATTTGGTTCGTACGGACGTGTGTGGTACAATGAATACAACAACACCGATACATTGTAACTTTTGTCGACGATTATTCACGCTTTACCATAATTAAATTACTTGCACACAAATCGGAAGTTGAAACAACTTTGAAACAGCATATTGAATTTTGTAAAACAAGATTTGGTCAAAAGCCAAAAGTATTCAGATCGGATCGTGGTGGTGGAAAGTCACTTACGGATTATTACAGTAAGGAAGGTATACAGTATCAATTGACAGCGTCATACAGTCCACAGCAAAATGGAGTGACAGAAGACAGAACTAAACATTGGTTGAGATGGCTCGTTGCATGCGAATTTGCCGTACAGTTTTTGGGGCGAAGCGGTTGCAACGGCTAATTATATACAGAATAGAGTGATAACCAGATCAACAGACATGACACCATATGAACGCTGGAATGGTACAAAACCAAGCATTCATGATTTTCACATATTTGGTTCAAAGGTCTATGTTTATGTACCAGCAGAAAAACATAAAAAATTGGATAATGTAGCAACTGAAATGATTTATCTTGGTCAAAACGAGCAATCAAAAGCGTACCGTTGTTGCAATGATAAAACAAAAAAGTGGTAATCAGTAGAGTATCCATTAAAGATGGAAGACGAGGAAACTCTACAAGAACAAGATAAAAAAAGATGTTAACGATATATTTCAGGAGGAGAAAAGAAGTGATGATAATGTCCAGGAGGAAGAAAGTAACGGTATACGTCAACCAGAAATTCGTATCTCAAAACCTCAAAACAAGGGTGCTCTACCAAAGAGAAGAAATTAATGTGATACATGAAATTAACGAACCAAAGAATTACAACGATGCAACGTGGGCAGATGATAGAAATGATTACAAGTCAAATAGTGGTCGAATTTTCTCAATCTCAATGGTGGCACAGTAAGTTGGACTTACTGGTCACAAACAAAGTATTGTTGCACAATAGAGATACTGTTTAGAAGAAACTAATTGAATGTGTTTATTGCCCAAGCGAAGAGATTGTGTCAGATTTGTTAACTAAACAATTATCAATAATGAAACACAATTATTTCATTAATAAGTGTAATTTGTTGTGAACGAGGAGGAGTGTTGGATTTGAATTAACTTCTGATTCGTGGGTTACGCTAACGTTCACATGTTTATTATTTTATGTTTATTTATGACAAGGTAGTATTATTCACTACAGTCAAAATATTGTCATATTAAAGTATTCATTCAATTCAAAATAAAGTTTATTTAACAATCTTTTATTTCGTGCAGTATATTTTGATATAGAAGAGATTGATGGCATATCAACATTCTTCATCTTAATGGTCGTCAATAAGAGGGGTAGGATAATTATCCTTTATGGTAATCTTATTTAATTCACGGTAGTCACAACAGAGTTGTAATTGATTATTTTTCGATCTCATTAAAACAATAAGAAAAGCTTTCTTCTATAACACCATGTCTTAATAATTTATCTAAAGTAGAACGTAATTGTTCTTTTTCAAAATATGATAACCTACGAGGTCGGAACGAAATGGGCTGATCATGTTTTAAATAAATTGACATTTTAAAATCGTCAGCTTGTTTTGAGAATACTCTGAAGTCTCTTACACAGTAATCTTCAAACATTGTTGGCAAAACCAACAGAAAAAATATCTTACTTTGTGTTTTGTTGGTGTGCGATATAAATTCGACGACCGTCACTCAGGCTCTTGTTCTTGAATATTGTATTAGATGATTTTAATTGTTCTGTAACATGTTCGCTCATACAGTACTTAAAACACTTGTAACTGGTACGACATTTGGCATAAACTAAACTTTTCACTTATCTTTCACTGCACGTTATCTGAATAAGGGTTAATAACTGGGGGCTCAACACACTCGATACTTAAAATTTCAGAATTGAAGTCTACCCTACTTAAACTAAAGACCAAATAAAGCAGGATATGACATAGTCTTATCACGAACAATATAAAATCTTACTTCTAATGTAATCTCATCAATTTAATACATGTGCTGTAAGTTCCGAGTATGTACAATTCAGAACTATTAATACCAGTAAAAGAATCAATACTTTCTAAATTTTTATCATGTAATGACTGGGGTACAAATTGGTTCTTTATTAAGCTAATTGGTGAACCTGAATCAATTAAAGCGGTTAAAGCATCATTAAATTTACAATTATAAATTTTATACACAAAAGAAAATGTTACCAGGTAAGTCGGAATTAACTGGTTATTATTTACCTGCACCACATTTGTAGTTGCATCTGCTTTCCGTATAAAGGTTGATTTTTCTCAGGATACTTGTGAGCGAGAGATCCACATCTGAAACAGGAATCCTTGGCTTGTTTTGGTTTAGCACAATCACTGGCATAATGACCTATTTGACTGCAATTAAAACATCTGGGGGTTGGTTTGGTTTTTTTTTGGCTTAGGTATTGCCCCGCTGGTCACTGTTCGCCCGTGAACTTCGTAAAATCCGTTTTTCCATTTTTTGTTGAACTTCGTTCGGAGGGTGTAACCAAAGACATAATTCTTAGTAGATCAGATAATGATTTCACCTCTTGCACATGATCTTGTGATTGAACCCTTCTATTACATAATCGATCATTTCATTTTGTGTGAGTCTTATTTCTTTGTCTGGCAAAAGTTTTATGTTTTTTTTCCATATTCGGTTGACTCATTGTTACTCTATCCACTTTAACTGTAAACACTCGTCTAATTTCATCTTCGAGTTCACTCCAGGTCATTTGAATATATTTATTCTTTAAATAACACCATTTCTTAAGCGCACCGCTGAATTTACCAATAGCAATTATGGGCATAATCCGTTCAGGTACATTTTATGTATCCATTAACGTACGAGTCCTTGCCAAAGCCGATGTCATTTCTTGCTTAAGGAGTAATGCTCGTACCGTAGTAGCAATTAACTCATCGCTGATGTTGATAATTCGTTAGAATTTGAGCTATCCATTACTATTCCGTCGAAATAAAAATATATTTTCTTAATTCCACTTCTGAACTGTATGGAATGGCCACTTGAGAATTCAGATGAATAAAAACAAACTATTAAATTATCTTTATTTTTATCTACTTCAATCATCAATGGGAGACAACTTACCTCTTATACCAACTTAACAATATGAACTAAGTTCAGACTGTTGCCAACATAACAGTAATGACGCTTAGACGGTAAATTCAAAACTATATCTTACAAATTGGCCACAAAATCGTTCCACAATTTATTTATTCTTACGACAACATATTTATACCGTTGATGCAGCATTTAAAAATCCAAACTCATACATAGGGTAAAATTAAACCTTCAAAGTGCACTGATATAAATAATGTCATTACTAGTCAATAAATATTTAAATAAAAAGAAATTTACGGAACCCAAGAACGTTTAATTGCAAACCAAACGTTGAGCGAAAACAATCCCAATGTGAAAATCTACTTTGTTACTCACAAGGGTCGGCAAATCAAACATGTTAAGAGGACCGACTTCAACATCCTTTAACTTGAAAATAAACAGCTGAAGCACCAATTATTTACACCCACAAGAATAATTAAACTTTCTACATTTCTTTCACGATTTTAATCTCAATCTACACGAGTTTGAATATTTTATATAAGTAAGTAAGTAGTTTAAAGAGGCGATGAATATTTATTGATCAAACTTGAACGATTTTATGTTAACATAAGTGCTTTTCATGTTCGGTTTTCTAAGATTAAAAATACATTTATGGTTTTACCTTTTTCCACATTTTACGTTTTGCACCAGTTCTAGAAAAAACAATATTTTTATAAAGAAAAAATTATTGCCCCGTTTTCAAATTACAAAATATACGACGTAATTTCATGAAACATCTTGCAAATGAAGTTGTTTTAGTATACCTGGCAGTAGCTTGTATTAAATAATTTAAAACATACTACCCTCTTTCAAGTCTACAAATATTATTAATATTTAATAAACTTGCCCAACGAGAGTTTTGGTACGATTGCACATTAAACGAGATCATTCTCAAAATTAATTGAAATCAACGATCCAAATGTTCTGCTTTTAGTTAAATGTAGTAATTCTGTTATTTGTTTCAGGAATTAATTACAACTCTATACATCGGGTTTTTGGGCCTTATTTTTAGCAGCTACTTTGTGTATCTGGCTGAAAAGGATGCCGGTGAAGTTGGTTCGGATGGAAAAAATAAAGGCGATTTTTCCAGTTACGCCGATGCGCTTTGGTGGGGTGTAATAACGGTGACAACAATTGGTTATGGCGACGCCGTACCAAGAACTTGGATGGGGAAAATTGTTGCGTCCTGTTTCAGTGTCTTTGCCATTTCGTTTTTTGCGCTTCCAGCCGTAAGTACTTTTCTTTTAAATTAATCGTTCGAAAATAATAATTCGAAATCGTTTACTTAACATTTTGAAGACTGACGACGAATTACTAAAAAGCTGAAGAGATTATTATAAGTGTTCTTTAGCGGCGTGCTATAATTTCCCAAGAGACTATGCCGCATTATTTTTGTTTTCGTGTATTTTTATGAGACAATCGCTTTCTGTTGAATTCATGGTTTGGTTTATGTTATTTTGTTTTGTTTTACAATCGATATTGATGGTTTTGATGAAAAAGGTGCGTTAAATAAAGAATTATATTGGAAAACACTTTACTAGTTATTTATTTAACCTATACAACACAAAAGATTTTTTATATTCAATTTAATCAGGTATATTACAATTTTTTTTTCTAATTTTGACATGTAAAGTGACATTTTCGTAATCAAAGTAAGTGTTGAAACCATCTACTTTTCGTAACTACTTTTGTAACTATTTAGTAAAAGTAGAAAATCAGTTGGTATTTCTCAAACCATGTTTACTGTTTGAGGTTATATGGATAACATCCGTTTAGCTTTTTAAATTTATATACCGAGTGAGTTTTTTAACTTGAGAAATCAGAATAACTCGGAAAGAGTGGGATATTGCAAAAAAAGTTTCAGACAAAAGTTGCAAGGCTTTGAAGGGGACACATGATGATGACTTTGACTTTGACCTTGAGCCTAATTTTCAAGGTCAAACTAAGGTCAATTTTTGTTTTTCAAAAAGAAACCCTTATTTTTTCGACGGATTCAAAATCTGCATAAAAAAATACAAATCTTTTGTTGAGAACACTTTTTCCAAAATTGCGTTGTTTTTCCGCTAGAGGCGCTCTCTAGTTTGATCTTGAAAATTGGGTTTACGGTCAAAGTCAAGGTCATCATCATGTGTCTCCTTCGAAGTCCTGCAACTTTTTTTGCAATATTCCACTCTTTCCGAGTTATTCTGATGTCTCAAGTTAAAAAACTCAAAACTCTAGCGGAAAAACAACGCATTTTTGGAAAAACCGTTTTTAACAAAAGTTTGTATTTTTTATGCAGATCTTGAATCCGTAGAAACAAATGGGGGTTTCCATTTGAAAAATCAAAGTTGACCTTAGTTTGACCTTGAAAATTGGACTTAAGGTCAAAGTCAAGGTCATCATCATGTGTCCCCTTTGAAGCCCTGCAGCTTTTGTCTATAACTTTTTTTGTAATATGCCACTCTTTCTGAGTTACTCTGATGTCTCAGGTTAAAAAACTCAAAACTCTAGCAGGAAAACAATGCATTTTTGTAAATAGTGTTTTTAACAAGATTTGTATTTTTTATGCAGATCTTAAATCCGTCGAAAAAAATGGGGGTTTCCATTTGAAAAATCAAAGTTGACCTTAGTTTGACTTTGAAAATTGGGCTCAAGGTCAAAGTCAAGGTTATCATCATATGTCCCCTTTGAAGCCCTGCAACTTTTGTCTGAAACTTTTTTTGTGATAACCCACTCTTTCCGAGTTATTCTGATGTCTTAAGTTAAAAAACTCACCCTATATACAATATATACAATGGGAATACGTTAATATGATATTGAATTAAGCACGTTTACTCTGTTTTTGTCAAAATTAGAAAAAATCTTGTATGTAACACGTAACGAAACATTATTTTTTTAACTCCTGTGATATTGCGGGACCTCGCTTCGCTCGTCCCACAATTATCAAATTCGTTACAAAAAATCATACGTTTTGTTATTGATTACATAAATAGCTATTATAAGCACGTAACAAATATTGGTTCAGTTATTCAGATGCTCCTGATTGACTTTAAAACAGAAAAAACTTCTTATTTTTTTTGTTTCAGAAAATTTCACTCTTGACAATTTGCCCTGCTTGTTTTCAAACCCCCAAAACACACACTACTTTTTATTTATTTAACTCAAACGTTAATATCATTTTTAGACTTTTTCGTAATTTTTAGAAGTAACTCTAGTAGCTAATTTTATTGAAAAATACAACTGACAAAAGATGATCACATTTTATGGCCACCGAGAAGTCCTGATCTCACCATAATGGACTTTTATCTGATTGGTCGTTTACAACAGATTATGTACACTGAGCTACTAGACAATAATCAAAAGCAATTAAAATGTAGGTTACAAAATGCAGTCCGGTCATCAATATTAGAAATAAGACGCAGTTTCAATGAATCGCATTGAAATCTGTTCAGAAAAAAGTAGTTCATAGAGCAAATAATAAGTAAATAGTAGAATACCGCTTATGCCATGTGATTGTAAATTTAATAAAGTACGAGGCGCATCCAGAAAGTAAGTTTCCTATTTAAAAAAAAAGAAACATGCACTTTCAGGAAAAAATATTGGCAACAGTTTTAATTATTTTTGAACATAGTCACCACCAGATGTAACGGTTGCAGTTCACAAATAATACAAAATAAAAAAAAAGTGACGGCTCTAGCGATGCAACCTAGAAAAGAAAGAACAATAATATTTAGCTTGAAGTAGCGCACTAAATTCGTGGAAGATCCCGTATTTGTAAGTGTTAGCACAGCAGTGTCCGGCTTAGTTGGTGAGATAGGGAGGTTCTTGAGGGAACTGAAAGAATTAAACTGCTGCGTAACGAGGCGCCGCCTGCTGGGTAACAGAGAGAGATAAAACCAACCAACATGAATTCAATAGGTTTTACTTAAGGTCTACTACGCTACAACGAACACAAATCAGAGAGACAAAAGACATATAAATATAGCCAATACAATTTAAAATATTAGAAGAATATGGGAGAAGTGAGAGATTCTGTCGCATGAAACTTGCGTGCATTAGCAACAACAAAATAATTAGAGTTCGCGATCAAATATGTGTCAATTCAGGTAAGTTTTTGTTTGTTACGCCCCAAATTAACGTTAGCGTACCAATTCAAGATTGGTGATTAAGGAAACTCGACGTACACACGTCACTTACACACGGTGACTTAAAAACTAGGATTAAACTTGGACTAAAACGGTACGTAGCTCCCGCCAACCTAAAAGGCCTTTTGTTTTAGCTTCACCCACTTTATTTACAGCGCCCCAGCTCTGAGGGAGCTTAGTGAAAACAAAACCGAACGTCGGTAGATGGAGACTACCCCGAATAACAATTTACTTATACACTAGGGATTCAAACCGCTTAATGTCACGTGTACTTGAGTTCCGAACGCATGCAAAGTGAATAGGTTCCTTAAACAATAAACTTAGCTGTGTACTGTTGCATGTAGTTCTGATAAGGAAGGTTCTTGCTAACGACAGCCAGTTGACAGCTACTAGAAGATCGGTAGGATTTCTCTGAGGAGGATGAGACGACAAAGCTCTAGAAGCGGGTCGTACTCTTCGTAATAGCAGGAACGCATCGTGCGCGACCAACAACCGTTGGAGTATAATCGGCCGTGCAGCTGCGAGGTAGGCGACAGCGTGGTAGCCGGCACGTTTTGTATAGCGAAAGATTCCCAATTGTTCGTTTCAGCGCCCCCAGGAATTATCCAAACAGTAAGATATGAGTAGAGTATGAGGTCAAGACACGTGCTAAAGCATACGTTGTAATTAGAAATTAACACAACTACGAGACAACAACAGAAATAGCAAAAGAAAATACTTACGGCGAAATTGGTTGGATTTATATTTCCACACTAATTTAACTTGTAATTATTGAAGCCATATTGACATTTTACGTGTCATTTTTAGCTTCGTGAAGCACCGACAGCCGCCCAATAGGAAGAGAAAGTCACAAGATGTCCGCTCGTCGTTTCGATTAATATTGAGAATAAATCAATCCACCAATGACAAAAATCGTAGCATGTCGGTAAATTTTTTTGTCGCAACGTGCAACTTTTGCAATCTACGTCCGGGTTTGAGTATTTTGAACCGTAACACAGAATTGAGACACTTGTCGTATTGTGGGATTAACTTTTGTATCCTTCTGTCGTAGAACTCTGCCGCCTGTAAATGGAACTAGCGTGTGGCAGAAGTCTCAGCTCTTCGTCATTGCGAAAACGCTCACCGGAAGACATGAATTTTTTGAGGTGCAAGAAAACGTGAAAATCTCTGAGAGCAAGATCAGGCCTATAGAGTGGATGATCTAACAACTTTCAGCCAAATTTCGCCAAAACAGCTGCTGTGTACTCGTACACCATCTGCTTACTGATGATGTTCGGCTCATAGACCTGACAGCTGAATGAATTTCAATTGGGCCAATGCTTTGTGCATTAAAGAACTATATCACCGACGAAACCTCGCAGGCGGCGGGGGAAGGAATAACTTGCTCGTGCTACTACTGCATTCGTAGATGCTGGGGTAGTAGTATCAAGCGGGACCTGTCCGACTGGCATATGATTCATACGTCATAGATCTGTTACGCATGCGCAATCGACACGGTTAATTATGTTCACTTTAAAGAGGAAAAAATCGTGAAACTTATTTTCTGGATGCGCCTCGTATCTTATATTCATGTTTTATACGGAAAATGAATTGTCATTACTTCTCTGTTTTTTCGCACTCGATCATTTTCAGTCATCTTTGCATGCATTTTTTGCGTGTTAAATATCATTTGATCGAAAAATGACAATAGATGTTTTATTCCTTTCGATTTCAACTTCACAATTCTTTTTATTTTTGACAATCTGACGACCACACGAGCATTCAACCTTGATTGAATATATTGCTTTAAAAAATCGCAATTTTGCATAAAGTAATTGTCCAACAATTGCAGGGTTTTGCACGCCTTCTATTTCTTCAAAGATTTAACCTACATCTCAAAAATTAACGGATCTACGAATTAAAAAAAAACTCAAATATTTCACTTTTTCCGATTTTTTGCGGAAAATTATTATCCGATCAAGTCGAATTGGTGCTCATTTTATTCATATTTTTATCCTCTACAACTTTTATTTTTACACTATTAACGTTGGTTCATTACTTTTTACTCAGGAAAAAAGTTGAAAAAAAACAACAAGAAACGGTATAAAACATGAATATAAGGTACTTTATACTATTTACAGTTACTTATTATTTATTGCACTAGTAAGTTAATAGAGAAAATTGAGAACTTTATTTTATTATTTGTGAAATTTATTAAATAAAATTTGAGCCCAATTTAAACATTTTTTAGCAGGAAAATAATGATATCTTCTCGAGAACCGTTCGATTTGAATAAAATGTAATATGTGTTTTGGAAGTTTGAGAAGCATCAGGACAAATCATCAAGACTGAAACTTTCTCAAAAATAAGATTTTTTTCCGCTTTTAAAAAGTTAATCCGTAGACATACTGTATATTGGTAAAATATTTGACCAGATAAATTTAAGATTTAAGTTTTTTTTTATTTTTGAGTTCGTTCTAATAATTGTGATTTATTGAGAAAATTTAATTTTATCTTTGTGAAAATTGCAAAATAGTGTAAGTTGCTTAACATCTTGGTTATCTAACTAGGCTGAAGTTATATTGGGATAGGGATGTACACTCCGCGGCAGAAGGGATGCCCACCATTTTTCTTATATTTTCTGAAATTATTACTAAACTTTGAAGACTTTCTGTTTATTACAACTGAGAAGTAAAAATACGGTAATACATACAGGGTCCAAACGTATCCTGGTCAATGATTTGGTCAAAACTTGTTGAATCACAAGTTTTCTTTCTGCTAGTGTTTACGGATGAAAAAATACTTAATGACAATGTGTTTAGTTCCCCGGTGAAATTCGGGATTCAGAGCTAATTTCACTGCTGCTACATTATCAACTTATCAAATAGGTAGAATCTTTAGTTTTATAAGTTGGTTAAACAGTCGGGTTAATCAAATGACTTCCTTCACAGCCTCATGAGCAACTATATTTCAGCCACAATAGTTGAAGTTGCTACCATCGCTTGCCGTTGACTCAACCAAGAGATTATACCCCCAGCGTAATTGATTACTCTTCAAAGTCAGCATCGCTGTAGCACTCTAAACTGTCGCCTTTATTTTTGACTTGTACGTGATTCCATAGTCAGTCGTTCCTGCTAGGTATCTAAAAACTCTTTTCAATCTTGATACATCTTCCGAAGTAGGATTTTCAAAAGTTCTGGACATAACACTCACACTGAAAGCGAGATCAGATCTTGTCCCAAACATCAGATACATTGATGCTGAAACGGATTCTCTGTATGGAAACTTTTGTTTTTTGTTGTTTATTAAAAAACAATGGTTTTTTCAAGTTTGAGTGATTTCTTAACCAAGTACTTAATGATTCATTACAAATTTCTTGACTTTTATTCAACTCTGTATCAGTTGTACCTGTATAATCATGTCCATTTGCTTCTTTAATAGATTCTTTATCGCTCTCTTGAATGTTTTTTTGAATTGTCTCTTTCTCTTTTTTCACATTTTTAAATGGTAGTTTAATTTGTTTAATACATCACTCTGATTTTTCTTCAAACTGTACATCCCTTGACAGAATAATCTTGTGATCTTCTTTAAACCAAATTCTGAACCGTTTGTCACCATCATATCCTATCAAGTGACCCTTTATAGCTTTCTTCTCCATCTTTTTTTGCTTTAAGAGCAATACACTTTGAACCAATTATTCTTAAGTGTTTTGTTGTAGGTTTTTTTACTCATCCACAACTCGTAAGGACTAACACCTTCTGCAGATGATTTAAAATCTAAATAGCCGTGTTAACTAACTTAGCCCACATCCCTTCAGGATATATGATTTTTGGATTGGAATACTTTAACGTTTTGGCCATTTCAACTACAGTTCTATTCTCTCTCTCTCTCTCTCTCTCTCTCAGAACTGCCATTTTACTCAGGAATATAGGGCGCTGTCAATTGCTATGTGATCCCGTTTATACGTAATAAAGAATTATCGAATTTACGGCCATTGTCACTCAGAATTTTTTTGATCGAATATCCTAAAGTCTTTGTGTATCTAAAAAGTCTCTCAAAGCTTCTCCTACTTCTGCCTTCTGTCGATTTCTCTTTGTGCCAAATGGTAAAAGATGCGTCTTACCATTTACACAAAGTTTACAAATCACTACATTTGGCTTAACATCAATATTAAGCTTTTCTTAAGTTTAGCTTTAACATAGCGTTTATCTTGATGACCCATCTTTCATGGTAGAGTTGAAACAAATCAGGCTTGCTCTCAACTAACAAGTTTTCATCAACGCTGTGCGTAGGAACAATTGGTTTAATTACGCTTTATACAGAGTGCCATTTCTTTACGAGTTCCACAAATTCTAACTTGACCGTCAATTTTTAAATTACAGGACTTAGGTGTTGACTCAAATGTACTTTTTTCATTACGGTCTAAAGCGACTAAATAGAAATAAGATTTTTAGAAATTTTTGGCACATACCAGACGTTATTGAAAGTCATTTCTTCTCTTTTGTTTCCAATCATTGACAAGCTCCATATTTAACCCTTTTCTATTGCATTCTGAGACTCCTTTCCACCAGCCTTAATGCTATAGAGATGGTAAAATGTTCCAAAACTGACAAAACAACTTAAATAGTTTGTCACGTGTTTCGTTGCACCATTATCAATCCACCAATTATTTTTATTTGCTTCCATGGAAAAATCTTGTCGAAAATTGTTAGTAGTGCCATATTGGTCATTACTATTTTCTCTTTATAGTTTTTTATTGGATTCTTAGGCGGTTTTCCATCATTGATCCATTTCTGACATTGTTTGGCCCAATTTCCTGGTTGTTTGCAATAATCATTGTAATTGCAAAAACGGGAATACATATATCACGCTTTCTTTTTAGAAGAAAAACAATTAATCTGACAGATCTACTATATATTTTTTTAAATTTACACACACTATTATTTTTATATCCAACAATTTTAACTATAAACTCAGTGAAAATTCTATTAAAATTTGTATTCAAAAATTATACATAATGTTTTAAAACAGATTAATTATTGTTATACATAGTTAATAATTAAAGACTAATCACAGAGCATTGCAAAACAAATTGAACTTTTAGACTAACATTTTTTTAATAATTAAGGACTTCTTGCCGCCAGTCTCAAACACCATGCTAAAGAGAAGGCGTTCCCCTATCAGGCACTTTTGGCTATTTTTCATTCTTCTACTTTGTTTCGGTTTTAATGAGTCTTGCATTCTATGACATACGTACATTACTAAATTGAATATTGAATTTTTTTTTTTAATTAAGGACTTGCCCCGTCAATTCTTAGCACTACGTTTAAAAGAATGTTTTTCTCTATGAGGTCTTTTTCGCTGTCTTTATATTTTTCTTTTTTTTATTTTAATAAGGCTTAAAGTTTGCGTTCTATGACATACGTACTTTATTAAATTGAACAAAAGTGACAAGACCTTAATTCTTCAAAAACAATTAAATTCAAAGTTTAATTTAGTAGAGCATAGAACACAAATTGTAAGCCTGATTAAATTCGAAAAAAAGCAAAAGTATGAACAACGGTTTAAAGGGCTTAATCGACAAAAACCTCTTATTTAACATGGTGTTTGACATTGGCAGCGACAATTATTTAATTAAAAAAAAATAAATAAATTCAAAGTTCAATTTAGGAAAGTATGTATGTCATAGAACGCAAACTTTCAGCTTCATTAAAATTGAAAAAAAAGCAAACGTATCAAAAACGTCTAGAAGGGCCTCATACAGGAAATTTCTTTCTTTAACATGGTGTTTGAGATTGGCAGAGGCAAGTCTTTAATTTTTCAAAAAGAAACTAATTTAAAGTTCAATTTAGTGTAAAGTACGTATTGCGGTGATGCATTTTATATGGAGAAATGTAATTTTTATTTGAATGTGAGCATGAACTTACTTTGTTTAATTCTTTGATTGATATCATCGCTAAGGGCTTGGCTTCTTAATAAACAATAACGTGGTTTAAGATTTAACAAAATTTTAATTTATCGAAAACAATAAACTATAATTCTTACAAACACAATATAATCATGAAAAGCGATGCGTGCACGACTTTGCTATATTTATATTTTATAGTTACAATCTTATTTAAATTTAATACACAAATTTTATATAGTAACTTAACTAACCTAGTAACTGTTCGACGTGTGCGTCTACGAGCGTCCTTGTGCAGATCTTGGGAAATGACCTCTCAAAACTCGCCGGCTTGCTGAACTCTTTCTTTATCGTTCCATGTTTCTTTTAATTGTTTATACTACATCGCAGGCTAATTTACAATATTTATATTGTATATTTATCTACGATACGCGGGTTTATACTCGTTTTTATATTAAAACTGTTTGTTAATAACATAATAATAATAATAACCATACGAATAATAAATAAAATAACTGGGTTAATTATTTAAATCCACAACACTTCTTTTTAATTGGCGAAGAACATCGCGCATTTATTGGTAATTGCGCGGGCTCAAAATCACACGTTCATCGTACTCTACTGCCCGAGAGCGTCTCTCTTTTTTCCACTTTTACTATACTCGATCACGTACGCACAAATTTCGATATATCTTCTTTACATCTAGATATATCTTTTTTATTTTACTACTACACCTTACACTTATATTTACATCTATACATTACAAATATGACATCATACAATCACTGCAGTATGTAATTGACCGCAAACTTTAAACTTCATTAAAATCGAAAGTGACAAAAGGGCTTGATAGAGAAAAGCCTCTTGTTTAAAGTGGTATTTGAGATGGCGGTGACAAGTCTGTAATTGTTCAAAAAAAAATTAATTCATAGTTCAATTTAGTGAAGTACGTAGGTAATTTAACGCATACTTTAAGTTTAATTAAATTAAAAAATAGAAAGTATGAAAAACGGTTAAAAAATCCTGAAAGAGGGAATCCTCTTCTTCAACGTGTCTTTGAGATTGGCGCCGACGCGAGATGTCCTTAATTTAAAAAAAAAATAAGTTAAAAGTTTAGTTTAGTAAAGTAGTACGTATGTAATTGATCTCAAACTTCAATGAATCAATCAATTCCATTTATTTGTTCTTTGTAATTGTTTACATAAACAAAATATTCGATTTCTTACTAAAAATAAATAAAAACCAAACACAATACCTATAATTCTCTTTCCCTTTTTTAATCCCAAAAACCTTTTATCTATACTTATCACTTCCTTTTCCATTTTTTTCCTTTCTTTCTTTTTCTGTTTATCTCCTCTCTCGAGTACCCTACTCTTTCGTAATAATCTTTCCTGTCCTCTTCATCGTATTTGTTTAAATAGTTCTCCACTTTTTTTCAACATTTCTTTAGTATCTCATTCCCCTCCCTGTTCTTATCCTTTCTTCAAATATTACTGCCAATTTTCTTGTCCAAATCCTAATCTTATCTATTCTTTTTACTTCTTTTTACTTTTTCTTCTTTACTTCTTTTTACTTTTTCTTCTTTTTCTGTTATATGTATATCCTCGTGTTTCTTTTTCCAATACCAACGTCCATTTCCAGTATTTTAATTGTATCTTCTCCAGCTTTTCCCATTCTTTCCATTCCCATATTTTCGCCCCATACAATAATAAACTCCTTACCAACTTCTCAAACAACCATCTTCTTTTTTCAATATCTTTTCTAAAACTCTTTCCCCTATCCCCCATACCTGACTCAATACCTGGTTTCCTTTTTGTTCTAATTCCCTTATATGCTCCTCATCCTTATTATTATAACTAAAATTATACCCAAGATACTTGTATTTGTCTACTGTTTCTTCTTCTTGCCCCCATAACCATCTCTCTTTTATTCCTCTCCTCTTTTTCTTTTTAATTATTCTTTTTCATTATTTTAGTTTTTTCCACATTTGCTTCAAGCTTTTTCTTTATTAAATATTTTCTCAGTACCTCTATCATACCTCTCATTTCTATTTGCTAACACCCACACTTTTTCTTCTCTATCACTATTACTCGTTTTTTTTGCTGTTTTTTATCACCTCTTCTAAGTCACTAATATATTGCAAATAAACTTGGACTTAATGCACACCCCTGTCTAAGCCCGTTAGTTACCCAAAACTCTCTTCTTATCCTTCCATCCACTCTAGTTTTACATATTGTTTCTTTATACAGTTCTTCTATTCCTGCTACCAAATCTTCGCTTACCCCCTTCTGCCTCATTACTTTCCACAACAGCTCTCTATCCACATTGTCAAACGCTGCCTTAATATCTAAAAATAAGGCATACATTTTTCCTGCATCCTTTCGTATCTCTTTATTTACCATATGCCTCAAAATATATATTGTCTATTGTACTTCTGCCTTTACGAAAGCCCGCCTGCCAATCTGGTATTAACTTCCTTTCTTCTATTTCCTTCTCCAATCTGCTTATTCTATATATTTTGTACCCCACATTTGTGAGACTTACTCACCTGTAGTTCAAACTTTAAACCTTATTAAAATTGAAAAAAATCAAAAGTATGAAAAACGGTTAAAACGGCCTGATAGAGGAAAGCCTTTTCTTTAACGCAGTGTTTGAAATTGCCAACGAATAGTCCTCAATCTAAAAAAAAATGTAATAAGTTTAATTTAGTAAAGTACGTATGTCATAGAACGCAAACTTTAACCCTCATTTTAATCAAAAAAAGCAAAATATGAAAAACAGCCAAAAAGACCTGATAGAGGAAATCCTCCTCTTTAACGTGGTGTTTGAGATTGGTAGCGGCAAGTTATTAATTTTTCAAAGTAAATTTACGCAAAAAGCTGTCTTCTTCAAAATATAATTGTCTGGTTTTTGAATTTTTGTGAAAAACATTCTAGTTAGCCACAAACTTCTCTGTTACGTTTTTGTTGGAGCATCCTTTATAAAGCTGCTAAAGCGCTATTGATCTTAACGTTGTTTTTACCTTTTTTAATTGTAACTTACTGGGTTAGTCCAATGTTTCAGAATAATTATGTGTCAAAGAAACCACATCATAGAATCCATATTCTAATTGACCTTCCAATAAACTGTTGTTGAAAATAATATATTGCTTCCGGCAACAATATCGCAAAATTTTAAATTAGAATTGCAAACAATTTGCACGTTATAGGAGAAGAATGATTCCGATTCTTATATAGTTCTCCTTTATCACCTTCATGGGTTTGAATAGGAATATGGGTTCCCTCAATGTGGCTTATGACTTAAAATTATAATATAAATTTTAATAGAAAACACAGATTTGTTATTAGAAAGTTTATTTTTTTTATTGTTTTATACAGATTGGGGTTATGTATAGAATAGCATGTCGAATAAATGGACACCACGGCTTTGCTGGAAATTACGCATTCTTTTAATGAAAGTTTCTAAAATGTTGATGAGTTTCATTAATACACCACCTAATTTCCTCCTTCAAAGCGTTGGTGGTCGTGAGCTTGTTGGCATAGACCTTTGATTTCAAAAAACGCCAAAGAAAAAAGTCTGTTAAATCGCAAGATCTGGATGGCCAATTCTGATCGCCAAAACGGCCAATTACACGATTAGGAAATGATTCATGCAGTAATTGAATTGTTTCTCTGACTGTATGGCATGTGACACCGTCCCGTTGAAACCACATGTCGGTCACATCCATATCTTGGACCTTAGGCACCAAAAACTAAAAGCCAAAAATTGCGAACTGTGGTTAACAAATTTTCATTATTTTTAAAATATTGCTCAACAATGAAAATACGTTGTTCTTTTATATAGCGCTTAATTTTTACTAACCCCAAACTGTCAGCTGTCACGTTGTTATATTCTTTTCCGTTGGCAACACTGTACCATCAGATGGCACCAAATTCAAATTTTGCGTAAATTATGGGACTTTACATCAAATTTCCTTGTTGTACTTTACTTTATACACAATTGGACAAAATTTGGGATATTGGGTACCTATATTAATGACGAGAAACTCAAATATTAACTTAGTTTTTTGTTTAATGTTTGAGGGCGTTACATTCACTGTTGTTCCTCAATTTAATTAACCATAACTTTTTTGTGTCGCATTGTATGACATTTTTGACTAGGCAAATTGTAACGGTTGTAGTTTACAAAATAACAAAAAGAAGCGACGGCTCTAGCGGAACAAACTAAAAAAAAATAAAGGGAATTTGGCTCTATGTAGCGCACTAAAGTAGTGGAGAATAAAAATATTTATAGTAGTTAGAGCAGCAGCATCCGGCTTTGTCGGAGAGTTGCGTGGATTCCTGAATTACAATAAGAAATTAGACTGCTGGTCTAACAAGGCGCTACCTGCTGGATAAAGAAAGAAATAAAACTGACTAACAAGTGATCAACAGGTTTTACTTAAAATCTAATATGCCAAATTGAACACAAACCAGAGAGCGAGAGACAAACAACACAGTATAACAAACAAATCTTAAAATATTATGAATATGTGACAGAAATAGAGAAACTGTCGCATATAGTTACGTGCGTTAGCAGCAGCCTCGCTTACAATAAATCAGGCTTTTAGTGAAAATGTCAAATTTTAGGTAAGCTTTAGTTAAACGCTTGAGTTAAGAGTTATCATTCAAATTAAGAAGTGGCTGCAATTAAGGCTCTGCGTACACATATCATTTACACACGGCGAGTTACACTAAATATAAACAACAAAACAAAAGGTAGGTACCTCCCACAAACCCAAAAGGCCTTTTGTGTCCGCGACTACCGCTCTAAATTAAGCGCCCTAGTACTTATTAAGCTGAATACTAAAACTTTGCTGTAAACGTCGAGTGTAGATCCGGGAATGAAGGTATTCTGCTAGCGGCGGTATCGACAGTTCGGGGAAGGTAGATAGACCCAGGGATTCCTCTTAGGGGTGGTGTGCGGAGAAGAACAGCACACAAGTGACTCCCTCGCTGGAAGTACGCAGCATAGCCAACCTCTGTAGACGTGGTATTTACCGTTAGTCTACGGCTTGATTAATGCAAAACCGTGGTGTTGTCTTTCATGTATAAGGAAGGTTCTTAATTAGCTACTTCAGCACTTTTGAGAGTTATCCTAGTATAGTACACAACGAGCACATAATGCTAAACACAACGTACTAAAAGCATATGTAGCAATGAGAATTAAAACAAATAGGAAAGAAACCCAAATACTCACGGTGAATGTAGTCAGATTAAACGTAAACGCCAATTTGTATTGGAAATTGTGAAACCCACATTAAATAGTTTTTGGTGAGAATTTCACTTCAGAGAAAATGCTAAAACACCCACGTGTATCAAACGAGAAAGGTAAATGTCCGCTGTCCGTCTCGAAAATTCAGTCGAATTTAATTTCCGCCAATAGAAAATTAGCAACATGCGCGCCACACACACGTTCTAAGACGGCTCACGACATACGACCTAAATACGGGAAATAAAACCGTAACAAATGCTATTCTCCATTCAATTTTACATACAAAAGGTACTTTTAGTATTTCTCGCAAAAAGCAGCCTGGCCTCCTAGATCACCAGATTTGAATTCTTTGGATTATTTTCTGTCGGGTCACTTGAAGTCGCTAGTTTACAAATCTCTAATCCAAAATGAACAAGATCTAAGAAATAAGATATTTGAATCGTGTACCATTATTAATCAGACGCCAGGTATATTCGAAAAAGTTCGTCAGTCAATGTTAAAACGAATTACTACATGCGTTGAAGTAGGCGCTGGTAATTTTTAGCAATTATTGTAAATGTTATTAACCACTTTAGTCTTAGTCTTGTAAATGATCTAAGTTTGTTACCTAATAATACAATCAATAAAAAATAAATTTTTTGCTTATTTTTTAAAAACTCAGAAATGATCCAATTAAAAAATTACAACGCAAGTTTAACTTCAAACCCGTTTTTATTCAAAACGGCTGCTTTTAGCGACAAATACTAAAAGTACCTTTTGTATATAAAATTGAATGGAGAACAGGTTTGTATAGTCAAAAATGACATACAATGCAATACAAAAACGTTATGGTTAATTAAATTTAGTAACACCACTGTATGTGGCGCCCTCTAACGTTAAACAGAAAAGTAAATTAATATTTGTGTTTCTCATCATTAATATACCCAGTATCCCGAATTTCGTCCAATTGCCATGTTACTTAATAACAATATAAACAAAAACCAAATAAAATAGTTTTTTTGAACGCCCTGTATCTCAAAAATCAAGCCGTTGCGGATCTATGTTCCTATGAACTTATAAACTTTTTATCTTAAAATTAGTCAAAGATTCACTTTTAAAGTTTGTACAAGTACTTAATTAACACCCTGTATATGCTCTTAGACGTTTATTTTATTTTTTATGACGTTTCACACTTTCTACACGCTGTTATACGTTTGTTAGTATAGAGACGATGTGAAATAGTGCGCGAAACGCTTGTTTTGACTTTAATATCTTATTCTGCTTGAAAAGATAAGGTAAATTCGGCAACATAATTAAGCTTTCATCATCCATTGTTTTTAAGATATTTGATTTTTTTCATAAATCTTGACAGATTTCTATTTTGTCTACAAACTTATGAACTGTTTATGAATATAAATGAAGTGTATTATGAAAGTTTGTTGTATAAAATTATAAGTAATGAATCCAATTTGTATTTAAAGGCCCATGAATGAGTTAGTTAGTGTTGAAGTTCTAAAATTTAAACTTTAATTTGATTACTTAATTTTTAGAATTAAACAGTTATATAATAAATATGTAAAATTGTTCAAAACTGCCAAAATTAATGAAACAAAAACAAATAGTTCGAAAGGTGTTACTGACCCTAATCGACACAAGTGAAAATTTTCTAAAATAAAGGGCTAAAATTAAAACTAATTTAAAACAATTTTCTCATTGTTATTAAATTAAATTTCAGTTATCAATACAATTAAAAGACCTTTATTCAGCTTAATAATGAACTTTTGTCATTTAAAGGTATTCATTAGATTTCATTGTTATACTATTAATTTTCTTAGTAAAGTAAACACAACCATTTTAATTTTTTATTAAATCTTTTATAAGAAACAAAATAATTTATAGGTAATTCATATTTACTGAATTGAAATTATTTCGAGTTTGTTATTTAATAAAAATTAGTTTGGCCGAGTTTGGCTGATAGGTATATAAATTAATTTTTAATGGGGTTTTGTAAGTTAGGTTACTGAATACAATGTACAGAATCACTATATCATTATGTTTATAGCGTACCCCAAAAATAATCATGCTCAACTTATTTACAATTTAATATTTATATATTTGTCACAATTTTATTTTATAATTTATATGAATATGTACTGGCAGTTGACTGTTTCAAAAATTCTGTTTTTAGTCAGTACGCTTCTATTCTATAGTGGTATCTGAAAAATGTTGCAGTTAGGTATATTTTGTATAGGCCCGAGGAATCTTCATTTTTTATTTCTAATTTTGACTGTAAAGACTTGCTTCCTGATTTGCATGTTGTCCTGTATGTGGATTGGTTAAGTCGAAAAGTATGTGAGCACGTCAGGTGAAGTGTTTAATTGTCAAGACGAGTGTTTGATTTGCCTCGTGTGTTCTTTAAAGGTATTCGTAAACGTATGGGTACTAACATTGGTATGAAAAGATAAAAATCTCTCAATTATCTTCTTCTTCTTCTTCTCTCAACAGCCTCTAATATTCCACTTTCCCGTGCTTTCCATGCTTTTTATCTTGTGTCAACTGATGCCAATTTTTCTCGCTTTGTTATTCATGTCATCAAGCTAACGTCTTTGAATCTTCCGAAGTTCTGCTTATTCTGTCTTGTTCTCTATTGTATTTTAAGTTTTGTCTATCACGATTCGCTCTGTCATGCGACATGTTTAGCCTAACTACATTTAAACTCTGTTATTCCGCGATAGTGAATGAAAGGAGTTTACAGATAAATAATAATAGGAGAAAATGGGGAATCCGATCAGTAATATTAAACGAAGCAAAACAAGAAGAAAAAGAACAATTAAGAAAGAAATGTACAATGAAAAAAAAGGGTAACGAAAGAAGAGATGGAAAGATATAGAGCAAAGAAGTAAGAAGTACAAGACACAGAAGAAGAAGTAGAGAATTACTAAAATGGTAGTAAAGACAATGGAGGAAGCGGTAGAATAACAAAGCTACAGAATAAAATAAAGATGAAAAGGGAAGAACAAAGAATGGTGGAACAGGAAGTATGAGAAGACAAAAAGAAGTTCAGAAGAAGAAGCAGAAAATGAAACAAAGGAAGTACAGACGTAGAAGAGTTGAAGAGACATACTTCAAAAAGGAATTTAACAAAAGGAAAGAAGTATATAAGACAGAGCTTGAGGAAAACATAAAGAATATAAAAAACTAAGATGTATGGAAATTTGTGAATAAAGAGAGAATCAAGGCAAAAAGTAGAGCATAGATGAGGAAAAATACACATAATATTACATAGAACTGTTAGAAGGGGAAAAGAGTATCGAAAAGGATGGGAAAACGTGAACGGGGAGAAAAGGATAAAGAGGTGGGAAGATTCAAAAATGAAAATTGTTTTCTTTTTAATAAATAAACACTTTATGCGACTAACGAACAGTTTGTATTGGGCGCAAACATGAAATACGAAAGGAATGTTTTATGCGCTTGTCTTTGTCTTAATCTTTTGAAAATGATTATTTGCTTTAGCTTCTTGTGTGATGCAATTAAGTTCTTTTCACACGGTGTTTCAATTTTGCTAGAAAAACACCTTGTATCTCGGAAAACTAAGCATTTGCTGATATATATACACGTTTATATAGTATACTGTCACTATTTTTATGCATTATGACCTCCTAAAGTTTGTCGCACTCGTTTACTAACACTCTGTATATAGAAGATGTGGAAGATGAACTAAAAAACATTATAGAGAAGGTGTTGTAATTGGGAGGAAAACGGCGTGGTTTCTAGCATATGCTGACGATTTGGTTGTAATAGCTAAGAATGAACAGTAAATGATAGAAGTAATAGCGATAGTGGAAAATATTTGACAGAAATTGATTGAAAGCGAATGTGAAGAAGTCTAAACTAATGATATTTCAAAAAAAGAGGGAAGAGGAAAAAGAAAAAAGGAAGAGTGGACATGAGGAAAGGAAGAAATAGAAACAGTAGGTGAATGGGGGTATTTAGGATATAAAATACAATATGGTAACAAGGATGATACAGATAAAAGAATTAGCACAAAAGGAAATAAAGTACTGGGACAAATGTGGGGAATAAGAGAAATGATGTTTGGAAGGGATATAGAAAAGAAAAAATGGTTGTTCAAAAGTTAGCAAGAGGGTAATGATGTATGGAGCGGAGTAATGGGAAAAACTAGAAAAAGTACAAAAAATATTGGAAATAGATGTTAATACTAGACAGGAAAGCACCGTGATAAATAATAGAGGAGGAAATGAAACCGGAAAAAATAAAAGTACATACAGGAAGAGGGTTACGAAAATGAAACAAATAAAAACAAAGGATCGCAATTTTATATGAATGTTAGAGGAGGTGAAGAAATAACGGTTAAGGCACGGACAAGAAGAAAGGAGAATGTATTATGAAAGAGGGGATTTGCCAGAGAAGAAATGGAGAGGATAAGAACGGAAGCAAGAAATATAGAAGAGGATATAATAAGAACAGATAAGAATACTCAAATTTAGGAAGAAGAACAAAAAAAAAAAGAAGGAAAGATTTACGAAAATTACGAAAAAATAATTTTAGAATAAAAGTCGAAATATCTACGAAGTTCAAAGAGGTCAAATGAAAAAAAAAAGATAATAGCAAGATTTAGGTCCGGAAATGAGGAAAATGGCAATAAATAATGGTGCGAAGACGAGAGAAAGAAATGTAGAATGTGCGGAGAAGGACGGAAAAACGTGAAGCATTTATTGGATGAATGTGTGGAACTGATAATGGATGAAAGTGGTCAATTTTTCATTACTTGTTTAGTTCTTTATATTTAGTGTTTTATTATACAATTTATTTCGTCTTGATTCAAGTTAATTTGTTTCTTTTCATATTTTTGTACTTGTACAATTTCTTGCATGCTGTGTTTAAGTTTGTTTTTATTTTTGTTTTTAGTTGATTAGTATTTAATTTTTTAATTTTTCTTTGTTAAGTAATCTTTTATTTATTTTCTGTTGGAATTTTTTTTGGAGTTTTGTTTTAATGTTTTTATAGTGAGGAGGAGTTGTCTTTTTATTAGTTGTTACGGTTTATTGTTGTCAAGTATTAAATTAAACGTCAATGTCGAAAAGCTGACCCGCAGCTCTACCAGTTGAAGAGAGATAGTGGGTGTATTCAGTAGTAATTAAATCAAAAGCTTTCACACTGCAAAAGAAGTAATAGATAGGGCGCCACCTAGCAAAATGTGCAGTAAATGCTCTAAAGGTACTAGGATATTGTGTCTAACAATAAACAAAACATTAAACTGTAGAGATATAGTTTTTGTAAAACGACTAGATCAGTTATAGACACATATAGATACGCCACTGAGTAGACTTTATCGCCGAATAAATTGTGATCAAAGGACAAAAACAGATAATTGAATCTTAAAGAGCTCACATAAATAAGTGTAGCTTTAATGACATTAAATATAGAAGTCACGTTGCCTACCGGTAATCGACGGTAAATCTAAAAGTGAACAAAAGGCGCTAGAATAATATTCTAATTTTCGAAAGATCTTTCAAGTCACATCGATTAATCATAAAGCGCAAGAATTATGTTGGTAAATTTGTCACGTCAGAATACAGATACAATCGCGTTTTAAATAACTTAATAACTAAGAACATGCAGAATTTTTAGACTATGGTTTATCGATGATTACGAAAAAGAGTTGTCGGTTCGTAATTCCAAAACGGATGAGGAATAGTACAGATTATTAAGAAGAGAGAAGCAGTAATAAACATGTTCTTCCTCGGCTGGATATATAGTCCAGAGGTCAATCAGTTTATCTTCGATGGACACCTTGACTGGTGAAATAGCCGATTCCAAAAAGTAGGTGAATAGTGCCTTCCGAAGTAATGTTGATGTTATCTTGTTATCTCTCAATTAAGCAACCATAATTAGACAAATTGTTTCGTAGTTATTTATTCCAATCACACATTACCCAGTAGAAGTTCTAAAAGTCAAAACGTGTGTAAGAAAACGATAAGAACCAAGGTACACAATAATTATAAATTAAGAAATGTTACTCACGACCTAGATGTTAATAAATCCTGCGCCAATATTAAGAACGTAGCATGGGGTTTATTTTCGTTACCGATTAATTAATAATGGTACTTCATTAGACTTTACCTCTAATTTGTGCACAACTTTACATGTCAAATCGAAAAAGAAAGAAAAAGGTATTTTTCATTTGGAAACGTGATTAAACAGTAACAAACTTAGAGGAGTTTGATTTCCCTAGTTCCAAATGAGTATGTCACCGAAATGCTAGAGTGCAACGTAAATTGCCTAACTACCAGAGTAATATTACGTACAAAGTAAATAAAATTCAGACATTGCTTCTAGTGGCGCCGAAAGGAATAGATTAAAAGAAAAATTAAAGTCACATAGTTTTTCTTCTTTCCAATTTGTTATTAGTCACTGACACTGTCAAAGTGGTTCAAGACGGACACATCATTCACACTGTGCTATTTATTTGTTATCATGTAAACTATATCGTTTTTTACTGTTCAATCCGGACTCCTCCACATATTCATGTTCTCACTATTTGAGTAATGTATTAACCTTTCCCTTTGTGATTCTATAGAGCCGACTCGGAAATGTACGAACAAATTCCCACCTTTATTCTTCCTTTTGAGATACGCTTGTGAGTATCTGTACATTTATTATTTTGATGGAGAATTTGTTTAGTCTTCAATATTGTTCATTTCTCCTAGAGTAATCTGGTCTCAGGCTCCGTTTTATGCGGGATAGTTTGTTTTATTTTTTTAATTTTTTGGTCGACATCATAGTTCGGATCTTGTAAGTAGCAATGGGAGGTTCCGTCTTGGTGTAAATATTCTTTTGAAATTTTTTCCTTTCCTTCTCCTCTCAGAATCTTTGGAGCAGACCCCCTTTGGGATGTGGTATTTACCATTTAATAACCTACTTACTTAGGATATTCTTTCAGCAGTTTTGAAATTTGTCATGTTGCTTAGATTTTTTTAGTCTTAATCTTCTACGTTTGCGAGATGATTTCAAAGATGGGTTAGGACGTAGAGGAGATGTGGTGGTGGTCAGAATATCTGGTTTACTACGTTTTTCCTACTTAGTAGAGAAGTACCTACCCGCTACCTAACTTATTTTCTTGAAATAGTATCGACATCTATTTTTATGAGACATGACGACAAAGTGAATGTAGATGTGTGCAAACCTCGGAGATGGTTTGGTAACTCGTCCAATTTTTGTTTCTTCGAATCTACTCTGCAATGTTCATTGTTATTTGTAGCTAAGGAATTGTGCTCAATTTGTTTACAGGTAAGTTTAACAGAAGGTCGGCATGGATAATGAAAAATGTCCAAAAGTTGCAGACACAAAAACCATCGAGATGTACTGGGTACGCGAACGTGCTTGTTGAGGCGTTTCCATGACTGTGAGGTGGTGATGACCGATCATTGAAAAGTGTGTCCAGTTAAGGTTTTTTGTGCAGGTTTTCAGGTTTTCTTTTTCCACACATATACGCTGCAATTATAAGTGCTCTATTCATTCGACAACTTTTCAATCTTAATTGTCGAATTTTTTTGGACAGTCATATTGATGCTTATGTCGGGTCTTTGGGAATGATAAGACTCTTTTTTTCTAGGTTTCTCCTTTCTTATTTTGTTATATCTTTCATAGACATTATCTTTGGTCGTTTTTAACCGTTTATATAGGCGTTTTTCTATTTTTTTATTATTTGGTTACATTCCTCATCCTACTATTTGCTTTTCTTCTATTCCTGCTACTTTTTTTGTTACTTTAGTTGTTATCTGTTATATTATTTTTTTCGATATTTTCTTTCTTTTTTTTAATATTTATTTGTCCCATTTTTCTTCTCTTTTTGGTCTATTTTTTCTATCTTAATTGTTGCATCATTTAGCCTGTGGCATCGCTTCGCCCTCTGTTTGATCTTTTAATTTTGTATAATTCTTTATCTCTTTTTCAATACTGTAGTGTAGTGGTTAACCTGTGTTTCTGTGGATTTTCTCGTATAATCTTATGTTCATTTTTAGTTTGATTTTAGGACTGTCACTAGACATATTCATTCCTCTTTCCATAACATAACGTCAACCCATTGTCAGTTGCCTCTTCGTGTAATAGTCTTTCAAAATTATAATCTCTGTAAGTTTTGGAATTTTACTACATGTTTTTTCTAGCATTTCATAAAATACATGTATTGATGCTAAATTTGCTATTTTGTTATTTATCTTTAAGCAAGATATTCTTACTACTATACTCTTGTATATGAACACATTTCTTCTAAATCTTTCACTTATTATGAAACTTGTTCTTATGATTATGTATATAATTAATGATAAAATTCTGAATAAAAAGGGATAACAATTTCTTGGTTTTATTTATTTATTTGGTAAACATATTTAAAATTACCCCTCTAAAACGTGACACAGGTATCCTAGAGGTGAGGACTGTTTTTCACGGAGAGAGGGTACATATTATCTTCATGTTAAAAAAATAAAATTGTGTTAACCAATTTGTCCTAGGTTACCTCCTATGTCTTATTTTACCTGGTCTATTATACAGGGTGTTAGGTAAACATGCGGCAAAAATTCAATGGGGTTTTCCTTGGCCTAATCTAAGAATATTTTGTCCTATGATGATTTCCTAAACACCTCTTTATTTCGAAGATACAGGGTGAACAAAATGTGCCACAGTAACAATATTAATGTAAATAAAAGTATGGCGTACGCCAATGAGTTTGTCAAGTAAAAAAATTAAGTGACGTTTAGCTGTTTGATGTGTCACATTTGTTTAAAGTGAGTGACGTTTAGGTCTTTTACGTGTCTTTAATAGTTAGTGAAGTCCGCTATTATGAATCACTATACGAACGCCGAGATGACTGACATGCACTTCATGTATGGACTTGCCGATGGAAATTCATTAAAAGCCAGACGATTGTACATTGAACGGTTTCCTGGCCGTAATATCCCCGATCGAAAAATCTTCGAAAACATTCATCGACGTCTTCACGGAACCGGGGCATTGAAACGAAATGGAGGGCCAGGAAGACCAATGGCAGTAAGAACGGTACAACTGGAACAGAATGTGCTAAACATGATAGAAGAAGATCCAAGTAGTTCTACGAGAAAAATTGCCAATGCTTTGAATGTAAGTCATTGGACAGTTTGGAAAATTCTTAAGGACAACTTGTTGTATCCTTACCACATCCAACGCGTTCAGGCACTACTACCAGCCGATTTTCCTCCACGTATTGCATTATGTCAATGGCTTTTGCAAAATTAGTTCGAATCCTTCAATTCCTGACACAGATTCTTTTTACTGATGAAGCTAATTTCTCAAGAACTGCAATTAGAAATTTTCATAACAACCATGTGTGGGCAGATGAAAATCCGCATGCGGTATGTGAAGATCGTTTTCAACATCAGTTCTCCTTGAATGTATGGGTTGGAATTGTGGGTGACTACCTAATTGGACCGGTATTTCTACCAGCAAGACTTACTGGCGAATCTTATCGCAACTTTTTGGAAGAAACACTACCTGAGTTTATGGAGGATGTACCATTGGCGACAAGAATGGCAATGTGGTATATGCACGATGGTGCACCACCACATTTCAGTTTGGTTGCTCGTAATTTTTAACAGCAACATACGGAGATCGCTGGATTGGTCGAGGTGGGCCACACGCATGGCCTGCTCGATCCCCAGAATTAAATCCCTTGGACTTTTTCGTATGGGGATATCTGAAATCACTAGTTTACGCTACTCCTGTGGAAGATTTGGACGACTTGCGAACGAGTTAGACATTCATTGACGAGAAGATTGAATGCTTGTATCCAGGCTAAAGGAAGTCATTTCGAACATTTATTGTAGATTGATCAACTTTACATTTATTTTTTGATATTAAATATTGTTACTGTCGCAAATTTTGTTCACCCTGTATCTTCGAAATAAAGAGGTGTTTAGGAAATCATCATAGGACAAAATATTCTTAGATTACGCCAAGGAAAAACCCCTTGAATTTTTGCCGCATGTTTACCTAACACCCTGTATAGCCGTGTAGTACGCCGACCTTTAATATTGCCTTTAAAGAGTAGATTTTTTAAAAATTAGTTTTGATCTTTGGTGGCTAAAATTTAGAAATATTTTTAATGATACATAGTGTCCCACTTTTATGGACCACCTGTTAACTTTGACGGTTTAAATGAAAATTTTTATTTTTTATTGTTTATTCTAAATCTACGTAAAACATGGTGACTTTATACAGAGTGGGGCACTACCAACGAATTATTCTGTAGCACTAAAACGACAAATAATATAAAAATCTTAAGGCATACATGTATTGAGATTATTTGAAACCAAATCTTCAAAATATTTTCGATTGTACAGGGTGCTCCAGAAACACGTACTATATCAAAGTTGGGTTATTTTAAATGGAACACCTTGTATTTTTTTTCTATTTTTGAATTGTACAATAAAAATAATGTGTGTTCTTTAACATGTCTCTATACCAACTTACATCCGTTTCTGAGATAAACCGATTTTACGTGATTTAGACTTCTCCAAAATGCAATAACTCAAGATAAATAAGAACAAGCAATTTTGGTTTACATCACTTTACTAAAAACCTTTCAACATTCTTTTGCAATATTTACTATTATCTTATGATGTACAAAGTGTTTTATACTACCGCATAACGCTAACGACTTTTCAATCTGTATTAGGGTTGTTACATTTAACTCTGATAGTTTTCAAAATATTTTAAAACTTGCTAGTTTATCAATTTACAATTTACTGGAATTTAAGTTACCTGTGAGATATCAGTAAAATGAACATTATCTTGCAATCATATTTAATGTATAGGCTATTCCAGCTTTAAATATTAACCTTAAAAAATTTTTTTCATAACAAAATAACAGAAATGTGCTCAAGACTTATGCCGGGCTCTAAGAGTCAGTCGAATCACGCCCACCTGTCACAAACAACAGCAACCGTTATTAGTTTCAGCAAAAATCGATGACACTGTAAACATTGGTAACTTGGTAACTAATTAACGTACTACTATTAGAGCGATTTGTATTACATTCTTAGTTAACAGGTTAAAGTTTGTCGATGTTTACAGTATGATCGATTGTTTATGTACCAAATAACGGTTGCTGTTGTTAAACATCAGTAAATTGTGACCGGCGTGCGTAGTTCGACTGACTCGTAGAGCCCGGGATACTAGTCATAAGCACATTTGTTTATTTTTTCTGAAAAAATAAATATTTTTTAGGTAAATATTAAAAACTATAAGTTGCAAGATAATATCCACATTGCGGGTATTTCACAGGTAACTTCGACTCCAGTACATGGTAAATTGTTTAACTATCAAATTTTTAAATATCTCGAAAACTATCAGAGTTAGGGGTTGGTAACGCTAATACCGACTACAAGGTAATTAGTTTTAGCTTTCAACAGGCTACAGAAATGTAGGGTGTTCTATTTAAGTTAAGCAAGTTATTTAAGTTTTAAGTCGTTAGTGTTATGCGGTAGTATTAAAAACACTCTGTACATCATAAGATAATAGTAAATATTGCAAAAGAGATATTGATGGCCGTTAGTAAGGTGGTATAAACCAAAGTTACTTGTTCTTATTTATCTTGAAGTTATTGCATTTTTTTGGAAGGTCTGTAAATCATGTAAAATCAATTTATCTCAGAAACGGTAATAAGTAGGTATAGGAACATGTTAAAGAACATACATAAAAATAGAAAAAAATACAGAATGATCCATTTAAAATAACCCAACTTTGATATGGTACGTGTTTCTAGAGCACCCGGTACAATCCAAAACGTTTTTAAAATGTGATTTAGAATAATCTTGACATATGTATGCTTTAAAATTTCTAACATTATTTGTCGTTTTATAGCTATAGAATAATTCGTTGGCAGTGCCCCACCCTGTATATACGAAAAATAATACTTTTCGATATATTGATTTTTAAACATTTGATTGGGTCAATATGGCCTTCACATATTTCACGTTTTTTAGGTTATTATTTGACATGTCAAATTTAAATTTTATTCAAACTTAGGGCGGTAACGACTCTAACTGTCCTAACTGTTGACATTGGTTATACAGGGTATAAGAAACAAAAGTCAAACTTTGTAATCGAAAATAATGAAAAACTTAATAGAAACAAATGAAACACTTTGTATATTTTTTGCAGGTCGATGTAGAACTAAATTTTCAACAATTTCTCTATACATGTTTGTATACCAAAAGTCCGCTGTTAGCCGGGAGACTCGTGTTTATCGAAAATTATCATCGGAAAATTAAGCAGGCAATGAAATGCGAACGTCAAAAATTTATTGATGTTACGGTTGAATAAGTAATTGTCAAATCTATCACAATTTTATTGAATCTTTGTATTGTTAGTAATAATGGGTGAGTTTGTGGCGCCAGAATTAGTTAGTATGGTTTATTCTACTGGAAAATCGAATGGAAATATATTGAATATTGGAAGCTCATAATTATGAAATAGATAATCCAAAACTTCAAACATTCCCAAGCTGAGTTTCAATAAAACTACAATTGTCAACCACGGGAAAATACTAGGAAACGTGCTTCTTTTGATTGTTATCAGCAGTTTAAAATACTATCTTTGGGGTAGGTACGACAAATAGCAGAACTTTAAAGACTTCTTTAAATAAGGTGTTACGAAAAAACAAATTCCATTCTTATTGCGTACAACACCATATGAATATCTGTCAAAAACAAATTTTGAATGCTGACGGGTTTATTAGGAATTCTTCTCGTATTTAACATTTCCAATTTATTCAGATTTTCCTTTCGGTTATTCGGAAATAATCTGTCCAGCGAATTTGTTCTAATTTTGATGATCTGTTTAATGATTTCGAGTTGTTTTGATGAAACGTGTGTTTTTGATAAAAAAACGAGTTTTACTGCTAACTATTGAGCTTTGGTAGGCAGACATTAATAGCAGAATTTAATTTTACGTCGATTTGAAGAAAAACATACAAAGTATTCTATTTGATTTTATCAAGTTATTCATCATTTTCGATTACCAAGTTAAACATTTTTTTTACAAACCATGTATAAACAATATCAACTTTCAACCATGGACAGTTAAGGTCGTTAACCTGAAAACCGGAAATATCTGAATTCCGATATTGACCCAAGAAAGTGTTTAAAAATTGATATCTCAGATTATTGATATACGCTCATTCGTCCAATTCCCTTTTGTTGCAATTCCTTTAATTTTTCTTACTATTTTCCTGTCGTTTCATCTTCTTGTCATCTACTCTTTTATTGTTACATTCTTTTTCTTCTCAATTAAGTGTATTCTTTAATCTTGCTGTTTAATGATTTGTTTTATTTTTTATTTTTTTTGTATCAATTCCCTTATTACTTCTGCAGTTTTCCCAATTTTTTTTCCTAATCTTTTGAAAAATGATTTAATCGAAAATGATATCAAGCATTTTATTAGAATATCGTTTTTTACTTCAAAACAAGGTATACTGCTCAGAATCTGAATATATGATAAAGAATAAAATGTTTAGAGAAACATCAATCTGTAGAAATAAAAGGAAGCTAACATGTAACTAAAATGCTCAGGGGAACGAGATGTAAAGAACCAATTTTTTCTCTTGTAGAATTCGAATCTACAATAAAAATTAGAGGTCCATAAGAAAAAACATATTGTTATGGATCGCATATTTTGTTTGAATAAAAAAATTTACCAATCAAAATTCATATCAAAATTTGTTTGGTATTGATTCACTAAGGTCTTCAGTTCGTTAAACAATTGCAATTTGTTATAAATTTACAGATTTAATTAATATACAAAGGAACTTTACAAATAAAAAACTAACAAAGAAAATACAAAATTTTAAACTTAATTATGCTTACACATCATGCATAAAAATGAAATTTTTTTTTTAATATTTTGTAAAATAGGAATACAAAATTTGAATTATCACATTAAATAACCGACCTTTTGGTGCTAGCTGATGTCATCGGTGGTGGTACGTTGATAATGTCATGCGGTGTGAACCTTTGTACTTTTAAACAGCTGCAACTTTCATGTTTGGTCTTCTTATATTTATTTGAGTGCACTTTAAATTGAATTAATTTAATTTTAAAGTATTTGTAATTAATAATCGATCGATTTATTTTATATGTTAACTGTTACTTATTCTTAAATGCCGAAACTTAATCTTGTAATCTGCATGATTGAATTTATCTGAATGAATGCCACTCTTTACTCCTCTCTGTTCACAGATTCTTAATGTCAGTTTTGCATTTATACCTGCTACAATAATAACTTAAAGTACTTACATTATTTTTATTTGTTAATTAAACAAAAAGATTTATTTACAGACATAAATAAAATTCCCTTTTTAAACAAAATATGGATCGGCTTTTACAAATCTTAACTTATAATTTGAATTCTTAAATAGTTAATATAAATCGGTAAGTAATTATTTTTCGGTTTAAAAAAAATTATTATTTAAAATAATTATTTCAGTGCAATATTTATATATAAAGTAATCAAATTTTGTACAGTTTAAGAGTTGCATTACGTTTAATAACTAATTTAATGCTTGATGAAGTTTAATTATCTCGCCTGTAATGGTGTTTATATGAATTACAAGCTGTAATCGATTTGATTCTTGGTACTGATTCTATTCATAAACGTATACTTTTTGTAATTAGTGTGATTTTAATGGTGTAACTTTATCCACCACTTACAGTTTTCTCACTGTGACAAAGTATATATTTTTGAAAAATACTTTGGTTTATTTACTTTTGAACTGTGTTAGATACGAATCATTTAATTTATGAAAACACCTAATTAAGTAAAACCGCTCAACATTATTTAAAATATTGAACGGGAAATTTTATCCTAAAGTTATTCGCATTATTTATGAATTTTTCCTGGTAGAAGTTTATTAGTTATTCGACTTTATGGGAATTAATGTCAGCATTCTAACTTAAACATAAACACGTTCTGCAAACTTAGAAGTAACTTAATTCAAACAATAAATTCACATTCAGTGAAGCTTCATCATTTATTTTAAAATTCAGACGCTTCTAAAATGATTTTTTTATAATTAATAACATTTTTTTACAAAAATCAACTAATTTTGTATGTCAATATAAAACATGAAAAATTTACTGCTAAAGGCAAACTAGAAGCGCAACAAAACGTATGACGTATATTCATTATTTTTCGCTTGCCTTAAACAAAAGAAAATTTTAATTTATGTACATTAAAAGCAGAACAGCAATTAATTATAATTTTAAAATATGTAAATCGAATTATCTATGGTAGAAAACGCAATTTGTCAGAAACAGGGCTCACCGATAAATACTGCTGTGTTACTATTATCTAAAACAACAGAATTTACAACAACAGACACATTAGTCAAATAAAGCTTTGTGGTTTAAAGCAATTTCACGTGTGAAATAGAAGCTTGTCGATTTATTTCTGTAAGTGTAACGACAGACACTTTGAGATGGGGTTTTTACGAATTGTCGGAAACGAAAGTTTATTTTATTAGGGATTGTGAAAAAATAAACTGAGAAAAAACATGTTTTTTTTATTGCTGTTATAAAAAAGTAATTGTTATTTATAGTTCGTATGTTAAAAAATATTTACAGTTTTTTGTTGAAAAATACATACCTATAGGATTCAAAATTTGGGTGCAGTTTATTTAAACCCTAATTAACGAAAATCAATAACCAAAAAGTTACTGATTAAACAATTAATTAATCGCCTTACGAGTATTAATTTTACCAACATCAATTACAATTCATTTATATAAAATGACCATAGACTTCTCAAAAAACATTGTTGTTTGAGTACCGCAGATCTATTTGGTTACAATTTTACGAATACGGAGCAGCATTTACGTTCAGTAAAAACATTGAACGTCCAAGTGGTGTCTAATTATTTACTGAATTAATGATAAACTAGAGAAAGTACTAAGAACCTTTAGGGCGAATTATATATATTTCTTATTCGATCAATATTGTTCATGATTAAAAATCAATTATTGATCCCCCAATTTTCTAGAACAATATAACTATGTAATAGTATAAAGCTAAGTAAATGTAGTATTTTTTATCAAGTGCCTAATTACAAATAAAAAATAGTTCTTTAGGAGAAACTGCAAGGAACAAACAAATTAGACAGCGGTATTAAAACTTTTCCCATAGAACTAAAAAATTGAACTATTTTAACCTTTAAATGCCGGTGCGAGTATCTTCAACGTACATACCGATTGGGGTCTCTAGAGGACTCCAATACAAGCAAGTATTGTTGAATAAACTTGATAATGTGGATTGTATATACAGGGCGGAGCACTACCAACGAATTATTCTGTAGCACTAAAACGATAAATAATGTAAGAAATCTTAAAACATACATATATTGAGATTATTTGAAATCACATTTTAAAATATTTTTGATTTTACAGGGTGCTCCAGAAACACGTACTATATCAAAGTTGGGTTATTTTAAATGGAACACCTTGTATTTTTTTATTTTTTAATTGTACGAAAAAAAATTTATGTTTGTTAACATGTTCCTATACCTATTTATTTCCGTTTCTGAGATCAATCGATTTTACCTGATTTGCAGACCCACAAAAATGCCATAACTTCAAGATAAATAAGAACAAGCAATTTTGTTTACATTACCTACTAAGAACCTTCAACATCTCTTTTGCAATATTTACTATTATGTTATGATGTAGAGGGTGTTTTAAATACTACCGCATAACACTAACGACTTAAAACTTAAATAACTTGCTTAACTTAAATGGAACACCCTGTATTTCTGTAGCCTGTTGGTATCAGGAACCAGTTACCTTTCAATTGGTATTAGGGTTACCAACCTCTAACTCTGATAGTTTTCGAGATATTTTAAAATTTGGGAGTTTAACAATTTGCAATTTACTGAATTTAAGTTACCTGTGAGATATCAGTAAAATGAACATTATCTTGCAAACATTTTTAATGTATAGGCCAATCCAGCTTTTAAATATTAACCTTAAAAAATTTTGAACAAATAACAGAAATGTGCTCATGACTTATGCCGGGCTCAAGAGTCAGTCGCACGCCCACCTGTCACAAACCAAAGCAACCCTAATTAGTTTCAGCAAAATCGATGACACTGTAAACATTGGTAACTTTGTTAAAAAAATTCTAAAAATAATGGATTTCGAAATTATCGTACTACTATTAGAACGATTTGTATTACATTCTTAGTTAACAAGTTAAAGTTTGTCGATGTTTACAATATGTTTGATTTTTGAAGTACCAAATAATGGTTGCTGTTGTTGAACATTAGTAAATTGTGACCGGTGTGCGTAATTCGACTGACTCTTAGAGCCCTGGATACTAGTCATAAGCACATTTGTGTTTATTTTTTCTGAAAAAATAAATATTTTTAAGGTAAATATTTAAAACTGAAAGTTGCAAGATAATGTCCATATTAGGGATATTTCACAGGTAACTTAAACACCAGTACATCGTAAATTGTTAAACTATAAAATTTTTTAAATATCTCGAAAACTATAAGAGTTAGGGGTTGGTAACCCTAATACCGACTAAAAGGTAATTAGATCCAGCTTTCAACAAGCTTCAGAAATGTAGGTGTTCTATTTAAGTTAAGCAAGTTATTTAAGTTTTAAGTCGTTAGTCTTATGCGGTAGTATTAAAACACCCTGTACATCATAACATAATAGTAAATATTGCAAAAGAGATGTTGAAGGCTCTTTAGTAAGGTGGTGTAAAACCAAAGTTGCTTGTTCTTATTCATCTTGAAGTTATTGCATTTTTTTGGAGGGTCTGCAAATCAGGTAAAATCGATTTATCCCAGAAACGGAAGTAAGTAGGTATAGGGACATGTTAAAGAACATACATTATTTTTTATCGTACAATTCAAAAATAGAAAAAAATACAGGGTGATCTATTTAAAATAACCCATCGAAAATATTTTTAAAATATGGTTTCAAATATTCTTGACATATGTATGCCTTAAAATTTCTAACATTATTTGTTGTTTTATGCTATAGAATAATTCGTTGGTAGTGCCCCACCCTGTATATTTACTTTAATTTGTACACTTTTAAGAATTAATTATACAATAATTTTGAACTTGAAACTAGAATTGTGACTCTTAATGGTCAAACGACAACTCGACTATATTGTTTATTTCCTAACAGCTCAAGTTGTTTTCTTCCCACTTACTTAGCCAAAACGTTCCCCAACTCTTACACTTGCTTTGGCCTAAACAAGTATAATAACGTACATTTTATAGTTGTTATTGTAGATAAAAACGATTTTTGAATGGAAATATTATTTATTGTTGATAAAACAAAACAAAATAACACATAAGAACAGCATCCTACATTTAAATTTTAACAACTAAATAACATTAAAACTTAAATCAATGTTATGTATATTCATATTGTGAACATACAAATGTAAGCTCTTTTTTCTGTTAACTTCAAAAACTAACTTTTTGCAAAAGCTACAGCTCGTGTTAACCTTTTTATTATGTTTACATGGGAACTGGTAACATCTCGTACGTTTTCTTGGAACTATTTCTAATTGAGGTTCATCTACGTTTGGTGGGTTTTTACTTGTAGTAGGGTTGTCACTTAATTTGAAATCATTGAACGACTGGAGCAATTCTTTATTTGCCATTCTGGATGTTTGAGGGTATATATCACAGACGTGTTTACACCACCACCAGTATTAATCATAATTATATAAAGTCTAATGGCCGGTTGCACCAACAACAACTTTAAGTTAAGCATTGCTTAAAAACTAGTTCTATAGTTAAGTGCGTTAGCTACTAAGCAGGCACTTCGGGTTCGATTCCAGGTGCAAACATCGAATTTTGCGACCGTAATCTCTTGCAAGGCAATGGCATACCAGCGAGAGTATACTTGCCTTGTAAGCCACTCAATTTAAGCCGTTAGGAATTGACGTTAAGCTGTAGGTTTCATATATATGTGTCTACTGTCACGCACAACACATATACATGCGAGGAGTGCGCAACGCCCGGTAACGGATATGCGATTTGAAGAAGAAGCTTATCAGCATTATCAACCGCACCTTTTCTTGAATTATAGTCTAATATTATCAAAGGCTTGTTTTTATTTTTGGAGCAAACTTTATCCATTTTGTTGACTTGAGAGAAGATGAACCATTTGATGTTTCTTAGAAATGTATGAAACAATTGAGAGATATTCAGTAAAAGCAAAATTGATGATTGCGGAGGTCTGTCTAGACTCTAGAACGTACACTAAGTTTAGGTGGTGTATTTAATTTAACTTTTTGAAGCCTCCCAGCAGTTTTAATTGTTTTGTCAATAGATAATTTGCAAGAAGAACACTGGTAAAAATTATCTGTACCACGCCAACTACCATAGAATGGTTTCATCAAATCTGATACTACACGATAACCCTGATTTTTTTTGTCCATTTCTAGTATACACATAGATATGAGGTTTTTACACCTGCAGCAGCTCAAATTTTTGTACTATACCGACCCGATTTTGATTTGATTAATTGTCAAAAGGGACACCTACTTCTAAAACACACCAGCTGTTCATCAACAGTAATGTTTTCAAATGTTTCAAAAATCTTTTACAATTATCGACAAACATGTTCCAAATTTTTCTAATTATACGCCAACTCTTCCCGAGTAGATTTATCGTCAAACGGTATAAAACAAGAGAGTTGCTCAAATCGGTCTTAAGACACAACAGTCGTAAAGAATGATCTGCGTTATGGAAGTGTCAGTGGTCCACATTTCTCCGGTAGTTTCTTTTCTACGCCTAAATGCGTCCGCTTTCAAAAGAACACCAATAAGACAATCTAATTCGTCTATGTCGATAACGGTAAAATTTTTTTGTTTGCATGAATTTTTTTCATTCCAGCTAGTGGAACATCTTCTAGCTTCCATATTAGTGTAATAACAAATCAAGTCTTTTATTTCTTTTGTGAAGAATAAGTTCAAAAATTCTAGAGGTGTAATTGTATTTTTACTATATTTTCTAAAACCTGGTTGTGCATTTATAATATTTCTTTTTGTCTTTTTTTTCGTAGGAATGGCGTACTATATTCCACTTCATAACCAATTTTGCGACGAACATAGGCATTGTGAAATTTAAAAAAGTTATTTCGGATTTAGCAGGTTATTCATCAGAATCATATTCACTCTCTTCTTTAACATTGTCTTTGGTTTCTATAACATTTTCCGTGATATTTTCACGTTCTTCATCTAATGTTTGAACATTATTTTCATATTCCGTTTTTGACTCCGAGTTCTCTAAATGTAAATCTACTATTATCTCTCCATACTCGCGTTGAGATAGCAGTCTATTCATTTGGTAAAAATTTATTTTATCCAAATCTGTAAAAAATAGATAACTTTTATTGTAAAAATTGGTATCACTTAATTCCGATTCGGGATCCGTGCACCCCACATACCTAATTGGCGATAACTTGATACTTTCGCAACGATCGCTTGAAACAAACTAACACGTCTTTAGTTACCTAATGACACATAGTTCAATCATACATTGCTAGATTTCTTTTATTTCATAGTTATAAGGAAAGTTGTAACTTTGAAGTCTCAAGGAAACACCCTGTAGGCATTTAAAAAAAAAAATATCTATCTTTTTAACGTTCACGCTCGTATTTGGAAACATCTTGTATATCTTTGCGTAGACAACAAATTTTTTGCGTTTACTATTTTTTTTGGTTTTTTTTATAGGTACTGGTTTCTTCTTTTTAGAACTATTGTTAATATAATAATTTGTAGTGTTTTCAAGTTATGGTATTTTTTTACTCTTTTCCCAAATCATGTAACACTAATAATTTACTATAGTCTAATCTCTAGTATAATATAATATAATAAACAAGAATTAACTTTTTGAAAGATTTGCCGTCACTGGCTTATAGTAGTATAATTTAATTTTTTTTATACAACCCTATTGAGCCGCTGGTTTTCTTGATATCAAGTTTACATGCGGACGGACGACTGGTTTCTAGACACATTTTTTTGTTTTATTATATTATTGGGGAAACTGGGACAGTTGCAGATTGAAAAGATCATGTACTTGTTGTTTTCTTTTTCTTTGGGGCTCTACGATAGATGCGACATCAAAGCATTGAATTTGAAGTTCCTCAACACCCATGTGATTATCAAGCACCTGCATCCTTCGTTTGTTGTCTTCAAGTGAAAAGTGTGCATCATTTACTGTCATAGTATAATACTAGCCTTCAAGCACGTCCTACGGACGGATGAATTTTGACCTATAACTTTTGACCTTAAGGTCATAAGTCAAAATGATGTATACAAAAGTTGTTTGTCTTGTCAAGACAAACATTCTTGGTAATAAAAACAATAATTAATTTTGAAGTTTGGGAAGAGTAGGTGTGGTCAGCCCCCCAGGGAGTTAAGTTAGAGTTTCAAAAACCTTTGCATCCAGACCTCTTTAAAATCCTCTATCAAACGGTATATTTAGTTTTTTTTTAACACCTCGGGGGAGATGATAAACAGACAGACAGAGATTTCAAGGAAATTATATATAGATAATGTAATAAACTACCTTGCTCTACGAGAGTTTAAAAAACCAACCGCCTTCTTGTACAGTTGTATACCGCACTTAAGTATACACCTCTAATGAGCTCATAATAATAGCGAAATGCGCATCAGGTGTTCTTTCGTGTGTGTATGCTACTGTACAGAAATACTTGGCTTTATCGACACGAGTGTTTATTGCATTCTAAGTTATCGCTTTGATAACGATTTGCATTTAATAACATTCAAACGTCGTTACAGTTATCTGTTGGCATTACTTAGTTTATACTATTTACACGTGTCCCTTATTACACGAGATGTCACTAGACACACATTTCACTTATGTTCATTGCTCCACAAGAGTTTAAAAGACCAACTGCCTTCTTGTACAGTTGTATACCGCACTTAAGTATACACCTCTGATGAGCTCATAATAAGAGCGAAATGCGCATCAGGTGTTCTTTCGTGCGTGTATGCTACTGTACAGAAATACTTGGCTTTATTGACACGAGTGTATATTGCATTTTAAGTTATCGCTTTGATAATAATTTGCATTTAATAACATTCAAACGTCGTTACAGTTATCTGTTGGCATTGCTTAGTTTCTACCTTAAAAGGTTTGCCATTACTGGCTTGTAGTAGAATTTAATTGTTTCTTAATACAACTGTTTTTTTTTATATTGTGTTTACATGCGGACGGGCGGTCGGCTCTAGACACAAATTTGTTGTGTTTTATTATATCGTAAGGTAGACTGAAGACGGTTGATAAATAGGTCCACAGCTTTCAACAGAGAAACCATCAGACAGTTGAATGATAATGTTGACGAAAATGTTGTGACCACTATCTATAAACCCACGAAAGCTATAGTAGTAAAGGGGGTAACACAAGTCGGTTAAAGTACTTCCCAAGAGCATGATACATTGGTCACAGTCTGCTTCATTCCACCCTTCTTAGTTCTACCTACTGCCACACTATATGACTGACGGTGTTCCTGTAGGGACTGTAACGGTTGAACATCGAAATTATATCGGATGGATGACGAGAAAAAGTTTTATACTATTTATAGGAAAGTTTTGTTGCTCGTGAATAACCATGGAAGCACATGCCATGGAAATTCTGAAACTGGCAAAGAACAATGGAATAGTGCATATAATAAGGCAGTACATCGGATGATAGTTAATAACTTTGGGTAGTTAATTACAATTTATAACTTTCTCTATGGATTTTACTCAGCAAAATATAATTGCCCGTTTTAGAAAAACTTTTGATCGAACAGTTTTTGCTAATGAAGTTTATTTGCGATCTACTGTGACTAACAAGCCGATGTCTCATCCAGATGGAAAAGAAACATTGAACAGAATGAATCGTCAACATCAACAATATCTTTAGCCACAACAGAGATTGTTCAAGATGCTCTTTAAACAAGTGTTGCTTTTTTCTAAAGCGTTTCCATCAACAACAAAAAAGAAAGGCAAAGGAAGAAAGGTAAGGAAATCTTTAATACTGACAGATACGCCAAATAAGTAAGAATTAGAAGAATAGCAAAAAAAAAGAGAAAAAAGCAGTCAACAAACTAGTTAAGCTTGAGGAAACTGACACTGACTCTGAAGGTAAGTCTCCGTACTGTTCGGATGTTTCTTCCATCAAGTCCAAAGAAAAGTCAGAAGAACTATTATTCTCAAGTCCAGTAGAAGTTAAGGATTGGGTTCTAGTAATATTCAGAGAAAAAAATGGAACATATGAGATGGATGATGAAAGGAAACTTATACAATTTATAGAAAGGTTTTGTTACTCATGGAAAACCATGGAAACACATATCATGGAAATTTTGAAACTGTCAAAAAACAATGGAATAGTGCTTCTTTCATTTCCACTCCACTACAGACATAAGCTCCAGTTTTTGCATGCAAGTCTTTATTTTTCAGTTGAAACGAATATACTAAGGCAGTAGATCAGTGAATGGTTAATCACTTTTGGATAGTCAATGACAATTTATGACGATAGTGTAAAAGCTTTCCCTCTGGTTTTTACTCAGCACCGTTTGAAACAAAGAAGTGTTTGCTCTTTTGATTGAAAAGTTTTTGCTAATGAAGGTTATTTACGATCTACTGTGATTAACAAGCCGGTGTTTCACCTAGAAACCATTGATCAGATTGAATCGTCAAATTGTTCAAGAAGCTTAGTGTCTTAATGATTTAAACAAGAGTTCAGATTCAAACAGCAAATTTATGGACTCTAAAGATATAATTAAACCAGAACAACTAGTGTTTTTTTTTAAATGTCTGCATCAATAACACGAAAGAAATGCAGAGTAAGAAAGGTAAGAAATCTTTAATACTGACAGATATGCCAAATAAGTAAGAATTACAGAAGAACAAAAAGTAAAATATGAAAAAGTTGACAGAACCAAATGAAAAGTTGTGAAGAAAGTAGTCAACAAACTAGTTAAGAAAAACAATTTTGAAATTACAAATTTCTTCTGAAAACGTTTTACGATTCTGAAAGAAATGATTGTGATGTTTGTTCTGATTATTTTCAGCCTTATTGTATAAGATGGTCAAGGAATTTCAACACTAACCTCCGAAATACGTATATTGTAATTTTGTACTGAATTTAGTAGAGATTTTTGCGGGGTATTATTAATTCTATGTAATATCCTTGCTCACAACTTTTTGATACTTTGTAGTATATTTTTTAAAATTAAACTTTTAACATGCCTCTACAAAAAAACAGTCAAGAGCCGTCATACCAAAAGATCAACTGACCATTGAATAGTTAGTTCTCTTGCGCCTTATCCCTCTGCGATCAAAGGTTTGATTTAGATATTTCCGACGTCAATTCCAAAATGAGATGTTCCATTCTGTTGAAACCATATTTGTTTCGCTGGTAAATTTGGATCGTCATTATTCGATTGACTTCGTATGCAACACTGCCAAACATCGAGCAGCAATATGGTCCTACCATTTGTCCACCATTGATATCACAGCCAACATTTACTTTTTGTGGTCGCGGGTTAGTGGTTTCTGACCAATACCCATAATTGTATCGATTTACTTGTTCATTTAAACAAAATGGAGCTTTGTTGGAAAACAATATGTGTTTGACAAAGTTACAATTTTGATTCCACCTTCCCAGAACTTGGATCAGTAGTCAAATTCATCTTTACCCAATTCTTATAATAGATAAATTTGCTATGGACAATATTTTTCCCGTTTCGCAATCTTTTGAATGAATATCGACTCATACTGTATTTTAAAGTTATTGACCTTTCTCACAGATAACATAATTTGGTTATTTTAATCTGGGGAGTCTACCCGTAGTGTATTGTAAAATATTTATAATTATATTGGCATCCAGGTTTGGCTATAGTTGGTATCAATACAATGAAAACTGTTTCAGTCAATGCTTAACTTGACACTATAGAATTTTATAAAGTAAGGTTAAATCGGTCAAATACAAACAAAAATTGATGCCAACATTATCATAATTATTGTAATATTAAAATAACCAAATTACGTCATCTGTAAAAAATATTAATTGATATGTGGAACTTTTCGGATTCTCCACCATATCCGGTATTACATTCAAATCATTTTATTGTAACGGTTACTGGCCTTCGGTTCTAGGTCCTTGACATCACCAATTTTATGAAAACGATGTAAAATTTTTTGATTATATGAATAGTCACCATTTGAGAAAAGCTTTGTTTCTGTTACCATATTCTATTTGATTTGTTAGTTTGGACAAATGTTAGCTTTTTGTTCAAAACTTTATGGATGTTTGAAATTTATTGGCATGGTAACATTGTAAAATAAAGGAACAACGCTGCGTTTCTGAGGTACCTTGATGAATTACCTACAGAATTTCACTTAATGGAGGTAGTACCTTAATATCGCAAAATTAATATTAATTCATTAAATAATATTCTAAAAGTCAATAACACGGAAACTATTAAATTTAGGTACATTAGAGTTTTCACGAAACTTGGTTAGAATTGAAAGAAGAATTGTAATATCGAATAATTTATTAATACTATTACTGCCTAAAAGACACTAAAAACCTAAGCCTTTTTCGATATATAATCTACTATTTTCAGAATTATCAGCAATCCTGAATCATTTGCTTGAGGATATTATTTTTCCGAATTTTAGAGAGTGTACAGTAGAACAGACGACAAAATTTTTTTTGCTCAAATTTTTATAATATTTCTGTGCTCCTTTAAGTGAAAGTAATTTTTATATACTAACATAAGAAAGCGTAGTGTGAATATAAGATTTCTTAAAAGTCAGAATGATTACAACGAATCATTTTTTTATTATTTTACTCATCCATTTATGTTTGCTGCCCATATCCATATGTTTTTCGTTTCGTTATCGTTGCAATTTATTTTTATATTTGTTGCTTAACTATTTTTTTTGTACACTTTATTTATTATTGCCCATTAAATTTACTACAATACGCTGGTTAACTACACTGAGCGGGCAAACAGACAGTTTTTGTAATATTAAACCGTCTTTTTTAAAGGTCTAAGACAAATTAACACCTTAATTAATTTGTCCACTATCTTAACTTCAACACCCTTTATTGTTCGCCACTTCCTCTTAATACGTACACCTTATACATGTCTATCCTAATACTATACTATATATAATGGTTTTAATGCATACTTCACTACGAGCTTACAATCACTGCAATATGTAGATAGTTTGATTCACGCTATTCGAAAGAATAGCTATGTGTTTTGCACACTGCAACTGAAAACAGTATTTTAGAAATCTGCCAGCAATGACAAAATCTATGCGCTTCTTTTTGTCGAATTCTTGCCAATTGAAGTAAACTAGTGGTCATACTTAATTATGTAGTGTGTAAAAATGTGCAAAATTACAAACCCCCACAATTATGTAGGTTTAGTATGCCCATAACCCAATCGAACTGGGATCAGAAATATTAAATTTAATTTTGATTAGAATATGTTTTTGTAAAATATGATCATTTGCTTCTTAAGAAACCAAAAGTGACACTCAAAAGAAAAAGATTAATCTTTATATCTTTTTTAAACAAAGAAACTTTACAGACAAATCGTTAATCATATTTTATTTTACATTAAGTAACAACATTAATAAGAAAATAAAACAAAATACTCAAACTGAAAAGACCTCGTGAAATTCAATTAATCATTTTTCACATTTATTAATAAAAATGAAAAATAATTGTACCACAAATTTTAACTCTTTAATTAACAAATAATTGGAATACTAAGATGATGTTAATTATGATGCTCTTTGCAATTAAGTGATATAAAAATAAAATTGATACAATTATCTCCACTACTACTATAATTAAACATGTCCGTTTGATATTTTCTTTCAGGGTATATTAGGATCCGGATTTGCTTTGAAAGTCCAGCAAAAGCAACGTCAGAAACATTTCAACCGTCAAATTCCAGCTGCCGCTATGTTAATCCAGTGCTTATGGAGATGTTACGCCGCTGATAAAAGCTTTAACTCATCAGCAACGTGGCAAATCTACTTGAGAGATACCAATAGCAATAATTCAAATCAAACATCATCAACTTTAGCAAATCTATCATCAAATCTGCCTTTATCAAAGGTGAGAATATTACAAATTCAATAAAATAATTAGGGTATTGTTTAGATAGTTGCTGTAACGACATTATGTATTCATCGAATTATTCGACAAGTCAATACGGTATAATTATATGGTATTGAGAGATAAATTAATTTCAGTGGTTTATTGAAGTTTATGATCGTTAACGTCCATGCATAATTTAAGACGTATTAAAGTCGAAGTCAAAAATTACTTGAAAAATTATTCGATGATATAAAGCTTGTTGTGTTGTCTTGATTGATACTATGTTTTGCAATTTTCCTTTGAACACAAAAAGCTTTATTTATTCCAAAAAATGTGTTTCTAATTTTTTTTGACATTGGTTGAATTTTTGAAACACAGTGAGGTTGCACAATGATTGCAGTTTGTAAACGCTCACTTTACACATCCATAAAAATGTCTGATATCTTTTATTGGCGCGTGAAGTATGCTATTTGTATCACTTTTTCGATTCAGTGAAATAGTTTATAGATAGTTAAGAGTATTTTCCCCAATTGGTTATATAAGGTGTTTTTCTTCTAGGTAGAGGTTGTATCCAAAAATGTTTCTTGTTTAGTCGTTCGTTCGTTAATAAAATAACTGTATGTCTTATATAATCTATTAAACTTTTTATTTTAACTTAGATCATTAATATTGATGATTTATTTTAAATTGCGTGACTCACACAGTTTATGATCTACAACTAGCCTCGATAAAGCCCTCACAAATTTGGGGTAATCGTCGGCTTTGATGTAACCTTAAGACCCTTATTTTTTGATACAATCTCTACCTTGAAGGAAAACACTTTGAAATTTATATGGAGAAATAGTATAACGTGGAACGCGTGATGAAAATTTCTTCACACTAGCGTGGTTGCCTCCGCTGGTGTAACTAGATACACAATATACAATTGTAAACTGATGTAATTGATTTTGCCTTTTTGCGACTTGTTGGTTTTGTTCTTGTCTAGATTTGGGTTTAAATGCCGTCGTTAATTGGAATTTCTTTTTGGCGTTTCGCTAACACGAGTTGTCGGCTTCTTCAGAAGTTTGTTCATGTTAGATGCAGATTGACATGGTTCCGGTGCATTGATGACACCTTTGTCGTTTGAAAACACGGTATAGGGAAGTTTAACCAATTTCTGAATAGTCATGGAGGCAGAAGAGAAACAACTACTGCTTTTTTTAACCTTGGCTAAAAATTCGGAATTTCTAACGGAACTAGCTCTAAAGATTTGTGAAATACACCAGAAAGGAGATTGAAAAATCAATAAGGTCGAAAAAATCGAGAGTACCAGAATCCGAGAGTCGACCAACTACCGCCCACGCATATCTTTCAAACATATCCAAAGTCACAGACCGCATAGCAAGACACGACATCAAAACTTTTCTTATACCAAGCAAGAGGATTTAGCAGACAATCACATTAACAAAAGACAAACGAAACCCTTTCTCTGCAGCTGGAGTTTACCATAGCCTTTGTATTTGTGGCGAGACTACATACGAACTACCAAGAGATCGATGGGAACAAGAACATCAAATAAACTGCCGTATGGCACCAACCGAGAAGTCAGTGGTAGCAGAACATGCGCTTAGAAATGGGGATATCCTTCAAGAACTCTAACTTGTTATCAACGGTTAACGCTTATCACAACAGATTAGTTACAGAAGCCATCGAGATTTACAAACACCCAGAAGACTTCAACAGAAAGGAAGAAATCCTGACGCTCAACCAGAGCTAGAATCCAATCATCTCCAACACTCGAACGGTGGTACCTTGCGGAGATTCGCATTTGACTGGCACGATGTCAGCCTTGCCCTTCAGAACCAGTATAAATGCTAACTGCGAAGTAGAAATCATTAGTCCACATTCAACGTCGGAATGGCCTCAGAAGAAGCTGACTATTTGTGTTAACTAAATGTTACGAAGACATTTTTATCAACGACGGGCTTTAGACCTGAATCTAGACGGCACTAGTTCACATAACGTCCGATAAAATCTGACAATTAACCGAATGATCAATATATTTTGCATTCACCAACATTATAATCGGAGCGTTATTGTTAACAAACTTTTACTCTAGGTCTCCGAAAATGATAAACAAAATGTCAGGGGATGATATACTTGTACATGACAAAATAGAGCCACAAGATCTTATAATATTAATAGCATTTTTTGACATTTCTGTCCCACACTTTCTTGTGAATATATTATTAACAATCGAGCTAAACTGCACTTATCATCCTGTTTTTCCAATACGAAAAAACAATTTGGTTCATTAAAAGACAACGAACGATCTCAGGAACAAAAATTCGTATTTTTAATACGATAAAAATATTTCTAACAAACAATACTAATTTTAACTACAGAAAATATTACTAACGACTTGATGCATGTCGATTTGGCAGAGGAACTATTTCATCCATACCATTACCAAAAGGTTCCAACTAATCCCCACTTTCTCTATTTACTATAAATTCAATATTTTTTTTCTTTTCCATCTTTTTACTTTTATATCACCTCCTCCATCCATTGTATTTTTCCCCATCCTCCTAATAGTGTCTACAACTCCGTATCGTTTATGTATCTTTTTTCCGTTTAACCCTCTTTTCATTTCTCAACTTATTTTTCTTGTTCTTATTTTTTCGTTTCCGATTCTAGTTCCTGCTATCATTATTTTTTCTAAACTTATTTTCTCTGTATATACTATGGAACTCTTCCTGTTATTAATTGTCTATATTTCTTCATTTATTTTTCTTCATTTATTCTTGCTTTTCGTTCCTGCATGTGTACTTATGTATTTATCTCTCTCTATTATTTTCTTTCTATACTTTTCCTTCCTCTCTTAACCTCTTTAATATTTCTCTGTGTTTTCTTTACTTCATACCCAAAGATCTCTTCCCTGTTGTGATGGTATTTTTTCTAGTTTCAGTTTTTGTTTCACTATATAACCTGTGTTCTATCTCTAGTCCAAACGTCCACTTCTAATAATTCTTCATATTTTTTCCATTTCCAAATCACGTATCCATATAAAATTACAATTTTGAACGCTGAATTTTTTCCTGTCTCAGCTTTTTATCTATCAATCCCCTTTTAATACTTATTTAATATTATACTCTAAATATCTTCTATTTGTTTACTCTTTATAACTGTTTCTTCCTTACTATTTCTTTTCTATTGGTTTCGTTAATCTCTCCTCTCTACGTCTTATATTTCTTACTGTTTTTTTGTTTGTTAATTTTTCTTCTTTTGATTGTAATATATTCTTGCGATGTTCTTTTCATTTATGTTCTTCTCTTCTTACTTTCATCAGTTTGATTTTCTTCTTGCTTTTTATAAATTCCCATGTTTATCTCTTTTTTCCAATTCTTTTTGTGTTCTTTTTGATATTTCTTTAAATTTAGCTTTTATCTTTTGTATTTTAGTGGGGAATCTCGATAATGACGAATAAAATTTAATAACTTCCGTTATTTTTAAGAACTTTCCACTGTTGTATTGATTGTTAGTATATGATGGTTTAATTAACATCCACAAAGAACATTGTTGCTCAACTAGAACCCGTATTTGGTAAGACAACTGCAACGTTTTTGTTAAATTGTAGCACGAGAGTTAATCAATTTTTATAAGAAAATGAGTTGATAAGTCAGTGAATATGTATCCTTTAATTTAAAAAATGTATGTGGTTGTTCAAGAAGTTTATTCTCAGAGGACAGGACGCTATAGGTTTGTGGAGTTGGCTCCGTGACAACCAGATTTGAACCCCATAGATTTCTGCTTAAGAATGAAATATATTATACTACAGTGCATATTATTGACAAAATGAGACAGTAAGTTGTTGACAAGGGTGAAGTAATTAGAAAAAAGTGGGAAATGTTTGTCAGAGTTAAACAACACTCCGAATCTCTTTTTTATTATTCATTGTAAAAAATTTACATTAGCGTTCATTAGATAATTAAGTTTATTCTGTGTTATCTTACCAGAAGCACGCATTTATCTATCAAAATCTACAACCTTCGAGATCTGATCCATAAGTCTAAGATGGTGTCTTCTATCTAATTTTTTTTCTTCATCATAGTTCCTTTTTGGTTTTTTCTTTTCCTTCGTCAAAGTGTTGATTCTTTATCGGTATTGAGATGTCTATGTTATTGAGTATAAATTGGATCATACCTTTCTTTTTTATCCTAAATCTTGTGATTATCTTTTTCTCTTCCATGCTTTTACTCCTCGTTAAGTATACTTTGGAATTGTAATCTACTATTAAATCATTGTACTTATCGTTATACCTTCTTTCTCTAATCATCGCTTTTTTTCCCTCATCTGGTTATCTTCCGGCGTTTTTTTTTCATTTTTACCATTTCCTTTTTTGTCAACATTTGCATTTTCATTCCTCCTTTCCAACTTTTAGATTCCTATTTTGATTACTCTCTGAAAAGTTGTCTACTGTTTAATTGATTTCCTGCAAAATCTATTCAGTTGTTTAGAAATTATCGGAAAATTAAAAATTCAGTTGATATTATTCTATTAAAAATTCTCTATTTATCTAATTCTCGTAAAAATATATTTGGTTTCTAAGAAAATCCAGGACAAAGAAACCTACAATGATATTTTAACTCACAAAGAAACAGTTCAGACTGACATAAAATAGTTTTCTCTCTGTAAAGTTTTCTAGCTCTTAATTAAAATCCTGCTAATTTAGTAGGTATGGAGAATGTAAAATTTTTATCAATGAACTGGACCCAGGAAGGAAGTCATCTATTAACTTGAAAGAAAAATTAATTTTTATTGAAAGAAATACCCCAGTTCTAAAGAGAACTCTAAAGGATGCTAGAATAATTGCAGTTGCATTACAAATAACAGAAAGAAAAATTTAATCTTTAACGGCAGAAGTAAAGAACAACGTTTTCAATTTTAATTTTTCCGATCACTCTACTTTGAGGAGCAATAATAGTGACACTTCAAACAAGCAATCCAAGATTGTTGAATCTAAAGTGTTTCATGGACACATAAGAAGAGCTGAAAAACTCCTCACTTTTTCTGATTGTTTAGCAACGCCAACTCCAGTTCTAAAGAGGATTCTAAAAGGTACTAGAATAATTGATTTCATTTCAAAAACTTTTGACATTTTCATTTTTTGAATTAGAAGTACCAGGAAGGAAAATGTATTCTTTAACAACAGAAGTAAACAAGAACATTTCCAATTTTGGTTTTCCCGATTACTATACTTCGATGAGAAATAATAGTGACACTTCAAACAGGTTATCCAGGATTGTTCAATCCAAATTGTCTCAGAGAAACATAAGAGGAGATGTAAAACTTCTTGTTTTTTCTGATTGACACCCACGGAAAATACCATTAAAATTGAAAGATAAGCATCCTTCTCCGTCTTGCTCACTTAATTTTCCACCTCTTCCTGATCCTTATCATGAACATCTAAATGTAACTAAAAATGATGTTTAAAATAGAATTTCTAGATTTCCTAATGGATCTTTATCGGATACTGATGGTCTACTTCCTTAACATCTTAAAGATCTCGCAAAAAAAGTAATTGGAAACTCGGAACTCAGGACTGATGATTACACTAGCAATTACTAACTTGTGTAATTTAATGTTTTCTGAAAAAGTTATCTCGAAATTTTTAGCATATTTTATGTGGAGTCAACTTGTGTGTATAAGAAAGACGGAGAAATTACACTCGTTGCTGTTGGTACGATCTTGAGAAGACTTGTTGCGCGAAACTTGTATGCAAAGCTTTTCAGAGCAAATGTGATCTTACTTGAGGCCACAGCAAGTAAAATTTGGAACCAAGGGAGAATGTGAACCAGTTATCGCTACCCTTTAGTGAAATATACAAAGATAACCTTAAGGTCTTACTAAAAATGCTTTTAATTATGTGAAAAGAGATTCATTACTTGATGAAGTATTCCAAAATTATGTAAAAACAGTGGAATTAAGCTATCTTACCTATCAGATATGGAGGGATAGCTATTCGACAATTGAAGGATATTTGTCTTCTTGCAATTATCTCTTCTGTAAATAATAAATAGTAAATGGTCTTGTCAATATGCAGTTTTGAAAATGCAAAAAACTGTTGGGACAAATCTTATGACTTATGAACTAAACCAGAAGAATTGGGATAATATTGCAATTATCAATCTCTTTGCAAATATGTTTTTTATTTCAAATTTTAACAAAGCCCGATATAGAGCATCATATTTGAAGGAATCAGGAGCAAAGCAAACAGTTTTACTTTCAAAATGTATTGGTATACTTCTCTATAACAACACTTTTAGAATTGCTATGGTTCTAAGATATGGGTGTTGCTTTTGTAATATTCGTACTTGAATTTGCGGAACCTCAATTGGTGATTTTGGAAATCATGTTTTATCTTGTTTTAAATTAATCGAAAGATGATCAAGACATAGTACAGCGTGAGCATCGGAAACAATTTATTGTACACAATTGGAAACAAAATTATTATAAGAAAAGTGACCATTTAAAAATATAACTTTGTGAGCTAATATCTAAAGTTAAAAATAAGATATCAAGATGCGTTTTTTACTATCTGGTTAAGCTTTTAATTTGTGTAAAATATGACATATGATTCCATTTGAATTTTTTCAGAAAAGCGGATTTATTTGTCGATAAACTGAAGAAAACACTTTCTAACGCATTCAAGTTTATTAAATTTTGTTGAAGCAATTGAGAATAACCGGTTTTTTTAATTAAAAACACTTTAAGCTACCTCCACCACTTTATTTTTAAAAATACAAGAAAAATATAAAAACATAAAATATTTTAAAATGTTATTAAAACTATTTTGAAATATGCAAAATGCAGGGAAAAGATTAATTTTCTATTTAGCTCTGACTGTCACCCCTTCTAGCAGCAGAGTTTTTTATGGTCACTCTTCTAATAATAACTTTGTTTCCAATTGTATACATTAAACCGTTTTCAAAATATGGCATCCATTTTTTAACACATTTTTGACACCTTAGTCAAATGGGAGAAGTTCAGTATCAGATGTCACTTGTTTTCATACTTTGGCTTTATCTTATATTAATATGACCTTTCAACGAGACAAGAAAACTTGTGGAACATGCTGCTGAGGAGAAGTTTTGAAAATGTCAGCAAGTTACAGACGGATAGGTCTTTACCTTTAATCAATTGAAAGTTATCTTCCATAGTACGAATCTACTAATAACTTAATCAAGGCAGTAATTTTATTTTGGTGGATAATCGTTCTAAACTTTTCTTGAGTAATTTTATATTTTAATAAATAATAAATGTATTTTATTTACCATAGGTATTTACTTGCAGCCATTTCAATTTTATTTATACAGTAAAACCTCTAAATAGCGGTCACTAAAATTTGCTGCAAACTGACCGGTATATGGAGGTGGCCGTTATTGGGAGGAAAAAATTTATTTCTATGCGTTGTTTATTAAATACGGTTTGCTATAGCGTACTATATATCTGCATTAAAAAATAAATGTGCTGATGCAATATTAAATAATTAGACGATATAATAATGGAAGAGTTATACATATTGAATACAAAATACATACATTTACTTAATATGTGCCTGTTTTCTAATTGCTCGTTATACCTATTACAATAATTAATTACATACATATACATACCATTAAATTACATTTTGTGAAATATTTTTGTATTAAGATTTGTTTTTACATTTTTAAGTTTAGTTTGTAAAACAGAAGATTCACATTTTGATAACATTTGAAGTACTTCTACCGCTAGCTCATTCTTATTATTAGAAAATAGAAAACTTTACACATCCCTTAGTTTTTCACACACTTCACCCATGTCTCCCCGCAAATTGTTTTAAAGGTTATGTTATGTCTTTGACAAAATTTCTCAAGTCAATCATTTGAAGCTTTAAAATCCGTCATTTTTAAATTTTCCGCAACTTCCAATGCTTTCTCTTTTATTAAAGGTCCAGATATAGGAATATTTTTATTCCTAGCTTTACAAAACCAATTGTTAACTACTCGGCCAATTTCTAAACCTTCAGTTCTAGTAAATTTTCTCTTCTGCTCTGTATTGGAACCTTCTTCGAATAGCTTTTTTAAATCACATTTGTTTTTTAAAATATCGTTAACTTGTGTTCTTCCAACACTAAATTTTTCAGCCAACTTTCTAGCACTGGTATTGAACTTTTTACTTTCCACAATTACATCAACTTTCTCTTTAAGAGATAAACGTTTGCATTTTAGCGACATTGTAATTTTTCTATACGTCTATATGGAACAGCACTGTTGAACATACTAACTCAAACTATGTACGCCAAATACGATTTTTGGGATGAGCTTAATGAACCTTTTAATTGCACTTTTTCTGTAATGACTGTCTATTGTAAATCGAACAAATTCTTTAAATCCGTTCTTAAATACCGGTAATTACTTAAGCATCACACAATGAAACAATTATATATAATGCACAACTTGAACGCTAAGCTGTCGTTTACTAATGACCTTACTTAAGAATTGCCGGAAATGGGAGGTAGATTACATGTATTTTTCCAAGAAAGTTTACAAATAAGTGGCCGTGGCCGTTATCGAGAGGTGGTCGCTATTAGGAGGGTCATTAATATGGATATTTTCGTATAATTGGTTTTTGACTTGGAAAACTTGGCCGGTTTTAGAGGTGGCCGCTTTTAAGTGGTGGCCGAAAATAGAGGTTTTACTGTATAACGAATTGCATACTATACTTTTTCTACGACTAATATAAAAACACTAAAATTTAAAAATTACTTTACTTCAGCTTAGCAAATATGATAACAAATATAAAATACTGAGGTAACTATTCGCGATTTCATTTATCAATGCACCACCTGGTGGCGTCGTTGAGAGTTAAGCCAAATCATACTCGACATCGATGTGCTTACGTTGTGTTATTTATTGTTTGCACGATTATTTGTTCATCAATTTTAGCCAAGTTCGTTATACAATAAAAGTAACGAGTGATACATAGATCGTAAGCATACGATATTGGAAAGAATATGATTTAGGCGCTCAGCCATGCCAGCGCCCTCACCAGTAGCCGAAATAGCGAATAGATACAATGACAATCATGTTGACAATTAAAACTAACCCTAAATAACTGACAAGTGACATAATTAATTTGAAGCCAAGAATTACATTGTAGTGATACATGCATGACAAAATTTCAAAACAAGTCACGAGTATCAGAGGTGACAACTAACTCATGTCGTAGTACATAAATTAGAAGTCAGTAACCCACTCCAAAAATAAAGTTAATAAAATTTGGCCTTAACAAAAAGAAAGTTGTGATCGTCAAATAAATAAAATGGAAAAGGATCCTACGTTGTGATTATTTTTAATTTATCTACAAGATTTGGATAGATTCGGATTGAATGAGAACTGATTCACTTTGGATAATGTATTATAAACCAATAAATTAAAATAAAACTCACATGCAAACCACAATAACATTTAATATTTAATTCCTGCATAGGCTGCTTACAAAAGAAAAACCTGAAAAGTACATTGGACATACACAAATAACACACAAATCGCATAGGCATAACACATAAAATGTCAATAATCAAAATATTAACCAAATCAAATAAAACACTGCAACAAGATATGTTCATCATATTTCAATTCTTATGAGATAAATAATCATCAAATAGCCTCATAACTTCGTTTGTCGAATGTTAGTAAAAACACAGAGAAACAAAAAAAAACAATACATTGCATATACATAATAAATATCATATCAAATAAAATCAAGATCATAAATCAATAACCTCTGCTTTGATATTCTTTGTATCAGCAGGTAAATAATAAGTTCAATGACAATAAATGTCATAGTAAAAGTTTCATGTTAAATTGAGAGAGATAAGCTACTCCACTTGCATCAAACCAGCTAGGACATAGTCAACCAACGGTTGTTGCCAGGCGGCTTGAACCGCTCCCTTTCTGACGAACACTCCCCAACGTTTGTTAAATCAAAAATATCAAATAATTCCACGGTGGAGGTGTACAAGCTACTCCACTTGCAACAAACCAGGTAGGACAATTAAGTCAACCAACGGTCGTTACCAGGCGGCTTAAAATACACCCATCCGATTCGAACTAAATCAATATATCAAAAAACAACATCGATAAGAGCCTTCATTCAAAAACGTTCCCCAACTTGTAAAAGTTAAGTACAAACGAATTCATGAGTAAGGTATCGTTCACATCCAGTTAAACTAAATCAATGCAGACACAAAAAAATAAGAATCAACGCACGAATACACGAAGCTTTCCGCTTACATTTACTAAGTTAGCTTAAGAAGTTCTCATTGAACATTACTTTACAATCACTCATGGTAAAACTGCATACAAACATAATAAACTGTCTAGTAACTTCTTAAGTTGAAGTTGACACAACAATTTCGTATACATGTTAATTTTCCGTATACGCAAGTGTTAGCGGAATGGTGCTAAACATTTGGCAATTCTTAATTTTACGTACGTTAATTCAATTCAAATAGATGTAAACGACCCTTAAAACAAACGATTTAAAACAAATAATAATTTAGTAGCGTTCCACATCTTGTTGCATTGTTAGAAAAAATCCCTTCATATGTTCTAAAATAGACTGAAAACGCCCAAATTTATGCCTCCGCGACAGTGGTTATTTTACAATCTGAACTAAACATTGTTAACTTATATTTTATCTATTGTTTCCCATAGCAACATATATGAACTGAATATAATTAAACTTTAATAAAAAAAACATTTGATAAATTGGTGACGAACGCTTCATGAGGGCGTTTTACAAAAGAAAATACGCGCGAGACGATTCTCTACGCAATAAATTTTCAGACAAAGAAACTACATTAGCGGTTCCTAATTAGTAAATTTTTCTATAATTGTGGTTTAAACAATCGTAAAAGGTAAAACTAAAAACGTGCAAAAGGGCAAACTAAAATCTGGTTCAAAATAAAGCATCCCCAAAATTAATCTAAACATACATTGTACATACCTCTAGTAACACGTTACAAGGTTCACACACAAGTGTCCCTGCATCGCCCTTATTTCATTAGTTCAAACAAAAAAATTTAAGGCGGAGAATTCTTTCCGATATATTTCGAGAGCAAAAGCGTACAAAAAAAACTAGCGGTTTAATGTGTCGTCTACCTTTTAGGGTAATTATACATAATTTTTTTTTTATTATTATTTAATTTTTAAGTCTGGAACTCTACAACATGTATTTTCCCAAGAAAGTTTACAAATAAGTGGCCGTGGTCGTTATCGAGAGGTGGTCACTATTAGGAGGGTCATTAGTATGGATATATCCGTATAATTGATTTTTGACTTGGCCGGTTTTAAAGGTGGCTGCTTTTAAGAGGTGGCCGAAAATAGAGGTGTTACTGTATAGACTATTCTACCCTTCTATAAAAATCTCATCAAAATCTCATTGAAGATTTGCCGCACAAAGACCTGTGTCTAGCTCCCAAAAGTTCTCTACCTACCAATTAAATTCACGTCAAAATATATTTATCATTTTCGTACATTAACCCTGACAAACATACAGACACTCTAAGCAAAATAGTCTATATCTATTTCTCAAGAGTAGATATTTTAACTTTCTATTAGATTAGCACCGACGATACGCATACAGACTGATAAAACTTTTTCTATTGTTTTTAGTGTCCTTCAAGTAACTATAATTTGTTTTAAAAACATTTTTATTGTCAAATTACAGACAGTACTGAATATATATAGATATCAGAAAAGGAGACATTTTTCACTGATAAATTATTGAACCTAATAACTGAAGTATACCCTTTCTACAGTCAGTCTTACTTATTAAATTTGATCAACTTTGACAAAATTAATCCTTGAACCTAAACACAAACAGCAATTTTTGCATACCTCTGAAAGTCTACATTAATGTTGCGATAACAAAACATAAGAAAAAAATGTGGATTTTGTATTTATTTCTAAAAAGAAATTCTCTAAATAGAAATTATAACGCTTAACCAAACATCAAAAGAGAATTCAACGAGAATATACTTCTTCGTATAAATAAATTTCGTGTGTTTTTTTTTTTATTTTCTACATCATTTCAAAGAAATTCTTTTGAATTGAGTATTACGAAAATGTTTAAATGAAGAACTTTAATTTGCTTACTTCTGAACTATTTATTAATTAATGCCCTAAATCTGAGGAGAAATTGTTTATTCCTTAAGCGGTACGAATGAAACTTCTTACTGAAAATAAATTTACTGTTTTATTAAAAGCTCGATTAATTGACCTCATAAATACCACATTTATTCGCAAACATTCAAAATCAATTACTTAGGTCGTTGTCTTTCTTTTGTAATGTAAACAAGTCTTACAACGCAATATAACCAGTTGTTATCAAAATTAATATGTGTGTTTGTGTGTAAGTTTAAGATTAGTTTCATAGATACAGTGTTCGATGTTTCAATGTTAAGTTTTGCATGGTTTGGGTCAGTCCCTTGCATTACAGGTCGCTAAAAAGGCATCGGTTCTTAAAAGGCGAAAATCTAAGAATAGAATGGATCCACCAGGCACTCCCCAAGGAGACGCATCAACACAATCTCCATGCGACACTTCCACTGACGTTGTTTATTACATTGACGAACCCAAAGCTGGTAATGTTTTTTTTCTATATAGAACTACTTACTTATCTGCATATATCCTAGGAACTCCAAATAGATTAAGAAGAGGTGATCGAGAAAGTTCAAGAGGCGCAATTTTATGAGTCAAACGAGTACGGTAACTGAAGCGGCCAGCGATGATATAGACGATCTTGATGGCGAGCTTCCTAGAGTAACACTGTAAGTGGAATGTTTAATATTTACGAATACTTTATGTAATCAAAATGGTTTAGGTTAACCGAAGCGCACCGTAACGCAATTAGGGCAATAAGAAAAATTAAGTACTTCGTTGCTAGAAGAAAATTTCAGCAAGCGAGAAAACCCTACGACGTTCGCGACGTTATAGAACAATACAGTCAGGGACATCTCAATATGATGGTGCGAATTAAGGTAAATATTGAATTTTTCTTAATTACATCAATTAATTTTGTCGTTACATTTTATAGGAGCTGCAGCGAAGGCTTGATCAAACGTTAGGGAAACCTGGTAGCTATTTAGCAGGAATTGATAGAGTGGGAAATGTGAAACCTATGACGGTGGGAGCCAGGCTGTACAGGGTTGAGCAACAGGTGCGAATTTTACGAGTTAATTTATGACATCGCTTGTTTTTAGTAGGCATTTGCATACAATTTGCGATTTCGAATATAGAACGTAACATTTTTATTGTTTATTTGTAGAATATTTACTTTTTGAAGCTAGAAAAAAGGTAAACTTAATGTCTTTATTTCATAACTTTGTTATGAGAATTTCAAATACGCACGTTCTCATTTGAATTGCAAAGGAAATGAAATGAAAAAGTTATTTTGCCCAATAGTAAGGGGAAAAGGGGTTGAAGAAAGAATATTTCGTTTGTTTACTACTCTACCTAAAAATAAAATCATTATTTAACGAATTAATCATTTGTCAAACCCGTACTATTTATGACATCAATGCATTTACTACTATGATCTGTTTAGTGAACAGTGGCTCAATTTCTAAAACCAATAAATAATTCAAATTTTGTATATTTATTGAAAATTACAGGCTTTGTAGAGTAGCTAGGTGCATTCATTAAATTGTTTTTGGAATTTTGGGATTTTATGAATTAACATCGTATAAAACAGTCTTTGCGTGTATTGGTCTAACTTAGTACAGAAGATAATCAACGGGTGGTTTAGCTCTATCTGTTGGGTGAATAGATTAATACTATAGTATTGAGTCATAATAAGATACTAAAAATTGCACTGAAGATGAAGACACCACCTTATTCTCGATTTGATTGTTTGCGTAGTCATTCAGGGTGACGATTGATTGAATTGAAATCTTAAACGCTGTGTTTACTGTTACGTGCACGAAGTCGCTAATAAATACAACGCAACATAAACTGAGGGATGGTCGTAGCTCAGAAGGGGATGGGCGTGGTCCGTGAGAAGTTTGCTTTTACATACATTAAGAAATTCGACAATATTCAGTGGGCGCCGAACGGATATGGCATGGCGAAGAACTTCTAGCTTCCGTTTACCAGAAGTCGACCATGAGGAGTACTTTCTAGGATCTACCTTTTAAAGAACTTTAACTAACCTTTAAAATCATCAAATGAACACAAACAAAACCAATTGCGTATTAAAAAGGCTTCTTACAGCGAAAATTAACATGGTTTATTGCATTTGTAACATTTACATAATAAAAAATCAGTTATAAAGATTGTCACAAAGATCTACAATTAATTCTTACCGATCACATGATCCCAAATTTACAAAACGGTTAATTAAATTAGAACACACAAAAGAAAATATCGTTTACGTTTTATATCCGCTCGTTCATTTCATTTGGCGAATAAGAATACATTGACCTTTCTCGTAAGACATAAAAGGAATTGCATAAAGTCAAAGTCCGGATTTATCGTGAATAAGTGATTTTTTTGCGCAAACACACAAAATAAATAAAACAATTAAAACAACGAGGTTTAACTCAATAGTTAACAAAGATTACGCACGAAACAATTACTTTAGTAATTACTTGAATGTTAAAGCCTTTTTATTTAATTTCAACATAGATCTCAAGCTTGTTATTGAATTAAATCGGTATTATAAATACCTTTTTGGTGCAGGCTGTACCAGATGTTCGGACTCGAAAAGCACGGTCGGTGCTTACAAAGGTATAAACCGCAGGCGAAGGTCATATTAAATTTTTTTAAGAAATATGCCTGAAAAGGCACTGGCAACAAAAGTTTTTTTTTGTTAATAATTGCCAAACTGGCTGTCCTTTCGATAAAACATTAAGTACCTATGCAACATTGTGCGGCGAAATTCTTTTAAAGAAGAAGCGAAGTGCTGAGTGACCAAACGAAGAACTCAGTTATCTCGAAGGTACATAGTATTCTGAATAAAAATCAAACAATAACCGCAAAACAAACTAGGGTCAACGACCCACTTAAATACACTTCAATAAGAATACATTGAAAATTTTCCGACAACAACCAAGTGCTTACTATATGCACATCTTTACACTTGCACGGCTTGGCAACGACTCAATAAATTCAACAAGGGAATTTCATTTAAGCGGAACGCACATAGCGCTCATAGAATTCTGAAACCAAAGAAAAAATTTGTGGATGAAATACACTAATTTCTGCCAAAGCAATACTTTTAAACGAACGCGATTTTATTTAATCAAAATAAATCGTAAATGATTGAGACGACGGTCACAGCACCACCATTCGTTCATTTTGAACACGCTGAAATTGGGGGTCGTTTTTGGGCATTCTTCTCAGATTTGCTCATCCATTTCCTATCCCTTGACTAAAAGGAATTGTCTGAAGGGTCATAATCTGCTGGATTAATTACAGTTATGTAATTGCTGTTTACATAAATTGTGCGCAACACATTCTTTCGGAATAAATGCCGGTATCATTGCCACGAATGCAAATGCTGCGTGTGCTAATCTTTGGACAATTTTTTTCAGAATTCTCAATTATTTCCAATTCTCTCACATTATCACGCTCTAATAATAAATAATAATTAGTAAACTACGGTCACGCGCAAATCAACATAATGCATATATTTGTCGACTGACATCCAAAGTTATCTTCTTTACGTTTTTAAATATTTTACGATTTTTAAAAGCTAAAAGTGCGTAAATTGCATTTATTCTGGATAACGACCAAGTGAATACATTGAAATTGTAGTAATCATCGTAGATGGGGCACATTTTATTGTTTTTTAAGCTCAAAAATTCAACGTTTTGGGACAGCCTATACGTGTGCTTTTTGTCAAGTTGTAGGAATGTGATGCAAAAATAAGCATCTCAGTTCTTTTTTTTTGTTTCGGAAGAAGATTTGCGTATGGTAATTGGAACTTTGTACAACCTATGTCTGTTTTCTGATGCAAACTCTAAAATTTTTGAGTTTATTAGTTTATATTTTGGAAGATTCACACTACGACATTTACCTATTATTTTCTTAAAACAACCCAGCACATTAGAATGAGCAGCGCTAATTGTTTTGTCACCCATGTAAACTATAATCAATTTCGTTTTGCAAAACTAAAAAAAAATGGTCCTCTGTTAGCTCCTACGTGCGACAAAATTACTTCGTTTTGCAAGAGAAGCACAATGATATGCAACTTCCATCCCCACCAAGAAGTGTTCCTTTCAGAGCAAAATCTAAATACTTATGTATTTTATTAAGAACACAGTGACTTAATACCATGTTTTGTACGAGATAGAAGAAGTGGAGATGGTTAAAAGCAATCATTTTTTAACCACATGAAAAAGTTACTAGGATCGAATATGGCTGCCAACTTGCTGTAATACTTGAAAGAAATTGCGAAAAAAGGTGTTATGTAAATCAGGGTAAAGACTATGCATCTATTAACAATTTAGAAAACCCCACCACCACATTCATGTTTTATGATACAAAAGTTTGTGATCACTGTCAGATGACTGGACAATATCGAAGCACTGAACATATTCAATTCAATTTAAATTATTGAGTACCAACTTTTCTGGCAATTGTAATCTATAACTTGCGTGGTTATTATTTAAAAAATTTGGACTATGACAAAAAATGATAATTTCATCTACAAACGAAAAGTGCATTGCACTAAGTTAATCGACAAACATAAAGTTAAGCTTCATGGTACATTTCAATTGAGAAATTGGCAAGAAATATACTGATGCTAAACTGATTGAGTTATAAGTACCATCAAGAAATGAATTGGTACAGTAATATGTATTTAACAACGATCGTGTTGTTGCTAGCAAACTTGTGCGAAACATTTCTTGTTATCAGAATGCAAACACACAAACTTCATCTGGCTAACTACTACACATTACCAGAGTTATTTTAAGATGCTTTTCTTTGTTTCACTTTACCAGTCTGTCATCTACACATATGAGCCAGAAACAAATATATGACTGATTATGATAATGACAAAAATGAACAAGTTAACCACTACCTGTGTGCTGAATGTTTTACCCGTTGTCTTATTAAAAAACTTGTGTTTACCTATGCAAGGAAAGAAGCTAGCTATATCCATTGAATCAAACAGCCACACCGCACAAACGTGCGGTTTGTTTTTCAATACACTTAATTATTCAACTACATCTTACAAAAACAGATTATATTACTAGTAAGCAGGCAAACTACTTTCTTTTCGTTTGTACCCTTAACTAGGATCCAACGTACTTTGCATATTTGGTCACGTTTGGACCAACATTTTGTAAACGACATCGACTACATCCTTTTTCTAACCCATGATGGTATAAGAGCGAGAATAATGTTACCAAAAAATTAGAAATATACGATAGACTTAAAAAAAATCACAGTAGATCGAATGTGGATAAAATAAATAACAGCTAGAATACGTCACGAAATCAATAACAGCAATTTCAAAAATCCGCAAAAAAAATAAAAAGACAAACATTTACTCTTAGTATTAACAAAAATACTAACAAAGAGAACACCTTATTACGAGCAGAAATTGAAGATATATATTTTTTCGGCATGTACGACAATTATCCTTGCCGTACTGTGCGGCAATGACTTTCCGGTAGTTCAGAAATTCTTGGTCAGAGTTGTCTTTCGCATTTATTTCCTGTTTAGATGTTTGACTAAAAAGCCGTGTTCCGATATCTAAACGTGTTAGATGAGTTTTCTTAACGATGGGTATTTCTCCTAATGGTATTATTAATGTTTAGTTAATCCTTCTTATGGAGACAGGGAAATAAAACTCTTTCGCTTTTTATCTAATTCGCGACGTTTCGAAAACTTATCATTTATTTAAATAAATAGTTGTGTTCCTTTTCCATTATTCTGTGAACTGTTCTTTTTATTTATTAACTAGTTTTTAAGAAATGACTAATAATTATATTATCATTAACACTACAACAAACATTTTCCACTGTTATCCAACGCCTGAGGAAGGAAACACAACTATTTATTTAAATAAATGAAAAGTTTCCGAAACGTTGCGAATTAGATAAAAAGCGAAAGAGTTTTATTTCCCTGTCTCCATAAGAAGTATTAACTAACATTAATGAGTTTTCTTAATTTATTTTTGATTATACCTGCAAAATAACATTTTAGGATCGTTAATTCAAGCGACAGAAAATATTTTCTCGTCTGTTTTCGAATATTTCTCGGAAAGATGTCGAACTGACTCGGATAGGTTATGCCTTTCACTAGACCTTGTGATGCATAGATCTTTTATAGTTTTTTTTCCTGATATCTTCTCTTCTCTATTTAAGGAATAAAAGGGGACAAACAATTAAATATTAACAAGCACAGAAATATAGTGAAACATAAAATGAAGAGCAAGCTACGAAAAATAAACAATAACATAAAAGAAACAGATAGAAAAATATAGTGAAGATCCATGTAAAAGCAAAGAAGAAGATAAAGTAATAATAACAAATCACAAAAACCAAAGGATTAGTAAACGTAAATTTGGAAGAACTACATTCCATAAATGAAGGTAAAATAAAGAACATGATAATAAAAGTGAAAAACCAAAAAATGTTTGGATGTGTCAAAAATATAACTAAGTTAATTTGTAAGTAGAAGATTGAATTGTACTGACAATGCACTGAAGAGGTACACTTTGTTTGTGAATCTTAGGTAGACTATGTATACGAAGAGGTTTGAAAGTAGAAGTCGCTGGGCCTCTATTGCCGTAGGTGAGCATCATTTCGATACTGGTCACAGGATGGATTTTGATAATTCCGCTTTGATTGCCAAATCTTCATTATTTTTCAATAGAAAAATCAGGGTAAAAATAGAAATCATCAGACATCCCAAAAACTTCACTCGCAACCTTGGTTTTGAATTTTTATTTTTGTGGATTTTATCGTTAACCCAGCCCCTCTCCTATTTCAAGCGTTTTTCTTCTACATAATACGTAGGTATTTTTATAATTTCAGTCTAGAATGTAGCTTGGTTGACAAGTTGATTACCTGACTTTTAGTAGTCTACCTTGAACTCTAGATTCTTTGTATCAAATTTCTCGCTCTGATGAAGTCTCTTACGCTAGGTCACAAAACGTTGGCAAGTACGGTTACCATTTCAACACGGTTCAATCCCGGAAGATGTTTTTCTTTTAAGTTGATGGAGTCGATATTGTATTAATAGCATAGAGAAAACGAATTACCAGAGCTGGCACGAGAACTAGCAGAAGCCTTATAAAAAGTAGGACAAATGAAAATAACATCCAAAAAGCTTTAACCGAAAGAAAGACACCCTGATGCTTCACCACATCTGGAATCTGATCCTCAAGAATATCCTAAGGACACCTTCAATATGACACACTGTTAAACTATTTTTTTGGTCCAACACGTAAGGCAAGGAAGGGTAAGATGACGAATGGCGTTTAACGAAACACCATAAATAATTTAAAATTCTTGCATGCTACTAACATCTAGTGGTTAATAGGTGAATTAATTTTATGCGGTCAAATTGTGGTGGAGTTTGTAGTTTTCTCGTTCAAAGTACATGTTTGTAATCTCATGTTTGGCTGTAAAATTGTTTATTTGTGGTTAGCGAGTTATTAAAATAGTTTCATCAGAAAGGTGGCTAAACACTACTGTTGTATGGGCTATGAGTTCCACTTTTTTTTATATTTACTCGAAAGAGAGCTTCTGAATGGTGCTCCTTCATGTGCAATCGGCATCGCCCAACCCTCTGGATTGATGGCAATTGAGAGTTTCGTTAAGTATTTGAGATATTTTGCACACGATGCCAAGTCTTCTGCAGAACGTCCGATTTTACTCATCGTGGACTACCACAGTTCTCAGATCTCGTTTGATGCTATTTACTTTTGTATATCCTACAACATAGTAATGGTAGGGTTGCCTCCTCACACAAAACACAGGCTCCTACCTCTTGACGTCGCTTTTGTTGGTCTATTTAAAACCTTTTATAGTCAGGCATGTGATTTATTGTTGGTTAATCAACCATGTACTCCGATAACTGGCCGCAATTTCGGACTAATGTTTGGGGAGGTTTATGGGAAAGCAGCAACAGTCAATAATGCAATCAAAGGATTTTGAGCCTGTGGAATTAAATCCTATAACGCCCATATTTTTGAGAACAGCGATTTTGTCCCAGCGGTTACAAGCGAAAGACAGTATGAGCCAAGTAGGGATGTTTCTTACCATACTAATGATATGATTGATATGATTGTGAGATTTTTTTTTAATCCTGTTAATATATTTTTTTTTCGCTTTTTTGCTTAGGCCGTCAGCGCTTTGCAAATGCACAATAAGTACAGTACTGTTTCGGGACCCGTTAGGAACCCTGCCGTGATCTTTAACTGTGTCCGGTTTAACATTAGTAGTTTAGCCGTTTGTTTCACGTAAGGTTCTATAATCATACACTTACTATGTATTGGGCCTGGTTTTGATGTCCAGTACGCCTTATGTTCTTTGCGAGTTCATTCGCTGACTGCTAGGCGACTCGACTTTTTTGATATGTCCAAGGCTACTTCGGCCCAACGTATTGAGTGTGTTAAAACATTCAAAAACCAGTCTAGCTGAGGTTTTTTGGCTTAAAAGAGCTCTCAGTATTGCTTGACTGTCAGACATAATATAGATACGCCTACGGTGGTAGTTCTTCTTTATATTAGTTTTTGCACATTCGATGATGGCAAGAACTTCTGCCAGTCGTTAAACTGCGCAGGGGGAGGGCATAACCTAGATCCTCTCTTTCATTATATATTCCTAATCCGGCCTTCGTCTCTGATTTAGAACCGTCCGTATACAAGATTATGCCGTCTTTTGGAATTTTCTCTTTGTAGTCTATCTAGTCATTCCGATGTAGAATGACTACTTGAAAAAGTGCGTTGTCAATGCTCTTGGTGACCATATGGTCAGACCCCATTTGAAGTAGGGATCCTCCAATGTCTGCTAACCGTCTTATATGAGGGGAGTCAGCTTTTATATTGGCTGAAGATAACTGAAGTCTGTATGTCGCCTTCCTTCCTCTTTAATATATAAGTGCAAGGGGGTTAGGCCTAGCATTGCTTCAAGTGCTGCAGTGGGCGTAGTTTTCAGAGCCCCTGTTATGCTTAGACAGGCAAGTCTTTGAACCTTGCTCAGTCTTAAGATTGTGGTCTCCTGTATGACCTTTGATCGCCATACGCTGACCGCGTAGGTGATGGCGGGCCAGCCTACCCATGTGTACAACCAGTGTACCATCTTTGGTCTGAGCCTCTATTGTCTGTTGTTCATGCGTCTGATTACCAATCTTCGATTTTTGAATGACTTTTGCTGTATGTTGGTTCCGGGTAAGCTTGGAGTTAAAGATTACCCCCAAGTATTTTACCTCCCCAGCTATAGCTAGTTTACGCCTATTAAAGAAAAGAGGTCATAATCGCTCTAATTTTTTTTGCGTGTAAACGACACTATGGTGGTCTTTTGGGAAGATTCTTTCAGCCCTTCCCTCGCACACCATTTGTTTACCACGTTCAGTGCACGTTGTATTTGTTTTCTGATCGTGACTGAAAACTTGCCTTCCACTAGAATGACAAGGTCGTCTGCATACTCCAGAGAGAGGTAGCCTTCTGTTCTGAGCTTAGTTAGCAATCCACCTACGACTAAGTTCTACAACAGAGGAGAAAGTACTCCTCCCTGAGGGCAACCTCCTACCACCCTGGTTGTTAATGTATGCTCGAAAAGCGTTTTGAATACCATCCTTTCACTTAGCAATCCACCTACAGCTAATTTCTTCCAGACCACGTCTTCTCAGGGCTGCGGTTATGGAGTCAAAAGATGTATTATCGAAAGCGCCTTCTATATCTAAGAAGGCTGCCAACATAATCTGTTTATTTTCCAGAACATTCTCCACCCTACTAGTTATGGTACTAAGAGCTGTCTCTTTAGATCTTCCTGGTCTTGAGATAGAGGGCTGGTCACCAGAATTCCTTCTCTAATATGCCTATCGATAATCTTCTCGATTGTTTTTAGTACGAATGACATTAGACTAATAGGTCTATAAGCCTTTGCTTGGGAGTAGTCTTGTGTCTTGTGAGATTACTAATGAAAAACCAGAAAATTCAGACTTTTGCATCAGATCAACATTTCGTTTAACGCAAATAAGAACATTTCATTTGGTTACACCTACGAAACATCATAGAGAATCAATGAAGGATTTTAGCTTTTCAACTTATAACATGCAATTTGGAAAATTGTCCTATTTTTATTTCGGCAAGTGTAATATCTGATATTCCCATAAAAGACCAGTTAGAAATCTACCTAGATCAGTAAAAGAAATAGAGGAAAAAAAATAAGAAGACAAGAAAATCAGGGCCTAACAAATCTAACAAAAAAACTGATTAGCCGTCCAAATCGTCATCTTGTTTTGCCACGAACTTTTCGTAAAACCACCAGTGGAAAGATTGGATAAAGTGTTGCAAATGTCAATAGTTGTGTCACTAAGACTACTCCAGTTACGATGGAGAAGGAAAATCTATTTGCGATTTGTGTCTGTAAGCGTCAACTTACCCCGTTATGTTCGTCATCTTACCCGCACTATGGGGCAAGATGACTAAATTGCCATTCTTTGTTTATATTTTTTAAACTAACATTAGAACTTACAGATTTCTTTTAGTCTAGAATCTGGCTTGATCACAAGTTGATTACCTAACTTTCAGTTGTCTACCTTGAAATTTCCTTTGTTTCAAGTTTCTCGACCATATTAAATTCAAAGGTAGATAACCAATGTGTGTAGTAGCCACTTTTATTTAAAAATGATTTTTCTTGTTAACGTGGTGATATTAACCCACATTTCCTTATTATCTATAACTTAGGCTTGAATTATTTTTTTTCCTAAACCACACATCTAGACGCTCGTTTTAGTGAATAATACGAAAATGCTCTGGAACAATGTCATTTAAAATGTTTCTTTCTGTTACAGTTGAGTTTGATGGATAAAAATTGGATGCGTTAGGGTACGTTTTAAACGCATTAGCACAAAAACAACAAATATCGCCGAGAACTGTTGAAGATGATGTTTGAAAGTGCAGTGTTCCGAAAGTTGTGCAACTGTTTGTTTTAGAATTATGTATTTTATATTTTACTATCTAAGCAAAAATCAATTATTTTAAATACTTCGTTTTTACAATAGTTTTAAAAAAAAATGGGAACACAGCAATAATGTTATTCAATTGAACATATCTACGTACAAAACGTAAATGTGACGAAGTTTGTTAAAGGAAATACTACATATATTCAAAATAGTTGTTAAATTTAAGAAAAGTGATACTTTCTTAACATATTTTAAAACATATCTACAAATATTTTATAAAATGAAAAAAATGATCGATATTTTTAAAAAAATTGGTTACTTATTAAATGACTTTGCAATTTAACGTTCAGTTCCCATTATTAACAAAATTATAGACAATATTGGTACGGGTGTTACAACAAACGCAAATAATGCTTAAATTTCGATGAGACTTTGTTTTTAATATTATTGTTTTTAGTTTGCTATTAGCGAACGGTACTGTACAAAAGTCAATATGAAGTGTAAACAAGTCATGGTATTTAAGGGCACAGTGTACGTATTGTAAAAAAATTTAGAAGTTTCTAAAGTAGCATATGATATATACATACATACATAGTTATAGTGCCTATTTACATTAGATAATTATAGCTTTCGTTAATTAAACTCATAAGGTTCCTGTACTATACAAAATAGTGACAATTTATTTGATATTAAAAGCTTGTGATGAAATTTTCGCATAAGTATATAAAATTGTGATTGCTTCGAGTACAGTTGCTTTATGGCCACCTGTTTTACTCGTAACGAGTTTTATATAACTTCTATATAATACTAGATCGAATTATTTACTATTATTTAAATTAGTGTCCGTTATTGGAAGTAGGGTCCAATTATTTTCTTAAATGTGTTGTACTTTATAATATTACTCGAGCCTAAAAATTTATATTCTCATGCACTTATTGTGGAATTGTTTTTTATTTTTCTCTAGCAACGAAAAAATCACCTTACAGCATAATGTTTCTAACGGTTATTATAATATAACAATGATTCTGTAAGGAATGAACTATAAACTTTTTTTTAAGTTTTGTGTTAAATACGAGTGCCTCTTGTCTGTGATTCGCTCTTTCTTCATCCATTTGTACCGAATTATATATAGCACATTGCCAATGGACCAAAATTACTTTTAAACTTGTTTAAATTCGGTCTTTGTTTTGTAAACTCGGGCATTTTATAATTGGTACAATTGTCCATGATAATATGAGAAAGCACACAACTATTTCTATTCTAACACTCAAACAAATAAAAATCGCACGAACGTATTTTGATATAACTAAAAAAAAATTACACAAACCGAAGTTGGACCAAAAAAGTAATTTTGTATTTGTTTCTCAAAACAAGATTTAATCTCCCACAAAATGTATTCTAACAACAGGCAATATTTTATAAAAGATTCTCGTAACGAGTAGTTGTAAGAATTTTAAAATTTTGGAATTAATTTTGTTAATGTAACAACAAAGGTGATTTAAACTATATTCCAAACTTTTAAGATTCGTTCAGATTTATTAATTAGTAAAGATTTCTGAAAGTGCCCTACGTACGAACTATGCATTGCAATCATATGCCGTAGTTGCCTCTACTATTTTCGTGTTAGTTTTTTAATTCTCTTGTTTTTTATACATCATTTATATTGTAACAAAGACCAACGTTTATGAATTTGTTTATATTTTAAACTAATTCTTCGCAATATACTTTTTTGGTCTAAATGGTGAAATTTAGTCTTAGATAATGAAAATATTGTAAATAATTTAATTATATCGTATGTAAGTTAGTATGCTCACAAAAAGTTCGGAATCAGAACAGTTAATTATGACTCTAAATGTATTTAAAGTTACTTATAGGATTTTATTAGAAATTTCTTGCAATATTATCTTTAGATGATAACGAAAGCTTTTACTTTATCTATGAGGTGATACTGAAATAAATAATTTCCACTTCTTGTTGAAATTAATTAACTTTTATTTTATTCTTACATGTTAATTGCGCTCAGTCTTGCTTTTGAATTTGAGAAGAGGTTTCGAAATTCGTGGTACTTTTGGAATGGCTTCCTTATTCGTAAAATTGTGAGGAAAACTGGTAATGTATTATATTAATGTAATGTACTTTTCTCTAAACAAAGCTAGATAAAGTGGGAGGGGCTTAAAGAGAACAAATACAAGATACGGAAGATACTAATGAGCAGGAATTAAAAAATCAAGGTAAAGAATTGTGAGAAAATATATTGGTAGGTCTGGTAGACATGTAATTAGAAGGAAAATTGAGAGTAAATCCAGAAGGTTATTGTGAGAACGGAGATGAAAAATATGGTATAATATTAACTACGTATGAAAAAAATTGTTACATATGCAAAAAAGACATTTTTGAATTAAAACTTAGCATAAATAGTGATTGCACCATAGCTCAGTGTGAAATGCTAAAATAGTGAAAAATGAAAGTGATCACGTGATCGCTAATTTTCATTAATAAAACAACTAAATGTTATCTGACTTAGATCATTCAATGAATTAAAAACTCACCAAAAGTCAATATGCACTTAATTATGAAAACACTTCCAGACCGTTTATAATTTACATCAAGAGATTTAAAGTCCTCTTTAGATTTGGTTTTGTTCACATATTTACTAAAATAAAAATATAAATACCTGGACTGTAAACCGGAGATAACTGGGATGAACCAGAGGTTTGTGTGACAGAACGGACGACGATGGAAACGAAGTCTTATTACAATAATTATTTTTAATCACGCCAGAACATGGCACGTCGGTGTAATACCTCTTTTGAATTGCCCCTACTAAGTAGGAATTTAAGTTTATGGTGCGGGAATTTTAACTCCGCAACATCATGCAACTGGGTAAAGACTTGTAGTTTTTCTAGTAAACTTTGAAGGTTAAATTTTTCGGTCGTATGAAGCAACACTAAACACTCTTACACACTCAACTAAAATTAGCAATAGCTGATCGTCGACTGACTGAAAACGGTAATAATGGCACTTGTAGTGATACCAACCTCGGGTAACTCTTTGTCGGAGAAATTAAATTTACCTAGAATGTAGAAACATTTATTGATTCTTAAACAAAATAAATAAAATTAAAAGTAAAAAAAAATTAAATAATTGATCTCTAAACGGTAGCGACCCGACTGGAACGATGACAGAAGCTGCAGGCCAGAGGTTGAGATGGTAGTCTGCTTTAATATGTCGCCTATATTCGGCGTTGACTCTGTTCCAACTTGGCGTTGTAGTTCGGTTATTTTTCTATGGTTACGAAGTTCTGATTTATTTTATTAATTTAGTGAACCACAGAAAATTAATGAATGGGTAAATATAAAATTACATTTGTGTTTAATATTAATAATTTCTTTAAATGGTTGTAGGTAAATCAAACGGGATTTAAGTACGGCGGTGAGTTTTGTGACGACAAAATAAGGTACACGTTTCCAATTTATTAAAATCGTAGGATGCCCGGCAATGGATAATTATGACAGATATTTACACGCGTTACGCACGGTTTTATAAATTATTAGTTTTTAAGCACGTCCTACGGACGCATGAATGTTGTTCTATAACTTTTGACCTTAAGGTTATAGGTCAAAATAATGTATACAAAAGATTGTTAAAACAAATATATTTGGTAATAAAAACAAAAATTAATTTTGAAGTTTGGGGAGAGTGGGTGTCGCCAGCCCCCCAGGAGTTTAAGTTAGAGTTTCAAAAACCCTTGCATCCAGACCTCCTTAAAATCCTCTACCGAATGGTGTATTCAGTTTGTTTTTAAACACTTCGTAGGAGATGATAAACAGACGGACAGAGATTTCAAGGAAATTATATACCGTGTGTCTAGTTTAAAATGAACTACATCGGGATATCGAAAACCGTTGGATATAAAATGTCGGTTAAATGGAACAAAAGTTGTGTACTTGTATGCCTATAAATAATCTGGGTTTACTTTGTTAAAAAGCCGCTTGACTATTTAAATACAGGGTGAAAACCAAAAATCGGTGTTTTAGAAAAACCTTAATATCTCACTTATTGTAAGAGGTACGTTGATCAAATTTTTAGAATAGGTGTAAGAGATCGAGGCCATTTTGAAAAATGTAATAACAAATGTCTAGGCCTACTCTTTTAGGCGCGCCCATAAGAAAAAAAAATTTGACTATGGCTGCGCCAACGTGCCCTTATTACAAGTGAAATGTTAAGGTTTTTCTAAAGCCTCGATTTTCTGTTTTACCCGGTATTTAAATACTCAAACGGTTTTTTAATAAAAGTAAACCTAGATTATTATAGGCCTCTGCAACGCAACTTTTCATTAACAACAGTGTATATCAACGGTTTCCATCCCCATGTAGTTCATTTTAAACTGGACACACTGTATATAATGGTGGACAAATGTCTGTCTAATTGCAAAGCAATTATAATTACTTTAACTCCGTGAGTTTTTATAGCGAATTGAATGTGTAATTTTATTAATGGTTTTTGAAGGATTAAAACGGCGGTCGGCGAGATAGATAGACACCACACGTAATTACAACTGGACTAAGGGATGCAGATGTCTCGCGGAAAATACTCTCCACGTTCCAGCTGCGGTAGTGGTTTTCAACTTTCTCGCAGAGTAGGCACTCTAGGTTCCAGTTGTTTTAGGGGATGCGATGTTCTGATCTTTTTCGCTTAATAGTAACTCTACGGACTCAGATCAAGCGGGGTTGGAGGGTGTAGATTTTCCTGAAAGACAACTCTCTACGTTCGCTACACTGGGGGTTTTACAATCCTTGCTCTGAGTAGTGACTCTACGGTCAAATTGTAAGTAAGCGGTAAAATAAAATTTAGATAATTCGCTGTTACATTTTAGCTGAGAACCCGCTAGGGTAGAAACTCTTACGTTCACGTCGGCTGGCACGACGGAATAAAAATAAAAGAAAATTTAAAAAATCAAACGAAAATAAATATGGACGGATTGTTAAAAAATTAAAATAAAACGGAATTCGAAAAATAAATGAAAATCACGACGGATTTTTGAACGGTTGCGGAAAATGTTCGAGCATATGTTGGTCTCACAACGATACACCAGACGGAGTTGTTTTGCGGTTAGGGGTTCGCGTTTTATACCCTGTAACTATCGCGTTGTGACGTCGAAAGGAATTTGGTTAGTCGTCAACTTTATCGCCCAACGTGTACGAAATGAAAGCGGTAATCGACGGTGTTACGGATTTTCTTGTGTAAAATTTTCTGTATTTTAAATTGTTACAATTTTTATCAAAAATATAATTAAATCAGCGGTTTTCTTACACACTCTTTAGCTCCAGCCTAGAGTTTCTCAACACTAAAAGACCTACAGTCGGTAACTTTTGATCAGGATACTCGAGATCAACAAATAACCAGATAAGACACGAGAATTCTCAGTCCTCGAGACACTTACTCTAACTTTTGCCGGTTCTAGCGTCGAGCAGTAGCTCTAAGCCCTCAGAGGTCGCCGACCTTAACTAGTACGCCTTCGCCCTTATACTCTTCTGATGTATGATAAGAATCAGCATAACCAGTCAACTTGAGTATTGCTAACTCCAATCTCGGAACCGGAGGATTCAAGGCGCGCCGTAGTCCGAACCAATAAAGCTCGGATAGGTTAGCATGCCACCTGCGAGGTCTTTTCGATCCGTTTGTTGGGAATTTGGTAGCGGTACTACCGCAGCCGCCACAGCAATAATACACAAGTAATACAGAGATATACTGCGTTTAATGTTTTGGGAATCGTGTTCTCATCTCTACGTTATGACAGCTCAGGGAATCGCCAGGAACCGCAATTCCACTTTTACGATGGATATATGCTAACTCCCAGCCATCACAAAGGTTACCATCAACAACTCACAATAATTTAAACAGACGTGAATGATCGGATATTTGCAAGCCCTCTACGTAGAATCCGTTGATTACAATATTTCGGACTTCAAGGTCAATTACTTCATCGCATTGTCTGGTGGGGTCCACTGTTCTAATACACCATCCTATAATGGAAGTTATAGGATCCCCTTATCAACAGAATTGTTTGCTAGAAAGTAGGCAGGTACGGCTGCTTGCAACTCGCATTCAAGGAGACTCGGATGTTTATACATACGCCAACCCCTACATATCCGATCTTATATAATAATATAGGTGGTATGCTTGTCTTGACTACTAAGTCAGATTCATCGTTGAGTAACCCAAGTACGTTTTTTATAGGCACATTGTTGGTTTTCAAAAAATCAACATTCAGCATTGTCCGACTGTGCCCTCAGTGGAATAATTGTAGACATGTAAGAGATAGTATCGGACAATACTTTGATTGTTGGATCAAGTCAATTGGGAGCTGAAAGTTTTAAAATTACATATATCATGACGAATAATAGTTGGAATTCCCAACTTGGGAGTAAATAAAACAAACAATCTATTCATTGAAAATCACTATATAAAGATAATATTTAACCTTGAAGCATGCGAATGCATTTTCGTACTTGTTACTTTAACATGAGTTGACCGAATAGAGTTGCTAATATCTAAAAAAAGTTCATCACTTTCAAGAATGTTCAAATCTAGCTTTTTCTTGCTAGATTCAGAAGAAGTCAAATGAGTAAATTGAAAAACATTTCTTTTCTGGTCGTTTAGAATTAAGAACAAGAACTTGATTTTTTGTAAGACAGATTTTTAATTTTCTTTAGCTCTTCTTTCTCAATTTTGTTTTTCTAATCAGAATAATTGAGACCCAGGATGATGAGCAATTCTTTTTTTTTATCGTGCCTGTATTTTAACCATCAATCATATATCATCTAGGATGTAGTGTATTCAACTACATCTTTTGCCCCTGCACTAATTCCTACATTTCCCACACACTGCACATCTTTTTGCTTGTTGTTTTTTCCTCCATATGCCGATTGCAAGAAGATTTAGTTTATGGTAAATACTTTTCTTGGATGTGATCAATAGAGGTAGACCCTAAGAAGTCGTCACATGTAAACAATTTTTTTATAGGTCATATTCCTATTTGTTTAAAGCCATTTACAATATTGCTTGTTATAAATGATTGTAGATACGGAGCATAAACATTTAGTAGCTGCATCTTAGGAGATCAGTGATAAAAATACTATTCCCTACTGTCGACAGGAATTTTTGATCAATTTTTTGGAAATTTTGTTTTGATAAGTCTTCTTTCTATAATTTCCTCCATTCTGTAAGAAAATTTTTCGATGTCGATTTAGTTTACTAAAGTATTAAACTTGGGGCAGTATTGGACTATCTGAATATGTCCCAATGTGCATGTATAAAAAAACGTTACTTGGATTGGAGCGTGTCTAAATGGTAACCGTAACTGTCGACTTTTTGCCCACTATTGTAAGAGGTTTTATCAGGGCTAGACACACGGTTTATCTACTGAAGACTATTTTTTTTAAGACGACTGCTCTTATGGCAATGCGTTGTAGATGCCAAATTCCGACAAGAATTGCTGTACCGTTGGACAACTTGTCACATATTTTGCGTTTTATTAACTCACATTTCAATTTTTTTTCTGAATGTTCGTTGACTAATGCAACTTTTGTCAGTTGCAACTGCATCTTTGTTACCAGTCATCAATCCACACGGTCTCTCCATTAATGTCCACCACGAGAGTATTGCGTTGCGGGATTTAAATTTGTGTCTAAACAAAAGGTTGGATCTTCCGGAGCGGTTAGTTGTGAGTGATGGTTTATTTAGTAGATATGTTTGGATATAAAACGTTGCAGAAGCTAATTAGCCTTTAGGTTTGCTAGGTCCTAATTGACGTTGAAAACTTTGGAATTTGTGGGGCAGAATAGTCGTCTATGCAACAGATAATGAGCTGTCCAAAGCTTCTATAGTTAAAACGTTGAAAGTTTAATGACTATCTTCAAAAACTAGTTTAAGATGAAACTTTTTAATAATTATTTATAAGAGTCTGTATATTTTTGCGGTTTATGTCTTTCTAAGAAATGCAGTATCTCATCGTGCTTAGGTGACAAGGACATCGACGGGAGAATGGTCATTTTTTTAAGGGCTTTGTTAAAGTTGAGAATGGTAAGTTTAATACGTCTTTTTTTCAGTTAATTCTAAAACCTTTTCATTTTATTCATGTTATTGTTAAATATTTGCGACTGCTTAAGTTTAATTTTTCTTTTAGTAATTTTGGTAAGGTTTTAAAATTGAAGACGAAAAAAAATGTGGAGGACTACTGATAGGAACCATGATCATTAGTATGATCAAAACGGGAGTAAATAAATAGTATTATTTAGGAAATGAAAAATATCTAGTGGAAAAAAGATATCCACCGAACCTAAACGAAGAGTGCGTAATATATTTCGAAAATGAACCAGAACCGGTAAGTAGTTTACACGTTTACACGTTGTAAACTGAACGAAGTAAAGAAGAACTAATTTCATAAAGATCGAAAAGTAATGGAAAATGTTGATGTAGTGATTAGATGTGTGCAAGTTATAAGAATCGGAGTAGGATGGTCGCTTACTGCTTACTTTCATATTATTCATGCAGAAGATCTAATTGCTTGTAAACACATGGAAGGACAAGGCATTGGGTTCCTTAAGAACAATTGTCTACCATATCAAATAGAATTTTGGTTGGAAGAACTTTCATTTTGTTTTTAAATGGAACATGAAAAACATTTAAGAACAAAATTTAAAAAAACATTTATGAGTCCTTTATGGCCCGGTACGGGTAAAATGGGCATTATTGGGGCATAATGAACATATTACATATTAATTGCTCAGGTCAAATACACATTGTAGAAATATGACTAGGTTCCAAATCTCTGTCGTCTTCTCCGGCAATATGCCAGTTTGTCACACTTGAGGCACGAGATCCATCCTTCTGTAGATTGTAAATATAAATGTATGTTGAAGAGATTTCCCTTCCGTAAAAATTTGGTCAAAATAAATTTTCCAGGACCGTACTACAGTGTAACTGGATCCCTTTAAGGAAAGTGAATGTAAACCGGATCAAACCACTTTCTACTGGTTGAGGTCACGTTTCGCACTCTAATGTGCGTGCTTCTTTAAAGCCAGTGCCAGAATTAAATGGGTGTTAAGATGTGAGATGTACGTTTACGTTTAGTAAATATAAATACTCACAACACAAGCACTCTTGATCATCCTCACTTTCGCATTTGGAAATGGAACTGTTTGGGTGGGAGATAACTTGTTGAAAGACGTAGAGGCATCGGGAATAGGCAAAAATTAGCCAGGTAATGTTGAAGGATTTGGGGGTGCAGTCACTAGACCAAATGTTGATGGTGTCATTGGAAATGGGGTACTCGGTCTGGAAGGTATTTTAAGATTGGTATCCAAATTGACATCTGCTTTTGAAGATAGTTTTGCAGAAGAACTCTCATTAATTGGACAAGGCGTGTCGCTAGTTAAACTTTGTTCTTGTTCGGCAGGCACGTTTGTTGTTTCAGGTGGCAGAAAGTTAAAAATTTTAAAATATATTTTTGTTTACTGGCCATATTCTTGTTTTTCCGAATCAATTAATTCTAACCGACAATGTAGTTGCTCGCAAATAAAAATTTCCAAAAAGTTCGCAGACCTGGTGGAGGGTAATTGTCCTATCAGGATGATTTTGAAACCATTTCTTTACCCCCTCACAATAATAAGTACTTAATGGCTTCATGAATAACACACCAACGATTGCATATGATGTGTGCAGTGGGTAGGCAAGCACAAAAACACAACACCGTTTTTCCTGCCATAATCTATAAGTTCTATAATCTTAACATGCGTGATGTGGTCATCTAGTAGTAGTACTTAATCATTCTTTTTTCCACTCGTCTTGTAACGATGCGTTTTTATTTCCCGTTGTACAAAATCCGAAAACGCCCCGCTTAAACTTTCGTGCGGACGCAGTTTCCTCCCGTAAGCTAGTTGCCCTACTTAAGTTATGCCTTATATAAGCGTGAGCTCTTTCGTTAAACTGGCAGTTAGGTACGGATACCTGTTCCGCTTGGTTCTGCAGCTAATACTGAGTAAGTTCGCTTCTCTAATTTAACCGCCAAAGATACCGCTTTGATTATTCCTTCCCAACCCCCAGGATGTAGAGATACCGCTTTATGTTTCCTTAACTTTCAATTTCTTCCCTCCGTGTATTGTATTTGAGGTGACGCATTTTTGCGCCTTAAGTACACCACTTAAATAGTTTTCCAAATTGGCATAGCGCATTTTCGTGTGTCAACTTAGTCATTTCTTTTCCTATCCGTGTGTTGTATATGGAGTGGCGCATTTTCGCGCCTTAAATACACCACTCACACCGTTTTCCGGGTCGATATAGCGCATTTTTGTATGTCGACTCGATTACTTCCTTTAACAGACCGCCGTTCTGCTTATTTACCGTCACTCTCGTCCCTAAATTAACCGTCGTTCTGCTTGAATTACCGAAACCCTCACCCCTGTAACTGTCAAATCCGGTGACTGCTTTTGGGTTGCATGGCTGGTGCTTTACTTTAATAAATGTTGTTTTTTTCTGTGAAACTAATAGCAACTTGTTTCGTGCTAAATAAAGAAGTTTTGAGTTTTAGTGTATTCTCTTCATTTCTCTAAACTACTTCCCGTTAGACGATCAGAATACTGGAATTTTTAACCTCCACTGTAGCTGCCTGACGAGCAAACGGAGAGTAAACTTCGTCATTAAATCTGGCGCCCGAGATCCGTCCGCTTTTGTTATTTATGAAACTAACCGAATTGGGAAGCAAGCGTCACAGACTATTGGACAAACTCTTTAATCTAAGTCAAGAAAAGTTTTTTAGTTATCCATCCCACGAATTTGGTGGTATATCATTCATAAGCTCTATTTTCATTTTCGTTCTTGGGAATATAAATATGGGGGATGCATAAAAGTTTCATCCGCCTCCATACACACTTCCACGGTAGGTAGTTGTCCTCTCTCACTTTGCTGGCCAAAATTTTTCTCAAAGACTTAGCCACGGTTGTTATGCCAGCCTCGTCTACATTAAATATTTTGTTTGTTTTTATATTGTATTTATGTATTCCTCTAACAAAATTAGTTCACAGAAACGCGGTTGAAACCTTGAGTCCGAGCAAATGACTTAGGTTTCGACTTTTTTAGTGACAATGTAGGGTTTCTGTTTAAGAAATATTTTACCCTGTCCTCCCCAGCCATGCGTGAATCAAAGTCAAAGGAGTGACGCAAGCCATTTTTTCTGTCAGTTCATATGTTTGACTATTACTTGATAGACCAAACAATCGACCTTCCATATCTTTTAAGGATTCAGCAAGTTCACGCTCTTGTTCTTGAGAAAAAAAACAGGTTTAAAGCTGCCTGGTTTTACTATTTCAACTGGAACAACTGGATTCTTAACACTCTTTTTAATTATATCTGTAGTGTAGACTTGGGAATGTTATAAGAACGAGCAGCTGCCTTGCAACTTAATTTATCAGATGTTACATCTTCGATCGTTTTCTGTATTATTTCGGGAGATCAATTTTGTCTTGTAGTCTTTTTCACGTAGTTACCCTCGCCATTATGCCCCGGGTTCCACTTTTCAGGTTACATTTTAGAACAACACCTAGCCTGACAAACTTAATTTTACAATAGCATGATAATGATAAGTTTATATACCTATACCTCGAGTTGGTACAAATTGCACACAACAGGTTTATTTACGGACGTCCAAAGATTTAGCAAAACAAGATCGAATACTCGAAAACCCGTTTTTCAAGTTCTGTAGCACCACATATAACTGATGTCGGGCGACGTTGGATAAGTTCTAGTGGGAATAGTCACCCGTCTGAATAAGGTGGGCTGGTTATGCCCCGATTTCTCCTATTTATTCCTGATACCAAATAAGTTTCTACTTCTACTGCTAATCCTGAAATGTGTGATGCTTTATCTACGGAATACATTGTACAATAAGTATTTAATTGTTGAAGAAATGTTTGTTTAAAAAATTGCAAGTGGACATGACAAGAGTATGATAAGATTTAGTCTTTTCGCAAAAGATTTGTACAATCGCAAACAAACACCGACAATTATTCGACAGCTGTTTCGTTCTTTGGACTCTTCAATAGTGAGAAGTTTTGAGTGTAATTTTACAATTGTACTAACGATTAATTTTAAATGTGTGTGACGAGTATCTACAACACATATCGTGCGTATTTTAAAGCAGCCAATTTGAGATCGTTTTACGTTAACATCTTGTCGATGGTAACAATCGAATAATTGAATTTCGGAATTACTCACACAATCTGTCGGCAAGTTTTTGAACCAGTAGATAGATTACTATCGGACTTGCTATGATAACACGAGGTTCTGCCGCTAGATGTTTTACCAAACTTATTTGTCGTAGTAGTTTTATTTATTTTTAAATTTCAATTAATTAATTTGTTCTTTTTATTTGTTTATTTCATTTCATTTGATACAGCATATATAATTTTTATCTGGGAAATCGGGTCGCTTTTAAGATTAAAAAGTTTTTTATAACATTAGTGATTGAACTAATTTGAATTTTGAAAACTGCAGGCTCAGGTCGTTTTTCAAAAAAAATGTGCCAATATTTCCTTTTAAAATATAACTTTTGAGATGTTGCTGACGAACAAGTAATAATTCATAAGATAATTTTTGAATATTATATTATTTATTGTACAATTTTATTTAATTTTTATATTACAATGCGACAAAATAAATTAACGTCAATCACGTTTTTATAAGACAAATGAAACGATATTTATTAAAATGCACAATTAGTCGATAATTTGGTAAAATTATTTACGAATATAAATAAGACTAGATTTTATAGTAAAAATTACACGTTATAAAAAGTATATGTATTGAGCACCATAAGATTCGCTTTATTGTCTTTCGGTTAACAGTACATCACTTAAAAAATAATCTTATATACGATATTTCTTTGGTTAATATGTCTCTTCAGTTTTTTAATACACAAAAAATAGTTATAATGGTCGCTCAAATCACTAGAACCTAAATCACTCGCCGAAAGCCTTGCTAAGTCTTCAATGTCTTGTTCTTCCTCGCCTTCCTGAAGTTCGCGCACATTACCGGGAAGATAATCTTTCCAACTTCGAAAAAGGTAGCGAGTGAATTTCCGCAATTGCCTAAATTTACAATACGTAGCACCTTCAGCTGATTCCAATTGTTGGGTCTGAATTAAAAAACCCTTTTCCTTGAAAGTTTGTTCCAATTTTTCTCGTTGCAGTGATTTTCGTGATTTTCTTTTTTTGTGCCTCGCATTGAGATCTTGTATTGTGTTTATATTCGGAACGCTAACGTCGGGCGGTAATATTAACTCCGGATGACTTTGTTTGCCGGTAAAATCTATCGGAGGCGGAAAAATTTTTTCTCCGCTTGCTTGTAAAAAAGCGCCAGTGCTGGAACCATGAGCGCTTTCTACTTGCTGCTGCAAAGTTTCTCTCGGAAAAAATTCGTAACCTCTCATACTTTTATCTCCAGTACCGCTGTAGTAACGAAAATTACCGCCCGAGTCTACTGATAACATTTTCTTTTCTTGTAAACTAGGTTTAGCACCTCCGGTGAATTTGAACTTGCAAATGCTTACTTCCGTTGCAGGGTTTGTTTGATTTTCGGTTGGTATGGGTGGGATAAATATTGCTGATCGTTTTCTTTTGGTTGGTGTTTTATCGGACGGCGTTGATGCGTTTCGTTTAGTCTTTGCTTCGGATGCTTCTAAAGTTACTGTATCGTCGCTGTTTGATTTTTTTGGACGAATTTTTGGTGCCAGTTTTCTTAGTTCTGTCGAAGATTTTGTGGATGTTTCAGGAGGCGGCCGAGGACTGTGATTTGGTAACGTGTAGTTGTTGCCAGCGGCCATCCTTTGGTAGTACATAAGTTGTTGTTGCAGAGCCATCGGGTGAATGAAAACCCCAGCGCTGGGCCAGTAAATGTAACCGGCTGGTGCTGTAGTGCTGTCGCATGCTTTTGAATCTACTGGGATTGGGGGAGGAGTGAAATCGTTTAAGTTATTGATTGTGTCTTGACTCGACAAAGATGACGTTTCGTTGATAAACTCAACTTCGTCGTCGCTTTGTGGCTCGGATTTAATCTCGGGACCATTCAATGTATAACCTTTGTTATTCTTTCGTAAAAACCTTATTTTTAATTGGTTCAAGTCTCTTATGCACAAATTTAAGGGTTCGTCTTGATCATGATGGCTTACAATTTTATCTCTAGATCGTAACAACTTCGTTGTTAAAGATTCTGAAAGGGAATCGTTTCGGCGAGTTTCCTGAGTTAGTCTTTTTTCTAATAAACTGCTTATTATTTTGTGTTGCACTTTGTTTTTATTTAAAGAAGGCAATTCTTTATGGTTATTTGTGAGAGAGTTTTGTTTTTCTTAATGCGCATTCGTTGTCGATTGCTTCCTTCGACGAATCGGGCGTTCCCGATAAAATAGTGCCGTAATTTTTATAAATTAAGTGACATATGTCGGCTTTTTCGGTTTTCTACCCCGTCGAGGTTTTGAATTGTCTAGTGTCATTTCTCCCATGTATGGTAGGTCTTCGTACTTTAGTATCCGACTTGATTTTGACACGTTGTTAGAATTAATACTGACTTGCTTATTGTTCTCCGCTTTAACGTTGTCGACGCTCATTTTCTTTTGTATTTGATTTTGCATTTGAGTTATTCTTTGCAACCAACTACGTATGGATTCGTTTTGATTTTGATCTTGTAAATTTTTGAAGGGATCGTTGATGATTTTGGTGTCTAACGATTCTTCTTCAGTGATGTCGGAAGAAGCCGGCGATTCTGGAATTATTCGTTCGATGTACGATTCTAGTTTCATTCGGTCTAGCGAATAATCGGTGTCTGATGAAAACCTAGAAAATTAGTGGTCAATGAGTTTTATTAACTTGTCATAACTACAAAGTGCTTACTGGGAGCTACATTGAGGTTCCGGTTTTGGTGAGGGTGGATCTGTAGTTGTGTTTACGGTCATATCTGCTAAAACTGGAGATGTTTCTTTAGATGAATTTCTAGTATCTTCTAACTCCTCTGTTTGCATCTTAAAATTTCCTGAAAATAAAAATTGCCATAAGTTTTATAATGACTTATGAGGATCTAATGAATGAAACCGATTGAAAATCAATTGCATTCCTACTATCGCAAGCATAACTTGGCTCGTGTTCAAAATTATAGTAAACAATTTATCTTTGCCAACGAGGGAGTTATTTTCCGCACAATATCTGAATATTCGTATACTTTAAAATGTTCGCAATGCGTATGTTTACGGATCTAAATCGCATTTCGCTAAATGAATCATCCTCGCCCTCTTCAGAGTAAGAATAGTTACAAGGTCTAATGATTAAAATCGAAAGTTTTTTAAAAATTTATTACTCAAAAATATGTAGACGTATGTTGTTTAAAAATTGAACGTTTTCTGGCATTCGTAACAATCAAAGACTAAAAATTGTTTTTTTCTATCACTCAGAACTATAAATTTTGGGTGTTTATCGCCTGTAGGAGATTTACATAAATAATACAAAGCGATAACTACTCATTTTTATTTTTTAACACTTTGAAGACGAATGCCAAAACATTCAAAAAGTAAAAATACAAATAATTTTTTTTCAGCTTACTGAAATTATTGCTTTTCTTTTAAATTTGATTGTGAAAAAGTGCGTAGTTGTAAAAACGATTACATTGCTTCATTTTATTAAATTATTATTATTTAATTACTACAGGATGTACAAAAATTAATGAAATCGAACGTAGTTTTTAAAGCCTTTTTTAATTACAAGAAGTAGTTCATACTTACTTAATAATAAAATAAGGAATTTATCACAGGTTCTGTACTCATTTAACACTTACATATCATTACAAGACTATAATCACAGATTTATGTTACCAGCAAATAAGTTAAACAAACTTTCTTGTTTACTTTTACGTAATTACATCGAGCGCATTCATAATAAACAAACAAATAATTAATTAGAAAAAGATCACCAATCAACTACATAATACGAAGGTACAATTAATTTTTGTTTTAAAAAGTTTACATATTTGAGAGGTACGCCGGGACGCGAGATGACGCTAACTAGCACGTTTTCCGTAGAAGGCGAGCGGCGTCAAAAATAGCCGTCCCGACGCCCTCTCTCGCTCCTGAAACTAAAAAGTATATTCTGCATTTGGACGTTCGTGTAACTCGAGATTGAACCATATTTGGAACTACAGACATCCTAAGCTATTATTAACCCGTTCTTATGTTCTCGAGTTGGTAGACTTCGGAAAGTGTATTTTTATTTTGATTCGGCTTGTACGTCAAAATACTATATATACAAAATTAATACTTGCGCACTAAAAAATGTATACAATTTTATTTTGCACTCCAATAAACTGATACATCTCTTGCAATACATAATTCGTTGGCATGCAACAATTTTCTTTAAATTTATTGGTACAATCACCTTGTTAATTTATGTACCAACGTTGGAAATGTTTTGCAATCTTAAATATTTTTTAAAATGCAATAATTACTTAATAACGATCGTGACAATTTGATGATAATTTTTGGACAAATAAAAAGAAGCGATGAGTTACACAACCCAGCATCTAAACCTATACGTTAAAAATTAGAGAAAAAAATGTGTACGTTTTGTAATATTATGGCATAATTAATTTCAAGTTGTTATTGTTGAATAAATGTGTTTAAAAACAAAGCTTGTGTAAATTAAATTTAAAATAGTGTACCGGGTGATAACATTAAGTTTTTTATCTAGGTATGGTTTAAATATAATAAAAAAATTGTTTGGACATATTTATTAAAATAGACAATGTCACATACCACGAACAAATCTTCTTTTTGTCAAAAAGTAATGTTGGTTGTCGTTGCTAACACAAATTAATAAGTAAAGTGTCAGAAACTTTTCTAGACATTTTTCAAAACAAATAATAAAAACGTTTTGTTCTGACTGAATTATTTATTCGGGAATTTAGATGATTTTTATTTTTTGTAAAAATTTTGATTACCCAAATGTTGGTACTTTAAATTATTAAATTTTCAAAATAATAAATTTTAATTAAACCAAAGTTAGTAAGAATGTCAATATCAAGTCGTACGAATCACCATTGTAATTTTATCGTATTTTTACAAAGCCACCGTTTACGTTTTTTTGGCAGATAAGTTAAAAAAAAAGTGTTATGTTCAAACTTTAGCTCACCCCCTTCTCTATACACAATACTATTTCTCTCAATTGTTCCGAAATCGTCATAGAATAAAAATTCTTAATGACAGTAATTGCACTATGTGCTCTACAACTGTAGAAAAAAAGTGTGGTGGTTTCGGCAGTAGTTACTGAAGAGAAAAACATTATCACATGCGAATCTTCTACAAGAACTACATAAACATGCCATGAGGATAGATGGTTCGCTGATGATGATAGCTTAGCTATTAAAACATGTGTCCGAGTAAAGTTTTTTGGTGTTTTTCAGTTTGTTATATAGAGGCTGCAGTTTAGTGTTCCATTCCTTTGATGAGGATAGCTGTCAGCTTCCATGAGAGACTACCGCAACTTTAAGTTATTTAATAATAATAATAATAATAATAATAATAATAATAATAATAATAATAATAATAATAATAATAATAATAATAATAATAATAATAATAATAATAATAAGGCAGAGGGGTGCTAGCTAAGGCTTGCTGGCACTTTGGGTATGACGATCCCACCTACCTCAGTTAGGGTGCCTCAACCTAAACGAGGTGGTAGTCCCTGCCTTAAAGGGGCCGCGGAGTTTCCACCGGCCGGATCAATTGATTGGGGCGTATGAGAGATCTGCGGAGGCGGCGTCTGCCTCTAGAAGAGCGGCCGCCCGACAGCGTCTGACTCCAGAGGGGCGGCTGAAAATTTCGGGGGTCCCCGGCCTGCGCAGTAGGTTAAAACTGTATACCATTAAACCATGATGAGTAGTAGAATATTACGGAATAGATTAAAGTCGCTGCCTGGGGATCGCCAGGGCACGTCTGGAGCCGGCGCTGGACGTGACAGTGAGCTGGACGTCGGTGGCAGGAGGTTGACGAGGCGGACACCTGTTGCACAACAAACTACAGCCCAATCGAACCAACGGGAGGTGGAAACAATAAATGGGGTTGAAGAACAAAACACCGCTCTGCCTGCCAGTTCGCCCCCAACAAGGAGGGCTGCTCGTAGGAGAGGCTGCACTGGACGAATAAGATGGACACGAGAAATGAATATAGCTGTTGTTCGTGCTTTCTATCGCGTCAACAAGTGTAGCGATAATCCACTCCCTGGATGGAGACACGCCCTTCATACCGAGTTTACAAGGGCCCATCCGGATCTTAACCTATCAGAACAGAACCTAGTGAATAGGAAGAGTGTCATCATAAGGAAAAAGTACTTAACGGAAACTGAAATTGATCAAATTAAACGGGAAGTTGGCTACGAAATTCAACAACAAGATATGTTTGATTAAATAGAACCAAATGGAATAGAAATTCACCCGATCCCACAACAACATATCGGTGATCAAACAGAACCGACTGGTGCGGAAGTTTGTGTAAGCAATGTACCCATTGAAACTGAACAGGCAGAGGAGAATAATGCCGCGTTGGATAAATTTCTTAGTTTGTTGGCTTTCTATGAAGGTACAGATCCACTCAAAAGACCAGAGATACCAATTTTGCATAATGCCCACCGTGCACAATCAATTCTTACAAGCGTTAATAAGGCTCTTGAGAAATATCTTAATATAAACCGAAGTATTGACGAAATTCATTTGGCTTTGTACTGTGCTGCTGTTACTGCCATTGAGCTAAATGGACAAAAACTTACACCATAGAATCAAAAGACCAGAACAAGAATAAAAAAAACCAGCTTGGAAAATACGCCTCGAGCAGGGCGTAGATAGACTGAGGGCAGATATGGATATTATATCTGAATTCTTGAAAAAGAACAAGTCTAAGAAGGTGTTAAGGAAAACAAGAGAAATCGCCAGAAGAGCTAAAATCCTGAAAAGGATCCAGAATATAATAATAAGCTTATTGACCTCCAAGATCGATTTAGGCAAAAGCTAAAGCCAAAGGCTCAAGATTAAGACGATATAACGAACTATCGCAAAGAAAAGAACAAAATAGAGAGTATCATACTAATCAGAAGAAGTTTTCAGAAAACTAGAGCAAGGCGACGATGACACTGATATCAAAATAGGCCATAATGAACTCAGTCAGTTTACAAATTTCTGGAAATCTATATGGGGAAGAGCAGACCCATACAATCAGGAAGCTGAATGGATTGGAAGTATAGAGAGAGCTAACGCGCAAATACCGCGTATGAATCTCCTAGAATTCACCAAGGAAGACATAGTAAAGGCAGTAAAAGATCACAAAACTGGAAAGCGCCAGGACCAGATAGACTTCAAAATTTCTGGATCAAGTACTTTAGCGCCACGCACGAGAGACTCGCTTATTGCTTTACGCAGGCGCTTCACGACCCAAATCAAATACCTACCTTCTTATGCCAGGGCAATACTTTCTTACTATATAAAAGGGCGATACCGCACAACCTCAAAATTATAGACCAATAACATGCTTATCAGTAGTATACAAATTATTTACTTCGGTAATTAATGAAAAAATATACCAGCATTGCAGTGTCAACCAAATTTTCTCGGAGGAACAGAAAGGATGCATAAAAGGGACGCTGGGCTGTAAGGATCAGCTAACCATAGATTCAGTAATCTTAAAACAAGTCCAGAAAATGAAACGAAATTTAAATATATGTTACATCGATTACAGAAAAGCATATGATTCTGTTTCCCACGACTGGTTAATAAAAGTCCTCGAAATATATCAAATATGCCCACGCATAATAGCTGTCCTGAAACACCTAATGACGTCATGGAAATCAACTATGTGGGTTTCAAGGGAAAACATAGGAACTGTGGACATAAATAGGGAAATATTTCAGGGAGACTTTCTTTCTCCTATATGGTTCTGCTTAGCTTGCTACGGTTAATTGAAGAAAAGTAAGTTTTGCCGGCAGCCGAAGAGTAGGGCGTGGGTGAGAAAAGGATCCACCGCTTCTTCAGAACTGTCTTGATTTAATCCGAGGGCGCCATAGTCCTAATGCGTGGATACAAACCTGCTTCCGAACTAAAGAAACAGACGCAACAATCAACCGTAACAAATTAAAGGAGCAATAAATACAATAAAGAGAGAGACACAAGTAACCTACAAAACGTTATATTTAATAACACACCATAAAGAAGAAGGAACAGAGCACAATTTAAATATATCCACTTACAACGTAAGTTAATTCTACGAAGCGTATTCGTTCGTACCCATATATATAGTCGTACACAAAAGAAGGAAAAAAAATATAAGATTAATAGCAAGTTAATAATTTATGCGGTACGCCACTGGCGTTATTTAATCTTGACAAGATGGCGACGTAACCACACCCGCACAATACGAAGGTGTATTTAGTGTTCGCAGTTGCAATATTTAGCGTTAAAAAAGTATCGGAGAGTTAGGTGTTTCCCCAAAAAGAGCGCTCTTCCGTGGTCTTACCCTTATACTCTAAAAATCCCCAAGCAATGGTGGGTAAATGAAGCAAGTTCGCGCCTTTACGGTACACATTCGTTTACAGATTGGGCAAGTATATGCGCCACAACAAGTTAATTAATTATATTGTAGTGAATTAACAAAAAAAAAATATAAATACGTGAACAAATACGTTTCGAGTTCCAAAGATTTAACTGCACTTAAGGTGCCAAGACAAGTTGTACTTATTTAGGTGTTACGCTTGAGACGTTTTCGGTAGCAGTGTGACGTCCCGGAGATGGTTTGTTTTCAGCGCAGAAGTATAATTAGAAAAATCTGACCTTATGTTGTAGATAGAGGTTTACGATGTTGACACACACAGGAGAAGATACAGATATGTGGTGTCGGTTCCAGCTGCGGCGACCCCTAATTTCGGTAGGATGTCCCGTACTTCAGCAATCTTAACAGCAAACCCCAAGTATGCGACACACGCAGCGACAAGACAATAAAAGGTAGAAAGAGATCCCACGATGAATTTAATCAGCCAGGTAATTGGTTTTGTTTAGGCTAAAAGAACCTTTAAAGCCGAGTAATTTTAATCCCGGAGTAACTCTAATCCCGGAGTAACTCTAATCCCGGAGTAACTCGCCTTATCTAAAAATTATGCACGGTGTAACGTTGAAGAAGCCATGAAGAATATTTGTCGTACCTGAGTGCAATCGAGCGACCATTAGAAGAAATTAGTACACGCATCCGTCCTAAGATAAACTTCAGAAAATCGAGTAATCAATCCTTTCTCCAGCTAAAAATATACCGCTATACATTGAAAGTTTGCAGGGTCCTATACATACCACTAGAAAATTTGACGGAATTACGATTAAGCACTCAGATGAAGGCAAATTTGAATTTCACGTAACACGACGTGATAGTAGTTGTTACAAGGCGGAAATTGAAGATCAGCCGAAAATGTATTGGCCAATTAGGACAACGCGGAAGTTGAATTCTGGGAATTAAATCCCCAAAATTTTCGTTAAGGAGCGAACACGGAGAAATGTCGCGTTTACACCTCGACTCCGTGTATTGTGTGTTGCCTAACTCACAGTGACCGTTACAAGCTTTGAACCCAATGTCTTCCTTATTAAATAACACAGATGCTGGATATAGGTTGAATCTCAGAAGCAAATGTCGAATTTCTCATCTACTGTACATGGACGACCTAAAGATGTACAGCGAGTCACGGGAGAAAATGCAGTCACTGATCAAGACTGTAAAAACCTTTAGTGACGATATCCGAATGTCATTTGGGCTTGATAAATGCGCCGTTATAAACATCAAAAAAGGGAATATTGAGAACAATCCACAGAGCATGGGCAATATTGATCAACTACCTCTTCATGAAACCTACCGTTACCTTGGTACCCCTCAAAACCAACGACTTGACCATGCCGAGCTTAAAAGAGAGCTCACTGAGAGGTATAAGAAAATATTAACTAAGCTACTTAACACTAAGCTTTCAGGCGGTAATTTGTGTAATAAATACCTGGGACGTCCCGGTATTGACGTATTCATTTGGAATTGTGAAGTGGTCCGACACTGATCTTGATGAACTAGATAGAACAACAAGGCGATTACTAACAAAATTTAGGAGCCTGCACCCAAACTCCTCAGTGAGAAGGTTGTACTTGCCGAGAAGTGAAGGTGGAAGAGGATTGCTTAATATTAAGTATCTGTGCTTAAATCAAGAAAATAACATGAGACGTTACTTCCATTCAACTAACAGAGATTTGATGCAGTTAGTGGTTCAATCAGATAAGGGTTTTACTCCACTGAATCTTGCACAGCGTATGCGGCAAGATGAACTACCAACAAGAACTGAAAATATTAACGCTTGGCAAGAACAATCGATGCATGGTAGATACCCCAAACTGATAAAAATGGATAACGTAGATAAATTATCATCGCTTAGGTGGCTTCGTGATCCACAGTTATACCCGGAGACAGAAGGCTTCCTTATTGCAATACAGGACCGGGTAATTCGAACACGTAATTACGAAAAACATTGTTTAAAGCTAAATATAGAAGATAAATGTAGAAAATGTGGAGCTGTCGGAGAAACCATCGAACATATCACAGCAGGGTGTCCAGCTCTAGCTGATAAGGCATACCTTGGCCGGCACAACCAACTAGCCAAAATAATCCACCAACAAATTGCATTTAAACATGGACTTCTAGAAACTACACCCCCTCCTTACTATAAATATGAGCCGATGCCAATTCTTGAAACACCGGACCACTTATTATATTGGGAGAGAGTCATAACAACTGATACAACAGTTGACTATAACAGACCGGATATTGTGTTTATTGATAAGAAAGAAGCAACAGGCACCATTATTGACATCGCGGTACCTTCTTCACACAATATTATGAAGACTGAACAAGAGAAAGTCACAAAATATGAAAATTTGGCGTATGACCTAAAAAGGCAATGGAAACTGAGAAATGTGACAATTCTTCCTTTTGTGATCTCGGTTGAGGGTATCCTAAGCAAAGGTTTCCTGAATAACTTAAATAACATCGGACTACCCAATAAAATCGTTAATGTGGGGCAGCGTGAAATAATACTGCAAACTTGCCACATAGTCCGAAAATTTTTAGGCTAGCAAGAGGAGTTGAATTACTTTCTTACTAGTAATAAAACCGTAACCAACATTAAAAGTTGAGAATGAGGGAAATAATAATACTCTTTATTGCTCAACAGATACCCAATTATAGGACAATTTGTACATTTAACAACTAGTGTACATAACAAAATAAAGTATAATAATAATAATATATGAAGATATGTATAAATAACATATAATAAGTAAAAAATACAACAGATATTTAAACACTATATAAATTGAATAATGACGTGATTAAATAGGTTAACTAAAAACGATATAAATTAAATTAAGTTAAATTAAAATTTAAAGTACTCCATAGTGTGTAATCACAGAATTTATTAACTGATTCAGAGAAAAACAGAAAACATCACAAAAGTAGCTTAATTTGTTGTAGTTCTTACATGCATAATAAATGGGAGATTTTTAAATTTCATTGGTGTTTGCATTTGGACAGTAGAAGACTAATCCATGCCTTGATGATATCCTGGAAAGTGCGAATGGCAACTGTTGTAACAGCTCCGAACAGTCTAATCTGTGATTGATTAAGTTACACAAAAATTTCATGGAAAAGCATATCCTACCAGTTTCCAAACTTGGCAATTCAGATTCTCTCAACAAACAATTATAATCTGTACCAATAGGTGAAAAGTTACCATTACATTTATAGAGAAAGAATTTTATAAATATTTTCTGTACACGTGCAATTGCTGGTTTATGAGTCAGATAATATAAATTCCATATTAGCGCACCGTATTCTAATTTAGATATTTGAAAAATTTTAAAAGTTTTTAAGGAAGTAAAATTTTGGCAATTTCTTATTATGAATCCGTATAATCTTAGACTCTAAGATACAATTAAATTAATGTGTTCAACAAATGTTAACTTACAATCAAATAAAACACCCAAGTCTTTTATGGTTGTACAACGAATTAATTCTTTACAATTGATGTTATAACTAAACACGTGTATTAGATTATAGTTCTTTCTAGTAAACGACATCATTTATACATTTGGAAATGTTTACTTCAAGTTTATTAAGTAAACACCATTTGTTGACTTTTTCGAGATGATGACAGTCATTCAGCGAATCAATTCTGTTAAAGATTTTTAAATTATGGGCAAAGCTAATATTTTTACAATTGATACCAGTACATTGATAAAAATGAGAAAAAGTAGCGGTCCAAGGTTGGACCCCTGTGGGACACCAGAAGTTGCAGTATACCTTATTGAAAAACCACCATTATAAGTTACGGTCTATTGACTGTTGTTTAAATAAGATTTAAAGAAATTAATTAAATCTTCACTAAACCCAAAAGGTACTAACTTACTAAGTAGGATAGTAAAATCTACGCGATCAAATGCTTTAACAAAGTCCGTGTAAATCACATCAACTTGTCCTCGTTTATCAACAATTGAAGGCGTGAATTGTGTTAATATTGACAGATTAGTAATCGTAGATTTATTAGGAATAAAACCATGTTGCGATGTAGAAAGTTGATTTTGAATAAGAGGAAATATGCAATCATACCGCACCATCTCAAAAACTTTTGCAAAGTTTGATAATAGAAAAATAGGGCGGTAATTTGAAATGCCTGTAAGGTTGGTAAGGTTGCCATTTTTGTGAATTGGATACACCTTAGTAGTAGACACTACTGAAGTAGTTTGCAAAACCATTGACAATTTCATTTGGGTTGTTATAGTAAACATTTTGAAAAAACATTTTGCCTGGTATTCTGGATTGATTTTTTTTATGAATTTATGAAAGACCAATAGTTTTAAGGATTAGCTGCAATTGACGATTCAGCTGAACTAATAAATGCATCATAAGACTCTTTAATTTGCCGTTTTAGGTGTGCCCTTAAATTCTTAAATTTTTCTAAATGTTGATTTAAGTTGTACTTTTTGTATCTTTCAAAGAATTTAGATTATAGTTTTATACTTTTAATAATAACAGAACTAAACCACTTCGGATATTTTTGTTTATATGATTTATATAAGGGTACATGCAGATCTAATATTTGGTAAGGTTTGTTGTAGAATAACTGAACCCCCAGATCAGATTTTGACGACTAGCAGAAACTACAAGGGCCTTGAATATACAAAGTTGATTTTAAAACAAGATTTGAGCTGCATTCATACCAAGGACCTGTCAAGCGTCACCCAGAACAACCTGAAGAGACGAACTCGCGTGGTAGCGAAGTTTCACCGGCAAGAATGTCTTCCATCTACATACGCAAATTTGTCTGGCGTTTTACTTGTACACAATGTTCCAGTTCATCAGTCTTTTGTTAGTTTGTTAAATTTCATTCAGTTTATGCAAAACGTCGAACTTCCCGTCTACACGTAACGTTTTCTTTGACAAATCTGATATGATCATGTAAGACTGGAGACAAAACGTTAAGTGTGGACCAAGACAAGATGAGCACCCAAAAACGATTATTTATATTATTGGTGGTATAAGCAAAGCTTTATGTGCTGTGACCGATAGGTTGACTGCAGAACGTAGTGAGGCAGCTAAATCATCCGAAGCACATAAAGCGCTTATACTCCGAATAATATATACTATATTTTTCCAAACATGTAAAATTATAATAGACAAATAAACATCTAATAAAGGAGGTTATTTCGGAAAACATTACACTTGTACAAAAATCGCAATGCCTGATAGACAATTTCTAGATATTACAGTAGCAACCCAGCAAATAACAATAATTGTGTCTTGGACTTTATATACCTAAACACTTAATAGAAAAAAAAATCTTGAACAAAACAAATTGAAGTAATAAATAAAGGAAGTTACAAATTAATAAAAATTAAATACAAGGTAATAAAAATTTGAATGACATTAAATTTAAAATAAATCAAAAATTTCTTCCAAAATATTCTCCTTGGGAATGGGTCCTAAAATGAGGCAGCATTCCCTCTCTGGATTGCCAAGCTAATGTTTTGTTTAATATAACTGTCAGCCTGAGGAATACCAGATTGATTTTATAACTATTTGTGATATGGAGGAAAAAGATTTTTGCGTCAACACTCCAAGACCCAAAAGTTTCAAAAGCAAATGCACAAAAAAAGTAATCATCTTTAGTTGTTTTATATTTGTTGTGTTTCGCAGATAGTGCTAAATTAGCAGCAGAACAGGCGAGAAAAGATAAAGAGATTAAATTTGAAACAGCTTCTGTATCGACCCATGTGACATCCCACACTAAAGCTTTCCCTTGACTTCAAAGAATTAAAGTCAAACCATCAGGACGTTTACCGTCATCACGTAATAATCCCGATGGTTCCAAAATACAAAGGATTTCAGCTGAAGCCAAAGCTCGCTTTAAAATATTATTAATGTTATGGGAAAGACTACCATAACTTTTATTACCAGATAGACCGTGATGACCTAGAGTATCAACTTTAGAACCACAATGACAAGTGTGTGATTGGCAAACATTAGTTCCAATTTTTAAGGATGTGACAATTTGAAGAGTTTGTTTATCTAACAATGTTCCAAATTGAGAAGACGGGAGTGCGTTTAACCAAGCACCTGATTCCGGTTGGGCACAGGCAAATAGCTTTATGTCGAGTATAGTGTTGACACATGGAGTATTTAACTACGTCGTAAACAAGGCTTGTCAGGTAAAGGTTTGTTAGAGAACAGTGTTTTCCAAACATTTAATGCCTCAGCTAAGTACATAATCTCAAAGTTATTTGAAAAAATGGATTCAATGAGATTAGCAGAAGCGTGAGTAGAAATAAGAAAAGATGAAATGGCGATATCACTGACACAACGGATTTCTAAACCACTAAATGAAACAGGTAGTTGTGACGGGATTATTTCGCAAATAATTGATTTATAGACTAATTTCTCCCTACACTATAGGCAGCCGTGTTTACACTCATGCGTGAATATGAATGTTTGGATTGAGAAGTTTTCTGGGGATTTTAGTTGTTTGGAATTGCCAGTTCCGATGATTTTATGCATTTGCAAAAGTTACAATTTATTTCCGATTTACTGTCAGTTGCGAAAAGGTGTACATGGAAAATGCTGTCTAAAAATTGAACTAGTAGATATGAGCTTTGTAATATTAATTAAAGTAAAATCATCCCATTTTAATTAGGGAATAAATCTTCCATTACGGTTCCGGTGTATTTTTTTTTACTTTCCTTTGTTTTAATCAAATATTTGCTCCTACGGATTCTATTAATTGCAGGCACCTTTTTTTTGTTGGTCTTTGTTTGTGGGTTTTACCCTTTGGGTTATTCTGCTGGTCATTGTAGACGTACTCCGTTTTAATTAGTCAATGGATATTTAATTACGGTTATGCTGGCAAGGATAATAATGCGAAAATTATAAAATATCAAAGTGGACCTGATATCATACCACCGTTAGACTTTCAACCTACCTTCTTTCAAGGTCACTACTCAAGATAAGCTGTTTATCTAGTTCTTGGTGAGCAGCCCAGCAACCGTTATCAATGGGTCCATTTTGGCTTTTCCTTTTTCTTCGTTGGATACTCAAATATATAGATTTGGATACGAGAGCTGTTATCTCTGCCGATTAACTGTCGAACACTGAAGATTTACTAGTTACACGAGCTAAGTTAATTTTTTATGCATGTCATTCATAAATTTTGTCGCGTCCTATGTATATGTACCGTGGTCAACCGTTTAACAACGTACCTTTTTTTAGCGCTGTAGGTAAAAATACGTTTGTGAGCTCGAAGGATCTTTCAAGTACTTGATTAATTTTCTGCGCTTTTGATCTATTTAAATAATCGGTCATGGTCCGGTACTCGCCATAATTGTTGGTAAATACCTTTTGAACAATATTTGTCGCGTGAATCACTTACAGGGGTACTTGATGTTCCGACTGTCAAATACGCTAACCTATTTGGGGTGTTTGTGTCTCGAATTTATATTCGTGTTTTAACTCGCCCTCGTGAATTATTATTATTATTTGATGACTATATGTACTATTCATTCTAATTGATATTATCTATTGTCGTGTCTATGTGTTTCTCTGTGTGTTAATTGAATTCTAGTCGCTATAACAATATACATATTTCTATGCACGTACGGTTTGTTGCTGTATTCACGAGTTTCTAGTGGCTCTAGATATTTCTTATACGTAATCTTAGGTGGCGCATTATAAATGTTCCGAGCAGTGTAGAGGCCTTTATTTCGAACGATTATCAATCAACCCACGACCACTTCCGACTAAGAAAAGCTGCCGGTAGGTCATCTAGCACTGCTATATATTTATTTTAGTTTGTTTACAAATAAACCGTAACATAGTGATGCATGTATCTAAAACGAACGAGTAAATTTAATGTTCAAAATGTCTATTAAGAAATTTATAATTTTACCATCAAAACTTAACAAACATCTTTGAATTTCCGGAAAGGACAACGATGCAAAAGATAATTAAGTTTGGGAATCTAAAAACAATGACGCAACAAAAAAAGAGCCATATGTGGATTAATGTTTCGGATATTATCTGATAATTTAGAAAATTTTGCTAAACATTCGGAAAACATTTGTGGAAAAGCATCTTCAGTTAAAGCAGCACCAAGAAGGAATAAATTACTATTGTCAACAAGACTAACATTAGGAATCAATGTCTCAAAAGAAGAAACAATATTTAATTGATTTAATTTGTTAATTTTTTTACAAAAATACAACTCGCACTTTGAAAAATTAAGCGTTAAACCTAAAGGTTTAAACTCGCAACTAAAATCGTTTGTAAATCTTCCAATACACTCACTACAGAACCTCCAATTGTGTCATCATCCAAATACCAAACATTGAGATAAGAAGAAAGTATGCTAATAATAGGATGAATTGCAAGATTAAAAAGGGGATCGCCTTGCTGTACACCAACACAAGGCTGAATAAGTTTACTATTATATAAAAGATTCGAAGGTTGAGCATAACACTGCCAAAGATATGGGAAGAGTTCTGGGAATTTGATTTTTAACATAAGTTAAAAAAATATTACGTTCAATTGAATTAAAAGCATTCTTTACATCTATTTTAACTAAAACATCAGGCAAATTATCTCTAGAAATAAATCTTCTAACAGCATGTACTGCAGCTTCAAAGTTATTTTTTACACCAAAACCTAATTGGATAGGTTTAAAAATACTACCTAAAATATTTGAAATATAAGAACAACCTATTTTGGAAGCAAGTTGACGAAAAACAGAACCAACTGCAATTGGGCGAATACCGCCATTTTTTTTTGAAAGAGCAAATAAAGAGGCACCAAAAAAGAAAGCTGCGAAATCTTTGTTAACCTTACCTGAAAATAAAAAAACACAAAGATTTGTGATTTCGGATAAAAGATTTTGTCCTGCAACTCCGGAAGATTTACTTATCAGATCTTTTATATGTTGTGGACGAATTGCATCTAAACCACCAACAGAACCAGAGGGAAAAGATATTATTCCAAACTTGACTTGATCTTCAGAAACTATCATGGTTTCATCTGATGACGGTAAATCTGTAGATATTTATAATAATAATAATAATAAATATTTTTTCGAGAACTGAATTAAAAGGAGACAAAATTTTATCATTCAAGAATGAATTCATTGAACGATTTGAACCAAAGGCACTATCATTATGACAAGAGCTCGAGTGTGTGCACTTAGATGTAAGTTTTATTACAACAGAAAATAGTTGTAGTCTATTTCAATAGATAGTATTAATGGCAGTTGTGTATTCGGTTTTGACAATCTGAAATCGAACATGCACGATTTCAGGTTGTCAAACATACCGTTAACTGTAACTGTCATTTTGAGTTTTTGATTTATATCATAGGCAAAATAAAACTTATTTAAATCGTTTTCTTGTGTTTATTCTTGTTTTTTGTTCTATTTTATGATTTATTGTTCTGTTAGTGATAATATATATTTTTTCTACTTCGCGTATACAATGACGATTTTGTGACACTGTTTTGCAAAAAGTAGTTACACAAAATTTACACTAGCGTTATTACTTTTGGTGATTTCTTTTTTTGAGGTTGGTAATGGTTGAAAATGTAATGTTCACTGATCTCTATTACTGTAATGTTATTTGTTTGTCATTTGTGAAACACATGAAAATTTTAAGGAATTAATTATTTACTTTAATTCTTTCTTCAAGGAAAATTATGCCGGAATAATTTTAGAGTGAGTATGTTTTATTTTAATGAATGAACAATATTTACGAAAATTATATTTTTTAGGCTAGTGGTAGTTATAAACTTGTCAACAAACAAAAACAGGTAAACTTAACAAAGAACAAGAACAGAAAAACTTAACACGCCTTAGTAACAAGAAAAGAACAAAAGTTAAACAATAATCAAGATCCTAACCTAATTTATCCGAACAACTATGAATGCACTTATCCATAAATTTGTGACTTTTTTTATAATAAATTCCATACTTTTGCACGTATCCTATTCATTTTTCACTTATATGGCAGTGACTGTATATTTTGACAGTCACCGTTCAAGTTTCACTAGCCGAAATATAAATTGGTAGAAGTGATTGATCGGACACAATAATATTTTGTTGTTTGCTAACACCTGCTTCATCGACTCTTTCCACTTCAATTTTGTTACTGTTTTTAGAATTGCAATGGACGTAGAAGCTTCAGATTCGTCTCGTATTGAAAACATGTTGGCAATGTCAATTTTCTTCTTTAAAGAAGCATCCACATATCCCTCAGCTACAGCTGAAGACTTCCAGCCTCCATGCTTCTTTATTGTGAGTAAGTCTCCACCTTGGTTTGCTATATGTGATGCCGATGAACGGCGAAAGCAGTGTCCTGTATATTTTTCTGGACTAGGCAGTTTTAAAAATGTTGCGATATTCTTAGGAATTTCTCCTATTTTGTTGATCCCTATGGGAGATGTCGTGCATTTACCGGAACGATAATTTAAAAAAAATCTGTTATTGGAAGCATGGGAAGGTCGCAGTTTAATGTATTTTTAATGATATTAATCCAAGGTACTTCTGTGATTAGAAATACTCTGGTTACATTTGTTTTTGTTTTAGGTACAGTTACTACGATTATGTCTACTTTTAATTGTACATCGTTGATTGACATGTGGGTTAATTCATCCCTTCTGCAAGCCCCACAATAGCCTATAATTAATATGACCTAAAATTATATGAATCTGTATTAACAAACAAAATTTTATAAACTGAAATATACCTTCATGGCCAAGAAAATATTGTCATCAGCTTCATTAATGAATCGGTTAATTTCTTCAGACTCAAGAATGCATGATTTTTTGGGATGATAGTTTTGATTCTGCCTTTTTAAAAATGCTATTAATTTTAAGTTTTTTGAAATGTCAATGTTTTTGTAAATGGAAAGACATGTCTTCAGCATCGAATAACTCGACCACATTGTCGATGCCTTTTTTGATCTGCCCATGATCTCGAAATAGGCCAACAATACGTTTTCGGTTATTGAACCGACTTTATTTTCTTCACACCATTTAGAAAAACCTTTATATTCTTTGATATATTTAGTTTTAGATTTTTCCGGTAGTAAGTGGTCAATCGCACTTATCGCTACTTCTTTTAGTTCTGGCGGGGTACACGAAAAGTCATTTGCATCCATAATTTTAATTTAAATAGTTATTTATAATTAATTTTAACCAATTTAATACAAAAATTTTAGGCCGCCTAACTTTAAACTTTGAAAAAATTTCAGTTAGTATTGCCAACCGTAAAAATTAAATTTCCATGCACAGCAATTTTTTTGCCCAGATAGGAGTAGTAAATATTAATTGAAGCGAAATAGAAAAAATAGTATGTTATACTTGTTTTACAAGACAATTTGTCGCACTTATTTCTTTGAAGCACTCGTCGCTACCCTCCTTGTGCTTCAAACCCATGCGTGCGACAAAATACGTCTTGTAAAACTCGTGTAACAATATACTATTTATTCACATATTTCAAAAACTTTTAAAAGCAAACTGCTTTGGTTCATTTCATAATATTAAAAAGGTTAGTATTATATCTACTGTTGGAATTGAAATGTTTATTACTTTGTGGTATACAAATTGCAGAATGTCTGATTATCGTCCTTGTACAGTTCCTGGATGTGATTACAAAAAATCTACACGTCATCGATTTCCAAAACCCACAAAAGATCGAACCGAGTGTGTCAACAATATTTTACCCATAGTCTACCAATATGTGCTTAAAACGCAAAACAGTACCTTCGCAAAAACTACCTATCTCAGGTTTGTTATTTTAAAGTACCTAATATATCCAAATCATACAATTTATTTACGTAGATTATACAATTGGTGTGTCTCGTTAGCACGATTTTACTCCTAAAGCAAAAACTTTATATAAAACTGCAAAATCCTACAAAATTTCGATCAACGTCACGAAGGTGCAGTAACTTAAAAAAAAAGATTCTGTTCGCCGAGAAATACGTTAATGTTTCCAATACACCATTATGATCTGAAGCTTCCCAGTTTTGTATTCAGCAATTATCTCGGAAACCTTTTAAGCCAAGGGATAGAAGGTTTTTACTTGAAGAAAAAATTATGTCTTTAGTCTTGTATAAGATATCTGGCCCGGGATATCGTTTCTTGACGAAATGGTTTAACTTGCCATCGAGGAGGACATTGAGCAAGTTGTTAAACAAGATACCTGTTGAAGCACGTATTAACACCTTACTATTAGAAAAAGTGAGCAATTGCTGAAAGACAAAAGAAAGATATGTATTCTTTATTTGCTAAAATTTCTTTAATGCCACATTTAGCTTATGATAGATACAATCAAGAAATAATTGGCATTAAAGACAATAAAATTTGTGATCATGCTCTTGTATTTATGGCTCGTGGAGTTACCTACTAGAAAATAGAAGCCAACAATATGCTAGGTACACATTTTGTTCAGGACCCATAAACTCAATAAAAGTCATTATTAAAGTCAGTAATACACAAACTTCAGAAAGCAGGTCAGTAATATGATTCAATTAGTAAATAATGTATTGAAAATGAAAGTGCATTTAAAACGTTACTTCTATCTTTACTAGTTGATACTTTTGACAGTATCGAAATACTAATGCAGAGATAAGAAAACTGAAAATAAAAGTTACAACAGAATAAAACCTTAGATAATAAGACTTTAATAATTCTAAGACACGCAGGGCGTCCAATATATTAACAGATCGAACTAGGAATTCGATAAAAAAAATGATTACAATGGCACCAATCAATGCTGCGTTGAAAGGTAGGCGCAAGAAGAAAGTAAGAAATAGCATTTTCAAACTGTCAAAAAAGCTTTCGTTGAAGCACTTACTTTAGGGCTTTCTGATTGGTAATTAAAGGCAAGTATTGTAAGATATGGTGCTGTTTTGGAGCAACAGTTTACAGATGGAGAATAATCAAGTAGTGCTGAAAGGAACTGTACTGTAACAGATAGTGAATGTCGTGTCGTAATATTAGCAATGGAAACTAATGTCTCGATTCTTATACGTTAGGATATTTTGATTTTTTAAGACACCCACGTAGTTGTGGCTTGATAGGCAAAGAAAAGAATTGGAGTTTCCATGTCATGTCGGCTTGACGTAACTTATAGAACTTTGCCCAGATCAACGTTTGGTAATTGTTAATTGCCTGTTTGTGTTTTAACAAATTGGTTTAGTAAGTTTGTTCTTTTAAAACCCATAGAAAAGATTACTGGTAGCGAAGTATATAATTTTTTTATATATGAAGGTCTACAGATCATTATGATAGACAAGGGTAGCTAGTTTAAGATTTGTTTTAAGAATTATGTATACAAAAAATGTAGTTTACTGCACTGTACACCCACCCCCCATTCCGTTAATTTTACTAAACTAACTAATAGAGTAGTTGGGATAGTAACAAGAAGCTACTTTGATCATTACGGTCATCGTTCTTGCAATCATAATGTGTTTAAGATTTGGAAAGCAGTGCTTAGCATAACATCGGTTAATCAGTTAGTATTTAGTGGAGAAATATTTATTGTGGGAGACTTCTCTGGAGTACTTGAAAAACTTGTAGAAATAACTTACAAATTATTTGAAGAAATACGTTTAAAACTTAGTTCAAAATTGCATAATTTGCACCAAAGTACATATTGTGAACTTATAAGAAAATTTTGTACCATCGGTTGGGAAACGAAAGACAAACGGACCTTGCAATTCAAACATGCTAGAATTTAAAAAAAAAGAAACTAGTTGAGAAAATTGTAGGTTTCCAATTAGGAACGGCGTTTAAAAATGTTTTTTTGTATATGTAAAACTTAAATCAATTCGGTGCTGATAATGATACCTTAGCTACAGAAATACATATCCAGTTATAGTATTTTTATACAGTGTGTCTTAGATAAGAATGAACAGCATGGGGATCTCGGTAACCGTGCGAGATACAGAGTCGGTTAAATTTGGAAATGCCCATTTGAGGGGTCAACATTTTGCTGTTAAGAAACTCGCTGAGTTCGGCTAACTTTCGGAGATATTCGAAAACAACCTAAATTGTGCCATTTTGTTTTCATTATATTCTGAAATTGTTCGAAAAGTTACCAAAAAACTGAACGGATTTTGTCATTGCCACTTTTTCTGCTCTACAAGATGGCGTTTACGAATTTTTACTACAACGTTTTGTTTTGAACAAACCATCATCAACTTTATTTTTTCTTATGGCACTTAAAAAAAGTACACTCCATATATTTAAAATCTTTTTAATGTAGTGTGCGTTGAAATTGCGGCAAACAGAAAATGTTGCTGCGCTCGAATGTTTTTGGCGGGACAGTACGGGTTGCTTGAATTCTTTTAGATTGGACACCAAACACTTAAACATGGACTTCCCTGGTTTCCTCCGTTCCGGGTACTTGATCAAATACAAGTGTTCGGCTTCTACAGAATTTCTCCGGCATGTTATGTAGCAGGACAGCATATCAAATTTTTCTTCATTTGAAAACGTTACTTGCCCCATTAAAAAAAAAAACGTTGTAAAACTGATACTTCTTTGTCATTCAAACAAATTCTGTCAGAATTAATAATAAAAGAAATGAAGTCGATTGTTAATTCGGCTTTATTTTTACGTTTCATTCACCGCACGCTAGACCAAAAAGATTAGAAATTTACTAAAACGTTATTTTCTCTTAATAAAATCACGAATAACCATATTGTGTAGTACATCGATGAATTTGTAATAAAAAAATGCTTTCTTATACAGATTGTACTTTTTTAAGTGCCATAAGAAAAAATAAAGTTGATGATGGTTTTTTTGAAACAAAACGTTGTAGTAAAAAATTCGTAAACGCTATTTTGTAGAGCAGAAAGAGTGGCAATGACAAAGTACATTCAAAGGAAAGGAACCCCAACTGCAGCGTCTATTTAACCAACAGAAAAACACCAAAAACTGCACCAAAAACTTGACTCGGACACGTGTTTCAACAGCTAAGCTGTTATCATCAGCGATACCGATACTAAAATAAAAACAACGGGAAGCTTATATATACTATCTGCTTATCACGCATCGTTAAACTTAATTGATTCTTAGATAAGCTTAAATAATTCCAAAAATCCTAATGGACCGTTATCATCATAATTCATAAGCAAATTTCTGTTTTTAAAATTTCTAAACTTTCATAAGAATCAAGTTCGTTTTATTATCTACCCTCTTAATTAATTCAATGTCGCCTACTCTATGGCCATTTTCAAGCATATGCATGGCAACACTGGACCTATCTGTGCGATGATATTTGACATGAGCTACGTGCTCTTTAAAACGAGTTTTAATAGGTCTCTTGGTTTGCCCTATATATACTTGGTTACAGTCTTTACAATTAATTTTATATATTCCCGATTTATCACACATTTCTATTGGGTCTTTCGGATTGCCTAAAAGATTTTGCAAGTTGTTACTACTAGAAGTCACTGTTTGATAATCAAATTTTGAAAATATTTTTTGAAGACCTTTTGTGTATGTGGGATAATTTGGTAATTTGACATATTTCTTATCTATTTTGCTATTACTAGTTCCTAACGTTGTAATGTTTCTAATGTTTAACTTATGTTTATGTTTTCTAATTATGTTTGTGACAATTGATTCTTGAAAACCATTGTATGATGCAATCTGCTTAATATTTCGCAGTTCTTTATCAAAGTTTTGTTTTGACAATGGGAAATGTAATAATCGGTGAATCAAAAGTTGAAAGATGCAAGTTTATGTTGCATACTATGGTTGGAATCATTTGTTATAAACCTCATAGTGTTAGTGTCTTTACGATAAATATCTATATCTAGTTTGTTGCCATTTCTTGTCACTAAAGTGTCTAAGAAAGGTAACTTAAGGTTTGTTTCTGTTTCATAGGTAAACTTGATCGTCTCAAATTTTGAATTTAAAATTTCTACAAATTGCTGAGGGCTGTAAACTTTAGTGTCGATGACTGCAAAAACGTCATCTACATATCTACACCAAATTCTAGGAAAATATTCTAAATTATTTTTTAAATCAGTTTCAAATTTACCCATGAACAGGTTAGCCATAAACGGAGATAAGCTGTTACCCATTGTTGTACCATAATTTTGTTGATAAATATTATTGTTAATTTGAAAGTAAGTTTGATTCATACATAATCTTGCTAATTTAATTGAAAAAATTAAAAACATTGAGCTGACTGAGAACGAAGTTTTAGTTTCATTCGATGTCTGTTCATTGTTTCCAAGCGTTCCGATAGATATCACTTTAGATTATTTGAAATATATGTTACACCAAAACCATTTAGACAATTCAGAAGTAGATAATTTTATTAAATTAGCAAGATTATGTATGAGTCAAACCTACTAAAAAATTAACAATAATATTTATCAACAAAATTATGGTACAACAATGGGTAACAGCTTATCTCCGTTTATGGCTAACCTGTTCATGGGTAAATTTGAAACTGATATAAAAAATAAATTAGATTATTTTCCTAGAATTTGGTGTAGATATGTAGATGACGTTTTTGCAGTCATCGGCACTAAAGTTTACAGCCCTCAGCAATTTGTAGAAATTTTAAATTCAAAATTTGAGACGATCAAGTTTACGAAACAGAAACAAACCAAAGCTTAGCTGTTGAAACACGTGTCCGAGTCAAGTTTTTGGTGCATTTTTTGGTGTTTTTCTGTTGGTTAAAGTACATTCAGTTTTTTGGTAACTTTTCGAATAAGTTCAGAATATAATGAAAATCCAAAAGTAAGCCGAACTCAACAGCAAAATGTCGACCCCTCGAGTGGGCAACTTTTTCCAAATTTAACCGACTCTGTATTTTTCACGGTTTCCGAGATTACCATGCTGTTCGTCCTTATCTTAGACACACGTATTAACTAGCGAATGGAGGACATAACGGTCGAGTCGAAGACGGGTTCGTTACCTCCTTGAGTCAATATAAATCAATTACCTAGCGTGTCTTGTATAATTTTTTATTTGTAACTAAATTGTAAACAAATAAATAAAATTCATATTGATCAAATTCTGTTTTCAGTAGTAATAACCCAAGGACATTGATAACAGTCTGAACAAATTTTATAACAGATTTCAAAAGCTTGTTGCTTGAAACAGACCGACGCCGTAGGCGGAGGTCTGTTTCAAGGAGCAACAAGCTTGAAGAAAGTTGTTATAAAATTTTGAGCATTATCAATGTTCGAGGGTTATTCGGATAGAAAATTTTTGCAAATTATAGAAAAATACAGAGCAAAAAACAATTTATTTAAAGGTGCAATTAACAAAAGAACAATTAGAAAAGTTAAATGAAGATCCAGACGTGTTAGTTTCTATAACTGATGAAGATGTATTTCCACTATGCATGCTGTTAATAATTTGATTATGATGTCCGTATTAGAACCAAATCGTGACATTTTGAAATATAAATATTTGAAACGTCAAAATCAAAATAAATTAATATGTATACATGGCAATGTGAGTGAAAACAGCCCATGGGATCTGTTTTCAGCGTAATGTTGTCCTGATTGGTTGTCTTTAATTAGATGACTTCAAATTAATTGATTTCATTGGATTTCTACTGGAGCAAAAAATTTTCTTCCCAATTATTCCTCAAAACTCAGAAACTCATTTAATTTTAATTTGTATGAATCAAAGAAATAAAAATACCTATTCAAATGTATAAACGTTACTATTTTTGGGTATTGCCATTGTTGCAATCATTATCTGACGTTGAGGTCTTCTGACCGTGCCGCAATGGATATGTGAAAACTCTAGTGCTGCAAATGACATTGACATTTGACATCTTAATAATAAACTCGATTCTAATATAAATTTATTTCAAATAATGTTATTTATATTAATAATGAAGTTTAAAATATTTTTTGCAAGACAAAAATTTTGTATTTTACTCTTGGGAAACGATCCATTTTATTACTCTCACCAGCGTTTGTAATGTAATAGATCTTTTACAACACTCATGACATAAATAACTATTTCCAATTTCTCTACTAACTTCGTAATTCGTAACTGGTTTGCTGTCAATTTAACGCTACTAGCCATCAAATACTCAGTTAAAATGACTTTTCAACATCAAGTGACAGTTCTATTAATTCGATAAAGGTTTTGAACTTTATGTTTTTCTAGGGATTGAGCAAATGTTTGACAGATGATTCGTTAATTTGATAGTTTATTACCCGCTAATGTTTATTAATTTAAATTTTTTTAATAGCATTCATTGGAACAAACTCTTTATGTACGTACACCTACATTTAACATTTAACAATTTACGCAAAGCAATTTATGTCATTCTTACATAATGCTATTATCACAAGGAAACTAATCTATTTATCGTGATACATAAATTATCGTTCAATACGCCAACAAGAATCATTTGTAAAATATCTAACGGGTTTGTTTATGAGTTTTATTACGGTAAACGCATTTTTTTCTTTCAATCACAATCGAGTGTAAAATAAGCGGTTTAACAAATTTTTTGATTAATGCACATTTTATTGTTTGTGGGATTTACGCGGAAGTTTAACGCCTTATAAATTTTTAATTTAACACTTCCTTATAAGCTGTTGTCCTATTTACTACTGTTTCTATTATTAGTTTTAGCCGTTCTACGTTAGATAAAACAACACTATAAATAAACATATGTAACTTTATTCTTTGATTTACGACTTGGTTCAGTTGTTTGAATGCAGAACTTATTTTAAAAATACTCGAGGTTACATTTTGGTTTCAAATATTTGCAAACTCCTAAATAGTCCCTAAAATATCAATCATCTTTTTTCTTTCTATGTCCAAAACTTCTTTGTTAGACAAAAAAAATATTAGATTATCAAGCAAACATGTTTTATAAGGTAATTGCTTTCAATACAAATAAATGTTTCTGTCGTTTAAATAAAAATAGTTATGGAAAACATGCCAAAAATTATGTAATAATAAAATGAAACTTAATATAATTGATGTCACCAATATTTTTAACATGTAACAGTTTTGTTTATATAGGGTGTCCCAACAAGAACTTGGAGTTTTAAATGTCACATTATTTCCAAATAAGGTAACCTGAATAACTTTCTATTGCCTCGTTTGGAAGAATCTTTACTTTCAACAAGATGGGGCCACTTGCCACACTCCAGAGAAAATTTTACTGCAGGAAAAATTCCCTGGCCGTGTGATTTCTCGTTATAGTGACGTAATTAGACTGCTGTTGTTTTTGTCAACAGGTTGATTTCAGTCATGGCGAATATTTTGGCGGTCGATTTCAATTTTCAAAATTTTTTAATTATTTAAAAAACTTAGCTGAGATTCGAACTTGCAACCATTGGATTACCGAGCAAGGCTTTAACTACTAGGCTACAACAACAATTGAGAAATAAAAGTTTGTATAGGGTGTTTAAAAAATACGTTCCGATATTTGGCCCACTTATAGATCTCATCAGTACAAACAAAAAAGTCAAAATAAATAAATGTCCAAAAATCAACCGTTTCCGAGATACAAACAGTTTTTGAAATTAAAATTACTAAGCCTAGGTGAAGTGATTCGTCGTATTTATCACGTCAGCTATGGAAATAACAAAACAAAATTTGTTCGTTTCTATCAGTGTAGTTGCCGCATTTGTTGTAATCATTGTGTGGTTCTCATTGTTATTGTTGCTATTGAAGTCGTTGTTGCTGTTGCTCATTGTTGAAATTTTCTAATATGCCGGAATATACCAACGCAGAAATGGCAGACATGCATTTCATGTATGGCAAGACCGATGGAAATGCTTATGCTTATGCCAAAGCATTCCCAAACCGGATACTTCCGTCTGCCAAAGTTTTTACAAATTTACATCAACGTTTATCCGAAGTTGGGTGGTTTTAATCAAGGAACGGTGATGGTGGTCGGTCTAGATCAGTTTCTACTTCCGAGGCAGAACTTAACATTTTAAGAAAAATTGAAGACAATCCTGGTACTAGTACTAGAAGACTCTCTGCTGAAACAAATATTAATTCTTCCCTAATTTGGAGAATGTTATGCGAGCACCAATTGCACCCATACCATATTCAAAGGGTGCAGGCTTTTACTGTGCTTAATTATGCCGCACGACTGGTGTTTTGTCGAAGTATGCTGACAAAAGTTGCGGAGAACCCAAATTTTGTTACGGAAATTTTATTTACTGACGACACTGGTTTCACGAGAAATGGCATTTTTAATTTCCATAATAGCCATGTTTAAGCCGACGAAAACCTGCACGCCATTGTTGAATTGAATCATCAACACCGATTTTCAATCAACGTTTGGCTTGGTGTGTTAAGAATTGTATCTTGACTCTTTGCGGAATACCTTGCCATTGCTGTTAGAAGATGTACCTCTCAGCTACAGAATTAATATGTGGTTGATGCACGATGGAGCTCCTGCGCATTATGCAGTCTTGGTCAAAAATTACCTAAACGAAAATTACAATGGCAGGTGAATAGGGCGAGGAGGCATTGTCACTTACATCTCCGACCTTACTCCGCTCGACTTTTGCATTTGGGGGTATTTAAAGACATTAGTTTATTCAAGTCCTGTGAATAATTTAGATGAGTTGCGAGAACGAATTGAACATGCCTGCCAGACTGTTTGTACAAATCCGGAACTCTTTGAGAGAGTGCGGCGTTCACTTTTACGGAGATGCGGAATGTGTATACAAATGGAAGGAGGACATGTTAAACATCTTATTTAAGAATCATTTGTAATTAAAATGTTGTATTTATACTGATATTTGTTCTATTGAAAACCTCGTTGAAATAAATATGACCTTTGGTTTACCCATTTCCTTAGCTGACTTGATAAATACGATGAATCACTTCTACTGAGCGTAAATTATTTTAATTTCAAAACCAAGTTGTATCTCGAAAACGGTTGATTTTTGGAATTATGTTTATTTTGACTATTTTGTTTGTACTGATCTATAAGTGGGCCAAATGTAGGATAGTATTTTTTAAACACCCGTAAAGATTGATTAAAGGAGATAAATGAATGATTAAATGATGTATGATGCTGTAAAATTTAAGATGATATAGATTAAGATTAAGCAAGGTAAACTAGTTCACAAACACGAATAAGTTATTAGTAAATTCATCAGTAATATTTTTAGCCGTTTTAAATTTAATATGCTTTTTTGGTGAAAATGTCGATTATTGTTAATATGTAAATTTAACATATTTGCAAATTAAAAATGCTAATGTATTTAAAAATAATTTCGCTCGCGCTCCGCGCTGCGTTTCGTCATAATACGTTTTGTCCCTTGTTTATTTATTAAAATAACCAATTGTCATGCATCATACATTGTTTAAATATGCCTATTTGTATAATAAAATTTTGTTGGAGTGGATTTTTATTTAAAAATGAACATTTTGATGGATTTAATGATGACTTTATTCTTTCCAAATATTATTAAATTACACTATTGCTATTTGTTACTAATTTATTGGTACAATAAGAAATTCGTTTTTGAACGCAGAACTGTGTTAATATTTTTTAATATTTTTTCATGTAATTGCCCCGATAGACTTACTCCACAGTTTTCACTTTTTCTTTGGTGAATTTCTCACCTTGTCATGATACTGATAGCCATCGTCATCTTCATTCCCATTTATTACAGGTGGTTTGGTTGCTTTTCTTTTTAATGAAGCGGTTGATTTGGGTAAAGGTACCATCGTTAGAAGTTCGTCATCAACTTCGTCGTCTTCGTCATTTGAGTTCTCTACATCTTCTTTTGCGGTCGTGCAGGTTTCTCCACAACAAGTCTTACACAAAACTGAACATTTCAAACCTGTTTTTTGACATCCACAAGCCCTGCTACAGTTGGTTGTACATCCACATGATTGGTTATGATTGACTCCAAGTGCATTTTTCTCTGCACGGATCCACTTTTGTACTTGATGCTTTGTTCGAAGGAAATATCTTTGCAACCTGACCTGAAAACCTAAACCAACTTATTGCGCTTACTTCCCACGAGCTCAGCAGCATCAAACATATCATCAAGTGCAAAAGTGAATCGGTGCAGAGATAAATGCACTTGGAGCCAATGACAACCGATCAAGAACGAATACCACGCATATTTGTGAACATTGTATCCTGTGGATGTACAACCAACTGTAGCAGGGTTTGTAGATGTCGAAAAGCAGGTTTGAACCGCCAAAAGAGATAAACAGGACTCGAATGCCGAAGACGACGAAGTTAATGACAAATTTCCAACTATGGTACCTCTACCAATATCAACCGCTTTATTAAAACGAAAAGCAAGCAAACCACTTGTGATAAGTGAGAATGAAGAAGACGATGGCTACCAATATCATGGCAGGGTGAGATATTCACGAGTGGTGCGAAATTCAGTTCGGAAAAAGCAGAAAAAAATATGTTCATAAAGGTAAAATCATAGAAATAATAATTGTTTCAACATAAACACAGTTTTGCGTTCAAAAGAAGGAATTTCTTACTGTACCAATAAATTAGTAACAAATAGCAATAGTGTAATTGAATAATATTTGAATAGAATAAAGCATCGTTAAACCCATCAAAATATTTATTTCTTAAATAAAAATCCACTTCAACAAAATTTTCATTAAACAAATAGGTATATTTAAACAATGTATAATGCATAACAATCGTTAATTTTAATAAATGAACGGGTGACAAGTCGTATTTCAAAATCCCGCGCGGAACATAGCAACTTTGCGCGTCGATTGACGGGCGAGAAATGGTCGTATATTTTTTTTAATGCTAGAAATTACTTTATCTTTAATAAATTTCTGTCAGAAAAAACCGTCAAGTGAACTGGAAAAAAGATGGGAACCGAAAAGGAAAAAAAACTTATTTTTAAGTAATTATGTCGACTTTAAAAAGCAATAACTTCTTTCCCGTTAAACGCACAGTATTTTGTCATATAAAATTGTTAAAAATGTCACTTAAAATAAATCCAAGGACACCAAGTTTAGGATTGTGCGATAATTAGAACGCGAGATATGAATATTGCAAGAAAAAACACCAAATCCAAGATGGCGGAGAAAGGGTTGGTTTTAGGGGTGCGCAAACTTAGGGTTAAACTTACCGAGAAAACCCTTTTGAATGGAGAGTAAGAGAAAAAATGTATACAAAAATAGTGAGTCAATTCCTAAATGCACTGGACTGTAAAGCTCGTCAACCTATTGTTGAGCGCCATCGACTAAATAAGATCGATACTGCAATGGAGTATATGTATTATATCGAGAAACGGAGGCTGTTTTTGAGCAAACATATGAAATGAAGAACAAAGGGGTTGCAATGAAACTGATAATCTTATCAAAGATAATATGGAAGAAACTTTTTTCGATCGGAACTAAAACGATAAACTCGTAACACCTGGTCTACCAAAAACAGTGAAGCAGAAAAGAATGCACTTAATTATATAATAGTGCATTCCATGTGGATTAAACCTATTGTCACATGGTGGTGTGGAAATGAAGTTAATAAGTCAATATAAAAAAACCAATTACGGTAAGCTATGAAGACGAACTATTTTGAACTAAAACTATGGCCACATCTACGAAATAACATTTCTGATGTGAAGATTGAAACTGAACGCTCTTGTTACATTTTAAAAATTTTTTATTTGGTTAAAAAATTAAAGTTTGGAAAAATGATATACCATGTATAGTGTATAATCAAAACTATTTTCATAAAACGCGCTTCAAAACTTAAACGAAGTTTTATTAATATTGTATAAGAGCTATAGAAGACCTGACACCCTGTATAGAAAACAGTTATTGTCGACAAAATTAAATCGATACGGAAACGATAAAGTATTTAGAAAATTATTATCATTTGATTAGATTATTACAAAGTCATTAAACGAATTTACCGAGGGGTCAACTTTGTACTGAACTTCTAATGTCAATGTATTCTAATAATGACCGGTTATATGTAAACTGCCAATTAACAAAATAAAATTTGATTTATTTTCAAAGCATTACTGTTTTATATCCCTAAGTTGCAACATGTCTCAATATCCAGGTCAACCGAAATCAATCCTAGAATCAAGAAAGAAGTTTTCGGGAATTAGGATTTTCTATTCATGAAAGTCTTGCATTCTTGCATTCTTACCGGTAGGTTAAAAGAGTGATTGTTTAAGTAGAACTAATGTTATGCAGACCTTTGTTTAGTTGCTCATTCTGCATTTCAGAAAAGTGAAGTCTATTATTGGGTTTGCCAGGAACAAGTGTGAAAAGAAAATTGAGGTTCACTGCAAACTGCACACAAAAGTGGAAGGAAGACGAACTATATTAACGAGAGCAGATTGAAATAATATATTTTACAAACAATTAGCAATTCTTTAAAGGCTGCTATAGTCCTGCATCAACATCTGTAAGTAAAAACTTTTAATGTTTTTAAAAACAAATGAACTTTACTCCCGACAATTTTTGAAAATTCATCGTAAAAATACCCTGTACATTAAAAAATCGGATCGTTTTTTTCAACTTTTTAGTTTTAGACCAAGCAGGGCCAATCTCAAATTTGAAACTTTTTTGTCATTTACATCTAACGTATGTACACTCGATCAATGCAGCCACTTATAAGTAAAAGATATATAAATATATTTCTAGGCTCTGTATGATTAGGTAAGCATAAGTAATTTAATATTTAATTTTTGAAATTAAACTTTGAACTATATTATTAAGCAGTACTAATTATAATACATGTCGACATGTATTTTGTTCTTTAAAAAAATTCCGAAGTTAATTAAGCTTTATGATGCGCTTTGTGAGTGTCTTGTGTGATGCATCCAATTTATCTAACAACATAAAACCCGGGTTAATTTTGAGGACCCTCTTTGGCCGTGCCAACAAGCTAGATTAACTTTTGCTAGAGAACTCATAAATTGAACTAATGATAATTCCAGATTTTGCCTAAACAATTACAATAAAAGTTTCGTCCAGTGCAACATCAAAAAGGTGCATTTAGTGGAGAATCCATAATGATGTGGGGTGGTATATCTTTAAACCCGACCGACTTACATGTGGTAAATAAAAAATTGTTGCATAGTCACCGATATGTAACAAACATCTTATAACAACATATCGTCATTTATTGATGGCGGCTTTGTCCTAGTGCAAGACAATGCTAACCCCCACACTGCTAAACGAAGTTGGAATTCGGACCATAGACTGCCCAGAAAGAAATCTGAATCTAAATTCTATAGAACACGTATGGGACCGCATGGGAAGATAACTTAAAACCGTTATGTCCCTTCCAGCTACCCTCTCCGAGTTAAGAGAGAGTGTCGTCTGAATCTGGAATAATTTAGACTAAAACAATTTATATTGAGTATGCCACGTCGCTGTCAAACGGTAAAACGCAGTGTAGATAGAAACACCCACTATTAAGCCAGGAGTATAAAAAACAACAAAAAAACGTTAATAAATTATTTTTGTCCATAAAAGGTTTACATTATACAGTACTTTTTATTTAACATTGGCCATAGGATTTCACATGTTAATATTTCAATCTCATGTTAACACTTTTTGGGACATCTGGCATAAACCATTTATATTAATTATAATTAAGTGGTAAAATGTCTATTAGAAAATATTCTTAAATTCATTTGTAAGTTTTGAATTTAATAAAGAAAAAACAAAAAAATATCGTCTGAATGACAATTTCGTTACTATAGTAACCAAGTCAAATTACAAAAAATCCCTTAGACTCGTCGGTTTCAATCCTCCCCAAGATGATATTTTTTTTATTTTTTCTTTATTAAATTAAAAACTTACAAATTAGTATAAGAATATTTTCTAATAGACATTTTACCACTTAATCTAATTAACATAAATGGTTTATACCAGATGTCTCAAAAAGTGTTAACATGGACTGAAATATGTAACATCCTATGGCCAATGTAAAATAAGCACTGTATACTGATTTAATAATTTGAAATAATTTATTTTTAATTTTTATAATAAATAAATTATCTGTTTAGTTTCTGTATAATATTGAATAATATCAAGAAACCTGATAGTCCGTGATCATCATAATTCATAAACAACTACTTGTTTCTGTAAACTTTCATAAAAACTTTGTTTTTGTTATCTACTTTCTTAATTAACTTAATATCACCTACTCTGTGGTTATTTTTCAAGCATATGCAAAAGCAACGCATTACTTGGCTGACTGATGGTATTTAGCATGAGCTAAGTGCGCTTAAAACGAGTTTTAATAGGTTTCTTGGTTTGCCCTATTTATATTGGTTACAATTTGTTTTATAGATTTCCGATTTATCCTCCTGTATAGTTTTAATTAAGAAATTTTTTTTCTAAGATCTTCTAGAGGTAGATGTAAAAAAAAGAGACACTGCCTATTTATAGAATTATTACCAACGTTTCGCCCTTATTAGATGGGATTTTTTATCAAGACAAAAACTTTCTTTTATGCCGTTTTGACCAACACAAATAACGACGTAGACATGGAAATCATATACAAGATTTCCAATTAAGAATGGCTCATTATCTAATATGTGGAAACGAGCCTGTTGTAGAAGTGGCGAATTTAATATACTTTTTCCACGGCCACTATGAAAACTTTACATTTTGTAGTCATAAACCACTAGAGAAAATTTGTCATATCTAAACATTTGCAGAAAATCATTTCATTACTAGTAACGGTATATATACAGGGTGTCTCAGATAAGGGTGGCAATATTTTAAGGGTACATAGAGAAACTCCAGATTAGAGATTTGAGATAATAAATCTATGTCCGGAAATGCGTTGCTTCCGATATACAGGGCCTTGAAAAAATTCAAAAATTAATATGGTAGTCAAGTGTTTTTTGAAGTTCAGGTGAAGACAACGATACTCTTGCCAGTTGCGGTATTAATTTTGTTTTCGTTGTCGCCATGACAATATTCATTGTTCACTACGTTTTTATTGTCACCTGAAGTTTTTCGATAATGAGCTCTTTGAAAGACATCCAAATGGATTTTATTTTTTTTCGCGGAAACGACGCGTCGGAGAAGAAAAAAACAAGAGAGCGTTTCTTTTCCAAATTGATTGGGAATGTGAAAAATGATTCCAATATTTGGAAAAACTAGTGGCGTGCTACATTTTTCTCTTAAAACTAAGTGAGAAAACCGAAAGTCCGGTCCTGGAAATTTTTAGAAGAGTCGGATTGGCACATAAATATGACCAATACTTTGCTTGACATACTCTGGAAATTTTAAGAAAATCGATGAACGCGTTTTCAAAATACAGACAAAACATATTAATTTTGAATTTTTCAAGGCCCTGTATATCGGAAGCAACGCATTTCCCGACATAGATTTATTATCTCAAATCTCTAATCTAGAGTTTCTCTATGTACCCTTGAAATATTGCCACCCTTATCTGAGACACCCTGTATATTAGCAACTTTACGTACGTGAACGCTTTCACGAGTCGACACTAGATGTCGAAAACCTTATCCTTTATATATATATATATATATATATATATACCCAATTGACTGAATGTAGTTGCAAAAGCTGATTGGTTGCTCGTTTTGATTTGACGTCTACACTTCCAATAAAAAGTAAACTTGATAATTATTGTTCATTATTGAGAATAAAAAAATGTTTGGTAGTCATGAAAACAGCTATATTTTTTTAATTGCCAAACTGACAATTAAATCTTTTAAATTATATTTTGATAAAACTCAGATTCTACATACTGGTCGTGGAAAAAGTATAGTGTATTACTTGAGGATAAAATCATGTTTCATTGCTTGTGATTATTAGCGCTCGGGCTATCACCCTCGCGCAGTTAACACACTCGCATGATAAGTGTGATTTTCTCCTCGTGTAATACAACATACTATTCTGCAATAATTAACCAACTTTATTCTGACAATGTTACATTTAAACAGAATTTGATACAAGAATGTTTTAATCATTTTTTGGTAAAAATGTGTGTACCTAGTACATATTTTTATAATCAAATTCAATTGAAATATGTTCAAAACCGAATAATATGTCTGCTTTTTTAACCCGTTTATTCATTCAAGTAGAAGAGCAGCTTGCTCAGAAAATATACAAATTGAACTTCGCCCATTATTATTTTTTTTTTTTTTGCTTTGGGGAAATAAAGTTTGTATAGTATATAAAATAGTTAGTGTTATAATATATATTGGATTGTTTAAAGTTTAATAAATTAATAATATTTTGAATTAGTTTGATTCATTAAAATCTAAAAACCTTTTTCCCAAATGATTGCACATGTTGGTGTTCAAAAGTCTTAGGATATCATTGTATGGGGTTACCGTCTCAACCCCATCGCAATCGACCCAATCATTTCTACATCCACATATTGCAACGATTGGAACGCGGAATCCAAGCATGCAATTAACACAAAAACACAATTAAGAAAATGCTGACAATCTGGAAGCATTTCTAACGACCTTGCTTACAAAGCAAACAAACCTACTTCGTACATATTAAACAAAGCACAATAACAATGGGAAGTCGAAGTTCCATCAGTCACAGTTAAGTTTAGTTTAATGTAGTTTAAGTCCAGTTCGCTTCGACACTTAACTGGAGTCGACCAGTTTACGACACAATTTTATTAAATTAGTAAGGTTATGAATGAGTCGAACTTACTTCATATTTACAACAATGGGTAAATTTGAATTTGATTTAAAAAAAATTAGATTACTTTCCTAGAAATGAGCTTAGATATGGGAATGAGAATTTTGCAGGCTTGGATACTAAAGTTCACAGCTCTCGGCAATTCGTAGAAATTTTAAATTTAAAATTTGAGACGATTAAGTTGACTTAAGCTGTATTTAGAGGTTCAAATTATACATTTAAAGTTGAAAAAAAAATTTCTTTACATAAACTATTTATTGATCCTTCTATATAGGTGTTTAAATTTAATTTTAGTAAAAAGTATAGCCGTCATAATTTTCTAATTCAGATTTAGCTTACCATAACCTATTTAGCTAACCAAAATGTATGCAATTAAACAATTAAAAAAAAGGCTGCAGATTATAAAAAAGAAAAAAGCCGCTATATTATATGTTTACTTTTGTATCGGCTTCATGTGCTGAATGAAAATAAAATAAATTGAAGATGGTAGGTAAAACCATGGATTCTAAGGCGAAACTCTAAGAATAGATAAAACCACATTTTACTTCCTTTTCAGTTTAATTCAAAATCAAATTGAAAAGCAAAATACTATGATGAGGAAAAGTATATAAGATCTTGATAGATTATCTGTAACTCTTAGGTTTCTGGCTACCGGAGAGACTTACAAAAGTCTTAATCAAGCAACAAGAGTATCCATTTTGTCTATTATATATATCCATACCTCAAGTATGCGATGTACCTATGAAGCTTTAAAGGATGTATACTTACATGTAAGTTGATATTCCTTGGAAGAATGTCTACCATCTTATAGTATTTGTTGGCATACATTATAATTATTATATTCACACTAAGTGTTCTTTTCAGTTTTCATCAAGTCTAGAAGAATGGAAGCATGTAACAGAAGACTTTTTATATTGTTGGAATATACCTATTGCAATTGGGTCTATAGATGGCAAAGATATAGCATTATAGGCCTCCAAGAAGTGCTGGTTCGACATTCTACAATTATAAAGAATTCCACAGTGTAGTACTGCTAATTGGTGGATGCTAATTACATTTTGTGTATGTTGGTGTTGGCACTAATGGGAGATGAGGGGTATTTCAAAATTCAACTTTAGGACATGCTTTGGAAAGAAATGCCCTAAAATTTTTAGAAGATAAACTATTACCGATAATGCAACGACTTGTTTCATAGTATCTCTAATAGATGATGCATTTTCTTTGAAAATAAATATAATGAAACCATATCCTTATAGAAATATAAGGTAGGAAAATCGTATTTTTAATTATAGTAGGGTAGGGGCCGTAGAGTTGTAGAGAATGTGTTTGGGATTTTAGCCAATTGATTCCGTATTTTTTTTAAACATTTGCACTACCAGATGAGAAAGTTGTTATTTGGACCAAAATATGACCATAGGGTCTATATAATAAAATATTGGCCATATGACCCAATATGCCTTAATAAAATATTTCTGTGGAAAAAGATAAATTTTTTTGTTAATAATTTCACTGTTAATATATCAATTCTTATCAAAATTGGCAGAGAGGCATAATTATTTAACAGTCCAAAAGACACTTTCATTACATGAAATAATATTTGAAACTCCCTTCTAAAACTACGATTTGTTCAACTGCGTTTTCCTAGGAAACTGATGAAATTATCGTGTTTAAACAAGGGTACCGATATTGTGTAGAAATGATGTTTACGTCATATTTTCTAATCAAATCTACCAATAAAAAGTTTTGTCAAAAAAAGTTACCAGTTGATTGCATCATCCAAAGTCATTCACGTGGTGCCCCTATAACAAAATGTAAAATAGTACATAAAATAATATTTTTGGTTTAAAGTTACGCCTCTCTGCAGATTTTGATAAGAATTAATAAATTTACAGTAATATTATTGACAAAAAATTTAAAAAAATCAATTTTAATTTAACAACTTGTATCTTTTTTTGCAACAATTTTTTATTAAAGCATATTGGGTCCTATGGACATATTTTTGTCTAAATAACCGACCCTTCGCCTATGTCCCAACAGTTATGAATCCCCCTGTATAACTTGCTTTTCCTGTAAATTATTGACATATGTAAATAATTAAATTTTGACAAAATGATGAAATCGTACCAACTGTAGATTTTAACGTCCTATTGTCTTAGGTTTAACATATTCCTTTAAGAAAGTCAATATATAAAACGCCCACCAACTTGTTTTGTACACAGTATCTATGCTATCTTCCTCACCACCACTACTTTTAGATCCTTCCACTAATTTCAGTTCTTTTAAATAATTTATTCGTAACCCGTTAATTTTTTTCTGAATACCAGTAGATGTTACATTTAATTCGCATCTACTATTTAATTCACTTTTATCGCTGACCAAGCCCCTTTTCATCTTATTTTAGTATTCGATTAAGTCTCATAATTTTTATAAATATGAATTAAATTAGAAACAACTGACTTTGTCCAAGTCGCCATTAACTAAGTTTTCCAAACTAATTTGTATTTATTTAACGTGCATTTACTTAAGACATGTACATTTACACAACATGGAATGACGTTTACGCTAGTTAATAAATTAATTGGAAAAAACAATGAGTCACTACAAACACTAAAAATTATGTTTATTTGACCTTAAAGAATAGGACAAGCTCTAACAAATAAATATTTTTCTGTTTTAGGTCGCTTACAGAGCTATAAAAGCACCCAAATGAGTTCTTTTATAGAAAATTGTGTTTTTATAGAAATAGAACAATTTTTATTCCGAATGTTGCTAACACTGATTTGATATTAAACGTCAAAGCTGTGGTTACGTTCGTCGTGCGTTAATTTAAATCGTAATTAATGTTCAGTAGATTTATTTATCTACTTATTTTTATTTCAACCCATTTTTCTACATTAAACGTATGATAAATGTTCTAATTAAACTTAAACTAGCATTTAAACCAAAATTAATGAAAATATTGCCACCCTAGAAATTATACTTCTAAATTCCCTAAACTTTAAAATTCACCTGTCAAATTCTTTAACGAAAATCTGTACAATTTCTGTAAGCATGTTTTATACTTACGACGAGTATTTTTCGAATTATTAAGGTTTTCATTGTTCATAATTATAATTTTTTTAATTTGTAGGAGACTATGTAACATCTACAGAATCATGTACCCAATCAAAAAATATGTTCGAAATGTGCACCATTTTGGTTTAAACATTCCAAAATTTGATCGTATACGGCTCTGCTGGTGACATTTCTCTTCATTCCTATTCAACCTATTCATAACTGTCGTTATTTTTAATCGTAGGTCTTCCAGGTTTGCGGGTGAGATTTCATAAACTAGATCTTTCACTCGCCCCCATAAATAAAAATCAAGAGGTGTGAGATCTGGCAATCTTGGAGGCCAAAGCCAAGGACCCTTATTACCCCACCATCTGCCAAGAAATAAATTTTACAATTTCGAATCTATAATATTTGTTGAATGTGATGGCGCCCCATCCATTTGATACCAGGAACTTATTGCTTCTTGGATGGGAAGATTATCTAAGAAGTCCTCCACAATATCATTGAGAACAGCCAAGTATCTCGTTCTGTTCAAATTTTCGTCATACATGTGCCAGACCAACTGATTATCCATAAGCAGACAAAACACATTAACACAAAATTGACAAAATTTGGTGTGAATTTTCAGCAGCCCAGAAATGACGACTTCTCCTGTTAAAAATCTCTTCCTGAGAAAATTTAACTTCACTGTCCAAATAATTCTTCGGCAAAAATTACGTCCTCTTGAATTTTCGTCAAAAGTTCTTCGCAAAAAGTTACTCTTTTAGATAATCAGTTGGACGTAGCGCTTGCAAACGAACGAACGAATAGGGGTGGCTTTTATGCACATGCACTTTTTTTTGGATAGCGGAGTAAGTCAGCCCCATATCCGAAGACGCCGCTTTTATGGATGCTCTTGGAAACGCATTCGAAATAGCCCAAAACGTTGATTTCGTTATTTTCTGTCTCAGTAATAAATTTAATTCTTCGTTTTGGAGGATTCATATTTTCCGAAGCAAGGAATTTTGACTTCAGTCTTGCAAACTGGTGTTTGTTCATTCGTAGTAGACGTGGATATTTGGTATTAAACTCGCGACATATTCTCTCGGTAATCATTTGGCAATTGCAGTGTATAACAAATAAATCAAAAATAACTGTATTCGTGTAAGGAACCATTTGGGTGAATCAAAATTAATTTCAATCACAAATTTCAAAATTGTTAATAAACTATGACAACTGAGGATTTTTCTTTAGTTTCATAGTCTCCTACAAATTAAAAAAAATTAAATCTTAAATAATAAAAACCATAATAATTCGAAAAATACTCGTCGTAAGTATAGAACATGCTTACAAAATCCAATTAATATTATGGATTGAATCAAATTGTTAAACAAAATGCCGACGAGCAAATTACACTGCACATAATAATTTGGAATATGTCAGTACTTGCAGACTTGTTTAGAAGCAAATATCTTCAAGACTGTTCATTTTAGCACCATAAAAAGTTATTACTTTTTAACCAAAAATGAATAGAAATTTGAAAATTTAAAAAAAATTAAAAAAATATTTCCTCCAGTGGCGTGAAAAGAAGAAGGGTAAAAGTTGTCACTAACCGTTATAGGGCGCCACTGGTTAAATTTTTGAAAAGTTTGTTTATGTCAAAATATAAATTTCTTGAAGAGCATATTGGGCTCCAAATTTGAAAAAAAAATTTAAAGGCGTTTTTGATTTTTGCAAATTTTTTGTTTTTATTTTAAACTTTCAACACCCTGTATCTCAACAACTAAGCCGTTTAAGAGTTCATGTTCCTATATCAAAAATTCACCAATTTACAAGACCTTCCTGTGGTAGAGCGTTGTCGGTCAAATGTAGCAACACCCTGTATATAGAGCAAAACAAGAGACCTATTAAAACTCGTTTTAAAGCGTACTTGCACAAATATACGTTTTTTATATCAAACTGTACAATTTGGTGGCAACTAAAATATATCTAGTTTTGACCCGAGAGGTTGGACACACCCTGTATGGGACATAACGGTGCGTTACACGCAGATAGTATACAGGGTGGGGCACTATCAACGAATTATTCTGTACCACTAAAACAACAAATAATGTAAGAAATCTTATATCGAGATTATTTAAAACCACATTTTAAAAATATTTTCCATTGTACAGGGTGCTACAAAAACACGTACTATATCAAAGTTGGGTTCTTTTAAATAAAACACCCTGTATTTTTTCTATTTTTGAATTGTAGCTTAAAATATAATGTATGTTCTTTAACATGTCCCTACACCAACTTACATCCGTTTATGAGATAAATCATTTTTATTTGATTTACAGACTCTCCAAAAAAATGCAATAACTTCAAAATAAATAAGAACAAGCCACTTTAGTTTACACCACTTTACTAAGAGTCTTCAACATTTTTTTTGCAATATTTACTATTATGTTATAATGTACAGAATGTTTTAAATACTGCCGCATAACGCTAACGACTTAAAACTTAAATAACTTGCTTAACTAAAATGGAACATCTTGTATTTCTGTACCCTGTTGGAATCAGGAACTAGTTACCTTTTAATCGGTATTAAGGTTACCAACCCCTAACTCTGATAGTTTTTGATATATTTTAAATTTTTCTAGTTTAATAATTTGCAATTTACTGGAATTTAAGTTACCTGTGAAATATTAGTAAAATAAACATTATTTTGCAAACATTTTTAATGTATAGGCTAATCCAGTTTTAAATATTAACTTAAAAAAATATTTTTTTAGACCAAAATAACAGAAATGGGCTCATGACTTAGGCCAGGCTCTAAGAGTCAGTCAAATCACGCCCACCTGTCACAAACAACAGCAACCGTTATTAGTTTCAGCAAAAATTGATGACACTGTAGACATTGGTAACTTTGTTAAAAAATTCTAAAAATAATGATTTTCGAAATTATCGGACTACTATTAGAACGATTTGTATTACATTCTTAGTTAACAGGTTAAAGTTTGTTGATGTTTACAGTATGATTGATTTTTGATGTACCAAATAACGGTTGCTGTTGTTAAACATCAGTAAATTGTGACCGGTGTGCGTAATTCGACTGACTCTTAGAGCCCGGGATACTATTCATAAACACATTTCTGTTTATTTTTTCTGAAAAAAAATAAATATTTGTAAGGTAAATATTTGAAACTGAAAGTTGCAAGATAATGTTCAAATTGCGGATATTTCACATGTAACTTAGACTCCAGGACATCGTAAATTGTTAAACTATCAAATTTTAAAATATCTTGAAAACTATCGTGGTTAGGGGTTGGTAACCCTAATACCGACTAAAAGGTAATTAGTTCTATCTTTTAACAGGTTGCACAAATTTAGAGTATTCCATTTAAGTTAAGCAAGTTATTTAAGTTTTAAGTCGTTAGTGTTACGCGGTAGTATTAAAAACACCCTGTACATCATAATAGTAAATATTGCAAAAGATATGTTGAAGGCTCTTAATAAGGTGGTGTAAACCAAAGTTGCTTGTTCTTATTTATCTTAAAGTTATTGCATTTTTTTGGTGGGTCTGCAATCAGGTTAAATCGATTTATCTCAGAAACGGAAGTAAGTAGGTATAGGAACATGTTAAAGAACATAAATTATTTTTTATCGTACAATTCAAAAATAGAGAAAAATACAGGGTGATTTATTTAAAATAACCCAACTTTGATACGGTACGTGTTTCTAGAGCACCCTGTACAATCCAAAATATTTTTAAAATGTGATTTCGAATAATCTTGACATATATATGCCTTAAAAATTTTAACATTATTTGTAGTTTTAATGCTATAGAATAATTGATTGGTAGTGCCCCACCCTGTATATAAACTTATTTTACTTTCTACTTTCAGTGTCGGTTTGCTAATGATGATAGCTTAGCTGTTTTTTTTTTATATTTGTGTTGTATATTGAACAACTTCAAATTACTAAATTATACAAGATCACTCTTCACTATACAACGTATTTCTTAGCCTCATAGGTAACGAAATACAGAAGAAGACATAAATAATTACCCACATGGCTTAATACGTTTAAAATAAATCTATAAATCGTATTAAACGGTTCAAAATGCCAGTCAAACAAAGTTGAGATTAATTTGATTTGAAGCTTCTAAAGTGTATTAGTTTATTTGTTCATATTAAAATATTTTTGATTTTTTTGGCTTATAGGTTTTTGTATACCTTTTTAATTTTGCTTCAGTCACAAATAATTGGATATGTCAATGTTGTGACGAATATTTAAATATTTATCATACTTAGTTCTGTAAAATTGAGTATGTTGTTCATAAGATGAAGTTTTCTTATCACTGAGTGTTTAAAAATAACATTAACCACATTTTCTGTTACTGTTAGAATATTTTTTGACCACACCGAGTAGAAAATACCTCAAACTTATTTACCTTGCTGGGTATCAATTCCTCAATGACCTTTTCCCCCATAAGTTAAATTATATTTCAATCAATTTTCAAACCATATCGATAATTTTTGACCCGAAATTTTCTTTAAGTGCAAGTTAATAACTAAGTAAATTTACAACCATACAAATTTTTAAAAATAAAATAATATAATAAACATCGCTATTACACGAAGTAAATCTACAGCGTTGCATAAAACCGCTTTTAATTCCAGCGCATACATTAGCATAAGTAATTAAGACTTTATAATAAATGTACACGTTGAAATGAATGCCATTTTCCGTTTTATTCGATGTAATTCAACTTAATGTTTTAAAACGCAAATGAAGTAAGGCTTGCATATTTACATGCATAAATAGAAATGTTACTATGTCAACGTCAACCAAGTGTTAAAAACACCTAAAACTTAGATGTAATGGGTTTAGAACAATTTATATCAATATTTAGATGAAAATTTAGAAACCCTCGTAGGTTGCGTATTTAGAACACATTTCCATTAAGTAGTAAATCTTATGCCATAATCTTAAAGTAGGAAATATGAAGGTTGATTCGATGGAAGATGTATCTTTCGTATACATCGCGAAACCCATTTTGTTTAGGTATCAAACTTAATCCGCTAAGACGCAGAAAAATGGTTGCGTAATTTTAGAGCAGTATCCGTTCTACATATATCCTAATGATTATGCTATGTTCGTGCTTGGTAATTGACATTTGCAAATTGCCATGTTGAGTAACAACGTGCGGCGACGTAATTTTAACTTTAACAAGAATCTTCTAACCGTATAATCTGCTATTAATACTTTGTTTGAAAATAAATATCGCGAGTATTTCTTAATTTAACTGCACATTTGGTATTTGTTGTTAAACTTTGTTCAATAAAAATCAAACAAATACTTGATTTATGTTGAGTTATGCGATAATTTCTAAATCGGAAATTTTAAACCCCTAATTAAGGTAGATATTTGCAAAAATTATTCACTGAGATCAAACGTTTATCCGTCCATATGTAAACACTATACCCCAAAAAACATAGATTAAATTTTTTAAAATATGTTTTTCATGCTCATTTTATTTAATTGAAAATTGTATCTATTTTACAATTACATTTTTTAATTAAATAATGAACAAAGATACGGGACCATCTATTTTTGAGTTTAGATCTTCAATGACATAGTAGGTAAACTGAAACACTACAATGAACTAAAGTGTGTCGCATTTAAAATAAGAAAAACGAATTTTCGTTATTTAAAGGAATACAAATTTTGATGTTTGCAAAATCATACAGAGTGATGGGTCACATTGTTTAAGTTACATAACTGACATCTGAACTTTAAACTCAGCCTACTACAAATTAAAAAATACAGAGGATTCTCTGCATTCTGCTTAGAATTAGAAATATCAAATACAATATTAGAAAATATTGTTAAGAATTTTCTTTTAAACCCATATACCAATTTCCATGGCAAAATTCTTATTATCTTGGTGCATACTTAAAATTATTATAAATTTATTTTTTAATTTTAAAAATAGTGTGGCATGGAAAGTAAAAATTTGACAAATTGACAATAATTGTCTTATTATTATGGTAATTTAGAAAAAAGTGTGCAACAATAATTTTCATAATACAAATAATTAATTATCTGTCATTAAACGCGGCCTCTCTCAGATTAACAAACTATCGAGATCCTATCTCAGCAACCGGAGTTTATTGTTGTGGCAAAGTATACATACGATCCACCAAGAGATCGATAAAAACAAAGCTCAAAGAACATCGAACAAGCTGCTGTCTGGGACACACCGAGAAGTCGGCGGTAGAAGAACATGAGAATTACAAGGTACTCTTCGAGCTCCAAGTTCCTATCGCCGGTTAATGGTTAGTTTTATAAGCTATCAAAATCTACAAACATCCTGTCAATTTCAACAGAAAAGAAAAAATCTAGACACTCAACCAGATTTGGAAAGAAATTCCAAGCAACGCCGTCCATTTTAGACCCGAATCTAGAAGACGGATCGCAAAAGACATTGACTTTCTGAGAATATTGGTTTTAACAATTATAACTTATCTATGATCCAGTATCTTCATCTTTGAGACAAACCCAAAAGTGAAATGAAAAATTAAAAATGCGATTTTTGTTATGAAAATAACTTTTTTGATCTCTCTATCTCTATACAAAATAACGAGAATCGGCTCTATTCAGTTTCAGTTAAGTAGGGGAAACTGGCTTAAAATGGCATATTTAAATAAAACGGCATAGAACTTGGTTTAAAATACGCGCGCAAACCAGTTATGATATTCTTGAACAGGAACGTTGCAAACAGTGCTGCCTAAATCTTTTGTAACAGAAAACAGCAAGTCTGGCACCAGTGCAGATTTATAGATGTGAACGTGATGTTGTGCTTATAGAAACTTTTTTCTTAGAGCATTTTAAGTGACCTAAAATATACTTGGACAATTATATTAGAAATCTGAGAGGTGAGTATGTAATATTATATATCTGTGCATAAATTATCGTTATAATTTCAAATTAAATCGTAAGCAAGTTATTTAAAAATGAGGTTAGTTGCAGAATGTTTTCAAATGGTAAAACTGCATATGTATATTAAGGGTAAAACGGCATACGACCTAACAGGTGTATGCCGTTTTAGGCGCATATATTGTCATTCAAAGCATATGATATCTTATCTAACTTTACAGAAATGGTTGGCCACTATACCAGAAAAACGGACAGGCAAAAATAGGACAAGAATGCAATGGAAAATGCTATTCAAGCGGTTCAAAATCAGCAAATGGGTTGGCTGAAAGCGTCAAAAACTTTTGGTGTACCTTTTACTACGCTTAAAAGAAGAGTTACAGGTACTAATAAAACAATTAAGCACTGTGTAAAAGGTCTTGGTAGATTCTACACAACATTTAAAAAGGAACAAGAACAAATGTTAGTTGAACATGTAAACCTATTGGAGCGATGCCTGTTTAGACTTACCTGTGACGAATTACGACGATTGCCTTATGATTTAATAGAAACAAACAAAATAAACCACAGATTCAACAGAACCACAAAGTGAGCTGAATGGGACTGGATTAGAGGTTTCAGGACACGTAATTTGGATCTAACCTTACGAAAACCCAAGAATACGTCTATAGCTCGGGCAATGGCCTTCAATAAACCAGTAATAGCTAACTATTTCAAAGTATATTAAGAAGTTATTAATAAATACAAAATTATGCCAGAGAGAATTTAGAATGCCGATGAGACGGGAGTATCAACGGTACAAAATCCACCAAAAATATTTAAGACCGAAGGAAAAAACAAGTGGGTACAATTGCTGCTGAAAGAGGAATACACGTAACAGTAGTTTGCTGTACCAATCCTATAGGCAATTACATTCCCCCAACTTTTATTTTTCCGCGAAAGAACTGGAAAGAAGTTCTACTTCTAAAAGCTACAACAGATTCTCTAGGACTTCCTCAGAAATCACAGGTGATATTTTTCTCAAATGGATGCAGCATTTCAAAAATTCAGTCATGTGACTAAAGAGTCGCCTGTCCTACTGGTCCTAGACGAACACGTCAGCCATAAAAACTTGGTTGTTTTGCAGTACGCCAAAGAAAATGGTATAATACTATTGTGTTTACCTGCTCATTGTAGCCATCGTATCCAGCCCCTTGACGTATCTTTTTTTGCTCCTCTAAAAGCATACTTAAACCAAGAAGTTACGAAAAAAAAAAGATCAAACGTCAGGTGGCAAGAGTTTTTTGCACAGCATATGAAAGAGCAGCGACCATCGACAATGCTGCAAGTGAATTTAGAAACTCAGCACTTGTTTGCACCTTCTACAACAACTGATCATCCTGATACATAGCGTGCTACCCAGTCAACTTCACCAGAGCCTGATGCTGCGAATGAGCTATATATTCAAGAAAAATGCCCAATAATAAAAATAGTACTCAAAATGAGGACGTGTCGTTTCACTGGCTCTTTTAAGTCCCATGCCATCAACGTCTAAAATTTTGACCACAAAGCGAAAGAAAACCCCTACAGTGCTAACGAGTAGTCCCTTTATTGAAGAGATGAAGCAAAAAGAAGTTGAGAAAACGGAGAAACTAAGACGGCAAATAGATTCTGGCAATGCATTTGAAGAGGAATTACAATTTTCTCCTGCAAGATTAGACAATAGAAACAACAAAAATGCGTTTTGTTTGTTTTGTGTAGAAGCGTTTATCAGATCAAAAGCAGGAGAAAAGTGGATAAGATGTTGCCAGTGTAATGAATGGGCCCACGTTATTTGTGCAAGTGTTGACCCTAGAATCAAAATGTATATTTGTGATGCTCGTCAATAATATATGCCATTTCGCCCTATGTTAGTTTGATTCATTGAACAGTTTTTGTTCTTCAAGTTTTAATGTTAATTTTTCTCTCTGGACTTAATGTTTTTATACCTTTTAGTATAGGTATATCAAAAACATTATTTTGTTATCTTCGTTTAGGATTAATTTATTTTTCATCGTTGTATGCCGCTTTACCCAGATTAGTGTGGGTAAAATGGATAACGCAACCGTTGCTTCAATAAAGATTTCTCAAGAACTATTAAGCTTAATGTCTAGTTTATTACAAAGTTATTGATACTAAGCAAGTATGCTATCTAGAGCATAAGTCACTTTGGTTTTATAAATACGAACTCAAATTATTTCTAAAAAGATTGAACTTAAAATTTTGAATTTTTTAATAATTTACTAATATCGACGTGCCAAGTTTTGATCTAAAGTAGAAAATGTCAAAGTTTAATAATAGTCGTAACATTTAGTGGTACTTAATGTACACAAATAGCCCCAAATCTTTTCAAGTCAATAGTTTAATTTCTTTTTCTTAAATTTTAAAATCTATAGCTTCCTACGAAAAACAACTATTCTATGTTTACATCACTCAGACGCACCAATTTCAAATAAACTGTAGTTAGATATCAAATTCGTTTAGATAGAAACGGCTTTAAAGAATTTTGCATCAGTTTACCGCGCATGTAGTCAACAATAATACTTATAGAACTTCAATATAGATCGTAAGACGTGGAATTGCTACAAAATACTGAACTTCGTTCAATCCATTACCGTCGTTTTTTATAATCGGCTTCTATTTTGTTAAACTTCTGGTAGGTCGTTTGTTGTCATAAATTAAAAACGAAACAGGGTTTGCCTCTTACGATGTTGACATCCTTCAAAAGTTGTTTCCCTTGATTTTTAAGGTATACTCAATTATTTTGAAAATAACTGTAGTACTTTTATCTAATTTCTTGTGTCATTACAAAGACACTCACTTATTGAAAAGCTCTCTGCTTGTTTAGCTTTCCTAACAAACTCCGATTGTAAAAAAATGTTTTCTCGTTCATCTTCGACTAAAAGAAAAACTTGTGTATTCAAAAATTTCTATTATTATACAAAGTTTAAATTGTTGTTTGTGAAGCTTCATCTTTATAAATTGAGTTTAGTTTGTTTAAAATTGTGTCTTAAATGTTTAAGTTCTAACTCGAGATTTTGATTAAAACCACGTTCCGTCCAAATTAAGCCCTGCAGTACTATGTATTGTAATGAATGATCTAGATCTTCCTGAATTGAAAATGACAGAAGATTGTCTAACGCGAATGATCCTATCGATATTGGTAGATATTATATTGCACCACAACGTATGTTTTTTGATTCCTTTCTAACTGCTGACGACCCAAAAATGAGTGCTTCGTTTCCAAAACATTACTAAATTAAAAGTGGCTAAAATTATGTACGTTAAACTTGCACAAAGTTTTTGTTTAAAATTGTACTATTAGTACATTAGAGTAGGTGGTAGATTTTCTCAATGGTTTCGAAAAATGTCATCCCATAATTTTGTCCATCAATCACTGTGTGCCGCCCTTAATTCTTCCTTACTCTGTGAAGTGTTTTACTGTTTCTATTTTAGTTAAAGATCATTCGATCATTCAGTAAAGAAGGAGCACAATAAATTTTACTGATACCCACATACTTTGTGATTGTCCCCAGTTCAATGTCCAACGCAGACTGTATGATATAAATCCAGAAATTAAAGAAAATTTATCTAACCTACAAAGAATACAAAATACACTGACATTCCTAAAAAGAACATTATATACTACTTCGATACCGTAGATGAGAGCTAATAACCCTAGTAGTTGATGCTTTCTTAAATAATTAAAAATAATAATAATAATATCGACACAATCGACACAATAAAGTGGCTGCAATTATACATCAGGAATTATGCCAAGTTAAGAAATTGATCGATACTAGGGTTCCTTACTACAAGTATGTACCTAGAGCCCTAATTTAAGGCGAAGGAATCAAGATCTACTGGGACACTGCACATTACCACGGATCACCAGGTAGCGCACAACCGACCTGCTATAGTCGTACTAAATGAAAGGAAGAAATATGCATTCCTCATCGATCAAAAGCTAACAAATATCAAGAGTTACCCATAAGATAAACTATATACGGCTTAAAATAGAAAAATTGTGCCTATTGTCATTTTCGCTAATGGACTAGTAGGCAAGAAGATCGAGTCATTACTTAAAATACAGAATGTTGACTCACCCAGAGGAATTGTAAGTCGGGCTAAAAAGCTACTATTTTGTCCATATGTAGCACTGTCAGAAGGATAATGGCAGTGAATAGTTTGTTGGCTGGCTAGGTCCCAAATTATTCAAGATAACCCAGTGTCAAAAACTGTGATTTAAAAAAATAATAATAAATACAGCTCTACCACAACGAACTAGAAACGGAATATAAACAACTCGACCCAGAATGAGTTATTATCAAACAAACGCGCCGAACGGACTTGAAACAATAAATGATGATTTCAGAAAACAATAACAACCCAACAAACGATTAATACGCGGATAATACGCGGTGAACGTTTGGGGTGAGAGGGAAGGAATTGATATAAAAATTCAAAATTCCTTTCATTTTTCGTTCTCCGATTTGCTCTGAAATTTGTGCCACAAAATGTTTCTACTGTTTTATTTTGTGGCAGTACACATTGTTATGGGTATAACAAGATAGGTACTCTTTGAGCACCTCCCAAATTGCTAGCAAACCATGGACGATTATTATAGCAAGATTGGTAAAAAAAAAAAAAAAAAAAAAAAAAAAAAAAAAAAAAAAAAAAAAAAAAAAAAAAAAAAAAAAAAAAAAAAAAAAAAAAAAAAAAAAAAAAAAAAAAAAAAAAAAAAAAAAAAAAAAAAAAAAAAAAAAAAAAAAATAAATAAAAAAAAAAAAAAAAAAAAAAAAAAAAAAAAAAAAAAAAAAAAAAATTAATAAAACACAATAAAAAAAAAAACAATTTTAAAAAAAAAAAAAAAAAAAAATAATAATATAATAAATAAATTAAATTAAAATAATTTCTAGGAGTAGCCATCGAGATAAATAAACATTCAGAAAACTTGTGAAACACCTGACGTATAACCAGATCTGGATCCGAACGGCCTTGCATACAGGTGTTTCGCCTTTTGTAGGCTCATAGTAACAACTCTAACTGAATGAAATTGAAATTTTTTTCGACATAGTTTTCAAACAAACGTGTTTTGTTATTCGATTTTGAAATATCGTACTTTTACATTATCGCTTGTACATTTTCAAATGTAAACAATCATAAATTTTAATTTGACGTAGAAAAAATATACATGATTTTGAAAACGTCCCAAGAGTGCAATTTTTATTCTTAGCTAAATTTGATTTGATTGATTTTTTAATTAAATTAAACCTTTGATGATGATATCGTACACTACATACCTACTTGTATTGAAGTATGCAAGCACAACTTGTGTAATGAAATGGTAATTAAGAGGAAACTTTAAGTCATTTAAAGAGAAAACGTAAATAGAATTTAAAATGTGTTTCTGTCACTAAGATCCTGTACACTATTTAAAAAATATATATATAACATAAGTAAACTCACGTAGAACATAATATATCCTAGAAAATATATCAAATATATCATCAATAATTAATAATTGGCAAGCATTTATACTCACAAAAATGTTTTTCAGATAATATGTTAAAATTAGTTCAAATTTTAATTGGTACAGTTGACAGAAGCAAACATGCGACCTGGTGGGCGGGTACAATGTCGCTGTGTTTTAAGTTATACACTCAGAGAAACAAATAAGAAAACGAACGAAATAACAAGCTCGTGAGCAGCGAAAACAACAACAAACAAACTTTCGTCGGCGAGTATACCGCTACGGCAATTTGCATTGTGATTGGTGGATTGCATTCCCAGCTATCAATTTTTAAATTTAGTTGGCATATTTTCCGGGTCCGATGTTTGCTTCTGTGCGCTGTAGGTGTGATTGTACTTTCAAGGTTCCTCACACTGATGAATCTGAGATTAACACAAAAACACCTGTCTGCAGATGTTTGATTTTATGTCGACAGTTATTAGTGGATACTGAAATTAAAATAACAAAGAGTCCAAGATATTGCCAATTGTCCTTCATTTATTCCATTATTATACTACTATTACGTCCATGGACCAAATTTGTAAATACATCAACTGTATTGTTTTATGTTTGTACATAAATGTATCATTCAGAAAACAAAATTTGGGACACTGTTGAAAGTTAAATGAAAATAACGTTAACTAAGTATTTTTTATTCTATTCTTTGTTAAATCTAAATAATTCACAAAAGTCAGGTTACTAATGTTTAACCGTTGAGTGAAAATACTTATTTAACGTAGTTATGCTCCTTTAACTTTCAACAGTGCCCCAAATTTTGTTTTCTCAATGGTACATGGTATGTACGAACGTATTGCACGACATGCTCAATAGATTTATATTATTTTTTTCAGCCCATCATATGCAGTTGATGTTGGCTTAAGTTTTACTTTTTGTAACGTTTCTGAAGGGTTTTTAGATCTAAGGGTTCTCTATTTTGTACCCATTTCATGTTAGAGTTTTATTTTTTCTAGTAAGAGTTGAGGTTAACAGACGCTTTACTTCTATCCACTAAATAATTCATAATGCTAAAATATTCTTAATTGTTTTGTAATACCTGTATTTTGACTGCAATGATAGTTGGACAATCAATGGGCGTGTGTGGGGGTTATATGACGTTTAGCCTCCGCTGTTTAGTTCCCACTACTTAATCCTCTCCGTTTTGCCTCGGCGTGTTTTGGCTCTATACCGTTTCACTTACGGTAGTTTTGCCCCCAAGGTGAAATTGTCAAAAAAGTTGGAAAAAACTTAAAAGCCATGATTTTCAAAATAGGTATTCTTTATTAATTCACATTACGAAATATTTTTAAATCAAAATTTGAACAATATCAAGCATATAATCCACAATCCATTTTCATTAATAACATTAACAAAAAATAGTAGTAAGTAATAATGGAGGCAGCTATGTTATGAATCGTTTGTCATGAGATATTGAAAGTTGATTCAGATTAAAGAGGTGTCACTCTAATAGTTATCCATAGAACGTGTAGAATTTTGTTGATTAATGCAAAAATAACACTATTGTATAATTGGAGACGAAGCGATCGAGGGCGAAACGGCAAAATGGTGGGAACAAACCGGTCGAAGCGAAACCTTGGAAGCAAAACGTTCCTAACCCGTGTATAGAAGGGGGATGGCGGAGGTGTTTGAAAAATGTGATTAGGGCATAAATGCTATAGAAAAATGGTTCTTAAATTCTGGTAATTAATTTGGCCATAGCATATGTTGCTTACAATTGGTTCTAATGGAGTTTTGCTTTAGTTATCCATGCATTACAGAGAGTAAAACTTCTTCCTGTATTAATTTATTTTGCACTTTTTTTTAGGATGAAGCTTTTGTCACAACACTACTGTGATGCATTGTAGTATTAGTTTATCTACATGAGCATTTAAAAAGTCTTGTGCAATGTCACTTTTCTTCTACCAACACTATGGTAAAATTTACTTTCGTAAAGTTTTTGTTTCCATACATAAAATTAATGTGAGTGAAATATGTGTCTTAACGACATATCGTGTAAGAGGAACACGTAAATAATAGTATAAACTAAGAAGGCAAACAAATAACTGTAACAGGTGATTGATGGTTATTCGCAATATCGTCATCGATTTGATATACTTCAACTGCGAAACAATCGGTTCTGATTACAAGCCAAGAAAGAATTATATCCCACTAAATATCGAGAAACGCCTCTGTGAAAATGTTACTTCACGTCATACCTCTTGACTGCAGTTGTATTGGACTATAGCCAAAGGACGAATAGAGGAAAAGAGAAGAATAGATTCTGGGAATTAAAACGCACACAAATAAACACATACATTAGTGGGTCGTAGTCAACGAAGGTATGGAGAATTATAAAAAATAAGAAGTCAAATAATAATACGAACTCAACCCAATTGATTGCTATTACACAATGAAAATAATTTATGAACCTCTGTTAACGAAAACAAGAAACTATTTTTAGAAAATCTTGTAAACATTAAAAATGAAGAGGAACTAGAATTAATAACAGTAAAAGAAGTAAAAAATGTGTTAGAACAATGAAGAACGATAGATCATCAATACCTGGAGGTATTTATGTTTAATTGTTTAAATATAGTGGAACTCTACTATTGGAAAACATTAACAAATCTTATGAATCAGCCCCTCAAACAACAGACTAAGTGAATGGACGGATTCCTACATTTCAATTCTTTATAAAAATGCAGAAGAAAAGACACCAACAGTTATAGCAGGATTGAGCGTACTTTTAATAGACTATGGGAAAAATATACTACAAAGAAGATTAAGGCAAAAAAAAAATGAGATCAGAGAAGACCAAAGTGGGTTCATTCCAGAACGTTCGAGTATTGTACAATTTGTTTATCTTACAACAACCAATAGAAAAGATTGTTAGCATAGAGGATGAAATCCATATTGTATTTGTCGATTTGAAAAAGGCTTATGAAACGTTCCAAGAAATAAACTGTGGGAAGTTTTACAGATGATTGAAGTAAGCAGAAATAGTCACCTTTTTAAAATTTTAATAGGGAATATGGGGTCTGCTATTCTTTATTCGGAAGCTTAGGTGGTTACTTGTATCGTGGTACGTTTTAATTGACTTTGTGATGTAACGTTTAGATACTACAGGGTGTTCTAACAAAATAATGTCCCTTGGTCAAGTTGACCATTACAAGTGAATATATGACAGTTACGTAAATTAGAAGACGATATGATTTTTAATCAGTGAAAAAAGAAATTCAGGGTAATTTTCAATTTCTAACAATCATCTCTTATAGGGGAGTAAGTACCCTTTTGGCAATTTTATTTTTGAATTGTGTGAAATGCTTTTTTATTTTTGAACTTACAACATTGTCAAAGCAATGCGACGTTTTTTTAAATTGTCTCTTACTCTCACTTGCAGGGCATAGAAGGAAGAAATTAATAGTGGAGATAAAGCAGACCTCATTTTCTTGGACACAGGCTTCTTAGAACTGATCTGATTTGTTGGAATCGTCAATCATTACAAAATAATAATAATTTCCTTCAATTCAATAAATGTTTTAACTGTCTACTTGCATACAATAATATACATGGTGGTCGTGAGATAAGGAATAGGAGAAGAGAAATTTTCAAGAATACCAACTTTATGTTTTCAAAAGAATTTTCGTCTTTCTCATGAGAAAATAAAACCCCAAATTTCAAGAATAGAGGTCTAAACTTAACACCCCTAAATTATTTTATAGGGTCATTTGAAGTCATTGGTCTATACCAATAGGCCGAACAATTTTCATGTTGTTAGAGAAAGGTGATGGAATTCACAATGTTGAAGACGTTTGGCTGCAAAATGCTATCGATGCATTCAAAAATTAGGCTACTGTGTTGCGGTTAAGGATGAACATTTTGAACACTTACTTTAGATACTTTAGTTATACTTTTAATGTTTTTAACAATTGTGATTGAATTCCAAACCATGTTTCTCAAAACATCATTATGTAACATGCCAAAACTAATACACCGTTGAAACAACTTCCTTCAAAATCCGATATCCTTCTTGGAGGGTTCCAAAGTTTTTACTAAGGTTGGCAAAGTCAATTTGTGGTAAACTACCAACCAACTATTATTAAAATTAATATAGAAAAAAAAATTTTTTATTTTTTATTTTATAATTTTTTTTTTTTTTTTTTTTTTGTAACAAAAAAAAATTTATAAATTTTTTTTAAAATATTTTTTACTTTTATTTTTTTTTTTATTTCTTTATTTTTTTTTTTTTTTTTTTTTTTAAAAAAATAATTAATTTTAAAATATTATTTATTCGTGAATTTTGAGCCACCCAGTATATTAAAAAAATATTTTCAATGACTTAATAGAAGTGGAAGTTTTTACAAGTTGCACTTTACTTTTTGTTAAAGTTGTTATGTCTTCCAAAAATAGAAAACCAGGTATCTGCATCTCAAAATTTACGAATACCAACAATATGCAATTTAGTAGAGCAAATTTTTCTATAATTGAATCATGACAGATTCTAAGAACGCCAAGTTGTACCGGATGCCAAAAATGTATACCGTATAAGGAGATAAATACATACGACATATATTATTTGAATTAGCATGTCATCTGTCATCATTAACTCTAATCGTATAAGAAACTTCGGTACCTCAAAGTTGAGTGTAATTGCACGCATAATGCTCAAAGGAATTTAAATAATATTAGAAACTAGAATTACCTTCGGATTTAGCGCGAAATCCATTATTTAGCGCAATGATCAATTCATAAGATGATGTCGATATTAATTCATTAATACACAACACTTAACATAAAATCACAAAAAAATTACACAATTTCTTTAGCGTTAAATTTTTTTTGCGCCATACCGAAGCGGACGTTTAAAAATCAAAGTCGTTTGCGAAAAAAATTATTTAAAAATCCGTTTAATAAAGAAAAATAGAAACATCATCCACTTAAGAAACGTCTCTTTTCCGTTGCAAGTCTCAATTTACTGCATTAATCACGTAAATACTTTGAGAATGTGTAGGTTTTCATTCAGGGCGGGCAAATTGGGATTCGGTTACTCCACCAAGGTTTTGTTTGTACGAAACTTGCTTATGTTAGTTCAATTTCTATTATAAGATGTGTAAACGAATTTAAATATTTTTTCGATATGTATACAAATTCTTAGTAGCCGCATATATTTTATTTCGTAAGCAAATTAAAACAAACAAGTAGAAAGAATTTAAATAATTGGGCCAAACATCCAGGAAATCACTTCACTGGGTGATTTATATTCAGCGGAACATTTATTGTTTGGACTTAACACAAACTTACGATTATTTAAAAGATTTAGGTGTTCATCAAATAAAGAGTTCAATTTAATTCCGCTTCAATTACGAACTATGGCATTTGTAATTAATTAATTACCTAATTAGTTTTATGCTTCAAGAAGAATTTTGTAATGTCAATTAATGTCAGTGCTGTTTGATTAATCATATTTCTAAACGTGACCAAATTCTAACCAACTATTAACATTTAAATTGAGTTTAAGTTGAGTACAAATGCGATACCTCAAGAACTACTTTTTTAATAAATCTTAAAATTGAAATTTTCTTAAATTTTGTGCCAAAATGGCGGAATATAGTCTATAAAAGAACAATATTTTTTATAAAAAAACTTAGTTTTACACAAGTTTAAAATTATCTAGAAAATCATATAGAACTAAATCTAAAGCATCACTTGTATTACGAATAAAAACTTTGGTGCAAACGAAGACGCATGTGGTATTTTCTATTCGAAGTTGTTGCGGAACGGCTCTATGCAAATAGTGACAAGAATATTGCGTGGACCTGTCAGGTGTCCACGTGGGTGGATCAGTTTCTGTCTTTGTTCGGCTTATCTTTCCATCCTCGACAATTTTCCTTCTCAATCTCGTACACGGAATCTTCACGCCTTTCTTTGGAATGCATAATGGATTGGCAATTATTAAATGATGCTCTTTAAAAAAATGTGTACTCGTTAGTGACACTTCTTTTGTATGTCACGCTATCAAACGAGTTGGAAGCGTTTTAATTGATAAATTTTAGAAGTTTTTAGAGCGCGTTGCGCTCGATTAACTTAAAAAATTGTTGTCCAAATACGAATTTGAAGTAATGGATCAACGTGTATTCAATTAGATTCAATAAATATTTTCTTAGGAATGGTAGATGTTTTTGCTAAATATCCGAGGGCGGAATTACGGGGGCGGTGGTAGCTACCATATATAGACAAAGGCTTGCCAGAGTAGAAGGTCGTGCTAATACAAGTATATAAACTTGTTCGGTCTGGTTAATTATAGTGACAATTATGAAGTTTAAATTTTATCTTAGAAGCTTCATAATGTACCCTCACTATAGGTATAATATTTACTGTTAGATAAAGATTAATTATTGTTCGACGACAAGTAACTGGATCTTAAATAGTGCTAATAATAATTATGAGAAATTCAGTATGAACGTGTAAATAATAAACCATTCATCAAATACAGTTAGTTAATTAATTTAACCTGATGTTACTTCACGAACCATTAGTAATAACCTTTATTGTTATTATATTGCCTACAATAAAAACGGTTTCTTTGTTAACTAATCTTAGAATTTTAATATTATAAAAAAATATTAAACAATAAGAAGAACGACAAATCCGAGGATTTAAACAAACCTTTGGGTGGCTTCAATTACTTGATGAAGTCGTAACTTTTGGATATAACTTAATTTCAGAACAATTGCTTTGAGGAAAAATACGTCTATTTAGTTTTCAAAAGGAAAGGGAAACCACTTACTAAATTTTAGATACCACCCCTTTCCTTTACAATCCTTAATTAACAATTTTAAATGATACCTCCTATCTTCGGGCACATAATTTTAAAGGGCATCATAAACTGTACATTTCTACAGAATAAAAATTAAGTTGGTCAATTATGTTAACAGACCTTCTCAAAGAAAGACATCATTGTCTAGGTAGTGACGTCACTGAGCGATGGCATTGCACATGTGTGGGTTTTTTGGTAACCACAGGGAAAAATAAAGTGGTATTAAGCACGGAGAGCTTTATGGCTATTATTGGGAACCTCTTTTTCCTTTTACAAATTTTTTATCTAGCCACTCTCTCACAAAAAGCATAATGAGGAGCTTCTCTTCTTTGAGCAACATGTTACATCTTCATCGATCTGTGATTCTACTGCCGGGAGAAGATTTATCACATCCTATAAACATTGCAAATAGACCGGGTACACCTTAATCTTCTCTGGAAATTGGGTAACACTTATATCTTTGTGCACTAATGAAGCACCAAATGTTCTGAATCAATGTACAGAAATTTGTGCAATAACATTTTTTCTAGGAAATTTGTTGTTGTTTTACTACCATAGATTACGAGAATGTCAGTTCTCTCTTACTGAGTATAAACTTTTCTTTAAAATTGTTTAATGTTTTTTTGAAATTATTTAATAAATTAATAACATATCATTGTCTAGTACAATAGGTCTATCAATAAATATTCGTGTCAGTTTCAAATTATTTTTCAAAAGATTCTATAGTTGCTGATCATCGCCAACTTATTTTTCCTTATAAATTGCATATTAATCAGTAGTAAATTGAAGATGATTTTGAAAAGCTGTTTTCCATAAACTTAGAGTTTTTTTAGCTCTTACTCAGTAACCACTTAAAATTTTTAAGGTGAAGGTGTGTTACCTAAATTTATAATAGTCGTTTTCAATTTTTCTCTTAAAACTAACTTCTTAAAATCATGTCCTTCTTAAGCAACAAGTTGTTCTGCGTGGGAAGTTCTAAAATAAAAACTGTATAAGTTTAGTATGAAGAAAAGAGAAAGCATATTTGGAAAATATTTGAGGAAAGGAAGATAAATATTTAAAGTGATGGAAAGCGGAGAGACTGGAAAAGAAACAATAGAGATACTAAAAATTGATCCTCAAAACGCGAATTATACAAATGTTGGGAAGAAGTGGAGTAACATAAGATAATATATGGTAAAGATAAGAAAAACGTTACTGCAAACGGGAAGGATAGCGAAATTGTAATGAATTAATAAGAAGGGAAGAGAATATGGAAAAGGTTTGAAAAAAGATAGTTAATATTTGAAGTGTGGGAAAGAGTGGAGAAGATTCAATAAAATATGAAACGTAGACACAAGGGTTGAATCGCAAAGCGCCTAGACACATCGTGGAAGAATTATTAAAACTGGAAAAGGTAAGAATACAATCAATGAGAAAACAAGAAAGCACCAAAGAAAATGAGATTTTATAGGACGACGGTTGGAAATCAAAAGAACCACAGATGATACCATATGGCCAAGATGAAACTTTAAAAGGGGAGAATATGCAAAAGAGAAAGTAAAGAAGGAAAGTAGAGATTTAGAAAGACCGAAAAATAAGACAAGACAAATACAAGGTTTATAAGGAAGTGATAACCTAAGGGTAATCTAAATAGATGATAAGGGGAAGGGATTGAAGAAAAGGAAAGTAATATTTAGAAAGAATTTGAAAAAAAGAAGGTGGATGTTTGAATTATAAAGAATCGAAAGGCTAGAGAAGAACAATAAAAATATTAAAAGTAGGCACCGGAATTAGAGAACAAAAAATTTTCGGATATTTGGTGGAAAATTCGTTAAATGTGGATCTACAAGGATGAGAAAATTATTAGAATTAAGAAAGAAAGTTATATCTTATACGAATGTTGGGAAGAAGCAGAGATAAAGAAGATAAGATATGACGAAAATGAAAGAATACGTTACTATGAATAGGAGAATAAGCAAAAGATGAGATAAAGAGGTTATAGAAAAAAAGATGAAGTATAGAAAAATTAAAGATACACAGAATCAAGAAGAGTTAAACAAGGAAAATACGAGAACTATAGGGAAATGATAACTGAATTTGTCAAATTACCAAATTATCACAAAATAAATTGTAAAGACGGTAACAAAGTATATATAGGCTAAACCAAGAGACCTATTAATACTTGTTTTAAAGAGACTTAGTTCGTGTCAAATATCATCGCTCAGAGAGGTCCAGTGTGGCTATGTATATGCTTGAAAATAACTATAGAGTAAAGCGACATTGAATTAATTAAGAGGGTAGACAATAAAACGAACTTGATTCTTGTAAAATGGAAATTTTAAAAATAAAAGTTTGCTTATGAATTATGATGATCACGGTCTATTAGGTTTTTCAGAATGTTTCAATAACTCCTGGGCCTAAGTAGGAAAACAACATTTTTTTACCAAAACTTATTTTTATTCATCCATATAATTTCCTTTTAGAGTGATACAACTATTCCAACGTTTCTGTAGCTTTTTGATACCACCGGTGTAGAACGATTTATTGAGACTTTCAAAATATGCTTCAGTTTCGGCAATCACTTCCTCATCTGAGCTAAAATCTCTTTCTACGGAGCATTTTTTTGAGTTCTGCAAAGAGCCAGTAGTCGCTGGGGGCCAGATCTAGAGAATACAGTGAGTGCGGTAGCAATTAAACCCAATTCGACCATTTTTGCGGCTGTTTTTATTGACTTGTGACACGGTGCATTGTCTTGGTGAAAGAGCACCTTTTTCGTTTTCAAATGAGGCCTTTTCTGAGCAATTTTGGCTTTCAAACGATCCAACAAACCGATATAATAGTCGCTTGTTTTTCATGTTCCAAGTAGTCAATGAATAAAATTCCATTCGCATCTCAAAATACAGAGACCATTACCTTTCCAGCAGATGTTTGAGTTTTTGGACGCTTTGGACGGCTTTCTCCGTCTGCACGCCACTCAGTAGACTGCCGATTTGATTCGAGAGTGAAGTGGTGAATCCATGTTTCATCTATTGTGATGTACCGACGCAAAAACTCCTTTTTACTTTGCTTGAACATCTCCAAACATCTCTTTGAATCATCTACTTGTTGTTGTTTTTGCACTGGTCGAGCAAACGCGGCACCCATTTGGAAAACAGCTTTTTCATACCCAAGTGTTTGTGTATGATAGTGTAAACACTACCTTTTGATAACTTCAGAGTGTCAGCTATCTCTTGCAACTTCATTTTGTGATTGCCCATGACGATTTTCAGGGTTTTTTAAATGTTTTCCGGAATAACTGCTTCATTTGGCCGACCAGGGCGTTCAGCATCATCGGTGTCTGTACGACCACTTTTGAAATCGGCAAACCATTGTTTGATAGTCGTTTTCGATGGGGCAGAGTCCGGATAATATTTTTCAAACCAAACTTGGGCTTGAATGGTGTTTTTTCTCATCAAAAAGCAATGATATATCAACAAACGAAATTGCTTTGAATACATCACAAAAGTAGCGTCACTTAAACCACTGTAACTCGATAAATAATAAACCAAACGTCATAAAATTTTGACAGTAATCTTTTGAAAGTTGTTACTTCCGAAAAATCATATGGATATTTTGTTAGTGGGCCATCATAAGAATCAATGAAGTGTAACGATGCGTGACACGAAGATAGTATAGGCAAGCTTCTTATTGTTTTTATTTTTAGTATCGGTTTGCTGATGATGATAGATTAACTATCGAAACACGTGTCTGAGTATAGTTTTTTGGTGTTTTTCCTTTTGTTACAGATAGACGCTGCAGTTTAGAGTTCTATTCCTTAGATAAGTATTTCCACTATATTTTTTTCTGTTAATTTTGTTTTACATATATTTAAGTGTATTATCTTACTAGCAGGTGACTTAAATAGTAGAGTTGGTAAGAGAAGAGGGACTCAGTTGTGGGTATACATGGAAATGAAATGATAAACAATAATAGGGAAAGACTCATAGAAGTCTGTAAGCAGTAAGTAAATATCGAACACCTTCTATGCTTACAAAGTCATGCCCATGGTATCAACAAACGAAACAAAGATCATCATTAAATGTACAAGACTTACCGACGCGATATATAATGTGGTAATGGCCACCGTCTTTTAGTAGCAAAGAAAACAAGGAATAATTATATAGTTATGGTCGAGAGATACGTTTAAGGTAATAGTACGATTGATTTCCATCAAAAAAGGCTCAAAGGTAAGCAAAAAATAGAGTTAAGATTGATCAAAGAGTAGTACATACATATAAAAACACATTCTTCGTTGGAACTAGAAACTCAAACAACTAAGGACTGGAAAAGTTATTTTGACGACCTATTACAAGAGGAAAGACCGATGGAATTGAGAAAATCATCCGGCTCATGAGAATGAATCCTTGTACGTACGATAGTGTTTCTATAGAAAAATTTGGAAAGAAACGGCCAGGGCAGGAATAAGTCAGGTATTAGTAAAACCACACAAATTTATATAAAATAATAGCAAAAATAGGAAACTGATGAATTTACTTGGAAGAGTATCAAGGATATGCAATACTCTATAAATACAAAATAATAACAAATTATATGGCAAGTAAACTAGATTAATATTAATCTAAAACGCAAGCAGGTTTTCAGAACTAGAGATCGTCTTCTCACTATGAAACTGTTAACCGAAAAGACGTATTCGTAGATTTTGAGAAAGATTTCGACCTAGAACAATTCTGGACAATAACAAAAGCAGTTAGAAAATGAAGAATAAATTAAAAGTACCAGTATATAGACCTTCTAAAGCACATACAAAAAAGCCTAGCAATCTATGAACTCTATAAATATACACAGAGAGTAACACTGAGAAGAAGCGTTCGACAACGGGATTGCCTAAATTATTTACTTTTTTACTGGAAGTTATACTCAAATGACGGGCTAGAAACAATAACAAGCTTAAAATGGAACTAGGAGAGTCACTGGGCTGATAATGGCAGATGGGCAACAAAAATACTTTAATGGCGACTATGGATTTTCAAGAAAGGCAAAGAAATGCAGATAGACAAACGATTTGAAATTTGTGGCTGGGGTTAAATCATTGATGAACATTGATTAAAATAGAGACAATCGACTGACTATGAACAGAATACGATTAGGAAGCAGAAGAAGAGAAATCTTAGATTGTGGTGCTGCTTATCGTCCACACTGTTCAAAATATAGCAGACCAAATAGACCAAATGTTAAAAAATAGCAAAATAATTGGAAAAAAACCTTTATAAAAGAAACGTTTTACACAAAGCCAGAAAGTTCTTTTATTTTCGGAAATATAAATGTAAAAACTATTAAAACTATGCATTTATGCACAAAAGTCACAGTAGAACTCTTCACAGTCACACCTCGAGCCCAAACATGTTTTCCGCCCAACTATTACAATACTAGCATCTTATCCACCATTCTTCTGATTTGGAATTAGAATAAGGTTCTGTTACAATAGAGGCAGGTTACATTTATACATCCTTTTTCAGAACTACTCTCTTGAACGGACTTTTTAGATATTTTTAGTTTCCGCTCGACCTTTTGTTTGTTAATTCTTTTTACCTTTTATTGTTTTTGTTTTGATTTTTAACCTACTGTTTGTTGGTAGTCTCAGATGGTTTAAGCATCCAGTTGTTGCGACACAAGCAGCTTTTATATACGCAACACCAAAAGTTAACCAATCTGCGAGATTGTAATATATCCCTGGATGCTGCAGGAACTATTTTTGAACTTTTGCGGTATAATACGTATTTAGCGGCGACATTAAGCTGACGTCCAAACAACAATATGTTTCTAGTTTTTCAATTGTTGCTAGACTTTTGCTGTGAGTTGCATGACCATCTAATAATAAAAGAATGGGATTTTTAAGCCACGGCGTAAATATAAGTATCCGATTGCATCAATCCAGATGGATAGTAAGTTCAGTTCCCCGGTTTTCATCTAAGAATTCTGGCTTTGCTCTAGCCCTAGGAAAAACAAACGCTAGCGGCATGAATACTCCTGTAGAACTCATGCATGTTTCTACGGTGGCTAAAATGCCGCGTTTTGCAGACGCCAAGCAGGCTTTTCCACTCAGCGATAAAGTCTTGGAAGTTTCTAGGTACCGTCATAATGCCGGTTTTGTCAACATTATAAATTTGATCGCTAGTTATTTTATATTTTTCAAATACTTCAGATAACAGTAAGAAATTATTTTTAACAGCAGGGCTGTTAAAGCTCATAGCTCTATCAAGTGAAGTAGATTCTGGAATTCTTAGTTTAACATTCTGATGCCGTTTTAAAAAACCGTAAAGCCAAGCCTTACCGGCTTTCTTTTTCTCTTTATTAAGTTGATTACACAAGCCACTGTGATGAGCAAGCTCAAATGCCAATCTGCGAAGGTTATCTAGTGTAAAGCCAAAAGTCGCTCCTACATGGCCAAAATATGTTGCACTAATTCATCTTCATGTGCTGGTGTAAAAACTGGTTTGTATCGGCCTGCCTTAGTCCATTTCCACCCGAATTCTCGAAAGAACCTTTACCAGTTTCACTTTCTTTACTCTGGCTTCTAAAGTTGTACGAGGTACTTGAAATTCTTGAGAGGATTTTTAATATACAATACTTTTGTCCATGACTTTGTTTATTGCCTTTCTCATACTTTTTTCCGACCAAGACTGTCTGTTACTTATTCTTTTATATTTGTCCATTTTGAAAAATACTGTAAAAAATACAAATTTTACTTTAGAATCAAGAACTTGGCAAATCTAGTTGAACAAGACGAGACAGTATCCGATTTTAATCACTGACTATTCCGTTTTACCCAACTGAAGCTTTTAAAATAAACAATAAATTTTAACGACTTAGGCCCGTTCAGACCCAATTACTTCTCTGGAGCAGTTGTTGATAACTCTACATTTGTATGGAACAGGAAGTTTTCATATAACGACAGGAGATTTTTCACATATCCATAAGACTACAGCTGGTGTTATTATAAAACAACTGCGGCTGTTTGTGATTTACGAATCGAGAAGATGGTTACCGATTAAGCAACACGTGGAAACTAACTCTTCACAAAAACAAAGAAAACAAATGTCACCACAAAATTAGTCAACACCAAACAGAAGATCAACCAACCATCGAAAACCAACCACCCGTCACTGATCGACATCAACCAACCGTAGCGGAACATAGGTATATAACGAGGAGCAGAAGACAACAACATCAGTCTTTAGAGTAACTTCTGAAGAAGCTAACAGCATGGTTAGCGAAACGTCAAGCATAGGACGAACACGGCTCAACCCGGAAGATAATAATCTTAGTAAAAAAAAAATGTTTTATTTCTGCAGAAGTACCATACGTTGTAGATGTTCTTTATTCTCATTTTCAATTTTAAATAATAATATTTGGAAAACAATAGTAGCACAACAAATTATAATAAATATTCAAATAATCCCCGGTTTTCAGCTAAGCAATACCCTAGTCTGTTGTAGAAACAATTTCTCACGTTAGCCAACTATCTGTCAGTAATTAATGCACATTCTGCAACGATTGCTTCTCTTATAGAACTAATATCTGGATGGCGTTTTTTATAAATTTTATTTTTAAGGTATTCCCACAAGAAAAAGTTGCAAGGTGCTAAATCAGGAAATCTTGATGGCCAATTTATAGCACTACCTCTGCCAATCCAATGATTTGAAAATGAATAGTCTAAAAAATTTTTAACATGTAAACCAAAGGGTGCGGGACAGCTATCTTGTTGGCACCAGATCTCCTGATTTTCTCTTGCAACTTCTCCCAACGCAGGTCCTACCTTCGTTACTAAAAGATCTAAATACTTTTTAGAATTTAAATTTCCTTCAATTTTAAATGGGTCGATAAAATTATTTTTTGGGGATACTGAGTTCTGGTGGAAATATTAACATTCGGGTTTTCCTGAGCCCAATATAGTTTAAACTTTTTTATTTAAAGTATTAAAAAGTAGTCTCGTCGGTGAAACACACTGACGACAAAAATCGAAAATCATTGTTCGCGCGCTTTAGTATTTTATAGAAAACGCATTTTTTTTTTTTTTTTTTAAAAAAAAAATTTTTTTTATTATTATTGATTAATAAAAAAAAAAAATTTATTTTTTTAATAATAATAATAATAATAATAATAATAATAATAGATTTATTGTTCAACAGATTAAATCCATTTACAGAACAATTTCACAACAACAAAAGTACAATTGAATACTAAAAAAAAAAAAAAAAAAAAAAATTAAAAAAAACAATCCTCAATAACTATAAGACATCAACAAGCGATCCAAGTGAACAACTGTTGATGTCAGACATAGTACAGAACTGGTTGAAATTGCGGGACATGATATGAATGGTGATATATAAATTCGTTTTTGGTGTTTTAAAACAAAAAAGACCAAAAAGAGCGACTTGGGACACAAAGTTCAGCGAAGACACCACAAAAACGTCAACAGTATAAAAACATTAAAAATCGAATACTATTTTGAATTCGTCTGCAGTATAGGGACGGTACTGAAAACGAGTAAAAATAAATAAGGAAAACCTCTTTCTGGGTAAATACCATCCATTTTAAAAAAATATATTTTAAAACCTTCTTGAACGTTTTCATACGACAATGTAGCGGTAAAAAAGAAACCATATTAAGTCACAGTAATCAAATTTTGATCTAACTAGTGAAGTGTAAAGAGAAATTAAGGATTGGGGGTTTTGAAATGACTTACAGTTGCGGATAATAAATCCAAGCGATCAATATAGCGTGTTTTAAACATTTGATTTGTTATTTGAAGTAAAATATGCTTGGGGGGGGGGGGGTGTGTGTGTGTGTGTGTGGGGGGGTGGGAGTAAGCCTTGTCGGTGAAACACTATTAGAACAATATATGGACGAGAAATATTTTGTTTGCATTCACAATCTCATGAGGAGTCATCATGGTCATTAAAGATCATTCTCCTGGATTTGTATTGCCACTCTTTGACTTGATAAAGACCAAAATGGAAGATCTTTTTAACCGTTGTTCAACATAAGTTTCTGATAGAAGACAAAATCGGCAATCTTTTTTTTTTTTTTTTTTTTTTTTTTTTAAATTTTTTATAATTTAAATTGTTCGCGCGCTTTGGTATTTCATAGCAAAACGCATTTCTACTTTCTTCGTCTACAGCAAAAATCTCTTGATGGCATTGAGGCTTTGGGGATAATATTTATGCTTTTTAATATTATATTCCATACTTGATGCAGTTTTTTTTTTTTTTTTTTTTTTTTTTTTTTTATTTTTTATTTTCTCTTCTGCACAAACCAACTTCAACAGAAATTTGCCCCCGCAAACTTTATGTTTGATCTACATTCATCATCGCCAATACACATTCTTCTGTGCGGTCATCAATTTGTCGATTACCTGTGATATGATTGTTATTTTAGAACATTTTGTTTTGTTCAAAACATTATTACATACCACCTCTCTTTTCCGATTCTTGCCTATTGTTTGCATGTCTTTCAAATTTTTCTACATATTTTTTAATACTACTGGGATGGTATTGTAATATTAGAGTTAACGGCAAAAAATCTCGAACTCTTCTGAAACTAGCGTCACTATAAAAGGTTTTCATCATAAAAACCCTTCCTTCGTTGGTATAATTATTCATTATAACATGAATAAACTTTTACGCGGTTTAACGTCAAATTCTTATTGACACAAAACAATACGACAAACATTTGTTATCAAATTTTAAAATCAGGGTAATGCTATTTAAAAAGTGTCATAGTTTTAAGTTAGTGTTTTAAAATAATAACTCAATTTTAGTCTTGTTAGTAGTATCATTTGAATCGTAATAATTTTCTCTTTCTATTGATACTATTACATTTTCTGTAAGTTAATTTGGCGAGCAACAATTAGCAAAAACGTTCATTACCATGTTAGATTCTTATGTTACTTTGAGAACGAACTCCCGGTAGAAATATCCTACACCAACATAAAATATAACCACACAAATATGAAAAAACAAATCACCATTAATCAACCATTATCAAACTCATACAGTTTTATCATAAACTACAATTTAATTTACGTTTACCAATCATTCTACATTATTACTGCAAAAAAATAAGTAATATTTAACACTGACAAACACATTAACTAACCATGATCCACTACACTCTACAGTCACAGAATAATAAATATATTCACTGCGTTCTACAGTTACCAAATTCATCCAAATTCACCCTTATAGGCGCAACTTCATAATGTGTAAAGTAAAGAGTTTTCCAATAAGAGGTGATATTTTGATATTCAAAGAAAAAATGGCATTTTTTAGATAAATGATCGGATGTTTATTTCATTATAAAGAGGGAGGTATGCCGTTAATAATGGAAAATAACATCAGCCAAATGGTCACCATGACCATGCTTACAGGACCATATCCTTTTCATGAAATTTTCCATAATCAAATCGCATAGTGGCTGCCCTATGTCCTCGATAGCCTCACGAATTCCATCTTTGAGGTCTTAATTTGACGCTGGACTGTTGGCGTAGACCTTATCTTTTACGTGGCCCCAAAGGAAGAAGTCGCAAGGTGTTAAATCACAGGATCTCGGTGGCCAATTGTGATTACCTCTTCGAGAGATAAAAATGTTTTAGTTTTACGAACCGTTTCTCCCAACTTTTCACCATTTTTATAGTAAATTTTAATAATTTCAATGCGTTGTTAAAGCGTGTATCGTTCCATTTTTATTAATGGCGTAGTTTCTACTTATCAAATGTCAAAAAATGACAGTTTCAAAAGTGACATCTACTGAAATAGCGGGCTATTCTTTCTTATTGGAAAACCCTATGCAAACTGGTGACTGAAGTGCACCATTGGTGCATAAAGTGAAATTAAGTGTCCATTTTTTTAATATGCTAGTTGAAAAATAAAGTCTTGAACACGTGCGTGAAGACTTTTTCACGCTCGTGTACAAGATGTATGTACTACAACCTACTATGAAAAATTAAGAATTATTACAATTAACAGATAATGTTGCGCGAGGTTAAGAAAAAGTGGTAAATTGTTATTGTTAAACCACATTTAACACCATTAACATTTATTAAAATGTTGAATAAGTAAATTGCTATGGTTCGTATGTAACAGCCGAGATCTAATTAGTCTTTGATCGGGTTTTACAAAAATTAGATAAATTAATAAGTCACTCAAACCGGTTAATTGAATTCTAATTATAGTCACACAATTTGCCTTTTCTCTGTAAAGACATCATTATTTAAGTTTACAAAGTTTGATTCCCACTTGACACACTTTTCAATTTTCTTTAAAAACTTTGAGAATGGATGTAGGGCATTAATTTCTTATTACGTCACGGGTCAAGTAATAGAGGAGCTTGTGCACTAATTCATATTTTTTAAGAAGTTTACAGAAATGGCACATAACAAAGAACCTCTAATATCTATAATATATAAACGAACACTTTTTTTATTAAAATGTGGGGTACGAGTTTTAAGAGAAAAAATACTTTTATTTTGATTTATATAATCCGTTTATGGTTATGTCGAACTTTAAAATTTATTAAGAGTGTCAAAACATTTTAAAATTAAACCGTATAGAACCATAACGAAAACCCACTCTAAACCGATATAGAATTTAAGTAGGCACAACCTGAGTTTGGTAAACAGAAATAAAGAGTATGCATGACATTAATGTAATTATGTGGAAAAGATGATTAAATGTTTAATTTATATTAAATTCCAAACTTTATACGTTCATCGGTATCCTCGCACCTCATTTCACAGTCCACAAGATAATTATGATTGCATAATAAAATTGCTTTAAATTATTGATTACAATTAGCGTAATAAATTATATAAGACTAATTTTGTACACCTACACTAAACCTGCGATTAAAACACAAAGAAATTTTACATATGCGGATTTGTTACAGATAGGTATGCAGATTCCTACTGTCTAGTATGATCAAATTCACTTTAATTTTTAATTTAGAAATAATTATTTTCAAGAGAGCATAGTTTTAAAAAATAAGTACTGAAGCCTAGCCATACTAAAACTTTTACACTATAAAATACGCCCACTTTAAACCAAAATTATTAATATAGTTTACAACAGGTTCCATAGTCAATAACATCTTTGTTATGAAACTATTCATCTTTTGTTAGTCATTTAATTTTTGCATTCTTTTTTTTGTGGAATACGATCTATCACCGTAGCTTCTAAAGATTTATCAACCCACTTATTGCATTTTCTTTATAACACATTGTAAACTCATCCAGCCTCTTCACATGAGCAATCTTTAGGGTCAAAATGAATGTTTATTCAAATTATATTCTCTGCAACTTTTATTTGAACCTTTTGTCTAAAACGTACTGTTCTTTTTGAGCAAAATTGAATTACACTCTTAAAATGTTTTTAAGGGAGCGACTACACGACGTTTTTTAATAGCATGTATAACTTCTGACATCGAAGGATAACTTTGGTTAATAAAAAGATATGTTTCAAAACAAGCCAAAATTTTTGGTAAAAAGTGACCCGTGGTTTTTATTTCTACTGCTATTGAATGCCCTTTCTCATTGTAGAGACTTTTATAATTTATTAAGAAATTATTTAACTTGCACTTTAGTTAAATTAAAAAAAAAATAAGTCATTACTGTAATATGCAATTTTTTAAATAAAAAAATAAAGTTTAAAATAAAAAATAAAGTTATATTTACATTGAACGATTTTATACATTGCAGTATAGTTACTGAGTACACATTTTAAAAATAATTTTGATTATACAGGTTGTCCTAAAGAGTATAGGCAGCATAAACTTACATTTTTTTTAAATGGAACACACCATATTTTTATTAAGGATCAAAAAGGTCTCATCAAGAGCTTTAAAAATATATAGCATATCAATATATTTTACTGATAATTAACCATATCTTCTAATATATCCTGTACAATTTATTGGCGTAGTATATTTTTTTAAAGCTTTCTTGACAAGATCTTTTTAATTTTAAAGAAAATGTTGTATGTTTCATTTAAAAAATGTAAGTTTATGCTGCTACGACTCATTGGAACACCCTGTATAACCAAAAATGTTTTTAAAATGTGCACTTAGTCATTGTACTAAATGTGAACTGCTTAGTCTAAAAACATAAGTTTTAAAACAAAAAATACCAATTTTGTCGATAGAGAATCGCCTGACAGTTTTTGGTCCTTTTGGGACTCTTCAGGAGTGAGAGAACTCGAGTGTAAGTTCTCAATTGTACAAATGCGTGCTGTCAATTACATTCCCTTCTGGAGAGCACATGCGTCAACAAAGTTGCTTAATGCAAATACATTTACGTACGTGATCGTCCACACGAGTCGATACTAAGTGTCACAAAACTTTTGTTTCAAAAAACCGTTCAATATTAGTTTTTGCAAACAAATTTTATCGATACCTGGTTTATTTTTTTATGCATTTTTAAGTGCTCATTTACGATCGGATTTCCGTACGATAATTTCCTGTCAGAACGAATCCGGCCGTTCGGTCTTTGCCTTCAATTTGCTCTCAAATTTAAAGATTGTGTGTAGTGGTTATACAGGCGCCATTGGACAGCTAGTAAAATTTAGTCGGATTAGCAATTTTGTATAATACGTCAATTTAAAAAATGACAAATTAACCTAATTTTATTATGGAATTTATTGAAACATATCGACAATATAAGTGTTTGTGGGAAGTGAAAGATGCGTCATATGCTAATAAAAATCTCTTGTATATGGCTTATATAGAATTATTACAACAATATAAAACAAAAGACATTGAAACAACGGTAGATTCCGTCAAAACGAAAATAAATAATTTGAGAAGCGCATTTTGGAAAGAATTAGAAAAAGTAAATCAATATAAAAGTATATTGTTATCTTAGTTTTGGGATAGACGTATTTACAAGGGTTTTACTCCAAAGGATTTTATTTATATTTATGAATGACGCTTATAATTTAATTTAAAGTGTTTTCTTTTAAATGTAAATTCCATCTAGAAATCCGCTTGAGGTTAACAATGTTATTTTTATTTCAGTTTTTTCCTCACACTTCATATAGGTTAATTTCTGAGTTCGTTTGTTTGCGATTATAGAATTGTTATCTTTGCTGATGCAGTTTGTTACCTATGTAGTAGTCGGATATTCCATCTTATTCTTTTCTTGTTTCGTCTTTCTTCAAATGCAACTAACGTTTTAAAATTTTGTATTGTGACAAAGCCTTTTGTTTTTATTGCTTTTGCGTATTTTTGTGTAGGTGTTTCAGATTATTCTCTCTTCAAGGTAAATTCCTAAGAAAAACATGGGTCAGCTTCTGGTAACCAAGGGCTAGGAGTGGAAATTGTCGTGACCTTGTTTGGCGCCCTACTGATTTAGACAAATCTTATAGATAAATTTATTGGCATTTTAAGCGTATTTGAGTTTCAATAATTTAACGAATACAAATCTGTAGGCAATGCGCCCCGCGACCCTGAATTTGCGATTATTATTATTTACCCATAATCTTATTTTTTGTCGTTGTCTGTTATAATTATAGGACTACCATTCCTGCGCATTCTTCTAGACAATTATTATAGAGATGCCTCTGTCTGTATATTGATCGACCGGCCTAGACCAAGAGTTCACGAACTGCCGGCCTACTGTTCGTGAATGGGTACTTTTAGACAGCTTCATAATGTTTCTAACTCAATCAACATTAACAGTAACAGTAAATATAAGCCGTCAGCAAAATTAGTAAATAAATATTTAACGAAAGAACAGTGAAGTGCATAGTGATTTTTGTAACGCGATGGTAACTAAACGGTTATCGGCCAAGCAAACAGAGGGTTAATTATTGACTTTTCGCAATTCTAATTGCGTATACGATTCTCATATGAAACCTATGGGAAGTATTATCCCAATTTTTGTTTATTCGTTGCAACACGTACGTATACGTTTATTTTCGAACCCAACTTTGCGAGTGGTGGAAGTTGAAGACAAATGGCAGTTAATTTAGGTTAAATTCTATTTTTAATAGAGGTTTGCAGGTCTAACATCTCTTTGTAGTGATAGTTGTAATTTGATACTCATTTAGAATGGACGGGTTAAAGCAAGTAATTTCCTATTCATGATGAAAAGCAGTTTTTTGGTATAAAAAATACAAACAAATAAGAGTAAACTACTTGTTTTAACCTTTACGTCTGCTGTGGCTGAGCATCATTTCGATACTGGTCACAAAATAGATGTTGATAATTCCGCTTTGATTGCCAAATTTTCTTACTTTTCAATAGGAAAATCAGGTAGAGTAAAGAAATTATTAAACATCCGAAATTTAAATCCAGCCGTGGGTGGTTTGAACTCCTATAATTCTATCGTTAACCCCTTTTATTTCAACTAACCCTCCCTATTTCGCCCCCTTACACACAAATCAAGCAAGTTTAAATAAACGAAAAGAATCCTCTTTATATACCCTATTCACAGACTTCTTTTAATCTAGAATTTGGCTTGGTCACAAGTTGATTACCTGACTTTCAGTTGTCTACCTTGAACTTTCTTTTGTTTGTTTCTCGCCCTGATGAAGCCCCTTACGATAGGTGGCGAAATGAATGAATTCATAACAATATTTAATGTTAGTTTGTCGTATACAAAGTTTGTCTTTTATTTTTATAATTTTAATCAATTGACGTGCATTGTTTAATTTTAATTGGGTCGATATTGATAGTTACCTGGATCCACGTTACTCTAGTCAGGTACTCTACCAAATTAGTAGTCAAACGCCTTCAAAGAAACAGAACTTTTCTGTCGAAAATTGGCAAAAATAACTCATGGTGTGTACTTGATAACACCGCAATACTCCTGCAGAAGGCTCAACTTAGGTTTCAGGTACTAAAAAATTGAAAGAAAAATTAAAGGAGTTCCTCTTTTATTAAAATTCACTCACTTATCATTAAACAAATGTTGGATGCAACTTACACGTAATAATATTTTATAATATTGCCTTCTGTAATAAACTTGAAACTGGGATTCCCCGGGTTCCGATAATTAGGTCCAACTATCACGTGTCTTGTTCAGGATCTTTTCCATCCACATGTCACCCGTAAACCGGCTGATTGCAGCATTAGTCAGACCTGGTTGGTAGTTGCCCGTAGAATTCTTCTACTGTGATACTTGCGGGTGGTGAAGAAGTGACTTTCGTCCACTTCAACCACATCTGTAGCACCACCAATAGATTGGTAGTCGTGGTCCTGAACTATATCCATGATTTCCCGGAAAAAGTTAACCAATCCACTACGGTTGCTTTCTGAGTCCAGGAAGTGGAACATCAACCTGGTAGTAGCCAGTGGACAGATGTGCGTTTCGTGGAACAGAGTGTGCTCCTTTGCTGACTTCTTTGGGCATTGACGACGGCATTCCTACCTGAAACCGATGCCACCAGTCCCAGCTTGACGCTCTTCGGCTAGCATCAATTGTAAAAAGTTATTAATTAAATTATAGTATCTCGAAAACATTAGTTAAATTAGAAGTTCAAATGGATGTCATTTATGTGATTGACGGTGAACGGTTTTGGTTGGTAGGTTACAGTTATTACAATTTTTTTTTTAAAAATCGGGGGTAAACGGTGTTGGTTGGTAGGTTACAGTTATTTCAATGTCTTTCTTTAAAAAATTTTTTTCATAAGATCGGGGATAAACGGTGTTGGTTGATCTACTCATCGAGATTGGTTCAAATATCCATGTTTTAGACGATTTTAGTTTTTTTATCCTGGGATCAAGGGGTCCGACTTAATAGTCGTGAGTACCATTGGTATAATTTACATTAAACTTGGCGGTCTTCCCTAAAACGTACATCAACCGTTTTTTTTTGTACCTACATGAATATTATTACCAAAATTTTGTTTTTTAAAATGGTAATTAATATACTTTATGCACTCTAGGAACTAAAGTATTTAATTAAATCTCTTCTTTTAAAGATTGAAGTACCATTTTAAACCTCAAGGGAATTGAAATAGTTTTATAATTCTAATTGATTTAAAGTAAAATTAACAATGCTGTTTCCATAGTAACATATTAAGTGAACTACTGGATTTGAATACATTTAAACGTAGAGGTATTACATTTGACATTTTTTAAAGTTTATTTCTTATTAACTAATGTTATAGCATGATTTGCATTAACACTTTAAAAAAGTGCGTTTTTATTAAACAATTAAAATTAAAATTATAATTTTCTCGAGCGAATTAACTTGGTGGTATGGAAGAAAATAGTTAGGGTGCTAGTGTATGCGGATGACATAATGGTAGCGGCAAAGAGCGAGGAAGAAATGAAAGAGCTATAAAAGTAATCAAAGCTACTTAGAAAAGAAAACATTGAAGACGAATGTGGGGAAAACGACGATCATGAAGAAAAATAGGAAGAAAAAGGAAAAATAAAATGGTGGTAGAGGAAATAGAGAAAGTGGACAAATCCAGATACCTGGGATACGTCATAAGTTTCTATAATAAGGATAGAGAGCATATAAAGGAAAAGATGGTAAAAAGTGTTTTTACATATGGAACAAAGTTATGAGGATGAAGAGAATAGATGGAGCTGGAAAGAATTCAAAAACAATATTGTAAGTAGACACTAATTTTAGAAAGAGAAACAACGGGATACATAGTGGAGAAGAAAGTTAAGATGGAAAAAATAAGAAGACAGGCAGGAAGAAAAGCAGTAAGATATGAAGAGAAAATTGAAAGCAAGAGAGAGAAAGAGATATTAAACAAGTGCTGGAAAGAAATAGAAATGCAGAGGGTAAAATATGGAGAAAAGGAAAGGAAGTTATATTAAGAAAGAGGAGTACGCAAGAGAAGAGATAACAAGAATAGGAAGAGAAGGGAGATCGGTAAAAGCAGAGATAGTAAGGAGGAATGTAGATTTGCAGGCGCAGGAAAAACGGGGAGAATAATAGAAAGGGAATACTATGAAAAATATTGAAAGATAAGGACAGAGGGAAAACTAAGACATATAACTGGAGGAGTGGATTAAAAGAAACAATAATTATAGCAAGGTTTAGGGTAGAAAATGAAAAAAAAACAAATATTAGTTGAAAGACAAGGATAGAAAATGCAGGATCTGTGAAGAAGGATGGGAGAACTTAGAACACATAAGTAAGGAATGTGGAGAACTGAGGAAAGAGGAGAGAGAGCAACGAGGTTGCTAGAAGAAAGAGGGAGGAATCAAGTGGATGAAAGAGGTAATAAAAAGAAGAGAAGCAATGAAGAAAAGAAAAGAAACATAATCAAGATATAGAACATGAATTAAGAGAAAAGATGAAGGAAGGAGGTGAAGGTAGTTATACAAAGGAGAAGGAGAGGGAGAAAGGGAAGAAAATCAAATTAAATTCATTTAATATAGTTTCTTTGTAAAATACAGAAGTGGATTTGGTTGATTTTATGATGTATAATGTATGTATAAGGTAAAAATCGAATTCTTTGTTTATTGTAAAAAAACAAATAACTAAATATATTGATGGATTGATTAACTAACAACTAGTATGTCAGTTCCTGGTTAAGGTTAATTTTTGGTTAAATTCGAATGAGACAATTGTGACAACAATTATTATACTGACCATAAGTTCGTTAAATAGATTTAAAAAAAATGTTTAAATCCTTTGAAGCCAAATTTGTTAGCATTGTACTGAAAGTTTGAGAAATCTCGTTTTTTAAAACCTACTTTTCTGAACCAAATTGTTGACCCATGAGCTTTAGTTTTCATTCTTCATTCATTAATCGATTAATTTATATGTTTGCAAAATGAGGTTATTTCAAAAATATTAGGGCTGAGTACCTAGAATTGAAGGAGATTGTAATGGTGTTGATTAAAACCAGTTTTCTACGTTGGCCATGTAAGTACTGCTACGTTTGTACGGTAGTGACAAATTCCTTCTTTTCAAGTAAGTCCTGCCAAGGAAGGCTAAGTTCTTATTCTTTTACTTTATTTTTTGTTTATATATGTTAAAACCAACAAAATCCAGTAATAGCAAAACTCACAACTCTTAATTTAAGCTTGGTTTGGTGTCATAAAAATTCATTCTTCCTTGTAACTATAGTGCGTTACAATAAGGAGAAATTCAGTAAAGAATGGAAGAGTTCTGCTTAATTACCTATTATTTTATATTAAAAACAATTTAAAAAATCGAAAATTTGTACAATAATATTATTGATGCAAATTATGGTGGGTTTGTTTTCATGTGTCTGTGGCAGCATAGACATTCTTGTTATGATCAGCATACGCCTTTACATGTCGTTAAACACCTATTTTAATTGCTTCTTCTTAAGAATAATACTGTTTTTACTACCTTCTTAAGTCACGTCTTGCGTGCTGTTTTATCTCACATTTTCTTAAAAATATTCCAACTGTTTAATGATCTGTTCTCATGTTATATGATTTTTAAGATCTAGAATGTAGTTAATTTAATCGACATGGTTGACCATACTTCTATTATTTTCATAAATTTTTAAAAGTACAAAACACTTGGACATGTTGCACTTCTTTCAAGTAACTATTCTCATTTTTGAAATTGCTGTATAAACTATTTCTGTCGATGGACTCTATTGGTTTGTTCTAATAACGCTCTAGTACTTCTGTTACTCGGTTTGTTATTTTCACAATTGTTTGAATACTGGCATCGAAAAGTTTTGTTTACATTCTAAAATTTACGATAAAAACACGTTTGATTTAATTAGTTTTCCACATGTTTCGCCAATTAATTTACCCACGGCAGTTTATTGTTAGTAGCGTAAAATTGCGGCAATAAAACTACTGCAAGTTTTATTACATAAGCATTGTGTATAGGAACTACTCTACCTACGACATTCTTGATCATCACGTAAAATGGATACGTATTTAACGGAAAAATAACAATAGAATGTAAAATATAATTTTGAATTCAATCGAAAATTAATTACAAAACTAGCAATATTGTTCCACATATTTAAAATTAATACAATGTATTGTTTTATTTGTGATATTGTTTCTTCGTCCTTTTCTAATGGTAGTGTGTGGTGTTGAATTTTTTAAATGGAAAATGAGTTAGTAAGACAAAAGTAGTATTATTTTTTTCTATGTATACTGACTTCCAGAAAAATTGCAACACCTAGAAGTTGTCGAACGATTTTAATGAAATTTTCAGGAGCCGTCTATTTTCTATAACAACGTGATGATTAAAATTTGAATAAAATCTAGCCAGTAGTTTTGGTTTGTTTTGCCTGTTGTTTTCATAGCACATTGTAACAATAAATTTAAAGTATTAGACCATTTAGTAACTGTCAAGTTTGCAAATTGTTGTTGTTTCTTCTCCACCTCATTTTGAACTTGAAAATGCTGAAAGTACGTCAACATGAACATTTTATCCAATTAAGTGATTTTGAACGTGGCTGTATTATTGGTATGAGAGAGGCCTGACTTTCGCTAAGAGAAATTCGTCGTGTAAACCGAAATGTTTCATCGGTATTGAGATGTTGGTCCAAATGATCCGAGGAAAAGGTTCAACTTTTGTCGCCGTGGATCTGGATGTCCTTTAAGGATTACTAGATTGCAAAAGAACGTCGCTTAATAGTTTTAGCCACAAGAGATGGATTTTCAACAACTCGATCAATTGCAAATGATTGGATGAGAGGTACAGGACTTAGGATGTCAATGTCATCTGTTTATCACCGGATAAGATATTGTGGGTTGCGTTCATATCGTCCATTTATATGTCTTCCTCTTACACCACTTCAACGTCTTCGCATACTGAGAGTGGAGCAACGAAAGGGTTAATTGGGCGCAAGAATGGTACCAAATTGTGTTTAGTGACAAGTTCCGATTTTGCTTTGTGGGCCCACGATGGTCGTAAGGAGCCAGACGGATGCGTGGAGAATATAAAAAGCCAACATTTTTGTGGAACGCAACACAGCCCTCACTTAAGGAGTTATGATATGGGGTGCAATATGTTATGGTAGCAGATCACCCTTGGTCTTTATTGACAGCAACCTTAACGCAGCTGGTTACATTGCTAATGGCTACAACCAGCTGGCCTTCCATATCTTCAGGGGCTGCAAAATCCCATTTTCCAGCAGGCATAGCTTTGCACGCCCTCATACGGCAAGGGCAACAACACGGTTTTGGAAGAATCTAATTATTGCTCGTCCTCCCATGGCCTGCTCGGTCGCCTGATTTGTTGCCAATTGAACATGTATGGGATATGATTGGTAGGCGACTGGGTAATTTACCGAAATATCCAGATAATTTACACGATCTTCAGCAACGGATTCAAGAAGCTTGGGATGATATACTACTTAAGCAGCTATAGATCACTTGATTGATAGCATGCCAAGCCGTCTGGATGAGTGCATTACAAATAGTGGCTGAGCAATTCATAATTGAAAAACTTTTTAAGCTTTTTGCCCTTTTGTTTTGAACTTGTAATCATCACTTTGTTTAATAAAAATAGACGTTTCCTGAAAATTTCATTAAAATCGTTCAACAACTTCTTAGGTGTTGCAATTTTTTTGGAAGTCAGTATGGAGGAATCTTAGGTAAATTCCTAACAGTAAATTGTAATGGCATGTGTGCGTTTAAAGTGCATAGAGCCATTTAAGCGATTGGCTTTACCGACACACGTGTGTTTCAAGTATTAAAGCTGTCGCTTAGATAGAGCTATGCACTTTAAAACGCACAATATGTTTTTACAATTAACTGATGGCATTTTTCTTAGTTTATACTATTCAGGCGTGTCATGTTTACACGAGATGTCGTAAGACAAACATTTTGGTTATATATATTGGTGCAAAAAAGTTTAAATCTCGATTTGATCAATGTGTTTTGAATCATTAAATTGAGTTTATGTTTATTATCCCCTACACCAACTGACGCTAAAATGGAAATTTTCAAGGTCTCGGTTATAAAAGCATCCATTTGAACGCGACAATTTGTGATTAAGTCTTTGAAAAAGTGTCATTTGTTCTCAAGACCTTGTTTAACGCCAGTACATACCTTAGTAAAAAGTATACAACTAGTCTTGTACATACATTAGATCTACAAGACTCATAGACCTGTAGTTTCAAATTTTTTATAAATTTTTTTTTCTTCTCCTCTCATCATTCTCAAATCCCTAAATGTACCAAGTCTTTTTACTATTGTCGTCCATTTCTTTTTGTTCTATATCTTCTTTTTATCTATTTTTTCATCTTGCCCATATTCTCTTTAATTAATTAATTTTTTTTTTTGCTGGAGAATTTTCCTCCTTTTTATTATTTTAGTTAATATTAAATTCTTTTCGTGGGCTTTTACTTTTTAAGCGTTATTGATAATTTTTTTTATTTTTGCAGATGCTCTTATGCTGTGTTAATGGTCCTTAATTTTCTTTTTTATGTTCTCAAATTCTTTCTATTCTTGAAATTTTTCATTTAACAATTGCTGAGTACTGCAACCCATTTTTTTAATTTTACTTGGTTTGTAATTTCGATTCTACACAATTGTGTAGTTCTTGATTTGTAATTCTTTAATTCTTAATGGAAATTTCTTCATTACTATTATTTTCTTCTTTTGCCACATAAACTTAAATATTTTTAAAAATTTGTTCAATATTTTTTAAATGTAGAGAGTACTTTTTTTTTTTACTAATTTTAATAATTTTAATTTTTATCATTTATTTCCAAAACCTGTTCTGGCACATTCCCACTTACTTTCTTTTTTTTGTCACTTTGTAACGTTTTTCCGTTTATGCATACAAACTTCTACAAACTTTATTTTAACTGATAACTGATACATTCTGCAATCAATTTTTTTCCCATTTTCTATTTCCGTTCGTATTACCTTGGATTTTTTTAATTTTGGCTATTACTACTACTGGTATGCGTTCATATTTATGAACTCTATTTTTTAAGAAATGTTTTACTGTATACTCTTTGTAAGTTGTGTGGGTGTAATTAATTTTATTTTTTGGTTTTTATCTTTTTACTCTTTATCTTTCTAAAACTGTATCTGCTCCAGTCTCATAATACTTTTATTATATTCAGTTTCAAAAATTGAGTAATCACTTCGGTTAACATTGTGACATTTTTTTTTGTCTTTGAAAGAAAACTTTTCTTTAATGTAATTAATTCCTATTTCGATTTAAAAGCATTATTATTGTAAAAATTTGATTTTATTTTACGTATACAATTTGCTTTAAATTGTTATACGCCTTATCTATCTATTTTTCGTACGTGTGTTCTCAACGATAGGAACTGGGATTTCTAATACTTCGTTTGCATACGCATAAACGGCACTTTTTGAAAATTTTCCAATGCGAGTGTTGCTTAACGAAAATGCTAATTACTATTAGTTCGTTTTAATGTGCTTCGCTTATCAGTGAATTATCTGTTCAGTTGAAATAAATCTAATGTGCTGTACAGAAATATTTTCTTCCGATTGCATTTTAATTAAAAATGAATCGTTTGGTGTAAAATCCGTTTTACATGTGATCTTTACAAAACTGCGCGTCGTCACCGTCCAATTTAACTGGTTGTTTATAAGTTTCGTCGACGTCGTGCAGGTAAATTAAATAAAAAGCGATATCTGGTTTCTAATTTTTTTTTGAAAGTTTTTATTAGGCGGGCTTTTATCGTGTCTGTTCTTAACATGGCGAATTTTATATCAACGCCCGATAATGCCTCTGCTGATATCCAGATGGTTGCTTGGTTCTGATGGTACTAAATAATAACTGGTGGTCCGGAAATTAATAACGGTGGTCCACTGCTCTCAGATTTATTTCTTGCTTCTGATGGTTCTACGGCGAGAGCACCATTGCTCAACCTTGCAGCTTACCTTTTTGGGTACTGGTCCTACAGAACGCTTTCATCCAACTGCAGTATAGGGTAACGTACGAACTTTTATTACAATCCTTAAATACGGATGAGTGGTTCTTGGATGATGTACATATTTGTGAGAAATGCAGCCTAAGCTGTAAAGAACGTGATCTGTTTGTTTTTCTAATAATTTTAGGTGTAGTTTTTAAGTTTATTGCGTCGCAATATATTGAGCAACTAAAGAAAACCTTGAAGATAGTTTTTGTTAAGTTCACAATTTGTGGTACTCTTTTGATGCTCCCTAGAGCTACTTTTAAAGCTCCAGTGTACTGTTTTATTTTTGTTCATTTACCTTATTGTAAATTTCAATGTGTAAACATTTATGTACTCCTACGTACGACTTGAAGCCGGTTACGCCATATCGTCCATTCACATACGACGACAAACTCTTGGATGGAGGCGTAAGTGGGGTTTGTACATATCTACATTTATCAACGTAATTATTTCGTTTCTTTTTCATGACTTCCTTAAATACTGACTAGAGAAATAAACGTGTATATATGATTTTGGCGTGGTTTATCATTTTTCTCTCCTTGGCATTTGCCCAACAAAAAAAAAAACAACCAATAATCAACATCCTCAGGTTCGGTCTCGAAACGTCCACATTTCCAGACCGTATATTCGTATGTCACATTAAGGCATCTGTGGACTGGCGCCCATTTCGATCTAATCTATTCTACTACCTTGTAAAAATACATCTCGAACCTACGCCACGAGCGAATTGCCGGATTTCTATACAATTTTGGCACGGGTGCAAGTTTTGCTTGTAACAAAGCATTTTATCTAATTTAACTTGGTTTAAGGTTTCATCTGATGTGGTTTACAATATACAAGAGATATTCAAACAAACCGGATATAAATTAGCGAAAGTAGAAAGTAAATAAACCCTCAGAAAACCAGAAAATAAAAATAAAAAAGCAAACAACAAATAGAAAAAAACAAAATCTGACTTTAACGAAACAGAACTAACTCCCTCTGCAACTGTTGTTACTGCACTCAAGACTTGTACACGTTTCAAAATGGAACTTGACATTCTCTGGAGAAGGCCCTTCCTCACTCAATGACTTTTTAATCCGCGTGGACGAACTTAGTACCGCACATCGGGTTACTCCGTTACATTTATTTCTTTCCGCTCCGGAACTGCTCTCAGGTCAAGCACTCTTGGTATATCGCGCTCATAAAGAATCACTAAAGTCTTGGTCCGATGTCGTAAAATTATTAAAATCTGAATTCCTACCTGTAGACTACGATGACCGTTTACTAGACGAAATAAAAGCAAGGACGATGGGTCCTTTAGACACGATCTCTATGTACGTGGCCATAATGCAAAGTCTTTTCAAACGATTATCAGAACCACAATCAGAGGTACAACAACTCAAAATTATTCGTAAAATCTTACTCCGTTCTACCAAACTGCTTTAGCTTTATCTGAAATAACTTCCATTAATCAACTAGTTGTATTAGGGAAACAATTGGAAAAAAATAAAATTTCTATTGAAAGTTACAAACTACCACCATCCCGCAAGTCTACTAAGTTACTGGAACCAAACTTAGCATATGTCGGTCAAACTTCCGAATTAGCTACTACCTCAACCACTCCTCCAGTACTTTCGCGTACTGTAAGATTTTCTGAAAGCTCTGGTGTGCCTTTGCAAGTGTCTACTGTGCAGAAATTGACCACTACTTCTCCAAAGTGTTGGAACTGCAACCAGGGTGGTCACTTGTCTCCTCAATGTCCTTTACCACAAGTTCTTCACTGTTACGGTTGTGGACGACACGGTGTTCGCCGTGCTACTTGTCCCAGTTGCTCCGTTCAGGGAAACCGATCTTAGAGGCTACGATCCGAGACGTTGTCTCTACTCCTTTTCTCTGTTCTCGGAAATTCCATTCAATGGTCTTCCTGAAAATCAGAGCCTTCTTCTTAATTTTATTCTCACTGGTATACGAGACGATGAGCGTCCTCATCTCGCAGTTGATATTCTTGGTCAAACTTTTAACGGGCTTTTGGACTCAGGTGCCTCCCGAACTTTACTCGGAGGTCCTGGATGGGATCGTCTTTGTGCATTGTCTTTACCTCTTCGACCACCTTCGCCGATTTCTCAGTGTCACTTAGCTAATGGCCATCCTTGTACAATCCTTGGAATTCTTTCTGCACCTGTTCGCCTAGAAGGAAAGATGAAGTTACTCGACATTTTGGTGATTCCTGAGGTGACTCAAGAACTAATCCTTGGAGTTGACTTTTGGAAAACGATGAAATTTGTCCCGGATCTTAGACGTGGTGAGTGGAAATTTTCTGATAACCCAAGTGTGAACCCTGCAATTAATTTGTCTTCCTTGTCTCTTCTTACGTACGAACAACAACAGGCGTTGAACGCTCTGACGGATAAGGCTTTTTCTCGACAGTCTTCTGGACTCGGGTGTACTACACTCGTTGAACATCGCATTAAAACCCACTCGGAACCGATTAAGCAGCGTTATTATCCCCTGTCTCCTACCCTACAACAGATAGTAAATGATGAACTCGACAAAATGCTTGAACTTGGAGTAATTGAACCTTCTTATAGTCCGTGGGCTAGCCCTATTGTACTCGTTCGCAAAAAAGATAATTCTTACAGGTTCTGTATTGACTATCGAAAATTGAACCAGGTCACTGAAAAGACGCTTTCCCGCTTCCTTACATTTCTTCAATACTAGACCGCTTAAGGGATGCGCGCTACCTCTCTAGTCTTGACATCCGATCCGCTTATTGGCAAATTCCGATGGAGGAATCTTCAAAACCAATGACGGCTTTTACAGTACCAAATAGAGGGCTGTTTCAATTTACAAGAATGCCTTTTGGCCTGCACAATTCCCCAGCTACGTTTCAACGATTAATTGAACGAGTTATAGGAGGAGATCTCGAGCCCTATTGTTTTGCGTATCTCGATGATATTGTAATAGTTTCGTCTACCTTCGACGCTCATCTAAGCATTTTAGAGAAGGTTTTAACTCGTTTGTTTGCCGCTGGTCTGACGCTAAATCGGGAAAAATGTAATTTTTGTCTGCCAGAATTACGATATTTGGGCTATGTAGTAAATAAAAATGGACTTTCAGTAGATCCAGAGAAAGTCACAGCAATTATTAATATTCCTACTCCTTCCACAGTTACTGAGGTTCGTCGTTTGGTAGGGATGGCTAGTTGGTATAGACGCTTCATACCCAACTTTGCCACGTTACTCGCTCCTTTAACTGCACTGACTAAAAAGAATGCCTCTTTTATATGGACGACTGACTGTCAATCAGCCTTTATTGCACTCAAGGAATGCCTTATTTCTGCACCGATCCTATCTTGCCCGGATTTCACTCTACCATTTACCATTCAAACGGATGCTTCCGATTTTGGCTTAGGAGCAGTCCTAACGCAAGAATCCACCGAAGGCGAAAAAGTGGTAAGTTACATAAGTAAATCTCTTTCCCGAGCTGAGAGAAACTACTCGACGACCGAGAAAGAATGTCTTTGCGTACTGTGGGCAATTGAGAAGTTTCGGCCTTATATTGAAGGAGCTCATTTTGTTGTAATTACGGATCATCATTCTCTTCTATGGTTAAATCGTCTGCAAAGTCCTTCCGGACGATTAGCACGATGGTCAGTACGATTGCAGCAATATGATTTTACTATTGTGCATCGGAGAGGAAAGGATCATGTGGTGCCAGATGCACTGTCTCGATCGGTACCTGTCCTCCATATTGCTAATACAGCTGTTGTCTCTACGCACGATTTAGTTCTGCCTACCCAAGACAAGTGGTATAACACTACTCTAGAACGCATTGGTACTTCTCCTAAACGGTTTCCCAAATGGTCCGTTATTGATAATGTGTTGTTCCGACGAGTGAAAAGTAAGCCTCCTGAGTTGCTAGGAAATCCATCGGATGAATGGAAGTTAGTAGTTCCAACCGATCAGCGAACAAAGATCATCCAAAGTTTTCATGACCCTCCTACAGCAGGGCACACTGGTGTTTTAAAACGGTTGCGCGAATTCTTAATTTTTATTACTGGCCTAAACTTAGGAAGACGTTCGTAGGTATATCCGTCGGTGCAAAACATGTGCTACGCATAAAGTAGAGCAGGTCGCTTCACCTGGTCACTTTGCCCCTCGTGCTAAACCCACAGGTCCTTGGCAAATTCTTTCGTGCGACATTGTTGGCCCTCTTCCGCGATCGACTAAAGGAAACTCGTATGTGCTTGTAGTGACAGACTGCTTTACTAAATTTTCGCTTTTCTTCCCGTTGCGCACTTCAATAGCTTCGACCATCGTTCGCATTATCGAAGAGCAAGTCTTTCTTATTTTGGAGTACCTCAATACTTTATTACCGATAATGGTGTTCAATTCAGGAGCCGCGCGTTTACTAACCTGTGCAAGGAATACTGTACTACTATCTTATACACTGCCAGATACCTTCCGCGCGCAAATCCCACCGAAAGGGTCAACTGGGTGTTAAAAACAATGATTTCGTCTTATATAAACGAAAATCATCGACGTTGGGATCAGCACTTGTCAAAACTCGGTTGCGCAATACGCACAGCCAAACATGAAGTGATCGATTGCACTCCTTTCTTTGCCCTTTTGGAAGGGAACAAGTTCTTTCCGGTACGACCTACGGTCCTCCTTCTTCTGCCCCTGACATTGAGACACCTATACCTAACCCCAACGAGACTTTATTCTCTTCGATAAAAGATTTTATTCGCAAACGACTTACAAAAGCTTATAATAATACCCAAAGTCGCTATAACCTCCGACAACGACCGGTGAAGTATAACACAGGTGACCGAGTATGGAAACGTAATTTTATTCTTTCCGACGCAAGCAAACATTTAAATGCAAAGCTAAGTCCCAAGTTTACCGGACCATTTACGGTGAAAAAGTAGTGTCTCCTTGGACATACGATCTTACAGACGATGCAGGTAGTCCTGTAGGCGTATGGCACGCTAAACACCTCAAGCGCGTTTTCACCGATGACAACAACCCAGAAAATGACCTGAAAGACAAGGAAGATTTGGAAATAAACGAGATTTCCTTATTATACCCTCGTCGTAAGAAACGACGCAAAACTTTTAGATTACATCCAACTTTCGCTGACGACTGTGCTCCGTACTTCATATTGTATTTCTTAAATTATCAAAAAAAAAAAAAAAATTTTTTTCCTTTCGTCAGACCCCATTATTTGTTCTGTTTTGGTCTTTAATGTTACTCTACTAAGTATGCCTTAGGTTTCCAGTACCGTGGAGATTATTACGATTTAGCGATACTACCTCACTGAGGTCACGACGTGGTCGGATTGATTCCGCTTTATTGTGTGTTGTGTCTTGTATTTCCAGGTTCTGCTTAGATTTGGTTCTCATTCTTATAACTGGAAATATTTCGCCATAGGCGACTCGAAAATTTCTGCTCACTTTTGGAACCTAGATTAGACAAACGACAAACTGTAGGGTTACGACGACCTTCAATTTTTGTTGTACATATATACCACTTACTATGCATTGTTTAATTGTGACAAAAGTTCGCGGTCAAGTCTCTTTGTCCTTATAGTGTCATGGATCTTAGTGGCTCTATATTTAGTTGTTTTGGACTAGTAAAATTACGTAAATACTCTACCCATCCTCATGCTTTACTGTACTGTTTGATTCGAACGAAGTTACGTCTAGAGCTACTGTAAATGGTATTCACGACTAAGGTTAAAATAGGTTAGGAGTATGTACTTCACTTTAGCATCGACATGTGTCGGATCTTCTACTCTAGCCTTTATTCTTGGTATATCACTGCTTACAGAGGTGATATTTTCGCTCTTGGCGGCTAGTAGAAACTTTAAGTCGATTTATGCAGTTCTCTGTTCCGGTCTGATAAGAAGAAAGGTATGATTAGGGTTCCTGATAGAACGTACGCTAGCTCAGAATGAACATCAATCTAGTTTCAGAAACTAGTACTTCTATGATTGACTTTTTCTCTAATTTCCTTGTGCTTATGTTTGACTTTTGAACTTTAAAATGGTTATCGTATTGTAATAATGAGAAAACCTAATTACATAGGTTTTATAGTGATATGTCCTTGGGGTAATTTAGTACTAAGTTTGATTTAGGTTTAGGTTCGTTCAAAAAAAATAATAATAATGGCATCAAACCTTTCGTTTTTAACCCTATCTTTCCCTTTTGTGAGAGGGGGTTTGTGACATTTTTTTGTCTTTGAAAGAAAACTTTTCTTTAATGTAATTAATTCCTATTTCGATTTAAAAGCATTATTATTGTACAAATTTGATTTTATTTTACGTATACAATTTGCTTTAAATTGTTATACGCCTTATCTATCTATTTTTCGTACGTGTGTTCTCAACGATAGGAACTGGGATTTCTAATACTTCGTTTGCATACGCATAAAACGGCACTTTTGAAAATTTTCCAATGCGAGTGTTGCTTAACGAAAATGCTAATTACTATTAGTTCGTTTTAATGTGCTTCGCTTATCAGTGAATTATCTGTTCAGTTGAAATAAATCTAATGTGCTGTACAGAAATATTTTCTTCCGATTGCATTTTAATTAAAATGAATCGTTTGGTGTAAAATCCGTTTTACATGTGATCTTTACAAAAACTGCGCGTCGTCACCGTCCAATTTAACTGGTTGTTTATAAGTTTCGTCGACGTCGTGCAGGTAAATTAAATAAAAGCGATATCTGGTTTCTAATTTTTTTTTTTAAGTTTTTATTAGGCGGGCTTTTATCGTGTCTGTTCTTAACATGGCGAATTTTATATCAACGCCCGATAATGCCTCTGCTGATATCCAGATGGTTGCTTGGTTCTGATGGTACTAAATAATAACTGGTGGTCCGGAAATTAATAACGGTGGTCCACTGCTCTCAGATTTATTTCTTGCTTCTGATGGTTCTACGGCGAGAGCACCATTGCTCAACCTTGCAGCTTACCTTTTGGGTACTGGTCCTACAGAACGCTTTCATCCAACTGCAGTATAGGGTAACGTACGAACTTTTATTACAATCCTTAAATACGGATGAGTGGTTCTTGGATGATGTACATATTTGTGAGAAATGCAGCCTAAGCTGTAAAGAACGTGATCTGTTTGTTTTTCTAATAATTTTAGGTGTAGTTTTTAAGTTTATTGCGTCGCAATATATTGAGCAACTAAAGAAAACCTTGAAGATAGTTTTTTGTTAAGTTCACAATTTGTGGTACTCTTTGGATGCTCCCTAGAGCTACTTTTAAAGCTCCAGTGTACTGTTTTATTTTTGTTCATTTACCTTATTGTAAATTTCAATGTGTAAACATTTATGTACTCCTACGTACGACTTGAAGCCGGTTACGCCATATCGTCCATTCACATACGACGACAAACTCTTGGATGGAGGCGTAAGTGGGTTTGGTACATATCTACATTTATCAACGTAATTATTTCGTTTCTTTTCATGACTTCCTTAAATACTGACTAGAGAAATAAACGTGTATATATGATTTTGGCGTGGTTTATCATTTCTTTTCTCTCCTTGGCATTTGCCCAACAAAAAAACAACCAATAATCAACATCCTCAGGTTCGGTCTCGAAACGTCCACATTTCCAGACCGTATATTCGTATGTCACATTAAGGCATCTGTGGACTGGCGCCCATTTCGATCTAATCTATTCTACTACCTTGTAAAAATAATCTCGAACCTACGCCACGAGCGAATTGCCGGATTTCTATACAATTTTGGCACGGGTGCAAGTTTTGCCCGTAACAAAGCATTTTATCTAATTTAACTTGGTTTAAGGTTTCATCTGATGTGGTTTACAATATACAAGAGATATTCAAACAAACCGGATATAAATTAGCGAAAGTAGAAAGTAAATAAACCTCAGAAAACCAGAAAATAAAAATAAAAAGCAAACAACAAATAGAAAAAAACAAGATCAACAATAGAATAGACTGGAAAAACAAATTAGAATCAAAAACCTGATAATCAAAGGAAGCATTGATAAAGATAAAAAGAAGAGATAATAATTGTAAGAAAAATGGAAGTAAATGTGAGTATGAAAAGGACAATAATATTAAGTACTGCAATACAACAAAAAGTATGAAATAAAGAGAAATACAATCAAACTCAGGAATCAAATATATGGATTGAGGAATATTACCCAAGGAAAAGAATTCTTAATGTATAAGTACAAGATAAAACATACCAAGTCAGAAACAGGAGGTTAAAAAAGAAACAAATATTAGAAAAAATAAAAGAAAGGCAAATGTAAGAGCCCCAAAAACTAACTCTCTAAGAGATCAATTGAGAAAAATAACAAAACACACTATTAAAAAACGGATAGGAAAAGGAAAGGACAAAAAAAATTGACGACTTTGATAAATGAAATGAAATTTAAAAAAAGCTACGTGGATATATCATTATTACCTGGAAAAGAACTAATACTATAATTGAAGAAATGGAGGATAAAAAATACACTCAATAAGAATTTATGATACTTAAAAAACTAATAAAGGACACACTCAAGTAAAAGATAGATAGAGTTTTTATTATTTCGGATCAAAAAGCCAAGAGAGGGGTAGGAATAATCTTAACCAAAGAATTTGGAAAAGAGTAGTAAAACATAAAAAACGGTTCTAATAATACAAAGATGATGTCCAATAGATTGAGCAATATTCGAATAGTATGATGACTAAAATGCCCAATTGTGACAAAACGTAAATAAAGCAGGGAGGAGATATGAGAAAGAAATGCTAAATATTAATAGCAAGAAGATGTTAGATTTATTTCACTGAACAAATCTCCTAGTCGGGAATACATTTTAGAAACAAACAATGCAGACAAATATTCCTTGTGGCGGAAGAAGAAAATTTATTAAGTCTGTTCGATTAGGTACACATACATAAATCTTGATCATGTATTTAAAAATACAATAACAGAAGCAGAACCAGACTAGTCACGGGATGACAATGAAAACAACAAATGAGAAACTGAAACAGAATGAAGACCATTCAAGAAAATGATCCCTAAAATAAATTGAATGTCTTTGAAACCACAATAAAAGGGGAAGTCGGGGAGTTATCTCGTGATCAAAAAAGGAAAAATTAAAACAAAACATAAAGAAAGTCAACAAAACTGTTAAAGACGTAAAAATGAAACGTTAGGAAGAAATTTTAGACAAATTACAAGAATACTACACAACAAAAGAACAGAGAATTTTCGGCAAAAGAAACAGCAAAGAAATGAGTAAAAAGGAAGGAAGGTAGAGGAATAAAAGACAAAAATAACTTACAAACTAAAATGAATGATATTCTATGGATATGGAGGAATTCTATAAAGATGTTTGACTCCATGCCGGAAGATCAAAAGAGGAGTAGAGCATAATTAATTAGAGTTAGAAAAATAAGAAAAAATAATCGATAAGAAAACTAAAAACGGAAAAAGTGGGGGTGAAGATAACAAAATACTTAGCAGAAGAAGTTATTGAATGCTTTTGGAAAATATGTAAGACAGTAGGGAGACTAAAGAAATACCATCAGACTTGGAGAATAACTTGGAAGAAGCTACACACGAAAAACAAACAAACAACAATATCTTCACAAAAGAAATGTAAAAGATCGAAACCTATACATCGGCAAGGAAATAATAAAGGCTTGCGTAAGAGTTGTTGCGATTTGAGTAAAAATAGATTTTTTGCATTTGAGATTGGACAGTTTAAAAAATGAATTACTTGATAACCATTAGAATGTTCATATATCTTACCATCATCCACCAATAAGGCCGTTGTAGATTTCTTTCCTGAAAATGTAGAAATGCAGTTTATATTACATTTATTGCACACCCAGTAGTTACTACTTGTTCTCTAATTTTTTTTGAGGGTTAGATAGAAATTGTCTTTCTCGGGCTTATTGTCATAACACTACGAGTCCTCACAGCTATCACAACACTCTTTTTTGTGGATCTCAAAAAGTCTCTTCTAGTAAGATTAGATCCCGTCAAATATAAATGACTTACGTTCTTGCTTACTGCATTTTTGAAAAGAAGATAACGTTAGAAGAAGATTAAAGAACCACTTTATCAACTCTTTCTTATTACTTTTTAATGCAAGTATAACGACCATTAGTGGAATATTAGTAATTCTGAATAAATTTTTAACAGAAAAAAGATTCTTGCTCTTGAGATAGAATATGTATTCTAAAACACTTGCTTCTTATGGGTTTTGCATGAATTATCATTCAATAACTAGTCACAGAATGAGTATTCTGTAATTATGCTCAACGAAATAGTTATTATAATAATTAGACAGCCGTGATTCCATTCAAATCGAATTTTTATTCTAACCTTGTTACAGAATCTGCTATTACAAAATAGCCCAAGTTTTTCACAACTGAGACCTCAAGATGTTCTTGTCATAACCAGTGTTTCTTGACGGTATTAACAGTCACATGTGTTATTTTATAGTGTAGATTTTTTTGATTTATTTCACCACGCCTCTGCTTAGAAGCTCGTATATGCACGTAGGTGTTATATTTATGCATCATTATGTACTTCTTAAAGTAAACGGACTCTAACAATAATTGGCATTTTCTGGATTTATGTATTTTTTTATTTTTGGTTTTTGTTTAAAACATTGCTATCTATTTCCTGTTAATGAATTCTCTAACAAGTTTCACTTCTATTTTAAATACTACTAAACGTGACTGCATCTAACCTTTTTATATTGTCAAAATGTTTGATATAATTTTAATGCAAATTGGTTTCAAATCTAAGCACTAAATGTAACAATATCTAATTAATTTCCTTCTATTTTTTTAAATTGTAATCACGTACTTGCTTATTTAAAATTTCTTTTGTGATTCATAACCACATCTTGAACATCTTGTACAAAGAATTTGTTTTTCTAATATTAACAGATATTTTTTGTCCGCGATTACGAAAAAAATCAGATTTGAGATATAAAGTAGAAAAACCAGGTTTTTAGTAGCAAAATGTTTGCTTATGTTTGATGAACCTCAAGCAATTCCATCATAATTATTGTTGTGAAACGATTTACTGAAGAAACCATCGCCAATGGAATTGGATTTTGGTGCGGGTATCACGACAATTCCTAAAACTTTTGTTTACTTTGGCACTCCACTCGTCGATTTTTAAAATAATAGAGTAGACAAAATTGTTCTGGTCAATGCGTAAGTAACCATTTACCATCTTACAAAACACCTTACATACAGTAATTATTTGTTTTCATAATAAATGAGGATTTTAATATCTGAAGAAATTGTTTTTTCTCTTGCTGTCGCCAATAATAAAACAAAATACAAACATTTTTCACAATTTAGAAGTAAACAAGCACGCGTAAACAGATTTTTTGGCCTCCTGAACTGTAAAGCAAATTTTTCAGTGGTTTATACTTGTCTTGAAGCTTGATTTTTACAAATAATGCGGTAAAGTACGGCTACTATGCGGTAAAGTACGACTACTATGCGGTAATGTACGATTACTATGCGGTAAAGTAGTGGCTGATTTATCTGCTATTTGGGAATGTTTAAAAATAAACTAAGTATAAAATCCGATAAATTGATTTTTAAAAATTTACTTTTACACCATACTTGCCACGAGAATATACAGAATAAGGGTGCATTTTTATTGATGATCGTATTGATGGCGTCATGTATACGTCAGTTAAACAAATGAACTGACACATATTAAGTGGTGTATGTCAAAATGGTTAAACAGCTAGGCATACTTAAAATCAGTGGAAATAATGTTGTTCTTGTTTTTACTTTTTGATGGTGACTGTTGGCAAAAAAATATTATACAAATTTCGTGTGTAAAGTGATTTTCCACACTCTAATGTAAATAACAATTTGTGTAGCAGCTTTTGTCTATGAGGTATAATGCAAAGGAAACCAGATGGTTAACATATTTTTTTCTCTCTTCAATGATATATGTTTTTTTGAAATAGTCGATATTAAAAAAAATAGAGTAGAAAAATTCTACCTTTCTAGTTGTCAATTCAATAAATCAAATTAGTTTATTTGTAGATGATTTTATTATTGTCTAGTAGATGAAAGATAACGATGATGAGGATTGATTCTACATCAACAGTTAATTATCATGAATAATGATTAGAGTCGCTCGGTTTTATCTAGCGATATTCTTACAAAGAAAGCATTTCGTAACAATAGTTAACCATTTGGAACTCATCAGAGATTTCTCATTATTCAAAATCAAGTGTTGGTCTTAATAACTTGTTAAAGATAAGGATGGTTTTCTCAACTGTTGATAATATAGAATTATTTTTTTTGTCTACATTACAATTGCGCATCATCAAAGAAATGAAAACGCATTTACTGAAAGTTTCTAGTAGCAACTAACTACTATATTAAGCATATTAAGCAAGTTGTTACACCCTACTTATTATCAGCAAGTTTTTACAAATTTATTATGTGCATACAATTTTAGCAACTTAATCTACATATATCAAGTGTAAAGAGAAAGCTGTAATCGTCAGAAAAGTAGAACTATAAACCAAGTTATAAAATATTTTAAATCTAAATTAGACTAATAACTTTGTTATTTATTGATATCCACACTGCACCTATATTACATTGGAATTGTTATTTAGTGAATTTGTTGGCAATTTGTAAGTACCAAGACCTAGAATACGTTTAATAAAACTATTCCAAGATGTATTGTAATTAGATACAATTGTTTTTATTAAATTAATCAGCGGTAAGTTGGAACAATTTGTTTTTGGTTTGGTTTTGAATTGAAAAATATTTTAGCAATAATAACTTTACTTGTACGGAAAGTTTGATACTTCTTTAAAAGGCATAGAAATTAGTTGTTTCTTTAAGATACGTTATTACAATCGTAAATCAAATTGATCGTATGCACCTGGACGTAAAAGCACCTTTGTATCGACGCCTACATAAAAATTAACATTTTTGATCATAGGTGTGTCTCTTGTGGTAATTTCAACGTGCGGTTCGCCAAGCAAATAAATGCAGTTAATTGTAACAAATACCATAATATATGGTTTCTAAATAGGTATTCAAATTTTAGTGCTAATCTTAAATCAATTTTAATTTACGAGTACCACCGTTAAAGAAATTAAAATTTTTTTTATTACAAAATTTTAGGTGCAATTAATAAACTTAAAGAATAGTTCATTAAAATAAATTATCTTTATATTAACGTTAAAACAAAAACATCTTCCGAGATTGGACTCTGACAAAATGGTAATCGTAGTTGCCAACGTTTCGCCACCTATCATAAAGGGTTTCACCAGGGCAAAAAACTTGAAACAAAAAAACAATTCAAGTAGACTACTAAAAGTCAGGTAATCTACTTGTCAACCGAGCCAGATTCTAGAATGAAAGAAGTTTAAGTAATTAGGGAGATACCTCCATAGTACATAGAAGAGAGAGCAGGTTAACGATAGAAATTCTCAAAAATGCAAGTTCTAAACCGTGGTGGCGATTGAAGATTTCTATACTTTCTCTGATTTTTTTATTGAAATAAAAAGAAAACCTGTTTGCTGAATGATCAAAATCTCTCTTGTGACTAGTATCGAAATGATGCTTAGCCACGGCAAGCTTAGAACCGTGTTTTAACCTTCTTCTAAGAATAAGTTTCCTACTCTTTCTTCTCAGGGTATGTATTATATTCCTTGTTTATGTGGTTTAGTGTACATACTGTTCATTGTTCAATTTGGTGTAATTGAATATCTCAAGGCAGAGCAAGCTAGATAGATCTAGATTTTCTCTTGAGAATCATACTTTTATGGAACTATGCTGCCAATGCCTACGTAATTTTTTTATGGCATTTTTCTTTTGCCACTGAAATAAAATCTAAAAATTTTTAAAAAAACTGTCTATTATTAAAATTATAGAAAGAGTACACATTATAGTAAAACAACTTTTCAGGTTTTATTTTAATTCGCCAAGAACTTCAAACTGACAATAATAAATAAATGACAAATATAATATTTCAGGGTACTAAACAATTTGGAACGTCCAACAAATTATAGCCTTTACCATCATAACATTTACCTCATCTCTAGAATTAATAATCTTTGAAATAATGTGTTAAAGGCTTTTTTCAGTTTTGTTTATTCAAATTTTAGGTGAAATTATGTTTTTCCTTTTTAAGAATTTTATACTTTTTAATCGGTTCTACGGCAACTTGATCTGATGTATACAGTGTGACTTAAAATTGTAGAATAATAAATGATGAAAATATATAAACATTATTTTAATAAAAGTTGTTTAGTAGTTTACAAAGGAGCCAACCATTTTTTTTAAATTGTAATCTGTAATTTTGTCGACAGATAAAGAAGATGCAATTACATAGTCGGTTCTTCAATTATTTATCGTCAACTAAGCACTGGCGAAATTAGAGCAGGCGATTCAAGATTGTTTTTATCCCAATGCTTAGACAAAGTTACAGATTACTCTTTGGACATGCTAGGTTGTTCTTATATGATATGTCCATGGTTAGGTTTTTAAGTTCACAACTGCTCATATTGTACAACAGTTCTCTAACTCTTGAAGAGTTCAAAAAGGACGAAACAACTGCCGAGTGATTCTCGGTGTTTGTTTGCTATTGTTCAATCTCTTGCGAAATTACAGCAGGCGATTGGATATTGTTTTTAGACCAATGCATGGTTGGCGATAAATAATTGAAGAAATGACTATACAGGGTATCCCAACGAAAACTTGACCCCTCTATAATGTGAAAACTATAAAGTATTTCGAAATTCGCCGAGACACGTCGATTTTTGTTCTTGAGGGAAGCCTTTTGGACAGTCAAGCCAACTCGATATGTTCATCCCCCTAATGCCTAGCCACCCCAACTTTAAAATTTCAAATGAGACTACCCCATTTGTGGCACATCATTTTAAAACCCTTTTCATTGCAAATACAATGACACTTCGTTTTTATAAATCGGTTGAGATTTGACTGAATTATTGGTACAAACGAAAAGTTGACAAACCCAAATACTCGCCACTAAACAGTTTTTTATCGGCTACACACGACCACATTACTTACATATTTTTATTGAAATGTCTATCAGTTTACAAAAAAGTCAGAAATGAAAGAAAAAAGCTGAAGCAAATAATAGTCAGATTTATTTGATGAATTGCTCAAAATGACCCCCGTTAGCTTGCAAACAATAATACAGTCTGTTTTCAAATTCTTTTCGAACATTATTGAAGACATCCGCAGTTATTAATTGGCATTCTTCTACAATTCTCTGACGTAACACTTGTAATGTTTCAGGCTGCGTGGCGTACACTCGTGATTTTAAATGGCCCCACAAAAAAAGTCTAAAGGGGATAGATCCGGAGATCTTGGTGGCCATTCGACGGGACCTCTTCTGCCAATCCAATGTCCCGGGAAATGGTTATTCAGAAATTGTCGCACAGCCACAGTATAATGCGGGGGCGCACCATCTTGTTGGAAGGTTATTTCATTTTCTAGTAAATTGTCGTCACTTTCTAAAATCTCTGTTATCCTAGGATCAATTGTATCTTCTAATAATTCTAGATAAATGTTTCCATTGAGATTACCTTGAATGAAAAATGGTCCAACAATATGGTCGCCCAAAATTCCAGCCCAAACATTTAATTTTTGAGGAGTCTGAGTATGAAATTCCCTAATTAAATGAGGATTAACATCACTCCAATAACGACAATTGTGTCTATTTACTTCGCCATTCAACATAAATGTGCATTCGTCGGAAAAACATGTATTGTAGAGAAGATTTGGATTCTGTAGAAGTTGTTCACTAAAGTATTCGCAAAATTCGTTACGGCGATCAAAGTCATCTTCATGTAACTCTTGAACCAGCATCATCTTAAATGGATGAAACTTGTATTTTTTCAAAATTCGATGAACACTGGAACGGGATACGCCGGAAGCTTGAGATACAGTTGTAATCGATTGCTTATTGTTCATCTGTACATGACCCAAAACTGCCACTTCAAGTGCTTCATTTCGAACTGGACCAATTACTTCACGTTTCTTGTTTAAAAGCGAACCCGTTGCAACGAACTTGTCAATCAGTTGTTTAACGTACTGGGGGCTTACATTTTTTCAGGATGATTTGCGTTAAAAATTCGTGCTGTAGCTTTAGCGCAATCATTATTTCGATAATAAATTGCAACAATTTCTACTCTTTCCGCGACTAAATAAACCATTTTTAAAACACGTTAAAACTTTCAAGATCAAGCTGAAATTAACGATTTTTTGGTCACAAGCAAAAAACGGCGACTTTTTTGTGACAGTGTTTTGTTATTCAGAGAAGATCTGATTTTCTATAGACTTATTATAAACAAAAAAACAATTAGTATCTGACTTATTATTTGCTTCAGCTTTTTGTCCTCTTTCTGATTTTTATTGTGAACTGATAGACACATCAACAAAAATAGGTAAATGTGGTCGTGTGTAGTCGATAAAAACTTATGAGTGGCGAGTATTCCCGTAGAAATTACTACGCGTAAGTTGGTTTGTCAACTATTCGTTTGTACCAATAATTCAGTCAAATCTCAACCGATTTCTAAAAACGAAGTGTCATTGTATTTGCAATGAAAAGGGCTTTAAAATGATATGCCACAAGTGGGGTAGTCTCGTTTGAAATTTTAAAGTTGGGGTTACTAGGCATTAGGGGGATGAACATATCGAGTTGGCTTGACTGTCAAAAGGCTCCCCTTAAGAACAAAATCAACGTGTCTCGGCGAATTTTGAAATATTTTTGTAGTTTTCACGTTATAGGGGGGTCAAGTTTTCGTTGGGATACCCTAGAAGACGGCTCTGGTTTCCTGTAAAAATCAATTTGCAAAAACTTTCAGCTCATAATTATTGAACTCCTATAATTCTGGGTCTTGAATTGCAGTAAACAGATTTGCAAAAGTTTGCCAATTTCTTCTCTTAGTAAAGGTTTACCCCACAAATAAAGTTCGAAAGTGTTTGTGCAATGAAGGATAAGTGGAGAAGCTTTCAAACTCTATTCAGCTAAAGAAAACAATGTAAATGACTGATTTTTGTAAATCGAACCTTGATACAGATGCGAGATTAGTGGTTAGATTATCAAGTAAATTATACAGAGAGTGTATTATAGTTTGGAAACAGTGCGGCCTAAAAGAATTATAAATCAAAAATTTCAAGCACCAACTGAAAATAAAATGAAAAAAAGAATTTGAAACTTATTGCAAAATTGTAGTTGTCTTCAATAGCATAAAATACCTCTTCATTAACTTGAAGTTGCTCCCCCTCACAACTTTTGAAAAATTACATAAGCGAAATGAGAAGTACTTCAAATCAACAAATAAAGTTAGCAATCCTTTCTTTGTAAAGTGATATAAGCGCAGTAGGTTTAATTTAGACTATTACAGCAAGACCAAGATCTTCATTGTCATTCTACATAGTTTTAATGTAGCAAAACTTCAAAAGTTATCTCTGAGTCTATCATTAAAGACAGCAACTCGCTTAACTCATTTATTTGTTTCGGTCGTTAGTTAATTTTATTGTTCCGTTCAAAACATTCCTGTTGCTTAGTTACAAATTACAGTTGTAATAGAAATTGTTAAGTTTGAAACAAAACGATACGACGCTAGAAGTTTAATTCGCGCTAGATTTAATTTATTTGTATTACGAAATCAGTACTATAATCAGTGTATAATGTAGGTACATATATGTTTATTCCAAATTTAAGATTTTTATGTATGTTGCGTTTAATCCATAAAACATTTTACTCGAAAATGAAATAGGCTTCTAAGAGCGTATAGAAATATATAAAAAGTGCAACGCAACTTACGACTTGATAGTCACGTCCGAATAGTGATCTGCAGTACTAAATAAATACATTAAGACAAAATTAAGCGGTCACACCGGTTTTCGTAACATCGCATCGTGCGCTGTCATCAACACTTTCTACGACAAAATTAATTTGAAAAAACCATCAAAAAAATGAAAAAGAAATTGCGTTTTAGAAAAAATTAGTTCAAACAAAAGTTACAGATAATAAAATTTTTAAATACTTTTTCCCATAACTTTTTTGTACAATTAATGCTTTCTAGAGACATTGTTGAAAAAATTGGTATCAAGTGGTTGTCATATCTCAGTAATTACTTATCAAAAATAATAATAATAATAATAATTCATGTTTGTTCGTTTCTACGTATAGAAATATACAAATTTAACGTACGTTAGTTTTTTTGTGTGTGTTTTTTTTTCAGGGGTTTTTGGTGTAAATATAAAATATGGAAGGTGATCAGTACCTACAGTACTCCATAGTCAACAAGAAAAACATGTTGTTTCTGAGAATCACCACTTTGGTTTTCGGACCTGGTCATCAAGACCCTCCCGGATAATTAAGAAGAAATGTACAACACAACTTCACAAAACAAAATCACATTACACACTTAATTAATATTAATACTATAATATATTACTAGGGTGGGTAAGGGTTGGCATGTTTAGGTTTTAGTGGTTTTCCTAAACCTTGAAGTAAATGCTTTGCCAAGACGAACCAATCCACAATTGCACGCGGTTGTGTCACCACACTGTACAGGTTTATACTGATCTTCTGAAGCACCATACATAACACTTACATCACAATACAATATTTAAAATGTACCATACGATTAAATAAATAAATAAAAAATAATTTAAGCAAACGTTTTGTGTAATTAAATTACAAAAGTCCCGAATTGGCTTATTTCATGGGGTAGGGCAAAGGGAGTTTCCCAACGCTCTAGACTTTCCCAGAAGCAAATTTAGTAGTTTTTATACCAATTTTGATGATTAATTCTATTTTTGTTACTTTAAATAAAAATCATAGTAGATGACGACATAATTTAATAGTGTTTTTTTTTCTCTTTTCAAAATATGATGGTTTTTAAGACTTTGTTTTTAAGGACAATTAATTTATATTAAAGAAATAAGGTACGTATTAATTTTTTTCTTTCTTTCCATAGTAATAATCTTATGATTTCTCTAAAAGGAGCATCTTCTTTACATTACTGTATTATTTCTAAAATTATTAACCAATACCACACACATTATTTTTTAATATTTAATTACTTAAACAACCCATGCGCAATTAATATGACACGATAATTGCTGTATAGGAGTATCGAAAATTTAATTAATTACTACTCACTATTCAAGGATGAATATCAATTGAAATTTTTTTTTTACATCTGGCGCATATTACATAACTCGCTGACAATTAATATCGAAAAACCAATAACAACTAACGACTTAATAACATACCAATCATTCTTCAATTATAGATTCATCGATTACATTAAAAATCGGTCAAAAAAAGTCCACGTCAAAAAAGTGAAAATTGCTTTACTCAGATTTTTAATTGAATCAAAATTTGATTTTAATGTATTACACTTCCTGATCGTTTGAAATCGTCGAGGCGGCTAATCCAATTCAGTTCGATTAATTAACTTTTGAAACTGTGTTTGATCAAAATCGAATTAATCGTCGAATTAATTTTATGGAATTAATATTCATGTATTGTATATATTAGAAACAGGCCGAAATAGTCAAATACACCAGGTGTTCGTTAAAGCAAATCACTGGATACTATATCTTTTATGTGATCAGACGTAGAACTAGTAAAAAAAAACTGTGTAAGATTCGTTAATTAATATAAATTTTTCTGAAACCGGCTTTTACAAATTAACCAAACATGGGTTTTTGTGTGTATAAGATCACGATATGTTTCTTATGTCAAAATTTAAGAAGGTTTAGTGTAAAAATTTCCGTATTAACTAAAACTTTGTCTTGCATTGGTGAACAGCATTATTTCAAAAATTTATTCTGTAAACAAAGAGTTTAGAATGAGGGAGAAATAATGGATGGTAGCGAGTATTGCAAAATATTACTTCAATTATTTGACGCAATTAGGAAACGTGCTAATTTGATTAGAACAAATGACAAATAGCATACTACAAAGTACTTGTGCGTTAATGAGATTCATTGGCGCACAATATTTCATATTATGTACCATATAATTTTTTTCATTTTGGCGTTTTAACATAAGTTTTAAGCAATTGCATTGCACTAATAACAATACGTAAAGACAACCCTTTGACGTTCTACTTTTGATAATTTTTTTTATTACAATGCTGTTGGTGCTGTTCATGGCAGGGGGGGGGGGGAAATGTAAAAGATAAAACGGAAACCAGAAGTTACTTTTTTGAAACATCGTGCCAAAAGGGGAATTTTGGGATTACGTGAAAGAGTTTGATATGGTGGGACCCGTGGACACTTGGTTGGAGAAAAAAGATTGTGATAAATGGGAAGTTGTACTACCAGAAGGTTACACATGGAGGGCACAGTTTGCAAATATGGCATAGAGGAAAGGGGAGTTTAAAAGGAGAAGTAAAAAAGAGTTGAAAAAGGGGGTTGAAGAAGAGGAGGGGAATCAGATGGTTTAATAAAAAGTGTAATACGGGCAGAACAAGGGAAGAAGTGCATAATAGTGACTGTATATGGACAAGAGATGGAGGGCAAATGTTTAAAAGAATAAGGAAGTGATGGGAGAAGTAAAAATAGACAAAATAATAGTAGAAGAAAACATTAATACAAGGTTAAGAGAACAAGGAGAAATTATGGTAAATGGCTACATAAACAAAAAGTGATCCAATCATAAAAAACTAAATGGACAACGTTGTGTGGAAAATACTGAACGGAAATATATAAGAGAGTAAAGACCAAAATTTACATATAATAGCGAGAGGAGAGAGTTAGTGATAGATAGACTATGTAATTGTAAATGAAAGATGTTTGGGAGACGTACATAAGTTTAACGTAGAGGAGGAACCATCAGCCTTTTATAACTGAGTTTGTACGACAGACAAAACAAAAGAGTTGGAAGAAGAAAAGCGTATAATAAAAACTTGGACAAATGACAACACTCTGTATATTTAAAATATATTTAAAATGTAGTCCTTATTGACTTACATAATACAACTGTAATAAAAGTTAACGTATATATGCTGTTTTTCTTGTAAAATTCCGTGGCGTCGGTTATGAATCGCCCTATATATTTATTTAAAAAATAGTACATTCAACAAAAATGCAAAAAATATCAATTTTACAAATGATTATACCTACCAATTTATAGTAGAATGTGTTTTAGTGTATAAATAATAACAACGTTAGATAACAATGTGTTCTAATTAATGCCTAATTTGTTTTCCAATAACTGCACCTTTACCTTTCACAATGATGCTAATTGTCAAAAACGTTTAGAGAAAATTCTCACTGGGTGAGAGAAAAGTATAATTATTGTTCCAAATTAATATTGTGCCAATTTAGACAAGCATATATCCATCAAACTCGCAAGTTTCAGCAATATGATTTCAGCAAGATGGAGCGCCCTAAAATTACCATCTAATCTTTTATCCATATCTGGCAGTACTTCAACTGAATATTTTTAAATAGGTGGATAGGCAAGCGAGAATCTATGGAAAATAGCCAGCACGGTTCCCTTTCCTGGCGTCATTAGATTATATTGTATGGAGCGATGTCAAAACTATTACATACAAAAGTAAAACCTTCGACTTAGCTGACTTGGAATAACCTTTGGAATTAGATCAGTCACGCTTGAGATGCTGATTAACGTTAAATGAGACTAGAAATTTAAGAAAGAAATAGCAGTTACCTAAGTCGATTCTTCGATAATTTCTAGCATTTACGTACGTGATTGTTAACACGAGTAGACACTAGGTGTCGCAAAACTTATTGTTTGAAATAAATAGTGTGTTGTATGAAATTTCTATAATTAAATAATTTTCTTTGTGTTACTGTTAATGTTTGTAGTAGTTGTGAAAACACTTAATATTTTTTATAAAGCACTTGATGATCTTGATAGGAGAGGAAGAAGAAGAAGAAGAAATTATAGTATGGGAAAAATATTTAGAATGACAAAGTATACAAAGTATATTAATAAAAGGAAAAGATCAGAAAACAGCAGAAGAGGTCGAAGAAGAGTTCAAAAAAATTACAGAGAAAATGAAGATGGCAACGGAAAAGCAAAGATTTAAAAGGACAAAACACATTTTAAGAATAGTTGTGAAAAGAAAAAATGGATTATCGAAAATTATGGAAGAAAATGTGAAGAAAATCAGAAATAAAAGGCAGGTTTGGGAACTCGTAAATCGATTAAGAGATAAAGAAAATAGGAGAGAACTAACAATAAATAGAGAAAATGAAAAAACACATTAGAAATGTACTACAAGGAAAAGAAGATAAGATCATAGCAGAAAATAGGAAAACAGGAGAACAAAAACAAGAAGAGAAAGAGGGATCAAAAAGAAGAACTGGAGAAGGCCATAAAAAAAGTAAAGACGGGAAGAACAGGATGCACAGATGAAACGCAGGGGGAAGAGTGGAAATACACAGGGGAAAAGATAAGAGAGAGAATAAGAAAAGTACTAGGAAAATTTGGCAGGGAGAAGGCTTTCCAGAAAGATGGAAAGAAACAATCATTTGTCTAATATACAAGGGAGGATAGACAGAAAATGCAAAACTACAGGGGAATTTTTAGTTGTAAAATATACGCAGAAATAATAAGAGCAAGAATGGAAACAGAAATAGAAGAAAAAAGATAATTCCAGATCGGCAGATAGGGTTTAGGAAGGGAAGAGAGACAATCCATAATATATACCGGGTGAGTTTTTTAACTTGAGACATTAGAATAACTCGGAAAGAGTGGATTATTACGAAAAAAGTTTTAGACAAAAGTTGCAGGGCTTCAAAGGGGACACATGATGATGACCTTGACTAAGGTTAACTTTGATTTTTAAAATAAAAACCTTTATTTTTTCGACGTATTCAAGATCTGCATGAAAAATACAGTCTTCTGTTGAGAACATTTTTTCAAAAATGCGTTGTTTTCCCGCTAGAAAACGCCCTCAAACTTGTATTTTTTCATGCAGATCTTGAATCCGTCAAAAAAAATGAGGGTTTTCGTTTGCAAAATCATTAAAGCTCAAGGTCAAAGTCAAGGTCATCATAGTGTGTCCCCTTCAAAGCCCTGCAACTTTTGTCCTAAACTTTTTTTGCATATCCCACTCTTTCCGAGTTATTCTGATGTCTCTAGTTAAAAAACTCACACGATATATATATATAATAAAACGCTTAGTAAATAAAGAGATAGGAAAGAAAGAAGGTAAGGTATATGCAGTATTTGTGGATATATAAACGGCATTTGATAGAATAAATAGAAATACTTTGTGGGAAATGATGAGAAAAAATGAAATAAGAGAAGACATAATAGAAGCAGTGGAACATATTTGTAAAGAAAAAAAATAGAGTAAAGGTGAAAGAAAAGTTAGGGAAACAGTTTTGGACAGAAATTGGTTTGAAACAGGGATGTCGGTTGAACCCGATGCTATTGTCAATATACCTAAGAGATCTAGAGGAAGAAATGAGGAATGATCAGGTTGAAGAATAAAAGTAGGTAGAAAAAAATATAATAACACTTGCATATGCGGACGATATAGTAATTTTACAAATAAAGAAGAAGAGATGAAGAAAGCAATAAAAACGTTGAGAAAATATTTAGAGAAAAACAATTAGATGTAAACGTAGAAAAACAAAAATAATGATATTTAAGAAGAAAAAGAAGAGAAAAAGGAGAAATGGTGGTGGGGAAAAGAAAAATAGAAAGAGTAGACAAATACAAATACTTAGGGTACATGATGATATATGACAATAAAGACAGTGATTATATATAAGAATTAAGGAAAAAGGAAGTAATATAATAGGACAAGCATGGAGTATAGAAGAAAGATTATTCGGTAAAGAAAAAAATGTGGTTATTTGACAAAATAGTAAAAAGTTTGGGGATGAAAGGAATGGGAAGAACTAGAGAAGTTACAGGAAAATTTTGGAGATGGACATTAGGGTTGGAGAGGGAAACACCAGGGTATTTAATAGAGAAAGAAATGAAAATAGAAAAATAAGAATACAAGCAGGGAGGAGAGAATAAGATTTGAGGAAAGGATGGAAGATAGGAAAGATAATCAAATTTATATGAATGTTGGAACGATGTAGAATTGCAAAGAACAAAATACGGAGGAGAAGAGAGAAGAGCATACTTTAGAAGAGGGGTTTGCGCGACGGAAGAGGTAAGAAGATTGAGGGAGGAAGGGAGAAGGATACAAGAAGAGATAACGCAAAAGGACAAAGACAGCCAAAAACAAAAAAGGAAAAATGAAATGAAAATAAAAGAAACAAAGTATAATAAAATACAAATATATAATGGTGGAAGGGATACCAAACTATATTACAGGACCATTGAACATATAAGAAAAATATATGGTAGCGAGGTATAGACTAGGAAATAAGGAAAATGAAAATAAATATTGGAAAAAAGATGAAGAAAGAATGTGTAGGATGTGTGGGAAAAATTGGGAGAATGTAGAGCACATGGTAGATGAGTGCAGCAAATTAAGGAGAGAGGAAGTGAGAAGGAAAGTTCTGCTAGGAGAAAATAGAGAAGGAGTAAAATGGATGAAAGAGGTAGAAAACAGAAGAAGATGGATGAAAGGAAGGTAGAAGAATATAATAAAAAATCACCTAACGGAGGATGAGGCAAAAAAAATTAATTAAAGATGTTTTGCAGATTTTGTTGTGCTAATGTGGGTCTAGTTTTTAGTTTTGTTAATCAGATCAATTTGTTAATTTAAGAAGACAAATAAAGCTTTATTATTATTATTATTGTAAAACACTTGATTTAGAATTATTTGTTTGTGAATATGTCTGAATTTTCTGAAGAACCAAAATATTGAGTCATATTGTGTTTAAAATAACATTTATGTATTATCGAATTTATTTATGACGTTTGTCATAATCAAACTAGTGTCAAAACGATCTAGTTCTTGTAGGTAACTAGTTTTTTCAGTGTAACATTTAAACTGTGCAACTTTTTTGTAATTTAATCAGCACTCTCATCTTAGAGATTACAATGCTGTTCAATTCTTATCACACTATATCAGTTTTTTAGAGTGGTAAAAAAATTTATTGGATAAATTAAATAAAGACTCGTTTATAATACATGTCGAGAAAGAATGTATAGATAAGTGAATGCTTTCGAAGGAAAAAAACCTTGTCGCAACGTCTTTACTGAATGTAAATAATGTCGTTAGACGAATTGATAATACACTTCTACATTATCTTTGAAATTGAAAACGCTTAGAATAAATAGAAATGTTACAAGAAATTTATGTTTCTATACAAAGTCAATTTCAATTTTCTCGACAAAGATATTTGTAAGCAAATAAATTGTTAACTCGAGAGCGGGTAAAGTAGTTCCGCTAACTACTCATGACAAGACAATGCACAAGAAACGATTGTATAAGAATTACAGGAGAATATTTTATATTGATTTTGTAAAATTATAATTTACGGTTTAACAATAGACTAAAATAATTTAATTATATTTTGTATTGTACTTTGATACATATGCGTACAAATGCAACAGCATATAGTGTTACGAACAAATTATTCAAATTAATATTAAATTTCAACACTTTAATTACGAACTACCTATACAATTAATGTAGGGAAACATTTTTATTACAAATTGTAGTATTTGGATTACAACTATTTAGAGTTCATTTGAGGTGCTACTTTTAAAGTAGGTATATGTGTGTCTTATACAAATCCTAAACTTTACATTTTTAAATTTGTTATTATGACATGCAGTTGCTTGCGGAAATAAAGGTCTTTCTAACGCGCAATAGAAAAATAAGCCTTTACGTGTTATTTCTATCTATACTTATTTGTATCGATGATTATCCAAAATAATGCGATAAAAATTATAATAATTATACATATACAGGCTGTTTCACGACGAGGTTACACTATCTATATATTGGAAAATACTCATACGATTTTTATAAAAATTTGCATAGATGAATCACAAGCTATGGCAAATTTATGGAAAATAGTTTGACAGACGTGCCACTTCTCGTTATACCGGAAGTAAACAGCAACTTTGTTATTTTAAATAAAACACCCTGTATATTGTTAACTTTTCGGATTCTATGTTCAATTTTATGTCACTTTGTGTAGAGCTATACCTAGAAGTTATACTTTTCGAAATATTCATTTTTTTAATGGAAAATTGACAGGTGCAGACCTAAATATTGAAAATTCCCAACACCAAATAAAAATTATCTTGTTGGGTTAATTAGTAGGAAAATCAAGGTAATTGGTAACAAGTCGAAATCTGCTTTTTATTATACAGGGCTCTTAAGGAGTGATGAAAAGTTCAACTTCAGAAATGTCAAATATCTTTATTTTTTAAATGAAACTACCATATTTTTATTCATTCATGTAATTCTACGGAAAAAAAACAAGAGGAGTTTATGTTCACTTACCTATAATCAAACTTAAACGTTTTTGAGATATTAACATGTATTTAAAAATTTTAATTATTTCTGCCGTATTGTTGCTTGTTATAAGTAGGCCGTATATTACAAGAACTTATAACAAGTGCTCAAAATTTCGTTCGTGAACCTCCAAGCATTTATGAAGCCTTCTTATTACACCTTCGTTTGTTGCACACCTGATCATTGTTGCAGGGAGAGAATTAATTGCATTGCCAACTCTAAGTTTACAATCTTCCATTGTTGTAAGGGGATGGGAATACACTTCATTTTTTATGTAACCCCTTATAAAAAAAACTAAAGGTGTTATTGTCTGGTGAATCTGGTAGTCTGTATACCTATTAATTTATTACTTTTTTTTATACGGGGTGACATTAAAAAAACGATAATGCTTTGCACCACTCGATAGAGGACTGAAAAATAATTTAAAAAATTCCTATACACTAATGTCCGGTCGCTTTTTGTTTTCAAGTTGTAAACTGTTTAATGTTTTTATTTAATTTTTGATATTTGTTCTCTCTTCTAAGGTTGAAAACTATTATGACAATATTCGGGTTGGAAAAGACTTGCCAGTAGTAGGTAGCAGGCTATGATTTTATAAAATTAAACATAGGTTTCCGTAACTGTTAAACTAATATTGCAATACTTTGATTAAAGTTAGTTGTGTTCCAGATTACCTATGTATTTACTTCACTTGTTAGTCATTTTTATAAGTTGCTTTAAAGAATGGTTCGCTATACTTTTGCAGAATTCAGGGACATGATTATGTGTTACGGTGAAGCTCGATCAAATTGTACCAAAGCTCAACGTATCTATCGAGAGAGATACCCATTAAGACAAGTTCATAATGTTGGAACATTTTTTGACGTGCATAGGCGTTTAGGAGAAGATTGCTGCTTTAAAAATTGATACTGGGACTCTTAGAACTCACCGTACTGTTGCAAACCATGAGTCGGTTAGGCAAGTCCTCAAATAACAACTTCTACACCCATTTTATTTCCAAAAAATGTATCACTTATTGGAACAGGGTTTTTTTTCGAGTGTACAGTATTGCGAGTGGTTGGAAAATGAAGGAGAAAATTTTCTGTCATTGATTTTGTTCACCGATGAAGCTGGTTTTAGTCGCGATGGTGTTTTGAACACAAATAATATGCATTATTGGAGTGATGAAAACCTACATCAAACCCTAATACGCAATCACCATTATGGGTTTTCTATTAATGTGTGCTGGGACATGTATAATCGACAATTATTTAATTGGCCCATTTCGATTGCTCAGGCGATTGAGAGGCGAACTCTATCCAAATTTTTTGGAAAATGAGCTTAACACTTTATTAGAAGATGTCCCATTGTCATATTATTAGAAGAATGTACTACATGCATGACGACGTGCCAGCTCACTTCTCTCGAAGGGCAAGAGAATATTTACACAGAAGATTTGGAAATCATTGGGTTTACGAGTGTATGCAGGTGTTTTGTGCTCCGTATTAAATAGTTTGTTTAATTGATGTGTATTTTGAACATTTAATTTATACGATGTAAACAATCTGTTGTACGAAATATGTGGTTTTATATCTTCTGATAACTTGAAGTAGATATGTGAGACGTCAATATAGATTGTTAAGTATAATCACTCGAACAACAAATTTAATTCCATTTTGAATGCTTTAACTCGCCTGATAAATTACCTACACATATTTTTATTATTTATTGCGTAACAATCCAAAATTGATCTTTTTAAAGAAAACGAGGTCCTTTTACATCTACAAAAAGTAATTAGTGAATTGCAAACTGAAGTGAAATATCTGACGAAGCAAAATTCCTCGTTAAAAAATCAAATTAGTGAATATTTAGACGAGAGCACCTCAATGGAGGGTACTTTAAATTCTTTAAATGAAGAAAATTCTAAACTCGTTAGTTTGGTTTATAAATTAAAAATTGACAATAAGAATCTCTGCAGAAAGATTTCCGATTTTAAACATTTGTTAGAGATAAAATCTAATCGAATTATTGATGCCGCTTCTAAGTGCACACAAACTGATGTAGTTTACCGCGATAGTACATCTCAAACCTTAAAACAATTTCCTCGAGCAGATGCGATGAGAGCGTTCCGATCTGACAAATTTTCTCAAACTGCTGTTAATGTTAGAAATATAGCTGCACAAACCAACACGTCTCCGATTGTAAAGAATTTTGAAGGAACTAATTCAACTAAGATAAGGAATCATCAAAGTATAGTAAGTGACACAAGGATAAATACTATCCAAAGCGGTACAAATAAATCTCTACTGGAAGAACTAAAAGAAATATTTCCTCCCATTGAATTAAATCAAGGCTCGACACCATTAAAATCTGTCTCCAAAACTTATATACCGCAAAAGGAAAAGAGCAAGAAAATCTTAGCCCAGAAAGCGAAACCCAGAATTTTAATATTAGCAGACGGCCACGGTAGGAACTTGGTTAATAAATTCCGGGATAGGCTCTCCCTGAAGTACTCAGTTCTATGTATTTTTAAGCCTAACGCTACTTTTGAACAAATCACTTGTGATTTATCTGGTCTAACTGTCAATTTCAACAAAGATGACCGGGTTATTATAATTGCCGGAACAAATAACGCCTTAAATAAAAACTATATTACTGATGATCATATCGAGAAAGCAATGGCCGCTCTCTCCCATACAAACTGTTTGCTTGCTGCTGTTCCTTATGCTCATCATTATCATTATCATTACAATTATTTTAATAACTTAGCGTATAAGATAAATTATCAGCTTCAATTTATTGTTAATAGGTATTGTGAGTTTGTAAAATTTTTAGATGTAAATCGTATTTTAAATTATAGGCACAAAACTCTTAATGGGTTACATTTAAATGATAAGGGTAAGTCTAAGTTAGTGTGGTTTATTTGTAAATTTCATTTAACCAACCATATTTGTAGTAAGATGTCTCTTCAATCCGTCTCTAACTTGATTTTAATTAAATGCAATGTCCCTAGTAATTCTTTTTTAGATATCGAAAAACAGACAACACTAGACAGTTAGTGAATGGTTTTTCTCAGAATAATATACATAACTTATTTAAGAACTCCAACAACTCATTAACACTGTTCCATCAGAATATGCAATGTTTGTCCAATAAAATTCTCGAATTGGAGATAATCACAGTCCAATATAATGCAGATTTCCTTCTCCTTACTGAACACTGGCAATGTCATGATAAATTACAGCAATTATCTATAGGCAATTATTCATTAGTATCGTCATTTAGTCGCTCCGTTATGAAAAATGGAGGAGTTGCTATCTTTCAAAAATTCCTGTGAATTAACAGTAAAACTTTACAAACCACGACCACACCTTGCGATGGTATTTTTGAATTTTGTGGATTCACTATAATGGAAACGAATTTAGTCCTTCTCGCTATTTATAGACCACCTAGTGGTGACTTAAATTCCTTTTTGATCTCCTCACTGACTTGCTTAGTAACGTTTTGCGCATGAATAGATTATTGATTTTAGGAGGAGATTTTAATATTAATCTACTGGATGTTAACAACATACATACCAACTTTTTTTTAGATATTATTTCATCTTTTGGCCTAAAGCCTACGCTGAAAGAGCCGACGCGTATTTATAAATCATCATCGACATGTATTGACAATTTCTTCATCTCAGATAGTTATTCATCATTCTCTGTCATTAATACGAACCTTGGACTATCAGATCACAACGCACAATTACTTAAGGTTCCTACTCGAAAGGGTACTAAATCGTCTACACATGTCAAGAAAAAGAATTTTTCTAAAATTTTTCAATAACTGCTAACTCGTTTCTATAAGTTTCTACTACCTGTAAAATGGAATGAAGTCTACCAACTCTCTAATCCTGATACAGCTTTTAATGTTTTTCTTGAAATCTTTAAAACTACTTTCAATGCATGCTTCCCCATGAAACCATGTCCACCACGAAGTAAAAATGTTTACCCGTGGATGACTGAAGATCTGAAATTACTGAAAAATAAAGTTCTACTGTACAGTGACTTATCTAAACTTTATCCAGAATGTAGTGAGCCCTATCGTAAACTCCATAAATCTTATCAAAATCAGTTAGTGTATAAAAAAAGAGTACTTTAACAAAAAATCATAAACTCTTCTAATAAAATTAAAACTACATGGGACATTGTTAAATCAGTAACTAACAGAAATAATAACAATTCGACTAAAGTACAGATTTATCATGAAGAGAATTTGATGAGTAATCAGGACGCTGCAAACTTGTTTAGTACTCACTTTGCAAAGTCGTTCAAACGCGATAATACAAGTCGTAACCTCTTTGCAACAGCTCACTGCGTTCCATTGCTCTCATCTTCTTTATTTTTCACGCCACTTATTCCTTCGGACATCGTCTCTATTATTAATTCACTTAAACCTTCTCCATCGTATGGTAATGATGAAGTATCGTCTAATCTCTTAAAGATATGCAAACATGCGGTTGCCAGTCCTTTATGCCACATTATGAACTTAATCTTTGCAACCGGCGTCTTTCCCAACTCAACTTAAATGTGCTGTGGTTAAACCTCTATTTAAGAAAAATGACCCGCACTGTATTAGCAATTATAGGCCCATTTTCGAATACGCTATTAATCATCAGCTAACACAATACCTACAACGCTTTAATATCATCAATCGTTATCAGCATGGTTTCGTAAAAAATAAATCTACCGACACAGCTTTGTGTGAATTTGTATTCGAAGTTATCTCTGCTGTAGACCGTGGTCAGTGTACTGTCGGTCTGTTTGTTGATCTGTCCTCGGCCTTCGATACGGTGGACCATACTATACTTGTAAATAAATTGCAACAATATGGAGTTCACGGAGTCGCATTAAACTTATTTCAATCATATTTGTCAAGCAGGACCCAAATTGTGCAAATGCCTTCGGGAGAAAGAAGTACGTGTATTTCTGTCACATCAGGAGTCCCTCAGGGATCCATTCTTGGCCCAACTTTGTTTATTATCTTTATTAATGACCTTCCAGAATTTCTCATAGACCAAGCCAATCAGAATACTCTCTTCGTTACATCTTACGCTGACGACACTAATATTTTAATTAAGTTGCCTGATATTTCTAATGTTTTAAAACAAACTCAAATCTTATACGACAAATTATGTAACTGGTATGAGGATAACAAGTTAATTATAAACCACAACAAGACTGATATCGTTCATTTCAGACATCGACGGAATACTAGAAATATAAGTACAATTTTGGGATTACCTTGTTCTTCATCCACAAAAATTCTTGGTATCACTCTCGACTCTCATCTCTGTTGGACACCTCATATAGACGATGTTTGCATAAAACTCCGTAGGTGCTGTTATACACTTACCATTCTAAACAGTGTTTGCAGTACAGAAGTGTTATTAATGATATATTACTCTTATTTCCATTTTCATGTTAGATACAACATTATCAGTTGGGGGTTCTCTAATACTACGCAACGAATACTTAGATTGCAAAAACTTGCCATACGGATAATTTTGAAATTACCTAACAGACAGTCTTGTAGAGAGCACTTTAAAAACTTAATATTCTGACGGTCATTAATACCTATATTTTAGAAACATGTACATATGTATATACTCACATGAACAGTTATAAATTCCTGGGCCATCCGTACAATACTAGACAAAAAAAATTTACCTGTCATCCCTCACAAATCATCACTATTTGAGAAAAACTTTTCACATAATAGCAGGAAAATGTTCAACTCACTACCTACACATATTAAAGAAATAGTACCTAAAAAAGTTTCAAAAAATTAAAAGAATTACTACTGTCGAATTGCTTTTATTCACTGCAGGAATATTTCTTGTTTGTGAAGTCCTGCAAGTAATCGTTGACATGTAATTATGTAAGTTTTATGTAAATTTTTTTAAGTTTTGTATATTTACCACACGACAATTATTTTACTGCTTTCGATGCATTCTTTTATGTATGGATTGCTCTAAATTATGAAATAAATATTATATATTATATTAAAAAAAAAAAAAAGTGAATTGATCCTATACCAATGGTCAGCTCGTAGTCCCGATCTTAATCCCCTCGATTTGTTATTTTGGGGGCTTATGAAAACTTAAGTGTATGCCGTAGAAATAAATAGTGAGAGCAATTATGGAACAGAATTTTGGAGTCTGCTGATTTTGTAACAATCCGAATATATTCTAAATGTGTATTAAACAATAAAGTCGCAAATTGAACACCTTCTGTATAGCTTAACCTTAATGAAAGGTAGATGTTTCCTCCTATAAGTTTTCTGTAATTGTTTTGCTCTTCGTTGAGAAGGGGCACCAAAAAACCACTATGTCGTTTTTTCAGGCAACGTTTCGTGCAGCAGAATGTGAACTTCTTTAGTGTCCGTTTTTAATTAATGTTATTGTTGTGTTTGATGATGTATATCATTTCAGCTATTAGACGTTTTTTATAATTACTTTCTACATTTAAAATCGTAGGATTATCAAAATTGAAATTATGACCCATCTCAATATGATGTACGGCTAACGCAGAGTCTGGTTTTTTGTTTTTGCAATTGTACTTATGATTTTTTATCCTATTACATGTTCTTTGTTTAGTTTGGCCAACATAGCATTTATTGCACTCAAGACAGTCTATTTTATACACTACATTGTGTTTATCTAGAATGTCTGTCTTGTCTTTTAATTGTGTGTAGATAATGTTGTAAATTGCATTGGTATTGTATGTAGATATGTAGACGTTAGTAGTTTTTAGTAATGGGATAAGGCGTATAGTCAAGTTAGGTATATTAATAATTTTAGTGTAGATATATTGAGAATTAGGGGGATTAATTGGTGATGGTGTGTTAGTGTTATAATTATAGTATAAGATTCTGTTAATAATGTTAGTAGGATAATTGTTATTTTTCAGTATGTTTTTTAGAGAGGTTAGATTTTTCGGGAGATATTTAGGACTATTTAGTTTTGTTATTTTGTTTTTCATAGATTTAACTGTGTTTATTTTTTGGTGCTGTTAGTGATTTGATAAATAATTGATAGTCCTAATGGATGCCATGGGTTTAAAACACCAGTCAGTTAATAATTTGTTCGTGTCTTGATCTTTAATCAACCTCACATCTAAAAAGCGTAATGAATTATCTTTTTCAATCTCGTACGTACATTTTAAATGTAGATTGTATTTTTTAAAAATATTAAGAGTATTATGTATTTCATCTTCACGGATGCAAGTGATTACATCATCAACATAACATATCCTAAAAACAGGTTCAAGCAATAAATTGTTACGAACACGTAAAAGTAAATTATGCCTTATTAAGTTTGCTAAAGTAGAGGAAGCAGGAATGCCCATTGCGGTTCCAAATTTTTGCAAGTATGTATTGTAGTTTTTTATGTCACCCTGTATATTGAAGATTTATGAATTGACTTTCAATACAAAATCTTAATCTTTTTTCAATTATTTGCAACAAATTTTAACTGTTTAATAAGGGGACTTAAAAATGTAAACTTCGGTACAAAAAAATGGACGTACGTGTAGTATCAGAAAAAGCTAATTTAAGGCCTAATAGGTTATTAAATTTAATTGTTAATTATTTTCAACCTCAGAAAAACTCTTTAGAAACATAGAACCGTAATGAATTGTTACTTAATAGTTGTTTATGTAAACGGTTTTATGAATCAAAACAAAAAAAAATAGTTCATAGCCCACTTTCACACAATATTTTTTTGTCTACAACTGTAAAAAAATTACCATAGGTATATTTTTAATTCAAATTAAGAATATTTTGTTAAATACCATATTATTAGGAATGTATAAATTGATTGCATATTAATAAATAACATCAAACATGTCTATTAAAAATAATTGCATTACCGCCCGTTGTTTTGATCAGTAGAGTATCACAAAGTAGGCATTTTAGAATCGAATTTTTTTTTACGTTGTTAAGACCCTTTGTTACTATAAACAAATGTGGTATTTCACAAATAAAAAAGCAGGACAACTCAGTTTAGAATATTATTTTAGTTTTGAAATTTGGTATGAATGTACCTTCTACCTATCTACTAGCGGACATTTAATATCAAAATTGTAGATGAACTTCTTTGGCAGATATTTATAAATAAATTGAAAAATTCTTCCAACAGTTTTTAAATTTTGTTTAGAATAGATTATCATCAGTACATGTTGTTGAAAATCCTGCAATTTTTCTGTTTCAACTTACTTAAATTCTACACTGTAGTAAATACACTAATAATTTAAACCTATTAATTGTATAACTCGATATCAATCAATAAAAACTAAAAAATCTCACACTGAAACGGAAATGGCTGAGACGTCTGTAAGTTGAAGGGCAAGTAACTACTCGATTTTTTCGCGCCAAGAATTTCTGTTAATATAAAAGTGCTTACATCACTGAGATTTAATTTTTTTTTTAAAATGTAATTAAATAGTTCTAAATTTAAAAAGTGATTTATTTATAGGAAAGAAAATTGTTTCTAATAACATATAAGGATTCCATAGTATAATTCCATTTTTCAAATTGTTCAAAGTGAAAGTTTTATTGTCATCGTTTTGGTTTTTGTTATCTATTATTGTTATTGTAGGTATATTACTTGAATAACTTTTGTTATTAATTGTAACTATTTATGTGGATAATCAATCTCTTTAAATTTTAATTCAATATTAACTTTCCAGTGTTGTTGCGGGCCGAGGAAAATTGAAATAGGTTTATTTTAATACACCATGTCTTTTATTTCGCTGACGTCTCGATTGGGTACTTAGGAGCTAAGATATAAATTAACAAATAAATAATTTTAAAAACCGTCAATAATTAAAAATAATTTAGTAAAACCCCAAACTTTGTATAAGACGAACCAAATACAATGATTATACGTGGACATACCCAAACGAAATAAAAGACAATGAACCTACTTTAACTTTCCTCTTACAGAAGCCTGCAACAACAAGGTTTTTTTTCTTTTTGGCAGGGATTGTTGGAACGGAATAATTCTGTAGTTACTCGCCTCTTAAGTTATAAAAAATATCGCCGTTGCCGTGCGAGATCAAAGTTTGAATTGATTGGGACCAAGTTATATACTCAATAGGTTTAATTTGTTAATAATTGTTCACCATAAATTTACATCTACAATTTGTTGGTTCAATCGAAACTGAAAGCACGTACAGATAACAAATCCATTATCAAAATTGCAAACTTTTGGAAGATTAATAAACACTTACCTATTCATCTAGAGTGGATGAATTATTCCTTAAAATTTTATATACTTTGAGTTACAGAACACACGAGTTGCAGAACCAGGTGGGGGGAGGATGGGGAACATGTTTAAGACGGGAAGAGGTCTGAAACAAGGGTGTCCGTTAGGTCAGTGTTTATTTTCTTTGAACATTGGAAATCTAGAAGAGGAATTGTTGGGAGGAATAGTGGTAGAAAAAAAAGTATAGGTATTACCTTATGCGACATAGTTGAGATAGCAAAAAATGAAGCAGATATGAAAGGGGTACTAAAAACTATAAGAAAATACTTGAAAGAGGAAGAGTTAGAGGCAAATTTGAACAAAAAGATTATGAAATTTAAAAGGAAGAAAGTAGAAAGAATAAAGTATCATGGCGTTGGGGAGAGGAAGAAATAGAGATCGTGTATCTAGGATATTTCCTAAAATACGATGATAACAAAGATAGTGAACAAATAAGGGAATGGAATGATAATCGGACAAGGGTGAAGAATAGGGAAAAGAATATTCGGGGAACGTTTAGAAAAAGGACGGTGGTTATTTGAGAACATAGTCAAAGAAGTAATGATGTACGGAGCAGAGGTGTGGGGATGGAAGAGATGTACGGGACTTAAAGGTTTACAAAGAAGTACTGGAAGTGGATATTGGAATTAGAAAGACAAACACAAAAAGACAAAACAGGATACATAGTACAAGAGGAAGCAAAATAAAAAGATAAGAACTCAAAAGGATGAAGAGCGGTGAGGTATAAGGAATGTTGTAAAGAGATATAATCTCAAAAAATAAGTATGGTAAAAGGAAAAAGATTATTCTATGAAAGGGAAGGTAATGCAAGAGAGGACATAAAGATTAAGGAGAGAAGGAAAAACTATGAAAGCAGAGATAGCGAAAAAGATCAATATACACAAATACAAGAGAGAAGATCAAGAACAAACGAAGGGAAACTTAGTAAATTATTTCTTCTTCATTTATATTTATATTTATATTTTTGGCAAAAACAAAAAAGGATCTCTTGTTTTTGTTCTTGCTTCTACTGAAGGCCATTTCTTGTTATAGAAGACTTTTATAATCTAAACAAAGGGAAATATAATGAAAAGTATTGTGAGTTTGCCCACGTTATATAATATAAAAAGAAGGATTGAAGAAAAAAAGAGCGATAGCAAGATTTAGAGTGGGCAAGGAAGATAGAAAAATGCTGATGGAAAGACGAGGACAGATTGTGCAGGTTGTGTGGAGATGGAGGGGAGAACTTAGAACACATGAAAGAAAGATGTAATGAATTGAGAGTGGAAGGAAGAGATTGAAGGATATTGTTAGGGGATAATTGGGAAGGGATCGAATGGATGAGGAAAGTAATAGAGAAGAGAATGGATGGAGAAGCAAAAAAGAAAAATTATTAATTGTAAATTGCAAGCTAATAATTTATCGTAATTTTAGCTATAGAATTATGAATAATTAATGAAATTTAAGAAAAACCTAATGCAGTAGTGTACTTACATTTTTTGAACACAAAATTGCTAATATTTATTAATTTTTATTACTTAAAAGCTACTTAATAGGTGTTGATTTTCTAAAAACAATGTGATAACTTATCCTAAAGTATAGTTTTTAATGCTCTACAATTTAAAAAAAGTTTGTCAAAATCGTGATTCTTATCACTGTTCAGGTATATCAAAGTACCTACCTTGACGTTGATGTAACTTTGAACCTTAAACACGATTTAGATTTTGAGTTTTTAAAAAAAGAGTGATCTTAAACATTTTTCTTTAGCTTTTGATTTCAATGAAAAAGTTACATCAAAAAGTCGACAGTTTTTTTTTTCAAATTAATTATAATCTTATATTGAAGTATTTTAATGAAACTATTGTGTTTTCGGTGTTCTTATAAAAAATATATTATATTGATTATGGCATTTAGTTCTGGCATCCGGGGGAGTCTTAAATTCGCTTTTTTTAAATTGTTATTGCAAATTTTAATGACTGCTAAAAGTAAAATATTCACATTCAGATTTCATAGATTTAGGTCCAAATCGAGAAACGTCACTTAATTGTAAATCGAGTGAAGGGAGCACTCAAATTAAGTGACTTTTTTTATTATTGGCGTGATTGTAGTTCTCATAAGTCATTGTTGTTGTGGTTTGTGTAGTAACGCGATGGATGTCGATTCTGATTTTGAAGATTTTCTGCAATTTATAGATTATGTAGGAGATGAAGATGTATACGAGTATCCTGTTGCTAGTTCCTTACAGCAAATTTCTACATTTCGTAAATATCTAAATATTTTATTTTAGACGTCTACTAAAAGACTATGATAATCCTCTGGAACAATATACCAATATATAATTAATTCAACGGTACCGACTTACCAGCGATACAATAAGAAATACATTATTGCCGTTGGTATATTCTCAAGAACTGCACTCTCGAAGTGGCCTACCTGTGCCCCCAATAATTAAATTATTATTGGCATTACGTTTTATGCAACTGGCAGCTCTAAAGTAAGTGCATATGATAAATTGCTACAATTGTTTAAAATTAAAAATTATTTTTTAGAAGACTGTTGGCGATATACATAATGTGCCACAATCAAACTGTTGCGAAGTAATTTCAGAGGTGTCTCATTTATTAGTAACCCACTGCAGCGTTTTATTAAATTTCCTAATACGCAGGAAGAAATTTCAAAAAACCGCAAAAAATTTTATGAAATAGCAAATTTTCCTTTGTGTTACCGGTTGTATTGACGGCACACATATCGAAATAATTAGTCCTAGAGGAGAAAATGCCAAAGTTTATAGAAATAGAAAAGGATACATGTCCCTTAATGTTCAAGTTGTGACAGGAGCAAATGAAGAAATTTTCGATATTGTAAACAGGTGGCCAGGAAGTTCACATGATAGCCGAATTTTTAACAGCAGTCGAGTAAAATTGAGATTTGACGAAGGTTTTTTATTAGACGATAGCGTTTATCCCCAAACTAAATACTTATACACTCCAATACTAGTTCCTACTACTAACGCTGAGAGGAGGTATAACTCTGCCCAAATAAGAACCCGAAATGTAGTTGAAAGTGCTTTCGGCGTATGGAAGGGGCGATTTAGGTGCATGGGATCCTGTCTTCAGTATTCTTTATTGAATACAACAAGAATAACTACGGCAACAGCAATATTGCATAATATTGCCATTGCGGACTTTGGTGAAGAAATTCACGAACCAGTTGAAGAAATAGTCAACATTACAATAGAAACTCTTTAGTCTTTATTTAATTCTTTTTTTAAAATTTCAGTTTTAATCTTTTCTTGCCGGGCCCGTTCTTGCACTTCCTCCACTCGATATCGCTGTTTCTGAAGCCTCAACTCATTCATCTGAAGCTCGTGGTCTAACCTGATCTGGTGTAGCTTCCTGTCGTACTGGCGATAATCTTGGACTCTTGCTAGCCTTGCCTCTACTTCACTTTGAATGGCCGATGCTTTAGTAACATTGTTCCTCTGCCGACCAGTGTGATCTGAAGAAAAACATCCTTCAGAAAGTAATGCCATTGGAACAGTGTCACTATTTTGAATCGACAGAGGTGGTGGCTCTATGTCGTCACAAACCACTAAACCAAATGTGTATAAAATATAAATAATAAAATCATTACCTTCAATATTGTCAGGAATAGCTGAAAGCAGAATATATGTAATTAATTACAATAATTAGTCGTAAAAGAAATGTCATACCTTCTAAACCAACTACTTCAATTAAAGGTAGCAACACATCAGAGTCGATGCTGCCCACGCCGATTTTCGTTGCGATACAGAAATTACATCTGACCACTTAATTTGAATTTTGTATTTAAATTTTGCAGCCAATTCAGTTAAAAAAACTTTCTTTTCCGATGTCATATATTTTTTCTTCTCGTTCATATTTTTTAATTACAATTTCAATTAATCGCTGACAAACAGGAATATATCATTATAGTGTGACATAACTGTGAATACAAACTTTAGTTTTTCCCTAAAAAGTTAGGACGTTGGCAAGTCACCTCACTTAAAACTCGGTGAAGTATTTAAGTACGTTGAGAAAGCGTTTCTTGATTCCATAATTGAGGATGAGTGCCGGTTAATCTCAATTGCAGTAAAAAGTGAATGTAAGAACATTTGAGATTGAGTGATGACTATCGATTTGGGCCTTAAACTACAAACATAGCATAGCAAACCAAAACGTCATCTGTATTTTCTGAGATTTTCACTAAAATTTAAAGTTACACAAAAAAATGTGTTGTAAATTTTACTTAAATAATTTTTTTTAAATCAATAAATTGGTGTTTAGTGTAGTAAACTAAAAATTTTACGTTTTTATTCATTATATGAAAATAAAAACTGGAAGAAGATTTTTTTTCTTCGCTTGAACTTGAAAAAGAACATAGTAATCAAAATAAAATTTATGAACAAAAGTTGTATGTATGTAAATGTAAATGTATCTTAATACGTCGATATAAGCAAAGTATCTTTTTTATGTAATTCATTTTTGGTTGTCTATATCAACTTAACTCGAACGATGATCTTGAATTAAATGGTTGTAAAAGCGGTTTGTAGATTTTTAGACCATACTAAAAATGTAAATTACCGTAGCAGATGTAATTTGAATAAAATTGTGGTAACATAAATATGTCACTTAAGTAGGTGGATGCTAAACCGGTTGAAATTGCATTAAGTTTATAAAGATTTTCCATATTTGTACTAATATGTAGGATGTCATTTTACAAAACAATATCACAAGAACAATTTATAATAGAATTTTAAATATTAATTAGTACAGTTTCAGATTTTTTTTTCTTTAATAATATTTGCTATTAGTTATATTTATATTTATGAGGGGTTTGTACGTGGTCATTTATTAACGCTATTAATAAAGGAAATATATATGAAGGAAAATTCCACTTTTGCCTTTGAATACATTTAAAAAAATTGTAACATGGTCTACTTCCGATAAAGTTTTGTGATTTAAGTAGTAATGTGATTATTATAATTTTCTTTTCGATAGAAATAACATTTTTCTGGGTGCAAAATTTTGATGAAACATCTAAACTTATTTGAAGTAGATTTCAAATCTGAAAAATTATTTTTCTGCTGTTGGGTAATTTGCTAATTTTAACAAATTTTGTAAATGCCTATATGGCAATACCTCACAATAACAAGTCGATTTGGAAGAGAATTCTTTTTAAAATTACCTAAAAGAGATGTCGAATAGCAGGTAGGCAACCCAAATAGCATTATCAAAATAACGGTATCCTTTTTAAAAAAAAACGGTAAAAGCAATGATTACATGCTCGAGGACGATGTCTCAACTAAGGGTTCATTTATATAGTTTTCTGGTATAGATATAGCTTAATAAATCAACGTAAGACAATTATAATTAAGTTAGATAACCATCTCTTTAACCGTAATGCAAAAGTTACCTAATTAAAAAAACTCAAAATAAAGCCATAAGGTTTTTGAACAGTAATGTTTTCATAGAAATCAATAACCGAAGAAAAATGCTTGGTCACGTTTTTATTACAAATCTAATTCGTCTTTAAGTTTCAAAATTGCATTAACACCAAGGTTCTCTCTATGTATGAATCTAAACTGTGTTAGGAGTCACAGGGTGCTTACTACCGGTGTATCCATGGAGGGGTTTTGGGGGTTTTAACCCCCTCCTGGCCTGACCGACTCTCCGCAATCGTGTCAATTACGCGCGATATCAAGCAAAATATACTTTAGCAGTAACTCACGCTTCGTGCTGAATACAGTGTGTGTGTATCGCAGCAACGTGTAGTGTAAATCGAGTGCGTATACGTTATTGACAACTTGGCTGTACCTAGTAGTTGTGAATAATTCTACTGCATATTCGAAGGGTGTTATTTCACATCTTTTCAAGACCTTCTGAATCAGAGTTCTGCATTTTTCATTTGATCACCCTCACAAGTTAATGACATTCTGGCGCTGCGGAGTGTGCCGTAACGGAAATTGACTTTTCATACAAGATATTGTTACAGGTTATACAATGGGTGATAAGCGTAAGTTGAAGGCTGCTCCACTAACTCACCTCTTCTCCAAAATTAAAAAGTCCAAATCCATTCTGGAGAAAATCAGGATTCTAGCAGTAGCAGCGCAGCTACTTTGAGTCTCACGGTTACGAATACATCTTCCTTAGAAAGCCAAATGTAGTGAGAATCTCAGTGTGGTAATATTCTGAATAGCGAATTTAAGAATAAAGAACGCTGTCAGTTGATGGAAAGTTTGTGGTGCCCAGATGAGAATTATAAATTTTCAGTTTCCCAGGTTTCAGTTGTCATGGTTGAAAGATATTCATGGCTAACGATATGACGCCGAATTATGCAAATACTGCTTATTATTCGGTATCTCATACGATGGAGTGGTAAGTCAACCCCTTTCTAAACTGATCAAGGAGTCATTCCGAAACTGAAGAAAAGCCAGAAGCCGAATATCTGAGAGCTATAAAGTAATACAAAATTGATTGCGTTGATGATTTACTCAACAAATCAATTAAAAATGAAATAATACAAAATCGTGTAAGTTTGGTTACTATAATTGAAACGGTGATACTGTGCCGCCAACCAAAATGCAAGTATAGATGCAAAATTTTTCTTGCTTGGTCGGCGCGTCACGCTATAACCGCCTCCACATCCATTTGCACTCATGGCATGGACACTATCGACAATACTACGTCTACCATCGCTGAGCCCGCTACCGTTTTGCTCTGCATGAACGTCGTCGACATCAACAATATCATTCTCAATTAGTTTTCCGGATTGTTGTACGCCATCGAAAACATCGAAGCAAGTCCAGTACAACTTCCGCAACGCCAGCATCCACCGGCAGCATCCACAACAACACATATTTCAAGCGCCTTAGTCGTCACTAATTCATCTAAATAAATCCGCTACAATCCAATAAGAGCCTGCAACGGCCTTGCGAAATTTGCAGAGGCAAACTGTTCCTGTATACGCTTTTTCTGCCGAGGCATCAGATATCAAAACTTATAAATACCGTAGTAAAATAGTGTCAATTCAGACTAGAAACAGTAATATACAGAGTATAGTACGGGTGTAAAGAGTAAAGAACACGTAACCTCCTGCGTAGTATGTAATTCACTGTATCGTAGTGCAACCAATACCATATACCAACTTTCCATCACATCACGTGGGGTCAAACTTTTCACCTCACGCCGTTTCTTTTCATCGACAAGCTACGTAATTTATTTGAAGCAAAAGTATTACTTTCTTGAAGAAATTGAAATAAGTCAAAAGAAAGATTAAAATTATAAATAGGTAAGTATTTAAATTAATATAAAAAAGTGACGGAAGCATTTTAGTCAATCTCAGTAATTGATTCTTTGTAAATCCTTCTACTTGTTCTGTTCTAATGCTAAAAAATTATCGAATTTGGCGAACTCTGATAATCCACTCTGTAGATAGAAAAATTTCTAGACGAGTCCGGAGGAGTCTTAATTGTTGTTCTTTTGTTACATCATATAAAAAGAAAACCTTGCTTGTTCGTAGATTGAAGGTGAAAGTCGGGTAGATTTTATAACATCGTAAAATGTCAAGAAATCTCAAAATATCGCTATTTATCGGGAAGCTTTGAAAATTTTATTATATAACTCTATTCTTCAACTTTGGATAAAACTTTTTTTTGCATCAGGCCCATAAATACCTACAGTATACAATTTTTCCAAAAAAATCTCAAAACACGTCACGTATGGTTTTTCTTGCTTAGATTTCTATGAATATAGTTTTGGTTTATATTTTTTCGAAAATACTGAAAGGAAAGGTATGTCAAGTGACACCTCGTTTGAAAGAACTCTTTTCAAGAAATACAACACACTATTTTATTCTATGTATATTTGAAATCCCACATAATAAACAAAATTTCATAATATATTTTTGTTTGATTTTTGAAGGTCTATACTATAACAAAACCGAACAACGTGTTAGACATGAAATATGGCAAGTCACTCCAGAAATATTACAAAATGTAAGGGATGCCATGTTATCATCGATTTGCACTTTGCCAAGAAAGAAACGATGCGCATTTCGAACATTTGTTATGTTATATACAGGGTCTACCAAGGAACCCGTTCATTGAAACTTTCAGCTTAAGAATAACTCATAGCCTTTTTTTGTTCTAAAATATTTCTGATGTTGTACAACTTCCGGAATAACCGGAAATTGCCATCAACTTTCTTAAGTTAAATAAGACGCCCTGTATGTTATTGCATTTTTTTAATTTTACAATCGATTCTACGATACACTGTATTAGGTTATCTTATACCTATCGTCAACTGTTTTCGAGTTATTGTGATTTCTTAACAAATTTTGTGTTTTGGGGAGGGGTGTTTAACAGCCTATCTTTTGCTCTTCCTTAAACACAAAACTTCCATATTTTAAAAAACAAGTAAAACCATAAGGATTCACTAAACACATTTGCAGCCTAACACAAGTGATACAGGGCGTCAAAAATTTAGTGGCAAAGCCGAAAAACTTCAAAATCCAGAAAGTTATTTTTTTCAAATCAAATACCCTGTATATTTTTACATATTTACATGATTATTTAAAATGTGGAAAATACTTAGTAGAACTTGTAGAATATTTAATGAACGATATCCTAATCTATTGCCAATTATCAAAGGTAAATTTAGAAGAATGGAGTCATTTTTTTTTTAAATACAGGAAGTTTTGCGGTAAAAAAAACTACTCAAAACCTATCGTTAAAGCAGAAGACAATGAAATAAATGTGCTGGCTTATTTTCAATCTCATCCCCGGAGTTCGATAGTGAGTATCTCTCCAACATCGATTCGTCGCTTCTAAAACATCATAGAATGCATCCCTACAAGGAAACACGCCCTGGGGACGAACAGAAAAGAGTTCAGTAAATTAAATTTAGTCGGAAAGTCGTTGTTAATCGACGAAATAATCATTTCTGGGCAGGGGAAAATCCTCACGTTTCAAAAATGCAAATTTTTAAGACCGCTATAGTTTTAATGTGTTCTATTACCTTTTAATACTTAGAACTTTTAAGAAGACCAGTTACAAATTTTCTTCAAACTTTATCTCCAAACATAAGACAAGACTGTTGGTATCAGATAGTTGGTGCACCTGTCTACAATACCAGAGAGGTTTATCGGGAATTGACAGAAATGTTCGAAGACCGATGGTTTGGTTCAAATGGGCCTTTGAGTTGGTTTCCTCGATCCCCACAATTGACGCAACTAGATTTTTATCTTTGGGAGCGCATAAAATGTGAAATTTATAGTACACTTAGTGATAATAGACAAGACCTACTAAATTGTGTAAGAATAGCCTTTCAGCGGTTAGACCGAAACGAAATAGACAGAGCAACTATAAGGGAAACTGAACTAAGGATTATAAAGTGTCTTGAACATAATGGGGGTCATATTGAACATTTATAGCATTTTTCAGTTAGCTTATCTATTATTTGTGGTTTTTTTCTCTTTCACTAAAGTCATTTTTATTTGTTTATTGTGTTAATATCATTAAATTCGTTTTGTAAAAGTAACTGTTTTTTCCGTAGTCATACATTCAAAACTATGCTTAGTTTTTAATTGCAGTTTTAATTAATATTTGTCAATAAGGGTGAATAACGACAAAACCGCTAACGATAAGTATACGGATACCTACCTATAGCATATTGATGCGTAAATTAAATCGTTATCTAAATATATAAAAATATTTCGATTTGAAATAAATGACATTCTTGAGTTTGAAGTTTTTCGTCTTTGCCACTAAATTTTGGACGCCCTGTATAACCTGTGATAAGCTGCAAATGTATTTAGTAAAACCTTATGGTTTTACTTGCTGGTTTTAAAATATTGTGGTTTTGCGTTTGAAGAAGAGCAAAAGATAGGCTATTAAATACCCCTCCCCAATACACAAAATTTGTTAAAAACTACAATAACTCCAAAACAGTTGACAATAGGTATAGGATAACTTAATACAGTGTATTGTAGAATCGATTGTAGAATCCAAAATGTAATAATATACAGGGTGTTTTATTTAACTTCAGAAAGTTGATGGATATTTCCGGTTATATTTAGAACAAAAGAATGGGTTATTCTTAACCTAAAAGTTTTGAAAATATTCAAGAAATAAATAGTATGTTGTATCGGTTGTGCTCATTGAGAAGAGATCTTTCAAACTGGGTGTCAGTTGACATACATTTCCATTTAAAAAAAGGAGGTAGTTGGGCACTTCCGGTAACAAATAAAAAAATCATATGCATGGAAATGTGGGCAAGACAATACAATATGTGACGTGTTCGGGATCGTTTGCAAAAATCGCCTACATCGAAGTTATGAATTTGACTCCAATTACAGTTTCCACACTATATACATCGCTGGAATATATTTCTGTAAAAAAAAAACAGGCACCATCCGCGACTAGCAAAAAAACTTTACTAGTTCACTAGGACTATGCGGACCCGAAAACCGGAAAGAGGATTTTTTGGAACACAATGACAATTAATTACATAGCAATTAATGACAGTAATATAAAACATAAACGACTACTATAATCTTCGTGTTAATCTACAACCTCTAACGGAATACATTTCCATTTTACACAAACCTTAAAGATCTTAACAGTATTTTTTTTGTTTGTTTAACGACATGTTAAAATAAAAACATTTCATTTGGTGAATAATTTAATGATGTTTGATGAGATACATGGTACAGTAAAAATTGGATTATTTGCCAGAAATAACTGGTGGATAAGTTTTTTATTTATTTTAAAAAAATTAGTGTCTAAGTTCTATTTAAAATGTTTACAAAAGCAGTATAAATATGGGTATAAAATATGTTGCGATTACGTATGTAGTTGTATAATTTATTAATACTGGTATAAAAATATAAACCAGTCTCTTGTTTTAGCGTCCTTTAATTAGAAACGACCACCTTATTTCGATCTACTTTATATAGAATACAAAATATTTGGCACCCCAAATTAGAATAAATCGAGTATTTTGTGCCTAAATACTTATAAACGAAGGCCGGTCTTTGTTTTGGAAACTTATACAATTGAAATATTTAAAGTTACGCTAATGCTTTCTAATCACAAAATATCACACCAACTGAATTCGTTCCTAAGACTTAGAATTTCTTTATTTCATTTAGGGTCTAAGACGTAATGGAATATAAGAACTCGATATAATAAGTTTCTTTGGTTTATTGGAGTATTAATAAATTCAAATATTTCATTACGGTCCGAACAAATTAAATGTGAACCATCTTAATATACAAATTAACATCTAAATATAAGTTACTACAACTCTACGTTATCAAACACTTATCTTTAATACTTATTATGCTAATGTAAAGCTTTTACAGTAAACAAGTTCTCAACCAGAATCATACCATTGTGAACATAAATTATCAGTCAGAAAAAAACGTGCATCCAAACATGAGCATTTTTAGGTATGTACAAGCAATTGATCAACGATTTGAACAATCACAATTTAGTCAAGCTGTGCGTATCGAGGAACAATATCTTTGTTAATCCAATAGTCGCAATGAGTATAATTGGTTGCTGGTAACACGTCTTGTTCAACAACCAAAATTTTTTTGGAAATTTCCTGAGGTTGCACTTTTCCGTGCCAAATGAAATAATAGAACAATTGCTGCATAGCGGACACATAACGCTTTTGTTCGGCAGTTTTTGGTTCATAGCGTCCTAAAATTGCATCTACATCAGAATCCACATCGGCCACGTTTAATTCTCCTCGAGGTTGGGTAACTACGTAAAACGTTGCGTTACGCATTTGGGTCGACACCGCCAGGAGCGGACAAACTATTCTAATATCTGATATCATTGCGCTTAAACCTTGATATGTTGAAGGATATAACTTTAACACCTCATCTACGATATTTAATTGCCCCAATTTGGAGTTTTCGACATGTTGTCGCACCAACTCTTCGGTCCATTCTTTGTGTTTCAAGAACAATTTATCTGAACCTGCTGCATGCGCTGTTGTACCGAGAACTAATTTTACTGGTAGACCTTCTTCGGACGCCCAAACTTGACCGGGATGTTCTTTTAAAATGTTTCCATCTAACACCAGCCACTCGTGACGCTTATCTGGTTCTTCAGTTTTTGATGGCAGATCAGGTTGAGGCTTTCTCCAAGTATCCGTAACTGAATTTACTAAGAACTCGGCGTCCGCTTTTAAAAGGCATTCAGCCGATTCGCACTGAACGCCCGACATATAGGGTTTATTTCCTAATTCGGATTCCATTAAAGTTTTACCCGGAAATATAGCTCCTCCGGATGTCGCCCAAGCTTGCTTAAATAATTTCTCTGCACCTTTTGTAGCCGCTAGTGCTGTTACTAAAGTTGCACCAGATCTATGACCGAATAAAGTAACCGAATTTCTATCGCCACCAAAATGCTCAATATTATACTGAACCCATTTTAGTACTTCAACAATGTCTGACAACCCGTAATTTCCTGATGTTGGTAAGTGTACGGATTGCGTTAGTTCTTTGACTGCCAAGAAACCTAATACTCCTAGTCTAAAGTTTGGCCTTACAAATATGACGTCGCGCGACCTAGCATACCTTGCGGACGGCCGCATTTTACACGGAGACCCTCCGATTAAACTCTCCGTGCCGATTAATACAATAACTGGAAGAGGCGTATCGTACCGTACATACGGTGTTACGACGTCTAATGTTAAGCAGTCTTCGGACCCGACCACGGTACCGTTGCCGTAAATTTGTAAGCAAGAATCTGTCGCATTATGTGTCAAAAGAGGAGAGGTGTTATTCCAACAATAAGATATTGAATTTAACGGTTTGGCCGACTTAAACCTCAAATCATCGACGGGTGGTCTAGCATAAGGAATGCCCCGAAAAGCGACGGCACTATCTTCCACTACCCTAATTAGTGTTTAGTTTTAATTTAATCGGGAACGAATCTTAATTACTCACCCTTCTACTCGTCCGCAACTGGTGATGGTTTCCACAAACCTTCCATCTCGTACGGGTACGGCATGGTCGGGCACAATTGGAATAGTTACGGTAAGTATGATGATTAAAAAACATGACGAAGACAAGGAAGGCACCTGAAAAAGGGAATTTAAAAATAAGTTTGAAATAAACTAAATTATACCAAAACAGTGCTTTGTACACCATGCCGGCTTGTAAGGCATTTCGAATTTGAAAAAATCAATAGAATAACTATGACAACGCTAAGGAATATCCGTAAGTACAACACGCTAAAAATACACTAAACGCAAGGTGGTTTGTTAATAATTACTGTGTACGTACAACTGCCCGTTAATTATGTAGAATTTTGCAACAGATGTTATCATATTATTTTTTGTTAATGAGTGTTGACCCAACCGTCACCAATTAAACACGAATTCAATACAAGTGCGCGCGGGGATTTTAAGACAAACCAGATTTGTTGATGATAACGCTGAACTAAATCATTACATTTAGCACTATTTGTGCATTAAAAACTGTGAACCATGACAGGTAGGTAGGTAATAATTTAAAGGGATGCCTATATTTCCAACATTATTGATCGTGTAGAAGAATGCACATTTTAAGTTTAAGAAATCTCAAACTAAAAGTACTGAAATCTGTAAAAGTCTGACACTAAAGCATTGTATGAAGATGTTTTTTTTTTACAATTGTATTGTTTCTTTGGAATTCTGAGAGTTTATTGAGTTTACTTAAAAATTCAATACAACTCTCAGCTTTTTAAGAATTTTTTTCAATTTTTCTTTTCATAAAACCTAATAGGGAGTTACGATCATTTGAAAACAAAAGAGAGCCAAATAGGTGCAGCCGTTCTCAAGTGTTACGTTTTCAAACGAACAACATTCAATTTTTATTTATATAGATAATCTTTAGCATCAGATGACATGTGTTTTCTATTAATAAATTAAATACCTAACAATATATTTATGTTGAATAGATACACATGTTTGATACCAAATCTATCAATGAACTGAACGACTGAATTAGATAAACAGCACCTATATACCGCCTTATTGAGGCTCATCAGTGTAGGCCTTCTGGTTGTAAATTTTAGAAACCGATAATGCTAAAACTCTCTACGACTAACCGTTTTTGAAAAAGTGACTGATACGAGTGGTCTCATTCACCTGTATAGGTGTGTAAGTTTGACTTTTCAGAAAGAATTGAGGATAATTTATTCATCCGAACACACCATTAATACAATAAGGAATTATAAATTGATTTTGTTCTACATCTGTTGTATGTTAATTTTTCAGTCACGCAAATTGTTTGAAAACAAAACAGCTAAGATTTTTTTAATTGTTTCAATTAAGGCGTTTCGCTATAAGCTTCATCAGTTATTGTCTTAAAATTAATTAATTAAAATATTTGAACAAATTAAAAACACAACATTTATTTAAATTGAGTTTATAACAAACTTTTTATGACAAACATAAACTTACGTGTAAAAAAGAATCTTAGCTGTTTTGTTTTCAAACAATCTGAAAGAATAAGGAATGTTGAATTATTAACATTTTAAATTATCAACAAACATTAAAATTTGAATTTGTAGCGAAATAATCTAGTTAAATCATTCAAATAAAAAAGAAAAGTAGAGGATCGAGATGGGAATCTTGAGGGACACCACTATACGCAATATGTAGTATCAGTAGTATAAACCAGATTAAATGATCCGATATATCCGTATACAAAAGTTTTCCTATTTTCTAAGAAATTAGTTTGACGGGTCTATGATTACATATAAGTCAGATTTTGAATTTTTATAGGTCAAGACAAACAATTTTTATTGTATAATGGATAGTCCCATCTTGCTTGATTGTCAGTCTATCTGTCTGTATGTAATTTTTAGAAAATAATTTTCCTCTCCATAATGGTTGAAGACATAAAACTTAAACTTCGTAGGTTGTACTAGTGTCAATAAAAAATAAAAATTTCAAAATAATACCATTACCCGTGGAAAATGGCGGCTATTTGAACTATTTCAAAGCTAAATAACTTTTAAACCAGTGATTTTTTTATTGATGTCTAGAACAGGGCTATCTTTTCTTGTATTTATAATTTTTCAATAAAACCACTGGTTTAAAAGTTATTTCACTTTGAAATCTTCAAATAGCCGCCATTTTGCCACTGGTAATGGTATTATTTTGAAGTTTTTATTTTTTACTAACGCTAGTACAACCAATACACCTGCAAAGTTTGAGTTTCATAACTTCAGCCATTACGGAGAGGGAAATTATTTTCTAAAAATCACATACAGACAGATAGACGGACAAACCAAGCAAGATGCGACTATCCACTATATAATAAAAATTGTTTGTCTCGACCTACAGTATAACCTGGTAAAATCTTGGGCATTTATTACAGAACACCCTGTATATAGCTGTGATATGTGTCTTTACATACAAGAAACAAATGTGCCCAATGTAAAAGAGTTAAAGAAGTATTTAAAATATATACTATTGAGAAAGGAATAGGAATCTTATCTGGTCCCCGGTCATTAATTCTTTTTAAGTGTTTGGAGCTGGAAGTCAATAAAGTTCTTTAAATTAAATTTTGAGATGAAGCTCAGTGGGTATTTTATAAGTTTTTTACTTTTATGGAATAGAATGTTTTCTATGGAAAAAAAATTTTTTATTTCGCTTTTACCCAATTTTACATGAGCAATCGAACGTATATGAACGCCGCTAAAACGCTAATTGAACAGATCACCCAATTTCTTACAGTTACGGTTGTTATTTTGGAAACGACACCCTACTAGTTTAATATTTTACACAACGGTCAACTTGCATACGTCGCCCACTTTGGTACACGCTGAGTTCGACGTCACACTTTAGGCTTTCGAATCTCATAGATAAGGCACAACCCGGCATGGTAGTAACTATAAAACATCTGACTTCATTGTTGACTGAGAAACAAAGAGATCCTTTGTGCGTTTATAAGCATTTCTTATTTTGGCACTCAGACACATTAATAAGTAATACAAAAGATTCAATTGCACACCACAACCGGCATTTGGAAAATAACACTCTTCAGGTAGACATTATCCAACCTTCAGCATTAAGCACAGTCTCAACATGAACCTTCCAAAACTCGCACAGCCATTATAAAGGAAGAGGCAAATCTAATGACGATTTACTCAAAACTGTGATGGTCACCTCATGTTACTAAAAAGCTTATATTAGCACCCGCAACATAAGCCAGAAGCAAATGGCCATTCACATTAACGGCGTGGACAAACTTACCAAAATAGAAGAGATAAAGCAAGTTGTAGAAAACCGGGACCACGTTACACTATGACAGCTACAATTAAAACTGGGGTTACAAAGTAAAGGCTCATGTAACAGATGTTAAAGCCATAAACACCACACAGGTAGATGTCACGGAGAGAGCCATTGTATTAAGTGTAATCAGAAAGGCTATAAATCAACGGTGTGCGACAACGAGAGGTATTGCGCTACCTGCGATGAATTCGGTCACTGCGCCGTCACTACCAGATATCTAGCATACCGCAAGGCGCTAGATGACATCAAACATGGATTTACGCCTTAACCAAATAATAAATAAACAGCCTCCAAGCGTTCGACCCACTCACAATGCTAGAACGCGAGGCACCGACATTTTACTCTGCTCAGAAATAGGAGCAAACAAGATGATCATCTCGGGCGGTCAAAATAAGTCAGGTATTGTCATACTTAACAGAAGTATAAAGATTACCCAATGTGGCTCAAGTGTTTGCTTCTGTTGGCTACAGAGGAAAACACACGTATTTACTTTGTCTATCTGTCCCCTAATGTAGAGATTACTGATTATGACCCAACATTTGTGGGTGGCTAATGACAGTAGCCCGACTTTTTGAACGAAGAGGTTAAATTCCATGGTTCGACCTAACAATAGCTGGACAAAACACAACTCTGGATAGTTGGTATTTCCCCTACGGGGACAATAAATAACGGCAAGAGGAACATCTACATATGCAAACCAAGCCGAGTCGATGGTCACCAAGATCTTGTTCTATGTGTGACATTTTCCCCGTTACTTACCTGGACGCGAACAGACTCCAAAACACTTTCTTTGCCCCAAATTCTACAGATCTTTCGTAAGGTTGCGTAAGAAAAACTATTGATGGACTCGAGAAGTTACGGTGGCCTACCGGTTGTGCACCACTAGCCGGAGGACGCTTCAACGTTGTGAACGACAGAATTTTCAAATGAAATGACCTTTGTAGTGAATTAAATCGTTCAAAACAACTCAACGGTACACATACCAATAATAACATCTGTACTGGCGTCTGGTAAAGCCCTAGGAGTAAATGGTGTGGCTTTGAACTGATTAAAGCAGTGTCTAGGAAAAGACCTGACCTAAATAAAAATTTTTTAAATAATAAAATTTTTCTAAAAGTGTGGAAACATAATAAGCTTGTGCTAAAATTGCTTTAAATATATTGGCAATGCGTCTTAAAACCCCGAAGAGTTCTGAAAGATCCCCATTGCTAAGCGCATGTTTAGCTACAGTTGACTTCTCGGTGTGTTCCATGTGGTAGTGTGCTTTATGATCTTTAAGTCTAGCTTTCATCGATGTCTTGGCGGTTCCAATGTATACCTTGCCACAAGAACATGGTATACGGTAACTCGGGCTACTGAAAGAGGGTATATTTCAACCTTTAGTGATCGGATGGTCTGCTGAATATTCTTTCGAGGGCTTGAAGTTCCTAACAATGGTTAACGGTTATATCTTAAGCTCAACCAAATGTGGAACCCAATTCTCAAGAAACCCGATCTCCAATTTCCGCCTTTAGGTCCGAATCTAGACGACAGAAGTTCACCAACAGGCTGCGAAAGCCAAAACCAATTTGACTAGGGTGCATTTTTTAATTTTTTTATTGAAAAAAGCACTAAGCATCAAATTTTACGAAATTATTAGAACCAGTCTTATGTTTTTTTGATACAAAAATGGTTCAAATAAAAGTTATAGAAAACGCATTTTACAACTGTTGTAATTGTATTGATTATTATAAACAAAGACATTGTTAAATAAAGATCGATTGATTACGGTTTCTTCTCAATCACTGATCGGACAAAAATTGTTAAAAAATTGAGTAAATTCAAATCATCAACTACTTCCATATGGAGAACAATGTGTACGTACACAGTATTATTCTAATCAAATCGTTGATTTCAAGAAAATTTTTCGTTATCGATTAATTGTAAAATTTGTAAAAGTGATGGGACAAAATGTAAAATTTAAAAATTATGTTTTTCTCAGAGCGACATTAAACCGGCATATTATTGACTCAGGTGCTGCAAAGACAACTTTAATTATACTTCTTAACCCCTCTCAGTTTTAATTTAATTTTTATACTAACTTTCCTTATAGGAGATGATTGTAAATAATTAAACTAAACGTTAGTTTTTGGCAACGTTTCGCTTTCTAGTGTAAAGGCTTCTTCGGGAATTAATTAATGTTTTAGTTGTCGTCAATAAAATAAACACACACACATGACAACATTAACAAATATACTATCTGAATCAGGAAAGATGAGCCCTACGTCATCAAGCAAATGCGTATGATTTAATATTAAAAACTAAAATCAAATCAGAAACTATAACCATTCTATCGTATAAACGTGACAAAATTTACAAACTGTCACTTTTAGGTTAGAAATTTTTTTAATTTACCAAAATAGATTTAAGAGATAAAATATGGAAACAAAACTATTTATTTACAATTATTGAAGTTGAGTTTAAAAATATTAACAAAAACCATTCACATTGCGGTAAAATTATCGCACCTACAATAATTCGTTAAAAATAAAGAGGGGAATTATTTTCATCTCTTTCTCACTTTCTCATAATCATGCATCTTTGTTTTGATTGTAAAACAGAACATACTCGATATTGAACGTGTGTATTTGATAGTTTCGAACAGTGATGACGTAGGGCTTTCTTTCGTGATTCAGATAGTACATTAAAACGTATTTGTAAGGTCTATATACCTTACCTTACCTTATAGACCTGACAAATACGTTTTAATGTTTGTGTTAATGTTGCCATGTGTGTTTTAATTGACGACAACTAAAAATTAATTAAGGCCTGAAGAAACAAAACGTTGCCAAAAATTAAACATTTAGTTTAATTATTTACAATCCTCGCCTATAAGGAAAGTTAGTAACAAAATTAAATTAAAAGCAACAGTTATTTTGGTTTTACTAGGTACTATTTAAGTTGGTACCTCGCTTATGTCAGATTATTATGAACGTGACAGTAAAGTACCGATTTCATTTGTCGAGAATAAAACGTCACTATAACATAAACGGTTGAAGAAAAATATATATTTCAACTTGAAATACAATTGTTACCTCCTAGTAAAATTTTCTAGTATTTACCGGCTAAACATTAAAAGCAACTTGGTTTTAAAACTGTTTAGATTGGTACCTCGGTTACGTCATTTTTTTAGAATTTGACAGTAGGTACCAACATCATTCGTCAAGAATAAAAACACATGTAATCGTACAATAAACGCTTGAATAAAAATTAGTATATTTCACTTGAAGTTAAAAATGATCTACTAATTTTTTTACTTACGTCCGGTAACTACATTGGAACAGCTACATCTATAGCATTTGCTACAAATAAGTTACTATTTTTATTGTTTGTTGCGATTTTTCAATAAGTTGTCAACTAATTTAACCTGTTTATTTAAATCTTTTCAATAAATAGTAAGCGATAATTAATTTATTTAAATCGTAAAATTCTATTTTTTACTTATTGGAGAACTCGATGTGTTTTAGAAACAAAACGTGTTTAAGTAAAGGTTGTAGAAAATGCACTTAACACCATCTTTGTTTACATAATTTTTTTGTCAGATTATTGTAAATAATGATACTATTAAATAAATTAATTACTATTAATTGATTACTGAGTATCTTTATAAATAGTTATAGGGCAAAAAAAATATTTGAAAAAATTTTAGTAACTAAATCAAAATGAAAAATTTTTTTTAATTCAAAAATAAAGTGTACAAAGAATATATATATGTATGTATGTGTGTTCAAAAAAATAATTTTCCATTACATTAAATTTTGCTTTGAAAGAAGGTGGGTTTTGTTAAATTGGAATTCAAGTAACATTTCGATTTTAAACTCTGGTTCTTTATTACTATGCGGTTTTTTAATATTACTTTTTTTGAGAAACCAAAGTTATTTGATAGTTTTTCTTTAAAAACTGTGCTGTAATTTGAATCAAAATTGGTGTTTAGTTTTTTTTGTTTTAGATTTTTTTGCAAAATATAATTATACTGTTATTGGTTTCACGGATATCTTTAATTATACAAAAAAATCTTTTAAAATAAAAACTATTGTAAATGATTTTTTTTAAGTTTTTACTTTAAAACACAAGTTCTCTTTATACAAAGTTCATCAAAGTGCGTTAGAAAAATTTACTTACTGATTATTATACGATACGCCTTAACTTTATGCCTCCAAGAAGGTTCCTCCTCCGATTGTTGTTTTTCTAATTCGCATTTTTCCTAAATAAACATTTCTTAATACTTTCTAAGTTTTTTAAATTGAAACTTACATCTACATTGATATCTAAACACACATTCTTTAAGTCTTCGTCTTTTTTATCGGCACTGCGATCAGTCTCGTCCAAAGTTTCCATAGAAGCTAAGCCTGCTTTATTAGTTTGATCACTAAGATTTTGATCATCTTTTTTTTTTCTTGGAAATACAGCGGACACGATGGGCAACCGAATGGCGTTCAGCAGACTTTTTTTTTCTTTGGGTTCTGTTGTCTTATCTATAGCATTAAATAGTATTGTTTGTTGCAGTAGAATTGAACTTAGCAAGTTACCTTCGTCTTCGTTAATTAACTTAGATTTTCTAAACGGATTTGGCAATTTTATAAGGGTTTGTGGTGTTCTGGGCCCATCCTCGTTATCTTTTGGTTGTAACAATTCAGTTCCTTCTGCTTCACCATTTTGTTCATTCATGTCATCCTTCAATAATTAAATATTAACTCACTAATTAACAATAAAGTAAAATTCTGCCTACCTTACACCTTTCTTTTGATTTACTCCTAGTGAAAAAACCTGGCATTTGTATACCACCAATAGGTATTTTCTTTGGTTGCACTTCTCTACCTTCTTTAATATCAGTCTTACTTATTTTGATCCCGTTTTCGATTTCTAAAATTGGAGGCGCGTTGTCTTTATTTTCGAAATTTAATATCTTTTCTCTTTCTTCCATTTCGATATCTTTTTTATCTTCACTTTTTTCAGTCATGTTTCTGATTTAATTCATACGTTTACACGAAAAAATACAATTGTTTAGCACCTGAATGAGCATCACATGCACAACGCACCCTGCTTATTGATCTTTATTTACTTTGTTAGGCGCATTTGGTCTTTTGTGCGCAGGTACGTACCACAGAAACGACCCCCTGCCTGTCGAAGCTTCCCTTTCAAGTAGTTTTTTTTGTCAAACAGGAAGTTTACCTTCGTTTGAAAAAATTACAAATTAAACTACGACTTTTATTTTACATCGATTTCTTCTTTACAAATTAATATCGGACTATATGTAATGGATGAAAGTTGTTAGTAACGGTCACCGGATGTTGAGAATATATTCTTGTTTGTTATTACGCTTTGATACGCCTAAATGGGTCTTTAAATATTTCAACGTGTTTGTCTTAATAATGTATTTTTCTTTTAACTACGCTTTTAAAAACACATGGCCTTTTATGAAGAACTTCCAAAATTTTACCTGTTTATCACTTTTTTTTTAAGTGTAAACTTCCGGTTTCACGATTCCTTTGCGGTAACGTACTTTCTACTGAATCATAATTTTTAATTTAGGTTTGTATATTTAATATTATTCACTTTAATTGCGTTAATTGTAATTGTTAATTTATCATGATTCATAGTATTTATGAATTGATTGTGAGTATAAAATTATAATTTTTATTTACAAGTCAAAGTCTCAATAGAAATATTTTTTAACGATTTTCTTAACGAAAAAAAATGTAGAATATATAAGTGAATTTCTTACTTTTTTAAATATTTTAAATTATGTTTTTGCAATTCCGTGGTATAATAATATTATTATTCAACCCAAAGAGTTGAATAATATTTTAGCACATACAACTAATTTAATAATATAATATTCTCGTTTTCTTTTGTTCTAAAAACTTATTTTAATTTTGTTCAAGTTTTGTCTAAATTTTTTTATTGTAAAAATTAAAACTGTGTGTCTATGGTATTGTGGTGTGTAATTTATTAGAATAAAACTGTAGAGTTTGTACAATAAAACCCGCTAATATTAGCAAATACTAATCCGATTTGAAAAACTATTAGATACCTCATACTGTTCTAAACAGTATTTGATTCTATTTTAATATTAAATTGTATTCATGTGTTTATTTAGATCATAACAACAAAACAGAAAGTGAAAGTTAATGTCAGTTGAAGATCAAGTCAACTTTAGTCGTATTTCTGAGACTGTTTACCATTGACATCTGAAAATTTTACAATAAATTACCGTAATAATGGTATGTACGAACTAGTGAAGTAATTTTGAAATAGGAAATTTATTTCTTGTTTAAGAATACTTCGAACATGACTTTCCTTATTTTGATCTGTCAAAGACCATGTCTCCGCGGTGGCAGAGGAGATTTTTATATGTATGTTCTGACAATATGTCGATGGTTTACTACTTTTTTTCTGATAAATTGTTTTTCAGTCTGTTGAAGTATTATGTAGTAAATATAGTGTTTTAAGTCACCACGAAGTAGATATGATGTTACATTTGGCTCTTTAGGCCGTTAATACAATTCCTTAGAAACCGTTTTGGTTCTTCAAACATAAGACTTCAAAATAGCGACAACAAAAACATTAATAAATACCATCGGCGTGGTAATATCTTTAAACATTCCAAAGCCTGCCACAACCCTTTTACAAATAAAAAGAAGAATTGGAGGTAATTGAACATATGTTGATTTTGTTCATTTCAGAATGGATCTTAATTCAACCATTTATCTTACTACTTTTTTGAGACCACCTATCATAGAATCTGCTAGGGTTTAGATATTGTTTACCTTCATGGCGACGTTTACTGTAAGATTATAAAGAACTAACATAACTACGATTTTAAAATTTTTAATTCTAGACGTTTTACTCCGCATCCTCTGTAAATAGGATGCGGAGTTACCAAAACTAAAATTATTAACACCCTTTTAATGTTACTGGAGGTTTTGTTTGTGTAAATAATTTTTTAAAATATTGCTTATACACATTTTTTTTTAAATTATAGGATGTTTCTTTTAAACATATCTTGATTCAATACACCTGATTTTTTAACATTAGCTTTAAGAATATTAAGTTCACAAACAAGGCCAGAAAGAAAAGAAAGCCTATATACATTGTTTGAAGATGGAATCGTCTATGAGGTTAAAAAAATCTACAAACAAATACGAAGAAAAAATTAATAAAATTTGAAAAAAACGTATATTTTGAAGATAGAACATAATAGGTAAACATACTAAAAAATCACACAATTTTCAAAAGTTGTTTGTGTTTGTGTTTGTCGAAAATTTACCACTTGTGTCACAGAGAAGAATACATAATACATAAATTTATAAGAAGTAACAATAAAACAATTAGCAAATAAATTACGTGAACATCACAGATAAATTGACTAATTCTCTGATAGCAATATTGCGGTTTTCCCCAAAACAAAGGAACTACTACGGTCAACGGCGAATTAAGAATTCACGTTTTGATACTAAGCACCCTAATCATTCTAATACGAATTTAATTATAAACAAATTACGTTGATTTTCCTAATTATAGCTACTAAACCGTGAAAATGATTTAAACTAATACTGAAATATTAGCGCAAAGATATGTAAAACCGTTTTGTTGAGAGGCCTCGCGATCACAAAGTCCCACATTAATAAGAAGTCAGTCTGCTCCGCGGATTTTGAAAGGGGCAAGAATTTAAAGTTATCAAAACGTCTACAAACAAAACCAAGAAACTTGAAACTAAATTTAGCAACACATAACACCAAATCATTAGTACGAGAAGACTACGTTGGTAGAACTAGAGGAGGAGCTAACAAAAATAAATTGGGACATCATAGAAATCTCAGAAATATGGTGCAAAGGCAAAGAACGCATAACGTTAAGAAGTGACAAGTTAATGTATTACAAAAGAGAAAAGGACATGTCGTAGGCACTCTAGACAAAGAAAAGATCCAACTTTAATCTTGTAATTGAAGACTAAAATGCAAAACTAAGAGAAAAGGGGAAAAATACAGAAACGTGTATAAGAACATATAGACTAGGAACAAGGAACGATCGACGTAAAATTCTAATAAGGTTTTTACTAAGTGAAAAAATTTACTGCATGAACACATTCTTCAAAAAGAAACCACTAAATATATTGATATTGCCAAGTTCAAATGGAAAAATAAAACTCCTTTTCAACCAGCAGCGACCATAGTAGGCTAGTTCGAGCAAAATATCAACATAAACACTAAATTAGAAAAATAAAATTGATAAAGAAAACGCAGAAAAAACCTCAACAAAAAGCGAAATTAAATCTTATACAGTGGAGATCTAGAACCTAAGCGAAAAGTAGGAACATCGGTAACCAAGTGGCCAGATGACATCCGGAAAGTAGTGTTACGGTTCAAAATACTCGAACCCGGACGTAGATCGCGAGTTGCAGGTTGCGACAAAATCAAATTTACCGCGCATGCTACGTTTTTCTCATTGGTAGATCGATTTATTAGCAATATTAATCGAAACGACAGGCAGACATCTTGTAATTTTTTCTTCCTATTGGGCGGTCGTCGAGGCTTTACGAAGCTAAATATTACATTTAAAATATCAATGTGGCTTGCAACTTAAATTAGTGTGAAAATATAAATCCGACCAATTTCGCCGTAAGTGTTTTCCTTTGCTATTTCTTTGGTTGTGTTAATTTATAATTACAACGTTTGCATTAGCACGAGTCTTGACCTCATACTTTACTCATATCTTACTGTTTGGATAATGCTTGGGGGACCTGGAACAAGCAATTGGGAATCCTTCACTATACCAAACGTGCCGGCTACCACGCTGTGACCTACCTTGGAGCTGCACGGCCAATTATACTCCAACGGTTGTGGGTCGCGCACGCGGCGTTCCTGCTATTACGAAGGATACGACCCACTTCCAGTGCTTTGTCGTCTCATCCTCTTTAGAGAAATCCTACCGATCTTCTAGTAGCTGTCAACTGGTTGCCGTTAGCAAGAACCTTCCTTATCAGAACTACATGCATCAGTATACAGCTGAGTTTATTTTTGCATGAATGCGTTTGGAACTGAAGTAAACGAGACATTAAGCGATTGAATCCCTAGTGTATAAGTAAATTGTTATTCGGGGTAGTCTCCATCCACCGACGTTTGGTTTTGTTTTTACTGGCTCTTTCAGAGCTGGGGCGCTGTAAGTAAAGTGGGTGAAGCTAAAACAAAATGCTTTTTGGGTTGGCGGGAGCTACGCACCGTATTAACCTGAGTTTAATTCTAGTTTTTAAGTCACTGTATGTAAGTGACGTGTGTACGTCGAGTCTCCTTAATCACCAATCTTCAATTGGTACGCTACTTTTAATTTGGGGTGTAACAAACAAAAACTTGTCTGAATTGAGACATACTAGATCGCAAACTCTAATTATTTTATTGTTGTTAATGCACGCAAGTTTCATGCGACAGAATCTCTCACTTCTCCCAGATTCTTCTAATATTTTAAATTGTAATTGCTATATTTATATGTTTTTTGGCTGTTTGATTTGTGTTTGTTGTAGCGTAGTAGACCTTAAGTAAAACCTATTGAATTCCTGTTGGTCGGTTTTATTTCTCTCTGTGACCCAGCAGGTGGCGCCTTGTTACGCAGCAGTTTAATTTTTTCAGTTTCCTCAAGGACCTCCTCATCTCACCGACTAAGCCGGACACTGTCCAATTTTATTATGTCCGTGTTATAAAGGTAAATGAACAGTATGTACGTTAAATTTGACTTCAAATACAGTAATGTTTAAATAGAAAACGAAAAGGAGGAGCATTGTTTAGGAGAAGATTTAGAAAGACATCTAGCCGTTAGATTTCTGAATGGCAGGTGTTTCAGGAAAAGTAATTGTGCACATCTCGAGTTTTACTTGTGGTGGTAAAAAACTCGGCATTTTGATTTCTACAAATATGTGTGATAACATGTTTCTTTGTTTGATTCCTAAAAATACCATGCCGATCACCTACACTAAAAATTATTGTTAAACGAACGTGAAAATTTTTAAGAACGGTGAAGCTATCGTTAACATTTAAGAAAAAAATTATGTGAAATTATTATAAACCTTTCTTTCTTATGGACAATTTTTTTTACAATTAATTCCTCTTTAATCTATGTACGCTCATAAAAATCAGTAGATTACTATCTTAAATAGTATAAAGAACTTTGTTTGTTTGCGTCGTGTATGTTTCTGTTTGTTCAATAATCTTTTCAAGATCGTTCTTCCAACTTCTAAGTAGAATTTTGCGTTGAACTTTAACATCTAGTTGAAGGGGAGCTTGAAGTAGAAATTTGTTCGATTAGTAGATAATGGCTTTTTTAACACTTGACATTTTAAGAAGATTTGACGTAAGTCAGAAAACTCTGTATTTAGATATAGGAAACCTTAAAAATTATATATTATTCTTTGCGGGTAATCAAAAAACGCAACAAAATAAAGAGTGCTCTATAAGCAAAAATTATAATTTTGAAACGTCACACTTTTTTGGGACATACTGTATATTTCAAATTAATTTAATAAATTTGTTTTCGCTCTGTTTTATGCCTGGCGTATAGGCAACTTCACTTACGGGATTAGTCGTTGGTTAGGGCAACAGGTGACGTGAAAAATGAGTTCGTATGTTGCTTTATTGAGTTTCCGGTTACTTTGTTTCGGTAGTGGCATTAAGTAGAGTGCACGTGTTCTTTTTTCTCTGCGGTTAAAGGCAAAATCTTCGAATTGTTTAATTACTTGTAGGAATCCTATTAAGAAGTGGCTAATTTCACCGTGACTTAATGGTGCATTTATTTGTTTGCGCACTATCTAATGCCGTAGATTTAAATAAATTTTTTATCAACGCAAGCGCCGTTTTGTTAATCGTTTTAGAACTACCACCTAGAGGCAAATTAAACTACCACCTGGAAGTAAAAAATCTAGCCCATAAACAAAATTTACGTCACTTCCATTTATCGTGCCGGCGTTATCTTTTGATGTATCTTTATTAAGCTGAAGTCTTGCAATCTACCTACATCGGAGCTGCTGTCAAATTATTGTTAGCGGACGACTTTCGACCTTGACATCAGTCTATCACTTTTAGATACCAGCCAGTTTTTGCTCTTTGTTCCTTCTTCTTTCTCGATTGTTACGTCTAAAAACTCGGTACATCCTGGAGAATAGAACAAACCCTAACAACAGCACGTAACCTGACTCGAAAGCTAAAGTTGATCTAGTTTTAAGATATCTTTTTTCACGCGATTGTTATTAAACTTCCATAATTATAATTGCATGTATCGTTCAAAACCAATCGTTAACAACCGGAATTAATTATTAATTAGCGCCTTTTTGTGACAATATTTGTGCTCGAGATCTCCCGACGAACTTAATTTCACGTTTGTTTGCGCCAGTATTTCATTATTAGAATTAAATGTTAAATCGGTTATTTAAACATAATTAGGGAAGTAATCGTGATATATTTAGTATTAAATTTGCGTTCGTACTATAATTTAAACTGTTCTCAAGGCGTGGATTACGTATTCGGCATTTGTCGTATTATATTTTTCTTGAAGAAACGATATTTCTGCCATGTGATACAATTTTCATTATTTACATGTCCTATTTGTTAATTATAATTGTTATTATCTACACGATTATATCTATATTTTGAGTGTGTAATATCTGTGACACAAAGTGGAAGCTCTGTTATTTCTCTTGTGTCTTAAGTCCTTACTGATTGAGATTAATTACTACAACTCATAGGACGAAGACACAAAGGAAGGAAAAATGTAAAAGATCAAAAATTGAAAATGGTGGCAATTTTTATGAAAGTAATGATTTTTCCTATGTACGTAAACCGATCCAGAAGGGGTAATCGTGAAATGTTAGAATTCTGTCACCAGGTGAGAATGTTTGTATCCAGTAAATGAAATCTTCTGTCTTAATTGATTACAGTTTTTTCACCATATGATGGGCCTTCTTATAGTAGTATTTTATGGAGTGGACTATTAAAACTCCATGTGCTAATTGTGCCAACGTTTTGGTCAAAGACGTCTGACCTTTATCAAGGCAAAAAAGAGATTGTTGGAGTTACAATAGTAAAAAGTATTTTCTTCTCATTTGAATCCAGGTTTTTTCTAATTATTATAAAATGTACATAAATTAATTAAGAAATAATAAATATGGACAACATTTAATGCAGACAAACGAACATAAAACGCGTAATTAGTACATGGAGTTTTAATAGTCCATTTCAAAAAATACTCCTATAATATGGCCCATCATATGGTGGAAAAAACTGTAATGTTTCTATCCTAAACACCAAAACAATTGAACTACACCAATCAAAAAAATTTAATGTCCTTAATGATAACATTCTTTGCATCCATAGCTGATACCAGATCTTCCTTTTTAACTTCATATGTACTTTTATTATACTAAAATCCAGAAAAAAATTGTTTAATGGTAAAATATAAACAAAGTTAACACCTTTTAATGGCCGCACCTTGATGTCATGTTCATAGGATGATAATATTCTATCAGGTTTTAATTAGTACTATATTATAAACAAGACTAAAGTCAAATTTCGTCTACATTTGCTGGTTTTAAAAAAACGGCATGTTACCATTTTGGGAACGTTGGCATGTTGCGGTACACGAATTTATATAACACATTGAACTTTAAAAAAATATGAAAGCGAATTTTATTAGTATTTATTTCTGAGTGCATTTAAAATGTATAAACTGAAGCTACTCTACCGATTAATTAGTCATTGCATAAGCAATACGTTATGTATACGCCTACTTGTTGGAATGAAAATTATCAAAACAAATTTTTTTGTGAAGACGTTTTTCACGTTTGCTGCATTTCAGCCTAGTGTTGTTTTAGCAGACTATGCAACGTCCTTGCGATGTACTTGTGGGAATATGGTTGACACCGTCAAATCTGATGTCTCGTAATACAGGTGCAGATGGTACTCCCCTTCTTTTTCTTTGAGCTACGCCAACGTTGATAAGCGCTAATGCTACGTTTCGTCTAAACTGCAGATGTGTTATAGCGTTTCCGGGATTTACATATTGATAAAACCGAAATGCGGCAATAACGGCTAAATTTAGACCATTTGAGAAAAGGTTCCACCACCACTTCTTCGATCGTAACATAGGTCTGTAGCTGGTTGATAAGCGGTCGAGAAGATCCACACCACCCATTCCGAAATTATACATACTAATTAGGTTTGGTTGGGTGACATCTTTTTTGTTTACAGACTTCACTCTTCTTGTCGTTGTTTGAACTGGTGTAACTTTGAAGTGGTTACTTGCCACAGTCACTACTGCATTGTCGTGCTATTTTACACACACTACAAACCCGTCTGACCTATAATCGTAAGAACCTCTATCCTTTTTCGTCATGTCCTTTGACGATATCAAGAGACATTTGTTCGTTCTGTTCTCTCTCACCGTACCACAGGCACGAATACCTTTTTTGGACAAACCTATTAGGAGCGCGTGGCTAGTAAAAAAATTGTCAAAATACACTACATGGTTATCAGAGTTTTCTATTACTTCTAGCATCGAATGTACCACCCGGCTTCCTAAAGGTGTTGTACGGTCTCCCGACTTTCCACAATAAATTTCCAAGTTATATGGATATCCATCGTTTCCACAAAGCATCCAAATCTTGAATCCGAATCTAATCGGTTTACTTTTTATACACATTTTGGCTGAGTGTCGTCCATAATATGGAACCATGGCTTGATCTATACTAAGATGTTTGTGAAATACCCCAAACTGTTGAAAACGTTCTTTTATTTTTCGTAGAATACCAAAACTTTTGCCACCTTAGAATTAGAAAGGTTACGATTGTCAACTAGATGAAGGTAACATTTTATGGTTCGAAATTTTTCTCGGCTCATTGTTTGAGCGAAAATCGGGGCTTGCATATCGTTTGCCGTAGACCAGTAATCATTTTCAGATGGTAGGCTATGATAGCCACTGATAAGTAGTAAACCTAGAAATTGTCGGATCTCCTCGTCAGATACATCAAAGCTATGATCATTTTTTTCCCTCCTAGCATAGTGCTGAGTTTGTTCTCGAATATAAGAAATAATTTCGGTTGTAAGAAATAAAGAAAATATTTCATATTCTGACTTTCCAACATGCTATTCACCTACTTTTGGAGGATCCCCAGCGTCACGATCGATTGACACTTCTTGCGTCTTTTTCTACATTCCTGTTCTTTTTGTTGAAGTTTCTTCTTCTATCTCTTCATTATCCGAAGAATCTTGAATATGTAGCTCCACTTCTCTAAGAACTTTCTGGGGCATATCATGCGAATGCAGTACATCGTCATCAATTGTATCTTCATCACTATCAATATCTTGATCACCAGATTCTGGAGGAAGTATTACTACATCAATCTCTTTGGCAGACAAAGCTTCAACATCACCTATCGCGTTTGTCAAAAATCTGTATCTGGCGAGAGATCTAAAACATAATTATTTCTATATTGTGTAAAATTTACCTTTCTTATTGATAGACTAACCTGTAAAACACCTTTGGATCCATAATTACTTACGCCACACCTAATCAACACTAGAGTCAAAACAAATGCACTGATCAAATTCTAAACAAAAACTAAAGTCGGAAAAAAATTCTGTTTGGAAAATAAACGCCTTGACTTCAAAACAACTGCACTGTTCGAATTCCGCATGAAAACTAAAACCGACTAAAAATTTCAGTGTAAAGGAAACGAATACAACGACAAGTTACGACTTGCAGCAACCTGTACTTGTAACACTCGACGACGATTGATGACACATTGTGTTCTGTACTGGCCAACGTTCCCAAATTGGGACATGCAAATTTATGATCCATTTTTAGAAAAATATAAATTAAAATTTGAAATCCGGATAGCAGTTACCTAATACATTCCATGGACTATCATTCTAGCAAAAACAGTTCCCAAAAATACAAAAGTACTGAGTTTGTTGTTCATTCTTGCTAAAAAGAAGCAAAAACTTCAATTTTGGTAAACTTTGGAGATGTTTTTTCCTTTCCTGTGCCAAAAATTAAAACATCTTTCATAACGGATAAGTACAAGTCCTATTTTTTAGTAGTAAACAGCTATATTAACGAACAATACTATGTATACCTGGTAACACGAAATACAAGCTATGTTCTCAAAATGGGAACGATGGCCCTTAAAAGGTTCTTTTAAGAGCCATCGTTCCCATTTAAACATCTAATAGTCACTGAAATGTTTTATTTCTGGTACGTGGTAAATACCTCTGAAGTTCGCAGTCTTCGGTGAGGTGATGATTTCAAAAACATCTTTTTTGTTTTTCGTATTTTATCTTTACTTTAGACCATTGCCATCCCATTCTACCAGTCCAGCACGTGGCATTCTCCGCTTTTTTTTAATTACTCGGCTAAGAAAATATTTTCCGTCATAAGTTAAAAACTACATAATCGTTACACTTGGGCTTTCGTTCTATTTTGAACTGGAGTTCTCTTTTACATCCTCAGATGGTGACTATTCTTCAGATTCCGATGATCAAGATTTTTTCTTTATTGTTCGTTTTTTAGATTTTTTAGTTTCTTAATTTCATTTTCTAATTTTCTTTTTTTTTTTAATTAGAAACGCGACAACAGCCAGGAAAAAGAAAATAAATTTCAAGAAAAAATGGAATCAACACGGCACTGATTAAGAAACAGGAATATTGACCAAAGCAACAAGATCTGGTCAAAAGAATCGAGAACGGCAGTATGGAACGTAAATAGGAAAGGAAAGAAATGATATGAAGAAGTAAAGGGAAAGGAAGGAGAAAACATATATTATAAACAACAATGGAAAAGTTAAGAATTTCGCTCTTATAAACAATCTAATCATTACTATTTGCTTAGTCCATATTTAGATTATGTATTAACGAAAAAAGAAAATTGGAAAAAAATTAAGGGCCTAAAGGTATATAAGGGAGCCATAAATTCATAGTGATGTACAAGAGATGAAAAATGACAAAAAAAAGAGAAAAAAATTACGATACAAACCAACAAGGTACAAAACGAAGAAATGCGTGAACAATACCAAAAAGTGATAAACAAAACTATTGAGGATGTAATGTTTAATAATAACATAGAAGAGATGTGGAATGAATTTAAGAAAGCAACAATGACAGCTAGAACAGTTGTACTTTTGCAACAGAAACAGCAACAAAATAAAAGTTGGAACAGAAATTTGGAGGAAACTTTAAAAGTAAAGTAGAAAGCTTGGAAGAAAAACATATAAGATAAAACAAACCAAAAGTATGGGAATTACAACGAAAACATTGCAAAGAAAAAATCCTAAAAACTAAAAAGAACAAAGTGGAGGAATTGGGGAAGAAAACAAAATAGGGAATCATAAATTACTGTCCCGGTACTGAATATCAAAAAAGAGGTAAACCAATACCAGTTAAACAAATAAATGGCAAATAAGGAATAATTGTAACTGATGATAACAAACGTATAATGCAAAAGTGGAAACAATATTGTGATGAATTGCTAAACAAAGTAAACAGAATATTAAAAAACAGAAAAAGGACAAATGGCACATAAAAAGAAAAACATAACAAAATAAGAAGTGATAGAATCGATCAAAAACTGAAAATTGGAAAGGCAGTGGGATAGACGTATAAAAGTTAAACATATTCAATACATGGTAGAAGGAGGAATAAAATTGTTAAAACATGGAAACAAGGAAAAATTGCAGAAGATTGGGAGACAGAGGAGTAATAAAACCGATATTCAAAAAGGGAGACCATAAAGAATGCGACAAGTATCGAAGAATTTAATACTATGCGTAGCAGAGAAAATATACAAAAGGATTATATGGAAGAAATTGGAAACAGAGATAGAAGAAACTTTGGAGAAAACGTAGAGTGGCTTTATAAAATTTCATTGTTTGTTACAAAAACACAAAAGCTAACGTGAGAACGGGAAACGAAACATCGGACAAATTTGGAACAACAGGCGGCTTAAGGCAAGATGGATTGTCAAATCTTAAACTATTTATAACACTAATAGAACAATTGATTAAAGAAGAAGTAATAAAAGTCTGTGGTGAGGTGATTTCCAATATAAAATGTAAATATATGGAACAAACTGATTCAAAGGGTAAATATACAAATAAATAAAAAAATAAGCAAAGTTAAGATGATAACAAAAACGAAAAAACAGTGAACATAAAAATAAATAGACAGAATTTTGAACAAGTAAAAAGTTTTAATAAATATTTGGAAGTGAATATTGAGATTAAAGAGAATGGAAAACAGTGAATAATCAGAACGAAAACACTAATAAATAAATAATTTCCTACTACAAAAAACAACAGTAATAAATAAAAGAGAACTTAATAGAGCAGGACAAAAATAAAAATATTTCACTATTTACCTACTTATCTCTTATTAATATGTTCTGACTTGTGCGAGCGCACACCTACTCTCGATTCAATTTACGAATTCCATGTACTCTGCATTCATGTTGATTAGTCAACTGATGAATGTTAATGTAAGTGCTGAGGCCAATTATTGTTCATGATTGTCTGCTCTTTAGGGTCTAACTAATTTTTGTGACTTTTAACGCATGCAAGAATTGGACATTAAATAAAACACAATTTAGTAAAGTAGGTACAAGTTATGAAGATGAAATGTATAAAAGAATGATAGGAAAAACAAGAAAAAATACGATTGGAAATGTAGACATAAGGAAAATACTAAAAGTAAACTCGATAGAAGAAATAACAGATAAACAGATGTTGGAATGGCTTCTACATATATATCAAGAATGGATGGCGACACTGGTGAAGAGAGTGTGGAAAGCAAGAGACACACAGGAAAAAAACCAAAAAAGAATACCCAGTACAACATGGAATAAGAAATCAATGGAGGTATTAAGAAAGAATGGTAAAACATGAAGGAACTGAAATGACAGACATACGTGAAGAAAGATCATTATAGAAGAAATACATTCAAAGCTATATTCGGACAGGTGTCTCAATAGCTAAGCTATCATCATCAGCGAACTCTTATTTTGAAATAGTGTAATTTAATACCTATAAAATATTTTTAGTTGTTATTTACAAGTAAGTAATATTTAGTTTATGTACCTACGTTTATGTAAACCTCGACCATTGCAAAAGCGGTAACAGAGAAATAATATAAAGAAAGAGATAGTAAATTAAATTTTATTGATTTTTCTGAATTTACAATTTGAGTATAGGTATAGTAATTTTAAGAATACATCAATAATTAAAAATATTTGTAAAGTTTTCGATTTTATTTTAAGCGGACTATACATCTGGTTACTTTAGTAACATATTAAGGTTGGTTATTTTAGTTATGCAAAATATGGGTGGTTGCTAGTACTTGTTTTGCAATAATAAAAGGAAAGACGAATAAAACAACGGTAAGTTTACTTTTTATTGAATAATACGGGGTCTTTACTCTCAACGAATTTAAAATGAACGCAATTAATGAAATGATTGTAAAAACCATGCGCGATTTTATTCATAAAATGTATGTATTTGTCGATACTTCATTTATGTAGTAACTTTAGGAAGGTACGTTGGCAGAAATGTCGAAGGAATTTCTGTTGAGATTAAATGAGTAAGATTTAAATTTTTAATTTTGGTTTCATGTTTTTGTCGATACATTAATAGTGAAAATACCTCAAGCTACTCGGTAGATTATGGATAAACGTGCGAATATTGTCGAACAAATTTTGGAGCAAGGTCAAAGGTTAAGAAATGCAATGGTTAAATCAATTTTAGACAACGATCCTTTTTATATTGATGATGGTAGGATTAATCAAAAATTAGAAAATAACAAACAGTTTACTAGTAAATTTAAAACAGTTGAAGATGAAAAAGTGTGTAAGTTTAGAACTGCTAAATCTACTCAAGTAATGTCGTCAGAATTTCCTGACGTCTATTGTGGTTGTCGCTTATGTAACATTTATAAACGGGAAATTTTCTATGGGGATAAATACATGCACATACCACCTTTACACTTATTAAAACGAACTAAATATCGGAGTACGGATAATGCTGATGAAGCTTTAGATTCTGGAGTACCATCGAGATCAAATTTGCAGAGTGACACTGTAACTTCTAATTTCACAGAAGATAAAGTGCAACAGGAGCATGTAGAGAAGCCCGTTTCAAATAGTTCTTTGAGCAATTATTTTAAGTATGTCGATTCTATGAAGATTATGGTTCATAATGTTAGTTTAAATTATGCTGGTAATCGTAAAGCTTTAGCCAGTGGTGCAGATATAAAATATCGATTACCAGTAAGCACCAATCAAAGTTATTTTGTAGAATACAACATTCCTAATTGTTTAACCCACGCTTTGGCACCAAGCAAATCAAAAGTTGATTCTGGGTTGACTTCGAATTTATCACGAGTTTGTTCGAAGAAATTACAAAATGAAGGTCAGTTAAATTTAGTTTTTATTTAAGAATTTTTTTACATTAAGGTTTGTGTAATTTTGATTGAACAGTTTGTATAATGTCAACTGTAGTAAGTGATAAAATTTCTCATGTTTTCCATGAACTTTTTCTGATTTTTTTTGGGTGCCTCTGCTTTGGATCATTTCCTTGAAATTGTCTTTAATTCTCTCAGAATTTCGCTGGCTTGCTTCAAGATTTGCAATGATTTTCTTCAAAATTCATTTATACAGGGTGGCGCAAATTCTGACATTGGAGGATACACTGGCGTAGCTACCGCCCGTGTAACCGGTGCAGTGCCCAGCCTAAGGGGCCCAGCTAGTACATGATCAGTCCCGACGTTCTATTAGTTACTTGTCCACCAAAACCAACTGTACCTGATTGAAATGGTCATACTGTCGGTGTTATGTATAAACAAACTAGCAAACCCGGCGAACTCCGTTTCGCCACCAGATGGCTTCGTTTTATGTAACATTTCGTTTGGTGATTAAAAGATGAAGAAAATTTTTTTTGTTTTATATTTGAAAAGGAAAAATTTTATTTCATTTCACAACAGTAATGAATTCATTTCGATTACAAAAATGAAGTGTTATTTAGTTGAACTTCTCTAAGTAAATGAAAGTGAATCCAAAGTAAATACTGAATCGAAGCGTTATACGTGTCCGCAAATTATCCGTTTCATTGAAGTGCACTTTGGTAAACCACATTTTTGTTTTTGGCCTCACGTTAACACAAACAAAGCGGATGGTTTCCCAACTCGTGAACACGCAACGTATAACTGTCCATATGAAAAACAATGATTTTTAAATTTATCCCGCAAACACTAAGCGATTGGCCTTGCGACTTGTTAATTGTCATTGCGAACGCAAGGCGAACTGGAAATTGCAATCGTTTGAAGTCAAACGGAAAGATCAGTCGGAATCATTGGTATTCGAGGAATACATACATTTTCACCTGCGTACTTTCCGTTAATAATGGTTGCCTCAATCAAATTCGCCATAAGTCTTTTTACCAAAAGTCGAGTACCGTTGCAAAGTCGCGGTGGATTCAAATTACGCAATATCATAATAACTGTACCAACTTTGAGTTGCAAGTTATGTGGTAGTTCAAAAAGTCTGTTGGATAATTTACTACATCATCGGGATTTGTTATGGAATCCACGCACCGGCGCCATCTACTTAAAATATTGGTTTGTAGTACATGCTATGTATCAGAGATGGCGCTGTATGTGAAAAAAGTTTTTCCCGCTTTTCTGTTGAAATTTTTCCTGAATTTTCTTTGCTATAAACCTCACGGAGCCCGAGACCTTTCCAACGAATGCAAAACCGTGGAAATCGGTTCGTGCGTTCTGGAGTTATAGCGTCAGGAAGGAAAACCCGACTTATTTTTATATACTAAGAAAGAATAGGGCCCAAAGTCATGCATTACACTGAGGCCCAAGGCTCACTATCTTCGCCGCTCGGAGGATAACATTGTTGGGAAAAAAGATACAGGGTGATTCACCACCAATGGGACGATTTATAGCGAAACAGTGAAAGTTTTGTTAATTTAGGAGCATACAGTCCTTATGGGACACCACATTAGTTATTGCTTTTTTGATTGCCCGTAAAAAATAAGGTATACTTTCATAAAGGTTCCGAGTGTTATGAGTTACGTCCACTTTTCTTAAAATATAAAGTATTAAAAAAAACATTATCTTCTAATCCAACAAATTGTAACAAATTTACTCTTACGTCTAAATAACGAATGTATTCCATAATTAAATACAAGGTGTCTATCTACAGGGTGTCTCAGATAAGGGTGGCAATATTTCAAGGGTACATAGAGAAACTCCAGATTAGAGATTTGAGATAATAAATCTATGTCCGGAAATGCGTTGCTTCCGATATACAGGGCCTTGAAAAATTCAAAAATTAATATGGTAGTCAAGTGTTTTTGAAGTTCAGGTGAAGACAACGATACTCAAACCTCTTGCCAGTTGCGGTATTAATTTTGTTTTCGTTGTCGCCATGACAATATTCATTGTTCACTACGTTTTTATTGTCACCTGAAGTTTTTCGATAATGAGCTTTTTGAAAGACATCCAAATGGATTTTATTTTTTTCGCGGAAACGACGCGTCGGAGAAGAAAAAACAAGAGAGCGTTTCTTTTCCAAATTGATTGGGAATGTGAAAAATGATTCCAATATTTGGAAAAACCAGTGGCGTGCTACATTTTCTCTTAAAACTAAGTGAGAAAAACCGAAAGTCCGGTCCTGGAAATTTTTAGAAGAGTCGGATTGGCACATAAATATGACCAATACTTTGCTTGACATACTCTGAAATTTTAAGAAAATCGATCAACGCGTTTTCAAAATACAGACAAAACATATTAATTTTTGAATTTTTTCAAGGCCCTGTATATCGGAAGCAACGCATTTCCGGACATAGATTTATTATCTCAAATCTCTAATCTGGAGTTTCTCTATGTACCCTTGAAATATTGCCACCCTTATCTGAGACACCCTGTATAAATTGACACATTTTAACAACTTATAACTCGAGAACGGAAAAAGATCGACTGCCAGTCTTCACTAAACTTCATAAATATACTTCAAGTTTCTGTTGACATTGTTGCCACATGTAATTTTTTTATGGAAATTGACGAAAAAAAATTATGTTTTTTGAACCAAAATTGTGAGCTTAGTTTAAATAGCACACCCTATAATTCTAACATTATTGGAAAGGCCATTTCTTGTCCTTTCCAAAATTTTGTTCCGGAAATCAACAACTTCAAACCAAATGAGACGATTTCATGTATCGGAAGAAGTATGTTTCATTCAATTGATGATATTTTTGGTGTATTGAATGAGCCTAAACTCATTGTGAAAAGGAACCATGATTATTATCAATTCTGTTCCGATGTAGAAGTTTTTGAAAAACCGTACTAGGTTCTACCCAAAAATATTTTGTTACGCCTACTAAAGTGGAAGTAATTTTATGTTTATGAGTTAGTGTTATATCCTCGTTTTCTTCTTTTTTTTTCATTAAGAATGTTTTTGTTATTGAACTTTTTTTATTTGTTTTTTTTTTAACTTTACATTCTAGTTTGATTTATTAATAGTACAAGAGAAGCTATAGCTTTAGAACAATTCATTATAAGCATGTACTCATTTTAAGGGGGTTTTTTAAGCTTTTTAGAGCATAGTCTTGAGACGCATCCCACCCGTTACAAAGTGCTGTCCCACCCGTTACGTTAACTTTCTCATTTTTTCTCATATAAAAAAAAGTAACAATTTAAACATCAAAAGTCAACTGTTATACCTTCAACTTAAACATATATTTTTTCCAAAATTCTATCTCTTCAGGAATCACAGAGTTTTAACCTTTGCCTTCGGAAGAAAAAACCAGTGGGTAAAAACTGTCCCACCCGTTACACCCCTTTTTTGGTGAATAACTCTGTACAATTTATTGGTGAAAAATCAGCTTACAGTAAAGGTAATCTTCAAACAGAGATCTTTCCAGTCATGATCTTGTTTTCCTAAATTTTACAGTCAAATATCTAGAAATTTGACTTCAAAGTTGTCTGACTCTCCTACCCGTTACCAAAAAATGACTTTTATCTACGACCACTATGCTAAGTATGTCATTAAAAACACGCGTTATGGTACGCGGTTGTACTCTGCAGTTAAGTGCGTTAGCTGTTAAGCGGGCACATCGTGTTCGATTCCCAGTGCAAACATCGAATTTTTCGGCCGTACTCTCTCGCAAGGCAATGGCAAACCAGCGACAGTATACTTGCCTAGTAAAACCTCTCAACTTAAGCTGTTCAGAATCGGCGTTAAACTGTAGGTCCCATGTATATGTGTCTACTGTCACGCACAACACATATACATGAGAGGGGCGCGCAACGTCCACTAACGAACATGCGACTTGAAGAAGAACTGCATAATTACGGAGTTTTACGTTTTATATGTTTTATAAGAAAAAGAGCAGGCGCTGAACGTTGACCAGTTTTCTTAAATTATAAATTAATAATGAACCAGCGAAAATTACTAAATATCTAGGATTAGCTGATACGAGACAGTGTACAGTGTTATTGTTTCAAACATTACGTCCTACCATTATTATAGATGCTGGTGGTAATCTGTTAACATTAAAAAAGCATGGTGGTAGGCAGCTGTCTTGGGACGCGGAAGACTACGTGAAAAGTTCTACTATATGAGTAAAATGTGTGTCTTGCGACATTCTACTATATGGTTCTATTCACTACCAAATCCTACGCACTCGGCGCTACGCTCGTTACTCAACATACTATTTTGAATACTTCATATTTTTAGAAAAGTGGACGTAACTCAAAACACTCTATATTTTGTTGTATGTGGAACATTCATAAAAGTATACCTTATGTGTATTCCAAAATAATTTTAAAATGTAATGTTTAACGTTTTTCAACTCATCTTGTCTCGAAAAATACCACGTTTCCCAAAGACGTCGTTAAAAGCGACTTAGAGTGTACAACGCGGTCGTTATATGTAAGCAAAGTTTATTTCCGAATATTGCCTTCATTCGTTGCCTGTTTCCCACTATTTCTTCTATTCCATTCTTTTTTTTTTGTATTATTGCAAAACTCTTCTTTAATTCCGACAAAATGTACACATATTGGCGAGAGTGGAGAAAACCTTTAAGAAAATGTATAATTTTTGCTCAACTTTGGCGAGGTTTTTTTCACTGTTTGCTCGCATCTGGCACAATATTTACTTCATTGGTCGGTTTTTTTTTTCATGTATGCTTCCGTAAGGGTCCGTTACATGAGGTCACTTAACATTGTTTTCCAAACTACGACACGATGCTGATTTTTAAAAAATGATGTTTTTAAACCTTGGAGGCGTTCGAGGTTCAAAATATCTACTACAACGGTAATTGTTAATCCTTTTAAAATGACGATAGCGGGCCATAGCTTCACCAAGTTCTCTAGTTTTTGTTTTGGTTCGGTATGCTTTTCAACTTCAACTTAATAAATAACACGGAAGTCTTTGTGATTGTCATTATTTTTATTAGGTTGGCAACGGTTTGATGTTACTGCACAGATGCACTTAATTTCAAATCTAAATATCTGTCACAATGGTGGTGGTTGATCTTTTCGAAATGCCCATAGCTTCACCAAGGTCTCTAGTTGTTTTTTTTTTGTCAGGAATGCTGTTCAAACTAATAAATAACAGAAAACTTTTATGATTGCGATTATTATTATTAGGTTGACAGCGGTTTGATGTTACTGCACTTGACATTAATTGTCTAAATAAATTAAACTTTTGTCATTAAAACTATAATCACAGCATAATAAACAAGCACCAGCATATATTTTTCTACTAAACTTCAGTTCGGTTTAATACTTAATTACAATAGATGCGATTGGATTGATTGAAAACAAATAAAACATTATTTAAAAAAAAAACGTAGAATTATATTTATTTACATTTTGTTTAGTTATGTCAGAAATATAGTTATAATTGGACATAGTAGTCCTACTCTGCAAGGTCATGTTTTTTTAATAAACAACATCAAAGGTGCCGCTTGAGAGATACACTGCTATACGTTTATTATGCTGTCGAATGTGAAATTTGACGCAAATGTCAATAACTTCATTGCCAATTTAGCACAACTGGCACAGTAATAAATAGTTACAGCTTTACATTGTTTCAATTTCTGAACCAATAATTCTTCTTATCCCTTCGTTGATAGATATGTTCGAGTATTAATTGAAGGCTACAGAAATTATTTTTATTTTATTTAATCCAATTATCTAAACTTCTATACTTAGTACACACTAATGCAAACTCTTCTTCGATTAAAAACTTTTTTATTCATTTCAGAAATATTTTTTAAACATACTTCTATTCACGACATCGTTAATTTTCAACAGCTTAATTTAAGTACGATTGAGTTAAAATTTCAAATTAGCACTAGGGCGATGAAACAAAAACGCTCCAACATATTAGGCAACGCCACGTTCAACATGAGATTGTTCGAAATTACGAAAAACATGATCTGTACTGAACACTTGCCCATAATTAGTGACGATTTTGTACTCGGAACATTAAAAATAACAGTCCAATTGGGTTGCGGTCGGTTATACTTTGGAAAAGAATTTGTGGGTAATTTGTTATCAATTTTTCATATATAAATAAATATCAAATATAAATTTTCAGAATTTATAGAAAATAATAGAAAGGATTCGGTATCGATCGCCACTCAAAAAACTGACCTGACGTTAGATACGCCTTCGAGTCGAACCGTAAATTCCGTAATCTTTCAACCGAACAGGCCACCAGAACGTTCTAAATCGCCTCATAAAATATCGAAAGCTTTTAATAGCGATAGATCATCTACTAAATCTGTAATTGAAGGCAATATTATTGATAAGGACAAGCACATTGATAATGAAGGTTTAGCATCGAGTTTTGGTACGTTAAGGACTGATTTAAAAATTGATGTTGAAAGTGGCCGTTATTCGAGGATCCTCGCTCAAATTGCATTAACGAAAGCAATGTAGGTTTACTGTATTAACTCTTTTATTACAGAATTTTTGTTTTGCTTGTACTTGTAGCAAAAGAGTTAAGATACACATACAATCGCACATACGATTTTTTTTGCAAACAGTATTTTGTAGAAGGTAATTTTGTACGGCTTAATATACGTATCCGAAGCAAAGTATTTTGAGGGACCTATCAATTCGTACTTTAATTGTCAAGCGTTTTGTCTTGGCGACACGCTATGCAGTAGAGTAGTTTACAATAGTAAAGACCCCGTATTTAATTTTTACCAGGTTAGTTGTTTTAGTGCTCGAACGGTTTTTTTATTAATGTTTGTAGAAACTACCTTTTGTATACGACGAGTCATTTTTAAATTACTTACGGGACAGTTCAATTACCATAGATTTCTGGGAAAGATATGAAGATGAAGATATTGCAATCGGTACTTCGCAGTTGTCGCTGTATCAATTTTACGTGACTTACAGAAATTCGGTTATTACGAACACTCTGCTTCAAAACCGCCTACCAGTTACAATAGCAGATTGGTGGGAGCCAATCTGTAGTCCAGTCGATGGGAAACTCTACGGTCAAATGAAAGTGTTGGTTGCAATTGGAACGGCAAACCAAATTCAGAATCTCGAAATCGAAAGGGGTTTAAAAAACGAATCCTCTTCGGTGACTTACGTTCCTATAGTGCCTGAAACTAAAGAAAAAGATCCCGTTACGGATCAAACTAGCGTTTTACATAAAAAGCCGGCGCATCTGAAGACAAAAAAGGCAGTGTTGAATACTAAGCAATCTAAAACGGTACTTGTTAAAACTAAGAAGGAGACGGTAGACAAAGCTGTACAAATCGTGGAACAAATGGAATCTCAAAATTCAAAAAACTCCTCTGATAATGCGCCACAAAATGATGCGTTAAAAACGTTGCTAACGCAATTATTGGATGAGAAACGTAAAAGTAACTTAGTAGAAAGTGCGACTAACACAGACGTGAATAGTATTAGTAAAGAAGAGAAAAATCTGCAAAATGTTCATTTGGATAAAAAGAACTCCGGATTCAATAAAACGTACGATTTGATGAATTACTTAAACGGCTTATTCGACAATAAAATGACAGACTCTGTAGCAGAAGTGAAAGAGGTCGAAGATAGTTTTAAAGCGCATATCACGATCGAAGGTGCTCTCCATCTTCCATCCAGACGAAAATGCAAAGTGAAAAAGAACAAAAGGAAAAACGTTACGTACGAGGATTCGTTGCCGTGCACGTATGTTTCTTTCGACACACTTCCAGGTGCCGATTTGAAGTATACCGACGTTGTGCCGAGGAGTACAAATCCGCAATGGGACTTTGCGTCGGATGTGTTGCTGCCTGCGGATATGCTGGTCAATGTAAGTGAATTTTATTATTTTTTTTAAATGAGTACGCTGTACCAATTCTATGTAGAGTTTAAAATTATTGCGAAAATTATTTATATATTAAAACTTAATATTTACCTACTATACGTATGGATGGAGTATTAACGACGTGATGTTTACGTGATTTGGCTTCTATTACTCATTCATAGACAGTTGCTCTCGGTCTGATGGTGTTTAAAAACTATCACGTGACTTCTCCACGCGTTCATCGCGGCATCTGTAGTAACATTTATCATAGTTGTAGTGTGCGTGATAGTTCTGCGTTCTTAATACCAAGAAAAGAAGAGCTCCAACTCACGTATCAAACCAAACTATAAGAAAGCAAGAAAGCCAACGGCTCTTACGACCTGGTGCCAGGAGTATCTCAATGCATTAAACGACCTCAAGTATGGACATTACAACGAAACAACATTCTAGAGGCATTAGAGATTAAAAATGCCGCGTAAAATAAACATACTCCTATGCACCGGAGTAGGGAGAAATAAAATGCTGACTGTCATAAATTGTTATCTTCCGGGTTTAGCTGTATTCGTTCTTCCCTCCTTCGTTCTCCGGTTGACGTTTCGCTAATCATGCTGTTAGCTTCTTCAGAAGTTACTGGAAGTGTAAAGGCTGAGTGACTGACTGACTGACTCAGCGAAACGTCAAACGGAGAACGAAGGAAAGAAGGACGAACACTGAAATCAAAATCATCAGATCAGGAATACACGATTGCTTCTGTTGGGTAAAAAGTAAAAATTTACGTATTTACTCAATACACCTCTCACCAAAATTGAAATCAGCTCGGTCGCCTTAGCCCTCCCCCCCCCTCACAAAAAAATATCGAATTTTTGATGTTTGCACACGAAAGAAAATAGCTAGCACAACTTTGCTCAACGCTAGCACATCTTTAATAACGAAGTTATTAAGGGTTGAATCTAGGCTAGCTGTTCTCTTTCGTGTGCAAACGTAAAAAATCGAATTCTTTTTGTGGGGAGGCTAAGGCGACCGAGCTATTGAAATCACTGAATTCGAAAATGCCATCATTGAACTATCGGCGGAGACTTCAACGCGGCATCACCGTTATGGACACCTTTGGGTGGCAAACTCTACAGACGAGGGCAGATATTCTAATAAGACTATAAGCACTTTACATTTTATATCTTATACTCTATATTCTTGCAATTATTGCATTTTATTTCACCACTTATAAAACTAGGCCAATTTAAATTCCTGTTATTCAAATAACATACTTTAGAAATAACTAACTGAAAGAATGTAAAAAAAATATTTTTATTACAAAAAACCAAGCGGGGGCTAGGTGGTCCACCTCCCCCCGATTCTCCACCGCAATTTAATGCTGATTCCAATTATACACTTAGTTTTTGCCTAGAACCTGCAGGAGCTGAATTTATAAAGAACCTAATAAAGAAACAAACACACAAATTTTGGATTTTAGTATTTAAGATGTGACATTTAATTTTCCTCTTGGAACACCCTATACAATATTTTAATACTTTGTTGCAGAATCAAAAACGTCTTATATTTAAAGTATGGCGCAAGAACAACATGAGCTCTCTTCAACCCAATCCTGATACCGATGTGATATTAGGGTTTGCGGCCTTAGACCTTACGGTTCTGTTAGCAGGATTACCTTCCGTTCAAGGTTGGTTTAACATTGTCGATTTTTCAAGCAAGTGTAATGGTCAAATAAAGGTAACAATAAAAAAATCATTTTTTTTTGTGAAATTTGCACGTTTTTAATAGATTCACGTTACTCCTTTGGAAAATATTTCGAAGTTTTCAAAGAATACAAGTACAGTTACACCTCAAACTTCAACGAACGAACGCGCAAACTTCAAAACGATTAAAAACGCGATACATACCAAATTAGAGCCTCAAGAACCTCCGGGGGAACTTCTAAGCAGAGCCTTGAAAAGAAAATTTACAGAGTTGGAAGAAATCACTCAAAGGTTAAGGTCACGCTTGGCCGACGTTACTAAAGAAGATTCAGACACTTCGAATGACGAATTTGCCGACGAATTCGAAAAAGACTTGAACACGTTATCCATCGAAGAAGATTACGACATGTTGGATTTGAAGAGTTTGTCGGAGAGTAGTAATTTGGAGGAGCTTCGCCCGTTTTCGATCGCAGAAAATGGGTCAAATAATTTTTTGCTAATGAAAGCTAATGACTCAAACGAACCGTCCATATACTCTACGGGAATATTACGCGGAGGATTATTCTCGAAAGGAGCAATGAGTGATAGCGCTTACGATTCTACACAGGCCGATAATTCCAACTTTGATCTCAAACCTTCGAGTACACGCCCACGAGAAAAACAGATACTCTCTGGAAAGCAGCACATCGATAGTTTATTAGAAAAATTAACTTTACTTGCCGGCAATACTGAAGATAATGCGTTTTCTAGTCGATACGTATCCGGCTGTTCAACAAATCAGGAAGGTGTGACGAATACGAACGCCGATGACACATCTCGCGAGAGCGAACCTAGGCGAGGATTTAATTTGGACTCAATTTTAAATACAGATCTTTTCAATCAGTTGTGTTCTCCACCTATTGTAACCGATTCGGACGAACTTACCGATAAAAGTCTCAGTTCGAACAGTTTATTAACACAGTTTGTCAATTATCGTCAAGCGCCGGACGGTGCCGGATTGAACGCCAGTAGCAATAGTAGTAGTAGTTTTAATAACAGCAACTAATTTTAGCTAATAAGTATATAAGTACACAATAATAGTATCAATTCATTTATATTTATTTTCCGCATTTTTATCAAATATTGTTGGATCAATTAGAGTATAGTTTATGCAGTATTTATAACTTTGTAATTGTAAATTAAAACACCTCATTCTTAAGTATATTGATGAATAGATACGGAAAGTTTATTTTAATCTCCTTTAATTGATTTAAATAGACGGAATATATAAGTCCAGGTAATTTTCTAATTGATCTCTTTTCTTTAACCGATTTTTGTCCACAACTGTCTACATGCTTGCACCCCCTCGTGATTATGTTTATACGAACATATTCGAACTTTCTACAAATATTCGTGACTAAATTATCAAGTTGGTAATGAATTATATATACCTACCTCATATTTCTTAAGTTCGGAAATGGTGAAATAATCTCTAAGAACTTTTTCTTCTTCCATGCAAATGTGACACAAGAATGTCGTATAATGTTGATGCCAGTAGTCGTCTTGGCATATATCGCCACATCTATCGCATCTATTCGTCGGCAACGGATTGCATTCGACTTCTACAGCCGGCACAGGCTTGGGCCGTCCAAAGTTGTTGTCGATCTTCGATCGACGACAAGTTTTTCTATCTAGTTTGTACATACCTGGCCTATTTTTATCTAATTAAGTGATATAACCTAGAATTGCTCACATTACCCGGGAGTTTGCGATGATAATCCGCATCGCCTTCCGACATTGTAACCGAAAGGCGCGAAACTTTTCTTAAAAGTTTTCAAATACGGTGCTACTGTATATCGAGTTGGTGATGGAGTTCGCGTTATTTTATCTGACCATCGCGGTTCTCCGTTTATTAAACCAGGTACACCTTTTTTACTTCGTATCTGAAATCAGTTTTGAAATTAGAATATTGGATTAAAGTTTTTTGAACTAAGAAAATAAATAAAGAAAAAGGGATCAACTTCGGGGTCTGTTTCGCCGATAAAAGAATTTTGAAAACAATTAATCTGCCATTGAGCACAAATCTAACTTGGGTAATCTGGATTCTGAATACAATCCCGGAGTGCAGTGTTAGTAAATTTAGATAGATTAAAACTACCTCTCTGCTATACAACCTGGGGAAAAAGGCGAGAAAACTTCACTTATCATTAGAAAGCTTATGAAATTCTACGTTCAACGGCACGAAAAATTACGTGGTGCCATTTGAAAAAATCAAGTTATCCATGAATTTAGGGAGTTCAATTTAAATAATTGATTACTCAAAACCAAGCGAGGTTGGAAAGGTGAACAACCAGCTGTAGATAGCACATGTAATGCATATTAAAGCTGCGAAATCGCAGTTGGAGAGTTATTTAATTTTTCGAAAAGTAATTTTTTTTCGGAAAATAATGCGAACACCCTCCATTTTAGACACTGTGTAATGCATAAAGTCACATTAGAATTTTCCAAGGAATCCAAATTTGTATTAAAAAATGGGTAGTTCCATTAAAAAAAAACAACTTTGGTATGTCGCACTTTATGGAACACCCTATATAAACGAAAATAATTTTAAAATGTGCAGCTCATTGATTTGCACAACTTTCATTGCGAAAGTTTTTTTCCAATACTTTTAATATTTTCCTAGATATCCACCTTCCTCGCACTAATGGGCCACCCTGTATATATTACAATGTAAAGGTAGTATTCATTCAAAATAATCCTGCTAATTTATGCATTTTCAATTAAAACGGAAGAAGGATGTCAAGCCTCTGGGTTTGAGGCTACTACTGTCCTTGGTTTTCGGGTTCGAACAGCAACCTAACATATCCTATGTGAGGGCTTTATCGAAGCCCTCTAATCAAAATGTAAAATTTTTGGAGAAAACTTCACCTGCATTTTCAATAAAGATTTGTTTATAGTTTTAAAGCAATTAACAGGTTATTTAAACAAGTTTATTTTAAGAAAAGAATATGTAATGGATTCAATAGAAGCCAAGATATACAATAGCGTTGTCCTTTGTAAGACAAGGATAATTAAAAGAGATGGTTTGTTCTACCAATCTAGGGATTTTAAGAAGTAACTGTTAGTTAGATCAGTAAGACACCCATAAGAAACAAAAACTAAATAGAGGATTCTACATTTTTAGTGATTTTTATGAATTGTTGTTTCTTACACTGTGTTGATCTAACCAACAGTTACTTCTAAAACCCTAGATTGTAGACAAAACCATCTCTTTAATATCCTTGTCTTACAAAGGACAACGCTATTTGGTTAACTAAGGACAATAACATTTCTTACCTTATTGCCGAGAATAGCGACTCCGGAACACAAATGGGTGCAATTATACGAAGCTGGAGAAGTTTTTTTAAACAACTCTGGAGTATATCGTTTTTGAAACGGACTCATACCTTTACCAAACAAATTGGTGTCGCGTTCCAAACTAGATCCAAAACAAACACGTTGAGGTTTTATTTTCCTCAACATACCGAAATTCTGAAAGCGATTTGTAGTGTGTATGACCAATTTTTTTTTAATTTACCACTAAATTGTATATTTTTATTTAACATTTTAACTGCGAAGCTGGTTAGAAAGCCACTAACTTTTTGAATAAGATTGAAACAATATTGAATATGTTTGCGTGATCCAATTAAAAAAAGGTTGATATCGTGCCAGGCTTTGACATATAATATGAATCGTTTTATTGACATTTCCGTAAATATCTTTGAATATCTTATTTATTACAATAGCGAGCAATAGTTTAAACAAATCGTTCTGTACCTTACCTTCCATATGTTCTCAAGTTAATTTGTATTATAGCCACATTTAAAAAATAGCATAAATGACATTACAAAAATTATAAAAAAATGTGATCATTTACACATTTATCACACTTACGTGATTAATTTGTTTAGATCAATCCACAAATTAAAAGATCAATCGATAGAATCAATCGGGTTTTATTAGGTGTGAGAGCAAACAAGAAATATTGATTTAATTTCGCTTTAAGTATTATATTAAACAAATATTTTGTCAATTGATGGAAGCAAAGCAGTTGATCCAATTAGCGTCAACAATGTGTTGACATTATTTACGTAATCAATCCATCTTGATGTACACAGTGACCCCGCATTCTTCTCTGCTTAAGGTACTATTACACTCTACTATTGAGTATATTCAATGGCTCCACTTAAGACATGTCTATATAATTGTAATTCCTTTCAACTAAACTTTAAACCACCAGAGAGATACCGATCTGGCATTCCCTCCCCGATCCGTACGTGTTTCATTCCGCTTTTCCTTTCCGTGTGTTGTATTTGGGTGTCGCATTTTCGCACCATACACCACTCAATTTATTGCCCAGATTAGCATAGCGTATTCGTGAGTCAATTTGGTTATTCTAAGTAAAATGTGTGTCGTACGACATTCTCGTGTAAAACATTGACACGTATGAATAGTATAAACTAAGAAAAATGCCAACAGTTAATTGTAACGACATGTGTGCGTTTAAAGTGCATAGCGCTATCTAAGCGACAGCTTTAATGCTTGAAACACACATGTGTCGATAAAACCAGTAAAACTTGTACAGAAGCATAACACGCAACGAAAGAACACCTGATGCAGCATTTCGCTCTTATGAGCTCATCAGAGGTGTATACTTAAGTGCGGTATACAACTGTACAAGACGGCGGTTGGTCTTTTAAACTCTCGTGGAGCAATGAACATAAGCAAATGTGTGTCTTACGACATCTCGTGTAAAACATTGACACGTATGAATAGTATAAACTAAGAAAATGCCAACAGTTAGCTGTAACGACATGTGTGTGTTAAAGTGCAAATTTTGAGTTTTGTTGTGTTTGTTTTATATCCCCAAATTGCTACCGCTTATATACGATGAAAGTTTTATAGAATTTTAACCTCCACTGAAGCTACCTGATAACTGACGTTAACCGAACGGAGAGTAAATTTCGTCATTAAATCAGGCGCCTGGATCCGTTTGCTTTTAATTTTCAGAAACTAACGGAAGGGTGTGGCTGTACTCGCGACTCCGCATTTGGACAATTCTGTGGAACCTTTAATAATAACATATTATGGTTTGTGTCTGTTTAGGTTACAATGGTTGCTAAGTTACCGTCCGTGCACTGAGCGCTTCAGTAAACTGTGTCTTAAGCGGAGAGTTTCTTCTTTGTGAGTTTCTCTGCAAAACATGCGGTTAACGAATCATAAAAATGAATGCCCGAGTGAAACGAAGGATGTCGGAGTAACCATTCTGGACAGATAACCCGGAAGTACTTTTGAACTAATTGAAAACCAATTCTACATAAACGGCTCGATATGCCAGCTAAAAGTTCTACTTATCCTAGAAAAAGAGTAGTTCCGCGACCGTAAACCATCCCGCAAGTTTCTGCGATTGCAGTTGATCTAGTCAGGGAAACAACTTGAACAGTCTGTGATGACGGCCAGCGACGCTCGAAACATATACGATGTCTGATGCTGGTTTCGAACCAAACCTCGAAGACTTCATTCGTGGCGAACACAGAAAACGACATATTCACTTTTCCAAGAAAGTAGGTACTGGCAGAGGATCTTTACTGACCAATACATGCAAAAGTGATAAACCTAGATCTTGGTCTTCGGTCACAAAGAAGTTTTCCGTGGAGATTTATTGTAGCAGGCATTTATATAAACCCTACATAAAAACAGCAAATGGTTTCACCAACAGGTTACAGACTACCAATTTGGTGTCAAACTATTTTAAAAAAACCGAATAAGAATTCAGACAATCCTAGCCTGTTTACACACATGGCACAGAATATACTTAAAGGTGAGTACAGAGCGTTGAACGCACGAACAAACCCTGATTATACATGCATGTATCACATACAGATAAGGGCTGTACAGAAGAAAGGATTTCCACTGCGTTAAACCTAGTGAACATGAACCAAATTTTGAGAGCAGAAGAAGACAGTATCGAAAACATCAGCAACTTCAGAATATCGAATTCTCCTTTATAAGATTTGGTCTAACATCACAGGACAAATCGTTTAGAGATTTATTGACGAAATATTTCAAGATTTCGTCTTCGCGTTTACAGAGTAGGTACATACGGGATCACCGACGTGCAAAGAAAAGCGCGAATTTGACGTGCGTCAATTATTCAGTGTATTGGAAGAGAATGAGATCATTCCCGGCAAAATATACATTTGGAGAAACACATGTGCAGTCCTTTTGGTATCTCGCAACAGAGCACAGAAAGAACCACTATCAGGTAGTCGAGCTAAAAAGAAACAAGCGATGCAATGGTACGAAGAAGCTTATGGAGTATTTGAATAATGCAAAGAAGCAACCTACCCTCACATCCACAAGCACGCGTCAGAATATCGGTTACAAACGACGGTTCTGGCACTGCGATAACACCTACAAAACGTAGTATGCAAAGCCACGAGTAGCGTAATTAATGTAATTCAATAAATACGGACAACCGATAAATAATATTATGGTCACAATATGGTCATAATAATATGGTCACAAAATAATATAGCGTATGATATATTCTGTGGTATGGTTTTGCACGGTTCAAGTTACACCGTTTTTTGTAATAAAATGAACACAATTTTTTTTGTCAATTCTCACTAGAAAAAGACTCAAGTCTTGGGTATAAAATAAAAATTATACTTATTCGCCTTCAATTACATTGTTTTCTGTTAAAATTAACACAATTTTTTTTGTCAATTTTCACTAAAAGAACAAAAGACTATACTGAGCCGAACCTGAATACCAACGACCTAGAATCAACGGACTAACAAACAAACAAACCGTCAACCCAAACCAACGGGCTCGAATCAAAGAATTAACGAATTGACAGACCAACGAATATCCAAATCAACGGACCAATGAACTAGCAGACCCCAAACGAACGAACTCTGGGACCCTGAAAACCAACGAATCAACGGACCAACTAATCCGAACTAACGAATCAACAAACCATGAACCAAACAAACAAGCAAACCAAGGAACAAACGAATCATCGAACCAATTAGTTCAAACCTACAAATCAATAAACCAATGAACGAACACATGCACGAACTAACAAACCAATGAATTAACAAACTACGAACCAACGAACTAACAAAAACCAACAAACTACAGTTCTCTGCTTGTGGTTCGTTACGAGCAACCAATTTTTGATTGCAAGGAAACTAACTCAACGGTACTTTGTTGATGTTTACAAAAAAAATTAATTATATTATATTACTTAGATTCGACTTTATTTGAATAAAAAGAAAACTTATATTTTACAAACATATTCACTCTCCGCACTATATCTTAATTGTCATTTATGTTGTCTACTCTTTCACTTTTTTTATTTCTAAAATATTGTTACCAAACCTATCGTTGTTTTTCTTTCCGCATTCACAATCGCGAGATTAAGAAACAGCAGGATCAAATTACCCTCTTCAACGTAGGAGACTATTTATTTTAAACAAGTACAGTAACATTAATTCGTATAAATACAGACTACTCGATATATTTATAAACACTCGTATTCAATGATATGTTCGAACTGGACTCGGAAACTACCTGAGTACGCCTTTATAGCCATAGAATAATTGATGTTGGAATACTCAAGACAACAAAAGGTTTGGGCGTTCTGGAATGTTTGATCAATTCTTACTTATTCTGGTAACTCCAATAGCGTAACAATATCTTCTATCCAATCCACCTCTCCTCATTTATCTTTCACTACTCCATTTATCTCCTCTTGCTTTCAGCTTGTCGCATATCTTCAGAAAACTTTTTTGTATCAATAATGACTCCGGACTTGGAAGCCTCCAGTTCTTACCTTTTTAGCATCGTACATCACATCGCTACTAACATCGACACTAATACTACTATACTAGTATTCAAATGGGATACTAAATCCACATTTGCTTTTTTCTTACTTTTTTGCTCTATTGATTAGTGATGTTTTGTCTTATAAAGGCCATCATGAACTTGTTTTTTTATGAGGCTTATTTTTTTATATTAGCAAGTGATGTAACACACTTAGTGAAAATAAGTCGTTGTGATTCTCTTAAAAAGTGTTAAATAATGTATTCTTTAAATAACGTAGTCTCTTATCTACATAATTTATTCATAAATAACGAGTATTTATTACAATAATAAACAAGTTGAAAATGCAAGGCATTGTCGCAACGAACTTCGTATTATCCAAATATGGAAAGAATGGCAAAGTTATAATTAGCGCCAATAGACCGTCATTGCTAACTTTCTATTATCCAAATATGTGCCACACATTGATTTTGGACATATTTGGATTTTGAAATAAACTTAATTTCCCGAGGGCATCGGGTATCTGTGGTCTGATTTTATGGGGGATAGGATATTTCAACTCAGCTATGCCAGAGGAGTCTAAATATATGCCACACATTGATTTTGGACGTATTTGAAATTTTAATTTTTTCGACGTAATATCGCGGGGGCTCGGCGTCCCCGTTGCCCGATTTTAATGCACATCAAAACTTAAGCTTTGGACACCAAGCTGAATCGATTGATGTATCACACAATGATGTCCGACCATTAGAAAGGCCTCGGACGGACGCACGCACGGACGACAAATCGATTTCATAAACGAACGAAGTTCGTTGAAAATATTTTAAATACTACGTTAGTTTTGCATATTCATTTAAAATTAATACTTGAACTTCATGTAATTTTAAGTTTTTCGCTCTTCTATTCCTGCCAACTCCATATTTAGCCAAAGGCAATCTTTCCAGTTCTAAAAATCCAATGTCTATTTAATATTTTGCTACACAGGGTAATTTACATATTCCGTCGGTTAGAAAGTTTATAATCAGCATCATTATATTATCAAGACATGTGTCATCGTTTTTGACATATGTAACATTTAATGTGAAACATTAGACTTGCAGAGACCTCTTAAGAAGTTCACTGCTTTTGAACCATTGAAGATAAATAAATAATTTTGTTTCCTGGCCAAACGAGATCTTTGTGAGAATTTAGGTCTGTTCCTCCACGATTTATTAACTAAATTTCCACGTAAATTAATTACTTTTACCATTTAAAAAATACTGTTTTATTACAATTTAAAACACTCAGTTATTAATTATTATCAATTGTATTGAAGAAAATCAACAAACACAAAACCGGCAATAAAAATAATATAGAGATAATACACGTACCTAAATACAAGTATATCAATTATAAAACAAAGGTACTATTAATAAAGTGCTAATCTAAATCAGGGAGGAAATATTATAGTTTTAACCAATAATTTCACTCGGTAAAACGGAAAGTTGTTTTGGTGTTCGGTGAAAATCATCAAAAAATTACAGACACAACTGCTATCTGTTGAAAACATTTTTTACTACGATTTATGTTATACTCTTATGGGCAATAATAAACGTTCATTAATAACAGTTGCATTTTACTTTTAGAATATTCTCAAAAGACTTACGTCGCCTAAATAACAATAACTCAAACAGGTTACAAGCACCAACAAATTGAGTCACTGCTTTTGTCTTAATTACAATAAGAAATTTGTCACTCACAACGTCGTCTATTTGTTTATTTTTTTTACAAATTTCAAACTTTTATGCGCTTAATTATTAAGAGTCATGTTAATAAAATATTAATTTAAAGTTTGCCCCCTTACAGTTTTCGTTTAATCACTCTAAATTGATATTTAACAGTATAATGAGCTGTCATTGAGGATTGCATAAACGGTCGCTCGTATGGCCTCCCTGTCATGGGGGCTATGCGGGTCAGTTAATTCCACATCTAGCAGTCACATCCAGTGGCGCGCCATCTATAAGGGCGAATTTGGGCCGCGCCCGACGGCGCAACGCTGCAAAGGGCGCCGAAGGCCGAAGGCGATTTTGACATTATCGACGGCCTAAGATTATAACATATTTTTTACGTTTTTAGTGTAAAATGAAATATTCTATGTAAAGTGCTGCAATTGCTTTCCTATAACATAACATCTTTTAAATATTTCGATTATTATTGTTTGTTTATTATTTATAGCTCGATGCCATCTACTTTAATATCGGTTTCTCGGTCAATATGTTTATTTTACGTTAAAAACCTTGCTTTGTTTTGTATATTCCTTTATCAACGTGTGTATTAAATTTCAACAATCACTAAAAGACATGGACATCTTACCTTGCATGTTACAATTACAAGAGACTTTTGTGTTATTAAAAACATTCAACATTTCTTTCTTCATATCTAGCAAAATTTATCGAACTAATTAATGTGGCGACCGGCAACTAAACAAATTTCATCTGGCATTACTGTATACGCAGCTAGATTCAATTAGCGCCAAACGATTCTTTTCCTGTGAATTCTTAATTTTTGCAAGTTGCAGATCTGTTTGTTCAAACTTGCATCTTGCATGCTTACTGTTACTGCTTTCATTCTTATACGATTATTACCTTCAACCTCCATTCATTGATGGTCGTTTCTTGAAAACGAATTAAATTAGAATAAAGCAAATTAATATTGTGATAGTGATTATTTTTAAGTTGTTGTGATTGCCGATTTTGTAGAAAAAAAACAGAAAACTCTACAATATAATAAGCTAATTTTATATATTGTTTTTAATTTTATTTTATAAATAATTTGAATTTGTTTTGGTTTTAAAATTCATTGGTTCTTACTTCTTAGTATACATTAAAAAACTTTGTCGAACATTATCAGAATAAATAATCAAAATTAACAAAAATCTGAAACGCTTTGTTAGCTTTGTATTTTTTTGTATAATTCTAATTAATTTCAATTTATTCTGTATTTTATTTATTCAGACTGTTTGAATGTATTATTTATTTCAGAAGATGTCTGAAGAAGAAAAAAGAAAAAACTATCTGGCCATCAAAATTTTCTTAAAAAAAGAAAGCGCAAAGAAGATTTGAAGAATAATTATGTCAACTACTGATCCAACAGCAACAGCCAAAATTGGACTGAATTGGAAATGAGTATACTTGTACACCTATTCCTAACGATCCCGGTTTATGGCCAAATGTATTTTCTTCCTCTCAAATTCAAAGCTTAGTAGAAAACGGACCTTGTCTTTACCGAAACGAATGTAATGATTATCCTAAAGACAAATCTGGTAGAAAATTTTCTTCCAGACATTTTATACGTATTTTACCAAATTCAGAAAATATTAAACGAGATTGGTTTTTATATTCAAAATCAAAAACTCTGTATTTTGTTTCTGTTGCAAAATATTTAACATGGAAAATTTATTTAAAATTACAAAATTAAGTAATGAAAACGGTTTTAGTGATTGGAAACATATAGGCGAACATTTAAATCTTCATAAAAAGCAAGTTACATTTTGAAAATTTTAAAAATGGTCTGATTTACTGAATCGTTTAAAATCTAACACAACAATTCATTTTGCTTCTCAAAATGTATTGAATTTGGAAACTAAATATTGGAACGCGGTTATTGAAAGGATTTTTACACTATCCAATTTTTGTCTCAACAAAACTTAGCATTCCGCGGTAGTAATAATAAATTATTCGAAAAAGTAACGGAAACTTTCTAAAATGCATAGAAATGATAGCTAAATTTGATCCCGTGATGGCTGAGCATACTAAAAGAGTGCAAATGCACGACAACTTAAAATGCCCCATTACCTCGGAGATAAAATCCAAAATGAAATAATCAATTTAATAGGAAATAATCTTAAAACGCATATTTTAAATAATGTTAGGCAATCAAAATATTTTTCTATTATATTAGATTGCACCCCGATAGTAGTCACCAAGAGCAAATTTCGGTTTGCATTCGATTTGTGAATTTAAATACAACTCAAAATGAATTTTGTGTTCAGGAACATTTTTTAACTTTCTGTCCAATAACAGATACAACAGGAGAAGGGTTAACAACTTTTTTATTAACAACACTAGAACAAAATGGTTTAAGTATTAACGACTTACGCGGACAAGGTTACGACAATGGGGCAAACATGCGAGGAAAACATAATGGTTTGCAAAAAAGATTCTTAATATAAATTCAAGAGCATTTTTGTCCCTTGTTGTAACCATAGTTTAAATTTAGTTGTGAACGATGCTGTAAAATGTAATATATTGTGTATAAATTTTTTTTCAACAGTCCAAGAAATTTATAATTTTTTCTCTGCCTCAATTAATCGATGGTCAGTTCTAAAAAACACATATCGAATTTAACCGTGAAACCTCTATCAGATACTAGATGGTCTAGTAGAATTGACGCTATAACACCTTTACGATATCAACTTGGAGAAATATATGATGCTCTGTTTGAAATAGCTAGCGGGTGTAATAATTTATTCGATAACAGTGCAAAAACGTATCCACTGGTTTAGGTAAAAATAAAACAATTTGGGTTTATTTGCACATTAGTTTTGTGGTACAATATTTTAAGTAAAGTAAATATTACAAACAAAATGTTACAATGCAAAATTTCAATATTTCTGAAGCATGCACGAGTTTGAAAATACTAAATGATTTTTTAAAAACTATAGATCAGATAAAGGTTTCTCTGATTTACTTGTTGATGCTAAGGAAATCGCTTCTTTATTAGATGTTGAAGCAAAATTTGAAAATAGTGGTTCTTTAAGAGCAAGAAAAATAAAAAGCAGTTCAGTTATGAACATGACGACGAAACAATTGCGAGCGAAGAACTAAAATTTAAAGTTAACTGCTTTAATAATGTATTAGATGTAACCATACAATCCATTCAAGAAAGATTTCAATTATTATCAAATTATTCAAATAATTTTCATTTTTTTTACGACATTTCAAAATTTTCTCAATACAAACAAAGTGAGCAGTTAAATTTATGCACCGAATTAGAAAATACTTTAACAGACAAAGAAAGAAATGAACGCGATATAAATGGTCTTGAATTATTACAAGAGTTAGAGTATTTACAAAATTTTTGCCCGGAGATTACGTCATCTCCAAATCAGACATTAAATTATATCAGTAAAAATAATTTAAATCAAGCATTTCCAAACACTACTATAGCACTGCGCATTTTGTTAACTATGCCTGTTTCTGTAGCTACTGCCGAAAGATCTTTTTCAAAACTGAAACTCATTAAAACTATCTAAGATCATCAATGTCTCAAGAACGTCTTCAAAATTTGGCTATTATTTCTATTGAATCAGATTTATTAAATACCCTAGATATGCAAGAGTTAATAAGGCAATTTTCTAGAAAAAGGCGCGCAAAGTTGCTCTTGATAATTAATTTTTTTCATCAATATCTGTGTATTATATTTTAATGTGTTATTTACCTGAATTTTTTATAATTATTATTATTAGTGCAATTTAAAGTAATATGTATCTGTTCGTTCAATAAAATGTTTCTTGAAATGTCCAGTGTTTATTTCTTAGTAATAAAATCTGCATGCAATTTACTCAATATTCACAACTTTTCTGCAAAATTTTTAAAAACAAAATTCTTTTGAATTGTGAAACACTTTGATGGATAGGGGGCAGGGCGCATAAGAGTGCCCCAGGTCGCCAGAAAGGCTTGGCGCGCCACTGGTCACATCAAATTTAGAGTAAATATAGTCGGTAAAATTTATCTTTTTCAGTTTCAACTTAGCGCTTAATTTCACTAAGACATAGAATCAAGTTTTCTATTCTTTCTAACATGTGCGATTTGCAAGAAATAAAGTAGGAACGTAAATTTGTCACATGCTTTAAGAACTACACTATACGTTTAAAGTATTCGTCATAACAATCATCAAGTTAGAAAGAAATAGAAACACCCAAACACGTAAGTTTTCTTGCATCAACCTCAAACCAACAGTTTATAGGTATTCCAGAAGTAATCAACATTTTTTAAAGAATTGTTATCGTAATATTATAATTTTATTTTTTTTTTATCTATTGATATTCTCAAGTAAGCAAATAATTGTTAGGAATTAGCAAAATAAAAAAATTAAATATGTTTCATTTATGACATTTTATATTCTTTGTGGACTTAAATTACAAAATCTTTTGTTGTTAATTTAACCCAAACACGTACGTTGCTTGTACCAACCTCAAACTATAAATGACAACGGATTAAAGGTGTTCCAGAAATAGTAAACATTTTTAGGGAATTATTCTCATAATAGTTATTATAGGCACATAATGCATTAATGTATTCATTAAAATTTTTTGAACAAACGAAGTAAGAATGAAACGGTTTTATACGTTTTTAATGTAGTTATTTCTTAACAAAACTAATAATGTATAGGAAATTATAGAAAGAAAAGAAAATTACGTACCACAAACTATTTTAGATAACATAGCAAAAGACCTATTTAAAACTAAATACAAATACATTAATAACTAGTTCCCAACATTATTTTCAAAATATATGCAGGTACTTAGTGCGGATATTTTAAATCCTCTTAATGAGTAACCATTAAAGTTAATCCTTTTACTGGAAAAATACTGTTGAAGTACTTATAAGTTCATTCTCAAGGTGCAAGAATATTTACATTAGTCTTTCCAGGCCGTCAAACTGTGTGTACATTAAATCTGCAGAAATGCCTGGAAAATGTTTAAAAAAAAAGTGCGACGAACTTGTTAGAAATGTCTATCAATATTTTGTTAGGGGAAAAGACAATTTTGGTCCCCTACGTAATGTTGAGGCTGCAAAGAACGAACATCAGAAGCACTAAAATTAGTCTTCCAACGTTAAGACTGATAATAGAGAGGAAGAGAGAAGAAACAAAGAGATCTCGAAAAAAACCGAAAAGCGACATACCGGAGGGTTTACAGTGTACAATCAAGGATATCATTTATAATATGTATGCTGCCAAAAATCTGTAACTTTAAGTACACTGCAAGCTATCCTAGAAGAAAAAGAATTATTAACTGCATCTCGACCTACTATCAGCAAAATCTTAAACAACATAGGATTTAAATATAGAAAAGACTGCAACCGAAGAGCACTTTGCGAAAAAACCCATATAGCGGCATTGCGCGTGTCTTTTTAAGAGAGTATGTAAAAACATGGAATCGGCTTCTCGTCTGCCAGTGGTATTTCTAGATGAAACATGGGTATTTGCGAGAGGATCCCCAAAACGGTCGTGGCAAGACGATAATATAAAATCAGTAAAAAACCCTGATCAGTCGTCAACAGGCAAAAGATACATAATTTTACATGCAGGCAGCGTAAACGGATTTGTGGAAAACTGCAGTTTAATATTTCCCGCTAAATCCAAATCTAGCGATTACCATGATAACATGGACGCCGATTTATTCGAAAAGTGGTTAATCGATCAGCTTCTACCAAATTTTGCAGGTGCCTTCTTTAATAATAATGAATAACGCTTCATACCATTCGCGCCTTATAGAGAAATCGCCAACCGGAGCGTGGAAAAATCTGATTTACAAAGTTGGCTGCAAAAAGAAGGCATTTTATTTTCAAATAAGGATTTGAAAATAGATCTGTTACAACTTGCAAGAAACCAAAACGCTTCGTGACTGACGAAGTTATTAAAAAACACGGACATTACATTTTTAGACTTTCACCATATCACTCCCAATTCAACGTGATCGAAAACATTTGGGGCATTTGCAAATCATACTACGATAAACACATTGAACGTGATCGATATTGTGAAAAAGTGTACTGAATATGTGGAAAGAATCTTTAAATCAATGTTCCAGTGTGAAATAAAACTATTATTCACACAGAAAAACTAATATCCGAGTGGTGGTCTCGAGAATACATGCTCGACGTAGTTGTGGATCCTCTTATAATTTCTATTAATGGCGATGAAACTAGTGATGATTCCGACTTAGATTTTAAAGACTAAAAAAGGTGAAGTTGTAATTCTGTTTCGATTTTTTTGTGGTTTTGGTAATAGGCAGACAAAATTTCTATTGGATGTCTTGTATCATGTATTAACCTATTTTTTCTTCATTACGTACGTTTCGTTGTTTTTAACTTAGTTTAATTAATTTTTTTTGTCTTTTTTCGTTTATTTAAAACCAAACAATTTTTTTTATTAAAATGTGTTATTTTTTTTGGTTAAATTAACAACAAAAGATTTTGTAATTTAATTCCACAAAGAATATAAACTGTCATAAATGAAACATATTTAATTTTTATTTCGCTAATTCCTAAACATTATTTGCTTACTTGAGAATATAAATAGATAAAAAGATAAAATCATAATATTACGATAACAATTCTTTAAAAATTGTTGATTACTTCTGGAATACCTATAAACTGTTGTCATTTATGGTTTGAGGTTGGTGCAAGAAAAACTTACGTGTTTGGGTGTTTCTATTTCTTTCTAACTCGTTGATTGTTATGACGAATACTTTAAACGTATAGTGTAGTTCTTAATGCATGTGCCAAATTTACGTTCCTACTTTATTTCTTGCAAATTGCACATGTTAGAAAGTATAGGAAACTTGATTCCATGTCTTAGTAAAATAATGCGCTAAGCCGAAACTGAAAAACATAAGTTTTACCGACTATACCAGTCACATTTCTTTTTGAACAACAACGTTGGTGTAATTCTATCTTTAGTATAGAACATAAAACGGTGTAAAGGCGTCCTTAAATAGTGGTCGTAGCATGCGCACAAACGGGAATGTAATACACTATTTTAATCCAATAAACGTTTCCTGCATGTACATTCACACATATGGCGTATTTGTGAAACGTGGTGTATTTTTCGTTGTTCAAGTGCTTTCATTTTGAATATTTTTATCCATTATTCACGTACAATATTTAACAAATATTTGTTCGTTTTGTTGATCTACGCTTTTATTTGATTGGGGACGTGTGTCCGTTTAGTGGAAGTATCGTCAATTAAAATAACGAGATTGGGTACGCAAGTACATAACACGTAAGTCTACATTTCGTGCACCCGCATAATCCTCGACCATTTCTAAAAATAACACTTTTACGATTATCGATTTAAACGAAAAGAAATTCATTTCAGATCTCCGCCGTTGTCATACACCCTCCATACATTTACTTCTTCGAACTGTTGTTACACAACTTCTGGATTTTTATTTGCTGAGTCGAGGATCCGTCCAAAAGGGCGAAACCAATTTATATGACTTTAGAAACTTATAAAGGTAAGTGTGTGTATGATGCAATGTTGTAGAAGGTGTTAATGCACTTAACTCGCTGACGCTAATGATAAACTCTATTTTTAATCATCGCCGATTAAAATTTTTATGCGTTTGTTTACTTTAAACATACGGAGAAATTTTGAAAGGTTGCCTTGTGGATGTGGTTTCTTATCATTGAAAAATACTAGTCCTTGTTACAATAATTGCAGTTACATTATTATTATCATCGAATGGAATAAACTCATCGACCTTAAAATATTTATACATCAAATTAAGATAATGTAAGGGGCTTTTAATATCCCCATGGCCACATTCATTATAATTAATGTCCTCCAGTCCAGCTCTTATTTTGTACTCTGTGAACTATATGAGAATGTTAATTACAAAGCAAATAATATGCTAATACGCCTGATTTAATTTATTTCAAAACATAAATTTTTGTCGCATAACTAGTCTATTTTATCATAAAAATACTAATGCTCTACTTATTAATTTTTTTTTTTTATTTGATAGACACCTTATCAGAATGTATAACTAGATTCTTATCTTGCCTCATCAGCATTGGTATTGAAAATATCCCTTAATTTTCTTATTATTATGTGATGTCATATTAAATCATCCATATGGTTGTAGATTTTCACCGAGTTAAGTCCGTATTTTGGAAGAAATTAAGTGTTTTGTGCACGTTTTAAACATTGCGTCATCTTCGTCACATTTAATTGTCTATTTTAACAGCTTTTATGTTTGGACGCTACTCCATTGCTAAATTGAAAACTAAATGCTTTACAAGTTGATTCAAGACGGTTTGGTTGTGTGATGGTTACGTACCTATATGGTCATATGGACGTCCACGAACTTCATCTTTTTGCGTGAGTACTAATTTTGTAACACGGTCTTGTTTCATATCGAAGATGTTTTCGATTATTTGTTTCAACCTTGCGTTATAGAGCAATAAGTCTAGTATGGGTAGTCGCAGTCATCAAATATGCAATAATCGATTTTTCTTCAAACATCAGTAAATCTAACATTTTTGTAGTTGGCTGTGAAATTAAATTTTTTCTCCACCGGAGTTTTTACTTTTCCACCGCCGTAGGGAAAAGTGTTGTCATAGGAATAACAACAATACATTGCCAGCATGATCATATACTAGTAGTTGTGTTTTTTGCTGGCCCGGATTGTATTTTTCTTGCTTTATTTTTGGATCAAATTCTTGAAGTAACCCTCAGCAATCGTTGTACTTAGCCATATTCCGTGTCTTTTTAAATTTGTAATGTCCCCAGCGTCTACAAATAAAGTCGCTGAACTTCGGCGCATACAATACAAAGGTGTAGGTGGTGTTGAAGGATAGAATTTCCCAAATGAATGTAGTCCCACAAGGTTCGTCTGTATATTTCCCTTGCTTGTAATTTACATTTTTTTGTAATGGGTGGGACAGTCAGACAACTTTGAAGTCAAATTTCTAGATATTTGACTGTAAAATTAAGGAAAACAAGATTATGACTGAAAGATCTCTGTCTTTTGCTATAAGCTGATTTTTCACCAATAAATTGTAACAGAGTTATTCACCAAAAAAGAGGTGTAACGGGTAGTTTTACACACTGTTTTTTTCTTCCGGAGGAAAAGGTTAAAACTCTGTGATTCCTGAAGAGTAAAATTCTGGAAAAAATATATGTTTAAGTTGAAGGTATAATAGTTGACTTTCGATGTTTAAATTGTTACTTTTGTTTTTTTTATATGAGGAAAAATGAGAAAGTTAACGTAACCGGTGGGGAGCGTCTTAAGACTACGCTCTAAAAAGCTTAAAAATACCATAAAATGAGTAAATACTTATAATAAATTGTTCTAAAGCTAAAGCTTCTCTTGTACTATTAATAAATCAAACTAGAATGTAAAGTTGAACAATTATTTGAACACCAAGTTAAAAAAAGGAACAAATAGAAAAAGGTTTAATAACAAAACATTCTTAATGAAAAAAAAAGAAGAAAACTAGAATATAACCCTAACTCATAGACATAAAATTACTTGCACTTTAGTAGGCGTAAGAAAATATTTTTGGGTAGAACCTAGTACTTTTTCAAAACTTCTACATCGGAACAGAATTGATAATAATCAGGTTCCTCTTCACAATGAGTTTAGGCTCACTTAATACACCAAAAATATCATCAAATTGAATGAAACATACTTCTTCTGATAAATGAAATCCTCTCATTTGGTTTGAAGTTTTCGTTTCAGGAACCAAATTTTTGCTTCGCGTTCGTTGAAGTCAATTTGTTGGATAATTCTAGCATACCTATAGGCATTCAAATTCTTCCTGTTCTCTGAGGTAATTTTGACGAGCACAAAAGTTCCTGGATTTAATTCACTATAGTCAATTTTTCCTGACTTCCTAGCTGAATTTTCAGCCTTGCTTGATGAACCTGGTAGCACTTCGTTGGATCTGTTTTCTTCCTCGGAGTCAGTAAATACATCTTCTACTCTCAATCTGGTTAAACAAGGCGGATTAGCCTCATCTTGGTACTTGATAAAGAATTTTTCCGCAAAGTCAATTTGCATGATCGCATTATTAATTATGCTCTATATTCTTTCTAACTTTTGTGAAGTGCTCAGACTGAACATTATTAATATATTAATGTAGTTTGAACTGACCTAACTTCTCTTGCAACGCTTTAATAGCTTTGGGAAGTGTGTGTTTAACATCAATTAAAGTTAGCCGTTTCTCATTCTTGCTCTGAGTTCATTGACGATGTTTAACAATTTTCGTGCCTGAAATTTCCTCTGAAATTAAAGACCCAACAGAGCGGCATTGATGACAATTGCCTCTCATACAAGTTTCATTATTTGTATCGCAAACAAATTTTGTCCGTTACTTCATGAATTTTGGAGGGAAAATCAACAATTTCATCAGAAATGCAATTAATTAGATAGCGAAAGTTTTCATGGTATATACATGTACACACGTTTATGAGGAGTCTTGTTTCTCAGAAAAAACTTGTGCAGGTTTTAGAGGATAAAATGCTGCAAAACTTAATTTGTATTCAGGATAAGTTTGACAGAACAGTTGATGCAGCTCACCAACCGTCATAACAAGGTACTTCTTCGCGATTCGCTGTCGCTTCCCCGTGCAGGATTTTTCGAACAGAATGTATCTTTTTTCCCTGGTGCTTGATAAGAATGTTTCTCCGATAAGTAAAATTTTATCACTTGAATTCTTACCTCTTCAGGAATCGTTGTCGCAGGTTTCGTTTTTGGTGGCTCCTTAAATAACACCTGTCTAGCTTCCTTTGGAAATGATTTTTCATCGTAAATTAATTTCCGCACAACGGCCACTTTCTTCCGTGGGCTAACAGGCAATACCCGTCTCAATTTTTGTACAACTTTTCCTAATGCCCGACTAGAAGAGTAAGATCCCATACCTGGACTTGTAGCAATAGCTGCAGTAACCTCTTTTTTCTTCTGACGTTGATGTCTCTTTCGTGCTGTTCTTTTTGCTCGCTGACGTGCCTTTTTATCTGCATTTTCTTCACAAAGTTGTCTCTTTTTTTGTCGCCTTGCTTCATCCCGTTTCCGTTTTCTTTTTAAATCTTCAGCATATTGGGTTGAATTCCGTTTTAACTTCTGTCTATGTTTTTGCATCCTATTCGCATAAGACGGCATGGTTAACAAACCTGCAAAATACCATAAATAGTTAAGTGATAATACTGATAAAGGGAACAAGAAGCTGTCAAACCAATAACAATTCAACAATAGGTAGTATTTCCAGCAAATTATTTCATTTCAAGCGACTTTCCTTTGTATTACATGCAGGTTTTAACATTCTCAGTTAAGATGCCACATTAAAGTATTTTTTTCTGGGCATAAATGCGATGAACTTAATTTGTCCTATCCGTTACATGTCCCACCCGTTTCACATATTCTCAGCAATAAATAGAGTTAAACATTTGAAAGGAACATTTAAATTGAGCCCGTGATGCTAAAAAAACCCATTTTTGACGTAACGGGTGGGACAAAAATCTATGAAACTTCCAAGGTATGTAATGTATTGTCGGTTAAAGTCTGAGATGTGGGAGCAACTTTCTTATCACTTTGTTTTGGTCTGAGAAAAAAAGTATTGCCAACATTGTATTACACTGCTGGAACTATATGCTCAGTTACAAGTGTCAATGTCACTAAAAACGTAAAAACAAGAAAATTCCTGGAAGAAAAGGGCAAACCCGATATGATTCTGAAACTGCAGATAATTATGGAGGCATTCATGCAGAGAAAACTTAAATATTCTAGAATTTAATTTTTGACTCTCGGTTGCACTTTGGAAAAAATGACCCCGGTGTAGTGTGCGAACCGGGCGTAATGTCACATAACGCCGGTACAGGGTTATTTACTATAAATTACCTACGTTTTATTATTTTAAATGTAACTGGTAAATATACGAAGTTTTTCTGCCACACTATAAACCATTTTGGTGATTTAATTAAAGAAATGTCAATTATCAAACACAGCGTTTGTCATTTACATTGCTTACTTTGCCAATATTAACAATTCCGTAATTAAGTAACTGTGTTATTGTACGTGTAATAACTCAATAATGGCTCAAGATAAAGACAGCACATGTTATGTTTTTGAAATCAGAAAGAAAAGATCTCTTTAAAAATGTAAAATATACAGGGTGTTGCATTAAAAAAATATCATATTTTTGTTTTGACCTGTAAACGGCGAGTAACTGAACTATTGATAGCATTTTAAGAAAATTCAGTTGGAACCATACAACTTTTATGTATGACTTTTCTTTCTACGAGAAATAATAATGATAACAAGAGGCGTGTAATTTATACTTGGTGAATAACAAAGCACGATTTTCTTCATCAACAATTATAAACCGACAATTTTTTTTGTTTTAGAATGAGGAATGTGACTCAAGAGTCTTATCTTGATTTTCAATGTCATCTTTGATACCTGATAACTACATAATTTAAACTTTAAATACAACAATTAACATTAAACAATCAATGTTGATTTTTACTACAAATCAAACTTCAACGGTCGATTGACCTTTGTTATAAATTACGTCATCGCATATAAACAGCTTTTTTATTTATCACTCAATTGAATATTAAAAGCACAATGCAAAATTCTTGCATTTTGAAAATTAAACTCTTGCAATACCGATGTGGTATCTTGTGCATTTAGGGTTGCCTTTGCAACTATTGGTTTCAATTATAACAATTCTGCATGAATATTTTGATTCGTATTTAATATATTCTTGGTTTGTTCCTGATGGATTATTCTATATAATCATCGGCCACCGCAGTGGATTTTCAACCTCCCCCCGTACCTCTTTAAAGACTGCGTGTTTTACCTTCATTCGCAGTTATACATTGTCTGATACTTCACATAGACTGCTCTTTCTGGACTTTTTACCATTGGTCTTTTTCAAGAAAATTTCCAGTTCTTCTCTTCTACTCTACATCCAAACTGAAAAAATGTTTTGTCCGATGGCCGGCCGGTCTTCCATATGTAAACAAGACGTCAGGAAAACCGTCAGACAGATATTTATAAAACTTTGCATATCGGTCTTATTATAATAGTCTGATCAGATTTTGGATATAATCTATATCAAGCCAAAATTTCTGTTAACCTAGATAGATTTTCGAAATTTTGGAATATTTTCGAAAATATTTAATACACATTTTACCTCCAAATAAAAGTTGTTGAAAATTGTATTGTCCATAACTCTTGTTTAAACTATTTTTTTCTAACACGCAATTTTTATTTTCAACTCGTCTTAAAGGAAACATGTGCGCACACGGTACCTCATTTTGTTCCGACGTAGGATCGGTAATAGGTAGCATGAAGCGTACGCATTAATGACTAAGCAGTTAAATACATTTAACAATTGTTGGTCGTTACTGAAATTTATAATTGAATGCCCTTCGCGATGCCCTTTTTCTTCTTTCTTAGACGTTGATTTGTTGCTACAACGAATCAATTTTTCACTTTTTCGAGCAAAATACTTTATATCTCCGCACACTTTCGATACTCCTTTCAACTGAGTTAACATAGATCAATTTCCGCTTAACTTAACTTAACTTAGGTAAATGTTTCGGTAAAACATCGGTTTAAAATTCAAATAAAATAATTTTTATTTCAGAATTTATACATTTTCTATTATAAAATAATAAAATTTTTGTTTTTGTGTTTCCCTTAAATGCAAAATGAATCGCCAGAGCCGTATTTAGGATAAAATAGGTATTTTAATACATACATATCTATCTAGGAAACTATAATTAGCTTCTTGATAAGGAGATGGACTCCCCAAATCTTGATCTCGGAGTATCTTTTTCCCTTGTAGAGATTTCTGTAGAGATGAAACAGCGGGTGCGCCTCGCAAAGCGGAAAATAAAAGCAATTTCTAACACAATTTTGGTTACTCCGGACATTTTGGGGGTGGATGATTTAAAACGTACTCCTTTTTCCGGTCAGCCAGTATGTATAGTATACTCAATGCCGACATTAGTCTACATGTAGTGATACAGAGAATATTAGACGTTGCCGCAAAGATTTCTGGGAAAAACAATGCATGACGTAGGTATTCCATCCACTTTTTCCATATTCGGGTCCAGAAAATGATAGTTTGTAATATAAATCAAGTTGCCATCTGATGGAAAAGGTGTGCTTTTAGAATTTAGCGAGTATGCATCTAAACACAAATATAATTAAAAATGAAAACACAAACCGTCACGTTAAGTCCCTGTGCTGTACACTAGATGACCTCTTTATGAGCACCAAGTTTCTATGCCTGATGAAACTTGGTAGTGTTGGACTCCACTTCGGTTTGAGACCACCGATAGTGTTTACCAACTAAAACCACACTTGTCTTTGCCCCCAGTCGAAGATCTTTCCCTCATTTATCTATGTTCGGTAAGAGACGGGAAACGAATGACTGGAAGGTACCACCATGGTTTGGTATTAGTATAGTACCCCACAAATGAACTGTTGTGCTTCTGTCGATACAAATTCTTGGTTGCATGCGATTAGCCAGATTTTTGTATTTTTGGATACTCATGGTCCTGTGCCGAATAGGGGCTTGCATAGAGGAAGATTGTACAATACCAGGCTTTTTTCTGCACGCTGCATCTATAAAATTAGGCAGAAGTCTGGTGAGTTTGCTGACTTTCAAATTTGTTTTGTTGACAGCTTTTACCACACGAGGTCCTTGTAGCATGAAGTACGTTTCAATTATAGTACGGGGGTCACTCAGGAATAACGCTTCAGTGTTTTCCGGTGCAACCTCTTGGTGGTGTTCATCATGGCCGGAAGTTCATCAGCATTAACAATTAGTTCTAAATCGTTTGCATATCCGATAGCTTTGACTCCTCGTGGAATGTCTAGTTTCAAGACCCCGTCGTAGAAGACATTTCAGAGGATTGGGCCTAGCACTGACCCTTGTGTGTGGTCATGATGGTGCTAGGTTGGATAATAATCTTCCTTTCGTCAAGATTCAAAATAAACACTTACGAGCTTTATAAAGTAGCGGAGATACCTTTTATTGTGAGCATTTCTATGATGAGGCTCCATCTGGGGGTGTTAAATGCATTTCGGATATCAATCGTGATCATTCCCGTGAAAGTTGGTCGCTTCCTCGATGGTCATGTGAATTTGCCTTGTGTAAAACAGAATTGTCCTAGAGACTGTCTAAAAAAGACATAGGATTGTAAGCAGTCACACTAATCCTTGGGTTGGGGGCCGTTCGTGACATGTAAAACTTGTTCAGGAAACAGAAGAATAGTGGCAATTTATGACGGGACTCCGTCGGGGTCTGATGTTTTGCCATTTTCGAGCTTCTGTGTAGCAGTTTTGAGTTTCCCGAGGTTTTAGTAATGACAGAGCTCGTGAACTGCTGGGAAGAATGAGAAAATGTGTAATTATGCCTTCCTTTAGTCCACTAGACAGATTGGAGGACTGAATATTACTTACTACAGAGATCCACATTCAGTTTTTCCTTCTTTCCTTCCTGCGTCTTTGAGTTCTAGGAGTTCGTTTTGGAGTTCTACGGCAATGATGGTACTTTTGATTTTTTCTGGTGTAACCCTGCCTCAAAATGTTGTACAAAATTCGGTTTTGGATAATTTTGGATGTTCATTGGATAGAAGCCGATTGATATTCCCCGTTTCGATTTCTGAAGATGATTCCTTCATGGTGTGTGGGTGTTATTTTGTTTCGTAATCCGCTCGATGTAGATTTTTAGGTCTGCCAAAACTATTATTTTCTCGAAATTGTTGCGAGACTCGCTGGAATGGTGAGAAACTTCGAACTGGATTTACTTAAGGTAGGGGAGTGTTTCCTCGTCCAGAACCAACGAGTTCGTAATTCTTTTGGTCATCGTATCAGAGCGTAGATCGTAGGTTTTTCAGATGAATGTTAACAGTGAAATTGTTAACAGTTAAGAAATTGTGCGAGGAAAATATTCAATCGTTGACTTTGATGTTTATAAAGCCATTTTCTTGTGTAAGAGTGGTTGTGGTTTAGAACCCACATGGTCACATCACATTACTTATTATTGACCCCAGTTGTCAGCACGTAGCATTTTAGCATTTGGTTCTGCCGTTACGAGTACGTCGAATTTTAAGCGGGATGCGTTGACAGCGAGAAGATCTCTTACCGAAGTTAACGTAGAGGATTTTGACCTGGTACTAGATGACTTGTTATGCGAATGTGTTTTAGTACCTAATAATCTAATTCAACTTCGAATTTCCGACCAGTAAACACAAAAATATAAAAGCCTTCACAATTCAATTCCATTGATAAAATTCGAATTCTTCAAGTTTATAATCTGATTTGGCAATAAGCTAATTAGTTCCTTTATTTGTGGTCCATTCATGAATGACCTACATCGCCAACCTTTTAGCTTTGAACGCAGACTACATCTACAAAATATGTCGAGGTATTTCAATGTAAGAGATTAATTTTTGTTTTTGTAAAACCTTAACATTTAAGGTTTTACATAATTCAATTGCGCGTTTAAGCTAACCTTATTTTATAGGTTTCTTTAATCCGCAAAATAAAGAACTAACCGAATTTTTTTCAGGGATGTCGAATTGATTATTTTAATGTAATTATTGTTCGTACTGTTTACTTTCATCTAAAATAATTTCAAAATTGCGATTGTGTTATTTTTTGGGCTTTTGGTTGGTTTGCGAAATGATGAAACAAAAAGTTTATGTATTCATTGCGACACAAAGTGTGGATTGAATATATTTATCAGTTTAGGTGGATGTTACGCTTAAATTGATAACGTGAATTTTATTGCACCATCACCGAAAACGATAATTGTTGAATTAACAATGCATAACTGTGTTTGCTTCCACGTCGACGAAGCAGAAATTAATTTCTTTTATTTTCGTTAATATCCGAGAAGAATAAACAATAAAATTTGAGATTACGCGACTTTAATATAAATGAAAATTTTTCTTGTATGTGGGCAGCTTTCTAAGATTGTCAGTACGTGGAGTTAATGACTTTCATCAAAATTGGCAAATTTCTATGTCGGTACTTTTCGAAACCCAATATAACGTAAACAAAGCTGAAGTAGTTTTGTCGAGTACTCTTCGTATGGAAAAGGGATAATTTTAACTTTTTTGAAGCATTCTCCAATTTCTACCTCCAATCTTTTTACGTAAACCAAACTTCAAAGGAATTTTCCGGACAAAAAAAGTTAAAGGAAATTACAGAACGGTGTACTACGTATCTTTAATTAAGTTTATTTGAGCGTGGTGCACGTTTTTCTATGTTTTCGCAAGTCTTAGTATATGTGTCTGTAGTGCACATAACTCAAATATGATTATGTGAGTGGGTGAAAATTAAGTTAAGATCGATAATGTAGGCGAATGTTGTTGCGCGTGTCAGGAAGGATCGACCCGATATTATGTCTAGCACCCTAGTCTACGTATTCGCTTTGACAGTCCTGTTCTAGTGACGATCTCCATCATAGCCTTCTTTGCTGCAGCTGATTTGGGGCGCCTGGTCGCCTCCATGCTGCCGCTCGAACACTATGGTGAGTCTTATTTTCAAACGAATACGTTTCGCGAACGTTGCGCGTACTTAATATTTGTAATAGTTAATGTCTGTTCTAATCTTCAACGCTCTTTGTTGCGCCAAGTCCTAGGCGTTGCTAATTTTCCGCACTATCGAAATTTATTTTTTCACCAAAAATTTTACACTTTTCCTGTTGGAGTAATTAATGTAGGATGCTTCTGTTTTTAGTATTTAAGAAATAATTTTTCGTATAGTTATGATATACCGGCTTGTAGCAAAAATAATCACTTCTATCGAGTGTTTTTGTTTATCCGGGGGTAAAGTTTATTGACCATAATGAAATTTTACACGCATATTTTTGCTTTTAGTAGAAATTCCAATAAAACTGGCACAATTTTTGTGTAGTGTCAAAATATTGATTTTTTCGTTTTCGCCCAAGTACTGACTCTTCAATACGGGTTTCATTTTTGAGTTAGACGCAGATGATAAAACTTTTGTTCTTCATTTATCCAGCCATTTTTTAAATTTTAGATATTAATTACATTGTTATTCGTATAGTTCCCGAATTTGATTGATTAATGCTGGTACACTTGACCCACGTTAAAATATTTCGGATTTGATTAAAACTAGTGACCGTAGAGATTAAAACATAATGTAGTTGACAAATTACAATTTGATACACTTCAAAATTTAAATGTAGTATGTAAGTCTTCGAGACCCCAAATGCGCAAGCAAAAGAATTTTCGACCGAATGGAAAATAAGAGATGGATGGAATTTTAAAGTAATGCGTACGAAAACAATAATTAATACATCTATACGTCAACTCACAAATGTATCAAATTCAACATTATTGCCTTAAACAGATTGAATCCGACTTTAACGAAAAATATAGTGATGAAAGGAATTCGTTTGCATAATTTTTAATATTATTTTATTGGTGAGTCCTTTTGTATTTATTCAGCAGGCATTGATTTCTTTTGTTTTTGAATTATTGACAGCTAAAGTTTATTAACAATATTTATTAGCCAGTGTAATATGCTAGAATCTATTTCTGGCATACAGTCGTCAAATTCTAGAGGTATCGAGTGCGACATAGTGTTTATTTTATTTATTGTTTGTTACAGAGACATCATTAACCAGCAGAGGTATAGTTGGGAGTTTAGGGCCCTGGCACGTGGGGTGCATGACTTCGCAGCGGCAGGAGCCCAACTGTTATAGGTTTGTGTATGCTCTCCCTCTAATTTCGGTCCAACAAATAACTAAAATCAATTACAGGACAACAAAATTTTCATCTAATAGGCATCGGAAACTGCAACCCTTCAGAGAAACGTGACTGGCAGCAATCATAGGACACTCAAACATCGTCACTATAATTTCGCCCAAAACGAGCGTCATCATTCAAAATGGGCAGCGTCAACGTCAATCGTAATGTTAGCGATCTTTTTTATCGCTACAAAATGCCCGTTATAGTAGCCAAGGTTTGTACTACTTACTTTCATCATGTATGTAAGCATTATTCATCCGAACCGTAGGTGGAGGGTAAGGGCAATGGCATTAAGACCGTAATCGTAAACATGAGCGAGGTGGCAAAAGCTCTAAGTAGACCACCAACTTATCCCACTAAGTACTTTGGCTGTGAACTTGGAGCTCAAACACAATTTGATTTTAAAAATGAACGTTTTATTGTTAACGGTTCTCACGACGCCGTTAAGCTTCAAGATTTACTTGATGGTTTTATTCGCAAGTAATTTTCATATATTTTCAATCTCGCGTGTATTCTTAAACATATTTTTTAATTAGATTTGTTCTGTGTCCTGAGTGTGACAATCCCGAAACAGATTTAATCGTATCTACAAAACGAGGTACTATTTCTCAAGGTTGTAAGGCTTGCGGATACCACGGCCCTCTCGAATTCAATCACAAGCTAAACACTTACATTTTGAAAACCCACCTAACATTAATCCAGCTGTACAGGGTTCGTCTCTTACCGAAGGTAAAAAACGTACTAAGCGTAGCAAAAAGGCCAACGGCGAAGCTGCGAATGGTGACGTTTCAAATTCCGGCGATCAAGATTCCGAAACCGTTGGAACAGACACACCTGCTGATCTAACTTCAAACGACAATGTAAGTACTATAAACTTTTTTATCAATATTCATTTAATGAATCGTAGGGTGCCCACGATGATGATACAGAATGGGCGGTGGATGTATCGGAGGAAGCGGTAAGAGCTCGCATGCAAGATTTGACTGATGGCGCAAAGAATATTACCATCAGCGATGACCTCGAGAAGCCTGAGAAGGAACGCATTGATTTGTTGTACGAAATGGTGAAGACGAAACGTGATGCGGGGCTATTGGAATCGGCTCAAGCACAAAAAGAACTCGTGAACGAGGCCGAACGTCTCGATATTAAAACGAAAGCACCTCTCATTCTTGCTGAACTTCTTTTCGATCAAAACATTTTGTCTCAAGTTAAGAAGCATCGTATGCTCATTTTGCGCTTTACTTTAAACGACAAAAAAGCTCAAAAGTATTTGATTGGTGGTCTGGAGCAAGTGATCGCGATGCATAGCGACGCGCTTATGATTAAAGTACCAGGTCTGTTGAAGGTGTTTTATGATTTAGATATTCTTGGCGAGACGGCGATTATGGAATGGGCTGAAAGGGTTTCTAAGAAGTATGTATCGAAAGATATGTCTCAAGAAATTCACAATAAAGCCGCTCCGTTTATAAAGTGGTTGAAGGAAGCCGAGGAGGAAGAGTCGTCCGAAAGTGATGAAGAAAGCGACGAAGATGTCGAGATCGAGTACAACGATCGTGCTCAAGTAACGCCATTGAAGCCGACGCCCAAGCCACAAATTCCAAAACAAGACGTCGATAACGACGACGAAGAAAATGATGTTGACATCGATGCCATCTAAATTCGTAACAGGGTATCAAATGTTGCATAGTTTTTAGTAGCTGATTTTATTGGAACGTTTGAATCGTTTTTCTCATATTAATTAAGTATCGTTTATTGATGCTAAATACTGTGCCGTCATTTGATCGATGCCAGAAATTTTGTCGTAATTGATGTTTACCGTTGTTTAAATTACGTTTCTATTCATTCTGCTGCCGTTTTTTTGGGATATTCATATATTGTAATGGGTATGCGGGGTTTTTAATTTGAAGCAATCTTATGTAAATTTCGAGACTGATCATTTTTACTACTTCCTAAAATCAGCTGGTTTTATGTTTGTTTCAATAAGCAAAATTTCATAATCATTTTATTGGCTATAATAATACAATTTAGCAATTCTATCAAAATCAATAGATTGTATTGCTTTTTATTATAATTATTGCGTATAAACACACAATAACTAGACAAATGTTTATTATCAAATGTTTTTTTCTTTTTTTTTTTGTATATTTAAATAAGTTTGAGTTGATTTATATTAATTATTGAATGTAATATTGGTCGAATTAAATCTTTTAATAATGTTTGTCAATAAATGCATTTTAAATAGCTAACTTGATTTTTATTATGTGTGCAATACATTTTGCTATAGTCAGTTTCACTAAGCAAAATAGCTATCACGTTTTGATCACGTGAAATAGCAACAGAAATAAAATCACAGTATAGACTAAATATAAGTACCTATAGGAATTGGAAGATAATTCGACTCAACCTGGTGATTGACTACAAACCCTTTTCACCGACATGTCAGTCATACGTTTGTTTAATTTTATGAATTAATTTAATTATGAGAAATTCATATTATTCGATGACACGAATGTCTGAGAAAATGGTTGTAAAGTTACCGCAACGAGGTTGAGATCTTAAATGCTGATCCCTATCGACAAGTGACGTGCACCTTTGTTTTGAAGTCTCCATAATAGAAGGGGAGATATCACTGTCACGGTACGCGTGCTTCAATTATGTTCAATTCAACAAATGAAAAGGTTAACTTCATGCTCACACCTGTCAATCTTAACCTAAAATAGATGACAATCTTGTATATTTTCCACTTGCACTATAATAGGTACTTATATTTACGCATCTATAAATAAGCTTAAATTTTAGGATGTACTAGTCGAAACCCCCGTCCTGTCAAACGGACGATACGGATACGACTTATGTAAAAAAAATTCCACTAGTGAGACCCCTGGAAAATCCCACTCCTGCCACGCCCACTAGGTTTAAGCCACGTCCATTATATTATGCTCATTTAATTCGTTTTAGAGAGATAAATAAAAATATATAGCACATACAAATTAAAAAGCTATTCTAAACTATTTACTTTTTTGGCTGCCACGCCTACCAGGTTTAAGCCACACCCATAAAATTATGCTCATTTAATTCGTTTTAGAGAGATAAATAAAAAAATATAGCACATGCATATTAAAAATTTTTCGTCATTTATGCCGGCCCCACCCTGGTAGACTCCCGCCACCCAGACCCCCCCCATTTGCCCCCTATGGCACATTCCAACCATATACTTGGCTTTGGCCTAGCACTTATATGGGCCGAGTCTATACAAAGACAAGGAAACAGACAAATTTTGAACCTTAGTTATGTGACTACAGCGAAACCTTCGTCCTATCGGACGGACGGTTTCAATGCCCCAGTTTTTTGGTTGTCACGCCCACCAGGTGTAAGCCACACCCATAAAGTTATGCTCATTCAAATCTACATAATATATTACAAACGTGTTTTACGATTTAAGTAGTTTATTAAAGCAAATTATCCTTCTTATAGGACGTAATCAGAACTGGTGGTTGAAGAAAACACCATGTTCTTATTCCGCCTACGCTTCAATTGTTAAGCAATAATAATGAACATGGGTGTTTTCTTAAACCACAACCTTTGAATATCTCCTATAAGATCAAATTCATAATCTACAAAAAAATACACAACCATAAAGTAGATCATCGTACAATTAAGAGTGAAGTTCGAAACTTCACGTAAAATTATTGTCGGTGTGTTCGTACTTATCAAAGACAAATTTAGCTTTGACCATTGTGGGTATATTAGTGGAACTCTTTTTCCTTGGACCAGTTCCCGTATATATCAGCGACGTGCACCAACCGTCGCCTCGAGCGATTGGAGGGCACACAACCTTACCATAGTTAAAATAATACTTTTTAGATAGGCCACTCCCTATACATATTTATTACTGTAATAAGCCATATTTTTATATGTTCAATTACTAAAAGGAATTGCCTGGAATTGACCATGCAAGTGTGACGTCAATTCGCCATTTTTGTTGCGGCACGTCAAGGGCTTGTTCCAAATAAAATCAGCTGTTTATAATAATTTCCATAACCGATTTATTAAAGTAGTTTAGTAGTTCATATTTCATCAATTTTTATCAGGTGAATAAAGTAATTAACAAAATAAGACATAATTTAACAGTTTTAAAAAATAAATTGGCGAGATAATTACTTTTATACAGTTAAAAATATTTTGAAACAAAGTGAGGTTATGTTTAGGATTGTTTTTTAAGCAATTTCAGTTATTCTACGGCAATTTATTATTAAAATGCTTAGTTTTACACAGGTCCAACAATGGTAATGTGCTTTGCACCAACCTGTAAACATTACAGCGAAAAAATGCTTGTAAATATGTAAACATAAGTGTATTTGGAACCAAGCTCTTTAACTACCCTAACTAAAATGGCGACCATGACGACAACACTAGCATGGTCAATTATACATTTATTTTACTTTATAAAGGGTGCGCCATCTAGACAAGACTTATTGAAATGTTTAATAACTCCGCCATTTTTCAGCAGATTTTGGAAAATAAACAAGATTTATTTAGGGTATAGAATGCCATTTATTGACAATTCACTCAGAATAAAATATCGATCAAATGACCGCCTTCATTAGAAACACAAAAAGCGGCCCTTTTTTGGGCATTTCGCGTTGTATTTTACAACATTTCGTAATAGCAGCAATTTCCGCAATTAGCTTTTAATTATTCAATAGTCTTTGGTTTCCTAGTAGCTACAAACCCGTGTTCAAAGAAATTTTTCACCAAAGTATGAATTGTCTTGGCTGAAGGTGCCAAATGTCTCCCGTATTTCTTCCGATAGGCACGCACAGTTTTCACAATTGAACGATTGCTTTCGATGTACAGCGCTACAATTTCAGCCCGATTTTTTGCTGTAAGTCGGTCCATGTCTAAAATGCCGTTTCAGAATCTGGCTGACTTGTCAAAATCGGCTGAAAAATGACGGAGTTATTAAACATTTCAATTGGTCCTGTCTAGATGGCGCACCAGTTATGATACCTAAATAAATTTTTTTTTTTTTTACTTTTTTAGAACGAGACGATAAGCTCAAGCGTTTTAGTAGTTTTACAGAATAAAGAGTCTTAGTTTTATTGAACATAAATATATTTTACAATTTAATAAGCGGTCGAAAATTTCCATAATAGGTATAAAAGAATTAGCGGTTCGAAAACTTGGTTCTTTTTTATTAATTTTAAATGCTTCGTTATATATTTTACATGTTTTACTATATAGTTTCTCTTCCCATTAAAATTCTATTTGCCCTTTTGCAAAAATTAAAAATACACACAAATCAATAACAAAATGCACTAAATACAAAATTAAATCATTTTTATGTTCACATATAAAACTAAATTGCACAAATTTCATAACATATTAGTGTATACAGGGTGTCCCAAAAAATTTGTCTTATTACACGTTTTTTCCATTTAACATAAAGAAGTTGATGTCGACTTCCGGCACAACCGGAAGTGCAATATAAGCGAAACTATTTTACAATTAAAGATCAGTATGAGTAATATATTATCACAAATTATCAAAATTTAAATACGATTAGTTCTCCATAAAGGTCTAATAGGCCACTTTGTTTGGGACACCCTGTATATGCCCTAACATTGTTGGTCACCATATCCTAACAAAAATTTTGAAATGTTGAAGGTTTTTTGTACGGATTTTACAAATAGATCATTGTAATATGTTAATGAAAACCGATTTTCATAAAATTCTTTTTCAGAAATAAATTCCGAAGAGGTGGTCGGCAAAGCTGCTGACTTCAAAACTTGAATTTTGCATAATCCGCGCTTAAATTTAGTTAAAACTTTTTTTCAACAAATCCTGCTTTAGAGAGTGTCGTTTCTGAAAAAATATTGTTTAACAATGATAAATTACGAGAAATTGTAGGATTTTCGATAAATATGAATTTTTGGGGAAGAGTAGAAGCATAATTTAATAAATTTCTTAATTCAATTAGAGTCGAATCAAAAGTTTCTTCGCAATTTGACCCGATCGAGTGACTTCTAGTAAATTTTTTATCACTAGTTAGATATCTCGTTAGTGAAAAACCTCTGATATTTTTATTTTATTTATTTATAGATACTGGCGAGCTTGTTTTCACTTACAGTCAGATTTTCTAGTCTAAAAATAAATAAAAAGCTGCCACAGATTCTTTAATTTGTGGCTACCACTAATCATCTCTATAGATATGCATTTAAAATGGATAAACACATACCACAGGCAGATACGCAGTTACGTAACTTATGAGTAATATACAGGGCGGTTCATTATCAGTGGGAAATCTGGAAACTACACGTCAAATGGTGCCCATTGGCGCAAACATATGCATTATCCTAAAGTTAATATTTTCGGAAACACGGATGTTAAAAATAGAAATTTTAATTCGTTTTTTGCTATTATTCTGAAAATGTCTGGGTTAGAAACTTAAAATTTGGTAACGTTATGTTTTTAGATAACGAATAAGATACGTGTTGCAATTTTCGCGTTGCTCATAGAGGGCGCTACTTACCACCAATTCCACCCACATTTAGATTAATAACTTATCACCTTGTAATTGTAACATCAAATTTAATTCAAAATCTGAAAGAGAAATCATTTCTATATAAATTATGTACCTATTCTCGTTTTATATCGATATCTCGATCGTTTTCGAGAAAAATGGATTTAACCAACATTTTTAAAAAATTGGGTTTCAGGTATGTCATTGAAGTGTTTTATACTATACTAGTTCGAGGTCAAGTCTGTATGCCGAGTCCGGTCTACCATCTCTTGCAAAACGCAGACCCATGTTTGCACTATTGTACAACGCGAGTTACCTCTTGTCACATTTAGCTTTAGATACCCAATAATACAGGGTGTCCCAAACAAAGTGGCCTATTAGACATTTTTGGAGAACTAAAGGATTTAAATTTTGAAACTTTGTTTTAAATTTAAATTTTTCGCTTATATTGCACTTCCGGTTGTGCCGGAAGTCGACGTCAACTTCTTTATGTTAAATGGAATGATATGTTTTTTATGATATTTTTGTATTTAGCCCCTAATTTAAAACAACTTTTATTATGGTTTGTAATATCTACTTCGCATAGTTTTAGAAATGTCGTTAAATTTTTAAAAAAATATTGGTTTGTAGGATATTTTTTAAAAATTCATATTTTTGAAAAAGTTAAGATAAAAAAATTATATTATAATTTTTATAAAATACGTAATAACTTCTAAACCGTATGAAATGAGTACAGGTAATGTTATATCAATCGATCACAAAAAAATTTCTGAATCAAGCTGTTAAATAATATTTAGTATGTTCTATTTAAAAAATCGACTTGTTCCTATTTGAAGTTCGCTTACTTTGAGAATCAATGGTGGACGTCCTGAATACACTGAACATATTTTGATCACAGTAATGAATAAAACTAAACTTCTGTTATAAGGAAACCAAATATAATTTTTTTATCTTAATAAAGTTCAAAATTATGAATGTTTAAAAAATATCTTACAAACCAATATTTTAAAAAAATTTAACAATATTTCAAAAACTATGCGAAGTAGACATTACAAAACTCAATAAAAGTTGTTTTAAATTAGGAGCTAAATACAAAAATATCATAAAAAACATATCATTCCATTTAACATAAAGAAGTTGATGTCGACTTCCTGCACAACCGGAAGCGCAATATAAGCGAAACTTTTTTACAATTAAAGATCAGTATGAATAATATATTATCACAAAGTTTCAAATTTTAAATACGATTAGTTCTCTATAAACGTCTAATAGGCCACTTTGTTTGGGACACCCTGTATATACATAGTTGATCGCCACCCAGTTAAATCTTCGTCGTAGAAAGGCGTAGAAAAAAACTTACCAAGAATGTAGAAAGACACCCAACATATAATAGGGAAAGAGATAGATGATCTGTTCGTGTCTTCTTTAGTTATCTTCCTTCATTCAATTTAAACTAATAAATTCAATATGAACGTCAACACAAATTTTAAAAAGAGAGACAATCCGGTTTCAAACAAATAACATAAGGTACATAAACAAACATGTAACCAATGTAAGCCTTAATTACTAAAGTACTGGCAGCGAAGTGAACAAGCCTATTACGATAAATGTTCCTGTATGTAGGTGTCCTCGCGCAACTCGGCCGTTTTGTCTCACATAAAGTTCAGAACAATTTATCTATATTACGAAATAATAACGTTACAAAATTTTTAAACCGTACGACACATTCTAGTGAAATGATCAGAATTTTAGTGTAGTACGTCCGGATAGTAATCTACTAAAGCAACTTAGGATGTGGTAAGTTAGCATGAGGCGGCACTAGATGTCGCAACAACTTTTACTAATTTAGAAGACTCTATACCAATTTGTAGTTTGTTCAATTTAGCTTAGCAAATCGGCTGGCGATCAATCGGCCCGTGTTAAAATAGCGTCGTTCGACTGATTGCGTTCAATCGACCGGTGCCCAAACTGCGGCGTTTCAACTGGCCGCGATTTAGAATCGGCGGCGATCAAATGGATAACGTCCTTTGACCACTCAGAGATTTTGTAGATAAGCTTGGTTAAGTGTAACTTATTCAATTCACTTATCTCTTTACGTGTTTTTACAATTGTTACTGCAAGAAAAATACACGTCTTAGATTCGTACATTATGATTAAAACAAGAGAGGGCGGACAAAAACAGAAAATCAAAAATTCAAAAAATAAGCTTCAAGAAACAGCAAAAGCATATTCCCGTTTTATTGCACTACAAATATCTATGACTAATTCACAATCATACAAAAACTTAATGTATAGTAGATGCTATATAGTGAAAAACTAAGAAGAAATTATATCAATATGATTTGCATAAGATATCCAATTAACACTAAGGCACATCGTGTATCCTACTCAGCACAGAACTTTAACATAAAGGCATTGGAATATGTAACATATTTTCCATTTCGTATTTCTTGTTTTGAAGAAAAAACGTTTTATTGTATGACAGTGATAGAATCAGTCTTACTGTTTAGGAATAAGCAATATTTTCTTTCTTCTTTACAACTCAATTCAGTATTTTAAGCAATTAGTATAAAAAAAAGACTGGTACGTTAATAAAGTTTTATAATCAGTCTTTTCTAATAAAAACATTGGCGTGACTAATTATTGTACTATTTTTGTGTAACTTTTTCTTGTGCTTCTTTTTTGTCTTAACTTTTTTAGAGTTTTCACAGCCATACGCATCTTCTCCACTTTCCATATCTTTCTTTTTTTGTTTGCCGTTGTCCGGTAAACTTTTTGACTTTCTAATTCGGCTTAACTCTCGCGGTGACCACCAACCCATTGCGCTTTGTCTCCTTAACCTTAAAAAGCTTCGTTAATAATGTTATTTTTGCAATAACCCAACGAATTTCAATCAATTCCAAACAAATCCTACTATTTATTTTTAATATTTGCAGAGAATTGTAAAGTTATAATCTTATACCCATTTTGTTTTTCTTTGATGGTTTATTGTCACTATTTTCTTCTTTCGATGCAGATTCTTTTTCTTGTTTCTTATTGTATTTATCTTGTTTTGTTGGACTCTTACTAATTACTTTGGTGTTTAAAGATCTGCAATTTGGGCAACGTTATGAAGGGAAAACGCAATTTTAGAAAAAGATTTACTTTTGTTAGTGATCTTATCCATTTCCGAAATTCTTGTTTGACCCCATGATAGTGGTGAGTTTTTTTCGCCCACACCAAACCAAATTTTGTTTTTTAAAGAGAACAACTTAGACTGCACCTCTGCTAACTGTTGAGTAACAGTGCGCATATTTTTCATATCGTGTAGAATCCTAGAAAGCAACAGTGTTACTAATGCGTTGACACTTAAAAGTTTAATTGTTTGTACTTAGAGGAACTTAATCGTGTTGTTCTGTGCCAAGTTTCAGATTGTGATTTTTCAACTGGAAGTAATTCTAGCACTGACATACTTTTCGTGCCTTTATCTTGTAACGCATCGCGTTTAGCATAATAACTCTTAAATTGAGAAGATATTTTTAATAAATTGAACAAACAATCCAAAACTTACTTGAGACTTCTTTTTTGTTCGCTTTTTCGATTTTCGCCGGTAAACGCTTCTTCTTTCATAACGGTCTTCTATTTCGGAACACGAGCTGGAGTCGGACGAATATTTTTTAATTTTGTGCAATTATTTTGCTTTTGATGAGGAAGTGTGACGTCTATGTTTGATATCTAAAAAGTTAATCAAATGCGATTGACAATTAAGAGTGGGAAAAACGTCTGTTAACCGGAAATGTTTTGCGGGGCTCTTTCGACAAAGTTTGTTTTAGTTTTGGCTGAGCCGTTTTGACAAGAAGTTTTTTTCTGACTGCGGGGGACGGCGGAGGTACGGCTAGTGGAACGTAATAATCGTTACGACTAGCTTCGTCCGATGTACTGCTACTACTATCTCCATCATCACTGAAAATGTGTTAAATGAGTGTTATTGAAACGAAAACATTTTCAGAAATTGGACCGTGTCAAAATGGTAACCGTAGTTGCTAACTTAGGGCCGCCGTACACGAGCTCCATTTTGCAGTCGGTTCTGACCGCAAAATGCAGTCGCGTCGTAGCAGTCGAAACGGGCGTTTGCAACCCAAGCTGACTCCGCAGCGCGGTTGCAACCGCAAAAATGTGGTTGACTAGACCACAATTTCCTGTCGGCCTAACCATAACTTGTGGTGGATTTTTAAGGCACCGATCTTGGCAACTACACTTAAATTTCGACTGTGAAATTTACATATATAAGTGTTACTTACCTAGAATAATCAGACAGTGGTATATTAGTCGGTTCATCTGCACTCGATCCTTCTGCTAACAGGCGATCTACAATTTTATTGCGTAGTCGCTCCTACAAAAACGTTTGTGGTATTGATTTATAATATGCAGACATAGAGCGAACTTTTTTAAATAAAGAGCGAAGCAAAGAAAAACAGGAAGGAATAAAGGTAGATGAGAGGAAATAGAGAGCACATGTATGGATCTATTAAAATAGGATGAGAAAACACCAAACAGAACAAAACGAATGGAAATAGGAAGGACCAGGAGAAAAGAAGAAATAAAGAAAAAAGAGTTACAAGATGTAATGAGAAAGATGAAAACCGGGAAAGCGGAAGGAACGGATAGGACACAAGGAGATCAATACAGGAAAAAAGATAAGACAAAGGTTGAGAATTGTTACTAAGTCGAATATGGAAAGGAGAAATATTGCTGAGGAGTGGAAAGAGGTCTAATAGAGAAAAATTCAAAATTACGGAGAAATAAGTATTGCCACCGCAGGACCAAGATTTATGCGAAATTGTTTAGAAGAAGACTGGACAAGAAAATAGTAGAGAAAAAGTTGTTGGCAGATTGGTAAATGGGATTTAGAATGAATAGAGGGACAATCAATAATATTTACATATTAAAGGTAAATAAGAAATTGAAAGAAAGGGGAAAAATGTAAGCAATGTTTCTGGATATAAAACAGCCTTTGATAGCATAAATAGACAGAAATTGCGAGAAGAGCAAAAAAAAAAGATTTAATGGACACCATAACCACAGAATGAATATGGAAAAATACATAAATATTGGTGGAAAGATTCAAAAAGAAAGTGTAGGTTGTGATAAATGTGAACACTTGCTACAATGCGCGCGTGTGTGTGTGTGTGTGTGGGAGGATAAAAGACAGAAAATGAAAAAGATGTACTAGGGAGAAAGTGGAGAAGAAAAATATGGATGAAGAAGGTATTAGAAGAAGAAAATGATAATTGAGGAAATAGAAGGACGAATTATTGTTTAATTTTATTTTTAATCAAATATTTTCTTTAATTTTTTTAGAACAAATAAATAAATTCTATTCATAGAGCGGAGTATACAAAAACCAAGGGATAACAATAAAAATTTCACCTTTGTCATCAAAATCTATATTGAATTATTTTTGATACCTTTCTGGGATCGTCGTCGTAAAAATCTAAAAGTGTTTGGCAAAAAGAGCGCCCCATCTGCTCGTAATCTTGGACGTTGAAATGCGTTTCGGTTCTGCTACCCATTAAAGATCCTCCGAAAGACGCTTCCATAGTGAAACTGTTTGGTATGCCCATCATCCACATGACAACACGACCAGTTCCTTCTTTAGACTTGTGAATACGGAATTTGCAATTTTCAAAAGAAAACTGAAAAGACAAATATATACACAGCCCTACAATACAAAAGAGTCAGTTTAACCTTGTCGGCGGCGTTTTTGTGCAGCATTAAAGGAAACACTTGCTCTTCTAAACGTCTATCTAAACCTCTTCGATTTTCGCAACCGTAAATAAAAATGCTGTGCTTGCGCGAGTGAGCGTGCAGATCGCAGTACATCGCTACACCGCACTCATCGAGCATCCTACAATTAACAAAAACTAGAAATAGTTTTCAAAGATACTTTTGCACCTTTTTATCATTAGTTTTGTATACCAAATAGACGGATAAGTTTCTCGTATGACCGTTCTGTACTGCCTGTTTAAATCTCTACCGGTTAAAGAACAGCGCGTGTTGCCAACTATAACTCCATCCGGATTTAGCATAGGGACTATTTTGAATATAAATTTTTCTCTTAATTCTTTGGCAGGACCTGAATCGCTTGTTAAAAAATCTAAAAAACCTTTCATCATCCAAGAGGCGGGAGTTTCTCCAGGATGAACTCGAGCTGTTACCACCACCGCTTTTTCTTCTAAAAAATGTTTAAACATCTTTTACTATTAGAAAAGTAGAATACCTTAATATCATCATTCTCTTGAGGAGCTGTTATTGTCACGTGATACAAGTTGTTGCCAGCCAGCGATTTACACAACAACCTTAATGTCGTAAATGTGGATTTAACAGGATGGTTTGAAAGTTCAACTAGATAATCTTGTAGATCCGTGTATGTGTATGGATAGCAATAAGCTAAATACACTTCGTCATCGTCATGTGGAAACTCCATCGTGAAAGTTAAGGTATACGTCATAACTTGATCTGTGTCTTCTGGACCTCTGAAATTGTTCGGGATTATTATTTGGTTAGTGGGCACCAAGCGGAAATTACACATTGTCGTTGCAGAAATAGGTGATGTTGTTCCCACACCGCCTCCATCCTATGTGATGCAAATGCGCGTCTTTCGTCGAGTACAACAACGGCTTCATTCCTTCGTTGTAAAGACTGGCTTCTTTCGTCATGTTTACAATAGAAAATCTAAAACGAAAAAAGCAGAAAATTTACATGATTGAAAGACGCGGTACGTGTAAAATTTACCACGAGAATTGATTTAAATGTAAGCATCAGTCTCTGCATGCAAAATATAAGAATAGAGGTTGTTGGGTATTGAAACCCGATTGACAAAGAAACAAGGAAAAATACTATTGTGAAAGTTAAACTCCAGTGTCATTAATGTTAACAAACAAATTCGGTCAAGCACGTACTTTATAAATAAATATAGACTGCTAACATGATGCCACACTTGCATAAAATTTAACACCCCTCATGCAGCGGCGACATGTTGTGCTCTATCGGTAATTTTAACGATACACGTGCTTGTATTATGGCAAGAACTTTTACAACGTTAAATGTAAGCTTTATGTTTAAATTAAATGAACCGTCAATGACCTTTACGCTGCTTTCGAGATGGACGCGTCCCGTGACAATTATTTAACACGTTAGTAGAAGTACATATTTATTGATGAAGTTTGTGACGCCACAGCTGAAATACTACTTTGTTTTGGATTTGCTTATTGATCACCTCACTTCGCTAGTTTCTCAATTCTCAGACTCGTCCAACAAAGCAGCACTTTCAACTCTTGGCATACAAATGTCTAATTTTTAAGACTACTAATTACTATCATTAGTCGTGCACGACGCAACGACCATTACTAGTATGTAGTAAGTTACTTTTGATGATGTTCCTATACTTTCTCCCATAATTTCGTCAAAACAAAGTTAATCAAGCGGAAAGTGACTCTTTAATTTATAGGTAATTGCAAGCAGACGACGATTATAAGTTCTACGTCTTTTTGTACCGTTTTTCTAAAATGTGAAGAGAACTATCAAGTTTAGGGAAACTAGAACACACGGTTTTGTTGAGGGGACAAATCAAGATCAAAATATTTATAAAAAATGAAAACAATCACTCTGCAATAGATTGCAGCTCTTTTGAATCTGTGTTTAGTTGTAGATCTTAATTTGGTTATCGAACATAAAACAATAAAACAGAGAGGGTCATACTGAGACACAAACTGAAATGGTAAAATTTTTTGACACTTTTTAAAATAACAAAAATTTTATACACGATCCATGAGCCACCGTCCTTTTGGAAGGGTTTGGGGTCTGTTTTAATTTACTTATTACATCACCCATATTTTTTGTTAGACAAGTGAGACTTCTTTGTGTTCTACCTGATTCATTTCCAACGGGTACAATCGTTGAACGGGACGAAGTAAAACGCAGTAGGTACTTTATGGTCCTTTTCAGGTAGTACTTGAATTACGATTGACACGCTTCTACTAATACAAAGTGATCATGTAATCAACTTTGTTTTCTAAAGCGCTCCAGTAGCTAGCGTGAATTACTAGGGGTGCGTTCAGATATTGCACACCAGGTGAGAGTGTGCACCTTACGTAGTGTCTGTCAAACGTGTTGGTGAGCGCATCAATTCGTTGATTCTTCTCAACATATATTCTAAACGCTGAAGTGCGCCCAAAGACTGTCGCTAGCAAACAAACGTGTTCATAAATGGAAATCATATCTTTGAAGAGTCGTGAAATAATTCACGGTGGTAGCGGTGGCGTTGTATTACATTTGCATCATAACATCCTATACAGAATACCAATACTTCGCTCTTAGGTGAAGTTAAAGTTTCTACAATGTCAATTCAATTAGTACACATAGTTACCCTAATCAATAAAGTGGGATGTGAAGTATACGCACTCAGTATCCACACACGATCATTTATGAACGGCACGAAGTGTTACATACCGCAAGCATTTTTTAAACTCTGAACGATTTTGGGCGTACATGCATACTTTCCGAGTGCGTAATTTCTGAACGCACTCCAGTTGAGGCAGGCATTTTTGACGGAATCGATCCTGTAGTCAAATATTAAAAAACTTTATTCAAGCAACGTGATTTTATAATTTTTGTGACACGTAATAAAATAAAAATTATTAGATAATCAAAATTTCATTCAAGGGGATTGATTGAGGTAGGGTTCTAATAATGCTGGCAGCGTTTCCACGTTGAATTGCGATAGATAAACGTTGGTAGAAGTAGAATTTAGCCCAGCTATCTCCTGTTTCTTTGATCAAAAGTGTACCAATTTCTTTCATAAAAGATTTTGTCTCTTCTGCCCAGGGTCCTAAAGTTTCAAAAGCTAGTGTTTGGAAGATGAAACGTGAGGATTCAATTTGTATGTATTTGTCATGTTTCCGTGTGTACGCTATCTCTGCTGCTGCTTCTACCTTTTGGTTTCTGTCTTGGGAAGCGCCCTTTGCTTATTAAACATGATAGTCCGTGATGGCCAAATTTGTTGACCGTTTTGTTGAATTGGCATATGCGCTGCTTGAAGAATTTGCAGCCAAGTCGAAGGGCTACGCAAGTTTGGAACTTGAGGTTGTCCATTAATGTGCCAACATTTTCGGATGGAATAGTGTGGAGCCAAGCGCCATGTGACTATCAACTTTCTCCACACGATTAAGTAGTAATTTTAGTTTGTCCAGGCTTTTTCTTGTGATAGATTCGAGGTTGTCTTAATAAATGGGGGCTCCTAATAATTCTAATTTTCTTTGGTTGTGATGCATTCCCGGTGATATAGCATTGAATTTTCTTACAACCTCCTCGTCTGGCTTTCCGGATGGGAAAAACAATTCTCATTTTGTAAGGTTGACTGTTAAACCAATATCACTACCTTTTTGGATGAGGTTTGTATCTTATCACGATCTATAGGTCTTATGCCTCCGTCCTTCTTTCTCAATGCACGTAGAGATGCTCCGTAGAGAATGTGAAGAATATCCGGATTGACTTTTCCCGATAGCATCAAGTTGCATAGCTCGGTGATCGCTGTGAGAGCTGTGAGATATTGGGTCTTTCATATATTGTGGCCTGAAACCGTCCAATCCTGGTGCTGATCCGCAGTTAAAGGAATTGATAGTTTTTGATTACTATCTTCGTTTACAAGTAGTGGATCGCAGTTTGGTTTATCGGGCAAAGAGAGAGTCCGTGTGGCTGTTGGACGTTTTATAAGTAGAGCGTTGTAGGTTTCTTCGGTGAAAGGTGCTATTTGTGATATTGTCTTTTATTTTTGAGGTGAGTGATTTTTTCTTTGATTTTAGATCCACGTTGAATGTCCCATAAGAAAAAAGGAGAAGTCCTGACCAATAATTGATAGAGTTTGATTTAATACAATCTTTCACTATTAAAGTGAATGCATCTGCGGCCGAATATCATGCTCCCTTTGGAATGCGACGTATGGTGGAAATGTCTGTTTTTGCTGTGACTAGTTGAGAAATTAAGTCATCTATTGGTTTTGCGCGTGTAGGACAGTTTCCTGTACATTTTGGGCAAAACCAGGGCAATACATCACTCTGTCTGAGAGTTCGGAAATCCTTTTAGTGGATTTGGAGGCATATTTAATGAAACCAAATGTTGCAATGGTCACAGCATATGGAAGCAGTTTTGTCGTTTTTATTGTTGCAAATACAAAATTCTTAATGATTTCTTGTTGGTCCGATGGTCGATCCTTCAGTGGTAGTGTCTGGTTGATTTCCAAAGTCCACTGCCAGGGCGGAGGCGAGGATAACACCGGATGTGATAGTGGGGGCGGTAGTGTTTGCATCAGTTACTGCTTCATATGTCCGTAGTTGTAGTGGGAGTGGGGGTAGGTAACGTTGTCTCACCGTCGGGGGCTTCCTTCTCCTTTATTGTTACACACTAGTTGACTCTAAATCATCTTTATGTAAAGAAATGCTCTTTTGAATGATTCATATCAATGGTTTCAGAAGGGTGTCCATATGGTCCGTAGAATCGCTTTTACCATAATTAAAAGATGATCGTTAATATCAAGCGTCCATCAGCAAGACAGTATGCATCTGGTCAAAAGTAGGATGAGATTTCTCCAGCATTGTCTTAAATATATCTTTAGTTGTTCTTACGACTTTTTTCCAAAATTCACCCCACCACGATGCTGTTACTGGGTTGAAGTAAAATTAAATTTTTTTGAGTCGACAATGATTATCAATTTCTATTTTTTGCAGCTCCAACGAAATCAGTGCCGTTGTTGCTGGTGATTGAATTGGTCGACCACACGCACTAATGAATCGTTCCAATACAAAAATAAAATCTTACATAAATGGATTTGATACCTGATCCAAATGGACACATCTGTAAACCCCTCAGAGTAAATATAAGTACCTATAGACAACTAACGTGCACCTTTGTTTTGAAGTCGTCATAATAATAGAAGGAGAGATGCAAGGAGTTATCACTGTCACGTAATGCGTGGAAAAATAACACAAACTGCATTAATTTAGCATATGAAAAGGTTAAATTCATGTCGCGCCTGTTCCCGCTAACCTAAAATACATGACAATTGTCACTGTTAACCTAAAATAGATTACGCATATCTTGTACGTCTTCCACTCACAAACTTCCACTCGTCACGTGATATTTTAGTGTCGTCCTTCAGTGCTTTCTTTCTAGTATGTGTCGGTATAAAGCGAATATATAGCGTTACTCGTCTATATAGTCCGAGTTAGTTGTCTATGGTCTGAGTGTAAACCTTACACAATAGTATCCACTTTGGAGTTGGTTATGTTTCCACACGTTTGGCGGCGATAAGTAAGACTTATAAATAACTTTGAGTAAATGATTCAATATTTTTCACAAAGTTTCGTCAATGTGGTCTAGATGATTGTTTTAAAAATGAAACGCACAAATCCACTGCTTGACAATGGGATGATGTTCTGGTAAAATCACTGGACGCAATAAATAAGAATTATCTTCCCGATTGGTGATTTTAATCACCACATGGGTTCCTAAATGTTTACTTCGACGGATCCATAATGTATAATAATGATAAGTGACATGATTAGGAAAGATAGCTGAAAAAGTGCAACTGCAATCTAACAGGCAACCAATTATTTTAATTGGGGTATAGCAACACAAAGCATTTTTATTCGTGAAATTTTATAGGTACTAACCTTGATTTGAGTGTAAATAACTGAACTTTAACTTTATTGCTGTTTGAAGTTTTCAAAAAATTGCGTAACGTGAATTAGTTGAAATATGGGTAAAACCTATTGAAAATGTTGTGCTTTAGTAATAGTGCTTAAAATACTTGATTGAGTTCATTCAGTAAATTTCAAACTAATTTCTGAAAGTAGTGAATCGTCCCATCCTTCATTTGCTCAAGAATGGATCAAATACTTAGGTTATAGTTGACAGTATCATTGCTTTTGTAATTTCATCTTTTATTTTTTAGGTTCTATTGGATTCACTTCACAGGACAACGTACTTATTTTCAATTTGGTTCCATTTCATCTCCAAAATTGAAATCGTGGACTCCATTTCTGGATCACTATGACTCGACGAAGAAACCCACTGAGTCAATAGAACATAGCGTTCTCATTGCACTAACTACGTAAGTATGGAATTAGTCACGTTCCTTTTGATTATAAACAGAAGTCACGCTAATTGCATAGAAAAAATTAAGTAACTCCGACAAGAAAAGGGCTACAATTCATTCCGAACAGGATTCGTGTGTGCATACAGATTTTGAATTCTTTGCATTCCTGTGATTTCCACCAAATAAATTTTTGGAATTTCTAAACAGTTAACAGCGATCGCTTAAAACGTCTTTCGAATATCAGGTAACGCAACTATTCTGAACTGTTAAACACATTTTGGGAATTATTTTGAGTAAATTGGCTCTTTTAGACAGCCATCAAAGATTGGGCGCACTGAAGTGAAGAGGTTGTCTTCAAATACTGGAGGTGAAGTAAGTACCACCCATTTTCTGAAATACTTCTTCAATTAATCCTTCAGAATCTCATCCTATGGAACACTTTATCGTAAGAATGGAATTTATCTTGTTGTTTTAGGTTTTGGTGTTGGATCGTTGCGGGCGTTTATTGGGGAGAAACGCATGATCCACTTTCCATGGGGTAAGACAAACTAACTGCTTTCTGGAGACCTTTTCATCGCAATTTTCTCTTCTTCTTACTTTGATTTCAAACTCCACAAGTTGGATAAATCTTTTTATGGCCAGAAGGGAAGTGATTCGGAAAATTAAATTACTTTTTCTTATTTTTCTATATATTGTTTACCCTAGAATTGACTCGCAATGTTTCCATAATACACCTGTTCAAAATGACTTCCCCAGTAATTGATTTTAATGAGAAGGTCGATTTTTTAGTAATCAGTTTCAAAATCTGACGATGGGATGCCAATTTTTCATTATCCGGAGTACCACAAGCAAGCAATCTGGGGCCCTTACTATTCTTGTTATACACTAATGATACTTACACAGTAAGCTCTACTTTATGCAGACGAGATAGAATTTAACATTTAACATTTGACAAGCTTCAACGGGACTTAAACTGTGTAGTGACTGGTGTGGTGTAAACAATATGAAATTGAATATTAACAAATGCTTTGTGGTATCGTTTAATAGAAAAGAGTATCCGGTGAAGGCTTCCTCTACAATTTAAATAACTCTCTATTGTCATATAAAAACTGTGTTTATGATTTGGGTGTGTGGTTTGACAGTAAACTCAGTTTCTCCACTATGTAACAAATGTTGTAAAAACTCTGATGGGTTTCATTATCAGATCTACATCTGAATTTCAATCGTCAACATTCCCAACGCTATTTAATTGTTATGTAAGATCTAAGTTAGAATATGCTATAACAGTATGGTACCCGTTGTATTAAGGTTATTTACTATAAATTACCCACCCCTTATTATCGTTATTATTGATATAGTAGAAAAAAAAGTTGTGTATGATTGAAAGTTGTATGGTTCTAACTGCATTTTGTTAAAATGCTATCAATAGTTCAGTTACTCGCCGTTTACAGGGCGAAAATATGATGTATTTTTTTAATGTAACACCCTGTATACAAGTATACAGTAACAAATGGTTACAATTTGACGGATTTTTGTTCGGCAATTCTTATTTTGATCAAAAAATAGACATTTCTCGTAGGTTTTGGCCCACGACACTTTGAGCTTCCCATCCGATTGAATAACAATGTTAGAAGCAATTTTTGAAGATTCAATTTCAGAAATAACATAAAAATGTATATCAATCACGAGATTCGTCAACTCTGCGCAATTTAACGCAAATGTATTGCACGCATGTTAAAACAGACGCTCTATGATAATTGCAGAATTGTTGGGAAGTACATAGATACCCATATTTTTTCCTATTGTAGCTCATCAGTATATGTTAGCTCAATTTTAAACGTTTTGCACATAAAAAAATTACTGGCAGTTGATACCTTTACGCATTTGGTGTGATCGTGATAGAGTACGGTAGCGTAAAAAACTACACGATTTTAATTAAAAAGCATGTACTTAGAAGTTCCGTGGTTCTCTAGATAGTGGCAAACACTGAAAATTGTGCTTTTTGATTTTAATATCTTCAAACTGTGCTTATAACCCGTGGGCTCGTGACATATTCTGTCGGGAAACTTGTATGTTAGCGTTTTAGATCTTTCATCTTTCGAATTTCAAAAAGCTGACAGTTTGGTTGAAGCGGTGAAAAGTTAAAAGGATTATAATCTGGAAAATGTCATAATTCGTTTCTTTTTATAATACTCTGCCCCTTAAGTCCCAATTCGATTTAAAAAAAAGAAAAATTGTTCAGATTATTGGTATACAACGTAAACCAACGTCAAATTCAGAATTGATTTTCCGGAAAATCTGTTTTCTTTCTGTACAGGTTGACGATTGATAAGGAAATTCCATGGGATTTCCGTATCACAGAAAATCCGTTTTTTGATTTTTCCAACTTGTGAGCAGAAATTTTCAAGACTACAAACTCAATTATTTTTCTCTTTTGCATAAACTGTTTAGATGCGCAGATGTTTATGGGATGATTGACCGGAAAATCGTCTGGAAAATCCTAAAGTAGTAATTTTTAATTATAAAAATTCGATTGTAAGAGTCGTAACTAGCAAGCAATAATCTCAGGATTAAAGAATTTTTAAGTCGTTTTTACACACACCGGCAAATTTAAGAGTACATGGTTTCTGGAAAATTTTTCGGAAAATTGAAAAACTGTAATATTAAACATGAATCCGTGCAGTTTCATTGGAACCGAAAGTTTTCAAGAGAAAGTGAGTGAATGTGCGGTGTTAGACATAAAGGTATGTACAAAGTATGTACGCGAACTTGGAAGTTTTCCGAGGATTTTCTTTATATTTGGAATAATAGATTTCAGTTTTTTAATCTTCAAAACTAATAAAATTGAAAAAGGAAGATCCTTATATTAATACAATTCAAATTGAAGAATCGATTCTGTAGAGGAAATATTTATCCCAGATTAATTAGACCTTGACCGCATCATTGATCCTGAAGAAGTAGACGAGGAAAATTAGAATTAAAATCTTACTGATAAGAAATTTCTGTAGAAAGAAAAAATTTGTTGTAATTAAAAATATATATCGTTGCAATTCCCTTCTGATTGAATTGTTGTTTTTACAGAGGCTAGAAAGCTATATGAGAATATATTAGAAACAGGTAATCTTTTTAATTATTCAAAAAGTACTTTTCTCAAGACTTTTGCAAAACTATAGATAAATATTTTTTCTCAACTCTTGAGAAAAGTTCAATTTTCATAAACAATTAAATTATTTTCTACTGAATTATCGATAAATACTATTTCTTCAATTTCTTGAAAGCTGTTTACTTAATCTATTATTGTAAATATAAATTCCCTCGTTTAGACTACACCTAACCTAAGAAAATTACCTTCAAAACGTCGATCAGACCAAATAATAGATATAGTTTTGAAAGTTGGTATAGTTATCCCTTGAGGTGTCCAGATGAATACACTAAAACCCCCGAGAAAGATACACGAGCCGGCGGTGGGGATAGGGGGAAAGATCTATTTTTCAAGTTTTTTGCTTGTGACTCGAAAACTATTTATAATATCCCTTTAGTGAGTTCTACAATTATTATCTACACTAAATTCTCTATAAATTATGTCTAAACATTTTACTGTGCGGTCAATGCTTTAGAAGATGAAGAGTATTAAAAGTGATAAAAAGAAGAAACCAAATCCTTATACCAATTTTAAGTTTTAAAAATTATTTTAAAACATTGCACGACTTATCAATCAAATTGTGTTTCATCTTCATCATCTTTATCGTCAAAATCGATGGGGGCTCCATCAGTACAAGCTCCTAAGCAGCCGTTACAGATAAGACTACACTTAATGCCCGCTTTTCGGCAACTGCATTTTCCAGAGCATCGACTTTTACATCGGCAAAATAAAATGGAATTACGGGCCACATTCTACAGTCGTGTTTGATGGATACGATGACGTAAGAAACAGCACTAAAACATCTGAACAAAGAAGGAGGGCGGTGAAATCGTCTGTTGATATAAACATAAATTTTTTTATGAAGATTCAGCAAGAGCATTTTCTATCAAATAAAAAAAACAAGACCCAGCTGATTAAACTTTTGACAGAAAAAATTCATGCTGCAAACATAGAAACACGAACAACTGCAAGTGATGCTGACTGCACAATCATTTGCACTGCAATTGACAAAGCTGTAGACAATCTTGTGGTCACTGTTATTGGAGAAGATGTTGATTTTGTAGTCCTTCTAATGGCTCTTACTCCTCCAGAAAAAGAAATATTTTTTTCCACGACATACTTAGAAAACGGACGTTTCTTCTTTAAAAATAGTAAGGAAAATTGGTTTTTCCTCACTAGCGAGGAAAATAATGTCGTGTTACAAAAATGCCTCTTTAAAAAAATGTAAGAATGTGTTATTAAAACTATATGCGCCTAGTACTTACTTCTTTTATTAGGTTGTTTTTTTGGGGAATGTCGTGGAAAAAATATTGTGTCTAACACATGAGGAAAGCCTTTTTCCACTCTCACTCTAATGCCTCACTCGCTACACTCGTGGGCCAACTCGAGCTCGAGTAGGACAAATAAATATTGTCAAACCGGGAAGAAGGAAATTGGACACCAAAATATTATCCTCCCAAGAACTACAAAAACATTCATTTTGTTGTTCTATTCTCTTTCTGCATAATTTCAGCGGGTGCAATACAACCTCAGCTATTTACATGAAGGGCAAAACATTAATTATCAAAAAATAAAAATAAAAATAGTACCCCTTCAGTGTGGAGGTAGGAAAAGAAAGGGTACTGACATATGGGGTTGGAAGCGGGGGAGTCGATGGAAACTTAGAACCAATCACGACCTTGGATCCTCCGGCTCCTGACGCGTTGTTACATTCAATATTTTGCCGATGTAAAAGTGGGTGCTCTGGAAAATGCAGTTGCCAAAAAGCAGGCATTAAGTGTAGTCTTATCTGTAACGGCTGCTTAGCAGCTTGTACTAATGGAGCCCCCATCGATTTTGATGATAAAGATGATGAAGATGAAACACAATTTGATTGATAAGTCGTGCAATTTTTTTATAATTTTTAAGAATTAAAATTGGTATAACGATTTTGTTTCTTATTTTTATGACCTTTAATACTCTTCATCTTCTAACGTATTGATCGTGCAGCAAAAATGTTTAGACATAATTTATAGAGAATTTAGTGTAGATAATTATTGTAGCAGTCACTAAAGTGATATTATAAATAGTTTTCAAGTCACAACTAACAAACTTGAAAAATAGATCTTTCCCCCCTCCCCCACCGCCGGCTTGTGTCCCTCCCTCGGGGGCTTTTATTATATTCATCTGAACACCTTAAGAAATAGCTGTACCAACGTTCAAAGCTATATTAATTATTTGGTTTGATTTAATTAATCTTCTCAGGTTAACCGCACATTCACTCACTTTCTTTTGAAAACTCTCTGTTCCAATGAAACTGCGCGGATTCATGTTTAATATTACAACTTTTTTATTTGCGGAAATTTTTTCAGAAACCACGTTCTCCAAAATTTGCCGGTGGGTGTAAAAACGACTTAACAATTCTTTAATCCTGAGATTATTGCTTGCCAGTTGCGACTGTTACAATCGAATTTTTATAATTATAAAATTACTACTTTAGGATTTTTTAGACGATTTTCCGGTCAATCATCCCATAAACATCTGCGCATCTAAACAGTTTACCCAAAATGAAAAAATAATTTTTTACTCTTGAAAATTTCTGCTCACAAGTTGGAAAAATCAAAAAACGGATTTTTGTATACAGAAATCCCAATGAATTTCCTTGTCAATAGGCAACCTGTGCAGAAAAAAAACATAATAAATTACTAAGAAAATTTGGAGTTGAGAAAATCCAAGAAAAGCATTAATTATATTATTAATTTAAAAAAATAATTTTCCAATTTTCCGGAAAATCAATTCTGAATTTGACGTTGGATTACGTTGTGAACCAATAATGCCAACAATTTCTCTTTTTTTTTAATCGAATAGGGACTTGAGGGGCAGAGTATTAAAAGAAGAATCGAATTATGACATTTTCCGGATTTATTTTCCTTTTAACTTTTTACCGCTTCAACCAAAACATCAGCTTTTTAAAATTCGATGATATTTCATCGAGAAAAAGCAATTAACAAAAAAGCTGACGATACAATTTCCAATGCACATTGCAATGAGAATTGTATGGGCCTGAACGTTTGGGTCTGGATAAAAACGTCAGCTTTTTTGGCTTTGGTAACTAAACCATACCAGAAACTTGTCTGCAAAAATATATTGCATCCAATATTGTATGGGCCCAAATCTAATGGTGAACTTTTTTTGGCCACATGTTGCGGATCTGCACGTTTCATAGCATTCTACACCTAAGATCTAAAAAGCTGACATACGAGTTTCCCGACACATTATGTCAGGGGCCTACGGACTGTTAAGTTGGTCACAAAATTTTGTGCGATGCAATAGCCAGTGGACATTTATTATGAGACTATCACATTTTTTCTGAATGACAGTATCGAAGGCGAAATGATTAACTTTTTATTTACATGTAATCTGAGTTAACCTACTGTAGTAGTCCGTGCTATGTTTACTACAAAACCTGTACCAAACAAAAAAACTTCACAATTTGAAACAATTTTTTTTGTAATTAAAAATTGATAAATCGATGAACCAACATGAATACTGAATAACAACACGCATGCAGAAATTATACGAAATTATAAAAAGTAATTCCAATATGAGAAATCAACATTTGGTTTCCTGAAATAAAAATACCATTCGCTAAAGTATCGCAATAAAAAAGCTAAGGTTAACGTCCCAACCATTCAACAAACCATCAGAAATCTTTACAACTTATCCGTATTAAATACGAACCTGTACATAAGATTCTTCTTCATTTTGGTCACTTTGAAATAATACCATTGCATATGCTTGTTAGTATAAAGATCCGTACGTAAATATAATTCGTAATATATGGCAGTTATTTTGATAGCTTTCGCTAAATTTCCACTTTCAAATCTTGACTCAAATCTGAGCGATTCTTCTTCTAATGCTGGACACGTGGGAAAAAGATATCTGCTTCCATTAACACTAGAACGGCAAAACTGTAAGTAATGGCGTTAGTACAAAACCACGGGTCGCCAATAAATATTACGTAATTAGCCGCGCTGATTGGATAATATTGATAAACTACTATTCCCAGTTCGTCGCCTACCGGTTTCGGTTGAACTTCTTTTCAGTTGAAACATAATACGGTTCAGGACTCGAAGGAACATAACTACAAGTGTTGCACCCGTTCATCTAAAACCTTTAAAATATTGTTATCATTGTATAATTGTTTTTTAAATATAATTACCTGACATTCTGTAGGCCACCTAGCTGGTTGTACACTAGTACTCGGTTCTTTGATAATCTGAAATAATTCTTTGGAATCTTTCCTTAGAAGTTCTGCACATTCGCCGTCTTCGTTATCATCAAAATAAGAATGTTTTAAAACAAAATTCATAAGAAAACCAGTAGAAGATGTTAACGATGGCGGGATTGTAATTACTGGGAATAGTAAGTCTTGCAAATTCTTGACCAATCCAAAATCCGACTCTGTTCATTTAAAAAAAATGACACATGTCGTAAAATACAAAAAAAGTTTACCTTTGGTGGCAATTTCTTGATTACTCGAATCCATAACAGACTTTTCTGAAGCCTCCATCAGCTAAATATTGACATAATTTACGTATATTTTTTTGGAATCGCCACCACTAAACGCTAATCCTAAAATGATATCTAGGAACAGGTAAACATAAAAGCATTGCTATGGGGATCGGCTCCGTTAATCAATATCCCTTCTATCAATGTTAAGAACTGTTAAGGGTTACTTCATCAAAGAGTTGTAATTGACTTAGAAGTCGCTAAGCATTATTCCTATTGTAATGTTGCGTAAACTGTTGATTAAAGCTTTTGAAAATTTTTTTTGCTTTCTTTCCTCCAAGTCATAAATTGGGTTGAACGTTTTTATGAATTCTTAATTCTCACCCTAAGTGATATTGACAGCAATCAATGTATAACAATTGGGGGTTTATTTTTAGAACTCCCGGTTGAGTTGAATGAAAGCAATAAATTTTAAAGAGTTTCTAAAAAAACATACGTCAATAACCAAAAACCAACGGTGCCAGGTCGTGAGTATGAAATAAGTCGAATCAATAGTACATGCCACACGTTTTAGATGAGAAATTACTTGTCAAATATAAATTAGTTGTGTGTAAACTTGTAATATTCTTCAATGCCGAGATTGCGATTACTGCAGCGTGATTATTACTTTAAATTTGTTTGCCAAAGGTTTATTACCTACTACTAAATATAGATAGGTAGTTTAATTTGTTTTGCAGACATTGTCAAATTAGGCCAAAATCGACGTGACCCACTTTTTGATTTAAAAACATAGTTTTACCTGCAAAGTTTATTATTTATTACTATAAGGACTAGCTTCAATTTTGTATAAAACTTGAAATTCCTTACAGTAAGTAGTAAGTGATGAAACCGATAAGTTTTGGAAAAAAAAATAAGTAAAAATGCTAGAAACTGTAATTTATAACTAAGTACTTTTGTTTCACGTACAGGTATTTCTTAAAAACGATCACGCAATTGGTATATACTTTAGTAATCAAATCGGACTTTTTTGAGAAAGCAGGTTTGTGTAATTTAAACTAAAAACATCAATCTCACATTTTCTAACTCTTAATAGTTGAAGATTAAAGTAGCATCTTCATATCTCAAATTAGTGTTAAAGACTTTTATGCATCCTTGCAATTGAAAATCTTGCCTGCGGCTCGTGTTTTAAACTTTGCGACTTGTGTATAATGGACCCACACTTGTATTATAAATAATTACTACTCAACACAATTTTTTTGAATTTATAGGTGTATTGTGGTCTATTTATATTTTTGCCAGAAATATACAATTTACGTGATGGATGTAATAGTTGGAAGATGAAGAATAAAATTTAAACCAAGTAAGAGGCATTTAAGATCATTTCAATAGAGTTTAAATAATATGTTTCTAATTGCTTTTTTTTCATTTCTGCCGCTGCCGGAAAATCCTGAAGGGGTTTCTCCGTTGTACATTGACGAGAGACTACCGTACGCACCATCCAGTGTCATCTGTGATGTGTCTGTAACAATCTGTCCGGACTATAGTAAACGTCGACTCAGGGGTGAGCTCGTTTAGGTCTGAGTTGTAATAAAACTCTGACTTAGGACGTAGTAGATTTTTTTCCGGGTTGCAGAAACTCCTTTTGCAATTATTCACTTTTTTTCATACATGTTTATTGCTAGTTCAATTTTACAATTTTTATAGCTTAATCTTAAATGGTACATAATACTTAAATAACCCCATTAAATCGGCTTTCAACTTTAGAGTTTCCTCGTCAGTTTATTTGCGATTCTCCGGGCTGACAATTCATTCCTACATAACCTAAAATGGCGTACTTCGCCCTATTGTGCCTTGGCCTTTCATCATCATCGTAGTCCCAAAGCCGCGTGATGAATGGGTTGGGATGGGCTGCTATGACTGCTTAAAGCACAGTTGCGGATTGGCGTGGACGATTATTGTGGAAAATCTAGGTAACGCCTTTTGAGTAGTTTGAGTTGAAGAACTTGCAGTTTATCGTGTGGGTTTTGCAGCGTAAAACCAAATTTCTACTGCGTACATCATTGAGGGGCGGATAACCGTTTTAAAGATGAGTACATCGGGTACAGATTTGGCAATAGGCCATTGATGGTAGTACAGTTTTCGGGCTATGTGCACCTTCAAAACCAACTTCTTGCTTAGAGTCAGGTTGAGGTATTTAACTTCCTTGTCCAGGAAACATCGTCATCTTTGATATGCAGTTGGCGGCAGGGCTCGATGCCTCTTTGGTTGAAAAGGATCGCCACGCTTTTGGAAGGGTTGACTTTGATCCAACAATCGTCGTACAAAGTGCCTATGGAATCTACTGCAAGTCTTTACCGGGTTTCGATATGACGATAACGTCGGCGGTTTTCTATACGTTGGAGAAATATCAGATTCAGAAATCCGCGTTGTAGATTTCGGTGATTGTCGCCATTCCCTTTTTATAGAGAAGTTTGATGGTTTTGTTTGGGATGCCACTTCTTCCTGGAGCTTTAAGCGGCCTTAGATTTATGATCTCGTCTGCTACTTCTTTTAAAGAATTGTGTCTTTTTGGCTGTGTCGCATTCCTTTTAAACTCAAATGTAAGGAGGTGGAGGTATTTTTGTGGGTTATGTTTTAGCGTGTAGGGGTACCGTATTCTTCTCTCGGGACGGGTTCTCGTATCTTCACTTGTGGCTTGTACGGTCGTATGACGTTGATCTTCTGTGAAAGCTGGTTTTACTCATTTTGCCGTCACTGTCCTTAATTATTGTGAATGTTCTTTTTTCTGTTTTAATGTGCAAATTGTCCTTATTGATGCTCGTTTAGAAATGGTTTCTCCGTACATCATTTCTGCTTCCATGTCGTTCTTACCCTGAGTTAGATGATGGGTTACTTTCGTGCCAATATCGCTGATGTTGTGACACATTAACCCTGTTTTCAGCTGGCAGTGGAATATATCTACCATCCCTTTCGCCTTCGGATGATATGCTGTCATTCTGCTCCTTGTTAATCCAGTTACGTTTTCGAGCTGTCTTCCTTTGAATTGCCTTTCATGAACTGTAGTAACTTGTAAGGATGTTCCAAATCTTTTCGATACAGTGGGCAAAGATTACTCTTCCCACGGGACAACCTGAGAAACGGTCTGTGCATGTTAAAATGTATCTGTGTCCGTTTGATATTAGTAGTAGTCTGACGAAGTCGATGTGTACGTGGTTGAATCTTGAAACTTGTGTTGTTTGGTCGTAACTCGTTTTGTAGCTCTTTGTCGTTTTCTTGGTCTTTCCATATTTTGTCGAAGTTAATTCTAGTCTTAAGTTGATTTATTCTGAACATTGCATCGGCTATTATTTTGCTTTTATATGTGCTGTATGCCAGTTGAAAATTGCCATATGAAATCTAGGAATATAAATTGCCGTGGTGAACATTTTTCTGGTTTTTGTTTGAAAACGAAACTTATTGGGTTGTGACCGATGTAGATCGTGAACTGATGTCCTTGAAGTAGGTCCCATAGTCGAGTATGGAATTCTTTGTTCCACTATACAGTGTGTCCAGTGTAAAATGATGTACATGGGGGTATTGGAAACCGTTGGAGATACGACGTCGGTTAAATGGAAGAAAAGTTGTGCATTTATCTGCCCAAAAATAATCTACGTTTGTTTCAATTTAAATCAATACCGTTACATAGATACAGGATGAAACAGGAAATTGTGCATTTTAGAAAAATCGCCATATTTCCTTTATTATAGAACTTCGTAACCTAGGAATTGCATTTTTGTTTCGCTGTGTTGATGATAATCCCATTATCTTGTAATTTTTGTTGCCCTAAGTGTACCTCGTGCTCTTCTTTCGATAACGATGCTACTAGTATATCGTCTTTGTATGCAAAGCAGAAATCCATGTCTCATAATATTTCACGTAGGAACCTTTGGAAGGTTTGTGCTGCGTTTCGTAGTTCGAAACTCATGTGATATTTTTGTCCATTGTATATCGTGCTCACTCCTGTGTGCTTCTGATCGCTGGTTATTCGCCTTTCTGCGGTGTAGTTCGCAGCTTGTAAGTTTTAGTTGCCGCATATCCACTAGGAGTCTGTAGTATGATAAAAGTCGGCTCCTATTATTAGTATATGCGTTTCTGCTACAATGAATCTCAACGAAAAACTTCTTCGCAACCGAAAATCCACATCTAGGTTGATTTTCATGGCAGCCTACATTTTTTGCTCTGTCACCAAACTTGTAATAGTACCATAAGTTCTATTGGGTGAACTACTCCGTGCTCTCGTGTTTGTCGGCTACCTTTGCAAAGTTAGTATCATTTACTGTTGCGAGAATCACTCGCACATTTGGCAGTTAACGGCTATTACAAATCAATCTTAGCAGTGCTTCCGGCACTGCTGTTCCCGCTAGTTGCGTAAGAACTGGGACGATTTTCGGTCTCCCAACTCCTCGGATTTTGGAACTTGTTTAGTTTTCTTCTCCCATGTGATGCCTAACCTCCTTATTAAATTAGTTCTGATTTTTTCGTACTTATTGTCTCCTGATAGTGCCGTGAGGATGTTTCGTATTTTGCTTGCATACCGGCTTTCCAGGCTGCTCGTTAGATACCCATACTTCTATCTGTCGTAATGCTTCGTAGGTGAAAATGATTCTGGATTTGCACGAACCATAGTTTTAAGTCATCGAGTCAGAATGATGGGATTTGCTATCAAGTTTCTTATTATAAATACAAACCTATAATTCCTTTTAGATAGGTCGATTGGCCATGTATTCTGAGTTTATATACTAAATTATGGTATAAATATCACAATAAAATGATCAAAAGTAATTTTTTTAAATACGTCTTAGATAGGCAGTAAATTGAATAACCTTTTAATTTTTTATGCACTCCATTGTCTAAACCGAAAGTGTCAACTTAAGACTCTCCTTTCGAAAATTAAAGTACCATTTTAAATCTTACGGGAATTAATATAGTTTTACAATCTCAAGAAATTTAAAGTAAAATGAGCACGCTGTTTCTATGGCATGACTATAACTTTCTTTAACAGCAATTCATTTATGTTTCAATTTATTTTTTTTTTCTGATTTGTACTAATAATAATAATAATAATAATAACAATAATTTTATTTACGGTAAGCATCTTTACAAGATAAAAAGAAAAAAAATAAAATGTACAAACTTGATACAATGCCACTAATCAATATAAACAAAGAGATAATAATAATTAAAAAAATTATACAAAATGCGGTTCAGTTAGAACCCAACTAAATGTTTAAATTTAAAATACGAATGCGCGATTGAAAAACACTCAATGACGCTGAAAACAAATCAAAATTGTTTGAAAAATTAATATGTTAGCCAACCTCAGCATCCTACTCACAGGATTATTGAAACCGTAGTTTGTAAGGTGAGTACACTCTCTGAATAATGCCTTATTTCTAGTTGATACACTAGCTTGACAACAGAAATTAATTTTACTTAGTACCTCTGGACAATCAATAACAGAATTCAAAATTTTAAATAATAAGCACAAATCATGGTAATTACGTCTAACATACAAAGACTCGACATTTAGGTGCAATGCCAGAAAATTATAGTTTGCATTAACTGTGTTTATTCTTAACTTAAACGAACATACTTTTAAGAATCGACATTGAACCTTATCTATTAATTTTACTAAGTAATTCTGATGTGGATACCAAATAGAAGAAGCATATTCTAAAATACTGCGGACAAGAGATTTATACAATATACAATAAGTTTTGACATCAAAATCTTTACAAACGCGACCAATAAATCCAAGAATTTTGGACGCTTTCATGCATACACTGACAATATGTGCTTTGAAAGATAGAGACTTACAAAATAAAACACCCAAATCAACTATTTCATCAACACGACTTAAGACAATTTCATTTAAAGAATAGTTGTAAATAGTGTAATTACTACTTTTTGTAAACGTGATAATTTTACATTTTTTAATATTAAGTTGCATATCATTTAACTTACACCATTGTTCGAAAGAAACAATATCTGACTGCAAGAGTTCTGCATCTGCAGCTGAATTAATCCTAGAATATAATTTAACATCATCGGCGTAAAGTAGACAGTTACAATATTTAAAAATCTTAGGAAGGTCGTTAATAAACAAAATAAATAATATAAGCCCAATATGCGAGCCTTGTGGCACACCAGAAGCCACATTAAATGCCACTGAAGAACAACCATTTACATAAACAACTTGACTTCTGCCAGATAAATAATCATACAGCCACTTAACAACTAAATTCGAAAAACCCATATTGGCAAGTTTACATAGTAAAACCGAGTAATTAACAGTATCAAAGGCTTTGTAAAAGTCTGTGTAAACAGAATCAACTTAATTGCCTTTCTCTAGAGCATCCAACAAAAAAGAGTGATAACTTAATAAATTAGTCACAGTAGAGCGGCCCTTGACAAAGCCATGCTGTTGATTACTTAACACATTTTTGGATGCCCACTGTAATTGTTGTGACACAATGCCATCAAAAATTTTAGAAATACAAGATTGAAGACAAACACCTCTATAATTAGTGACATCAGATCTATCACCATTATTAAATATAGGAACTATTTCGCCTAGTTTTCATAAAACTGGAAAAACACCTGTTGTAATCGACATATTAAACAATACAATAATAGGATAAGTCATATATAATGAACAATTCTTGATAAGTATTGATGGAATCTCATCAGGGCCACTGCTACATGTGCTTTTAAGCTTATTAATCTCATTGAAAATAAGGTCTTCATTTACACAAAACGCAAATAGCGAATCAACAAATCCAGATGACTCATAGTCAGATGCATTAATATTATCGAATGAATTAGGTCTATATACACTAGAGAAAAAATGTGCAAATAAATTAGCTGACTCTTGCGCATTATTGCTACATTTGTCGTTAGCAAGATCTGGAGTAGATACATAAAACAATGTATAAAAGACATAACTAAGTGTTTGTTTGTTTTTTGGAGAGTTTCATTCATCTTTGTTTTCAATAATAAGTATGTCTTCTTTATCTCTATACCACTGTGGAGTAGACTAGGACTTTGCTAGGACTAGCAAACATGCTTCTGTTACCATATATAATGGCGTGAACAATAACATTCCCAAAATATTCTATACTTAAAGGCGAGGTCGAATTGTATTTGTTGTTGAGAGTAGATACTTTGCAAGCAAAATACAATTATAAACAAAAAATATTGACATGGTTTTTATTGTAATCCTGAACAAAGCCTTTATTGTTTTTATTTGCCGATTTAGTCTTCAAATTCTGATCTTTTAAAGTATTCTAATACTGTCTGACAAAACGAGTGTCCCATCTGCTCATAATCTCTCACCGAAAAGTGAGTTTTTGCTCTTGCACCTAAACTTGAACCGGCAAACGAAGCTTCCATTGTAAAACTGTGAGGAATACCCATATTCCATGCTGCAACTCGTGCTGTACCATCTTTATATTTTCCGTCGTTAAATTTGCAGTTCCGTAAAGAAAACTGATACAAAGAATAACAAATTATTTGCCTTAATTTGTATTAATACATTACCTTATCACTTGCTTTCTGCTCTAATATCCACGGAAAACTACCCTCTTCCTTATACTTCGTTGAATATTTACTTCGATCGCAGCCGTAGAGAAAAATATTGTTCAGTCCATATTGAGAATGCAAATCACAAAATAACGTAACACCGCACTCTTGAATAGTTCTGAAAATTAAACCATGCTAAGATCATATCACGAGTATACATAATTTTTACTTGTTTATCATTAACTTTAAAAACCAAACGGAAGGGAATTTTTCGGGGGCGCCATATTTAAACTCTCTGTTTAGATCTTTTCCATTTAAAGAGTAACGGGTGTTACCAACAATTACTCCATCTGGATTCAACATTGGAACAAGTTTAAACACGAATTTCTCTCTCAACTCTTTTGCTGTATGAGTATTGCTAGTTAAAAAGTCTAGGAAACCTTTCATCATCCAAGATGATGGGGTTTCAGCAGGATGTACCCTAGCTGTTATAATTACTGTTTTCTAATAAATTGTACAATATGTTTAACTTCTTAGGATTTAAATAAAATCTTTATGTACCTACCTTAGTCGTTACTGTGTCGTTAGAGGTAATGACAACGAAATATACATTGTTGCCTGCTAAAGTTTTGCATAAAGTTCTTATAGTTACAATTGCCTGATTTTTTGCAAGTTCCATCAAGTAACCTTGGAGATCCGAGTAGGTGTATGGGTAAGAGTAAGCTATGAAAACCTGGTCATCGTCGTAGGGAAAATCTAATGTAAATGTTAAAATTCCACAATCGTCTAAATTACTAAAAATTGAATATGTTAAAAGGAATACAATGCGTTAAGTAATGTTTACTCATTATAGTAGTACGCGATATTGTCGCCACATCTTCTCCAACCAATTTTATGTGCAGCAGCATCTAATTTCGAATACATTAAGGGTTTCATTCCATGCTTCCAAACACTTTCACGCTTGGTCAAATTTACAATAGAAAATCTGTAAGCGTTAGGCTTTTAGGAAGGTAAAAATATAAACCGGATTGAATAGGTCTTGGAATTTTCTGTGAAATTTGGTAATAAATTTTTAACAAAGTAGCTAGATGATACAAAGTTTAGGTTAGAATTCAAAGTTTTTTATTTCACAGTCATTAGTATAGTATCTCAATTAATAAATACTTATGATGTTAGGCGAGAGACTTATTCATTTTCAAAATGACGTATCTTGCTTTTTGAAGCCGATAGCAGATTGTTTAAAAATAAGTACAGACCTGTAAGTTATGTCCTTCTTCATGTGGGTTATTCTAAAGTAAAACCATTGCTTCTGTTTTGCAGAATAAAAATCATTTCTAACGTACAATTCGTAAAACTTGTCATTAATTCTGACAGCCTTAGCCAGATTCCCACTTTCAAATCTGGAATCAACACAAGACCTTCTTCGTCAGGCAAAGAAGGATTGGCAACAGTATTTCCACTTCGTTTAATTCTGTCGAGCATAAACTATAAAATAAATTCATCTAGGTACATGTGTAAAAAACGTAGATAAAATATTACAGCGTTATAATTAACTACTGGGTATTCATAAACAATTTTGCCTTGGAATTCATTATGGCCTTTTGGTTTTAATTCATTTCCGGAACGTATGTAATACGCTTCCGGTTCATTCGGTACGTAGTAAATATGTTTGATTTTTTCTTCCAATACCTTTTAAAAGCATAAATTTAAAATTAATAAATCTGGATAAGAGTGAAAATATACTTGACATTCAGCTGGCCATATTGGATTTAACTCAAATATACCAACGTCATTAATTATGGGAAAAACTATTCTGGATGGTTTTGTCATGAGCGTCTCGTAATCAAAACTTTCCTTTTTTTTCACTTGCACAAGAGAACGAATTATAGACTTTCTGGACTTTTCAATTTCTTCTTTAACTTCAGCTTCCAATAACTCTCTCTGTTTTAAAATCTAATTAAAATTGTTTTAACAAATTGTTAGAGATAATGGGAAATAACTATTACGATCAGTTCTTGTTTGGCCATCTCTTCGTGATATTCTAACAAAGCTCTGCAAAACAAATGTCCAATTTGTTCGTAGTCTTCTGCAGAATAATGTGTCCGTAATCTTGAAGGTAAAAGAGTTCCGCAGAAAGAAGTTTTCAATGCAATGCTATTGGGAATATTCTTGGTAGTCATCTCATTGTGAGCCGATGGTTGTAAAAACTTCCCATTTAGAAATTTGCAACAGTCAAATGAAAACTGCAAAACAAATAGACAGAATTTTAATTATTTTGTGTTTAGGTGTTTATTTTAATATTTGAATCCGCAGGGTTGTTTGTTCAATAGTGGATTTCTGTAGCACAGTACCCGTGAAAGTCACTTAATCTGTGACAAATAGCAGCAACGCCGTTTTTGTGTTCACGCTTAACACGTAGCGAATTACAAATGTAAGTAGAGTGTATACAAATTAGTTATTTTGAAAATAACATTTTAATTAATTGCGTGAAATAATATCAATGTCTCTAGTGTTAAATATACAACATTTTGAGTCCCATGGAAAACAACCAAATTATCATAATTTCGTTACGGTCCAAAATGCTCGAGCACAGACGTGGGTCGCACGAGTTGCGTGTTGCGACGAAAATCAAATTTACCGCGCATGCAACGATTTTTCCTATTGGTGGATCGGTTTATTTGGAATTTCTAATCGAAACAACAAACAGACTTCTTGGAACTTTCTCTTCCATTTTGGGCGGTTGGCGGTGCTTCACGAAGCTAAATATTACATGTGAAATTTCAATGTGGCTTCAATAATTTTATGATAAATTAGTGTGGAAATATAAATACGACCTATTACGCAGTAAGTGTTTTCTTTTGCTACTTCTTTGGTTCGTTTAGTGGTTGTGTTAATTGCTAATTACAACGTATGCTTTAGCACGTGTCTTGACCTCATCCTCTACTCATATCTTACTGTCTGGATGATTCCTGGGGCGCTGGAACGAGCAATTGGAAATCCTTTGTTACACAAAACTTGCCTGTTATCACGCTGTCGCCGACCGCGGAACTGCCCGGCTGATTATACTTCAGCGGTTGTGGGTCGCGCACGCCACGTTCCTGCTATTACGAAGACAACGATCTGCTTCCAAAGCTGTGTCGTCTCATCCTCCTCAGAGAAATCCTACTGATCTTCTAGTAGCTGTCAACTGGCAGTCGTTAGCAAGGGCCTTCCTTATCAGAACTACATGCATCAGTACACAGCTAAGTTATTGTTTTAAGGAACCTATTCATTTTGCATGCATTCGAAACTTAAGTACACGTGACACCAAGCGGTTGTACCCCTAGTGTTTAAGCAAATTGTTATTCGGAGTAGTCTCTATCTACCAACGCTCGGTGTTGTTGGCACTACCTCCCTCAGAGTTGGGGCGCTGTAATTAATGTGGGTTAAGCTAAAACAAAAGGCTTTTTGGATTGACGGGAGCTACATTCCGTATTAGAACGAGTGTAATACCTAGTTTTTAAGTCACCGTGTCTAAGTGACGTGTGTACGTCGAGTTTCCTTAATCACCAATCTTAAATTGGTACGCTACTTTTAATTTAGGGTTAATAAACGAAAACTTAACTGAATTGTGACATATTTGAACGCGAACTTTAATTAATGGCTTGTTGCTAATGCACGCAAGTTTCATGCGACAGAAACTCTTATTTCTTCCAGATTCTTTGAATATTTTAAATTGTATTTGCTATATTTATAGGTGTTTTGTTTCTCTGTTTTGTGTTTGTTGTAGCGTAGTAGACCTTAAGTATAACCTATTGAATTCCTGTTAGTCGGTTTTATTTTTCTCTGTTACCCAGCTTGTGGCGCCTTGTTACGCAGCAGTTATTTCTTTCAGTTCTGTCAAGGACCTCCCCCATCTCACCGACTCAGCCGGACACTGCTGTGTTAACGCTTATAAATATGGGATCATCCACGAATTTAGTGCGCTACTTTGAGCCCAATATTATTGTTCTTTCTTTTCAAGGTTGCATCGCTAGAGCCGTCACTTTATTTTATTTCTTATTATTTGTGAACCGCAACCGTTAAAATTTATTTCTTATACCAACAACCAAAATAAACAATCACGCGCAATTTTTAAATTAAAAAAAATACCTTATCGTGGGCGTACTTCTCCAGTATAGACGGAAAAATTTTAGCTTTGATAATCCTTGAAATATTTGAACCAACGGAACTAGTAATGAAAGTGTTGTGCATCACATGCTGGGCGTGCAAATCACAGAACATGGCCACTCCGTTGCGACTCAAATCTCTGCAAAACATAAATTAAATTTTGTAAGAATTGAGGTTTTCTTTCACTTTGGGAGTCTTCCGGGATTGCACTGTGTTGAAATGGTAACAGTTTGATTCACGTTTTTCGCCAAACATTGGCAACTATGGTTACCATTTCGACACGGTTTACCCAGGAAGGCGTTTTTGGTCTCACGAATTACATCTTGTTTCTATTTTTTTCAAGAATACACAACAAATAATTTAAATGAAACAAGTAATCAATCAAAATTAAGAAAACAAAAAAATACTGTTAGGCTAAAAAGCTGTTCTAAAAAATATTGAACATTTCTTGTGTGTCGTATGTGCTTCACGTCTGTTTTATCTGATTTTTTTTTTGAAAACTCAACTATATTTCCTATATTGAAACGTTCACATGATATACAAACTACTGTACTCGTGTGACGAGTAGATTACGGAGGTATGAGGTAAGAAATATCGCTTTTCTTCATATTAGAGTAGTTCCCACAGCATGTTAAGCAAACAGCAGTGTATCTTGGACTATTAAAAAAACACGAAAAATGACTTTCGTTTTGGTTTAATTAAGGGTTTAATTAAATTATCCTACTCTGCGTTTTAAAGCGAATAAAATGGTTGCAAGTTCATATTTTTTAAATTAGCAACTTAAACGCGTCGCTCTAGAGATACACTACTGGATATTTATTATGCTAGGGCTGTGCGGCTATTATTGGTTATCGAGTCAAGATGAGATAACTTCTCGCTTACTCAGTTCATACTTACATTAACAATATTAAACATTGTTAAGATAACTTGCTTTCATTAATAGCATTAAATTTGATAAACTGGTGAAGAAAGACTAAGTCTTAGTACATCGACGGCAACTACTAACAATAGTACTCTTGTCACAAGGTCGGAACGCCTAGCTGAAAGAGAACATAATCAACTAAAAATACAATAGGTACAATTTGCATTATAACAAAACGGATACTCCAAAGACTATATCAGGAGGACTTTAATGCCAGGTCGAAATAAGAACCAACAACAAGAAGAAGATAAAGCGGCTGCAAAAACATTTCTGTCATACATCAAAAGCACTACAAATAAAAAAAGCACAACATCCGGACCACTTTCAACAAGGTACAGAAAATAAGTCAAATGTCCTTGAACCAAAGACCAAGATAGAACTAAATTCACAAGGGGTGTACTAAAACTAATGTAATTTGCAAAGGACACCGTAACCCCGAAGTAAAACAAGAGTCACTATCATCAATGACGGAGCTTGTTAGAACTCAACTTCAATAAAAAAAAAGTCATCGTAAATGCTGAAATAAAACCAAGAACCTCATTAGAAAAACAATTGCAACCAAAAAATTAACAAATAGATTTAATAAGAGAATAAATAGAGCAAAGTAGAGCAGCAGCTCAAACGACTAAAGATTGCAAGTGCGATCTTGCTGAAACGTCGTCAAAAAATAAATGGTTCACCTTCACTCAGAAAGTATTAAGAATATTATAAATCAATTAATTGGAAGAAAAAAATCTTAACTAAAAATCGGTTATGTAAAACTTTCACAAATATTCAGTACCTTACTCATCATCTTGAAAAAGAAGGGCAAAAACAAAAAAATCAGTAAACTCGTAAGACTGGCATTTCTCCCTAGTGGGTTGATTAAATAACTTGATCCCGAGATTAACATAATCTAGGCGATTTATTAGTTCCCACGACACTGGCACCAGCTTGTTGTTGGTCTAAGATTTCGAAAGAACTGAAGTAGCTAATGATGACATTTGCCTCTACTTTGAATAGTTGAATTTTCAGTTTATTTACAACAGTAAATGTTATCAAGTATAAGCTATGTGTTATTTTATGAACCACATACAAATCGACTTTTTATTTAGCAGTGTACGAACATGGACATGTGAGAGATGTCAAGGCCATTATCAATTAAGGTATATATGGTACTAGACATTTTAATAAGAATGGAAGCCATATTCTTCACCAATAAATGATAATCTACTTTGGTTTAGTGAGAGCAAACCTTATATAATACCATACACAATTTTCCCATGTGGTAAAAATATGGGATGTACCTGTTTGGGAATCTAGTTTTTTTATGATACACTTAATTTGTCCTTTATAAAGAATTTCTGCTTGTAGATTTACTCCAAATTTTTTGGATCCCATCTTATCTAATGATATTATCTAGAGTTCTTCCTTATTATGGTGTGTCTCCTACCTGTTTCGTCTTTTCTTGTAAATGGAACGGAAGAAGGAAGAATATTTATAGAATAGCCTTCATGTTGTGTTCCAAAGGTTAATTAGATGAATCAAGTACTTGTATTATGAAGTACCTTTAGAATGTTAACTTTAATACAATTATTATTTAAATTTAAATGAAATTAAATTTTACCACGCGTTCTGAACCAAGTGACAATGATTTAACATTCTATTACAAGTCTATATTTTTCTATGAAGTTTGTGACTAATAGTAATTTTAATTGCAATAAAATGCATAACGCACATAAATGAACAAAAAACTTTGAACATATTTTACAGCAGCTGTAACTTGCAATATGATTAATATTTGGATCAAAATCTATTTTGTTGTCTAAATTCGGGTCTAAAGGCAGTCGTTAATTGAAATCTCTTTGTAACGTTTTTCTAACGAGGGTGGTCATTTTTTTAAAGATCCTTTCATTTTCGATGTTGGATCAGTTCGGCTTTGCAGATTGTATTTATACTGGTTCAAAGGGGGTTGGGTTAGTATCGGGATAGTCTAATTCGGTAATTTGTAAAGTGCCGTTAAGCGTCAGGTTTTCTTGCTTTGAGTTGAAATTTTCTGGATGTTTATGGATCTCAATGACCTTCCTCCCTATTAATCTGTTCTGATAACCATAGGCGCTGTTAGTAACTTGGAGCTTCGAAAAGTATCTTGTGATTCCTAGTCCAAACTACCCTGACTTTGTCCTAGATGACAGTTTGCTGGATGTTCTTTAAGTCTAGTTTCCTTCGATCGTTTGGTGGTTCTTATGTATACTTTGCCCCAACAACAATATATACGGTAACGTCCGGATGCTAAAAAAGAGTCTCTTTCGTACTTTGTTGATCTGATAAGCTGCTGAATCTTGTTGTTGGTTTAAAGAAGTTTTGATATTTTTTTCTTTACAATTCTTCCTCGTGCGGTCTGTGACTTTAGATATGTATGGTAGGTATGCGTGGGCGGTAGTAAATTAACTCTCGGATTCCGGTGTTCTTGATCTTTTGGACCTCACTGATCTTTTGTTTTCCTTCCTAGTGTACCCGTTAGCCTCAACGGTAGTTTTCAGGTGTTCAAGTTCCACCTGAAGATTATCTTGTTCCGGCTGGGTCTTGATTATTCTATGGCCTGGGTGGTTGTTCGATAAAGCATGCAGGTACCTGTCCGTATGTGTAGGTTTTTTGTACACTGTGTGACCTAGGTCCTTTCTTCGATTTTTTACTAGCACATCCAAGAAGGTCAGTTTTTGTTCATCTTTTCTCTTATAGTAAACTGAATACTAGGGTCTTGGCTGTTCAGGTCTCTCAGAAACTACTTAAGCTTCGCTATGTCGGGTTTTTAAACGACAAAAGTAATCATCTACGTACCGGAACTATACCGCTAGCTTGTATTCCACAGTCTCAAAATTTTCTCAAAATTCTCCATAAAGAGATTGGAACTAGACTTAAAGGGCATCGAGCGAACTGTCGTCTGGGACACACCAAAAAGGCAGCGGTTGCCAAACATGAGCTTAGCAATGTGGATCACAAGATATTCTTCGACTAGTAGTGCCTAATCGTTATCATAACAGATTGGTAGCAAGCTATCAAGAACCGTAAATATCCAAAAACATCAGCAGAATGAAAGAAATCCTAAAGCTCAACCAGATCTGGAATCCAAACCTCAAGAACACCCGAACGGCACCCTGTAAAGATCCGCATTTCACCGGCCCGATGCGAAGCCCAACTCATAATCTACATACAACATGGGAGATGAAAGAACCTGTAAAGAAGCTGACCAATCGCGTTAGCAAAACGTTACAGAAACATTTTAACGACGGCTTTTAGACCAATTTGTCATAATTAAATCTTCTATCAAAACACAAATTTAAATACTTATTAGTCCACCATATTTGTGTACATTTTTCTTTTACCTTCTAATTGAAAGGGTTTTTCTTGGTAAGTTTAACCCTAAGTTTTCGCACCCCTAAGACTAATCCTTTCTCTGTGTTTTTTTTTGAATTTTTATTTATTTATTTTTATTTCTTGCGTTTTAATTATCGCACAGACATAAACTTAGTCTCTTTGGATTCGTTTTAAGTTGTATTTTCAACAATGTTATGTGACAAAAAACTGTGCGTTAAACGGTAAAAACGTTATTGCTCTTCAAAGTCGACAGAACGACTTAAAAAGTTTTTTGCTTTTCGGCTCCTACCTTTCTTCTAGTCTACCTGACGCTTTTTCGTAAAAAAACTTTATTAAAAATAAAGTAATTTATAGCATTTACAAAAAAATTATCCATATACCACCATTTTTTGTCCGTCAACCGACGCTCAAAGTTGCTATGTTCCGCACGGGATTTTGAAATACGCTAAACAGCGCTTGCGCTTCGCGCTGCATTTAGTCGTGAGTCGTAGACATTTCGCCGAATGGACATAACGTCAAATGGACACAACGCCTTGGACACAACGTCGAAACCAATTATTGGACATATCGCCGAAACTGAAAACAACGCCAAAATCACCTGCTGGACACATTACCGAAAATGGACACAACGTCGAAATCAGCAATTGGACATATCGTCGAAATGTGGACACAACGTCAAAAAGCAAAAGCTGACACCACGTAGATCGGTTATTGATTAAAACAAATTTTTAAAGAAAAAAATTGTAATAACTGTAACCTACCAACCAAAACCGTTTACCCCCGATCATATGAAAACAACTTACATTGATTAAAACAAATTTAAGTGAAGAAAAAGTGTTTTTCGATACCCTACTTAAGATTAATTCCTCTTAATACGAAAAACACGTCAGTTTTTGTTTTTCGACGTTGTGTCCAGATTCGACGATATGTCCAATTACTGATTTCGACGTTGTGTCCATTTTCGGCATTGTGTCCAGCAGGTGATTTTGGCGTTATGTCCAGATTCGACGATATGTCCAATTACTGATTTCGACGTTGTGTCCAAGTTTCGGCGTTGTGTCCGGATCCCTTCGTCATCATACACTGTTTAAATATGCTTATGTGGCAGGGTAAGAAATTTACTAAAGTAAAAACTGTAGAGTAGGCCTATCGGGGAAACCACATGAAAAAAAAAACGCGCCGTGAACTCAACCTCAAGGGTGGTGCGGAATTGAGTTAAAACAAAAAGAAAAAAACATGTCCATAAAGGTAAAACCCGTCGAAATATTAATTGTTTCAATATATTAACAGTTCTGCGTTCAAAAAGGAATTTGCGATTGTACCAATAAATTATTAACAAATCGCAATAATGTAATTGAATAATATTTCAAAAGAATAAAGTCATCATTGAACCTATCAAAATGTTCATTTTTTTAAATAAAAACCCACTCCAACAAAATTTTTATGGAATAAATAGGAATATTTAAACATTTTATGATGCATAACAATCGTTTTAATTTAATGAACGGAGAACAAGTCGTATTACGACAAATCGCAGCGTATTTTGAAATCCCGCGCGGTACACAGCAACTTTGCGCGTCGATTGACGGACGAGAATAATATTTTTTGTAATTTTTTTGTAAATGATAGAAATTACTTTATGTTTAATAAAGTTCTCTCACGTAAAAGTGACCCTTTTGTGCACTAGAAAAAGATAGGAGCCGAAAAGGAAAAATAAAGGGCAATAACTTTTTTCCGTTAAACGCACAGTTTTTTACCATTTTTCCTAATATAACTGAAAACGCATCCAAAACACATTAAGTTTATGACTGTGCGATAATTACAACGCGAGACATGAAAATTAAAAAAAAACACTAATTCCAAGAAGGCGGCGAAAGGGTTTGTTTTAGGGGTCCACAAACTTAGACGCAGTTGTACAATCTCCGCTTAAAGTTTAATTTAATTTCCTAAGCGATAATTGTTGTCACAATTAGAACACAATTAGAAATTAAACCGTAGTTAACTTTAAGCGGAGATTGTACAACTGGCTCTTAGAGTTAAAGTAACCGAAAGAAACCCTTTCAGGGAGGGGGGGGGGGGGTTTAAAAGAAAAAATGTATACAAAGATTGGTGGGCCGAATGCCTAAATGCACTGGACTAATTGTAATTATTAACAGTGAAAGACTGAATGATTAAATTTGTTTCTAAGTCAAAAATACTACTTACCTGTCAATTAGCAGCTTTGTGTACCATATGGTAGGATATTTTTCTTTGAAGGATTGCTAAACTGTTTGTTTAAATCATTTCCTGAGAGTGAGAATCGTGTATTTCAACAATCACACCATCCGGATTTAACATTGGTATCAATTTAAAAACATAAGTTTCTCTTAATTTTATTGCTGCTTTTGAAGAACCCGTCAAAAAATCTAAAAATCCTTTCATCATCCACGAAGAAGGTGTTTCACCTGGGTGCATCCTAGCCGTTATTATTATTGACTTCTTTCTTCCGTTGTCGCCTAACTTACGACGATAATTTTGTTGATGGATACTTTGATATTCTGATTTGTAATCGTCGGTAATAGTTATATAGTACACATTGTTTTCGGCTAATGTATGACATAATCTTCTGATGATGGTGTAACGTGATTTTGTGGAATTATTAGATATATCTAACAAATGAATATGTAAATCTGTGTATGTATAAGGATAGCTATAGGCTAAGTATACTACATCGGCATCATAAGGAAATTTTAGATTAAACGATAACGTATAATTTGAGCCTTCATTTGCTTCTCTAAAATAAAAAATGTAAATCATTGATTCTAAACGAACTACTCTTACTCATTCTGGAAAAATTTTATGTTGTCTCCACATCTTTTCCATCCTGTTCCATTCCAAGAAGCAAATTTCTGGGAGTACATTAACGGTTTCATGCCTTCTTTATAAAGATTTTCTTCTTTTGACATATTTACAATAGCAAACCTACCATACAAGGGTTAAAGCTATTAAACATCACTCTTTCAAGTTTTTAATTAAAATAACAATTTTATAAACTATATTGGAATTTAGTAAAAACTTTTTACGAACTGACTCCTCTGGTGTCGTCTACCTTATTGTTGGTTTTCACTTGCGGTTTGACAGATTCAATTCTTTTTAGGAAGTACTTCAATCACACGCCGCAACGACCATTCCAGTTAGATCCTACTACCGAAAATTTTCCTACCATGAGAAATCTGACTGGCTTAAGTAAGTTGTCGCTCGTACTATGAACCCTCCATTAAATCTGCTTATTTTCACTTTGTCACCGTAGCAGTCTGCTCTCCGCCCATCGGAGTGTGAATGACCATTTTCTCTAAATCTCCCACTACAATCTCTGATGCAGAACAGAAGAGATGCAGAAGAAAAAATACACAAATATGAAGTACCACTAAGGCCGATTGTGAGCAGTATTAGATCACCGTCCTATGATTTATTCAAATATCTAGCAAACTTACTGAAACCGTACACCGGGAAAACTGCATCGTGTGTGAAGAATTCACAACATTTTGTGGATATCGGGTCTAGTGAGTTTTGATGTAACTTTGTTCTTTGATAACGTATTAACAGAAGATGCATTGATTATACTAGCAGATCTCTGACTACAAAAGGATATCATTAAATTAATAGAACTCTGATTGCCCACAACATACTTGTTGTGCAACGGAAAATACTATGAACAGAAGATTGGAACGACAACGGAAAGTCTTTTGTCATCCATTACAACCAATTTATTCATAAACGCATTTGAAGAGAAAGCTACAGACTCCAGTAAACCGAAATTAAAGTGCTGGCTACGATATGTCGATGACCTCTTCGTAACATGGCAGCACAGAGAATAAAAACTACAACAATGCATGGACCACATAAGCATGTACAATTGAATATTCATTATCGATAAAAAGCAAAATTAAAATAAGTAAAATGTGTGTCTTGCGACATCTCGTGTAAACATTGACACGTGTGAATAGTATAAACTAAGAAAAATGCCAATAGTTAACTGTAACGGCATGTGTGTGTTAAAGTGCAAAGGGCTATCTATGCTTGTAACACACGTTGCCGATAAAAATGTACGCTTCCTGGACATAATAGTGAAAAGAACAGAAAGTGCAACGCTAGAACATTCAGTATACATAAAGAAGACGGACACCGATCGCACACTACATCTCATCATCATCCTATGCAGATGCAGACTGTAACGGTTGTAGTTTACAAACAATAATAAAAAAGAGTGACGGCTTAAGTGATACAACCTAGAGAGAGAGAAGAACAACACTATTTGACTCGAAGTAGCTCACAAGATTCGTGGAAGATTCGGTATTTTTAGTGGTTAGCACAGCAGTGTCCGGCTTAGTCGAAAAGTTGGGGAGTTTCTTGAGAAAACTCAAAGAAATAAACTGCTGCCTAACGAGGCACCACCTGCTGGGTAATAGAAAGAAATAAAACCGACCAAGAAAAATTGAATAGGTTTTACTTAAGGTCTAATACGCTAAAACGAACACAAATCAGAGAGACAAATAGACATTTGAATATAGCAAATAAAACTTAAAATACTAGGAGAATATGTAAGAAGTAAGAGATTCTGTCGCATAAGGCTTACAGGCGTTAGCAACAACAAATTAATTAAAGCTCGCAATCAATATGTCTAAATTCAGTTAAGCTTTTGTTTGTTACACCCCAAATTATAGTTAGCGTTCCAATTGAGGATTAGTGATTAAGGAAACACGACGTACACACGTCACTTACACACGGTGACTTATAAACTAAACTTAAACTCGGATTAGCAACCCAACCCAAAAGGCCTTTTCTTTTAGCTTCACCCACTTTATCTACAGCGCCCAAGCTCTTATGGAGCTAGTTAACAACAAAACCGACCGTCGGTGATGGAGTCTACCCCAAACAAAAATTTACTTATATGCTAGGGATTCAAACCATTTAATGTCACATGTACGTGAACTTCATACACATGCAAAGTGAATGGCTTTCTTAAACAACAAATTTAGCTGTGTTCTGAGACATACAGTTACGATAAGGAAGGTTCTTGCTAACGACAGCAGTTGACAGCTTTAGAAGATCGGTAGCCACAGGATTTCCCTTAGGAGACCTAGACGATAAACCTCGGAAAGCAGATATGCTCCCTCGAAGTAGCAGGCACGCCGCGTGGGCGACCCTCAGCCGGTTGAGTTCATCGGCCGTTGGCAGCTTCAATGTAGGCGAAACCGTGGTAGTCGTCACGTTTTATAGCAAAGGATTGTTAACTAACCGTTCCAGCACTCCCAGGAATTATCCAGATGGTAATACACGAGTAGAGTATGAGGTCAACCACATGCTAAAGCATACATCGTAATTAGAATTAACACAACCACGAGACAACAAAAGAAGTGGAAAAAGAAGTAACATACGGCGAATGCGGTCGGATTCATATTTACACACCAATTTAGCTTGGAATTATTGAAGTCACATTAATACTTTACGTGTAAAGTTTTTAGCTTCACAAAGCACGCCGAAAACGCCCAATGAGAAGGAAATCGCAAAATGTCTGGTCGTCGTTTTGATAAATTTTGTGAATTAACGGATCTACTAATGGGAAAATTGTAGCGTGCGCGGTAAATTCGATTTTCGTTGTAACGTGCAACTCACGACAACCGTTATTCAGAAGACTTACAACCTACAGTTCTAGTTCGAGCAATTTGAACTGTAACAAGACTCTCAGCGATAATCAACATCTAGCCAATGAGAAGAATAGTTACACAGAGAACTAAAAACACACGAACAAATCCAGAAACGAGAACAGAAACACCGATAGGTATAGCTTATTTACCTTGCATAGTCCTAAAGAAGCAGAAGATGCAAGTACACTACGGAACTATCACATCAATCCAACAGTATCTACCAACAACGAAGGATAAGATACCGACAACTAGAACAATTATACAAGATAACATGCTAATATGAAAACTGTTAGGGAAGAACAGTGGAATGACAAATAAAAAAATATGAGAGTGACTCAAAACTCAAAAGAGTTGAACAATCGGCAGTGGCAGAGCACATACACAAAACGGATCAGAAAATGAATTTCGTCAACATACAGGTGATTACCACTACCAAAAACTACAAAAGATTCTTGTCAGAAAAGCAATAGAAATAGAGAAAAACAAGACCATCAACAAAGAAGAAGTGTGTCATCTTAGCAATACGTGGCAAAGACCCCAAACTGTTACGGTTAGTGGAGCGAGAAGGATGCGATCAGTGGCACACGATGCATGTAAAAAGAAGGTCAAGCGACAGAAGAATCAGTTTAGTTGTAAAAAGCTGTCGGCATTAACAACGAAACGTCGAACGAAAGTTTTGATACACGCCATAACCCGGAACAAGTTATTAGTAATTCTCTATCTTCTCTTCATATGATATTTCATGTGTTGTGAAGCTCTCCTTGCTTTTGGGGTTTTTCCTGCAAGACGCACCCGGGCCAGATTTCAGATTCTTAAGACTAGCTAAAGTTGGAATTTTCACATTTTTACAACATCCACTTTCTTCTGGCAAAAATGCATGAGGAGATCTCATCTTGTGTTCGTTTGATTATCTTTCTTGCCATCATGAAATCAATGCATTTTTGGAAGAAGGCAAAATTGTAAGACAAAATTAAAAATGACTGTGATTGATCTCATATAGAAAGAATTCATTAACAAACTAAATGAGATTTCACAAGTTGATTGTGCATTTACTATAACGTACCTGTACATGCATTGTCTTTTCATTTGGGTGACCCGAAAGTAAAACCATTGTTTTTGCTTATCAGTGTAAAGATCGCTTCTCAAATATAGTTCGTAGTTGTCGTCAGAAAGTTTCACAGCTTTTGCCAAATTTCCGCTTTCGAATCTTGATTCAAACACAAGAGTGTTTTTAATAGAATTAGGCGATAGAACTTCTCCACATTTACCGTTACAACAGGAAGTATTAAACTAAAAAAAAGTCATTAAATTTAATTAATAATCAGGTTAAAACAGTTAAAAATCTCACACAAGGTTCTTTCTTTATTGGATATTGATAAATAGTTTTCCCGCGTGAACAGCATTCACAAGGTTTTGGTATCTCCTCGCTGGCCGGCGAATAATAGGGTTCAGGTAAAGTTGTGCCATGTTGCAAGTGCTGAATGTTTTTATCAACTACCTTTTAATAAACTCTGATAGAAATTATGTTGATTAATTACGTGAATTGTACTTCACACTCCGATGGCCATCTTGGTGGAGGAAAATCACTGATCCCACATATACGAGGAAAAACATCGTCGGACTCTTTTTTCAATAGTTTCACATATTCTACATCATCTTCTTTTAAATCGTCAATAAAATGTTCATCGTACAAATTTTTTTTCTTGATTAGTTCCGTTTTTTAAAAATTATTAAATACTTTTATTGTAAAAACTTGAATTTTGACTCATGTCAAGTGTTTGCCTAAATTGTAGCGACCTGTGACTATTAAACAAAATGCACTGTTGATAATAAAATAGGGTACTTATTTTCCAAAACTTACAATATCGGGCTACAAGATTCCATAAGTTTTAGAAAAAAAAACGTTTCAATAATACTTCTAGAAAATGTAATTTCGTGTTTTTTTAAATCGTTAATATCTAGAAATTATTATGTATTAAATAAATGTTAAGTGATTACAGTATTACAGTATTAACTTATCCTACTAAATAGTTACTTACATTACATGATGGGTAAGTGAGGTCTTTTGGGGCATGGCGTAAAACCTTTCACGTAAAAAAGAAAACTTAATCATTGCCTATTGTATTAAATTGTTTCTATTACGAAGCACATTAAAATGCCTAGATCCTAGATTCCCAAAGTGGTCCAGGTGGACCCCAGGGTCCACGGAGCCCGATAGGGGTCTACGCTTGCGTGGAAAAAATGGGGTCCACAACTCGTTAACGGGGTCTATAAAAATGTATTAGGTGACCCGACTTGACTTCTCCTATGAATAAGGGAGACAATAATATATAGGCAGACAATATTATAAGAAGCTTGACTTCTCCTATGAATATAGGAAGACAATATTATAAGAAGCTCAGCAATTGTTTTTGTAAGAACTTGCATATTCCATATTCAGAAAGAGCGTGTCAAGACTCGCCGATGCCGCGCCGCCCGCCCGCCTAGTTAAAGTCGTGTCTGAACTTGCATGAACTTGTTGGATTTTTCTTTAATATAAATACGAATGCGAATGATAAACATTACTCAGTTGTTTCCGGAATTTCAAAAAGAAAGTGTACCTATATAAGTGTTCACCAGTGACGGAAGTAGTTTTCAGACTTTTGAAAATTAAAGTGAATTGATATTATTGTTTGCCAGTGTTGGAAAAGTAAGTACCTACCTATCTATTTGTTAGCAACTTGTATCTTAAAAGCCACTTCTATTATGTTTGTTAAATCATTTTAAGATTACTTAACAAACATTTTTTTCATATTTACAGGTAAGTAATTGATACGAAACATGGCTGAATCTAAGAAGAAGTGTCGACAGTACAGTGTTGAATATTTGAAATTTGGTTTCTTCCATCAAATACAGACAAGCGATTGCCCATGTGTCTTTTATGCAACAAAGTCTTGAGCAATGACTCTATGAAACCATCGAAGCTGGAAGATCATCTAAGAAGGTGTCATCCTGACAAAATAGGTAAGGATTTGAAATATTTCCAAACATTGAAGGAAAAGTATGAAAAGAGACCCACCGTGCATAGTATGTTCGCTTCAACGTCTGAAAGCAACGACGATGGCTTGCGGGCATCTTACAATATCTCATTACTTATAGCAAAATCTGGGAAACCGCATACCATTGGAGAGGAGTTAATTTTGCCTGCTGTTGAAGAGGTCTTAAAAACTGTCCTGCACAAATCTTCATTTGACATACTTAAAAGAATTCCTTTGAGTAACAACACTGTACAAAGACGTATTGATGAAATGAGCTCTGATGTTGAAAGTTTCTTGTGTAATTATCTGCAAACAACTCATTTTTCTATTCAACTGGACGAGTCAACTTTACCTGGCAATGAAGCATTATTATTGGCATATGTTCGATTTATCAAGGCGAACAAATGTTTGAAGAGTTACTATTCGCGAAAACTTTGAAGACTGACACTAAAGGTGAATCAATTTTTAATGTTCTGAATGATTTTTTACGGAAAAATCAATTGCATTCACAAACATTATTTCGGTGGCAACAGATGGAGCTCCTGCCATGGTCGGCATATCGTGGGTTTATAAGTCATCTTAAAAGGATTATACCAGAGGTAATTGCAATTCACTGTGTCATCCACCGACAACATCTAGTAGCGAAAAATTGAGTGATAGATTGCACCAAGCGCTTCAATTTGTGATTAATGCAGTTAACAAAATAAGAAGCAATGCATTAAATACGCTTATTTGCACAGTTGTGCGAAGAAAGATGAGGACTTCCAACGATTGCTGCTACATACCGAAGTACGCTGGTTGTCGAAAGGTGCATGTCTATCAAGATTCTATTTGCTTTTCGACTCTGTTTTAGAGTTTCTGAACACTAAAGATCCTGTTTTAAAGAAACCTCATGAATTTCAAAGCAGACATTGCGTATTTGACAGATTTGTTCAAAAATTCAATGACCTCAACCTACAGTTACAAGGGGACAGCCTCAATTTGATAAAACAAAGAGTGAATTTCAGCTTTTCTTGGTAAACTGAAACTTATGAAGCAAAATATTGGTCGACGTGAATTTTCCCAGTTTCCAAATTTATCGCAGGTAGAATGCCCGACGAAGATTTCAGACGTATGTTCAACATTTGATTGCCCTGTATGTGATTAAAATCAGATTTGAAGACATTCTGTCGATGGATATACCCCTGGTTTGTGAAAAAAACCAAAAAAACACACACCACACACAAAAAAACAAAAAACAACAAAAAAAACCCCACCCACCCCCAAACAAAACAAACAAAAAACCCCCCAACCCCCCCCCCAAACCCCCCCCCCCCCCCCCCCCCCCCCCCCCCCAACACACCAACCCCCAAAAAAAAAAAAAAAAAACAAAACACAAAAAAAACACAACACACCCTACCACCAACCAAACCCAACCCACAACCACCTCCCCCCCCCCACCCCCCCCCCCCCCCAAAAAACCACCCAAACAAACCAAAACAAAAAACAACAAAACCCAACACCCACAAACCCACAAAACAAAACAACAACAAAAAAAAAAAAAAAAAAACAAACAAAAAAAAAAAACACCCCTCCCCCCCCCAACCCAAAACCCAACAAAAAAAAAAAAAAAAAAAAAAAAAAAAATTTTTTTTTTTTTTTTTTTTTTTTTTTTTTTTTTTTATTTTTTTATTTATTTAAATTTTTTAAAATTTAAAATTTTTTTTTTTTTTTTTTTAAATTATTTAAAAAATAAAAAAATAAAATTAAAAAATTTTTTTAAAAAAAAAAAAAGTTAATAAAAAAAAAAAAAAAAAAAAAAAAAGCCTAGATACTGGAAGAGAATGGCATCTCTCTCAAATTTTACTGTTTAATGGCGTTGATTTAACACTGAATTTACCAGCTAATGCAAGTACGCTTTGGAATAGCATAAAATGGTTGCTTTTGTTGACATGCAGGGATTTCGAAAAGAAGATGATAAATAATCAAAATAACCACAGCTAGACAAACAGTTTTTAAATGTACTATGCCTTAATTCGGCTTGTTCTAGATTAGAACGATTGTGTTATTATCTACAGTTATTATCGAGTGAGCTACCCTCAAAAGATCATTTCTCATCCTGAAGAGTTGAATATTAAGAACTACATTAGGTTCTCGCGTTAAGCAAATTTACCCCAATAACTGGTCATATAATTTAGCGATGTATCGCAGCCACAACGCCTACACCGTACAGGTCGATGAACAGTACAGATTCTCAAGTGGAGAGAAAAAGAGCCAAAATAAACAAATATTCTATTTGGATATCGGTGCATGTAAAAGATAAATAGAGTATTGTTTGGTACGCAAACTTTTAGTTATTATTTTCGGTTTATATCGTTTTTGTCTCGTTTCTCCAAATGTTATAACGTAGTTTTTCTCGACGGTTGGTCAACACGAAAGACGTCGCAGAACTCGCCAAAGTCTGATTAAGGTGCGTCCAGACTACTTGTACTCGTGCTCGTACACGCGATACTTGCAGGACTTTTGAGTAGTGTGGACGTGAGGGCAAGACACGAGACAAGCCATGCGAGCAGCGAGAGGATCCGCCCTGTGTCGGTACATCAAAGGAACTTGCGACAAGTAAACGCAAGCTATGTGGACGGATACTGATTGAATCAGTTGAGTGTTCATGCTCGTCAACGGTGGAGTGGACTAATGATCTCAGTTCAAAATTCAGAAATATATATGAACAGTACTCTAGGGATCCCAACCACAAATTTTATAAAGTAACGCCTAAAAAAATGAACCATGGCTAGCCATTTCTGAAGAACTAGAGATTGATATGTCAGAATTGAAGAAAAAAATTACCATCAGGAGTTGATGATGTCGACTCAACTCCTCTGGGATTTGCATTCAAAGCATTTGGATTTTTGCACACCAAATGTAAGCCAAAATCGACAATCAACACAGAGGTAAGTGAAAAGACATTAATGATTATTATTAACCCATTATTTATTTTAATTCTTCTCCATTATTCCTCGCTTCTCCATGATCCAAGGATAATCCGTCCATTTTCTTCATTGTCAAATATTCCTTGAGGAGAGTAGATTTGCCTGGAAGTAGAGCTTTTCCGTAAGTAGTTATGAAAATGTACACACACAAGCCGTGACAATTATCTGGGCTTTCGATGACTCTAGTAGCATGGGCTTTCTTAATACTCAAAATACAGAAGAAACTATTCCAAATGCATTCTCCACTACACGCCGCGCCCTTGAATATCTGTAGTTGAAAATTCGCTTAGTTGAACCTTTCGTATGTTGTACAGAATATGGCTTCATTGTGTTAGTATTAAGACAATGACGTAGGGAAGTTTTATTACTCTACCTGGAGGATTGCACGCGCTAGGAAAATTTGCAGTATCATTCTCCATCTCTTGAAAAAAAGTCGTGTTTCGAAAGACACCGCCATCTGATATGCCACCTTGACAGCCCACATCAGCGTAGAGAAAACAGTAATCTGCATCTACTAAGGCAAAAAAAAATAATGCTAGAGAATGATTTATAATTAAAGTACTCACTTCAGCTGTTTATAGGGCATTGTACAGCACAGTGTATCCCGTCCATTGCGCCAATACAATGAGAAAAATTCCATTTTCTCTCGTATTCGTCGGCTATCTTCAACCACTCCTGCTGTGTCTGCGGCAACTTGAATAAGTTTTTCAAACAACCTATTACTGTTTTTATTTTGCAGGTAGGTTTAGAAGAGACTGAGTCACAAAATGAAGAAAGTAGGTCTACTGATGGAGGTACCTCACATGTTGTCAACAGCCAAGAGGTATCTAATAATGATGCTCAGACGGAGGATAATATGCCAACAACCCCTCCAACGAAAATTAAAAAGATGTTCATTTCTCCAAAGTCCAATGTGCAGAAACGTGCTGGGGGTAAAGATCCCAGAAAAGGACAAGCGTACACTGCTCTCCAAACTGTGCTCAACACAAAGAAAGATGAATATGACGCCTATGGGGAGTATATAGCTAACGTCCTCCGATCTATGGACAAACAAACTTGTGCCTATGTCAAAAAAAAATTTGGGGAAATCATTTTCAAAGCTGAAAGTGGCTCATATACTTCCCGTTTTGTGCCACAGGCACAACCTTTTATCTATTCCCACCACCTGATTATTCGAGACCAAGTTCAAGAGCTAGTGACAACAGCTACCGAACATCCTATGTCCCTGTGCCATTTACAAGTGGGACATCGGTTGCAAACCCACAAGAAAATGTTTCGCAATCTCAATCTTTGAGCCAAAGCTCACAATCACACTACCTAGAGCTTGACACCCAAGGAATGCTACCGTCAACCAATAATCGTAGTAGCCAATTACCTAATCTGCATGATGAGAATGGTGATTTTTAATGGCATTAAAAATTCTTTTTGTTTTACATAATTTGATTATCACTATATAAATAAACATGCATAAAATAAATAACAATCTTACCTTCACATACTCTTTTAACCTTTAACCTTTAATTAAAGCTGCGCATACTTCTGGAACAATAGTCGATATTGTCTGCTTAGAAACTTTGAATAAAAACTCAAGCTCGTAAAGGAATCCCCAGATGCTAGGTACCTTAGGGTGATTGCTAGCCTCTCTGCAATAGGGATTGCTTTTCGAAATGTGGTGTCTTTCTTTGCAATTTTCGGCCCCACCAAATTCAGTATGATGTCAAAATCTGATGGGAATATACGGCAAAATGTTTTGAAATGTAGGTTATCGGCCCTCAAGTCCCCCAAAAGCTTTGTTCCGTTGTAGAGATCGCGACTCCGGAAAATCGACGATATCCACCATCTACGTTTTTGAGGACGTTTCTTGGCCTTATTTTTTTTGATAATAAATGTATCAATAGGTAACTTGCACTAGCAACTATAACTTTGTCACGATCTATTTGAAAAACACGAACCTGTCCTACGGATCTCTCAAGTCGAAAGCCCGCAAGCAATTGAAGTCCGTCTGGACACAAACCAGACGAGTACAACCTGTAGCTTGACAAGTCTCTATGTCATTGCGAGTGTCGCGAGCACGAGCACGATTACAAGTAGTCTGGACGCATCTTATAGCAGTACTTTCCGTGTCGTTCTGTATTTTCTCGTCAAACACCTTCAAACACGGTTTATTATGTCTTTGTAAGAATCCGTGACTGCGTTGATAGGTTTACATAAGTCTGCAACAACGTTACCATTATGAAACCGTAACAGTGTTTCGCTCCCTTTTCCGGTTCTTTAATTTTTTTCCCTTCCTAGGTTTCGGATACCCGGTTTTTACTAGAATTTCCAAGAAGTTACTCACCGGATATGCAGTACAATTGTCAAGCAAATCAGCGATTGGAAATCAATTCCGTTATTTTAAGTACTAGCTAGAAAAAAAAGCTACAAAACTGGACTAAAGGCAATACAAATTTTTTTGAATAAAGAAGCGTCAAAAAAGAATTTTCAAACCAAGATACAAAAACAATAACCTAAGTTTATGTGATTGATATATTTTTAAGGTTGCTTTACATTATTTGTTTTTAAATAAAACACCAGCTAGACAAACTAAATTACATGGTTAGGATTCGACAACGTTCCATTCTCTTTATTGGAAATACTCATAAATTGTTCTGCAAAACGCGTGCCCCAACTTTTCGTAGTCTTCTACATTAAAATGTGTATTGGCTCTTTCTTTTAGAGACGAACCACCAAAAGAAGCCTCTATTGTGTAAGAATTTTGTACGCCCATAGACCACATCTCCATACGCGCTGTTCCTTGTTTTATCTTTTCGTTGTTATATCTACAGCTTTGGTATGAGAACTGAAAGAAAAATGTTAAAAACTTGAATTCCTTTTAGTGTTCATGTACAAATCACCGTAAAACAGGAAGTGCTGTTAATTTGAAAATATTTTCGAAAGATTTAGAAAAAAATATTTCAAATACTAGTGTCGTTTAGACTAGTGTATAAACGCCGTCGTTGCTTGAAATCTTTCTAACGATATCGTGACTAAAATCTTTTGACATCAACAATGTGCTTGCAAAGGAGAGTTTTTCGAACAAGTAGATGAGGTGACAATGGAAGGTCCACTGAGTCCAGTGATTGCTAATTTTTTCATGGAACATTTTGAAAAGAAAATCATCAAGACCGCGGTTTCAAGCCAGTTCCGGTACGTAGATGATACCTTTGTCGTTTGGAAACACGGTATAGAGTTTCTTTGACACCTGAATAGTCAATACCCTAGCATCGAGTTCACCGTGGAGATAAAAAATGAACAACTGGCTTCCTTAGATGTGCTAGTAAAAACACTAAGAAACAAACTAAGCCACACAATGTGCAGAAAACTTATACACACGAAAAAGTATCGGAATACCATATAGAATCACCACCCAGGCCAAAAGTTCAGAATCATCAATTACTCTGACGGAACGGGCTTAAAAGAATTGTGAACCAAACCAACTCAGAAGAGCGAACGAGGCCCTCTCTCAGTAGCTGAAGTTTACCGAATGTCTTGTTCTTGTGGCAAGGAATACATAGTAACCGCAAGAGATCGATTCAACCTTCGCCCTCTCAGAACCAGTATATACATGTTGAGAAGTAGAAATCATCAGTCTAGATGCAACATCCTAAATGAACGTACCATTGAAGAAATTACAAGCAACGGCGGCCTTTAGACCCGACTCTAGACGACACTAGTTCACCAAAATGCCGCGAGTATCTAAATCAATATTTCAGATACACTTAACCATAGTATACGTCTAACAGTAAATAACCGTTCATACGCAATAATGTTTGCAGTATTCTTACTTTATCAGGTGCAAACGTTTCGAGCAGCGAAGGCAAACCCTTAACTTCGGCAAACTTGTCCGTACCACTTCGTTTGTCGCAACCAAAAATAAAAATATTGTGAGCCGAGTATTGGGCGTGTAAATCACAATACAATGCCACACCATAAGTTTCTATAGCTCTAAAAAAAACTTTACATAAACTTTCATTACGTAAGACGTACTCACCTCATTACTAATAATTTAGAATACCATACTGTAGGAAAATGTTTTGGAGTGGCATTTTTAAATTGACCATTTAAATCTTTTCTCGACAAAGAATATCTTGTGTTTCCAACAATGACTCCATCGGGATTAAGCATTGGAATTAATTGAAATATGTATTTCTCTCTCAATATTTGAGCATAATTAGAATCGCCGGTTAGAAAATCAAGGAATCCTTTCATCATCCATGAAGCAGGAGTTTCTGCAGGATGCACTCTAGCTGTTACTATAATTGCTTTCTAAAAATATAGTTAACAAAAGTCTTTGGAAAAAATGCCATCTTACCTTATCCGTTTTTGCTTTCAATCTCGAACGAGGCGAAGTAATCGTTACAAAGTACACTATATTACCAGATATTGTTTTACATAATTGCCGCAGTTTAGTATACACAGCCTTTTCCGGGTTACCGACCAACTCATGTAAATAGTCTTTAAGATCAGAATACGTATATGGATAACAATAAGCAAGATAAGCGCTATCGTCCTCGTGAGGAAATTCCATAGTGAACGAGAGTGTGTAAGTTGCACCGTCGTCGACGGTTGATCCGCTAAAATAATTTAGAATATTTGTAACTTAAATTAAATAATGATAAAAATTACTCGTTACAAAAATAACATATGTTTTGTCCCCATCTTCTCCAGCCAATTTTACGCGTAGTAGCATCTTTGGATGAATAAAATAACGGTTTCATGCCTTCCTTGTACAAGTTTTCTTTCTTGATTAGATTTACAATTGAAAGTCTAAAACACATTTTTTTAAGGGTTAGAGAAACCAAACAAACAAAACATTAATGGATAAAATTGGAAAAAATAAGAATTCAAGAAGGAAGTTGAAAGATAAGGGAGGAAGAAAGAAACTGAGAGAGGGGAGGGATAAAGGGATAAAGACCCGCACGTTCAGAAAAGAACAGAAAACAGAAGGGAAGGAAGATTCAAAATGAGATATGGAGAGATAGTCACAGAGGGAAGTATAAAAGAAAGAAAAATTCCAGACTCTGGTTAAAAGATGAAGAAAACAAAATAAATATTGATGGATGGTGGAATGAAAATGTGTGGATAATGTGGGAAGGGGTGGGAGGACGTGCACCACATTGATAAGGGATTATCAAAGAATAATCCGACAAAAGTCGCGCAATATATCGATGTTTATTGATACTGAAATCCCGCGACATGGGAATTTTACATGAAATTGGATGGTACAGAAGACTCTTAAGAAAAGAAGAGAGAAGGAGGAGAAATATTCTGAACGAAAGAGATGAGTGAGTAAAGTGGATAGAGAGAATAGGAAGGACGGGAGGAAAGATACCTATAAGTCAGTCCGCATTTCATGTTAGTAACTTTGAAATAAAACCATTGCTTTTGCTTAGTAGTGTAGAGATCATTTCTAACGTACAATTCGTATTGTAAGTTGTTAATTTTTATTACTTTAGCAAGATTGCCACTTTCGAACCGTGATTCGAATTTAAGGGGTGTATTCGTACGCGTTTGCAAATTGTTGATTAAAGTTGATTTCCTTGTCCAATACTGTGCCAGGAAACTACAAATACATACAAATAATATTTTCCTCCCAACACAAAGTACTTATCACAAACTCTATATTCATAAACAATTTTCCCTGCTCTCCCTCCTACTAATTTTGGAATAATTTCCTTGCCAGTGAATTTATAATATGGTTCCGGGTTATTTGGCACATAATATATGTGACTAATCTTTGGGTAGATCACCTGTAAAACAGATTATACAAAAACAGTTTTAACCACCAAGGACTCTCAAATACCTGACATTCTGGAGGCCATTGTGTGCATTCATTGTAAAAGTTTTTCAGTGCCACAATGGGGAAGACTGTATTGATTTGTAACTTTAAGCATGCTGCATAATCTCCATCTTCAAGATTATCGGGGCCACCCTTGCACGCCTGTTTACCGGTGGCAGGACGTGTTATCAGTTTCACTGGTGTTTCCTTTTGGGTTATAGATTTTTCTAGCGTCTGTAAAACTCATAAAAGTCATATACTGATAAATTAGTTACTATTATTCGATAGCTGGAAGCAAAAACCTGCATACTGTTAAATATTTTGCGATTAGATGACTTGACTCTATCTTGATTGGGAAGAGAAAAAAAAATAATAGAGTTAATAAAAACGAATATACATGGTGTTCACAAAATAGGGAGACAAACTTCAAGGGCTAATTCTACTTTCGAAAATATGAAAAAAAGTTCCTATAAACATAGGTCCGCAAAAGCCTTCTAAAGGAGCTACGGTCCTATGAATGTTGACTTCAAGAAATGGTTTTTATTTAATATCTCAGGAACCCTTTGAGATAAAGCGATGCGATTTCGCGTACGATTTACTATTAGTAAGGGCTATTTTACGGTCAAAATGAGTTTCAAGCATATGCGGGAGGGGGGGAGGTAAATTCTTTTATTATGTTTTTTTATCCTTCGACTTGTTTGACAATTTGACACAAAAATATGATTTATTATCTAAAATTATATGAAAAAGGTACTTTTCATAAAATGTTGTAGGACCAACCATTTAAGAGATATGCCGCTTTAAATGAATCTAAAAGAAAAATGAAGAAAAACAAAAAAAGGAATGAAATATGAGGTTGGCTAGAAACATTAAAAAATAAGAAACGACCGAAAAGTTTGGAAGCTCATGAGAAGAAGAGAGAAAAAAAACAGAGGCAAAAATACAAGAGAAAAATGGGAGAAACATTGTAAAAAATTATTAGAGGAAAGTGATGAATAGATATTTAGGAAAAATGAATTAGAAGTCTATCTAGAAAATTAAAAATTATGAAATTTAAAAGAAAAAAGGTACACTAAAGGAAAGGGAATTAAAGTGGGGTGACAAAGAAATAGAGATGGTGGATAAGTATAAACACCTAGGATATACGATGAGGTACGACAATAAGGATGAAGAACATATTAAGGAATTACAGCAGAAACAAAATAACATAATAAGGAGGTATTAAAAAAAATATTTGAAAAGACTTAGAAAAAAAAGATGTTTGGAAAAGATGTTTGAGAGAATAGTAAAAAGTATGTTAATGTATAAAGCGGAAGTGTGGGAATTACGTTAGTGGGAGAAACTGGTAAAGATAGATGAAAAGTATTGGAAGCGGACACTAAGATTGGAAAAAGAAACACGAAGTTATATAATGAAAGAGGAACTAAAACTAGAAAAAAATATAATAATACAGATAGAAAAAAGAGCAATAAGGTATAAAAAAAAGGTGGAAAGCATGAAAGAAATGAAGATATTGTGGAAATGTTAGAAGGAGGTAGAGGCGTAAAGATAAAATATAGTGAAGATGAGGAAAAGATATTTGTGAAAGAGGGGATATGAAAGCAAGAAAATAAAGAAGATAAGAGATGAAGGAGAAGTTTGAAGAAGAGCGTATAGTGAGATATGGACTCACAAACACAAGCAAAAAGAGTAAAAATTAGATAAGGAAAATACAACACAAAGTATGAAGAATTAATAGCTGAAAGAAAACTGGAAGAATGAAATTAGCAGATAAAATGTTAATTTCCACATTCAGAGTAGAAAACAAGGAAAATGAGAACATGTACACTGGTGGAAGGACGATGGTAAGAGGTGTAGAATGTGTAGGGAGGGGTAGAAAATATAGAGCATTTGAATCTAAAGTGCAGTAAAATAAGAGTGGAGAAAGAGTGAGAAGAGTGTTGCTGGGAAAGAAATAGGTGAGGATTGAGTAGACGAGGAAGATTGTAGAAAAAAGAAAATGGATAAAAGAAAGACGAAGAGAGATAATAAGGATAGAATGAAGAAAATAGTTTTTTCTGTTTATTTTGTTATTTTAAGAATTATGCCAAATAATTTGTTAAAGTATATAACACACATAAATTAAATTGATAGTTAGTTAGTTACTTGTCTATACCTTACATTATGTTCACATTATTCCAAGGTTCATACATTTTTGTGTGTAATTAAGAATGGGACAAACCCACATGTATTAGAAACCTACTTACTTAGAAAAAAAAGAGTTACCATGATGATTTGAAGAACGACTTCTTTTTATCTGGAATCTTACTTGGTCACAAGTTGATTACCCGACTTTTAGTTATCTACTTTGAACTTTCATTTGTTTGTTTCACGTTTCTCACCCTGATGTAGCTCCTTACGATAGGTGGCGAAACGTTGGCAACTACGGTTGCCTTTTCGACACGGTCCAATCCCGAAAGACGTTTTTGTTTTAATAGTACGTTTAATTATTTAAATCCCCCTCCAACTAAATGTGTTTATGGAAGCATTTGATTTAAATTCAGGGTACAAATATTTTGATCACGTTTGTCTTATGGTTTGGTGGGGAAATTATTTGAATTGCCTTTGTGTTTACAAAATATAGCAACGTTGGTGTGAAAGAGTTTTGTTGTACGATGAATTCTTTCTTTACTGTAAAATACGAAAATCAAGATGATGAGCCAAACCTTGTGGTTTCATGCAATGATACACTTATTATTCTGATAAATGTATTGTTTGCTTAATTTTGATGTTAACTTGATTTTTTCTATTATTTCTTTTTTTTTTCTAAGTTGTCAAAACCGATAGGTACCTTTTGGATTAAAATAATTATATAATTTCGCCTGAGTACATTACGATATATTTCATATGTGGATTATGCCAAAGAAAAACATCCATATCTCAGTTTGTGATAAATAAAAAAGTACTACAATTTCTTTTCGTGTCAAACCAAGCAAAAGTAAGAGATATTTTGCCTGGCCTTGAATCTTTCTCTCAATCTTTCCTTATCCATTCACACAGTCGTACAAATTTATTTTTTAATTTGAAAAGTGATATACCTGATTTTCTTCATAAAATTTCAAAAGCGCAAAACAAAATGATTCAGCCATATCTTCGTAGTCTCCAACATCGAAGTGGGAACCGGCTCTGTTCCCTAACTGAGAACCTCCATACGATGCTTCAATCGAAAAACTATTCGGAATACCCATCATCCACATTACCAGACATGAACTGCTTTCATGCTTTTTTTGGTAGTTATACTTGCAATTTTTGAAAGAAAACTAAAAAAAGAAAGTGGGAGAATTAGTGTCAAAAATAACAGGAACACTACTACTACTTCAAATATAGAAATTATTCAGAAATAATAGAACTAATGTTTTAGATGTTAGGTTCTGTTCTACACATCTATAGAACATATATTCGAAGTTGAACAGAAATTAAACTTTAATAAAGTATAGTGACAGACATGACTGTAAATTACAGAAAAAGACTCGTCAGAAACCATAGAAACAAGAAGTTATAACAAGATAAAGAACTACGACCGTAAATGCAAAATAAAAATGGAAAATAATAAATGCAAATGTTTACCACATCTTCAGCGTATTTCTGCAGCATCTGTGGAAACACCTCGTATTGGTATATTTATGCATGCCATCATCAGAGTCACATCCGTATAGAAAATATTTGGCTTAAAATTTTGACCTCGTAAATCGCAAAACATTACCACGCCGAATCTTTGGATCATTCTAAAAAAATATATTGTCTCACTTAAAACGTTTTATTATTATTATTTTATTTCCACCTTTACTTTTCTACCAACAACTTAGTGTGCCATATTGAAGGAAAGCGTTGATGGAAGCTATTATTGAATTCGGTACTTAAATCTTTCCCAGACAGAGAACAACTCGTGTTACCAACAATTACACCATCGGGATTTATCATGGGAATCAGTTGAAAAATAAAAACTTCTCTCAAGCGGTTTGCAATAGCGGTATTGCTGGTCAGATAATCCAATAAACCCTTCATCATCCAGGAAGACGGAGTTTCACAAGGTCGAACTCTAGCTATAATCACTACTGCTCTCTATTATACAATAAAACCAAAACAATTACGATCTAATAGTAACATGCAGATAGAAATTACTTTTTTGGCCTTCGATTTGTTACTGATAGTTACACAGTAAACATTATTACCTGCCAATGACTTACACAACAATCTTATAGTAGTAAAGGGAGCCGCAACACTTTTGTTATTTAGTTCCGTTAAATACTCTCGTAGATCACTATACGTGTAAGGGTAACTATACGCAAAATACACCTCGTCTTTGTTAAATGGAAATTGTATCGTAAATGTCAAAGTGTATGTTCTTCTAGTATCTATTCCTTCAGCAACTCTGAAATAGACCGTTAGTTATATTGTAGGTATAGATATTTTTATAAGTGTTACTCGTTAGAGAAAAACTTAATGTCCGATCCGCATCTCGTCCACCCTATACGTTGGCAAAGTCCTTTAAATCTTGAATACATCAAAGGCATCATTCCTTCAGAGTACAATCTTATGTCTCTGGTTATATTTACTATAGAAAACCTACAAAAATACAAAATAAAATGAAGTTGTTGTATAAGAACTGCCTCGATATTGTTGAGATTGTCCCAAAACAGTGACCTTCTGTCACAAATGTGCTAACTTAAACTAAATGTATTAAAACGCCCAACCACCAAGTGTCTGTAGCAAATCCCAGAACACCAAACATTAAAATAACATATGATACAAAAAGGATTTAAAAAACCTCAAGCAGAATTAACACCTGAAGATATCAACAATGCATCACCAAAACTCCGGACAAGACGGTAGACAAAGTTGGTAAAATACTATGGCAAATGTTTGCCAACACTCACCCTACTGAAGAACAAACGAGAACTTTCCTCAACAAAACGAGTATTTTAAGAGTCATCAAATAAGAACGTCAAAAAAATCTCAAAAATTTAAAAGAATAACAAAGTCGGGGGTACAGCCTTATAGTAAAAACTTAATAAACCACAGTACTTACTTACTCACTAGGGTACAGCTCCACGCATTCTACAGAGACTTTAATATTCAAACGGTATACGAAACATCGAAAAAAGAACTAATGAATAGAACTGCATCGACTCTTTTAAAGTATAAAATCCATAATCTTAGGAGGCGACCTCAACGCTAAACAAAAAGACAGGAACAGTTTCAAAACAAAGAGCAAATGAAAGCTACTGGAAACTTATGCGATTGGCACTGGGGCATTGGTAATAGGCCAACCCACTTTCATTTTGTCCTTGACATAGCATCATCACAAACAATTCAATAGAAAATAGAACTAAAGACTCTCAAGAACTTTTATTGGACCATTTTCTAGTGTCGATGACAATACGCATCGACCACATCGAGAAAAACCACCAAAACCATAACTAACTGTGAATCAAGTTTTTCAATCAAAATAAGTATGTTAACCAAACAACCAGCAACATGTATAAAGTACCATTATGAACTTGACTTAGAATCCAGAACACTATGAGCTTGTGAAGAAGACACGGTAACGTACTGGACAAATACAACTCAAAATTAAGTCTTAAAACCCAAGACCCAACACAGCTAGAGAGTATGCAAGAACTCTAAACCCCACAACAATAACAAAACAAACTACTTAACAAAAAAAGTCCAAGCATTGGTTAAAGAACTTTCACAAAGCAAAGTAAAAACTACAAACTGCATCAAGTCCTGTCACTTTGGCGTATAGCGACAGCTCTCATAGAAAAAAACAAAAATAATACCATGACACAACCATCGCACTGATGGAAAAGGAAAAATCAGAAGTATTTGGCGACAGTCTTGCCAACCAATTCACCAACAACGATACTCTTTTGGTGACCCACGACCTAAATGAAAGGAGAGATAGTCACAGCTATTAACAGACTAGAAGAATACTTTCGAACTTGGAAACAAGCGCAAACCATCTTAATTCAAGAGAGCGGCAAACCCCCAAAAGAGCCAAAACAGCTGCAAACAGTTTAGCGTTCTTTCGGCAAAAAGTAAAGTAATAAAAAGGACGATGTGTACGTCCGACTTCTGCTAGAAGTGGAAAAACTGAAAATACCTACTACTCGACAAACAATATGACTATAGAAAATGACATTTAACAACCTACCAAAAATTACATTAACAGAGGGTGTCACATCCAACACAACGAACTATTCTTAACAGGTGCATTGTTACCAGATTTTTAAAAAGCATTTGGCAAAGTACGCCACGATGGACTTATGTTACAAATGAACTAGGCAAAGGTACAAAACAAACTAAGCAACATAATAAGATCGTATGTAACAAACATCGAATTAATGGAGTCCTGCAAGGGTCGGTCCTTGCTTTTTAACATCTACATCGGTTATCTATAGCAGTGGACGCACAATATCTAGGATAATAACCAAAGACTAGCCAATTTTATAACAACTTGGAGAACTAAATTAAGTGCAAAATTTTTGTTCTAAGTTTAACGTTCGACGAAAGCATTACCTTCAGACAACATGCCACAAAAATGAACACAAAAGCTTCACGTCTGTGTGCAATAGCAAACAACAATAGTGGAAATAGTCTAGAAACCAGAGTTAAACTCAATTTGTGGACTAACCAAACCACCTCAGAGAAAAAACAGCAAATATTCATAAACAAAAAGTTTGGCGCATCGTCGTATATCTCAAACGCCCATCTAAGAAGAGAGACTAACATAAAAACTGTTAAAAAAAAATTGAGGACCAAACAATCTTATTGAAAATAAGAGGATTTCAGTATAAATTGTTTTAAGAGGAGAATTTTTATTGAAAATTGGGTTACGATTTCTAAATTGCGTGCGTGATTTAGAATAATTTTACGATTTTGCTAAAATGTTCTGTGCCTCATTCAGTTACTGAAATATACTGAAATATAGTATACCTGTAGGTTTTGTCCTTATCCATATTTGTCACTTTAAAGTAAAACCACTCTCTTTGGTAATACGTATATAAATCGTTTCTCAGAAACAATTCGTAATATTCTGGGCCTGATCTTATAGCTTTAGCTAAATTTCCAGATTCAAACCTAGATTCGAACCTTAATGAATCGTCCGTCATCTGAACGCTTGGGACACATTTACAAACATCACTTGTACACGAGTTCATAAACTGAAATAACATGTGGAACGTCATTTCAGACTTCAAATGGTACTTACTGAATGAGAGTTTGGAATAACATACTCATATACCACTCTGCCTCGTTTGTCACCAAAAGGTCTTATTCGCGCTTCCTTACCCGTACTTTTGTAAAACGGTTCTGGAGTATCAGGAACATAGTATCTATGAAAAACTCTATGGTCGAAAACCTTCAATTAAATGTTAAGGCATATTTTATGTATACAAGTGCGAGAGAACACCAATATTACCTGACATTCTCTAGGCCACATCGGTAGTTCTTGTATGCTCTCAAATGGTGGAAATACCTCAGATTCTTTCTTTAAAAGCATTGTGTAATGTTCACTTTCTTTAGAAGAATCACCGACGTTGCTTGGTAAAGATACTGAACGATGTTGATGTTTTAAATATGCCATGTTTAATTCTTTAAAACAAGAACAACGACTAATAATTGCAAGATATTAAACATTTACCGATTTGAAAATATTGCACGTTTTAGCACACACTATTACTAGGTATAACTTTTTTTATTTCAATATTCACTATAATTTATTCCTACTGATTCAAACAGACATTACCAAAGTGACATTTCGGAAATTATATTGATCAAAGTGTTCACCCGATAATGAGTTGTAAAATAATATACCGTTAGATTAAAATGTTTCCCTAATTCTTCATTAAACACTTTGAAACCAGATTACTTGTGGCTGATATGGATGATTTCCAAATAATGGTAGGTACATTTTATAATTATTGAACAAAAATTGTTCCTACTTTGACCAATTTTACTAATAATTCTCAAAACAATGTATCTGTACAAAATTTCATAAAAGAAACAGGGTTATGAGACATGTATTTCAAGACAATTAATATAAGCGACGTCTTAAATATCACATTGCATCTTCTAGTTTAAACTTACGTCTAGGTCGTGTAAACGACCTTATACGATTTAAACTGTTTGACTCGTTTTAGTTTTTGTAGACTCGTGTAGTATAAACCGTATAGAACCATAGCAAATTGTATAGCATGAAGGCGAGTAAAAACAGTGAGCACACGGTCAGTGTGCATAAATGAACAGTTGTTTGTTGCACGTCGTTTTGAATCTACATCCGAAATAGGCCTTAAAAAGCCAAAATCCTGACTTTGATATTTACATTTTTCTTGCCACGTTCTCGCCGCGACGCTTTGAAACTTTTCAACTGCTTCCTCCTATATTTGCCACAACATCGTCAACATCGTAAAATCCACAGTATTGACAACAATCAACGCAACATCATCGATCCGTTTTCCCGATGGTCAGAAGTGTATGCTATCGAAATCTTCGAAGTCGAGACGATCACCTACATCTGTTTCAACAGTAACAATTACGTTTTACAACGCATCAAACCCCACAATCGTTCCCCTAGGTTTGGTTAATTCTACGGCAACCTTACCAGCATCAACATCGTGATGAATTCTTTACCACTGCCCAGGGAGTACCTGTGTTTGACACAATTAATTCAAGAAACATCATAAATAGCTTAAGTTTATCAATTGTACATTTTTGTATATTTACTTAGTTATTCGTATGGTACATTTTAAATATTGTATTGTGATGTAAGTGTTATGTATGGTGCTCCAGAAAATCAGTATAAACCTATATAGTGTGGTGACGAAACCGTGTGAAATAGTGGATTGTTTCGTCTTGGCAAAGCATTTGCTTCAAGGTTTAGGAAAACCACTAAAACCTAAACATGCCAACTTTTGTTTATATGTAGGTCGTATAAATGGCCTTGCACAGTTTAAGCCTTTGGAGTCGTTCTAGTGGGTATAAAGGAATCTTCTGTTACACGTCGTTTTCCGTGTACCGGGTGGCCAATTAAGAAGGGTACTAGGCCATATCTCAAAAGACTCGAGGTAAAAAAAATAAATTGGCTAAAAGAAAATACTGGAAATTATTTTTAAGTTTCTAGAATGTCCGCCAGAGGGTGCAATCACATTCTTGAATTTTAAATCCTGTTTTTTTGAAAAACATTCTTATATTACAGATAGCTAAAATTGACACTGTCTTAAAGTTAAAATGAATTTGCTTCTTTTTTGTTAAAATACTTTTTGCTCTATCCCTTACGGAAAAGTGGTGGAGGGTGTTTGAACAACGATTTTGTCAAACTTTGTTGAAAAGAAATTTTCTTAGGCTATCTACGCTATCTTAAACGAATTAATTTAGATTGCTTCTATCGCCGCTAGAGGGCGTTTTGTAACTACACTACAAATGAAATAGATTTTCTCAAAAGTATTAACACAACGACATCACTTTTATTTTAACAAAATAGCCATATAATAGTTTAACCTACTAATAACAACCGCATTTCGATATCTCTCTTCTAACCTATATAATGTAGCATCTTTGTGAATAATTTCTGTATACCTGCCATTAGTAAATCCTAATTATTAAAAATATATGTCAAAACATCAACATTACATTTAAAATGTCAATATCAATTAATTAATGATGAATTAAAAATTTGCATTCAGTTTAGATACCAACCCCTTAAAAATATGACAAGAAACAATAACCCAGATAAAACACTAAGTTATGGTCTTGAAATATACCAATTTATTACAAAAAATGTAATAAAAATTAGAGTGGGCCCAAATATCCTAAATGGTGTTCATCTTCAATCAATACTAGGCCGTTTTTTAAATAAGCCCACCAAAGTACTCTATAAATAGAAAATAGCTGCAACATTAATTTGATTGACATTTAAACACTGCCAAAGCAAGCTTGGATTTTAAAAATTTTGAATTTCGTATCTACAGAAGGGCGGTCATAGTAAATGAATAGGTACTAATTGTTATTGACATTTTAAATGTAAAGTTGGAATTCCAATATTAAATGTGTATACATATTTTGCTAAATGAACGATAATTAGGATTTACTGAAAATATTCACGAAGATGCGATATTATTTCGAGTTTTAATTTCTTTTTCTCATATTTTAGGTTAGGAAAAATATATCGAAACGCAGTGTTGACTAGTGTGTTAGACTCTTATTTGGCTAAATTTTGTTGGAATAAAGTCATACCGTTGTATTCAATTTTTTTGAGAAAATATATTATTTGTAGAGTTGTCGCAAAACGCTCTTAAGCGGCAATACAAACAATCGAAATCAATTCCCTCAAAGCAGCGTTGGTAGCCTGAGAAAAGCTCATTTTGATGACTTCTAGTTTGACAAAATCCGTTCAGCCATTTTGAAGATGTCTTTATCTTAGCTTTCAAACGCTATTTATTTTAGTCAGTTTTTACCCAAAGTCTTTCAGACAATTACTTTTCGAGATAGGTCTTAAAAAGCCTAAAAAGTCAAAGTGGAAGGTGGGCATGACAGAAGTTTAAAGTGGCTGTGATTTTATAAACTACAATCGTTTGTTGTATAAATGTCATCGGCATTAAAATATCAAATTGAAGTTTCACTGATAAACAGTTTACAGCCACTAAAAGCGTTTACAGGCGGGCTCAAAAATGCTTGGACCAAGAGGATGGCGTTTTTGAGCATCTAATTTAAATTTTTCTTTTAATCTTTACAGAATAAACTAAAATAAACCATACCCTTTTTATCCATATTCCTCTTTCTTCATTTCATTTACCACTTCTGCTGGATATAGCCACCGTGAATTTTGTATCTTGATCTATCCCCATCACAAAATAATTTTTTTAAGTGTATGCCGTGACCAAGATTCAAACCGCCTCGACCACCGGTTTTCGGATGACATTTATACAACAAACGATTGTAGTTTATAAAATCACAGCCACTTTATACTTATTTGAAAAATCATCACTAGCTCTGTCATTTTTGACTTTAGGATAAAAAATGATGGGACATTTTTGTTCAGTATTCAATTTCCTATCGATTTAAAACATTGTATACAGGGTGTCCCATTAGAAAAAATGGAACAATTTGACATAACTCACGAACGCGATCACCATAGTGATGAGAGAAACAAATGCTACTAGTTTGCTTATTTAACCGAACCCTGTAGCTCTAATAATAACGAAGTTAGCAATAGTGCCGACTTAAGTTTGAAAACCCTGTATACGTAACAGTGTGGTAAATAATGTTTATTTTCTGGATCTTTCTTTACTTCCTCAATAAATCTTTATCTTCCCATTTATGAAACACTATTGTAAGAATTTTCTGATGGCAGCGATAAACCAATCCTTCCCTTTTTGTAGGGAATCGAATGTGAAGCTTTTGTTTCCATTGTAATCGATACTTAAAAGACTCGTTTCCCAAAAAGGCACCAAAGAGGATACTTTGAAACCATGTTTCTCCAATGTCTTGACACCAGACCTTGTTGATTATGACTCATTTGATGTAACTTCGTTGATTCCTAGTGTCACCCATTAATTTTGATTTTGAAGTTCTTTAAGCAAGTCGCAGGATCAGCCTGGTCGAGGCGCAATGTTTTAACAGTCAACGTTTTATTTATAAACAACTGGTTCAACTTAGTTAATTATTTATTTTATTTAGTTTTTTATAAATTATAAAAAATCAATACAAACTTTTGAAATATTTTACATTAATTAATTAACGTTAATCTCTTGGTAACAACCATCATTTTTTTTAATTCCTAACACTTCCGAAAATATTTCGTACGGTACACTTAGTTGGCATTAATGATCGAATAATCGACTATTTCTAAACTGCTTACACTATTTGTCGCCAAAGTTTTAAGCTAAAAAAATGGATTTTAGTTGTGAGTTACTATGCTTACATGAACAATTAAAACAAAAGTTTAATAATGCGAATTAAGGATGATATGAATGATGCGTTTACATATTTGCTCTTTCAAGTTAATGCGTATTATAGGTTCAAATGCGAATAGAGAAAGCGTTTACCTACATTTCGGTATATTTTAATTCGCATTTCGAAATTGGCATTCATGTAAACCTAGTAAATCAGTAGGCATATTATTTACGGGTTCCGGTGAATAAAACAGACACAAGAATTTCGAAACACTACGTGCTACCTACCTTAACGCAAGAAGCATGCTTTTATTGAACAGAGCAAGTGCTCATTAGTAGCACGTGTGTAACAACATTGTTAGTAATGAACATGCTTATTTAGAGCGTGCCAAAAAATCAACCGACGTTTGATTTTCGAGCATGCTACCTGCAGCGCGGGTAAAAGGGGGCGTACTCCGAACGCATCTGAGTTTGCTTATGAGCATATGCTATTATTGATTCGATCTCGATCCACGGTAGTTGCTGCATCAATTTAAAATAAAAACGAAATACGAAATAAATACTGTCGCGTTGGGGAGAAGAAACAACTTTGCTTTTTGTATCATATTATCAAAGGTACGAATGTCTGTGGAACACACATTCTCCTTATAAAATAATATTGCACGAAATAATGCTTATGAGACTTTATTAAAGGACATGAATGATTCAAGTTTAACAATAAAAATAATTAAAACTAAAATTAAAAATCGAAGATATGTGTATCATGCCGAAGTGTGAAAAATCAACAGTTCGAAGCGGTCCGGAGCTGGTGCAGCAGACGTTCTCAAACAACCCAAGTCATGGTTTACCGAAATGGAATCATTTATGGCAGACACGGACGATTATCGTGAAACTATTGAATCCGACTTGGTGGTAAGTATCTATTAAGTTATATGTTGATTATATGCTCCGTTGTTTCGAAAAGTTGTGCATAAGGGTTTCTTATTGCCACCGCTCGTCGAGAGGCGTGATTACTTCGAGTTGCTGGTAAACTTTCCATGGGTATGCGCAATTGATTTCTCCATGATCCTCGTATAACGACATGTTGTTGTATGTCTTCAAAATCAACACATCGTTGGGTAATGTATATATCGGATGATTTTCGAAGCCAATTGTATAAAGAACAAGCAGCCAATGTAATCGTGCCAATTTTATTTGGATATCTATATTGTTTAGAAATCTTGTCACTAAAATCCCAAAGGCACTATTCGTCTGACTCTAGATAAACGATGGTTGAATATTTTTTCTTTATGCTTTAGTATCTTTCCATATGGTTTCATAAAAAAAAAAAAAAAAAAAAAAAAAAAAAAAAAAAAAAAAAAAAAAAAAAAAAAAAAAAAAAAAAAAAAAAAAAAAAAAAAAAAAAAAAAAAAAAAAAAAAAAAAAAAAAAAAAAAAAAAAAAAAAAAAAAAAAAAAAAAAAAAAAAATGTTTTTTTTTTTTTTTTTCTCTTTTTTCCTTTTTTTTTTTTTTTTTTTTTTTTTTTTTTTTTTCCTTTCTTTTCCTTTTCTCTTTTTTTCTTTTCTCTTCCTTCTTCTTTTCTTTTTTTTTTTCCTTTTTTTTCTTCCTTCTTTCTTTTTTTTTTTTCTTTTCTTTCTTTTTTTCTCTCTCTTTTTTTTTTTTTTTTTTTTTTTTTTTCTTTTCTTTTTTCTTTTTCTTTTTTTTTTTTTTTTTCTTTCTTTCTCTCTCTCTTCCTCTTTTTTTTTTTTTTTTTCTTTTTTTTTTTTTTTTTCTTTTTTTTTTTTTTTTTTTCTTTTTTTTTTTTTTTTTCTCCTCTTTTTTTTTCTCTTTTTTCCCTTTTTTTTTTTTTTCCCTTTTTTTTTCCCTCCCCCCTTCCCCCCCCTCCCTCTCCCCCCCCCTCCCCCCCCCCCTTCTCCCCCCTCCCTCTCCTTCCCCCCCCCCCCCCCCCCCCCCCCCCCCCCCCCCCCCCCCCCCCCCCCCCCCCCCCCCCCCCCCCCCCCCCCCCCCCCCCCCCCCCCCCCCCCCCCCCCCCCTTTTTTTCCCCCCCCCTCCCCCTTCTCCCCTCCCCCTTCTTCCCCCCCCCCCCCCCCCTCTTCTCCTTTTCCTCCTCCCCCCCCCTTTTTTTCTTTTTTCTCTTTCTTTTTTTTTTCTTTTCCCTTTTCCCCCTTTTTTTTCCCTTCTTTTTCCCCCTTCCATATTGCTAAAAGCAATGAAAAAAGAATCGCACTTGGTTGAGGAAACTTCATCATATGACTAGTAGATATTGACATTTGCTTTATGCAAGATTCGATCCATATTATCACAAAATTAAAAACGCGACTTTTAAAGAAGAATATTAATTTAGCGAAGGGTAACTTTGCGGTAGAATCAGAACATTTATATCGGATGATAGAAAATTTAAAAAGAAAATCTTTCGAAAACATTTCGTCGGAAGATAAGATGAACTACAGTACTGTTTATAGAATGTGTCGACTAGAAGTTTTAGAGATTGATGAAAGTGATGCTACTATTATCTATTTAAAGATAATGCAGTATGTAATCAGTGCCTTAATTGAGAAAAATGTCGAACTAATTACAAGAATTGATAAACTATGGTATTGCATCTTTTTTTTAAGACTCTGGCAAGCATGGATAAAGAAACATGCGAATTTTACTTATAAAGATAATTTTATCACGTTAAACACATATACACGTGTATTGAATTAAACGGGCAAATGCTGGTCAATCACTCGTGTATTTCAAAATAATGTCCATGGCTATTCAGCAGTCAACCGTATTAGGGCAACATGTTCCATTACATCGACTTTTTCTACAGTGACCAATTTCAGCATTAAACAGTTAAACTTGAAAATAAAATTGAAAGAATTTCTTTTATGAACTATGTACTTGAAGATTTGAAGCATGGTTTTATTTTTCCGAGAGGACAGAAAAAGAATGACCAGAAGAAATTTGAAGAAATAAAATGGGAAGAGCTCAAAAATATTGACCTAAAAGGCGTTATTAATAAGGCTCAAATGGAAGCACTGTCAGATTCAAAAAAACTTGGGATGATAACAAAAAATGCAAATGCAATCAATCATCTGGACAGTAAATTTAGTTTTGAGGATGGTTTTAAGGATGAAGTTGTTCAGGAAAAAGATGTTATGGAGGTCGGAGTTGATTTGGATCTGGAGGGTCATGAAAAAAAAACAGGAAAATATTTACAGTACGATTACACCCTTACAGAAAAATGTATAGATTTGAAAGACTACTCATCTCTAAACCTTGATTTATCAATACATTGTCCATATCTTCAAGTTAAGTTACCAAATTTAGAAACCATTGTAATAAAAAAAGTCGTCCTATTGTTGGATTTTGGATGAAGGGAAAGAATAATCTAAGCAATGACAGATTAAAAAGATTCCGCTCTAATTATAAAAGTAAAAATAGCACTACGTTCTAAAATAGTCAAACCAAACCAAAAGAAACCGAAAAAACAAAGACACCAGTTCTGAAGAATCGGACAATTGCGAAATCATTCTGGACAAAAAAAACCCCCAACCCAACCCCCCACCCCAAAAACATAAACAAAACCACAACAAAAACACAACCAAAACCTCTACACATTTTTTAACAAAATACTTTAATACACACTCACAAACAACAACAAAAAAAAACAAAAAAAAAAACAAAAAAAAAAAAAAAAAAAAAAAAAAAAAAAAAAAAAAAAAACAACAAAACAAAAAAAAAAAACAAAACACAAAAAAAAAAAAAATAAAAAATAATAAAAAAAAAAAAAAAAAAAAAAAAAAAAAAAAAAACCAATCAAAAAATAAAAAAAAAAAAAAAAAAAATTAACCCAAACACACCAACACCCACCCCCCCCCCCCCCCCCTAATAAAATAAAAAAACAAAAAAAAAAAAAAAAAAAAAAAAAAACCCCCCACTTTCCCCCCAACCCCCAACCCCCCACCCAAAAAAAAATTCCCCAAAAAAAAAAAAAAACAAAAAAAAAAAACTTTATTTTTTTTCTACACCCCCCCCCCTCTTTCCTCCCCTCTCCTCCCCCCTCCTCCCACACACACACAAACCCCCCCCCCTCCACCCCCCCCCCCCCCCCCCCCCCCCCCCCCCCTTCCACCAACCCAAACACAAACCCTCCCCTTTTTAAATCCATCCACCCCCCCCCCCCACAAAAAAAAAAACAAACCCACCCCCCCACACCCCCCACCCAAACAAAACACAAACAAAAATAAATTTTTTTTTTTTATTTAAAACTTTCTTAATTTTTTCTCCCCCTTTTTTATTAATATTCTATTTATTTTAAAAATTTTTTCTCTCCCTTTTTATTAAATATTATTAATATAAAAAAAAAAAATAAAAAAAAAAAAAAAAAAAAAAAAAAAAAAAAAAACATTTTTTTTTTTACCAATTTATATTTAACAAAAAAATAAAAAAAAAAAAAAAAAAATTTTATATCTCTCAAACTTTCCAACCCTTTAAATTTAAAAAAATTTTTAAAAAAAATTTACAACACCTAAATATCTCATTTAATTCCAGTTTTAGCTCTAAAATAGCATGTTAAAAGCGTGCTATTGAGTATGCTCAATATGAGCATGATTATGAGCAGTTTACATTTGCTAGCAATAGACATGCTAGTTTTAAGTATGCTCCAGAATAAACATGCCCAAAGCAAACACTCCAATACACATGCCATTTTATACCGTGCTCTCTCGCTCTCTGTCAGTTCAAACAAAGCCATGGACAATCAAACAGCTATCCGTATGGAGCTGAATAAGATCATCCTTTTGCTGGCGATGCAATGCATCCAGAAGCTTATATCAGCTCGGCAAAAAAGAAAAGAAAGAGAAAGATTTGGGTCCGTTATTGGATATCTAGAAGACAGGACTTTGGAGCAAGTGCTCAATTGCTTACAGAAATGCGAGTAGAAGATGCTGCCGGCTATAAAAATTATTTGCGGATGCTACCGCATCAATTTGACTTTTTACTCTCTCAAGTTGAAAGCGCTATACAGAAACAAAGTACACACATGCGAAATGCTATCCCAGCTAAAGTGAAGTTGGAAGTGACATTAAGATATCTAGCAACTGGAGATTCTTTACATACATTGGAAGCACTTTACAGGGTTGGAAGATCTACTATATCGATATTTCTACCTGAAGTTTGTGAAGCAATATACAGTGCTTTGAAGGATTATATACGGGTAAGTAAAACAGTTGATAGTAGAGATAAGGCATTTATTAAAAAAATCAATAATGTTTAAACATTTACGATGTAATAACTATATATAGGTACTATTATTTTTTAATTTGTATTAAGTAGTAATCAACAACATTTAACCATTTATTAAGAAATAAGTAACTCTTTTATATAGGTCTATTACTTATATGAATTGACAACATTTCATAACTTTTAGCCCTTAGTTCGATTAGCTCATTGTATTCTACTCAAAAAGAAGGAACACGCTGAAAATCGTATGTTTTATTCAATTAGATTTTTAAAAATGCATTCATAGCAAATCCAATTCTACTGCAGAATAGGCACCTTGCTTTAGTCAGTATAGTCCCGTTTCGACGAAAACGTTTAAAAAGTTTAAATGTCATTTTCGGGCGGGTTACAATGACGCCATCTTGACAATGTTTGTTTTTAATTTGGTATATGTAAACAAAACTAAAGCAAGGTGCCCATTCTGCAGTAGAATTGGATTTACTATGAGTGGATTTTAAAAATTGAACATAAATAATACTGGAAATATAAAACTACCAGCGTATTCCTCTTTTCGAGTAGAATACAAGAAGCTAGTAAAATCAGGGACTTAGAATTATGAAATGTTGTCAATTAAGTAGTTAAGTAATCAACAACACCCTTTTATATAAGTACTTCTATTACTTATACACTTATATGAATTAAGTAGTAGATAATCAACAACATTTGAATATTTATTAAGAAATGAATAACTCTTTTACAATTCAGGAACGTAAGTATGAATAATCTACATACAACCATCTATTACGTATAATCAGTGATCGTAATTTTTCAGCAATTTCAGTGCAGCATAGCAGAATTAAAGAAATTTCTACAAATATTTTTTAGGGAGATGATCAGTTTAGGTTAATATTATGTAATTTAATCTAATTGGCTTTTCCAGATTGAATATGACATACAGATGCTTTCCTAAATTGCTGCAAAAATTACGATCACCTGCTTAGACTGCTAAGACTGCCACGCTTGATGCAACAAATCAACGCTGTTGTTATTAGGAAGTGTGTAAAATTGTGTGCCTGTTTCTGGAGCTGCGCTTAAAGCAGAGCTTGTTGTTATAGTTTGTGTGTACGGAATATTAATTAAAGTTGTTTCTGTCACGGGAGATAAGTTAAGACACAGATGGCGACGTCTTGCTGTAGTCAAAATGTTCTAGATTTGAGTTTGTACGTCTAATGCATCATACAGTGGCAGGCTTCGCAGTTGGGCTGCAAGATTCTGGCCAAAATAATGGAATTCCTCATATTCTGTGTGTGCATTTATCGCAGAACTTATGTTTGCCAACCGGTTGAGTGCATCATTAATTGGCTCCTCCTGTGGGCTCTTCTTTTACGTCGTGTCGATGTTACACTAGATTGGCTAGATGAGTATGATTGTGGTCTTTCTTCTGGGATTGTACGTCGTGACGATGTGACACTAGATTGACTAGATGAACATGATTGAGGTCTGTCTTCTGGGATCGTCGAAGGCGGTAACATTACATTCTGTGGCGTAGTTGAATTTTCCGTATGCTGCGAAGACTGGTCTGAATCCTGCAACATAATAGTGTACTGTAATGTAATAAAGTTTTTTTTTACAGATTCCAAGCCGTGAAGACTGGATACGCATTGAGCATGGCTTTCGTACAAAATGGAACTTTCCTGGATGTGTTGGAGCGTTAGATGGTAAACACATAAATATACTCGCTCCTGATGATACTTCTGACTACTATAACTACAAGGGCGCCCATAGCATTATACTTCTGGCATTAGTTGATGATGACTATTGTTTTTCATACGTAAATGTTGGAACTAATGGAAGAGCTTCTGATAGAGGTGTTTATCAAAAATCGAATTTGGCACAAGCTTTGGAAAACAATACTCTCAATTTACCGGACCAATCGGTTATTGTGGCAGACGCTGCTTTTCCTCTTAAGTCATATCTTATGAAGCCCTATCAAACAACCCCAACGCGTAGAGAAAAATTATTTAACTACCGTTTATCAAGAGCCCGACAAATCGTTGAAAATGCGTTTGGTATTTTAGTAACAAGATTTCGAGTTCTTATGAATGTCATCGATATGACCCCCAAAAAATTGATCGAATTACATTAGCTGCCTGCGCTTTACACAATTGGCTTCGGAAAACATCAGATATGTACATCACGCAAAGATGCGTAGACTTTGAAGATATACAACAAAGTGTTGTGGTACCAGGAGCATGGAGGGTACAACTGCGGCGAGCTTAGGGAGGCTTACCACCTACACGCTACAATAATCACGCTTCTCGACGGGCAGAAGCAATAAGAAACACCTATGCGCAGCTCTTTGAAACTACAGAGGCGGTACCGTGGCAAAATCAGATGATATAAATTCACCATCGTCATTTTTATTTATTCTGCCCTAATATAAAGTTATAAATAAAACATGCTGTACTTATTGTATGATAATAAACAATTATGTTTTACAAACAGTTTAGTGCCTTTTTATTTATTAAAAACTGAAACTCACCATTTCCGTAGAAGTAGCTTCCCTGTACTCGCTGGTATCCCCAAGAAAGGAATTCATTTCGTGAAACCATGCCGCGGATGGTTTGTATACAGTAGCGGCACCAGAACCGGATCGCTTTGAATTCTCGACTTTTTTTAATTCTGTGTGGTACACAGACCTTAAATTTTTTATTTTGGTTTTAATGATTTTTACAGTCAAGGAGGAATCCTACATGTTCGTTAATAAGTCTTGGTACGCATTATTTCTAACAACATTATTTTTATACTGCGGTATGCGGGGATTCCACAAGCACTCGTTATTTCGGTATAAATTTACAAATTTGAGCGTTTTTTCGTCGCCCCAGCGAGACATTTTGTGTGTATTGTGGACGCGCACCTGTTGCGAACGACTGATCGATACTAGCATTCTCAATAAGCAAACCTGTTCACACGCGCTAAAAACACGCCCACGTCCACCCGCGTTGCAGGTAGCATGACCAAAAATCGCACGACTGTTGATTTTTGAGCAAACTCAAAATGAGCATGCTCATTATTAGCAATGTTTTGACACACATACTACTAAAAGCAATTGCTCAATAGTGGCATGCTTTCGTGCTAGTAATCAGCATGTGTAACTGTAGCATAACACTGGTAAAATTTGTTTTAATCAATTGAACTTGGATCGGGGGTGAACGGTGTTGGTTGATACGTTACAGTTATTACAATTTCTTTCTTTAAAAAAATTTCACTCATAACAATAATTTTAAAAAAACTTTTTTACGTAAAATTTATTTTAATCAATTTAAGTAGATACCAGTTATTACAATTTTTTCTTTAAAAATTACACTCACAAATTTAAAAAAAAAATTTTCACGAAAAATTTGTGTTAATCAGTTTAAGTTGTTTTCATGTGATCGGGGGTGAACGGTGTTGGTTGATAGGTTACAGTTATTACAATTTGTTTCTTTACAAAAATTACAATCATATAATAACAATTCAAAAACATACTATTTTGTTTCAAGTAACATTCGATTTAATCAATTTTAGTTATATTCATGTGATCGGGGGTCATTTCATGGATCAACAGCGTTAGTTGCGAGGTTACAGTTAATACAATTTCTTTCTTCAAAAACAATACATATTTTATTCACATAGGTACGAATATTGGTCATATGACGTTATAATGACAGTGAAGGATTAATTAATAAATGGAATGATGTTTCACAATTATTAATTTTCTGCAAAAAGGCAGGTGGAAAGTATAACTTTAACCTCATGGTACGTGAATTTTGGAATTTCAATAATTTTTTTTGAGAAAATTGTCGAATCCTCATTTTTGTTCGGAAATATGCTCTCTGAAATCTCTATTTTACGCTGGTAATTTTACTTTTTCGAAATCCTTGTGCCCGTTTTATTCACCACCCCCTTATTAACGAGTATTCGATCCATTTTCTAATAATAAATCATTAACCTAATTTTTGTAATGTTTATAGGGTACTTTATGTTGAGTGTCATTATATTCTCTGTAGTGACAGTTGCTTAAAAAGTCAAATTGAATTTCGCTCCATACAGGCTCGATTGATTTCTTTATTTGTAAGCATTTACAATTAACTAGGTACCCAATTCAATCTATTATCGTCTATTTAGGCCACCAAATAACGTAACAACCGTTTTTAGGCGGAAGAGAGACCCCGTTTTCAATCCGATTTAATTTCCAAACTGGACATTTCCTGACACTGCGAATTTGCTGAAAGCATAAAAAGATACTCGAGGCATTTCCCACGAACGTCAAAATGTCGCAATATATTGAACAGCGACATAAAAAACTAAATGTTCCTCAGGAAAAAGGCATCTGTTTGAAGATGCCTCTAGAGAATATAGATGACGCTGCTAGTAGTATCTGAAATTACATCGTTTCTAATAGTGATACTAGAGTACACTGTATCTATTTCCCAATCATTTGAATAACTCGTTTACTCGAAGCATTAGAAGAATTTGTCTATTATTCAAAAATATGATAATTTTTAGAATGTTGCTTCATTGATACGAAAATGTAATTTTTACTCTTTAAAAAACCGACCGTGAAATTATAAAAGATGTGCCGACGCAATGAAAAAATAAAAATAAATCAAAAGCGCGCACATCTGTAGAGCAACAAAAGAGTCCTTTGTTAATGTTTGCAGAAAAACGTTAAACTTAAGCGCAAATCAACTGAATAGCGGAAGGCGGAGGGCTCTAGTAAGTATAACTACGATGTGTGGTCGACCCGTAAAGCGTTTTTTGTCGGCGTTAAAAATTCCTTTGGAGTCAAAATGAGGATGTAGCCAGATGGAAGTCATCCTGCCTGTATATAACTGGCGTTTCCGGTGGCATCACGTGATTGACCGTCCGACTCACGCAAACGAATGGTTGTATAAGAAATAAAACTACGTGTAATATTGACGTTGGTCTGTTGTTATTTAACATTTTAGAGAATATTACAGAATTATATACAATCATATACAGTAGCTTGACAGCTATTGCGCCTTTTGGCACTACATATCATTGAGAGTACTTCCCTCCTATACAAGCCTTCAGCTGTATTACACCTAATTCGTCTGCACAATACATTTTATGCCCAAAAATGGATTTAAAACGTACAAGTTAAGACAATTCGGTGTAATACACTATCTGATCATAAAAACAAAAGGCAAATTTTGTTATTTGAATGCGTTGGTATTGAAAATAAAAAGTTGTTAATAACTTAGGCAGCGATTTTGTTTTTATGAATGTATAACATGTCTTACGAACTTACAATTATAAAAGTCGCATAGGCGATACGACAGCCGCTTTGATTCGGTACATTCTTCTTCGCTTTATCACAGACCCAAAAAAACGGTCGGGGGATGCGCGTCAAAAATTTATTTAGAATTACGCAATTTCTTTATAAAAAATATAGCCTACCCATAATCATCGCGGCATACAAAAATTCAATAATTGATCTTCTAGTGCCTGTTACATTTAAAAAATATTTTTGCAATAGATATTGTTCTGGTAAGTTGTAATATATGTAGTACAGCATACTATAAAACTTTGTTACATAAAAAGTTTACATACACACATACAACCATGCACACATTTTATTTAAAGTATACTTCCCCTTCCAACTTGTGTGCAGATGTAGGTATATATCAAGTAATTTCACAGAAATTAAAGAAATAAATACGATACACATTTAGAGAATACAAAATGTTAAGGTGCGTGAACTGTATGTACGTATCGCAATAGGTTCTGCACACAAGTTGAAAGAGTGGTTGTTTTAGCGCACAGGACTAGATAATACTGGAGAGTCGACCCCTGGCGCCCCCTTAAGACAACCCGACTGCAAAGCCCGGGTATCGTCAACGTACTTCAATGCCATTTAAATAATTATTCCAGCATGGATAAGTAACCCACGGGTTACCGAGGCGCTCAGCAAATTGCAAACTCACGAAGCAAAGAGCTTACAGACACATTCATCGTTATACTAGAATATTTACAAAAATAAATTAATAATGTACAAAGTTGCGAAAGAGGTACACAACAGGAGTCGGATGAAATGTGCTACGAATGTCGAAGATGCGTCACCGAATAAACTAATTTTTTATTTTTACCATCCAACTCGACACTATATGACACTCGCGCACTAAAGGTCCAGGGTTGTGTCCAGCAGCCTTTTTCGGTGGTAGCGAGTACAGGCCTGCAACGGCACCCCTGCCTGGAGTGTCTCGCGTAACACGCTTCCACAACACGTTTACAACACTGTAGTGGCCAGTAACACCATAAACACGGAAGCACGCAGGAAAGTGCAGCCAGGCAACCCCACCTTGAAGTCCTCTTTTCGGGGCTGCATCCGCAAGGATCGTCCGCACAAGATGCACCCCCTTCGGCATCGGAGCAATGATAAAATAAACCTTTAACGCAACATAAACACGTCGCATAATCGATGATCGCATCGGCCGAACAAAAACAGTGATTATCGCACATCCACCGCGACGGCAGCGGCCTCGGCTGCTGACACGAATCACACCGACATCTACCACACTCCGGACACATGATGGAAGGTCTCGAAGCGCATTCCTGCTGTTCTTTACTGAATGTCGCGGTCGAGGGTTGTTTTGTGACGGGAAGTTGCGGGGATGGCAACGCCAATCGTGCTGATCTCTGCGACCTCGGTGGTTGCGGAGGAGGACTGGGGACGGCGGCACGTATGGGTGTTTCGACATATTCGTTTGATGCTCTTTCCGTTTCAGGTCTTGGAGCGGCGAGCGTGACCGGCGGCGGTTGCCGTAGCGGACCCAGAGAAGCTATAAGAGGTGCTGGGGCGCTCATGATAAGCGCCCGCGGTCGGTGCGCCCGCGGCAGGGATGTTTGGCCTCCATGTTGTGCCATGTGGCCGAAGAAACTAGCGGCCTACCCAGGTTCCACCTTGGTCCGTCATCGTCGCCAGCTGCAACAACGAAAGAGGTTATTTAAAGGTGGGCGATTGATACTACCCCACACAACCACGCTACACTCGCTCATAAATATGCATGCACAATATTACATGTTGGATGTGGTTTAGACAAGTGGGTAGCGGCCCACGCACCGAGTGGGTGCGGCGAGGTTCGGGACCGCGCACCTGGTGTGGATCGGACATTCGAAGAATGCGATCGCGGACAGTTCGCCCTTAGCCCTTTCGAAAATCGTGTTTCAAATTAATAAAAATTTGGACGAACCGCGCGCCGGCTACGCGAATGCGTCCGCGGTCGCTTTACTTAATTTTTCTATCGGACACCGAATTAAAAGGCTCTGCACTACTATTACCTACTACGTTAGCAAACATCAACACACACCCATAGTTTCCAATGACATATTTATGCAGACAGGTGAATGCAAACAACTACAACTAAAAGTACTAACTTTATACTATCTTTATGTAAAATATTAAGCACAAATAACGACACACCTCGATGTAGTACAACATATTTAACAAACATTCTGAACAAAAACTCATCAAATTATTTAAAATGCGAACTGTAGCCACGAGCCACGACTTGGCCAGCTACACAACTGCGCCACGCCACTTGAATAACTGCGGGTCGGAGAGTGGCAACGACGGTAGCGCGTCGTTCGGCGGCCTCCCAAACCATCCTTCGGCTTTTTATGAATGGAAGGCAGCCATCATGAATGAAACGGCGTGCATTAAGGAAACGAGTTGCGAACATTTCGCGACCCGCACTATGCTTTATGCACGTGTCGCCCCATTCATCTCAGTGAAAGTCGCTCATTATACAACTCCCGCCTAATACTATACTCTACTGTCATTTTACTATTCGTAAAATTATCTTCGATTACAAATCATAAATAAAAAAAAACCTACAAAGAAAACGCCGAGTACGCGAAAGCAGTACGCGTGAACATTTTCATTTTTTAAAGAAATGTTAAATTACATAACGCGTTCCTCTATTATATTTACCTATTTCCAGTTGATTTCTAATTTTAAACCGAAGAATTTTATGATCGGGTTTTACAGGAAGTTTCATTCAATGCTTCCCACACTTTAATCAGCACCTTTCAAAATATTTTTAAACTAGAAATTGCGAATTAACTAGACTCCAAAGTTCATCTAAACTAAAACGCACAAAAATTGGTGCGATCACAATTGCAATTAATCGATATTACAGCATGTGTTAACGTCTTCTACAAAGGAAATGTCGGTCCACGAATAGAAATATGTGTTCAATAAATATGAACACGTAGGTGCTTAAGCGCACGAATGTTCTTTCCGTTAATACGGTTATAATTTAAATAAAAACTTAAAAAGCCACAATTTAATTCAAAAAAAAATTTGGCGATAATCGACTCTGGACAATGCAAGTCAAGGTTCTAAAACTCGCATTCCTTGACACTATCAACGTCAGAAATTCAAGGTTTTCGTCTTTGTCACCGAAATTAAAAAAAAGATGAGAAAATAATTGAAACGCGGACACGTTCAGTTACGAAATTTCTTAATACGCTTCGAGCGATGCGATATATCAAAAATTTTCTATAGCCAGTTACGTCCTACCAGGTTTTTCCGAGAATACCTACGGAGTCTTGTCTCCATTTTTATCAATCCACCTCCACGTATCCGTCTAGATCTCTCTTTCTTAAAGTGGTCCAAGACATTCTTTCGGTAACACATCAAAACCATTACACCTACTACAATTACCCATCGCAGAATATGTTTATAGATAAACAAATGTACGTTCGACCCACCATCAATTAAAGATTAATTTCGTCGAAGAATCCATATTTCTTTTTACAAACATATTTCAGATTTCTGCATGTTTGATTGTAAATTATTTCTCAAAAAAAATAGAATGGAATTTTTGTGTTAGATCAATAATCAAAAACATAAAATTTGACCGTTTTTGAATTTTTATGGTTCTTTTTTCCCACGGTAACAGCCGAGTAATTTTCTTTCGTAATAAAATAAAATGTTTTTTAGATTTAACTTTTAGAAAACTTGAAAAAACTACAGATTCAAAACTTTAAATAAATTTGGAATTATTATTACTTATTATTATTCAAAAGTGGCACAAAAACTTGATGCTTTTTAATCAGTTTTTTGTGCATTCGCTCAAAATCAAGTAAATCCGCTTTCACCTTCCAAGAAATTTCTTCTACAAACGTCACACTTTCCGTTAGTCAAAATGCTTTGTTTGAGATTCAATTGTACTATAGGTTATATACTTGCAAAAATCCATTTTAACGCTACATTTCTAAATATTTCCAGACTCCTTTTCATTTTTGTGGTATGGATGATTCAGTATACAAAAAACATACAGGGTGTCATTTGAAAAAAAAATTAACTCGCATCTTGGCATACGTACGTCAATATAATTCTTTACTTGTGGTTCAACACGCCATTTACAAATATATAGCGGGAGGTTCTTTTACAACTGACAGAAAATACAATATAACTGAATTGACGTGGACTTTTTAAAATTAAACACTCCAAATATTGTCACTTATAATACCCGAGTGTGTTGATTGTATCCGGAAATTTTTCAGTGATTGTCAAAAACGTGGTTCATTAATTACACCTTTTTGATAATCACAAGAAAAAAATTCCGTATTCAATCAACACAAGAGTGGTTGGTTATCGGTAAGCAAATTGCATGCCATCGTCATTTCAAGAAAAAAACTCTAATAACATTGAAGCAAAGAGGGGCATTTATTAATTAAATACTTAGTTATCTGTGTATCAAGGCTGTAAAGTAGGTTTTTTTCGGCCGCTCTGATTGTTGATGGCCAAGGCGTCAGCCGAGGCCATCATATCAGAAAAGGTCGAAGAGAACCTTTACAGCCACGGTACACACAACGTTTTTTAGGCGCTCACTCTAAAAATAACGTAATGTACGAATGCTAAAAGAATAAAACAATTTGACATTGTCAAGATTTTTTTTTTTTCAAATTATAATCTATTTTTTGTTGATACAATAGATACAGAATAGAAATAATATGCACTTTTGCAGTTATTCATCTAAGACAGCAATAACAAAATACGCAAATCTTAAGGATATTATTGTTTACAGAAATAAAAAACTATGTGACTTTATTGCAATGAGGCATGGGAATCGTGATTCAACGAAGCGGCCGTTTTACTTTTTTTTGACAGATGAGTACAAAAAAGTGCTACTTTACGGCCGCAAATGAGAACGTAAATTGTATCTTTTTAAGATGAGCGCCTAAAAAGTAAATTTATTGAATTTGTTGTCCACTTATTAATCTTAGTAAGTTGTCAAAAAGTTTCCCGAAATATTTTGTGTTGCTGTGGTAATGATATTAAGTTCTAAATTTTGACTGGTTCTTCCACAATGTCATGCCTAAAAAGTATTTATTCAGAATTATGCAACAACAAGATTTGAGTAATTTATGGGTAATTTTAAGAAAATTATAATTATCTAATAAACTTGCATAATCTTTCTGGGAAACGTAGTAATAAATTTATGCGTACCTCTTCGAATCTCAAGTTTGAAATGAATCAAATTTGGACAGAATCACTCAGAATATAGAGTTATTGATAAAAATATATAAGAAATTGCTCGAAGGTACCTATAGTATTCTCAAAATCAAGTTTCTATTCATTTTTGCTCTATTCATTTTGTTTAAGCGACTCTTTCAGGAATCCAACACAAAATAATGAGTGCGCAACCGAATCTATCCATGCTACAGTTTTCTACAGAGAGAAACAGAAGTGTTACCCCTGTTTATCGTGTGACAGAAACATGTGCCGAAATATGTCTGCAAACCTTACAGTGAACGAATCAGATTCAGACACCAACGTATTCTTTTGTGATACTTCAACTTATTAGCTCAAAAAGCAATAAAGTCATCTGGCAGAATCCAACACCTTCTTCTCCGCGATATTGTTGGCTAATAAGGATTAGATTTATCAAGGAAAACAAAGACATAACAAATTTTGTTATATTAACAATACCATAGCAGAGTTAGAAAATACTAAAGTGACGACTGCATATAAAATATTTAATACAGCACAAGATGGTTCATACCATGTTAAACGTAAAGGTGTGCAATGCTGTCACTAACAATGAATTGTTTTAATATGTGGGCTCACCTCTAAGAATTTCAACAATTTAAAGAATAAAGGAGAAGTGAATGTCGGGACACTAAATTTTGGGTTCTCCATATTACATGCCAAAATTCGTTTCCTCGAGACAAATTTGCATCTGTCCTATAAGTTACCTCTGTTAAAAAATGAAAGCCCATAGCAGAAGGTGAAAAGGCCACAGTAAAGAGAATACGTGAGAAATTCAAGAGAAGTTTCGATTAAAAATGGACCTTCTCGTAGATATACCCAAAGCGTATTTTGGTAACACCAATAACGGTATACCAGTCGTAGGGTTTTTGCTGAACACGAATTGACATCACAGGAATTGACAAAATACCGTCTAAGTTATTCTAGAAATGTTATCGAGTGGACATAGAATAAACTCAGTTTTATTTTCTGCATATACCAAAGAAACTGCAGAGCTCTATGTCCAACTTTACACGTGCTATCCAATGACTCCTACGGTACATTGTGTCGAAGTCATAGAAAATGCATTGCTTCCGATAGGCCAGTTACAGATAAAATTTTGCACGTCTAAGGCCAATACCTAAAACTAAACCTTTTGTAAAAGACAATTTCAATGTCGCTTCCTGCTGAGCTTCAAAGAACAGGTGATAAAGGCCTAATGGATCACGACTCTCTGAATGAAGACTTTTTGGATGGAGAGGACGTGTTGTTTTCAGACTACAATTCTTACTGATATATTAGTGTGCTAGTTTTTGTTAGAAAATCTATGATATAAAGAACAAAGTAACTTTTTTAATTACAGACAATTTTTGATTGCACAGAATATTGTGGAATAGTTTAAAATAACTATAACAAAGAAAAAACTGAAATGTAGTTTTGGCAGCTCAGTTCGTATAAATACTCCTATGTGCGTTGGTTGGTTTTTCTATCTCTGCAATAATAATTTTGTGTATCCCAAACAGTACATTTTAATGAAAATTAGTTAGTTACAAATTTTTATAATAGTGAAGATTTGGTAGATTTTGAACATAATTCAAATAGCCAATAGCATACGCTCCAGTACAACATTTTGATTTTGAAAAAAAAACTGCTAGCTGTTAAATAACGTTGTCAAAAGTTTGACTTTCTTTTTGTAAGGAGCTGGAGTAAAATTAAGAAAAACAAAAATTATAGTATTTCGGATGAAAAAGAGATGACAAAGAAAAGCAAAAATGGTTGTTCGAGAGAGTAGTAAAAAGGGCAAAAACGTGAATACTTGCTGTTATCCGAAGACAACAAAGGGCCAAATTTTATACCCGTAAACCGTAATGCACTAATTGCAGCCATTGATACCGCATGAGAAACGATTAATATTAATTATATTGATACCTTGATAGCGTCAATGAGCAGACGCCTCCAAGAATGTATCAATAATAATGGAGGTCACACCCATTATTGATTTCTTATATTTATTTATATAGTAATACCTTTATTAAAAAAAAAAGTTTTCATTTAATTTTAAACTATAACTTGGTATCTTAATTATAATTATGTAATAAATTCTTGTCAAAAACTAAATATATACGTTGACAATAAGAATTGCCTTAGTTTTTATTTTCACTTTTATATTAACTACAGAAAAAAATGAAACGTCATAAAATATACATTTTGTAAGGACTAAATATTATGAATAGAGAGTTTAATGATTTTTTTAATAACTTACAATAATTAGTAGGTTAGATTTATTTAAAAATAAGTAATAATCAGTCAACCCAAATAACCATGTTTAGTTTTTGATTTAATTTAAAAGTTATTGCTTGTAGACGTTTTTAAATCAAAATTATTTCTAATTTTATTTTGTAAACATTTCCTAAACAAAATTTTGATTCGATAATTAATCGAGCTATGGTGTTTAATTAGCGATACCTTCAAATATATTCTTTAAAGAAAAAATTAAGTAAGCAACGTAAATTACCTATTTTCTAAAACGTGCTTAGTGTAATGATTCATTCTACAGTCCTTCTATAAGATAACCCCTGCTGAGACTACCTGCTGTTAGAATTGTAAATGATACCCTTAAGCCCGCTTCACAATGTGCAAACTTTTGTTTACAGAAATTGTGGTGTCCAAGTTTTAAATTTCATGAGTGTACATTACATAATGCGAGTTGTAAGAAGCGTATACGAGTAAGTTCGTAAGTCTTTTATCACGAGTTCGGCTCGCTTTACCTACGACCACGAAATGATAAATAAACTGGAAAATTAAGTGCACTTTTAGTTGACATAATTATGTATGATTCATTCATTCAGTTATTTCATAGCAAAGTATTCTCAGCACAACCACGCCTACGAGATACATTTGTAATTAGCTTACAAGCTGTTTATCGTCATGCAACTTACAGCACGTGTATGTTAAATATCCAACTTAGAGACTGCGCATGTCGTGTTTAAAATGAAGCGTTGGTGGGTGTATTAAGAACTAATTTTCACGAGCTAGTAAAACACTTTTCCTACCAGTATGTTTTTTGAACGAAAATACTTTTATGTAAAAATATCCATGACAACAATTTATTATGAACAAAGGTATTGAATGACAAACAAATATTATTACACCATTTCGACACAGTCCAATCACAGAAGACTTTTTGTTTCAACAATAATATTGTAATTACACAATTATAAGCCTAAATCCAATATTTATTTTATTGAACTTTTATTGACTAGTCTCTACTATATAAATAGCTATCAGAATTAAATTTTGACTTTTATTGTTACAGGTGCGTATGATGACAATCTTGTTTACATATTCGAAACTAGTCAACAAAAGTCAAAACCAAAAAATTCATTTCATTTGATGATTTTTTATTTCACTGCAATTTATAAAATTAAACATTCAATACAGAAAATTGAGTGTACACTTTTCGGATATTTGGGGCTTCGAATTTTGTTTTTGGAAAACATTTTACTTTTTTTGGAACTACATATGTTAATTCGAGATTGTTTTGTTGTTAGATTAGTGTAGAGCAGCGAATAAAAACTAGTGGATAAACAAAAATGATCTGAACTGACCTAATAATTTCATACATACTTTTTGGATCCATAAAAAATAATAGAGTATTTGTATACCAAGAAAAAAAATACATGAAATATTTATAGCGCACCAAATACGCAAAGGACTGGGGACCAAATTGTGAGTGAGAAGTCACTTCACTTCACTCGATTTAGACTTTTAATATTTCGTATATTTTCGTATTATGTTTGCAAATTATGATGATTTTACACAGCTCTAACTGTTAAAATACTGCAAAACCCTTAAGAAGGGTCCAAAAACAAGTTATAGATAATAACATTTCCAACAACTTTCCATTCATAACAATCATAACTTTTTTTTGTATAATTAATATTCTTGAAGATACTGTGAAAACAATTAAAGTCACGTGATTGGCAAATCTCAGTAATAATGTATCAAATCAAAAAGTAGTTTAAACAAAAGTTGTCTATAATGAAATTACAAATAACTTTTATTTTAAGGAAAATGTGTGAAATGAATATTTTTGTAAATATTTTATACTATATAAAACGTGGTACAAAATGACACCACTCGCTATATTATGGTTACTTATCAATTGGGCGAGTTTAAGTATTAACTAATTGAAATGGAAACATTTTATTCTAACATGAAATGTCCATGGTCATGCAATTTACAATGCGGAAAGCCTAAATACCTGGATACTAATTATATGGTAATTTTAATATTTTATCTTCCACTAAATCATTGTGTGTAGTAGAAATAGACATGCAAATTAAATTGTTTACCTCTAAATACATTAATTTAAGCAAATTAAGTTATTTTATAATGCGTAAACATCCCGTTTATTTTAAATCTACGTCTATTGTCCTATTAAATGTATTTTTGAAGAGGCAACAGATGCAAACTAAGTCAAATTATTTTTCTACCTTTTTTCCTGTTTCTTTCGTTATTCCCTCAAGATACTTAAACCAAAAAATAGGGTTTTAACAAATTGCACGAAGAAAATCATTTGTTAAAATAGATGGTGGAATAAAAATTTAGACAATATTGAAACAAAGTCTTCCGGAATTGGAAGGTGTCAAAATGGTAACTGTAGTTGCAAACGTTTCGTCCACTATCGTCAGAGGCTACATCAGGGCGAAAAGTAGAGAAGTAATTCAATGCAACTTTGATGTGAAAGAATCGGACTTTCTCAAAAAGGGAGTTATTAAAGTTATGTATTTTATATAAAACAATGGTTTTTACAGAGCTTAAATGAAATTTTGTTTTCTGTTGTTTCAATTAATTGTCCATTAAAATGTAGGAATTTCATGACCTTGCTATTTCATTTTTTTTTTTATAAAATTGATTAATGATCAATGCAAAAATAAATTGTTTTTAAATATTGGAAAACATTGCAGTTGTAAAATTAAAATTTTAGTGTTTTTAAGAACTGCTTTAAAAAATTGAATTTCAATTTACCATGCGAATAAATAAATAAATATTTCGATAAATTATATTTATTCGAAGAATTGGTTTACTAAAATTTTCCGTACATTCACCTATGTGAATAAAATAATGTTAACGTTTAGAAATTTATTCACATCTGTGAAGTTAGTTCCAGTATCAATTATTGACAATAAGTTTTGCCCTTATCGGACTTAACAAATTTTTGCAAAAGCAGTCGTACTGTTACAAGTGTAATAATTTTTAATAGAACTATGCGGGAGTTATTATATATCACAATAGTTATTTGTATCACTAGGCCTCCGACCGCTTTTGAGTGATGTAAAATCAGTGGTTATGGACGGAGGGCCGAATAAAAATTTTCAATCCTTCAACTTTTACGTTTTGCGTCGTACTGTTACAAATGGTAATCATTTTTGATAGAACTATTCGGGGGCTATTAAAACTGTCAACCAAATAATCAATTATTGAGAAAAAATTTTGCCCTTATCGTACTTAAAAAATTTGTCAATCTTGCAACTTTCAGCAGCGAGAACTTTTTTACTTTGCGTCGTACTGTTACAAGTGTTAATAATTTTTAATAGAACTATGCGGGGGCTATCAGACCTGTCAACAGAATAAACAATCATCGAGAAAAAATTATGCCCAATATCAGACTTAACCAAATTTTTCAATCTTGCAACTTTAAGCAGGGAGAACTTTTTGTGATAAATAATACAAAATTTTAATAAAACTATGCGGAGAGCTATCAGAACTGTCAACAGAATAGTCAATTATTGAGAAAAAATTGTGTCCTTATTGGACTCAACAAATCTTTCGATCTTACAACTTTCAACAGCGAGAACTTTTTTGCTTTGCGTCGTAATATTAATTTTTAATAGAACTATCGAGGGACTATCAGAACTGTCAACAGAATAATCAATCATCGAGAAAAAATTATGCCCCTATCAGATTAAAAAAAGTGGTAAAAACTGTGCGGGGGGCTATCAGAATTATTAACAGAATAATCAATCATCGAGAAAAATTATGCTCCTACTAACTATGCGGGAGCTAAAATTAAAAATTATGTCCCTATCAGAAAAAATTTCAATAGTTCAACTTAGCAAATTCCGAACTTTATAGCTTTGCGTCTTTCAATCTTGCAACTTTGAGCAGGGAGAACTTTTTTGCTTTCTGTCCTATCATTAATTTTTAATAGAACTTTTACAGGGCGAAATAAATTTGAAGCACTACGCGTTAGCGGGGGGCTATCAGAACTGTCAACAGAATGATCAATCATCGGGAAAAAATTATGCCTCTATCAGATTTTTCCGAATTTTTCAATGTTGCAACTTTGCTTTGCGTCGTACTATAACAAGTAGTAATAATTTTTAATAGAACTATGCGGGGATGCTGTCAAAACTGTCAAGAGAATAATCAATTGATTATTCTTCCCGATAATTTATCGAGACAAAAATTTTCCTCACTCACACTGTGCGAGAATGTCTTACCCCACGTAAACTAGGGTGTTCAATACAAAATTGAAAAAAGTCCGAACCCGTCAATTTTAATTTTAACCGGTCAAAAATTTTTAAATGCCAAGAGGTACCATGTGACACCTTGTTGAAAAGGGCTTTAAAAGCAGAATTTAACACGCTACTATCTAAGGTTCACACTTGAAGTACGCTTTTGTACAATTTTGTAATAAATAATGGAGTAAGCGGTGTGATGTAGGTTAAAGATTTAATACAGTTCAACGCAAACAACATCATAACAGAACTTGAATATTCGCTCCTAATTTACTCTAGCAGAAATGGAACTCAAACTTATTTTAAATTAAAAAAGTTGATCAGTGTCAATTTCGTACAGTACCAAAAATTTAAAGTATAATTTGTTTCGAAAGTATACGCAGAAATTACTTTTAGTAACAGTTTTGTGCTACCAACTATAACTAAAACAATAAGTAGTTTGTCCTCATTGCTTAGAGATACGCATGAAGAAAAATGAAAAATAAAATACTCATGGTCATGCCGAGGATAAAAATGTACTATAAGCCTTCGAAGAAAACCAGCCACATTTAGTAAAACGTGTTTTTAATTTTGCCATTTACACAACGGAATTTTTTGAAAATTATATTAAATAACCAAAAAAATTCAAAGCGTTTTTGAAAGTATATTCGATTCCCTACTTCCCAAATCCCAAATAAAGAATAACGTACAATTGTTTGTAAAATTTGTCCTTGTATTGATCGATTTTAAAGTTAAAAATGTTCAAGTATCTTCGCGCACCCGCTCCCTTAAATAAGTTTTAAGGCTGGAATTCAAACTTTTTGGTCGAATTGTGTTTTAGAAAAAAATAATTCGAATAAAAGTTGTAGATAACAACTTTTCTCTTATCTATAACTTTTTTTTGTAACTGTTATTCTTAAGATATTGTTAAGTAAAAGTAACGTGAGAACAATGCAACCACGGTGTAATTACATTAAATTAATTTTAATTAAATAATATTTTGAAAATATTCTACATAAACGACAAATGCGGTAGATTAAGTGTCCTTTTGGCTATTCAGATTATACCCAAAATCTAATCAAAACTCCGGCATTTTGTGTATTTTCTATGAAAATTATTTTAATAATTTTATAATTTACCTGTACATGTACATATCTCACTAATAGAGATAGAATAATTAATACGAGGCGCATCTGTCCTTTCTAAAATAAAGTTTAAATTAAAATTTTGTTACGGCATTAACTTTCGTGTACACGTATACATTTTAACCCAACGATCGATAAATTTTTCTTCTTTCAGGACTAAATAAACTAAGTTTCATCTTACAACAACATTCGATACATTATTTGTTTCTAAAACGTTTTTAAACCGATGTAATTACATCCATAAGATTTAATTCTTGTATAAGCCACTTCAAATCTTTTTCGCATTATATTACAACATCCGCTTCCTTTATCAATTATTTCAGAATGAATATAAGCTCTATTTGCATTTATCTATGGAAACGACGGAAATGTATAATTTAAATCTTATACGCATACATAAATGACGTACGAATAAACTTTTGGAAAGTAAGTATTCCAGAAATTTGTATTATTCGAAACTCGTTGTTATAAGCTGAAAGGGTTCGAATTACAGGATGTAATATGCATTTCAGGTAGTGCTAGAGAGGTTTTATCTCGCAGACTATAACGAAACAGGAAATGAGGGAAACTTAAGTTTCATTTATGTCTTTTAATAATGGTGAAGGAGGGTCCCTCGGCCATTTACTGTTTTCTATTTAAAATGGTTTATGCTTAAGGAATGCGTGGTAAAGTGTAATTAACAAAATCAATCTTACCTTTTTTAATTGCGCCATACAATTTCGATAATTCGGAAATCGGCGTACGAAATAGTAAACGATTGTATAATACAACACTCTACACTAACGGAAACACGGTTCATAAACACAATTTTGACAACAAAGTTTGCTTTACATGAGTTGCTATTCCTTATATTCATGGTAATTCCATTTTATGAATGAAGTTTCCAAATACAATCGGTCGTTGTCGATATTATTCGGTACCACAATTGGCAATTTATTGGATGATCTCAGGTCAAATAGGACAAATAATACATTATTTTCACAGTAGCAATGATAAATAATTTCTTATTTAAGTACAATTTAAAAGTAAAGAGTTAACGCCTTACAATCACGTATTTTCGAATTTTTTCTAAATTTTACGATAACCTAAATACATCTTGTAATAATAGAATACTATCATATTTTAACAACAGAGTAACATTTTGTTCATACCTCCTGTTATTTATTATGTCTTACGACCTTACAATTTGAATCGTTAATTTAACGTATTCATTTATGTATCTCTCGACTAGTGTTAACAATTAACAATCTTTAAAGTTACAATTATTAATTATTATTAATTGTGTTTCCGATAAGATTGCATTTTTTCTTGGTCTTATTGATTTATGTGACATATGAGTACACACCAGTTTTTTTTACTGTTATTCTGATGCCGTAAAATCTTATTTATCTTAGTCTAAATAACATTTTCAAAAGAAATACTTTAAGCAACAAGTAAACCACAAAACAAAAAAAAAAAAAAGAAAACCAAACATTTTTCTTTATTGATGAAAGCTTACAACTGTAGTATAAATAAAAGCTTTGGTTAATCGTAGTACGTCTGTTTGGAACGAAAAAATGAGAATTTCACATTTCGTTTCATGTTAATTTTACTGAATTGCTCAAAAAAGCAATTAATTTGAATCGTGCCAGAATTCACTACAATTTGAATGAACAAATCCATTACTTTTTGACCAAAGTGTAAGCACGTAAGTCAGCGATTTGATTTTTATATGAAAGTGGGTCCTAATAAAATAAGGTTCCCTAAAGTTTGAAACCAATCCAAGTAAATTTAGCTTTGGAACAACTTTTTGAAATTCAAATGTTAAGGATTTATTAATAATTTTTATAAATTTATTTTTCGGAGTGTATTTAACCGATTGACCTCAACTTGGTAGCGTTTTTTTTTGTCTTTTTCTAAAAATTTTATACCAAAGTTTAGATCGTTGTGATTGATTTTACTTGTAGCTTATCTCGAAAACCGTGAAAGTGGTTACTTTAAAGAATATCACAATAAATTCCCCTAGACGCAACAAGCAACTTTTGTCTGAGAATTTTTTTTGCAACTTGCAGGGTTACGGAAATATTAGACTTTTTCAAAAACGTAGTTTTTCGTGTTTCCCAGATATCTTCGGAAGTATTCGGAATTTTTGAGTTTTCTCTGCAGTATCTGATTCAGCATAATAAACTGTACAATATTCCCCATTTAACCAAACTTGTATCTCCATTAATAACAAAGATAGCCATGTAATCCTATTCAGTTTGGGACACCCTGTATAAAGGGTTTCTATAAATGATTGTCTCAACAAGTTGGCAATTAAATGAACAAAATTAACGATAACGACGAAGAGTACAATTACAACTAGGGATAATAATTACAATGGAATGATGAAGTAACTGACGGATGATGACTTTAGCATAAATTAATTTATAATCATTAAGCAAATTTGCATTTTTAAATTTTTCAACACGCACCTGATGAGACAATCATTTATAGCAACCCTAAATTAAAATACGTGTTTTTTTGCAACGTATTATTACGTATTCCAGCATGCGGATTGTACAGGGTAGACCGATTTCGATGAGATTGCTGGGTATTTCGGTAACTATTACTGTTAGAACAAAACTGTTCACGTAGCATTAGGCCAACTTTTTGAGACAAATTAAACAGCAAAAACAAAAATTTGCTTTGTTTTGACAGATGTACTGTGTTTCATTGTTTTACAAAAGTACAAACTAACAAATTCGCTTGTAATTTCGTAATTTTGTAAAATAACCTCGATAAACTATATATTGTTGAAAAGCTTACAAAATAAGGATTTTGATGAAGTTAAAATCAACTATGGTCTCCATTTAAAAAAACTAAGTTTATGTGGCAACTCGACTATTGGTGACCAAAGTTAAAAATTGCCTACTCCATTTGATTCTACTCTAAAAACTGCACAAGAAATGTCTTTACACTTTTTCCTGAATTTTTATCAACATAGAGATATGAAACCCTATTGAAATTAGGAAAAATTCAATTTTGGTCCCGGCTCTTTCGTGTGAGATTTGATATCTTTTAATCAGTTTATTATAAGATTCTTGTACCTCTTCGAACTTAAGTCTAATAATATGATGAAACTTCGTTTAATTTTCCTTTAAAAGAAGAAAGATCTCCTTTCTTGTCCAGCAACAATTTCTAAATATCTCGTGGTTTAATAATTTGATACAGACACTACAATAGCAGCTAATATCAGCTGGGTGTTGCTTTTCTAATTAAGAATAACATTTAAAATAATATGAGGTTGTGTTTTTGACCGAACACATGGTTATAAATTATTATACGAAAAAATAATATAAGAAAAAATATAGTACACATATTACCTTACTAAAACGTATCTGTCGACAAAGTAATGCAATGCATTTTCGTACGTGTTACGTTACACGAATCGACACCTAGGTGTCGTAACACTTATTGTTCGTAGGAAAATATGTTGAAAATTCTCTATTGGCCAATACAGAATATAACATTTTTCTTAAACTACTAGTTTGGAAAAAAAATTAACATTGTCATCTTCGGGTTAACAACAAATTTATAAAACGAAATTTAAAACAGTGTCAAAATCTTAAATGTGGCGTTTTGAACCGATGGAATGATTACGTATATTTATTAAGTACATTCTTAACTTCTTAAAAGTTTTTTTTATAAAATTACGGTTCAACACTAACTGAATAATTTCACAAAGGGAAAGATCAAGTTTATACTAATTTTATAAATTGTGGGTAGGTTTCAGGTGGTAATGTTTGCCAACAATTTATAACTTTTAAGAACTAAAGAATGTACTTTATAAATATAAACAATCATTTCATCGGTCCAAAACGCCACACTGAAGATTTTGATTTTGTTAACATGTTGACTCCATTAAACGCCGTTTTAAATTTCGTTTTATAAATGTGCTGTTAAACTGAAGATGACAAATTTGTCGAAACTAGTCACGTAAGAAAAGAAAAACTATTATATTCTGTATTGGCCAATTCTTTTTGGTTTTACTATAATAATTGCCAATTCTACTTAAAAATTGATAACATTTCCAGTTCTTCGAACAAACATATTATCTTGTTCTACCTAATCTCAAGAGTAGATTTCATTTTGTGCGATAAAATTCCGTCGACTGCACATCTTTCTTTTCTCGTCCTAGTTTGAACTGGTCCCTAATATCAGGTATATATAACATAAACGGTTACTGCCTTCGGAGTTCAACGGTCCAAATATCAACCTATTGAACTAGCAGGGTACAAAATTTCTATCAAAGAATTTTTTGTTACTTTTGGCCAACTTTTCGAACTTCGGCCATACTGTGCGGCGGTTATTCCGTATGTAAAGAAGATGTCAAGAAAACCGTCGCGTCAGTTAGATTTCTACGAAAATTTGCATATGGGTCTTATTTATAATAGCGCAGATCTGATTAGATTTTGGGCCAAAAGAGCCGTTAATCTACATAGACTTTTTTTAATTTTTGGAATATTTACAAAAATATTTACGTTACACATTTTTTTTCAAATATTACTGTTTGTAATTGAATCATACACAACTTTTGTTTAAACAATTTTTGATCTAACAAGTAACATGGCAAACACGTGACTGGAATTGTTTTAATAATATCTCCAAACATCAATTATACAACAAAATTATGAAAAAAAATTGTTTTGATGTCTACCTTTTATTTGAACTATTTTTTTGAAAAACTCAATTATCTTTTTCCTCTATTTCAGGCCAAGTTTTCATTTTAAATTTCAATCTTGAAACCTTTAATCGGGTATTTTTCACTTTTTCTATTAAAATTTTGTAAGTTTACATGCACTTTCTATTCGTTGTTTATTTTATTTTTCGAGTAAATTGTTTATGTAAGTCCCACTCTCGATACTTTGTGATTTTGTCACTCGAGTTTTTTGTGACTTAAGCAGAAATTTTAAATGCGTGGACTTTACTAAACGAATTGATCAAAAATCGAATTGTGCATGTTGCTGCTAATGGTACAAAAAAACTGTAACTTCTAATTATAAAGATATAAAAGTGAATGTTCCTCGGATCGGTTTTAGGTCTTCTTCTTTTTATACTTTACAAGATGTCCCGGCGCGCTTCGCTACGCCAAATAAAGGAATTGTTAGCAGTTATCTGTTATCCTCTCAAAGAGAAGCGAAAAGGCATCACTGATTTTCAAAAATTCATATCTCCGAAAGTATGCGTGCGATCGCAAATTTTTTTTGTTGGAATGGTACATCTTTTGGCTACCTTCGCTCCATACATTTCGACCTCCTCAGAAACATACACATCCACTGTGCGACGAAAAACGGCTAAAAAGTGGTAAATTTCGCGGGCAATCGTGAAAATCAAACGTTCGTGACCGATTCTGATCGACCTGTTTAGGAGGTTCGCGGACAAACAAACGAACACACACACACACATTCATTTTATATATTAGAAGATTCTAATTTAGAATGCAAAGTTGCAAACCCATTTTTAGTTAATTGTTGTTAACACTTCTGTCATTATATATTTTTGAAATTTCGACGCTAAAATTACAAATAATTTTCTGTACATTTCATATACCACAACATAAAACTTTAGTGACTGTAAATTCGCCTGATCATTTAGACCTTAAACTATTTAACCGTTTAGGTGATACAGTGAAGTATAGTTCAAGAATTGCTGTGTTTAAAAAGACCTACCTCATAGACAAATGTATTTATAGCCATAGTGAGTTCTGGTAAACTATTCGGGTTTAATATAATAGTATAAGTCTTATTTAATGTATTATATTATTCATTTCATATTTAGTACAACTAATTTTTATTTGACATATCCTATAAAATTCAATGTTAATTTTCTGGAAATAAATGCGTTTATTATTATTATCATACTCTTTTACGTTTGTTAGTATTGGAACAATGTGGAGTTCTATGCGAAACGCTTGTTTAACATTCTGTAATGTCATATAAACACTAAGCGCGTTTTATGACATAAAAGTGAATGGATTGTTTGTTTAAATACGATTTTTGAGTTCTTTGAAACTCGCATTCTAAAGTAGAACTAATCAGAGGTTTTTAAGGAGAGTATTTTGCTAAAATTTTCAACTAAATTCAAAGAAAGAGTTGAAGCTAATTAAAATCGCTATTTCTTGAAAATTAACTAACTCAGAAGGGTCGTATTTCAATTATAAAATAATAAAAATTTTGTGTCAGTCTTAAAATTCTGAACCAATTAAACCATTAAATGTAAATTCAAAATTCGTTAAATTGAAAATGGTTAAACTTCAAAATAAACGAACTCGTACTAGTTAAATCTTCTCGTGAAGGTTGGTAGATCAAAACTGTGATAACTTTTCGAAAATTTTAACTAAAATTCTTCGAAACCAAATTTACTTGGATTGGATTGAAAGTTTGAGTAATCCGATTCTTAGGACCTATTTTAATATAAAAATCAAGAACCAAATCGTTGACTTACGCGCCCACACTTTCGTCGAAAAGTAATGGATTTTCCAAATACTACATATATTTGACCGTCATGTAAAATACAGTTTTTGTGTCTCACATTGAATTTGTACAATAAAACCCTAATTAACAATTTAAAACCTAAAAAGTGAGTAGAAATCATTTGAGTTTTAATTTCAATTTTATTTAATTAAGTAAGTAAATAACACAAATGAATAGGAGGAAAAGAATGTTTCTTTGGTTTACATACCAACAATTTTCAAAAATCAATGAACTTTTTCCAACACACATTAAAGTCATGATGCACGACGGGTAGCCTAGCGTAAGGCGGCCTCACAACGATTTGTTGTCACTAAAGTTTAAAAAATTGACGAAATGTAATCGACAATAATTTAAAGCAGTCGCACAAGGAAATGAACATTTATCACGGCACTTGTACAAATACAATGCAGAATACACCAGGGATGTTTAAAAAATAACACTATACTGGGAAACAGGAAATGGGATGTAGTAGAAAAGAGGGTTGAAATGAACATATGGTAGGCTCGTCTTATATAAAACCTTTTTTCTACTTTCCAATTAAACTCTAAGTACAACCGGCAATATTTCTGGATTTTACCAATCATTCACAAAAGTTGATTGTTAAAAAGTACTGTTATCAATTAAATTCTCGTTAATTTGTACTAATGCCGTGTTGTGTCGTTATCTAAATATACTTATTTGGAAATTCATTCATTTGGGAATCGTAATCTAAAGTACAGTAATAACATCGTTATCAACTAAACCTTATCAGAAAATTATTATTATGCTGTTCCACCTACGTTTTCAAGTAGTTTGTGGAATGTAATCTTAGAAAGGTCGATGCTAGAGTACGGCCAGCGACAATCAAACTGTGTATAATTTTCGAAAATACCTTCAGTCAATGTTTAGTTTGGAAAAATAAAAAATTCCGAGAAAGCATAAAAAATTGGCCCATCCGGTTGTTATCGAAAATATAAATTTCTGCTAAAGATGAAACACCGAGATATCGGACACATGTCTGTGAGAAATAATTTACAATTTCCACATTCTTTCTTTACAATTTTTTAAATTTTAATTAATGACTATTGATTTTTTATTAACAAATCGTATAAAGCGAAAGCGAAGATTATTTAAATCTCGTCATCCAGACTTCCAGAGCTTAACATTAATTAGAGAACCAAAAGAAACTTGATTTATTAAGGTCAACTCTAATTAGATTAGAAAATGTAGTGGAAATTACGTCAACAATGAAATATTCGAAAAAAAAACGGATGATCAAGTTTATGTTCATTCACAACGGAAAAATACCGATTCGTCGTTATTTTGTATTTCATCCGTTTGTTTATAAATAACATTCTCCTATTCATTAATAGACTATGACTGGGCCACTCTAAAAACTGAATTTATAAATAATTTTCCTAGTGTCTGTGAAAATTTTTTAAAAATTCGCTTTTAAAACTCGAATCGAGTACTAAACCATCTGTAGTTTAGTGTACGTGTTGAGAAAATGTGGAAGCAACACATGTACAAATAAAACAAAACAGAAATTCCGAGAACGAAAATATGCTGACTTATTGCAACATCCAAATATTTTCAGCACTTTCTTATAATTAGAACTTCGTTCGTATGGGCGAGGGTGGCAAATCCTTTTAGATTGAAAATTCGAGTGTCATAAAATCTAAACAAGAAACCGTACCGTATAAAAAATGCGATTATAACATTTATAACTGATTCTGGTCATGGAAGACGTAAGGAGAAGCAATTGAACAAACGTGTTTTTCGTTTCCGTTGACCGCTACTGTACACAAGCAGCTGAGTAAAGTTAAGCCTCTTTTACAATTGACTATCCCCCTCTTTCCCTTTAAACAACAGCTCAACCGACCTTTCCGAGGCCGCGTGTACAATCCATCTAAAAACATTTTACCAACCAGCCAAACGCCCACTAAAACTTTTCTCGAACGGAGTGTAGCTGCATGTAGTGGAAAGGAATTATTCAAATCCCGTGTAATTGTTGTTATACAATAAGGCGGTAATAAGTTGATTCCGCCACAACCGAGTACAATGCAAAATGGTTGTTATATCATACCTGGCATTTGATATGCACCGGTCGAAGTCGCCAATTGATTTAATGTTGCAGTCTTAATGCGAATTTAACTTTCCTAGCATTTTCTTCAATCTGTCGCAATCTGAAATAAAAAAAAGGAAAAATTAATATATCGACAGTTACAATAAAAAAATTTATTTAAAAAGCAACGGAAATGAAACGCGGACGAATTATACTTTAAGAACCAAAGCAGGATGTATTTTACAGCCTTTCCTGGCCATATAGACTAAAATAGCGGATGTAATTGTTAATTCAGAAAAAAAAATCTAGAATTTTTTTTTATATTTCAATTGCTCTTAATTACAACTAAAAATAAAACATTTATTGGTCGGTGTTACGTGCGTAGGAGGAAAATTAAATGTTTAATTATATACTACTTGTATAGTTCTTGGAAGATAGAAATGAGCGCAAGAAAATATTAATTGTTCTAAAAATACATTTCGCGTTCCATATCAAGAAACTGCGTAGGCCACCCGTATGACTAATAATATAATGAAAATATTGTTTGGAATTAAAATGAATTCTTTGTACCCTCTTCATTACTAAAAGCTCATCTAAAACCTTAATGAATTTCCACGTAGAAATATTAAAACAATGAGATATTGTCCTATTTAAACGAAATCTGAATATTAATTGCAAAAATAAAAGAACATCTGCGATGGCGATTTAAATTACAATTGCACATTCGGTTTTGTAAATAAAATTGGGACTGTTGGATTGTTTACGCTTTTGTAGTAAACAAAGTAATGAATGGTTAAAATGTGTAAATTTCGCATAAAAAATAATGTAATGTGTCAATCACAGATGGCGAATGATTGTGGATCAAAAACTTGGTTCGTAAATTGCGCTAATTGCCTCGTATTTTAGCACCGTCTTATTTGGCTACGCCAATTGGAATGTGAAATGGTGGTTGCTACTTTTATTTAAATCGAGAAGTTTTATAAAAGCACACCTACAAGCGTCCTACCCAGCGCCACAAAAAGCTATTCACCTCAAAACATCCTTGATATCGCACCTACATTCGATACCGAAATCTAGCCCCAAGAACCAAAAAAAAACCAAACACGTATGAAAACTACAATGTGAGAAGAAATTTTATTATAGGGAACGAGTAACGTAAGTTGAAAAGAGAAGAAGAAGAAAGATTATTCCGCAAGATAGATAGAGAGAGTTTTTAAAAGAAGATAGATAGCAATGACCTGTTGCCTACCGGTCCAGCTACTGAGCTACGCAGCAGATAGAGGTGTGCGGAGAACGAGGACAATGCCTCAGGTGAATGCGATTAAAGGTGGGCGCGGTTGGAATTTTGAAAATTAACGTAAATATTTGATTTTACAAACGGAATAATATAAGCAATTAAATTATTCCTATTTCGCGCGATTTATAATATCGACATTTTAAACAACGTGAGATTCAATATATGAAACGAAACAAGATTTAATATTCTGAAAACGGAAGATTACTAATCTAAACCCGTTCTTCAAAGTGGTAATAAAATTTTCGATTTTAATGCGAAGGAAACATTTAAAATTCAGCAACAAAGTAACCTGCACATACTTAAGGGTATTTATTATGCTATTCAAAATTAACATTCACCAATTAATGCGCGTTTAAAAGCAATCACAAAATTTCGTACGTATGCGCGCCAATCTCTTTTAAAACGAGGGAATTCCTCCTTACGACTGTAATTTCGTGGAAGTATAATGTGCCGATACACTACAGGTGTGAGAACAATTTTATTCGTAGGTCGTAATTTATTTAAAATCTTTTGTATTTTGTACCCTAGAAAAAAATCCAGGAAAAGATACATACGGGAAAAATCCACCAGAAAAAAAACCATGGAACAAAAATCCAAAAGTACCAATTTACCGTATTTATTTTTTTTTTTCGGTTTTCCAACACCGTTAGTGTGATAAATTTTCTAATTATATCTTTAATATACTAATTAGAATTTTTTGTTCCAGAAAGCATTGCCGAAAGTTTTTTTTGCAGTGGCAGTGGATTTTTCATTGAATTTTTTTCCATTGGCTATTTTTTCCGCTCAGTACACACGCTAATGATCAAAGCTAAACTACTAAAAATAAAAACCATAATATGATTGATAATTTCCCGATTAAGAATTACTGCAAACATATACAAAAACCATAACACAATTTATTGTATTTATAAATTAATGATTTCTTCGAAAAAAGTGTAATAATGAAAATAAATAAAGAATATAAAACAAGATCCTTCTACTCATTAACAAACCATCACATGTTTTACGATCAATAACTAAATGCAAAAAAGTAGTTTAAATCGAACGATGATATTCTTGTTTAAATTAGTTCGAAGGTGTATTTTTAGACAAGCGAAAGCAATAAATTAAGATTTAGAAATTGAGCTAAATTAAAAATTTGTGGCTACCAATGCGAATTCTAGTTAAAACAATAAAATGCATCCTTGCAGAAAAAAAAATAAAAGTATCATTTGTACAGGAAAAATAAAATCGCTGCTCATGCAGATTGGAAAAAAGTTAAATCATGCTTCTTTATAGAAGATGATTTCAAGTAAAATGATTAAACTGTAATTATAACAGGAAGTTGGTTTTGCTGAGAAGTCATTCCTGTCAACTGCGAACATAAATAACACTGTAGAAAAAAATTCCAACGCCATTATTACGTATATCGTGTGATTTATGGAAATTAGAAAACAATGTCGCCGTAATTAGTTGAATGAATGTCGAACCAAAAATTCCGATTGCGCGTTGTAAATCTAGATTTAAATGACGGGTTAGTTCAGCCTGAATACCAATATCCTTATACATATATTTTATCATTATCATATTATGTTAATCGTACAATAACGGTGTCTAACATAACACTTGTTATTTGTGTAATACAGTCAGTTAATTGAATAAAAAAGTGTAATTTTTATTAGAAACGTTGATTTAGTGTATATGTAATAAAATTTGCCATCTCTAGAATCAGCTGAAAGAATGCGGCTCTCGCCCACCTCTAAGCGCACCGGAGACAACTCCGATCTTCTGGAACGGTACTTCACTGGGTTCTGAATAAGAATTGTCAATGTCGACGAGCAGGTATGGTATTAATATACCTTGGAAGTTAAAACCAGAAAATATCAAGTTTAATTAGAATGATATATTCATAATTTGAAGCGCAACAGAATGCGTTTAAGATTTTTTTATTAAAATACGGGCGTAATAAAAACTGAACGAGAGAAAACGGACGATTTAAATTTCAATAACGTGTCAATTTTTTTTCACCTGGCGCCTCGTTCAACAAATCGAGGCCATTATCCTCTACAGCAATTAAGGACAACCGACTTACTGTAACAGCATCCCAATTTAAACAACAAAAACATGTATTTATCTTATCATTGAATGAAAATCAATTAAGATGAAGTCGTATTTTAAATGTTTATTAAAATCTACGCAAATAGAGTGAGAACATGAGTTATAATTACAGATTGGCTTTAATATCGGATCAGCTACGTCATTTCCTGTCCGGTGTAGGACACAGCAGGGTATTCGATCGTAGCAGATATAAGATGTTATCCAGATTACCGCTTCAAGATAAACTATTAATCATATCCAAGGCTACAGCTTTTTAGAACAAGAAATTGTTTTATATTTTGGTAAACGAAGACATGTCATTAGCACTACGCAAATTTTGTCAATTACAAATGTTGTACTATAGGTTGTATTTTTTTATATTTTAAAGTGCGCTTTTAATTTGTTACTTCCTGGATGTTGAAAAACATGTTTGTAAAAATTACTACGTGTCGGGAATTTGTCCTGATTCTGAATTCAACTTTAAACGTGCCCGTTTATATAATTACGTTTGAAATATTACTTTCTAGTTCATGAACTATTAAAAATTCTTCGCCTACGTAATTATAAAATTAACTATTTTAATTTCCTTTCGAATTCAATCTGCAACGTCTATAATACATCATTTATTTCCTGGGCTTCGAATTTAATACTTAATTATTATATGAAATATTTAGAGCCATCGATCTCAAGCTGACAAACATCTTCGACGTTTAAGATGCCGGATGAAAAACTAACAATTTTCTTTATGCATTTTGAAATAGACTGATTATCGAATAACAATTATGAAGTTTGTAGTCAATTTTCGTATTTTGATTTACAAAGAAATCAAAAAAAGTGTCACTACTACTATAATTATTCACCAGTGATAACGGATGTTAATTTTCGTCATTGCTTAAAGAAATGAGTTGAGTTAAACCATTTGAAATTAGCAACCCAACTTTAGTTGCGATGCGATAGATCTTACTAGATAGTCCTAGTTTCCTTTTGAAGAGTATAAAGGCTGATTCTCATAAGAGCCATCACTTAGCAGTGCGACGCAGGGCCGCGCGATGCGACAAAGTGCTGCTCATAATTATAGTTAGCGGGTTATTTTAAAGTGTTTCCTATGAAACGGCGACGCTCTGCGTCTTAACAGATGTGGTCGACGCAAGAGGTTTTATCTCGCGCGATCAATCGTGGCCGATCTTTGGTAGAGAGTGGTTAATTTTATGTTAACGATTTTATTGTATCTATTATTGGAAGAAATCGAAGAAGAGGAAACAATGTTGAGGCGAAAAAAACTTTAAGAGAAGAAATCATCAAGAGGATTTTTTAACACATTCTCTTGCGGCAGCGTCTAGACTAGTATAGAAGGGGTACTGACGGCAATACTGGTCTAGTTCTCCCGCATAAAACGTATTACGGCGAACGCACGAAAGAAAACCATTACATTTCATTCACATAGTGAGACTTGCGTCAAACGCAAAGAGGCAACCGCATGCGTCCGCTTCATAGAAAACGTAGCCTAAAAGCAGTGCAGGACAGCGTAGCGCAGCATTCCACGTCATTTCGAAGGCAACAAAACTCGAATTGTCGGATGAGAATTCTTTCGCTGCTTATCAATACGCAACTAAATTCTTACGAATTTTTTGCCGCTTAAGTGAGAATAATCAGCTACGGGCGGCGTTGCTAAGTGATGCTCTAATGAGAATCGATCTTAACACTTCCTTTAATTTATAAAGTTTCGACAACCACAGCACCGCCGCGAGTTGTGGCGAACTGCTGCTTATAGTTTCAGGTTGTTTAGTACAACCATTCTTGTTAAAGATAACGGCGCAATGCGCGCCGCACGTCGCAACAAACTGCAGAAAGCAGTAGAATTTTGTAGGAGTGTTCTCACTTAGGCAGCAAAAATAAACAAGTAATCATTTAAGACGGGTACAGATCAAGCCCGCCGATCGGCACCGCGCCGTGTAAAACGTTCGCGAACGTTGCAAGCGCTTAAAGTTTGGACGGGTTACCGAACACAAACGCGCATTAACAAGCATTCGCAAACATCCGCTTGTTGTAAATGCGTTTGTCAAAAGCGAACACAAGAGAAAACGCAAACAGCTTTAATTGTCTATTTTTACATTAATTAAAATGGAAGACAGCAATAATGCTGAGTGGGGCCCTGACCAATTTATATCCAGAGTTGTGGAATCCCGCTGCAAAAATTATCACTTACGCAATAAAAAAACAAGATGCATGGGAAACAATAGCAGCTAAACTAAAGTGCAATAAACGCAGCACTTACTGCTTTTTTTAATCATCCGCCATGATTGTTATTTACGAATGAAACAAAGGTACTAAACTCGGAACTCTGTCGCACATAGTCAAACAACCGCGCATTCGTTCTGTCTGGACAGTTCTGCGAACATACACGAATTTTGTTCGCAAACAATTGCCTTTACCATTTGCCATGCACTAGAAAACACAAAAGGAAAACGATTCCTAAATACTGGATGAAAGTGAATTTCTCACACTGTTCATACATCTTGAAGACGACGATAGAAAACTCTATAAATAAGACTTTGGACAAATTTCACCAGTGAACTGAGCAACAAATTACCAAAATTCGCCAGTGCATCGGTCCCCATTCCTGTCCGCTACGTATTGATAAGCAATAAAGCAGCGAACACCTGACAATTCGAGTTTTGCTCCTTCTGAAGTGACGTGAAACGCTGCTGTGTGGTGCACTGTCTCCAAATAACCCACCAACAATTATGAGCAGCAGTTTCCATAAACGCGCGCTTTGCGTCGTTGTTGTCTAATGAGAAACGCGTCATTTCAGAAGACAGCAAAACTCGAATTATCGGGCATTCTTTCGCCGCTTTGCCGAATGAATGAATAATAGAATAGAATAATAGAATAAAAATTCAAACTAGTTTTAAAAAAGTATTATCTACTAAGGGTTCTATTGTAACACACTTTGATGTCAAATAATTTTTAATTGCTACACGAATCACTTTCAACCATCAATTTCTTTTAAATATTATCCAAAAGTGTCGTCATGTCCACATATTTCCTGAGAACGCTAAAAAATTATTTTGCTCAAATTTCGTTTTTCTTATAAACGTATAGAAGAATGAAAATAGTATAGTGAACAAGATTAACGAGATCATAAAGCAGTTTTGTATATATTCCATTCAGCTTCTCTAAACGAAAAACTTATGTTAATATTACACAAGCCTTTTATAGTAATACTGCAGTAAATTTATCTTCAGGCTTTGATATTGTTAAAAAATGATTAAAATCAGTACTTGCCCTAACTACTAAGGAAGGCAATGCAAGGTTCTACGATGATCCCGACTATTACATTACATCGTTATTCATTGACTTTTTTATATTAACCTAATGTACAATATTCCTTGTCCTTCACCGTACAAATGCATAAAAATTAAGATGTATTTGTCGCATTTAGATGTTATTGTATGTACACCAATTTTTTTAGTTTTTTTCTATGAAAAAAGGCTGCAGAAAGCATTGTAATTCAAACACATGTTTTGGCACAATGTTAATCTTATTAATCATCGGAGGTTAGTGTCGTTGTTTAGAACGTACATATGCATTTGATGGTGGCCAGAACTCTACAAATTATTTCGAAATGTTACGAAATATACAAGAAATGTTGGTATTTTTTTTCTCTTGAGTATTTTTTCTGAAATTTTGTTAATAATCCTTATGAGTAAGAGGTTTTGCAAGTGAAGAACTTTCGGTTACGTTCGCCCTCTCAAAGAAAAAATAAGACTTATTGCACAGATTGTAGTGACGGTGAATGCTAACATTCATGATCACAACTAACTTATGTGATAAACACTTTTATTTTAATTAAGGTCTGAGGAGCCCTCACTTTGAGAGGGCAAAACGTAGCCAAAAGTTAAAACCAATGTTTCTACAATTGCAAACAATTATCAACAAAATCTCACAAAAAATTTTGTAGATGAACGGACAAATTACTTGATTTAAAAATCGTGCAAACGTATTAATACTAGAAATTATTTAAAAGATGTCTTTGTACATTCATAATTGAATTTTCACGTAAAAAATGTACATACATCCAAACATTTTTAATTTATTCTTCTGATGACGTATACCTGATGGACAAAGGCCTGTTGTAGTATTGGGAGTTTGGAAAACTTATAGGATTTGGGAAATAACTATAGTGAATTTCAGCTTGACATTACACTGTACTGCATATGGGCTACAGCATTGCCATATTTCTCCAAAAAATAGTTTTCAGCTAAACATAAACCTGTCAATCGAAATTGATCCTTATTGTAATACATATAGCTTATTATTATTTTGTCAACGGTTTTATATACGAGAGGAGAGATACAAGTGTTGAACCGACTCCTTCTCTCTCTGTATGTGGAACTAACACTAGCAATAAGGTTTTACATGTGCCATCTTTCGTGTACTCTAAACTCAGGCTGAAATTTATTGTAGGTTAACATTGAATGACATAAACAAAATTTCACCAATAGTAACAATTAGAGACAAGAAAAAATGATGTGAGTAGAAGAACATAGAAAATATTAAACAACGCACAAAACACGTTGTCCGCCAACTTCAATTGCGTATGGCGATGGAAAATGCCTGAATCAGATTGTGGGTAAAAATCAATTTTATAAGATACCTGAAGTAGGAGTCAATTTTCTTAGAGAATACTAACATGTACAATGAGTTGTGGATTTCGAAGATCGTCCGTTACCCTTCAGACAGGCTATTTCAGCTGAATGTAATGCAATTCCTTAGCAACCACATCCATTATTAAACCGAAAAACCCAAAGTTCATTTTACAATATTGTACCTATTTTAAATTTTGGAAAAATTCTTTTGATAATAAACTTGAGGTATGAAAATAAAGCCAAGAATCTAATTGGCGGTTGTAGAACTGTGTACAAACAGTCGTCGAAGAATTTTGTTTAAAACACGCACACGTGCATATTTCATTCCCCTCGAATGAGGTGGCAATACTACATACCTCATTGATGTCGGTTAAATTAATAATTATAAATATATTCACAGAACCAAAGACGTCAGCCAAAGCAATTTAAAAATTTTAAACTTTGCGAAAAGTACTCCAGAAGTTGAATAAATTATTTCATTATGAGCATAAAAAGGGTCATTATTAATCTCACAAGACACATATATGTTTAAATTAAAACTATATTTTTATAATCTAATAAATTCCCTAGATTATAATTATCGTCATATTTCAAAGTAATGCAAAATTATATTTATAATCATTAATTATATTTTATCTAATGATGCTATAAATAGATGTCGTACCAAATTAATGGTTCATGATATGTTAAAATTAAAAGAGATATTGTTTGTACATGCATGGATTGGTACCATTAAATGCCTGAAACAGTTTATTACAAATAATTCTTTGGATTTCAGTGAGGGAATGATGATTTGGAAGAAGTGTAAAGACCAATTAATTCTTTTGGGTCAATAATTAAAATGAAAATTTGTCAGTCATTAATGAGTCCTGCGGCAAATATTTTTTGTAGTAGATATAGTACACTTTGTTCCAAAGTCAGTAGATACTAAATGAAATTATTTAATAACTGGGAATTAATCGGATAACATAAATATTGATTGGAAAAGTGAAAAATAAAAATAGGTTTTTTTGTCTTCGTAACTTTGTATGTTCTAGGAGGTGAACATATCAAAAGTCCCCGCGCGTAGCCTTTGAGCAGGGGAGAGGTTTGAAAGTACCAGTTTTCGGTTTTCGCTTATATTCGGAAAGTGTGCGTCCTAGTGAATTGACCACTGTAGACAAAATGAAAGCTGTTACAAGTGTTTTTTGATATCTTGTGTAGTTTTCAAGACATCCGCTCTTGAAAGTCTGTAATTTCGGAAAACAACACTTTTTGCCTCACATTTTATTCAGTGAGAGTAGGATGAGAAAATCGCCGAGGAAGTCAGCACTGTACAAACTATTCAACGCTACGACCAAGGTTGTACATGTCGTCCAGCTATGCATCGTATTTGACTGAGGATTTCCTCCAGTAAGCAATTTAACAAAGGGGTGCTAAGAGATCGTCAATCTGTGAGAGGTACATCTTCTATATCACGAAGAACTACCTCTGAATGAGATGTAGTGTAGTCTTTGGCGGCTATTCCTCATTGACATCAACAAGTTGTTCAAAAGAAGGATAATCAACAACTTAAAGTAAAGTTTGAAGTTTCAAGAACCTATTGTTTTTGCACGCCTTTACGGGATGTCACACAATATCTTTCGCATTTCAAAAATGTAAGGTAGCATTTGCAAAGCTGTATCAGAAGTCGCCAGAGGCCCAGAAAACGGCACTGGTCTTTTCAGACCCTTTCTCCACTACCTCCTAAGTACAAAAGGCAGGTAATATGGAGGTGATATGATGCTGCAGCAACCTCTTCTCCCTTATTCTTGAAATTAGTGGCTATCATCAAGCCTGATATTTTTTGTCTTCCTCCCACTGAGATGGCAGTAAAATAGAATTCACTCCAAACCCTCCAGTAACTTCAGCTGTGGCTTAAGAACAACAGTCTGGTCCCAGTACACAGTGAGTTAGCAGCTCCACTGCAGGATATCATAAAAATAATTTTTTGCCGATGCACAGAAGACTGTGCCATCGCAAAGTGCGGCTGCAAAAAAAGAAAGCCTCAAAGGTTCCCCAGGATGTTCCCACCACAAGAGAGCAAGAAACTGACTGAATCGTATCTATTGTTCTAATGTTTTATGTTAATTCACTTTTCTATGTCAAGAAACTTGGTTTTCATTTAATAGTTGTGATTTACGATTTAGACGTCCAAGTACTCACTCTTTGGCCTACATTTAATTTAGTTTAGATTTAATCAGCTTTTATTTTGTATAGAGTGGTCATCTCGCTAAGTCACGAGAACTTTCGATATGTTCATCTCCTAACTAGTTCAAACAAAGTACGATGTCAATATTTGTGTTCCAAACATTTCTGCTATACCTGTTCGTTGGCTCGGAATGATGAGAGTTATCGCAAAACTTCAAATTTCACGCTGAACACTGAAATTGCTTAAACATTTGAAGGAAAATAGATAAAATAGTGAAGTAATATATATCATTGATATAAATTTAATGGTCTATAAATAACTGTACGACTGCCATTAATTTTTTAGGTATATCGTTAGATTTATTATGTCAAAAAATCAAAAAAATGTGAGGCAAAACTGATTTTCTCCAAAGTTACAGACATTTTAAAAACTGGATATCTTGAAAACTAAAAAAGAAATAAAAAAAACTTGTAGCTTTTATTTTGTATAGAAAGGTCACGTCTCTAGGACGTATAGTTTCCGATATATAAGCAAAAAACCAAAAAGTGGAACTTTTAACCTCTCCCCTCACGACTCAAAGACTACAGGTGAGAACTTTTGATATGTTCATCTCCTCAATTTCTCTCTATACCTTTTTTTGAGCATTCGTTGCCTGGTCTTATTGTTGTGATGCAAAAATGCAAGGTTTTCATTACAAATGTAAACGTTTACTGAATACAAATTTTAATTATAATTAAAAACATAGATAACTAAACAAAAGCACAATATTATTAAATAAATTAATGCTAAAATTCTGTGTGGAAATAAAAATATCTTGGTTTGCATCATAAAATATAAGTGAAATGTGGTAAACCAAATTGTTCCTTATTTGACTAATTGGTGAATGATAATCTAAACCAAAAAAAAAAATGTAATTATGTAACTTATAACACTTGTCGTCTAATCATAGTCGTTCACTATTTGTTTGTCCATAATCTATTTATTTATATACATATGTACTGACGTGTGTTCTTTATTTTACAATAAACAGTGGCCTGAGGAGGTACTCACTTGGAGTACGGAACGTAGCCAAAATTACACACTAGTTTTGTGTTTGATTGCCCCTCCTAAACTTTTTCGGATGGTCGTATTTTTAATCATCTTCAACTAAAAGAAACTGTAATAAAGAAAAACAAGTCAAAATACTCGAAGTTGCTACAACCAACTTAACCATGAAACCAAAAGATCTCGCAAGAAATATTATTGAGCCGATAAATATAGTAACCAAATTTAAATTTTGTTTAAAATTGCTAACTGGGATGAATAAATGAGATAAATTGAGCTATATCAGAGGACTTCCACCAGGTATTCAGGTTATTTTAAATGAATTAAGTGAAAAAATTTTATAAAGTAAATATAAAGTGAATATTAAATAAGTAAAAGTGAATCAGAATTGAATTGAAAATAATATTGCACAAAACATCAGATTTATTTTAACGATAACCGCATAAGTAACATACACATTAAGATGAAATTTAACACTTAATTTATGAATGGAAAACAAGAATTTATTGTTTCAACTTTTGTGAAAAACATGCCAGTATTAATTTATTTTTTTCTATTTTGCGTTCATAATAAGTCTATTCTAGCACAGTAGTGACGTCAAAACAGTGTTAGAATAAGCAATAAGCGTACGTGAATAAAATAGTAAAATATAATGTATTCGAGTTGGTAATGCCAAGTGACAATTGGTTACATTCTAATAGGGTTATATTTCATATTTGTCAGGTAGCAAATTTTGTATAACATTTTGAGCAATTTTTCTCATTTGAGGAGGTGTTTGTGATAAATTTTCTCCAGAGTTCATTTTATTAAATTGCATCAGCACGCATAAACGAAAGTTTCATAGTCGTCTAAAGTGGCGACAGAAAAATTGAACCAACCAAAATTCCCTAGATGTGAAATTTTAATTTTTTTACTGATAACACGGTATAAAATGGCAATAAAAATTGTATCAAGTATTCGTTGCAGAAGAGCCTTCAAGTGCTTGAATAGCTGCCTTCTGCAACTTATACTATTCTGTTTCATTTTCTTTTGAGTGGTTTGTTTGAGTTGAGTTGTTCTTCTTTCTTTCTTAAACTTAAATGCAGTCCGTGCGCACCAACCACGCAAAATGTGCGCATCAAGCAAAAACGCCTGTTTTATTGGAAGGAAAGATTTCGAAACTAAACTACAAAAAAATCCAGTATTGGCAACGTTTCGCACTATATAATTTTGAATTTCACAATTTCGCAGATTTTGTCGCGAAATATTGAAATCCTTCCCAATTTATTAATTATAATTAATCTTGAATTAAGAAAAGCGGCCGCACAAAGTTGGAGAGAACATTGTCGAATGTGAAAAATAATATTTTAGAATATTTCAATTGCATAAAAGGGTGTTATCAGGCGCTTCGAAAACATGTATGTAATTTCAAAAATAGTAGAGTTCTTAGCGATTAGATATAACGATTTTACCATAAAAGGGTTACAAAATGCTCTTAAGTGAACAAATTGGAACAAAAGTGAATAATTCTGTTTGTAGTGAATTAAAGTGAAAAAAACTGAATGAGTGGAAGCCCTGAATATGTATCCAACTGGATGGTAAATCTGGATCTCAAGAATTTATAGAACCACAATGTATAAAAAATCCAGCAAATAATGTAGATGCTTTGGAAATACATACATTTTTTTAAATGACAGGAAATTACTACTCTGGGCGATTTATCCCTTTTTTAGTATGTATTAAATTTTAACAGTAGTCTGATGTTCTCTAGGAGATCGGGTAAATCATACATCCGGTTTAACAAACGGAATTGACTATATCAACATCCCACATCTAAATGTATTGGCGAAGATGTAATTCCAATGTTTTACTAAATGTTTATAATCATTTTTGGAGATAATTTCACCCACTAGACATTGTGTTGTGACTATTGTCTAGTGGAAAATGAACCATCAGAAAAAAAATTAAACTTAGTAAGAAGCGTTTCATCCCAAATAAAAAAAATCATTAACTTAAAACAAACTCATTTATATGAAACCAACTATAAAATTTAAACATAAAATAAAAACGATAACATTAATTAAACCTTAACAAATACCGGTATAATCACGAGACTAATCCTAGAAAAAACATTCCCCCAAACTTCTGCGAGACTTAATTACAGCCTATTCCAAGAAAAAGAAATATTATTTCCGCAAAACATTGTTTAAACGCAACCAAAAACACTAACTTATCATATAAAAGAAATCGGTCCTTCTTAGAAATAACAGTGGTTGGAAACCATTTTAAAACAGACACACACGCCAATAAAAATAGTTGGAATTTTTGTTAATAATTTTATCGATTAAGCAGATGGGAGAGAAGTACGTACGAAAGAACGAACAAAACAAATTTTATGGCCCTAAAGCGTATTTCATATTTCTAGGAAGGTTTTAAAAAAACAAATTTAATTAAGACGTACTACACACATGCCATAATGATAATAATAACAAGAAAGCAATCGCAAACCTATAAAATCTGTGGTTTTACCTGGAACAAAAGGGAAACTCGGAATTACTAACCACAAAAATTTCACTTCGTCGTACAATGTAAATTGATAGCTTATAATACTACCACCACTCCACTGAAAATAAAGATTACGTAATTATCCCAAAGGGTTCGTTTGGAAAATTGCAGGCTTTTGAACATGCTAATCTGAACGAATTTTTTTGCGTATTTAGTTACAACTCCCAGTTATGATAAAAATGAAATAAAAATTGTGTTTTTAATTTAAAAACGACAAAATGTTTTCCGTTCAGGAAGTCCTATCTGATGTATTATTTGTATATACGTATTATAAAATTAAATGCGATAAATATAAACAAGCCGAATATACTCGTATTTAGGCGTTACAGATTAAAAAAAACGCATCCTTCGCTAACCGACTGCATTTAAATGTAATTGGCGTTAATTCAATAACTTTTTTTATACAAAGTTTATGTACAAGTCAAGTGGAAAATACTAATCTAATCTATGATGAACCGGAAGTTAATGTTTATTTAAATGTACATGTTATATTTATCCGGTACCCAGAAATGTAAGTGTGATATACACAACTTGCCATAAAACGAACTAAATAGATAATATATTGAATTTATATAGTAGTAGTCACCGGAAGTATATCCTTTAAAGGATACAATTTATTTCAAATTCATACGGACGTAAACATGCTTATTAAATAATACGTGGTATGGAAGTGCTATTGTGTTAAAAAGTAATACGTTTTTTATCTCTAACCGATGCAGAAGTGCTTGCTTATTAGATCATCAATATGTCAGCAAGAAGAAAACGTACATTACCTATTCTTGAAAGTAATTGCATCTATTTCAAAAAGTGTAAGTTTTCAGTTGGTTGGTATAATAATAACAACAAAGTGCTCGCAATAGAACTCCACATCGCAACTGATAAATTCCAAGAGAACAAACTTTTAAATAAAGTTGTAGAAAATCTAATACACAATAAGTTAATCTTCACGTTTTTTTTATTGTGTATAATTAAACTCCATTTAAAACGAAAAGATAATATTTTTGTATTTCGGCTTAACGAATTTAGTCCACTAACAAAACCTGCTGTATTTGAGTTATCATGTTTACATAACTAACAATCTCGGAACCGAAAGTACAGGAACAGAGTACAATTCTTTAATCCGCAAACAAATCATCAATCAATAATGACCTTTAGCTGTATTTAAATTGACACAAAGTGATCTCATTAACAGAGATTTACTGCTTTTGTTTTAATTTGTAGAATGAAATTTGTTAAACAGTTAAGTTATTATTTTTAAATTATTGTTTCCTAATTACTTTACATCAAAATTAATTAAAAACTATGTCGAATAATGTAATTTGTATTGGAAACAAATGTTGAAACTGTATATTCCATTAAAAGCAAAAATTATGTAATAAATGTTCGTAATTTTAGAACTACATTTATCAATTTTCGGAATTCTATAATTTTGAGAGCATTACCAAATTTCGTTTCTAGTGATTTTTGATGTAAATAAAAAAATAATTCTGAAATTTTGGCAATTTTTGGAATATATAGGATGTTAATTAGGTACTTGTTGCACAAACTTTAAAGAGTGAATCTTTCAAAGAAAAGAAACACAAACTGCAGCGTCTATTTAACCAACAGAAAACACCAAAAACTGCACCAAAAACTTTGACTAATTTTAAGATGAAGGGACTTGGTTTCTGAGATACAAGGCGTCCAAAAACTATTTTATTTGTTTTTTTTTATAATTGTAATTGGACGATATTTTTCGAGTTATGACGTGGCGTATAGTAAATGTTTTTGAAATTTTCCTATCGTACCATTTCTGCGCAAAAAACGAAAAAATGTTAAACTAGCGCACTTACATTATGCGGTTTTTGGTGGGCAACAATTTTGATCCTATCCCGCTAATTACTCAGACAGATACTTTTCTAGATATGGACCAAAAACTGCTCAATTTTTTTCCGTTTCCGTAACATTCCGAATCCTTTTTTCGCCTGACATTCTTGGTCCTCATGGCGAACCTCACCAAATCGACAATATAAGGAATTAGGACAAGAATACATTGTTCTTCAGGTATTCTTCGGTACTTTGCATCGGAAAGATGCATTTTAGCGCCGCAAAATCAGGGACAATGAAGACTTTAGAAGGTCAATTACTTCGAGAATTATTAGAGGTGAAGACGTGGTTAATTGCCACAAAACCAAAGGTAAGACAAAGTGATTCCTCTAAAAACCAAGTCACAAGAGGCATTTCGATAGACTTTAAAACCATCCCCATCAATTCACTGATCATATTCCAAAGAATGAGCATCATCACGCAGTCCAGTGTGGAAGTGAATACGAGCTGGTCCCGTTTTCGTTATCGTTGTTCACCGAAGATGGAATACGCAAAGAACATAAATCAACATTTCTACGGGGACATATCCATTCATACACGAAATCTACAGAATTGTCTCACTGTCACTGATGGAGGTTATGTGCTCTACACCGTCGTTTTTGGAGCAGAAATCACGTTTGAGCTAGCGTGCGAGGCTTACGTCAAATACTTAACATCACGTTGGTGCAAATAAAAAAGCATCTCCGATGGTTATCCAGACGTGGATAATATCAACACGAAATCCTGGAAACGCATACAACGAATTAAGAAGGATGCATCACCGTACATGATTTTTGGAAATATACAATACGCCGCTCAACAATGAAAAGTTTCTACTCAACACAAACATTTTGAAACCACTCAGTCGATTTTGATTTGCAAGTAAAAATGTTCCTGTTCTATTCACTCATGTCTTTCTCTTTTAAAAAATATATCTAGATATGTTGATTAAAATACAAAAAAAAACGCAATTTTAAATCATATTATCTTGGTTTCCATAGTTAAGTATGATTGTTGCTGGACTGTCATTGTCAAATAGATAAAATCCTAATAGTGTTGGTGACGGAAATTATGGAGGTTGTGAATGAGATTCTGAAATCATAATATAGTTGCTAGGCATCTGTTACCGTAATGTTCCATTTACCGGTCGCAAATGAGTACACGGTAAGTTGATTTACTGGACAGCATGAAGTAAAAGTTATTTTCCGCAGTTGTTGGCGTTTTCTTTTTCTGCAGATAGACGCTGCAGTTAATATTGTTCCCTTCAGCTTTAATCAGTGTTAATAAAAGGCCTTCAACTTTAAAAGTATTCAAATGTAATCGTCTGAGACTAATTCAATAAGAGTTTAAGATTCCGAAACCGAGTATGAGAAACCATGAGTTTTCTAAAACTAATACTTGGCCCAAAACATCAAGGGCGCTGAATTAATTTCCATCTGACACTGACAGTTAAGAAAATAATGACAGTCTAATTATTTCATAACAAAATATTTATTCTGTCACTTGTTATAGAATGAGAATACATGCAAAACCCATAAGGAGCAAGTGTTTCGGAATAAATATTTGATCTCAAGAGCGAGTAGATATGGAACGTGAATTCACGCCCGCGAAAACGTGAGTCTAGTTTAGTTCTTCGAAAAGAATCCATACAACTATGAAAAATCAAACAATCGTGTCGTGTCGTAGAGTGATTTAAGCCAATCTACCTCACGATTTGAGTGTTTAAACAAGTTCGTGAACTTCACGATCCTAGATCGCTTGAGTTCGTTGGTTGACTTGAGAAAGAAGTCGATTCAAGTACTATTCATATATAATATTTATTACCTCACTTTTTTTCAGTATTTTTTTTTAGATTGTTTGATTGGTGATCGTAACAAAATAATGATCACACATTCAGTATAAATTCGTCAGCTTATGTCAACACTGCCACTCCCTATAAGCCATCTGCTGAGATTTGATGACCACGTTAACATATTTGCATTCACATAACCATAAAAATGAATCAATAATTAGTTTACTCCTGCACTAAAATGAATAAAAAGCAAATTCATTAAAACCCCATACATTTGGTTACACATTTTACAAAAAGCTGCCCAATATTTAAGACCGATTTACAAACACGCTATGTACTTAGTCTGAGAGATTTAATAAAGTTTTGTAGTCAAAGAACTGTTTAAAAAAAAGACTATTCGCGGATGCTAACTTTTGCCTAGTTAGTTCAAATGCAAACGATAAAGCTGGGAGACGTAGTGTCTGCTATTGCCCCCTTGACTGTACACACTTTGTAGCGACGATAAAATTATTTGTGCAACTATATTTACTTTTTAAATACCTTATCAACGGTGATGTTTAAGCAAATACACCGTTCGATTTTAGTAATTACTAGCGAGCAAATAATACGCAAAAAACAGTGTAAACTCGTCTGAGCTTGTAGTGCACTAATGTGGTGGGTGATAGTGTTTTGAACACTATCATTGAAACGCAAACACGTGTGCAATATAAGTAAATATTTATTACGTTATATGCAATTTAATGTAATGTACACAATCTAATATCACAGCGCATCTGTTGTAAACATAGGTACACACACGCATAAAATAATCTTATAACTACTCTTCTTTACTCGATAGTTGATATTTATTTTATGTGTTTTTACAGTTTAGATCAAGGACTTTTAAACGTTCGGAAAGTTTTTGCGTAGTTACTAAGAACGATACCGTTATTTGTAGAAAATTAATGTTTGCGAAGAAATTGAGACGCTTAAAAATACCACTAGACAACTAAACAAATATTATTAGATAACGTTTTTTTTTAAGCAGAAACGCGGGAAATTCTTAGTATCGATACATTATATCTAAAAACCCACACGTCCAAAATAAGACAGCGTGTGGATGGTTGGGAATAATCAAAGAGAAATCGACAAATTGTTTTTAACAAATACTTTCTTCATGAAGAAAGTTTTAGTTCCATCAATGAATCAACAATTAATAAACATTTTCTAAACACAACAGCAATTTTAAGATTTAAAAGGCTTGACACGAAAAATCAATTTAAAACGTAACGAACCCATTGTTAAGAAAAGATGAAGATCGATCATAGAAGCGTGTAAAGATTTATTTATCTTCAATAGGATCGAAAGAGCGAGAAAGAAAAATCTGCACTTAACATTTAAATTTTTTTTCATAGTTATTCTTCGCCATACGGTAAAACAAATGTGTTTGAAAACCTACAACTGCTTAACGGTAAATAATATTTTAATCTTCTAAGCCACGGCTTTCTCTTTTCAATATTTCATTCATACTCTTAATCTGTTTTAAATAAAAATTCTTTTAATTAGTTTAACTTTTTTTTATTCAAACATTTCTTGTGTATGAAGTAGTTAGAATGGAAATTTATTTGTTGTATAATTTAAAAATGGTATGATCAACACTCAGATTACATAACTAATAAATTAGAAAATTCCTTTTAACATGTATTTGTGTTAGTCTTCCTACATTGTATTTCTTATAATGGTCACGACTACCTACTAGTTTTACATACATCCAACAACGTTCCTATATTTATTGATCCATTAACGTTTAGAAAATAAAAAAGCCTAGTAAACCCTTCACATCCACTTCATAATATTTATTATCGATATTAAACTTTAAAAAGTTAGTATTTTATTCACCATCAGTTTTGTAATTTTGGTGGTACCACGAGGTATTATGCAACAACGCCTATTATGCCTTTCACAGTGTGCCCATATATAAAAGTTATATTCCAAAATCCTGCACATGGTAATAAAGAAAGAACCATATCTTTTTTCAATAGGTCTAATTATGGTTTATTTAAATTAAGGAAGTTTAAACGGTACAACGCCTTTACATAAAGTAAAAATTGGTTTACGAGCAAAGCAGTTTTTGTACCCACACACATTGTCCCACTTACTTTAAAAGAGAAAGTGTGAAATCAATAAACAACAATTTTGTGTTGGAACAAATGTTCTTAACATTTCTCAGTTTTTTTATTATTTTTCAATATTTTTTTAAATTGACGAAAATCGTGCAATCTACTAAGTGTTCCGGAAATTCGCCACCAACAATTTCTCAGAGTTTGATTGATATTGGTGATTCCTTTTCAGTTGATGTCCTAGTCCTATTTTTACCATCAATTTACGGCTGAAGATGGTAGCAGCATGGAATTCAAACATGTATTGGAAATTCCATTACAGTTGAATTATGACATATTGAACATGGATTTAATTTGAACGTGTTTTGCCCAATCTTGTAATTATTCTCAGGAGTAGTGATATTAGTTTGGACGGTATCTTGCAATGTTGCAGTTTTTTCCTACTTTCAAATTTTTTATAGTAGCTCACTGCCCAAAGATTTTTTGATCGAAACGGATGCCACAGTTTTTATATTTGAAAGAATAATAGATCTGGCTGTCCTGATTTGTAATTGTTTTTCCACCATTTTTTTACTAGAGCCACCACATTGAAAAACAGTAAAAAATTGCACTTATTTTCAAAATATTTCGCATTTTACGTACTCTACTATAAAAATAGTTATTTTCAAAAATTCAACTTTCTACAAATTTTGTCTTACAAGTTTTTGCGCGCAGTATATATTTTCGAAAGTAAATGAAAAGCGCGGTAAAAAAAACATGATTTGGCGGAGTACGTGCAAAAATCTTAATAGTACGCAGAACTTTTCCTGAAAAAGAAGAAATAATCGAGCAAACGGAAAAAAACACATATTTCTATTTTGTTTAGTTTTGCCGCCAGACATTTTTGATCCTTTCCCGCGAATTAATTTGACCTACATTTTTTGAGTTATGGCGTCGTCAAGGGGGAAATTTTTTCCTCTCGGGATCCATTTCCGCGCGAAAAAGGCGAAATGCTACGCTAACTTACTCACATTGAGCGGTTTTTTTGCGGGCAACAATTTTGGTTCTATTCTGCGAATTGCACAGAGATATGGCGTCGTAGAAGCAAATTTTTACAATTGTGTAGAATGAAAAGCTAGCGTACTCAAATTGCCCGTTTTACGGGCAATGGTTCTCTCACGAATTCGAAAAATAGACACTTTTCGAAATATGTAACAAAAACTGAGCAAATCGGCGAAATGTCGAAATTCTGTAGATTTTGTGTATAAATGATTGTGACCCCGTTGAATACTTATTAAATATTGAATTCTGTTCGTTGCATATTCCATCTTTGGTGGACAATGTATCGAAAACCGGGTCAACCCGTCTTGCGTGATGATGCTTATTCTTTGGAATATGATCAGTGGATCAGAGATGGCTTTAAAGTTCATCGTAATGCCGCTGGCCCTGGCTTTCAAAGGAATCACTTTGTCTTGCCTTTTACAAGAAAGTGTAAAAAAATCAGCACTAACATTTAACATTTCCTCGCCAATTCCTTTGGCTTTGTGGCAATTAACCAGGTCTTCCTTCATCTCCAATAATGTCCGATCCTCTTCTAGCAACATTCGTTAATCTATAATTGACCTTTGTAAAGTTTTCATTATCCCTGATTTTGCGACACCAAAATGAACGTTTCCGATGCAAAGTACGGAAGATACGATCTGAAGAACAATGCATTCTTCTCCTAATTGAAATGGAAATGAGCCACGAGAAAAAAATTACCAAAAGATTTTCCTATACGCGACGTCATAACTCAAAAAATGTCGGTCCAATTAATTGGCGGGATATGACAAAAAAATGTTAAGCGACAAAAACTGAACAGAATGGGTGTCTTTCAGAGCCTCCTAGACTCGTGGATTTCCGCCAACACAAGCAAATCCAGTTTCCCTTTTCGAGCTTATATATGGTAAAATATCGATTTTCCGAGTTTAGTTGAGAGGGCTAAAATTGTAGCGCGCAAAATCCCCCGCAAAATGATGACTTTGAAACGCTTGTACGAGCTCGATATCGCGAGTTATAGTCAATCAAAGGAATTCACGATTATGGGAAAGTTCTGGGTGGGTCGGGGTCACAAAAACTTAAATTCATATTCCGCAAGAACCCCCCTACAAGTACTTTCTTCGTTTGCGCGATTCAATTTCGTAGCTCAAGTTTAGGTCACTGGTGAAACATATATTAACATTTTTCCTTAACAAAAAATGTAGGTCTATTAAGTTCCAACATTCATATTTTAAACTTTATAAAGTGGGTATGAATCCTCTGGCATGGTTATAACTAAAAATTATTCATTTTAAGAACTTCCGAAGATGGAGGTAAAAAAGACACTACCATTTCATAGAGTTATTGCCAACGTTTCGCCCCTATCAAAAATTGCTAGTTGTGTTTGACAAAACAGCCTAAACGAAAGTTTTCGCCCCCCATTTGATAGGGGCGAAACGTGAGCAATAAGTCTATAAAAATGCAGTCTCTTTGATTACCTCCACCTTTGGAAGATCCTAAAAAGAAATGGCGACTAAATTTTTTTTTTTAAACTATAAATCTTCACTCCTTAACGATTTGAAATTTTAAAATTTATCAAGAGTAATAAAAGTTGGGAAATGTAAAAATCTATACGTCGACGCATTTGTAGCTTTACGGGTATTAGTTTCGGAATAAAAGAACGTAAAAGAAAACGACAAATTCTTTTATAGCTTTATACTTCTTTGGGACGCAATATTTTAAAAATACTCCTTCAAGAAGAACAGGCCGATGTTTGGTCCCTTAAGCGGGAGCTTTATCAAGGCTAAGTTCTGTTAAGGATTGATCGTCCAAACGTTCGTTGTTCGTTTTGTAGAAAAATTGTGTGTGATTTACAATGCTAAATTATATATGTATATTTTTATTTTAATTAATGTGACGTCATAAATTTAGATGTGAAATATACGATCAATCCTCTAACAGAACTTAGTCTTGATAAAGCTCCCGCTTGAGGGGCGATACGTCGGTCTGTTCTTCTTGAAGGATTTATTTTTATCACACACCTCCAACTACGAAAAGTCCTTAAAAAACAAAATTTAAAATTAAAAAGGCAAATCTAAATATAAAAAACTCTTGCATTCATTTTAAGGAAACAGGATTTTTAGATGTCTAGGTACTGGGCGATAATTAGAACGACGTCTTGCTTTCAAAGAACAGGTACACCTTGTTATTATTAAGCAAAATCCAGTACTTAAGGAAAGGTACAAAGCCGAGCCCCAAGGCGCCAAGTGGTTATCAAAAGAGGTCAATAATCAAGTTGTGTTTAAAATTTATAAACCCAGACGTATAGCGATACACAACAAAAGATTTTTTCTGATAAACGGGATCGATCATTTTTCAAAATATCATTTTGATGCGTCTAGAACCTGATTACAAAAAAACATTGTGTATTTGACGATAAAAAGAGAGTCCGATACGAGTTTTACAAGATAAAAATGCAAAATAACATTTAAGCACGACGTATTAAAAGTATAAGTATAATCTAATTAATGTCGTTATATCATTGGAGTAAAGAGAATTTATACAGTGTATGGTGTATGTATGTGCCGTCATTATTTACTATTATCAAGTGTGTGGTCATTAAAATTCTAATTGTTGAACATTAAATATTGATAAGCAACAGCAAAATAAGTACAAAAATATTAAACGAATTCCCGCCAAATCGCATTATCAGAAATTTATATTCAATAAATAAAATTAGATAAATTATAATATATTATGTGTTTTGAGTGTTAATTACAAGCTGTAAGATGGGTTCTCCTCGCTATCGTTAGTGATGTTAAGATCATTTTCGAAGAAATCAATCAATTTCACAGGCATTTCTAAGAAGCGCGATTATTTCTCGAAATTTATTTTAATCCGTGTTTATTAATTATTTAATTGCGATACTGTTTGTTTTATATATCTCTGGTCAAATATAGAATAAACGCGATTATACATACATGTGTACATCGCTGTCCTATACATTGATTATTGAATGAAATTAGTGCCAACAACAATATTTAATGTTCTTTGCCTGTACATAACTCTGTTGATTCAAAAATGGAAATAGCATAGAGTGTTGATTGTTTGCTAAGGCCCGGATGTATTTCGACACAGATAACCCCATGTAGATTATTCCATTTATAGGATAAAAACGAGTATTATAAAACACGATAGCATTTTTTACCGCGCAGCGATATTCTTTATTTGATTTTTGTGAAGGCGTAGGCACAACCTTATCTTATTCTTCACCAATAGTATAGATTTGTTTTATTTTTTTTATCAAAAAAATAACAAGAGATCACGTTTGCAAACACGCATAAAAAGTCTCAGGAGTTTGTTACACACATCTATCTACAGGTTTTTAAGTTTCATTCTTATTCTTATGACTACTAAATAGATAAATGTAAGCAGACATTCACCATTTTTATCATCAATATAATTTTATAAATTAAAATATCGAGTTAGAAGTACTAAGAATTTACTGCAGATTACAAGAAATAAAATTACATCATCTTCTGGCGACGAACGATTTCTTTAAAAAAAAGGAAGAAAACCCATTAGACGCTAAATCGTAAATAATTGCGTCTAGCGATGAATCAAAATTTATATTATTAATGAAAACACTTATGTAATACTGCCAAAAGGTCAATGATTACATTCAAACTTTACGATTTCGAATCTTACACAGTTTCAACATTTTCATTGAATTTTTTTATACCCGCAACGGTTTGGTAGACCTTTAGTGATTTGGTCATTATAATACCTCGACAGTAATAACCATCAATAAAACTGAAAAAATACTATGATTATCAAATGAAATTAAAACAAAATTTTAAAGTAAATTATTAAATTTGATTTCAAAAAGAGTGCCGCATAATAAATGAAGTTCAGTTCTAAAAATATTTTTAACTTGATTTGTTTTTTATTTCATCTCATCCTGATGTAGAATCATTCATCATAACATAGTTAAAAATTTTATGATTCTTAGATATTAGAGAAATTAATAACATATTCGGTAATTAATAGTTTTACGACTGAATGTGATGCAAGCTTAAAAAGAAATTATTAACATCTTTCTTTTAATTAATTTTCTGATTTATTGAAATTATTATACTGGTTTCTTAACAATAATTCCATTCATGATGGGTTAATGGTATTAGATTTCAAAATCTAACGTCATATAACTATAAAAATTTTAATGTTCAATTGCAAAAGTTTCACCTTGACCGTACACCAAGAATAATATAAACAACTTGTTTTACAGATTCATTCTTAGAAATATCCGCATACTCGAATTTTTATACGTAAATATATTATATTAGATCTGATGTAATTAAAAAGTGGAAACCTATAAAAACGACCAATGCTCTCTAAATAAAGCAAGATTTTACTTGATGATAGGTTATAATGTAAATAAAACAGGTAAATAGCTCATTTAATAACAACTTAATAACAACCGAATTAATTTTCATTTAATAAGCGGCCTTCGTGGACAAATTCGTCAATTTCTCGCCTAGTAATATTTTGGGCTCCCTAACCGGGGTTCTATTCCGATTGCAGTATTTTTAAAAACTTTATTATTATACAATTTTTAAAGTGAATTGGAAAATAGATTGAATTAATAATAACATTGATAATAATTTTATTTAAAAAAAAGTTACCGCAATCGAAATCGAACCAAGAGTCATGACGTTAATCATTATAAAATTTTTACTGTTTTTTTATTAAAATACACTTTAAACACTTACATTACCACCAAATCTGTTCTCATTTATTTATCTAAAATTCTGTCAGAAAAAAGATAGGTATGCATTAATTTTGAATTTTTCATAGAATGTCAATTTTTCTGTGGGACACATGGTATGCCTGAGTCAATCCATTGGACAATTTCAAGTAAAAGCCACCTTGGTCATTACACATCGAAAGAGTTTTTTAGAAGGAAAAAGGCAATGTGGTTTTGCAGTTGAGAGGTTGCATTGAAATTCAGAAATGTCTCCTCAGGTCGTACAAGTTTAGGCTTTTCATTCAGATTGCCGAAATTTCTAAGATAACGTCAGGTTCATTTCCTAGGACTCCGTCATCAACACATTAAATTCATATACTAGTTTTTTTACTATGGAGTGAATCGTCAGGAAAGGGTCCTAAAAACTCACGTAAAGAATCACAGATAGGTATTGGCTAGATGACATACAAAAGTGAAACCATCAAGACACCGTCTTATGCAAAGTAAAATACTAATAAACGTAATTAAAAAGTATACGAAAAGAAATTACGCGAAAACTAGCTAAGACAGATATCGACAAACAGCGCCATTGGAAAAATAAATGAGTTTACTAAAATTATCAAGGAAGCTACGGATAAATTAAATAAATAAAAGAAAGCAACAAAAAGAAGGTAAGCGATAATAACTACTGTTCGAGAACAGACAAAAATAAGAGTTAATAGAATGGGTAGAACTTAACAAACTAGTAAGGAAAAAATTTCAAAGATACATCAGAAAATATAATTCACAAACAATAAAAGAAACAATTACGAAAAATGGAAGAGCAAAAATATTTAAGAGATACCTCAGCATGAAAAAAAAGAGATGATCTCAATTAAAAATGAGGAGAAAAAAATACTAACAGATAGAACAGACATATTTAGAGAAGTACTTATGACACAAATTTATACAGTACAAAATGTGAACTCCTTTGAAATTTATAAAGTCCTCAATAAAACAGTCAGGACCAGACGGCGTAATACCCGAAATGTTAAAATATGCAAGGCAGATCAGATAAGATAAGACAAAATCCTGAATAGAAGCCATGGTTATTCTTATTCACAAAAAAGGAGACATAACGCGACTCAATAGGTATAGACCAATAAGTCTGTTGTCCCAAATATACAAATTATTAACTAATATGTTGACATTAAAAATAGACTAACAACCCCCAGAACAGGATGGCTTCCGCTCTGGTTTTAATACGACGGAACACCTACATACAGTCAACAACCTAATAGAGAATATAACCTGAACCTCCGAGGGGGAAATCAGTTGTAAAATTCTGCACACTAAATTCCTTTTCACAAAAATTCCCACTAAAATCCTATTAAATTCTCACTCTATTCAAAACCACGATTTCCTAATACATTTTCAAGTTTCAAGTTTCCAATGACTACTGCAAATTCCTATGAAAGTCATTAAATTTCTATAAATTTCCATAAATTTCTTTGATGTGTACACCAAAATTCGAGCAATAAATATTAAAAAACAAAGATCATAACAAATGCAGCCAAACAAACAAATATAATTCTCGGTGACCAACCTCTGGAAACGTTCGAACACTACATATACCTGGGACAAAAGATTCCACCGTTAAGTACCGCATAAGTGAAAAAATCTTGAGGGTCATTGAAAATGTCTTTGATAGCATTCAGTAAATTAAGCAATAGCCGGTAACAGCTTAACACCAAAGCTCCCCTAGACACAAAAAAAAACTATATGAACAATGTATTTTAACAGTGCTCACCTATGGAGCTGAGACTTGGAGCCACATAAAGAAATATTCACAACAAATAGCTAGAACGCAACGTGAACAAAACGAAAAATGTTAGGCATTAAACATAAATGGAAATGGACTAAGGCACGTCGCCCGCAGAACGGACGACAGGCGGACAAACTGATATTATAATAGAGACCAAGACTTGGGCAAAGGAGCGTGGAAATACCAGTAGCAAAATAGAGAGATGGCAACAAAAGAAGTGCAGGAACTCAATTAATGCAAACAACAGATGTCAAAAGACCCTTTTAGTAGTGACGTCACAAACCGCCGCGTATTCAATTCAGGTTTCTTTGCAAAATTGTAGAAAAGTGAACCTTAAGTACAAGAACTTAAGGGTTATATTAAAATAGATCAATAAAATGTGGTTGGTTGTATGCTAAAAATTCAATCACCCTTTATTGACCTATTTTAATATAACTCTTAAGTTCTTCTACTTAAGGTTCATTTTTTCGTCCACAATTTTGCAAAGTACCGAAGTTTGAATTGAGCTGTTAGTTTGTGACGTCATACTAAACGGATCCATTGCATGCAATGAGAAGAACCTACATCCCGCAATGGATCGATGTAGGCAGATAATGATCATAATACAAAAGTTAATTTATAGATTGAATCGTAAAACTAAAACTATTTTTGGTGAGCAAACGAACTATAGCACATTCTTTTTACACTTGTGGTTCTGGGAAAGAATTTTCCATATAAACATAGAAAATATGTAGCCAAATGAAAAAAAAAATTTATTAATAATCTAGATTCTAGGTGAACATGTGTCGGTTTACTCCAAAAATAATTTGTTGCGAACAAAAATCTAAAAGATCAATTTAATTCTATATTTACGATATTTGATGAAAAATAAGAAACAGATGAACCTCAAGTGATAACCATTGCGAAGTACCCTGTGTACAAGGTATTGAAATGTGGACGGAATTTTGTTTTTTAAAATTACGTAATTAATAATTTTAGAATTTTTTACTTTATTTGTTCTAATAAAACTACTTAATTATCGGCAACATAATTTAAACATACGAATTTTAAATTTAAAAATATGCAGTGTAAAGTAGATTCTAGAAAAGTAAGACTACACTCAGTATACTATTGGCGCGGAGTAATAAACCTGTCAGAATTATCGAATCTCCCGTATTGCAGTGGCGTAGGTACCTGATACGTTTGGAAAATCATATTTTTAGTAGGTAAATATATTATAATAGTAAAAACTACCTTGATATGAATTATTATGTGGTTTCTTTTATTGTTTCAATCCTTACTTTGTGGAATCTATTTTTCATAGTAAATAATTTAATTCAGCAATATTCCACCGTATCTTGGTATAATACCCATATCTACGGCTATGATTCTCGTTTCGTCAGTACCTTGGCTGATGGCAACGTGTTTACACAGATTAAGCTATTGTTCTCAGACCTAGATGGGTCGATATGCTGCAAGAGCGGCACAATGATCGTATTTTGGTTAGAATTTATTGGTTTTACTTAACCGTAGAAGTACCGCTTTCACAAGAAAATAAAGAATTATTTCAAGCAATTATGATTTATTACTCCGCGCCAATAGTATACAGACTTTAATAAGAATGTTTTTTCACAAAGAAATAAAATAAAAAAATGCTAATAATTATAATATTACGTTTAATTATGAAATTCGTAGTGCTACTACATATGTTTCAAATTAATTTATGATTTTTTTTGTATCCTCATATAAGGCCCTTCATGGTGTACATTCAAGTAGGTTAGAATTGCCAACTTTTCGCCCAGCATTGTGTGAGCTTTATCAAGGCTATCTCAAAACTGAGTTAATTGCCAATAAATATTTTAAAATATACTACATAATTGGCACTTGTATTTTCAATTGTGTTGTGTGTGTTTTTTAAAAAATTTAATTAGAATTTATACACATGTATTGTTTTTAAAGTTTTTAATTAGGTAACGTCTTCATCTATTGATGAATTTTGATGAACCAACGCAGTTTTGAGATAGTCTTCATAAAGCCCACTAAATGATAGGCGAAACGTCGACAATTTTAACCTAGTGAGTTGTTTTTGTTAACCCCACCTCCACCCAGAAAGGCCCTATATGAGCATAATAAAGTATTAAAAAATGTTTGGAAGAAAACTCCATTTATGAATTTATTATCTAAAGCAGTGCCGTGTATTTTCAAGCACCTTGTGTAATGAATGAAATTATACATATAAAGAAACAAAAATGAAACGATTTCTATATGTAATTTCAAGCCCCTAAATCATCGATAACAATAAATTGTAACGAAATAGGTACATTTTTCATTAACTAAGATTCTCAACTAATTAAGATTTGGTTAGAAAAAAATACCATTATTATTAACACGTGCGAAATTGGATCATTAAATCGAAATTAAGTAAAGTTCAAAAATCTTAATGACCAAGATTGCAATTAAATCAATTAATGTAACATTCTCAATTACGCCCCAGTTAATTTTAATTTTTGAGCGAATAATTCACGCAATAAACTCGATTAGTCATTCACAAATTAAATAGTAGTAGCAACCAAGTTTGCCACTCATTAAATCCGGAGTAAAATACTTAGAAAAGCAAAGTTGTGTATATACGTACCTACAAATATATAATTAAAATAAATTAATGGTAAATATATAACTAGCGCAAACATCTAAATCTCATACCTACAAACCATATTTGTAGTCATACTTTTACTACCCATTAATGTTTTATCAAAAGCCATGTATTTACATATTGACGTAGCATGAGCAACATATAATAATTAATGCCATATCTAAATTAACTGACCGAAATAGCGACGTCTGTCTATAAATACTAGAGACGAGGCAGCGACTTAGAGTTAACTTTATACATAGAAATTCTTGACTCTGGCGTGTAACATACTTACTAGTACTGTTCAAACTGGCTTTTCAAGATTATCAAGATAAATATAGAATTCGTTTCAGAAATCATAATTAATAATACTGAGATAAATTCAATTTAAACCGCTTCCTGTCTGTCAAAAATTCTATAATTAAAAATTGTCTGTCTTTATAGTCACGCCGTCGAAGAAAAAGGATTTACTAGATAAACATGCATACGATTGCATGTGGATTTTTTGCGGGAAACATGTGTTTCTTTGCACTCATGCATGTGTCAAGTGTTTTCATAAGAATGTTTTTCTGTTGGCAATTTCTCCGCAAACTAATAATTTAAAGCTTCTCCCATAATTAACAATATTTATAATTAATCGGAAAATTTTCAAAGAACTCATTTATATCCAGTTAATTGTATTTAAAAATGCGAAAAGGCTAAGTCTCGAGAACTTCCGGCCATTGAGGGAGGTTCCTTCCGTCGACTCTGATATCCGGTTGCAACATCCTTAGACGACATCCGCCCGCCTTTTATAGAAGTATACATTTGCCTCGCACACATTTTTTGAATATTAATAGATACAACAACACACTTAAAGGGCTTCGTTTGAATGAACCCATGGTTACTTGGCGAACGACCGAAAAGTACTTTGCAAATGGAAATAATTTGAAAATTATTTTGACTTTAGTTTAGTGGACTTTAACTTTTGCTAGAAATTGGGAAGAAAAGTGTATTTTTAGTTTGTTTTGGATGTATGGCTATGACGTTAGCTATACGTATTTCAAATATATCCGGTAAACGGATATTTATATATTCTACTAATTTAGAACACAGCTTTTGCATTTGAATAACACTAGTCGTTCCTACAAACCTGTAAATAAGATGATTTAACTAAATGTAATACACCTACAGAAATTGCGGTGTTTATTTACTATTAAAAATAAATCGGTCGTTGTTTTTTTTCAAAAATATTTTTACCTGCGGTTATTTTCGAATAAAATGCCAAGAAAGAAAAATAGGAGTTGGCGCACACTTTCATCCGCAAAATGTCGCATTTAATTTTCGGAGAAGTTTTTGAAAAAAAATTTTGATGCGTTATGTTTATAATATTAAAATACGTAATCGACTTTGGCTTAGTTCCCAAACTGATTGTAAAAGTCTAATTTTATGTTTTATATCGTTTTCGAGATTTTTTATTCAATAAACATTTAACATTAATAGCGTGTCTCCCGAGAAATCGAAAGACCTTCATTCGTTGTAACTTTAAGGTTGCAATTAATATTAAATGCGAAATTATAAATTTCTGATTTTAAAGGCTGTATTTAATTTTTTTCGCTAAATTTCGATTACAATATAATTTCGGGGTGAATGGTTACGTTATTAGCAAGAAGTAGTGTAGCAACTTTAATTATAACCAATGCAATTGTATAATCGTTACTTCTTAATTTTGAACATACTGTTATGTACGTGCGGTGATACCTACAAACTATGGTAGCCATTATTCGGGAAACAGTCTATTACTAATAAGTAGGATGTCCGCCACAAGCAACAACCGCAAATACCGTTGATATGAAGGATATGACCGCGTTTTACGTCAAATCAACATGCTAGCCACGATTTTGCTTGAAATTGATAACATTTCGCTTCAAAAATTTACGCTACGTTAAGCGTATTTTAGTCCCGTAACATTTAATAATAATTGTAACACCTTCACGATGTTAGTCCCTTATCAATTATTTCATAAGTTATCCGCAAAAAACCGACAAGGTCGATTTTATGTATAAATAGAAAGTAAAAGTTCCATACCTACGATGACAAAAAAAAACAAAACTAGCAGTTGGGTACAGTGACTTTTACCCAAAAATATATATATAATTGCATTCTATCCTAAAAATGCTTATCTTGATTTTCGATCGTGACGCCCTTCTAATAATATAGTAAAGTAGATTTTGAAACCGGAAGTTGTGTGTTTCTGAACAGAAAATAATAATTGCGTATCAATGAGGTTAGTATTTTTTCTATTGAAGACAGACAAGGTCGTTATCCATAAACAACACCTTTGTTGATTCACATAACAATAATCACCTCCGTATTCGGACACAACACCTGCACGTATTCCTCGAATGCCTGAACAATAACCGAATACATTATTTGAAAAGTTCAGCCCGAACGAAACCAACCGGTTTGAAAATTTTTCATTTTGACGAAGATTCGCTCTAGTCATAATTTTAGTAGGTAATTCGATAACATGGCACAATTAATTACAGCAAATTCTCAAAATCCAGTTGAGTAAATAAAAGTATAATTTCTATTTTTTATTAATATTTTAATATCAACTTCCGGACGGAGTTGAACTGATAACTTCGTTTTGATATCAAAACCGCAAACCATTGTTCGTCAATCACAACTTAAAAAAAATAAGAATTTATGCATAATACTTTCGAAATCGCTCCTTAACACGATTTATCCTTTTCAACACGAACTCCCTTTTTTTATACAGGTGGCTATAAATACGATCCCCCTCGAGTTCAATTCAACGATGAAGTAATCCGAGCGGTCGTTCTCACATACTATCACGAAACCTCTAATGTAAAACTTCAATTGGAACAACACCATATGTTCAAAGATCCTGTTTATGCATGTGAAGAACTTATTAACTACAGTAGTTTTCATCTTATTAATATCTTAAGTACAAAGCTTTTTATGAATTAATTTAATGTTTGAATTATATAATTAAAATTCATTCATACAAATAGAGTGAATGTAAATATTATTCCATTCATCAGTAATATTTTTAGAAGCGCTTCGGTGAATATTTCAAAATAATGGGGCTATATTTATTTATTGCCAATAACTATCTGATATTTGGAAAATTAATGACCACATAAAATATCAATAGGCCACAAAAAATTAAACAAAACAACCAACAAATTCTAACGTTTTTTCCCAACGTGAATTTCCCATTAAACGGTTTTGATAACACACCTACAATAATCGCCAAATAATACGCTCGCTAGTAAGCGTTAAAAATATTCGTGTCTAATCAAACTAAGATAGCAAAACGCGTATTTTAGGTATTTAAAAAACTTCACTTTTGATAAATAAAGTTCTTGGTTCAAGGATAAATAATTTAATATCAGATTATACTTATTTGTGAGATTGCAATATTTAACTTAGTACTTTAAACAAATGGATTCGAACGCAAAATCCCTTCGTATGAAAAGGAACTTTCATTCATAAAGGTTTTATTCATAAGTGATGGTTAACAATGAAACGGTTTCATTGAAAAAAAAACTACCAAGCGGATCGATATGAGTATGAGTTGCCCTATCATTTACAAATCTTTAATACAGTAAATTCTCTTCATGTTAACGAACAAAGTGGAATTTGTTTCATAGTTGCAGAATAGCGCATTTCGTGACTGTCACTACGAAAACCAATCATATTTCGATAATATCGAAAAGAAACTAGTACGCAATGTGTCACACTTTTTCTTCTTGAACCATCTGGCCTTAATGTGAATTGTGCGAATAATTAGCATTGCGGTTTTTAGTGAATCATTAACGTAAATTGTCTGACTATTAAAATTTTTACCTAGAAAAGGAACGGTAACATCAAAACTAGGCGCTTAAGAAGATTAACGAAAGACCAAACAAAAATTCATTCACTCTTTATAGGTAGAAGACTAATATCAATATTGTTAAGAATTACGGAGAATTTTGATACTTTGAACTTACCCGAAACCTTTCTTTTCGTTATGGGATTTAATATTGACCACTTGTTTAGGATTTATTTCTTAAGTATATTTAAGGACATTGTCCTTTGCATTGTCCGAACACAAATACTCAAAACTCTTAAATATACAAGCGCGCGAAAGTACCATTTTCTGTTTTCTATTATATTTTAAAAAGATGACAAACTTTAATTCATTGAAGAGGGTGGTGGATATTTACAAAATTGTCCCATATGTTCAATGTGAGAGATAAAATAAGACACAGTCAATATTCAACTTGAGGAAATTGAAATGCTCGATGGATGTTTCAATTTCAGCACAAGTTGATATTTTTAATGACTTGAAGTTTCCAAAAGCTGATATCTTGTTTTTTAATCACGATTATATGTCTCTTCACATCTTTCTTCTTATTTGAACAAAGCTCTCAGTTCTTTTCAGCAGTTACTCCTTATTTTTATGAAACTGTGGTTGAATTCATCAGACGATGTTCTATATGATCGATTCAAACAGCCAGAACGAGGAGTTTTTGAATGAACATATTTCTGAATGTATTAATAAATTTTTTGGTGATCGAGTAGCAATAAGTATTAAAGACTGCATTGAGGTGTCACTGAGACTCATTGCAGTGTTGTGAATGTTGCAGGTCAAACTTTATAAACATCATCAATTTCTTAGTGGAATTACTCCTTATGAAACAATGTATCGGAAGCTTGAGGTGGAAGGAAGGAAAGCGACAATTCTTTAACTGAAAATAATAATTTTTTACTGTGATATATTACTGGCCGATAGAGGTTTTCACTAATAATAAGTGTAATATGATTGAGTACTAACTGAAAAAACAACATTGAATGCAATTATTACAAAACAATGTTCTTGTATTTCTTCATTTTCATGCTTCCTTGTATTTATACATTCAAACTACATCGTCGCTGTTAAACAAAAACTCTTCTTATTCCTCTTTTACCGTGAAATATTCAGCTATAATTTAGGGCGATTGCCTTACGCTTTTTTCAAATAGAACACCCTGTATATTTTTTTGAAAATTTATTTATCGTAAAAAGTAGATAACAAGTGATAGGTATAAGGTTTTATAGTCATAAAAGCAACTGTTCTTATTACAGTGGAACTTGTATAATTCGAACTCCTTTAATTCGAAATTGTCTTTAATTCGAATTTTTAACTTGGTCCCTCACCTTTTGTATTTAAACAATGTAAAAAAAACCTGGTTAATTCGAATTTTGTTTTAGTTAATTCGAACTTTTTACGTAATTCCGTAAGTTTTTCTACGTACAAGAGTGAAATACATAATAGGTTTTCTTGTTGTATGTATTGACATTGGAATGCGGACGTATCCTGTCCACTCCCACCCGTTCTCACCCCCTACCTCTAAGTTTTGTAAACTTTTGAACTTTTAAAATTTTGAACACTGCAAGTGAGAGCGGAAAAGGCCGAAAAAGAACAAGAGGCCCGGTTACCCAGATGTGGATAGCTGCGTTTTGAAGTGGTTCAAACAAGCGCGCGACAGGAAAGTTCCTTTGAGTGGGCCTCTTGTAAGAGGTAAGGCTGAACAATTCGCCTCTGAATTGGGGATAAAGATTTCAAAGCCAGCACAGGTTGGCTGGATGGCTTCAAAGTTCGGAAGGAGATTTCTTTCAAATCTGTGTGTGGCGAAAGTGGTGCTGTTGACGAACTTGCAGCCGAACATTGGAAACAAGGTCTAGAAGAAATGATCGCGGACAGGGATCCAAAAACATTTTCAATGTGGATGAAACGGGGCTTTTTTTAAGTGTACTCCAGACAAAACCCTATCATTTAAAAGTGAACAATGTAATGGAGGAAAGCTTAGCAAAGAACGAATTACACTGTTAGTTGGAGCAAATATGGATGGTTCTGAAAGCTCCCATTATTGATGATTGGAAAATCAGCTAATCCACGTTGCTTTAAAAACGTAAAATCAAAGCCAGTGGATTATGAATCCAACAAAAAGCATGGATGACAAGTGAACTTTTCCAGCAATGGCTCTTAAAACTTGACAAAAGATTTCGCAAACAAAATCGGCAGATTATACTTTTTGTGGACAACTGCACTGCTCACAACAATATTCCCCTTCTGGAGAATGTGAAGGTAATTTTTTTCCACCTAACATGACGTCAGTTATTCAACCAATGGATCGGGGATAATCAAAACTTCAAACATTTCTACAGACGATTACTGGTAGAAAAAATTCTTACTGGAGATTTTGGTGGTCCGAAATTTTCAATAGACATTCTTAAAGCTGCAAGAATGTGTAAGCAAGCATGGCACCAGGTGACAGACAAAACCATTAGGAACTGTTTTAAGAAAGCCGGATTCGTAAAAATGAAATTGATAGAGACACTGTTGATGAAACTGTATCTGATGTTATTTCTACCATTGACAACTGGGAGGACGTCACTTCTGATTTAGCCATCTCCTATGAAGACTTCATAAACGTGGATCAAGATGTGGCAGTGTGTGGTGAGCTGACTGACGCGGACATACTCGCTGCAGTCATCTGCACCAAGCTGAAGAGGACGATTCTCCGGAAACTGAGGAACGGCCTATTCTAACTGCAGGAGAAGCCATGGATCACATCCAACAACTTAGACAATTTTTGAAAGTAAGAACAATATAAGTGATTCCATTTTTCAGTCATTAAATCAGCTAGAATCATACACTATAGCTGAGAGGCTTAAAACAAGAAAACAAGTTAAAATACTAGATTTTTTAAAAAATTGTAATTTGTAGTTTCTGTAAGTAAGAAGTACATACATATAGTTAGTATGTATACAACATTTGTAAAATAAAGTTTGTTAAATCATGAACGTACGTCTTATTTTTTCAACCATTCTTGAAAACTTATTTAATTCGAATTTTGGATAATTCGAATTATTTATCTGGTCCCTTTAAATTCGAATTATCCAAGTTCCACTGTATATTAATACTGTTGTGATAAAATTCTAAAACCTCTATTTAAAAAATAAAAACAATCATCACATAGGCCAATATTACAATTTACTAAAAGCAATTACATCAATATTGTTTGATGTTTGTCAAATAATTTGCTGCTTTTTGAATTTGGTATTCTGTGAATTTTTGTTACTGTTGATTATTCTGTTTCTAATTGTGGTCAAAATGAATTTTTCTTCTTCTTCTGGAAGCGTGTGTTATCCATAACAGTCTAGTGAATTTGAAGTTGTGGCATCTTTGGTTGAAAACCCGCAAGTGAGCACCAGGGAATTAGGCACATTGTTCAAATATTCATTAAAAGAATAAGTTCTACTCTTATCATATTGAACCACATCAGGTTTTAACGGAAATTGATTTTCAAAATCGTGAAGCGTTCTGCAAATGGATAACTAACAGAATTAACGATCAACCGGATTTTGTTAATATCATTCTTTTTACGGATGAGGCAACTTTTCATAATAATGCAAACTTCAATAAACATAACTATCATTACTATTCTGATAGAAATACTCACATTTTAAGAGTCGCCGACCACCAGTAGGATCGATGGTCCGTTAATGTATGGGGTGGCATATTTGATTGTACTGTCATTGGTCCCTTTTTCTTTGACGAAAGTCTCACTAGTGAAAGATATTTACGGTTTCTGGAAACTAATTTATTTAACCTTTTAGAAGATATCAAGCTAAAACGAATTCGTACTATGTGGTTGTAACATGAGAGTGCTCCTCCACACTATTCAATAAACGTTAGACGATATCTTGATGAAACTTTTAGAATTAAGTGGATAGGACAATGTGGTGTAGAAAACTGGCCACCTCGATCTCTGGATCTTACGCCACTCCATTTCTCTGATGCTATAGGGAAATAGTTTATAAAAATATTCCTACCATGAGGGAAGATATGAAGAATAGAATACACGCTGCATTTGAATCGATTACATCCGAGGTGTTGTCACAAGTTACACGTTCTTTTTTTGAAAGTATTCAAAAATGTATGGTTAGGCATGGGCAGCATTTTGAACATTTACTTTAAGTTTGTTGATTGGTTTTGTTCCATTGCATTTTGTTTACGTTTGTTGTTTCGTTATAAACGTTGTGTCAGTTCTAATTAGCATTAGTTTATCACGTATTTCATTATTCCTCTTCGAGTTCTTCATTGGATTACCTTTAAGTTTGTTGCGATTTAAATTTATTATTTCTACTAAGGTATTAATGACCATTTATTATCTACTTTTTACGAAAATCAATTTTTGAAAAAATATACAGGGTGTTCCATTTGAAAAAATCGAGAATAATTGCATTTCTCGTATAGCAATCACCATGTATGGCATTACGCTCTTTGGAAAACTTCGGTGCGTATTTTGTAAGTCGAATATTATCAAAGGGTCGATGGTGCAACAAGATTTCAAAAATCTTAATTACAGCCATAGCACCGCGGTTTCAAAGTTGACTCGATTTCGACATTGAAGACTCGATATCTCCAGAACGGTTGCATTTAAGTACCTAAAACCTTATAATACTTTGCTTGTAAATATCATGAGAAATCAATTTTTAAAAAATATTGGGGGTATTCCATTTAATAAAAGAGATATTGTTACAACAATTAGTGTCACGTGATTTTTATATCTCAGTAATTACTTATCGAATCAAAAAATAGTTTCAACAAAAGTTGTGTTTAATTAAATTACACACAACGTTTATTTGAAGCAAAAATGTGTAAATTTTCTAAAAATTTTAAAATTTGTGTAGGTTACAGGGCCTTTTAGCTACATAAATTATTGAGTACCGTTTTTGTAGAGGCAACATGCCTTATTTTAATTCACTATTAATAACAATTACTTTGTTTAGAAGTATTAATACTCGGCCTTTCTTTTTACATGGACAACTAGCCCTTCGTTATAAAACAATAATAAAAATAACTAAATAATTATTCATCTTATTATTATATACAGGGTGTTGCTATATTCGACCGACAACGCTCTACCCCAGAGAGGTCTTGTAAATTACTGAATTTTGATATAGGAACATGATCCCTTAAAAAGCTTAGTTGCTGAGATACAGGGCGTTGAAAGTTTAAAATAAAAATTAAAAATTTGCAATAAATCAAAAATGCCTTTAAAATTTTTTTCAAATTTGGTGACCAATATGCTCTTCAAGAAAGTTGTATTTTGACATAAACAAACTTTTCCAATAATTTAACCAGTGGCGCGCTATAAGAGTTAGTGACCCTCCTACTTTTTACGCCACTGGAGAAAATATATTATTTTTAAATTTTCAATTCATTTTGGTCAAAAAAAGTAATAACATTTTATGATGCTAAAATGAACGGTCTTGAAAATATTTGCTTCTAAACAAGTCTGCAAGTACCGACATATTCCAAATTATTATGTGCAGTGCAATTTGTTCGTCGGCGTTTTGCTAAACAATGCGTCAATCCACACTATTAATTGGATTTTGAAAAAAGGTTAAGCGTAAATTTTTCAAGAAGTAATACAATAGTATATTGAAAAACAAGTGTCACAACAACACGTTTTGCAGACCGACTGAAGGAAGGTCTGCAGCAATTGCCGGAGTGCGACAAAAAGTAGTTGTGGCACGTGTTTTTCATACTATTTTTTCTATTTCGCAAAAATTTACTTCAAATTCTTCTAGAAATAAATGTTAATCTAGTGTTTTTTTTTTGGTTTAAAGCTATGTTGGTAGAGTAGTTGATATCCTAATAAAGTTAGCAACAAATAATGTTAAAAGTTTGCTATGTTCAAAATGATGTGTAATTTTAATAAAATTATATACTCTAATAATTCTAGAGAAGAAATGCTATTGTGAACGCACCTTTGGATAACACCGTTTTGTGAAATTACCACAAATTTATAAATACAATATGACATAACCTAACTTCATCGTTTCTACTTTTTTGTGAGATTTGCCTTTAATAATTATTTACTTATTCATCTTTTATTGCCAACGGTATTTTAATATAAGCTCACTAAGTTGATGGAGAATTAAATTACTCAATTTCGATTGTTTTGTCGAAATAAAATAGTTTTCATTACAGTAAAATAAGAAGACTAATTTTTTGCGGGAACGGGTTGGTGCTTAATCAATGGTCCACCTACAAAGACAATACCAGAAGTGTTTGACAATGTTTGATATATCATGGATGTAACTCAAGCACATCTCGTAACAAGTGGAACTTTATATAATGAACTTTCATACCGAAGAAAGATATTTATATCCTTACTTTGTGCAAGCAGTTTACCAACTTATTGAGACAATTATCCTGCACATATTCAATACTGTCAATGGCTTTGCAACACTTTTATCAGAGACTTATTTGCTTAAGACTTCTTATCGATGAAGGTTGGTTTTACATTTACCGTTATATAATTGCACAAACATGTGAATGTAGAGTTTACAACAAACATTTTGTTAAAGTGGTTCCGCTACACCTCCAAAATATCTTTTCAGGAGTCGGAATGTTTACTTTTTATAGTTTTGATTTTTTCATACAGTCTTACTTAAAGAATCTAACTTTTGAACAATGAGTAAATAATATTGAAGAACTGCGTGAGAGAATAGTTTGTAAAATAGATGAGCTGAACACCCTTAAATGTTAATAAACGTTATCATTGGAATGTTGCATAAAGTACAAAATGTCTTATAAAAATCACTGCGAACAAATTAAAGATTTATTACAATTGTAGATTAATGTCGATTTGTTATTATTAAAATTTGCTTTGCTTCAAATTACGACAGATTTTAATAAAAACTAACCAAACAAAACCTCACTTAATTTTCTTACGTCAAAATTAAAAGTGTAAATTATTTGGTTATACACTAGAATTTATAAAATCCCTAAAACAGTACGGAAAGAGCTTCTATTTTCCTATCGTGTACAATACGGAAACAAAGCTAAATCTAATCAGATCTGCAGAAATTATTAATGAGGTCCATGTACAAAGAGTTATAAAAATCGGCTCAGTGGTTTCTTTGATATCTAGTTTACATATACGGACGTGACCGGTCATCGCTTCATTAGAAAGTACTAACTCTAATTCGTCGGAAAAAAATTCGGTTGGAAAACCGTCGCATAACTCCCCATCTTATTGCAGAATATTGAGAATTAGTGCGATTTAGTAGGTTTTTCTAAAGGTCGTTTCACACGTATCAAACATTCATCAAGTTTTTGAGTTTCACTTGTTTCCGTCAAAGAAATTTCATAGTGTGAAACACCATCATTTAATTTTAACAAACATTTGATCATTGAAAAACAATTACGAAACAATCATCAAAATAATTTAAGCGCTTATTTGATCAAATAAATTTGACGAATTTGACGTTTGATTTGAACAATGATGGATGTAAAACCGTTAAACACCACCATTGTCAAACGCATTTGATCAAATAAACTTATTTGATGAAAGAAATTTGACTGAAGCAAGAATTTGACGTTTGATTTGAACAATGATAGATGTTAAACGCACTTAAGTAACTCTTAAATGGAGTGAGAATTTAATAGAAGTTTAATGGCAATTTGAAAAACGAGTTTTCGAGCAGTAGCCTTCGTATAATGGCTTATTACTTAGATTCATTTAACAATTGTTGGCAGTTACTGAAATGTATAAGTCTTTTTATAAATTGCTTTGCGATGCACAGTTCCTTCTTTCTTAAACATGGATTTTTTCCCTACAACGTATAGTTCTTTTTCACTTTTTCTATCAAAATTATTAAGTTGCGACGCTGTTAGACATTTATTTTATTTTTTGAGCAAAATGTTTTATGTCGCCGCTCACTTTCGATAGGTACTCTTTTACAAGTTTGTTAGTATAGGAACGATGTGGAGTTCTACGTGAACCGCTTGTTTTATACAATGTCGGCACACATTTTAAAAGTTTAGGCAAACACTCAAAAATCACAAACAAATTTGATAGTATGATTATCAAATTAGGAACTTATTTGTATTGTATGTGTCGTTTTCGTATAGACCATCTGTTTAATAAGCGATCATGGTGTTAAATAAGGAAGTAGATAAAATTATATCAACAGATAGAGACAGTGTTAACTGAAAAATAATTGTTAGGCACATTTACACCGGCCTTCAGTCAGATTTTTTTTTCAATACTATAACGTACTAATTCTAATTAGTCGGAAAAAGTGAAACAAAAGGGTGTTATAATGTTACCATTGTGGGTCAAAAATTAGTGCCTAATGCATGTTTAGTTGAATTCTTGATTTTTATTTTGACATAGTGGGGTGCTGGCTTGAGCTCAAGTTAGCATCCCAAATCTTTTGACTGCTCCAATTTTAGAGAAGATTTCATGCTTAACGAATATGAGCTATTATCGATTATAAGTTTTAAGTCAATTGAATTAATTTTAAGCGAAATACTTCAGTGTTGTAGAGGATTTTCATACGTTCTTAATAAATTACTCGAAAACAAGAACCACGCAACAAGTTACGTATTCTACGAATGAAGAAACGGATAAAACTCCTACATGATTACTCAATTTGAACAAACATTCCAGTTTTGCGAAATTATAGTATGGTTGTCATTAAAATACAAATCACCGTATTTATGTGTTATTTCGAGAAATATATTCATTAGCGTCCAATTCACTCATATATTTTTCAAGGCATCAAACGTAAAAACTATTGTTATTAAATACTTCCTCAAAATCAACACGAGGAGGCAACATTCCATTCCATACAAAATGGGACAAAAAAACAATTCTTTGTTAAATGCCATCGACTTTTAACGAACAAAAACCACATGTGAATTGGAAAAAGCTTCCTCCTAAAAGAGCAAATTTCTTAGGGGTTTACACGTATGTGGTATAAGTTACAGAGATTTTGCGGTTAATTTTTTCAATTAAAGTTGAAAAAAAAAGCGTGATGATTTATCTACAGGATGCAGATGTTTCGGTGAAATTAGCGAAACGGAGGCCCGGGCGAGTTCACAGTTAGATTTATAATTTGAAGAGAATTCTTTCGGAGGGCGCGTACCTATATGAGAAAAATTCATTTCGAACGAATAGATTAGATTTGATTATTTGAATTGGATTATGATAAAACGATGTAAATGTGCGATACGCGTCTGTGTTTTGGAAGCTTTTTTGACGCGAATTAAGTGGCTTCTGAAAAACCAGTAGCGGATATGTGGAAATTATACCAGCTGCTCGGTGAAGATGTACGTAATTGTGTGTAGTAATAATAAGAATCGGATATAAAAAACGTGTTCTCTGTATAAATAGCGACGAATAAACATCGGACCGAGTATTTTTGTGTCAATTTCCCAATAATTTATTTGTAAATGGTAGGTGATGATAAGGTTTGTGAGATGTTTTCGGATCCTCAAACATTTCACCGACCCATTGAAACCTAAAAATAGTGAGTAGAAAACATCTCTGAGAAAAAGTTCCCCTACTGAACGGAAACAGACTATTTAATATTAGTTTTTTGCTTTAACCGCGGGTGAACGAACTGTGGCAACTCAATGAATTACAGATCTCTGAATGAACAACAGCGAGCGCTTTCACAACGACTTGGATACTACGACGGTGCCAAAGTGAAGCCTACTCCCCGATTGACGTACCTGGAGGACTCGCCAAGGGCGCCTACCACGTGCCGACCCGTCTTAATAAGTTGTTTTGCAATATTCAAATTGACGACAGTGGGCGTATAGAAACGGACCCGGCTGGCCTGTTTACCGGACACGATGAAATATGACCGCTAAAATGCGGTCGCGATATTAATGATAGTTCTCGGTGAGGACACTTACCTCGTTAATGTCGAACGGTGTTATTTTCTCGTCGAAATTGTGGGGAGAAACGATATCCTTAAGTTCGGTGATGTCTAACACTAACAAATTCGCTCATGTTTATACGGGTGACTATTAAAGCAATCCGATAATGAATGCACTGCACCACGCGCACTACCAAGAATGGGACGATCATCCACCACCGGGGGTGGTAAATCGCCTGTTGCGCGCACTCGCGGGGTGCTTCTGGAAACAGCAAGATGTAGGTTGCGGGTACAAGGGACTATGAGCACACTCGCTTGGCAGCCATGTCAGCCGTGTTGTAGGAGTGAGCGCCTTGCTAACACAAAATCTAATAAAGCGTTTAAATTTAAATTAACGAAGCACTTCAATACACTGCTGCACTTATGCTTAAATAATAAGCAACCCTCGGCATTACAACCCTTACACAACACAAAAACAACACACTGTGATCTACTACACAACCTTGAGTAGTCTGATCAAGGCGGTCGCTGGCAGCTAGCGAGAGCAAGAACGATGCGCGTGCGTTTTCAGCCTCGCCTCGCAGCTTCCGTCGTCCCGTACCCCGCTGCCATTCATTCATTCTTGCTTGTAGCAAACCATGAATACCAAAACAAGCACCATATAAACAGCATACACGGAATTGGAACGAGACTCTGAAAACGATGAATGAGCGTACTTTTGCTACATTGCATTCGACGTACATTGATTTGATAAATCGGAAATGATCTCCTTTCTCGCATCTCTCCCGGAACTCGATATCCTACCTACCTCCTCCACCTCTCATCCTTTTTTACTTCATTCAAAAGTGACGCTTAATTCCGCTACGACACGCCTTCTTCGACAATGACCAAAAAATTTGAATTGGAAATTTCGTGTAATCAACGTAAACACAACAAAAGTATAATTAATATTCGTTAAGTAGGAAGTTCACCTTCACAAAAAGATTTTAATTCAACTTTTCGTCTCTATCTCGTTCTCGCTCTTTCGCACGCACACCCTCGTTCGTTAATCAAAACGGCGCATTTTTAATTCGAAACCTTTTATTGAAAAGTATTTATAAAAGAATGCACATCGACTATACGAATCCTTACAATCACAAGAATAACCCGTTTTTCTTCTTATTCTTTAACCAAATCGTTCGCAAAAAATATATCTTACGGGTGCATCGAAATCCTTCAATTTTTTTTGGTCACGACCGCAAAAAAAATCGAACAAGCAGAAATTTCGCTGAAGACATAGTTTTCACTCAATAATTTGGGTATATGATTCAGCTGAATAAGGTGCTCCCAAAATAAATTAGTAATTGTTAACATCTGAAGAAAATGTTAATTTTTAAAGTTTCAGCCTACGCCAATTTCGTTTCGAAATAAAATTACTAATTATTATTTTAAAATTAATCGTGAAATCAAATTGAAATAGAAAAAAACTAAGAGAAAAACACAAACTTGTATTCAGTTTTGTGTTATTTTTATTTTAAGTAAATAGTATATTGTATACGCGAGGAGAAAATTACAGTTTCCATGCGTGTTTGTTAGCTGCGCGAGGGTCCAAGTTCTGATAATCACGAGCAATGAAACATGATTTTATCCTCAAGTAATACACTATACTTTTTCCACGACCAGTATGTAGTATCTATGAGTTTCATCAAAATTTAATTTAAGATTTAGCTGTCAGTTTGGCAATTAAAAAAACATAGCTGTTTTCATGAATACCAAACATTTTTTTATTCTCAATAATGAACAATAATTATCAAGTTTACTTTTTTATTTGAAGTGTAGACGTCGTTTTGACAGATTTTCAGCTTAGATAAATAAATGTCAGTTTCAAATCAAAACGAGCAACCAATCAGCTTTTGCAACTACATTCAGTCAATTGGGGTATATACAGGGTGTCCGGAATTTATGCGCAAAAACTTCGGGTGCTAATTCTAGAGTAAAAATAAAGGCCACAAGTTTCTATAACATTTTTCGAAAACTCAAAGGTAAAGGATCTACAGCACTTTAAAGTTAGGATTTTTAAAACATTTGTTAGAATTTTTTTTTTGTTTCTTAACCGATTAATTTGAAATTTGGCACGCTGATTACTCATGCTCATGCGCATAAACTTGCAAAATTTGACTTACATCCATCAAGCTTAAAGGGCTGGAACCGCCCCTGTCATGCATTTAAAGGTTTACTTGTTTCACCTACGTAAATCGAGCCGTTTTCGAGAAAAACGACATTAAAGTTTGTCTTGAACCAGCATACATGATACTGATTTATTTCATTTTTGACATTTCAATGAAGTGTGGCTTGAGAACAAGTGCTATACAGCGTTTTATACTTCTATGAGATCAAAGACAGGCATTTTGAAATAACAAATTATTTATTTATTTTTTAATCAAAACGAAGAATAATCTACTATATAAAAATAAGTCGGGTTTTCCTTCCTGACGCTATAACTCCAGAACGCACGAACCGATTTCCATGGTTTTGCATTCGTTGGAAAGGTCTCGGGCTCCGTGAGGTTTATAGCAAAGATAATTCAGGAAAAATTTCAACAGAAAAGTGGGAAAATCTTTTTTTACATACAGCGACATCTCTGATACATAGCATGTACTACAAACCAATATTTTGAGTAGATGGCGCCGGAGCGTCGCAATGACAATTAACAAGTCGCAAGGCCAATCGCTTAGTGTTTGCGGGATAAATTTAGAAAATCATTGTTTTTCACATGGGCAGTTATACGTTGCGTGTTCACGAGTTGGGAAACCATCCGCTTTGTTTGTGTTAACGTCAGACCAAAAAACAAAAATGTGGTTTACCAAAGTGCACTTCAATGAAACGGATAATTTGCGGACACGTATAACGCTTCGATTCAGTATTTACTTTGGATTCACTTTCATTTACTTAGAGAAGTTCAACTAAATAACACTTCATTTTTGTAATCGAAATGAATTCATTACTGTTGAGAAATGAAATAAAATTTTTCCTTTTCAAATATAAAACAAAAAAAAATTTTTCTTCATCTTTTTATCACCAAACGAAATGTTACAGAAAACGAAGCCATCTGGTGGCGGAACGGTGTTCGCCGGGTTTGCTAGTTTTTAATAATTTTTTGGGCACCTCAATACCTCGCAATTTAATATTAATGACAGCTTTCACTTTTTATAATAGATTTTCGAATTGCCTTCCGTCTTCCTCAATGCACTAATTAAGTCTTTTAAAAAAATTACAACGAACTCGAACAAAAATTCCCTCCTTTTGTCTAATTCCTTCAGAATTAACGATAATTCGCTCCCTCAACTCTTCTACGCTGTTTACTGGCGTCTGATACACTAAGGATTTTAAATGGCCCCAAAAGAAAAAGTCCATTGGGTTTAAGTCTGGCGATCTGGGAGCCCACTCTACATACCCACCGCGTCCTATCCACCTGTCAGGAAACGTTTCGTTTAAAATCTCCTTACAGCTACGCCATAATGTGGAGGAGCTCCATCTTATAACAACCACATTGAATTTCTAAGGTGAAGGGCACATTTCCAACAGAACAGGCAACTGATTTCTTAAGAAATCTAAGTATGCCTCACTATTCAGCCTAGGTTGCAAAAATATTGCCCGATTAAGTGATCTCCTGCTATGCCAGCCCACAAATTAACGGAAAATTTGTTTTGACAATTGCGTTCCACTGTCGCATAAGGATTTTCATCAGCCCAATAATGTTCATTGTGTAGATTTATTACGCCATCATGTCCAAATCCAGTTTTATCAGTAAAGAGCAAATTCCTAAAAGTTTTCATCGCCGTTGTAAAGATCAAGGATCCTATTGCACATGCGCACTCGAGCCATAGGATCTTGAGGACTCAAGGCCTGAACTTTTCGGCAATGTTAGGGATGAAGGAGTTGTTCTTGTAATACCTCGTGCACTGAACTTTTTGAAATATTGCCCAATTGAGCACCAATTCTTCTTACACTTAGGATTATTTTCGATGTATTCTAATATGCCTCGTTCAACTTCGGACGACAAAGACGTTCGGGTTCGTCTTTGTCAACCTGCGTCAGAATGTCTCCGTTTAAAAGATCCGAATTCTCCTAGCCTGGTGTGGATAGTACTAAATAGTCTTGATTGCGGAATCCTTCTATTTGGGAATGCTGCACCATACAAAGCGCTTTGCTTCCGACGCATTCCCACCAGCTACACCGTAATATAATAATAGTTCATATCCCTTAATTAATTGTTGGAATATGTGTTATCCATTTTACTAAATTTAAATTCACCAACTGAATTTATTTAAAACAAGTTACTAATAATCTGTCAAAAATGTTTCCATATTATTATGACTTTTGTTTCCATAGGAACGCATAGCATTATTTTGTTCTCAATGCACACTTCGTTGAAATGTCAAAAATGAAATAAATCGGTATCATGTATGCTGGTGCAAGACAAACTTTAAAATCGTGTTTTGCGTGTTTTTAAATGATCTTTCATCCATGTAAATGAAATTAGCAAAAAGTCAAAAGCAAAAAAGTTTCGGGCAATTAAATGCATGACAGGGGTGGTTCCAGCCCTTTAAGTTTGATGGATGACCGTTAAATTTTGCACGTTTATGCGCATGAGCATGAGTAATCGGCGTGCCAAATTTCAAATAAATCGGTTAAGAAACAAAAAAATTAAAAAAAAAAATGTTTTAAAACCCTAACTTTAAAGTGCTGTAGATCCTTTACCTTTGAGTTTTCGAAAAAATGTTATAGAAACTTGTGGTCTTTATTTTTACTCTAGAATTAGCACCCAAAGTTTTTGCGAATAATTTCCCTGTATACCGTTAATAGTAACGAAATGATTTTCTGCAGATGTTTAGATATGACAAATTTTCTCTAGTGGTTTATGACTACGAAATGGAAAGTTTTCATAGTGATCGTGGAAAATAGTAGATTATTTTACTAGGAGTTAAACAATATAAATGTTGAGCTTAATAGTTTGCTGGCGAGGCGTTAACCGAATGTTATAGTGACTTTTTATTCTCGACGAATCAACTTGGTACTTTACTGTTACATTCATACTATGACATAACCGAGGTACCAACCTCTAAATAGTTGTGAAAACAAAAGAACTGTTGCTTTTATGTTTAAGCAGTAAAAAGCCTTTTTAGCGTCTGCCAGTAGTTCTATAATATGCCGTTTTATTGTCGCTTAAAGAAAAAAGTATTTTTTCTATTTTGGGTCGCTTACAGAGCTGTAAAAGCACCCAAACGAGTTCTTTATAGAAAGTTGAGTTCTTTTATAGAAATAGAACAATTTTATTCGAACGGTGGTAACACTGATTTGATATTAAACGTCAAAGCTGTCGTCACGTTCGGCGTGCGTTAATTTAAATCGTAATTAATGTTCAGTAGATTTATTTATCTACTTATTTTATTTCTACCCATTTATTTTTTAATTAACCCTTTCCGGCCTAGGTTGCAATAGTGGCAACAAGCTAACTTCGCCTCCCCATCCCATGTTGGCATAGTGGCAACAAATTTTCTAAAGTTCCTAGAAGTTTGGAATAGTGTATAATTAGCTGTTTAATTGTTGGGATATGAGAATAATAAAAAATAATGGTGGGGGGCTAGATTTTCATTGGTTAACCTCCGTTGTATAGCGCAAATTGTAACTTGTCGATACAGGAGAGTGTATTGCCTCCTACATAAGCGTGAATTGAATTTTTCCTGCTGTTCGTTGTGACAATGAGTAATTTAAGTGATAATGAAGTGCCTTTTGAAGATTCTGGCTCGGAATATTTGCCAGAAGAATCTGACGACGAAATTGATGACAGTTTGTACAGTGCTTCCGATTCTAAAAATGAAGAGCCTATCAGCATGGGAGATTTTACTGTTGTAGCAGATCCGTTCTCGGTAATATTCCCCTTATTTTAATGTCATCATGTATTTAGTTTTTCTTCTTATTTCAGGATGAGAGAGCTACACATTTACTGCCATTTTCCGGTATGTTTGAAGAAATTCATCCCGCTGTTGAGCTTGAACTAATGAAACGTGCCGAAAATTGCTTCGCAGCGTTTATCTCTGAAAAAATTGTGCAATCCCTTTGTGATTGGACAAACGAACAAGCAGCAAAGTACTTGGTAGAAAATGATACACTGAAAGTATACGGTATTATGTGGAAGGACGTAACAGTTCCCGAAATGTACACATTTTTAGCTTTGCATTTATTCGTGGGCCTAGTTCGTTACCCTACAATACACGACTATTGGAGACGCGATTTTTTGTTTCCTGGGCTAAATATATTTTGCTCCAAAGTAATGAGCAGAAACAGGTTTTTCTCAATTTTGAAATTTATAAGATTCAGTAATTCAGGAGCCTATATTGTAGGTAAACCTGCTACACGTTTAACTATGTATTGTTGCTTATGTGAAAGAAAATTGTATGAATCTCGTTCATCGTGGAGAAATGAATGTTTGCTTTTGTATAAAGGTAGGATTCATTTCAAGACGAAGCGTTCACGTTTCGGAATGAAGCTGTTTTGTTTGTGGCCCAGTAGTCCTTATTTACGAGGATATGTTTACAATTTTGCAATGTACTTTAGAAAAGACATGTACAACGTAGATCACGTTCCGGGATCTGAAGTTTTGTCTCTATCTGAGAGAATTGTGGTGTTTCTCTTTCAAAATCTGTTAGATGAAGGTAGCGAAATCATTATTGATAATTGGTACACTTCTTTGAGACTGGCAGAGTTTCTACTGACAAGAAACACCTATGTGACTGGAATCCTTCGCGCCAACTGGGGTGCACCCAAGGAACTAACAGAACTTGTGTTACTTATCGAATATGTTTTGTTAGGAAACGGGACATCTTGATTGCCAGATATAAAGACAAAAGAGATGGGTATCTTTTAACCTCGAAACACGTAGCCGGATGTATCGAAAAAAGACGGTATCAGCCCTCCACGACTAGCACAGTTATTATTCAGAAATCAGCCGCTGTAGAACACTATAACGTAAACATGGGAGGAATCCATGCAACTGACCAAGATATAGAACCGTACGATTGCACTAGGAAAAGCTATACCTCGTTCAAAAAAATGGGTTTTCACATACTCCAACGCATGGTGCTGAATGCGAAAGTATTGTACAGAAATGCTGAAGGAAAGGAGATAAGTGTTTTAGAATTCACAAAAATTCTGATTGATGCTCTGTTGACTAGATATTCATCTGGATATAAGGAACTCAAAATGAAGTACAAACGAGAAAACAAGACCACAAAAGCCAAAACAGCAATAACAAAACACGATTTTGTGTCCTTAAATAGAGAATCAGGAGAACGTTGCAAACGGGGAACTTGTAGAATATGTTATAAAAACGAGAAAAAGAGAGTGTATACAAGCAACGTATGCCAATCTTGCCCAAACGCTCCCTTCTATTAATGCTGTGAAGAACATTTTTATGAATTTCATGATTATTGAAATGATATAATACTTATGTATTTACGTTATATTTTCTGATTCAATAATAAAAGTTTTTCTTACATCTCCGCCACTGTCTTTATCTTCTCTATCGATGCTTTTTTGTGTAAGATTTTGAAGTCAAAACAAATTATCAATCATTTAATTATCGAAATCAAATATTCAATTTGTTCCTTAAAAATTAGCCCGTAGTGCCGCCTATGGATAAATTTTACTTTTTTTATGCCAAATGACTAACAAGTGTAGTACAGTAATAATCGAAGTGAAAACGCCAACAAAACGTGTGACGATTTTTTTACGAAATCTGGTATGTATAATGCAGTGCACTTGAAAAATAGGCCTGGGCGTGAATGTGTTAAACGTAGGATAAATGTTCTAGCATTTAAACCAAAATTTAATGAAAATATTGCCACCCTAGCAATATACCTACTTCAAAATTCCCTAAACTTAAAAACTCGCGAAATTTTATTTTAAAATCAATCTGAAAAGCCCAAAATGAAAAATTCGTTTCAGAAGGCATTTTATGCACTCGTACTTGTCTTTTTGCGTCTTCTGAAACTAGTTGGAAGGCATTTTTTTCTAATCGAATGTCAATATTTAAAGAAGCGATTATTTTAAAAAGAAAACTTCATATGTTCTAAAAGTCTTAACTTTTGAGGTACGTGGTAGTAAAGTTTTCAAAAATAAATTATTTTTTCTTCAAGCGACAATAAAAAGGCAAATTATTGAACTACTGGCAGACGTTAAAAACGCTTTTTACTGTCTAAACATTAAAAAGCAACAGTTTTTTTGTTTTCACAACTATTTAGAGGTTGGTACCTCGGTTATGTCATATTATTAATGTAACAGTAAAGTACCAACTTAATTCGTCCAGAATAAAACGTCACTATAACACTCGAGAATCTCGAAAATTTGAAAATAACACATGTAAACTAGCAATAAACGCTTGAAGAAAAAATAATATATTTTACTTGGAATTAAAAAATATAATTGTTTCGCTTAATTTGCTGTCTCGGCTGACGCCTCGCCAGCAAACTTTTAAGCTCAACGATTATATTATTTAACTCCTAGTAAAATAATCTACTATATTATTAATATCTGTAATATTAAACATTTCCATTTTTCTTGTATTGGATATTTTTAATTATATTAAGTTATTTAAATGTCAATTTCAAATATTTTTTTATTCAATTATAGTGACAGGTTTCGACTGCATTGCCAATTACATTTTAATATTTTTGTACTTACCCTCAATAAATATGAAATTAATATGTCAAAATGCAAAATTAAATAAAGTAGGTAGTGTGAAAGCAAGATACATACATAAATTCACCAAAAAAACAAAAAATAACAAAGTTAATAATAATAATAATAATAGAAAGGAAATTAAAACTGAAAATTTAGATTTTTGTAGTTTAAAAAAAAGTTGTGATAAAAAAATAAAATATTAAAATGTAATTGGTAATCTTTTTTATGTTTAATTGTTAAATATTAATTTTGTCCGAAGATGACTATTAATATAATATAGTCGAAACCGGTCAAAATAATTAAATAAAAATATTGGAATTTGACATTTAAATAATTTAATGTAATATCTGTAATACCATTTTAGATATTAATTAATAAAATTTAGCATACATATACTATGTATCAAGAGGCATTGTTTAAAATGTACCACATTTTTCTTTATTTCTCCCAGCGGCGTTTGTACCTGCCTATTTTGGTAGACATTGATGGTACGCCACTGATATCTTTAAAATAAAATTATTCTTGAAATTCCCAACCATTTCTAGTAGTAGTAGGTAATGTGAAAGCAAGATACATAAATTCACCAGAAAAAATAAAAAAATAACAAAGTTAATAATAATAATAGAAATAAAATTAAAATTGAAAATTTAGATTTTTGTAGTAAACAAAAAGTTGTGTTAAAAAAAATAAAATGTAGTTGGTAATCTTTTTTATGTTTAATTGTTAGATATTAGTTTTGTCCGAAGATGACTATAATGTAATATAGTCTAAACCAGTCAGAATAAAAACCGTTTCTCTACATGATCATAACTACACCATTATTATAACACTATCACCATGCAGAGAAATAGATTGTTGCTGTGCAAAGCTTCACATTTTTTACCATAAAAAAAATATTTTTTGACGGTAAACACAATTAAGAAATTTAATGCTTGAAAACGTAAACACTCTGACTGTTATGCTAAGTACACTCGTATTCAATAAACCAGCGTTTTGCGTAGAACTCCACATTCTTCTAAAACGTGTAAGAGGGTATCGAAAGTGTTCGGCGATAAAACATCTTGCTCAAAAATAAAATAAACGCCTAACAACATCAAAACGAGGTACCACGCGCACGTTCCACGACTTGAAAATGAAAGGGAAAATGCGTTTTAGAAAAAATAGTTCAAGTAAAAGTTACAGATACCTAATAAAATTAGCAACGATTTTTTTTCATATCAAAAGTTGTGTATCATTAAATTACAAACAACTAATTTGAAAAAACAATGTGTATTTTTGAAAATATTACAAGATTTCAAAAATGTATGTAGGTTAACGACCCTTTTGGTTTGATAAATTATGCCTGACATCTAATCAGATTTGCGGAATAAGATTTATGTGCGAAGTTAAAAATAAAATTTGGACGAGAGATTTTTTTGATATATTGTTTACAAACGGACGGACGGCCAGTCGGTCGGTCGTGGTACAGAAATTTTTTTTCTCTCCAATTCATCGAAAAAAGGAAAAAATGAGGTGTTAAAAATTACATCCGTACAAGTACAAGATTTGTCAAGGACTTAGGCCAGGTGATTTAGAACGACGTCGCTCATTTTGTGAATAGTAAACAAAAAAATGCCAGGAGAATATAAATTTTCCTTATCGATTAATATGGTCTGATGAAAGTATGGTGATCAATAATGGCATTTTCAATAGGCTAAATGTTCATTATTGGTCTGAAACCAATCAACGTGTAAATAAAACTTCAAAGCATCAACACTATTTTGGTTTCAATATGTGGGCTGTTGGATGGAGCAAGATGGTGCACCTGCACATAACTCCAGAGCCGTTCGGGAATACCTATCAAAGAGATTTCCAGAAAATGTGATAAGTACGCATTCAGAAACACCCTGCAAGTACGTTCACCCGATATAACCCCGCTTGATTTTTTCGTATGGGGGGTACGTTAAGAACTATGTATATCAGCAGAATTTTCCTACAGAACAAGAATTAAGGAGGTTAGTTCTGGAAGCATTTGCCAGTATTACTCCAGAAATACTGAGTAGTGTGTTAGAATCGACAGTGAGAAGGTGCTATTTGTGCTTGGAAAACAATGGAAATGTTTTTGAGCATATGCTTTAAACTTACTCATTTTGTTGTTGTTTTAACTTTAACTTTTTCTGTTAAATGTATTTTTTGTTAAAATTGCTGCTTAATTTAATTTTAATTGTTCTTTGTTTATTTCATTAAATTAGTGCATTACTTGAGCTATTAGATTATTAGTAAACATTTAAATTACATGCATTTTTAATCGATATAGTTAATTGTTTATTTTTAAAAATTAAAAAACTACTACTAAAACGCAATCAAAACATAAAGTGTTATACATCATTGAACTCAAAATAAGAAGGGCTCTCAGAATCTGATATCAAAACTTAGGAGCCGTATTTAAAAAAAAAAGAAGTTGATGATGGTTCCGCAAAGACGAAACGTCGGATTAAAAACTATAAATGCCACGTTAAAGACCATAGAAAGTTGTCGTGAAAAGTGTCATTAGTTTTGCTTTACATCAAATATTAACATCAGAAAAAAATAGTTCGTATAATCAAAAAATCCAATTTTTTCACAAATCTCAAAAACTAAAAAAATTTTCGAAGATTTTTAAACGCCATATTCTTAGGCATTAGATTGAGCAACTTTTGTCACATTTAACCAAATCTGTATTTCTTACCGTGTCCAAGACCCCATAGTAGCCCTCCTTATCTCGGACACAGTGTATACAATTTCTTAGAAAACGTTATTAAGGTAAGTTTGGGAATTTAGTACATATTTAAGTAAAAAGAGAAGAAAGCAATAGTTTCGTCAAATTAAACCAAAAAATAAAGCTACAAAAAATTGCATACAGCTGAAAATTGGTAGGGAATGTTCGGAACATTCTTATAAATGAAATATAAAAAAACCCCATACCTACAACAAAAATTATTCCAGGTCAAAAATACTAGTGCAATTAATTATCTTGCCTTCCTCCAATCTCTGCTTCTACTCATCAATGTCTATTTCGAGTATGTTATTATCAAGTGATTATCAACAGACTGGGATGTTGATCGGTAATATATTGGAACCAGTCTAAGCTTTACTCCTACCTGCGCCGGAAAAACTACACATCACAATTTTTTTGCAACTGTAAAAAGGGATGTAATGTAAAACGTGTCTGCAAAAAAATTGGATTGTTTTGTTCACTAGCATGTACAACTAATACATTGAGCATTTTTTTTTGCAGGTATGGGATCGATGGGAACTTTATATTTTATTGATAATGATGTTCCAAACATTCCTACCAATTTTCAGCTGTATGCGAATTTTTGTACCTTTGCATGTTTAATTTGACCGGATTATAAAAGTAACGTTAACAAACAATATGTAAAAAGTTAATTCTCGAACGCAGTTAAGAAATACAGTCCATAAATGCTTGGGTTATAATGTCTTGGCTTAGGCGTATTGCGAGTATGGCCGTGAATTCGGATATGAAGATGTTTCTGTAGATTAAATCGTATTATTATGAGTATATTGTGGAGATTTGCTAGACGTATAATGCTGCACTGGTGGTAAATTGGAATATGAAGATGCTGCTAAAGAATAAACTGAGTATTACTGTAGTGCAGACCTGACGTGTAGGTAATTTGGCGAAGCCTTTCTTTGGTCATTACAGCGTGCGTTTACGAAAACCATTTTTCTTAGTTAGCATGCTAAACTTTTACAAAAAAGGTAAAATTTATCATCCCCAGTTTCTTTGTACTGATCTGATATATTTTGCAATCTAGCTCAAATTATTTTTGAATTTTTCCTTTCTTTTTGGGTTTGGATTGTAGAGTAAACTGGCACACACATTTCTTATTACTTGTAACCTTGCCTTTGGAAGTTGAAAAGATCGCATTAATGGTTTCCAAAATTCACCCTTCACATCCTATATATTTTCATACTTTGAAATTCTACGTTCAATTTAAAGTTGACTATGTATTATTCCACATATCTATCATTAGCTGTTTTTGTATTATTCATATTTTTTGAAAAAAATTGACATATCAACTACATTTTTCAAACCAATGTGACACAAAGCCGTTTGAGGAGAACTCAAAAACAAATTAGATACGTGATTCATTGGAGGAAATATTCCCTGAATACTACTATGCTATTCTGAGTATGTAAAACTCGTGTATGATTTTTCAAATTAAAAAACGTCTACAAATTAATTTTTTCTGATGGAACAGTCTATTACATCATCACATTCAAAATAAGAGAAAATTGGAGGTCAAGTTTATGTATTTTTTATACCATCTTCGAGCGTTTTCTTAATATACTATATTTGCAGTAGAAGTGGAGAACTGACGAAAATTCTGATATTATTCTCGAAACAAGAACATAGTTACTTTAGAAATAAACATTTATCATTTTTTATAATAATTTTACAGTTATCTAATGTTTCTGATATTAATTTTAACCGTAGGTTTTCAAAGTTTTACATTTAAGATGCATTTTTTCTTCTGAAACACATCAAAAATATAAAGTCTGATAATTTTGAAATTGGTCTGAGACCTCTTATAGGTGGAGGTGGAAGCACAAAACCACTCAAATTGTTGAAATTGTTAACGTTGGCTCTCTGTGTGAGAGCTTTATCAAGGTAAGGTTTATTAGAGAAAACGTGATTAGTAATATAATAACAATAATTGACGGATAATTTACATAAAAAAAATACATTGCACAGAGATTTTTGATTCAAAATTATTTACACAATTATATTGGATAGAGTTTTATTTAACATTATTTAACATTATTATTATTATTATTATTATTATTATTATTATTATTATTATTATTATTATTATTATTATTATTATTATTATTATTATTATTATTATTATTATTATTATTGCATATCGCGTGACAATCTTGTTTCACGACCAAGCATTACAGAGACAGGTGTTTGGCCTATACTCGTGAACGAATGATTGATACGCCATCAGAAACAAATGATTTTCGTAAACAAACCTGACCAGGTATTTACCCGTCGTTCGATTCATCCGCTCTACCAAGCCGCCTAATTGCGGGTGAAGAGGAGTCGTTCTGGTCTTCTTAATTTATAACATTTGGCAGACGTTTTGGAATAAGGTTGACTAAAAGTTCCACCCTTGGTCTGAATGTAATTCCAAGGAAACTCCAAAACGGCAGAAAAACTCTTTAACAAACACGTCTGCCACTGTTGCTGCTTCTTGGTTTGGTATGGCATATGTTTCTGTCTATTTGGTGAAATAATATGTTGCCACCAAAATGTATTTGTTTCCAGCATCACATTTAGGAAACGGACCTGCCTGCCTGTCAATCGCTACCCTTTCAAACGGGTTCCCGACATTGTACTGCCTTATAGGAGCTTTCTTCTTCTTTAGTGGGCCGTTATCTGATGCACACAGGACACACTTGTTGCACCACTTCTTAAAGTCTTCTTTAAAGTTCACCCAATAGAACCGTTCTCTTATTTTCCCAAGTGTCTTTTTCACGCCAAAGTGTTCTCTAAAAGATCCATCATGCAGATGTTGAAATACTTACGACACTCGGCTCTTATCCACTACTAATTGTTGCCTTCTTTCGGTACCATTGACACTTTCCAGGGTTCGTTTCAGAAGACCGTATTATATTACCAAAGAGTCCCATTACTACTCAAAACACTCACTTTTTTCCAGGTTGACCTTCGATCTCTCATCTTCCATTCCGAAAGCAATCGCAATTTGGGTTCTTGTTCCTGTTCCTGCCTTAACTGCTCGGACCCCAACTGGGTATTATAGAAATGTTCGACGAACTTAACGACTGCTAGGAGTTCTCTTCTAGTCACGTAGTAGTTCCTCTCTGGTCTTGACAAAACCTTACTAAAAGACCCGATGACTCTTTCTTGACCATCTTGAACATGGGATAGTACTGCTCCTACAGCCAGGTTGTTTTCATCGGCATTTTGAGCCTGACAAGGTATCTAGTTTTAGTATTTTAATCAATCCACGCTATTAACTTCTGAATTTGACTTTTTCAGAACAAATGTTTGAGACAAAAGTTATTGGGTTTAGAGAGGGACATCTGATGATGACCTTAAAATTGACTTTTTACTTCACCTTGAAGGTTTTTTTAAGGTCAACTCGGATTTTGAAATAGGTACCAACGAAAAGAGTAATAAAGCTTTTAAAAGAACAAAGGGAAACAACAGAAATTGCTGAAAACAGCCAAAAACCATTCGTCTAAACGGACAAAGAGTTCAAACAAGAAACAACTACTTTACACAAGGATATGCAAATGACATTTCATTATTCAGAACTAGAGAAGTAAATATGGTTTTGCGTCAAATCTGATAAAGAGTCGTGCAAAACTAAACTAATACCTTATACCAAAAAAGAGGAAGCTAGGGAAACTAACAAACCTATAACTCTTTGGAGAAAAACTACACATGTCAAGGGAAGTCATATATTTAGGTGATGCTTAATGAACTGTCTTCCAAAAATGATTGGTGATACCCGAAAAGTTTTGTTAGTATGTGAAAACATTATATCAAAAGAACTTAGGTTTACACTAGAAAGTATTGTTTACCTGAGATACATAAACGCGGAAAAGTAACGCGGCCCATTTTTTCAGGTATAAATGCTCCCTTTATCTGATATCTAAACGGTTGTCAAGTAAATTCAACAATTTTCAATATCAACAATCACATTTTAATGTTCAAAATTCTTACGATTTTGCTAAAAAAATTAAAAACATTGAGCTGACTGAGAACGAAATTTTTAGTATCATTTGATATCTATTCATTGTTTTCGAGCGATCCGATAGATGTCACTTTAGATTATTTGAAAGATATGTTACTACAAAATCATATAGACAATTCAAAGTTTGATTAAACTAGCAAGCTTGTGTATGAGAACCTACTTCCAAATTAATAATAATACTTATCAACAAAATCACGTCAAAATACCAAATAACTCCATATACACCAAAAGTCTTTAGAAAATATTTTCAATACTTGATTATAATCCAGTTTCCACAGATTTGAAAATGTAATATAATCCATTTTATGAGATAAAACTTTTAATAGTTACTTAGAAAAAATTTACTTCTTTAGTTTTGGCTATAATATAATATTTAGCAACCAAAACTGTGCTAACCATGAAATATGCTAATTACTATAACAATTGCAAATATTGTCTCAACATAAAATCAATAAGTATCTCAAAAATATTTTTAAAACAAATGTTACTAAAATTGTATTAAATAACATTTTTGCAAAATGTATCTAAGAGTTGCATGATCTTTAGATTGGTTAATTAATTGTGGAAAATAATTTCAACGTAAGTAATTTGATTAGACTAAAAATGTTTTCAGAGTAACGAAGAAGAATAACTAAAACAAATTTATTTAATAAAAAATATCTAATAATTATGTTTTTACTTAAAAAACAATTCTTACTAATAACAAGCTGAGAATATTTATAGTGCAACATGCTTAACTTATATTTAACTTTAAAAAAGCGAGTAAACTGTTTAATGAAGTTTCTCGTGTTTTCTACCGATGAGCTTTCTAATTTTGCTCTCGGTCTGATGTGGAAATTATGTTGAAATGAAAATAATTTTTCATCGATTTTCCAGAAGCGTATGACGTCATTACAAAGTAAACTGTGACGCCATCTGTAATATATTTTGGTATAGAGAATGAGTTTATTTTTCAATTTTGAGGCAGGTTCATAAATTACTCTTTAATTCTTACGCTCCAATACTTTTCGTAATTAACACCAAAATCGGCTCGTGTTGATGTTGGTAAAGTAATTAATGACAACATACCTCGGATTTGTTATTTATGAAAACCTGTAAAATGTTATTTCTTATTACTGGCTACAAACAGCTACAACCAAAAAGTAGTTTAAAATTAATTTAGAATATTTTTAATAAAAATTGAAATTACTTAAAATTGTTGAAATCTGTAGATAGTCTGATTTATCATGTTTTGTTAAGTTTTACGCATCCAACTTAGAAAAGCTTAAGATAAATAGCACGTATACTTTTAATTTAAAATTACATTAATTCGTGTACAAGAACTCATTCGATGTGCAGTACATCAACTTAATGCTAATTAATAGTTAATAGTAATAGAATTCATTATTTTTAATTGAACCAGCACTCAACAGTAGCAGTTGTGTAAATCAGATTTGTCACCGTAACGTTGGTCCTTTGAGCCGGATGATGAATTAGTCTCACTTGAGAGGGAAGAAATGGCAAATTTTGAAAAGCGTTATTATACCGAGCAAGTAACAGCCAAAAGCGTCTCGAAGTCTAATTCTTAGATTTCTGACCATAATCAAAACAATTTCAATCTCTCAGCAAAGTCAGACATAGCTCATTTTTAAAATCAATTAATTTATGACAATAAAGGTCTTTCAGGAGTGCACAAGTCTACGAGCAGCTACGCTTTTTCATGTGATCAGTTGGACCCAGTACCCATACGAGAATTAAAAAATGGGAAGGAATCAAACACCCTAAATTTGATTTACTAATGCAATACATTAAAAAAAGCAGTTGTAATGGAATATCTTGATCAACTAGAACAGGTAAAAGATTACAATTTCAATGTTTCTTGCTTTGTACTACTCAAAAATTGCTTCGTAGCATACCTAAGTAAATTGAAATAACAAAGTTAATAAATTGAACATTCCCACATTCATTGGTTTCGCAGATTAAAAATTCAACATACCAGAAAAAATTGTTTCTGGAATGTAATTGGGTAATAAACCTATCTTGATTAGCACACATGTAGGATACGTAATTAGCAAAGTGTGTAAAAACGATTCCTCTTATCGATAACTGCATTTATCAGTAGTTCCTCATCAGCAGAAGAATAAATTTTCAAATTATCAAGTGTTTTGGGAACTCAATAAAAGTCCTATCGGGAATACTTATTTATTTGGACAAGCAACATTATTGTGAAACGCTTTTCTCACACACCCACACCATGAACAAGAATGGTACATTTATTGTTATCAATCCATCCCTTTGAAAGGTTCTATTGAAGGTTTAATAAATTACAAAGAAGACGGAACAAGGGTTTCCACAATTTATAACAAAAACTGCTTTGTAATCCAACAATGCGTCAATGTTACACCAACTTCATAGAAGAATACGTTAGTTTAGTGGCCGTGGTACCTTTCAAGCTTACCAACAATATAGAATAGAACATCTTAAAAGTTATAAACTCCTAACTATCACATCTGGTGTAGCTGCCTCTGCATTGTTGGCAAGTTGCAAAGGTTTGCATCCAGATATTTTTGGCGTAATTTTTACATCAATAATCTTCTTAACGGCGCCAATTAATAGAACATTTTATTTATCTTGCAAAACCTTTTGAAGATGTCCTCAAAATAGCATGTTGCAGCATCGAAAATAAGTATAAAATTAAATCAAAGTTCTTGCTTCTTTTCCTTGTCCTGATATTCATCCCATCCTGATAAATCTGGTGAAAATAATCACACTAAAATATTATGAATGAAATGGTTCCCTTGTTGTGATTAGTTTGTTTTTATTATATTGACCCTCTCTGTTAGACTTAAAAACAAAATAGATCATTTTGCAATTTTTTGGTTTTTTAGGAATCTCAAGCCTGATGATAATCTCAGCTAAAATTTTACTGACGTAGTTATGAGGTGTCCTGATATAAACAAATTTAAAAATGGTAAAATTTTCTTAATATTACTAAGGCTTTAAATGAGTTCGAGGTAGGTATATTGTTTACAGAAAGAAATTCAAAACGCAATTACACGGTTTCCCAGACGCTTTATCTAATGCATTGTTGTGTTTATATCCAAAGTATACGCGATGAGTAGTATCTTCAGCAATTCACAAGTTAAAGCTTTGTGCAGCGCCCTTTTTAGCTAAAGTACTTCACCAAGTGCTAGAAGTTATTGAATGTAACAAATGCTTTTTGTGATCTGACTATTAAAATTTGAAGTTTTAAACACTAAAGATGGAACCACATTTATTAAAAACGGTTGTTGGCAATAGTGTATCATATTCAAAATCTTACAGATGAATTTACCTGGCGACATGTTCCTACTCAAACAAATTAACTTGACTTACTATTCGGAAGGTATTAATAAATTAATAAATATATGAAGGTATGAATCAGTTTAAACTGTATTTATAATAATACACATATTATCAATATTGTTGATAATTTGGAAAAAAATCACGTGTCAATATTTAAAATAACGATGGAATCAATATAACGGCAATATTTACTATATTTAATCAATATTGATACAGCTTGTATAAGAACAATTTATTAAAACTAAGTTACTCCTATATTGGCTGAGAGTTGTTGCAATATTGCGCCACTAACTAGCCGATATTCTTGCTACTGGGGTAGTGTCTCGGTTAAATTACATCAAAATACTAATAACCAGTATTACATCATAGTATAGATTCGTCCATGATAATATAATTAATTTCAATTACATCGTATTCAGTGTAAGTTATTAGTTTTTAATGAAATTTTTACTTTTATAAAAGTCAACAATAATAATCAACAACCTACATAGAAACTAAAAGCAGCATAAATACGACTACATATTTAACTCCTGGGTGTGACAAACTGTGAATTTCTTCAAAAATTTGTTTGCGAAACTTGAATGTAACCTAAGGCTTATATGAACTAGTAGTAACATTACAAAATATTGGTTTTGGATTATTCTGAAAGTTAATTGATTTCAACGACAAGGTAGTGCTGTTCAGTAATTATTCTGCATCTTCCTTTTGATCTTCTGCTAGTAAAATCAATCGATGATGAATTTTACAAAAAGGAGACATTGCGTCACCAACCGGATTACATGCATTTGGCTGTGCTAAAAAAGCTAGTAATTAATGCAATGAAGCGTTTTTGTCCTATATTCTATATTCTATAGAAATCTTTAAAAATATTAACTGGGGTATAATACACTAGGCATACATCATCTATAGCAATTAACCATGTTCAAGAAGCGCTTTAAATTACTTTCTGTTTTGGATAGTGAACAATATACAATGGGTAAAATCTTTTCTGGGTATAGTTTAATTCTACCACTGCAAATTAAGCAACCTTTTTTTTCTTTATTAATAACTACTACATAAATCGCCAATCTTCAAAAAGGTAACGTCGAATGTCCTAAATGCTGTTCTTCATTAACCGATGCAACCAATACGTCATCAATATATGTTGACAAAATTCAAGATTTCTAGTGACTTTGCTGATAAATCGTTGAAAGACCATATATCATTACTGGAAATTCAAATAACCCAAAATAAGTGATTTTGGCTGTCTTAGGTATGTTTTTTTTCTTCAGCTGGAAGTTGGTTACCAGCTCGCACAAGAGACATTCTTTTTTGTATATATCGTGGATGTGTGGAACTGGGTGCAACATTGAGCTTACGATAGTCACTGCAAAATCTTCAACTACCATAGCGAACTTATCAGAAATTGATTTTCCTCGCACAAAACATTGTTGAACAACATTTGCACGTCAGCTGGTTGTTAAAAAAATTGTGTTAGAAGTCGACCAATTAGGAAACATCAAATTATATAGTTGCTTAGGTGTTCGTTCAGTAGTTGCCAAAAGAATACAAGGAGGACACTTTAATTGCGTGGTGTGCATATTTCTTAATAATATCTAACAAAATTAAGAAGCTGTAGAAAGCGGATTCTAACAGAAAAAGGAAACAAACAAAGGATGAAAGACTTTAGTCGGATATATGCTAAATTACGCTTTGAAGTTAAAGTTAAACTGAATTGAAAAACCACCTCTGGAGCGAACATTGTTGTTTAACAATGTTTGCTAAGTCTGTTTCCAACTTTCTAAGGGTTGCAGTTTTGAATCGATAGGAAGATCAAAATGACAAAAAAGTTTTGAAATATCAGCAACATTAAAATCCCAAGTAAATTTTCTTTTCAAGTGTAAGTCCAGGTAAGGGTTTTCTTACCGAATGTATGTACCAGTTGGACGGAAAATTGGGACAAACAATTGTGTATTGTCATTAGAAGTTAATATGCGCACACATTTAATTTTAGGAATTACTGACTACACTATGTAGTAGGTCGACTTCAAACTCTAAATCCTGAATCTTGCCTACTTGATTTTGAAAATGCAGCAACCAAAGCTTTTCAAATCGATTAAATTTAAATGAGTAAATTGTTCAAATACGTGGCAGTAACCTTAATTGAAGCCGCCGAAAATAAGCCTTGTGTGTTGGACAACACGACAGATTGTTTAAAAGGAGGACTCTAGACTTCTGTTAAAGGTATGAATGTGTAGAAGATTCCTTAAAGAAGCACCCACTTTTGGGTTAAAAACGTCATTCTAACCAGTAACCATATTTATCTTTTCTACAATTCATATCTTCTAAAACGGGTCCAGGATCTTCAATATGTTATGTATATGCGTTATTCGAGAATAATTTTCTACAAATAGACAAAAAGAAACACATATTCCTTCATGCCCTGTCGAACACATACTAAAATAGATCGACATTATAATCAATTTCAACTACACTAAATCGTTTTCAGTATAAATTATTGCTTATTATTAATGGAAACTTTTTTTAAAGTCATCGATAATAATTTATGATAATAAACAACAACATACGTGATAATTGAATATCTATGCAAATATTATATTAATTTGTATTGAAAACATCAACTCTATATCATATTTGTTTCCAACCTTCAACTTCAGAAAAGCCTTACTTAAGTAGTCTTGCAACCATACAGGACTTCGAGATTTAAGTCTTTTAACTGGAGGGTTCTCATGTTCTCAATATCATTCCAAATTGCTAAGTTTTTGTTAAGTTGGCATTTATCCTATTCTCATTTTAACATCTTATTGATGATCCAACAACAATAGAAGTCCCGGGCTTTGATCAAAAAAGAAAAATTTGGTCAAAAGTAAATCGCATAAGAACAGGCCATTCAAAATGGGGTGCGATTTCTAATTCAAATTGTAATTGTGGAAACGAACTAGAGACCGTTGCACATATTGTGGAGGATTGGCAATTAACAAAGTTTAAAGGAATTGTAAACATTCATAACTTAACTGACGAAGCTATATTATGGCTGGCAATTTGAAAGACATCTGAAGTTAAGTTTTGTTTTCTCTATTCTCATTATCTGTTTTTTCATTATTTTGTTTGCTATTTTTTTAACCTACTATTTTTTCTGGCACTTGGACGGTCCATTATATGACGTCATGCAATAGCTGTGCTGTTATATTTTATGTTCTTATATAAAAAATTAAATTACCCCTCTGTAAAGGACCATATTGACTTTATTCCAATAAGAATATGCTTGGAAATATCTAAAAAAACCAACAACACCAAATTATGCGATTTCTGAAGATAATTATTATAGGATGTGGACCAAAAATTGCAAGAACTACAGGAAATACGAACAATGATTATTTACGAAGTACGGTGACACGTGATACTCGTTCGGATGATTCAGTGGAATTACGTAAAAGTATCCGTTATATTTTCAATAATATTTATTAGTCGTACAATTTCATGGCTAAAATGGATTTTTTTCTGACTCACGTATCGATACCAAATATTTTTTCTATATTTCATATAGTTACGATTTTACACATATTTTCATTCATCAAAGGACTGATTAAGTTATTATAAAATTTCGTTACGATTTCACAATTATTATAGGTGGTAAGGTTTACAAAATAAAGATAGTCGATTTAAATCAGTGTCATCATCATCGGTCGCATGAATGTTCGTAAAGAATTGATATTAAATTTCCCTATCAATGTGATTTTACATTTACAAATCTAAAGATTTAGATGGTAATAACAATAAGTACTTTATGCGTAATTATACATAATTATTGTAATAAATCTGGAATAGGGGTGTGCAAATGGGATGTCAATTAAGACTTTCATTAATTTTATTAAACAAAATTGATGTTTAAAAGACGCTTTTTTATTTTTTTTAAACGAAAAATAGTAACAATAATGCCAATGAGTCAATCAATGTAAATGGATTTCCAGTGAATGTGCTAGCTTGAAATCTCGCTGATTCATCAACTTTAAAGGTAAATTTTTTGTATTTAGATATAGATTGATACTGTGAACATTATCTGTTATTAAATTTAGAAAATTAGAAACGGAAGGTACGATAAATCATATGTACGTATCAACAAATAATGTTTTGCTAATGAAACATCCGTTCTTTTATCTTTTCAACAAAGAATACAATATTGTCAAAACGTGGTGAACAAAACTATAGTTTCGTTTTAAATTATGCCCTGCAATATTATTTTTCGTAAAATTTTCACAATTTTTTTGAAAACTAAAAATTTTCTCTTAATTGTATGAATGAATTACATAATGGAGTCATTGGAGTTAATGGTAGAATAAAACTAACAAATTTCTAATTTAACATTTAATTTTGATTAAATTACTTATTGAAGATAATCTTAGTTTTTCATCGTTGGTTTTCTTTCCGTGGCTTTCTTATGGTAATTTTACTGAATTGTTTTTTTTATATATTTTCATAAAGAAAACATGAAAACAGTAAGTAATTTGAGATTCAATATAATTTATTGAGAATATTACTTCTTCTAAAGATAAAGAATTATGTATATACGATTTCGAAATTTGTTTTTGAACTTCCCTTTGGTTGCATGAAAACTGAATTGTTTATACAGTACAACCTCTAAATATCGGTCACTAAAATTTGCTGCAAAACTGACCGGTATATGAAAGTGGCCGTAATTGGGAGGAAACATTTTTTATTTCTATGCATTGTTTTAAGTATGGAACATAATATGGTTCGCTATAGGGTACTATGTATCTGCATTAAAAAATAACTATAAATGTGCTGATGCAATATTAAATAATTAGACAATATAATGATGGAAGAATTATACATATTGAATACATAATACACATATTTACATAATATGTACCTATTTTCTAATTACTCGTAAACCTATTACAATAATTAATTAATTACATACATATACATACCATTAAATTACATTTTTGTGAAATATTTTTTGTATTGAAGTTTGTTTTACATTTTAAGTTTAGTTTGTAAAACAGAAAATTCACATTTTAATAAAATTTGAAGTATTTCTACCGCTAACTCACTCTTATCATTAGAAAATAGAAAACTTTGCACATCTCTTTTTCACACACTTCACCCATATCTTTAATGTTTAACGTAAACATTTTGGACTCTTCTGCACCACTTTCATTGTTTGAAACACAGCCTTCACTATAGTCTAATTTACTGATTATATCTTGAATACTTAAATTAGGGCTTTGGGTCAAAATATCACAATCAGTAGATGCATAATTTTTAAGGCTTACACGTTGATTACCTTCTAGTAATACAGGAAAAAGCTGAGCTAGTGGAATTTCGTCTTCTTCATCGAAATCTTCTTGCAGGAACTTTTCCGAGAATCCTACTTTCGCAGCAATTGTAATAGGCGAAACGTTTCTCCAGGCTACTGATATCCAAACTAAAGCGGTTCGGTATTTGTGAATGTTAGCAGCCTTTTGATTAAAAACTTCCTGTAGGCCATCGTAAAGTTTTGGATAATTCCTAGATCCAGTGGTTGGTAATGGGATGTGGTGTTTGGGAGTAGAAAAACAATGTTCACATTTTCAAGAGTTACTTTGGGATGAGACGTGGCATTATCCAGAAATAATAAAACTCTTCTATTTTTTCCCATTTTTTCATCAAATTTTTTTAGCCAGGAAGTCATAATCTCTACCGTCATCCAAGCTTTTTTATTAGATACTCATTCTAAAGGCAATTTGTTGATATGAGAGCCTTTAAAGCATCTTGGGTGTTTACTTTTTCCAATGATTAACGGATTTTCCTTATCACCTTCCATATTTGTACAAAATAAAATTGTCAATCTTTGTTTTGCAGCTTCTTTACCACTACATTTATCGTTTTTTAAAGAGAACGTTTTGTTTGGCATCGCACGGTAAAAAAGTCTGGTCTCGTCAGCATTGTACATATTTTTGGGTGAATACTCCTTCAATATTACTGACAGCTTTGCTTTCCAAGCTTCAACAATGTTCAGGTTAATATCAGCTGACTCCCCGAAAATTGTTTTAAAGGTTATGTTATGTCTTTGACAAAATTTCTTAAGCCACCCATTTGAAGCTTTAAAATCCGTCATTTTTAAATTTTCCGCAACTTCCAATGCTATCTCTTTTATTAAATGTCTAGATATAGAAATATTTTTATTTCTAGCTTTACAAAACCAATTGTAAACTACTCGGTCAGTTAAACCTTCAGTTCAAGGAAATTTTCTCTTCTGCTCTGTATTGGTACCTTCTTCAAACAGTTTTTTAAATCATATTTGTTTTTTAAAATATCGTTAACTGGTGTTCTTCCAACACTAAATTTTTCAGCCAACTTTTTAGCACTGGTATTGAACTATTCACTTTCCACAATTATATCAATTTTCTCTTTAATAAACAAACGTTTTCTTTTTAGCGACATTGTAATTTTTCTGTACGTCTATATGTAACAGCACAGTTGAATATACTAACTCAAACTTTGTACGCAAAATACAATTTTTGGGGTGAGCATAATGAGCCTTTTAATTGCACTTTTTCTGTAATGACTGTTTATTGTAAATCGAACAAATTCTTTAAATCCGTTCTCAAGTACCGTTAAGCCTCACACAATGATACAAGGCGCAGTAAATGTACTTTTAATTCCGCTGCTAATAGCAACCGGTTGTACAAAAAAAAAGTACAAGGTAAAAGTGTAAGTGTACTGACGTTTGAAGAAAAAAAGTAATTTTTCAAATTTCACTAAAAACCGCAAAATTCCATTTCCATCTCATTTCACAACAGTTAATTTTGTTCTTTGATAAAAGCTAACTGTATGCACATGAAGTTGGTATTGATTTTAGTTACTTTTCAGATCTATATTCCCCCTTCCCCTTACTATATAATTATCTCAGACAGGTAGAAAAACAGACTGTGCAATTTCGCGAAAAAAATGTATGTCGTTAACAGTACTAACTTACTCACAAGGCATATATTTTTAAATAGAGATATTACATTTTTATAGAAAGTTACTCATATATACACTACGTATCATAGTACTTTCCAGAGATAGCGTTTAAAGAAGAACTAGAAGAAAGTGAACTAACTGAGTAGAGAAAGCCGATGAGCTGCCAGACTGTTGAAGTCTAGTGTAAAAGAAAACTTCCGGTAAATGAACGGTTCTTGCCAAACAAGGTACGACAATGAGAAATTGATTTTTGCCTTTGCACGTTGTGTATATGCCGCATTCAAAACTCCTTTGCCTACATCTACTCGGCGGTAACAAGTTGCGAAATTCAACTACACCAACACGTGTTTTTTTTTTCACGATTAAGCTATCACTGATGATTTTAGAGCTAAACATGCAAAGTTGCTCTCGCAAAGGTGCAATGCTCCGGTCAAAGTAACTCTGCCCGAAATGGCTAATAAAACTATCGAAAAGGCGAAAATGAGTAGACACAAATGGGGGAAGGAAATAGAAGAATGCATCCGGCAGTTGACCAGTTTCAATACTGATTTATCTCTATCAATGTTGAGTATCACCAAAAGCGCTTTGAAAGTGTTTACGATTTAAGTTAGCGCAGAAAAGAGGATTACGCTTACTGAGTGTTAACGAGGCCATGCAAGTGTTAATTTTATACATGACGAGAATAGTGATAAATTAAGCAGAGATTGAGCTGATTGAGAAAGATAGTTGACCACACAGCAAAAGTGTGAGAAGTCGTCTTCACACGAAATATAGAGATTAAATCATTATTTCAAAAATAAGGAAAGGGCTTGTTGTCAGTCTGAAAAATGGTTGGTGACAAAATTCAGTACGGTAACTAGTAACAGAAAGGAAAAGAGACGCACAGGAAGAAAGGCAGCTGGAAAAACAATTTCGGAGATTATCCGCTCCAAAGTGTTTAACACTGCTGCTGCTTCTTCTGGTCCACGTCTTGCTTTTGATCAACAAACAAATATCCTAGAACTCTTAGAAAAAGAAATTTCTCATTCTGGCTCAAGCAATCATGACAGCAGTGAGCCCCAAATATTTTCTATCCTCCACCATTACTGCTGTTTCAGTGTTTATTTGTTTCAACAAGTTTGACTCCAAAAATGTTTTCTATCTTTTGTCTGTTTTTTATCATCTTGCGAAGAAGTCAACAGGCTAGAAACTGCCAAATAAAAGTGTCAAAATTATGGAGTTTTTGACAATCTATTAAGTCAGTTCATATGGAACAATCCTGGTTGCAAAGTTAATAAATTTATACGACACGTTTTTCGCCATGGGAGGAATTATAGCTGTAACTTCCCGAAAAAGCTATAGCTCCTGAATCTGAAGTGGCCCGCCAGAAAGTATCTTCAACAGCCAAATTCATTGCTGATGATGATACAGTAGAGGTGAGGGCATACCACCTATCAGCCAATGCAGGTCTTAAAACGATTAAAATAGCGGATATAGACATCAGCTATTCACAACATGTTGTACTCTCGCCTCATAACATTCCTTGGCTATATGAAAAAAAACTCATACATACATTCTGTTCACCATCCATACCTGGATAGAATGGTTTTATGCAGCTTGGAACCGATGGTGGAAAGTACCAATTCTTGTCTACCGTTTATCAATGTTTTACCCAGCCAATGTAGTAGGTACAGTAGATTTATCTATTGTAAATGACACTAAATCAGGGCAAAAGAATGTGCTTTTCAGGTTAAGTAAATGTCATTTATTAATATTATTTATGGGAGTGATACAAACAATTATCGATGGAAGTGGGTTGAAGAAGCTATTTGCCACAATTTACACTACCAACAGTGTTGAAAACTCCTAATAAGACATACGTATACTAGCACTGTGTGCGACCATATCTTGGCACTAAAAGTGTTTTTGAGGAAAAATATTTGAATATATTTATTTTCCCGGACAACACTTGACAGCGCTAGAGCAAGCGCTCAATTTTCCGGATAGATCCATCATTTTGAACGGAGCAAATGATGCCGACTTCCATGCTAGGACTAATCGATTTTTAAAGATGCTGCTGACCACCATCAAAAAAGGAGAACCAACGGTTGCTCTATGGATGCATCATTTTCGAATATATAGGTAGCTGAAAATTTTGTTAACAGCTGAAAGACTGGGTAATTGGATACTTCATTTAAATTGCGTCAAAGAAATGATACCTTACTTTTACGCATCTGAACTCCTGAATTATGCCAACACTTCTCATCTTTATTATCAAAAAAACGTTACCTTACAGAATAGGATAGATTCTCACCAATATATGATCACGATTTACTGAAAAATTTTGGTCGGAAATCTAGTCCGACATGAGTATTGAACAGCTTCTCATGCCGGTTATGAAGAGCTATGGAGGACTCATTCATGGAGGACGCGGTGTCAAAGCATTGGACATTGAAAAACTGTGGGCATCACTAGTTATGGCGGAGTGAATTATTAGCACGAGAAATAAGCATCGTGCATGAGAAAATTTTAATAATTAAAACTTAATCGGAAGAATTAGGTCGTGACCCTCGCTTTCGTTTCCTGCTTATTCAAAATTACTGGTAAAATTAACTATCGTTTTCTCATTGTGTCTGCATTACCAAAAAATCTGAAGAACTAAAAGAACTTTTAAGTTTAAACTCGCGCCCTTTCTAATATCACTCATCACTGAGGACGAAATGCGCAAGAAAACTAAACCTGCTGTAACTTACTCTTCACTCTCATACCGGAAGTCAACCTTGCGTCAGGAAAAGTAACGCTAGAAAATACCTATTTCATAAAGTGGTGTAGCATAAAACTCCTACAACCACATTGATGATGAAGTCACTGGGGTGAATGATAGAAAAAAAACTTTACTAAAACAACTAGGTATTTGCCATTCATAATTATTCTGTTACTTTGCGAATATGCATTTCTGATGGGTACAAATATTTCAAAAACGGCGGGCCGAATCGAAAAATGTGAATTACTTTTTTTTACTGAATTAATTGAATCGAAAAATAATAATTTTTTCCAAAAAAAAAGGTGTATAATTTTTTTTTAATAAAGATGATATCGATGATATCAGCAACGAATTTCAATTTTAAACCATTAGGCACTAAAAAAGCTTATACCACGTGCAGAACACACACTCCAGCACAGAAAAATGAGATCTGGTGATACACAGACGGGCCGAAACCAAAGCGGAAGTAGTACGAATGAATTCGAATTCATCGGTACTTTTCAAACGGAATTGTATTCAATTGAATGTTGAACCTGGATAGAGAATATGTTAGAAAAAACATGTCGACAGTAACGCGGCCATTAGAGTGCTGAGTAGTAATGTCATCAACTAAAAAAATGTGCAAAACCAAGCTAAAAGAGCTGGATAATTAGATCCAACAAGAATGTATTGAAAAGTTTATTCTAATATTATTCGAATTTGTTTTGTAGGAACGGTTGCTTGAATTCTTCAGATTGAAAAGTTTGTTACTATACCATGTCGGGGATAGGATATTTCAGTACCGGTCGTTTATCACTACCGTTTCATCGTCGGACCGTTTCATCGCCGGTGTATAACTTCCGTACGTTTTATCACCGTTTTTTAATCAAGTTTTTTTTATTATTAATTTTGTGACAAGAAGACTACTAACAGTTAAAAATATATAAAACACCTACGTGTGGCATTGTTTTTTTGTGAATTACTAATGTATATCTACATTTTATTTTGATTCCAATAATACTTATGAATGTATTCCTACAACCATGGGATGATTTTTTAATTTGCATACAAAAAAAAACTTTTTCTATTTTGGGTCGCTTACAGAGCTATAAAAGCACCCAAATGAGTTCTTTTATAGAAATAGAACAATTTTTATTCCGTACGGTGGTAACACTGATAACGTCCAAGCTGTCATTACGTTCGGTGTGCATTAATTTAAATCATAATTAATGGTCAGTAGATTTATTTATCTACTTATTTTTATTTCCACCTATTTTTTTTAATGAAACATATGATAAATGTACTAATTAAACTTAAACTAGCATTTAAACCAAAGTTTAATGTACTCGTCTTATAAAATGTGTCTTCTGAAACTAGTTCTTTAATATACTATTCCAGTAATGTAACAGTCGCCGATTACTTATTCAATTTGGATCCGATATTTATCATATTTAGCTCATATAAAGAATTCCGTTTGCTAATTTTTTGCCGCCCAATGTTATAAACACAAAAAAAAAAATGATGCATCACAGAATTCTACAGAGTTATCAACACCTTTTAGAGAAAAAAATAGTATATTTTATTATAAAAGATGAAACTTTCGTTTGTTTTGTAAGAGAGAAATTTCAATTTCATCAATCTTTGTTATTAATTTCGAATAGTAAATACGAAATGAGAATAAAATGACGAAATCCAGAAATTATTAAATAAATTTAAAAAAACAATTAGATTTTAAATACGTCAAAACATGTCACTGTTTGAGATGAATATAAATAAAAATGGTACAAGGTTAAGTCGATAATAGGATTACTATCAATTTTGATGCATCAATTTAAAAATGATAGTTACTTTTAAGTAATACCTTTTCCTATTGTTCATTTATATATAGTTATATTTGAGAGTGGATTTGGGAATGCCGTAAGTGATTGCAGCTCTATGGATTGTTTTATTGCCGTTTTTTTTACATAATCAAGAGCTTTGTGCAAATGTTATACGCGAGTCCGGCTTCTTTTGAGTTTTCGTAAGCAGCTACCTACTTGCGTCGCCAATAACTTCCTACTTGAAGAATGGCAGATTCTGAGTTCACTAACATCCAAAAGTTGATAACAAGTGGGTTTAAACATTGTTACTTTTGACTGGAGGAACTGGACTCCACTTAAATCCAGTTACCCCAAGCATAGTATCAAGTTACCCCTTTTTGTTCGAATGTTAGGGGTAACTGGAACCCATTCAGTAGATTGCACGCCTTCAATTCAGTGGCTCTACCGCTCTAAACTTTATATAAGATCCTTCCTTTATACGAATATTTGTGTTCAAACAATACTTTCTTGCACGTTGTAATTGAATAAATCAAGCCCAAACTATTTTACACAGAATGCGGTACAACATACGTATTCAATGGTTATGTTTTCTGTTTCAGGTGATTTAGGTTATCCTGAAGTCTGTTTATACTCACAAATCTCACTAAACCTGGGAAACATAAACCTAGGGTCCAGTTACCCCACTTCACATTAATATTATTAAAGATGTTTTTAGTAACCGGAAAACAATTGTTTAAGCAAAATTGTACAAAATTAAATAAGGAACAAGTTTTAATTTAAAAAAATTGAATAATAAGAAATATTTTGAAAATAGTACTATATTAAAAATATAAAAGTTAATTTTGTTGATTTTTTGGTATTGTACAAAAACTTGACTAAACAGGTATCTACTATATCTTAAATGTAAGTAGTTTTTGAGTTATCGTGTTTACATATACGAGCCAACGGCCACCTTTGGGACCTCATATTTGGGATCTACTAAGAGCAGTAATTCCACAAGTTGTGTTAAAGTTTTCAATTTTGAAAACATTACACTCCCCACCATTTTCAAAATCGTTCTTCAGCCCAATTATAACACAGCTTGGATTTATAATACCGATCTACACTTTGTGCATTGTTATTGTTTCTATATTATTATGTATTTTCAGATAATTAATTTAGATAGAGTATATTGTAGTATCTTGTAGTAATTGTTTTGTGTAAGTTCCAACAAAACAATTATAAATTTTAGCTTTGATTAATGTTTTCATTGAAAGATTAAAAGGATTAATCAAAAAAGTGTACTGTGTAACTATTCCTCAAGAAGGGTCGACGTATTCGCAATAAAGCTTCATTCAACTGTGAAATTCAAATGTCATGAAGCAGGTACATTTAGACATTATAAAGAAACGTAAACAAATTTTGGTTTAAATTGTGACGTTACAACACGTAACGGTTTATAACGGTTACTTTAGTATGGAATCTTAATGCCAAAGGTTGAGAACCTCTGAATTTCATCGAAAAAAATAACGTCGGTGTATAAAAATAATCATACGATATTATTCAGAGGAGGAAATATAATTGAAATTTATAAAAGCAGAAGTTCATTTATAAACTTTTGTTTAGTTTGAATTTACGCGGAAACGACAGCGGTGTATACAAATGTTTAGGAAGCAAGTATTCTTCGAACGTCCTTTTCTGATTAATTATTACAAACTCGGCTGTATTGTCTTTCATTCTATATTATAATTAAGAGTAGCCTAGTTTCCTGTGGCCTATTATTTCAATCGCCATTGATTAATAACAAAAGTAGTAGTGTGTGGTTGTTATTTCTATCCTTGGCAGTTTGTCAATGGATTGAATCAATTTTAGACATTCTGTCTATATATGTTGCCGCCCTCGCATAGTCATCCAGCGGAAGTCTAGGTCATAAAAGTTTAAATCCGGGAGTAATTTTACTAGAAATAAGTTTGTAAACAACATTAACAGATACACTTTCCGCGCATCTGTAATTATACCGAGCTAAATACACTTTGTTAATTGATTTACACACCAGCATCGCTCTGAAGTTGAGAGAAAACTTTGTAGTACTGTAACATTTTCACGTTTGCATTGCAGATCTGCGAAATTATTTTCGTAACTACTGCATATTTATATCGTAAATTATGAATCTCAAAATAGAGTGTAACCGAATCTTAGCAGATTACTAAGCGCGCGGGGGCCAGGAAGTTCCTTACATTTAGTCTAAATTTGAATGATTATTAAAAACAGACTTTATTAGATGTTTTAAATTGTTAGTGAATCTGTGATCCTCTGTGCAATTAATTTATTCTTTCTAAACCCTTCTCTTGATATGCTGGAATCTCCACCGGTTGTTTTAACATCAATCAATTAAATCAAATTTATTGTTCTTTTAAAATTAACAATTCCTTTGAAGCAATTATCTAAAGTACACTTTTTTAATTCACTACCCACTACTTTTCCTGATTCCTGATTTTAATTGTATGGTTTTCCTTTTCTTCCATTCATTCTCTTCTTTTCTTTACCAACTTCATACACTAATTCCCTCAATCTCTCTCCTCTCTTCCCTTAATTCACCACACTAGTTTCCCTGATATGTTCTAAATTTTTCGACCCTTCTCCACACAACCTATACTTTCTGTCCTCGTTCTTCTACCAACACTTATTTTCCCTTTCTTCATTCCCTACCCTAAATGTTGCTACCAGTCTCTTTTCTCTTAATTCCCTCTCTCCCGTTAGATAATGGGTTTCCCTTCCGTCCTTATCTTCCAATACTCCTCATTGTACTTTCCTTTTTTTATTTTCTACCTTTTTCCTTGTGCTTGTGAATCCTGATCCCACCACAATTCCCCCACTTCTTGACTTTCCAATTTCTATTCCATATGCCCTATGTACATTGCAAACAAAACGGACTCATCGGACATCCTTGTCTTAATCTTCTCCTTGTTTTGAATTCATTTCCTAACTTTACTCTCACTCTTATCCTGCAGAAAGTCTCCTCATAGCTTTCTTATATTGCTCCCAGTACGTTCTCATTTATCGCTTTTCACCTGTATTTTTAAAGGAGTTCTCTTTCCACCTTATCAAATGCCGCTTTTAAATCTATAAATACTGCATTATTTTCCCACACTTCGTTCCTACCTGCCTATGTACCAGGTGCTTTAATATTATATCTTGCTTATTGTTCCCCTCCCTTTTCTGAATCCGGCCTGTCAGTCTTGCATCAACATTTTTTTCAATTTCCTCTACCAATCTTTTTTGAGCATTTCTACCTAGACTTTATATCCCACATTCAATAAACTCACTACTCTAAAACTTTTTGCTTTCCTCTTGTTTCCTCCCTTATTATTGCCTTTGACCATTGCCGTGGACATGCTACTCTTCTTGATATTCTTTTCATTGTCCCTCTTAATCTCTCTTATCCTCTCTCCCGTGTATTTCCACTGTTTCCTTATGTCCCATCTGTGCTCTCAGCCTTTCTTTCTATTTTTATTGCTTTTTCCACTACCTTCTTTTTAATTCCCCCTTCCCTATTTTTCGTCTCTTTTTCACAAACATCATCTCTTGTCTTTCCCTCTACCCTTCCAAGCATCTACTTTCAATGTTCCTCCTAGTTAAAACAAAAACGTCTTCCTGGATTGAACCGTGTTAAAAAAGTAACCGTAGTTGCCAACGTTGGAAGCCTCAATTCTTTCATGTTACACTTAATTCTTTCCTTTTACTTTTATTTCTGATTTACTTCCTTTTTTCGCTTTCTTCCTACAAACTCCCATGCTTGCTCTTCATGCGTAATTTCCTCAACCTCACCTTCCAACTTTTTTTGTACTTTCTTTCTTTTTACACACACTTTAAACTCTTTTTTTATCTTTTTATTCTTCTAACCCCATCCTACATTTCTTCCATCTTCTCTCAATTGCGTTTTGTAATGTTTCTATCTCCCCCTCAATTACTTTCTCTGGTCCCCATTCCTTTTCCATCTTCTCCCTATAGTTTTCTATACTCTTCTTCGTACATACTTTATTTTACCCCATTGCTTCTGCCTTATTTATGCTTTCCTTTCCCTATTTATCCTTTTTCTGCTATTCTAATTTTCATCGGTTGAAGGTCCGATTCTCCCCCTCTCAATCTTAATTTTTTCTATGTCTTCCAAATGTGTTTCATTCACTGTTACACAATCCATCACCGACTGTCTCTAATCTCTCCTACAAACGTAAAGTCCCCCTTTCCTTCTTCTTTGATGTTGCCATTCACTATCGTCCATTCTACTTCCTTATATAATTCAGTCTGTTTATCTTGTGTCTCTTCTTATCCGACTTTTTGTATTAATTACTTTCCATAATAATAAGTTGTTACTTTTAAAACAAAAAGTTGTTGTTTATATCAGTATTTTTAAGGTGTCCTCAGAATGGCAAAAAAAATTGCTCGAAATTTAGAACACAAGTATTTTGTACAAAAAATTGAATACTCGTCGACCCCTCACACTATACAAAAACTATTGCAAAAAATTTCAATTTCGACAAAACATTCGTGATGAGAACACAGCGCATCACGTTGTACTCGGCCATAGGCCAATATGTTTTGCTCAGGGCAAACCTCAATCGCGAACTGAGTTTGGAACCTACACTTTATCAAAATGAAGTGGTGTTTGAGCAACTGTTGAGTATGGTTTGCCCTCTAATCGAGAAACGTGATACACGAATGAGGGCAACGATTTCGCCAACTGAAATGTTGCCTCTTACCATGCGCTTCCTAGGACCTGGGAACAGCTTTGAGAAACTCAACTTTCCATCGTATATTGCTCTGACCATTATCAGTGAAATCGTTATGGAGACATGCGAGACTCTTCTCACATACTTAAAGAATTATATAAAGGTAAGAAAACTGTAAGTATTGAAGTATATGAAATCGTGTTATACGGTTCTACTATATCAAATCATATTATACGAGTTCACATTATTCATACATGTATACTAGTTACATACGTAGGGAAAGTACGAGCAAAACGGGGCAGGCGTACGGAGTACGGAGTACCAATATGGTTCCATTTAAAAAATTGAGTTTTACCGCAAAAATGATTTTGATGAACTTGATTTGCTGATGAATCACGAAATTTAGTATTTTTGAATTATTTAGATTTTTCTAGTATTAGACGGTTCAATTAGATCAAATCGGAACCGTCGGCGTCGTAGAACAATGTAATGAAAAACTAAAAATTAAATTATAAAAAATATTGACGTTTTTAAATGTAGTATCATTGGATTCAGAAAATTATGCATATTCCAAAAATAGAAGAATATACAGGGTGTTCCAGACGTTGTAGAGACTTGAAATTCAGCATGCCGATGGGTCTTACCTTCAAACCAACGGGAAAAATCGAAAACCGGAAATATCCATTCAGGGGCAAGGCCAGGGGCGTCTAAGTTCGCCATAGGTCTAGCGTTATTAAATTCATGCATTAAAATTGAACGGGCTTTTAATAGAGTTATATTATATATTGCACTGATGGATATGATTTTTCGAAAGTTTACCGTTACTATATCTGTCATATAAGGATATGTCATAAAAAATGGCAAAAATTCAGTTAGATTCAAGGCGGAATTGGGCCTCATCGTTGATTAAGCCGATTTGGGTGCAATGATAGAAATACGACAAAGCATTTTTTTGAAAACGACGAATTGTCTTCAGCGATCACTGGCATTGACGTTGATATCATTAAAAGATTCGACACGATAATGAGAGTTATTGTTGGTGGATTAATATCACTAATTTCAACGATTTGCAACGGATAGGTACCGCAAAGTCCTATGTAGTAAGTGTTATGGTTCGTATTCCATATTGTACTCAAAATTTTAGATTATAGGAATTCTGTAATTAACCATGCATTATCTACTGCCAATTGGACAATTAAATGAAAATGCACAGCAAGCAAGGAATAAAGACTTCTGTAGTCTAGTAGTGATATTTGTGAAGCTTTTATTGGTTAATAACTTTCCACACACTGAATTGAAGTAGTGTCACCTTGGACATTAGTAGAAAGTGCGATTCAGAATAGTCAAAATCTCGATCTACGTAATTAATGGTTCACTTGGCTCGACTTTTGTGTATCTACACCTGTACATCATAGAGCATGATATTACCGGGTCTGCGTGCATTTGCTGGAGATACAAATCATGTGCATCACCACTGAAAGGACGCGCACTCTATTTAAGCGCAGTGACCAGCGTCCGGTCGGACAGCAATAAATATGTCGATCGGACGAGCAAACAGCAATTCCCTGTTCATCACATTATTTGCCATTTGGGAGAATCGGGTTCCATCCGCATCATTTGGTCTGCTGCGAGCTTTTCAATGCTTTCCTCACTGCAATATAAGTATACACATATAAGTAAGCAAATGCTGAGCCAGTAACGTCTTCTGAGCCTCATCCACTCTTTAAGTACATTCAAGGTTTATACACGTATCTAGTGTCGTTTAGGTTCAGATCTAAATTCCGTCTTTGATGATCATTGCAGACTGTCTACATTCAGCATAGGAAATGGAAGAACCTCTGAAGAAGTTTACCAGTGTTAGTGTAACGTATTTAAGGATGACCTTTTTTTTAAAGGTACTTTTAGACTGCTAGAAAACTGAGATAAACAGCTACCACCCAGTTTTTAAGCATTTGACCGCAAATAAACCTTATAAAGGTCACAAAAATAAACTTGTGAATATCATTTCAGACGTACTATTTTCGATCTTTCTAAAACCGGTGTGAAAAATAGGGGTTCCTATTTTAAAAAAACGAGTTGATCTTAAAAAAATCTCCAAGGTGAAGTTGAAGGTCAATTTCAATGTCATCATCAGATGTCCCTCTCCAAACCCAATAACTTTTATCTCAAACATATTTTTGATAAAGTCAAATTGAGAAGTTAATTTCGTGGTATATACCTAAGCAGTAGATTAAATACAATTATTCTTATTTTTAAAAGTTGAAATTAGTTACTCTTCTTTTACTTGAGAAGACTGCAGCTTATGATTTGTTAGATTGAATGTTGTAGTCTTTGGTAATTAGCTTAAAATAATATCGAGGCTGGTTTCCAGTTCAGGCAAGAGATAAGCAAAAAAGCAATGCTATGAATGAAAATAGGATCCATTATTTTAAATATTGGTTATTTATATATATATATATATATATATATATATATATAAAAACTATTTATTCTTTGAGCAATCCAATATTATATTTATTTATTATTTTATTACTAGTTTCAACTCAAAAATTATCGTGAGTCATCTTCAGAAGTTGTCAAAATTATTTTACAAACGTTATTATTATTATTATTATTATTATTATTATTATTTAACGTCAAAATTATTTTACAAACGTTATTATTATTATTATTATTATTATTTAACGTTTGTAAAATAATTTTGACAACTTCTGAAGATGACTCACGATAATTTTTGAGTTGAAACTAGTAATAAAATAATAAATAAATATAATATTGGATTGCTCAAAGAATAAATAGTTTATATATAAAAAGCGATGCATCTATTATGGTACTGAAAACACCATATATTCTAAAGAGTCGGACCGATGCGGTACCTTCTTCAAGTGATATTGATTTGAATAGTTAGTTAAAACAGTTTTCCATTACTTTGATAAGACGTTTTTCATCTTCTTATTTGAGAAGCTTTTAAGGAACACGATCATGGTAATGAGTTAAAAGGGTTTGCAATCTCTAAAATTCAACAGTAGAGATATCATAGATTGAGTTTAATAGAGAAATGGGTTCCTTTCTGAGAACAATCAGGTTTGGTGTTTTCATACCCAACGAAACCTGGAGCAATTTTTTTTGTTAATTTTTTTCTGTTATTGTTATTTCCTGAGAGATTAATGAGTTACATCTTGCGAATGGCATTTCTTCTGTTATCGAAGAAACTGTACATACATTTTGAAACAGAAACACGACGCTACCTTCCAAAAAATTAAAATCACTTTGACGAGATGTTTTGAAAATGTTGGGACCACCACAAATTTATATATCTCTGGATACTAGTTCTTTGAATGAAAATGGCTCAAATGAAGAATTAAGGTCATCATCGCGATCGAACGAATTTTAATTGCCTTGATTCCTGTCCCTTATATCACTTAAATAAAAAAATTATTCATACTTTTATTTTGTTATATGTTTGGTTTGTTATTAATTTATGTTTTATGATATTATTTATTAAACAATAACGGAAATAATTAGCATCGAACAACAACATGAAATAGAAGTAGAAAATTTGTCTAAATTGATCTAAATCTAAACCCAACATATTGGACGCAAAGAGCAGTAATCGTACGATTTGTACAATAAAAATAGTAAAACAAGTGCTTACCGCAGAACTCCACATCGGCCAAATACTAACAAATGTCAAAGAACGAATGTATAATTTGTAAAATCGAAGTAAACATTTTAGTATAGTCCAACAATAGTTAAATGAATCTAACTGGTAACCCGTTATACCAACGCTACCCCAAGTTCCTAAAGACGAGTTGAAAATTCTCACTCTCACAAAACGAAAATGAAATTGGGTTTTAGAAAAAATGATTCAAACAAAAGCTATAGACAAACAAACTTTTCTCCCTCAATTTTTTTTTGTATAATTGATATTGGTGGAGATATTGTTACAACAATTAGTGTCACGTGATTGTTACATTTCAGTAATTACTAATCGAATCAAAAGTAGTTTAAACAGAAGTTGTGTATAATTAAATTACAAACAACTTTTATTACAAACAAAATGTGTGAAATGAATATTTTTCTAAGTATTTTAAAAATTCGATAATCTGTGTACGTTAACGGCTCTTTTGTCTACATAGATTAGTGTCATAAAAATTGGACGGGTGGTTTTCTAGATATCTTGTTTACATACATACTGCGGACGGCCGGCCGGCCATCGAACATAAAATTGTGTTTGCTTTATTATAACGTACTAACTTTAATTTGGCGGAAAAAGTTAAAAAAAGGGGTGTTAAAATTTTCGGTTTAGAAACCTTCTCTTAACTCCCCACCTTACTTGTAAGATGTGGAGTAAAAACACTGACAGAAATTTGGAAAAAACAGTCTAATGATGTCATCAAAATAAAAGTCATTTAATGCACTTATGACATTGACGTCAAAATGAGCCATTTTCTTACTGGATTCTCAAGAAGAAGAAATTTATTTAATATGGAAAACAGCCGCTTTATCGCTATAAAATGAATAAGAAAATGTGGAATTTTACTAATTAGTTACGCTTTACTAATTGACTACCATATAACAATGTGTGAATATTTGTTAGTCATTCAAAAACTTTGTTTGTAATAACTGGTTGGCGTGGATATTTTTTTTGCTTATATGATGTTTTCCTTCTCCAATTAAATAAGAAATAAAGTTTTCCTATAGGTACAAAATAATTAAAAAATATTTTTTTTACTAGCAGAAAAAGTGTTTTATTAGCTCGTGTAAATTAATTTAACGGTTAAGCTCACTTTTCTTTACTATCTATTATTTTACATTCTGCTGTTTAACGAAATGATAACTTTCAGTTGGTTCTATTTTTAAATTCAATTATCTGTAAATCTCGTATTTTCCTGATAATTTCTTCAATGTTGCTTACCGGTAATTAACGAGTTAAATGCTTTTTTAATTAAATCAGATTCCAAATTATTTACATACAGTTTTTTTTATTAGAAAACTGGTTAAATAAATTAAAAATTAATATAGTTAAAAAAACGGTTTATTCGTTTCTTAATTAAAATACTGAAAAAAAAAACATTTCGAGACAACGATTTAAAAAGTAAGATAAATTAATTACTTTTCATTTCCTTATTCAAAGGAAGTTCTAACGTGTATACTTACCACTAGCTGGTAACGTAATTTTTTTGGAGTGCGAATATGTTAGCTGATGGAATTCCAAAATGGTTTTTCGCAGACAGTACGATATATGCGATTGTTTTTAGTACTACTCAAAAAAATACTAAAGTTTGTTTAGAAAAATTCAATAAGTATTTTCATGGTTCTACAACGGTTTTGCTTTATTTGTGAAACGTAATTGACAGGAATTCTGAGTAACACAGAATACATGTTGCTGTAAACAGGAAATCATAGTAATAAACACTCAAATTTATTCGTAGAAATTCATTGAAAAATTTTTTTTAAAGAAAGCACAGTTAAATAATAGACCGCCTTTTTTATGCCAAATTGAGGAATGTGGTTTAGAAAATCGAATGTGGCGGTTACCCAAAGATGGATTATGAAATTATTGGAACCACAATTTCGAAAACAAACTTATGTATCAACTACCTACAACTAGCTGATTTGTCTTAAATATATAGGACTAAATCGTTAATAAATCGTAGAACTTCCTTTAATTGATAATTAATTAATTTTTCGGCACATTTTGAGCTGTGTCTCAATTTTCGAAAGTTCAAAGTCGCTTGTTCAACTGAAAACTATCTTAAAACTTGTACTTCTTGTACTTTACAAAACGTTGATGGAATTACCCTAAACTAGATCAACCTTTCTTATGAGGAAAACATCCTTGAATCGATCTGAGTACTTCGTTCGTAGGACAACTACAACAGTTTAAATTGTGGAGCATACTTGCATAATGAACCACCCCTCAACGTTCATACTTCATAGGGGAGAATTGCCGATATTGTACCGGGTTGAGATTTTTTGCCCATAACTCTTTAGGTATGGGGTAAAAGGTAAAAAAAAAGCTTACAGTATGTTCCCTGATAAATTGTACCACTAAGATTCGCATGCTACACAACTTAAAATAACCACATTAAACTGTAACGCTTTATTTATGATTAACAAACAAATAAACAAAAAGGAACTTTCCTCTAATAAACTTTATAATGTGCAAAAACGAATGTTAAAGGAAAATTAAGAACACAATTCACAAATATAAATTTTCTGTGGCATCGCTCCTGAGCAAGATTCATGAACCCATTTCATAGATTTTAAACACTGGACCATGTCTTCAACCAAGTTCTCGTTGCACAAAAAACAATACCACTCATCAGTGTTTAATACAATCTCCAGTTCCTTCGATGTGGACGGTCGAGGTTCGTCAGTTAGTTTGCGTTTAACTTGATTCCTTTTAACGTACTTTTTCTTGGCTTTCTTCTCTTTCAATTCCTGTTTGTAGGGAGTGGTTGTCAAAACGACAGCTTTCTGAGCAGGTCGACCTGCCTTTTTAAGGTTATGCGAAATCGTAGGCAATGGAGACAATATTTTGGGGCTAAAGTATTGTTTTTGAATTTCGTCAACCAAACTGATGTTGGTGTTGACGTTGTCCTTATCTCGTGTTACGTCTAAATTAGTTTTTTTTATTTTCCCTGGTAGGTGTGTTACTTTGAGTCAAGTTCTGAGATTTTGGCAAGTTGTCATGTTCCACATGTCTTGGTCTTCTACAACCAATTCATGATCTTCGGACTTATCGGTTTCTCTATGGGTCAGTCTTCTGCCTGCCAGAAAATCTGCATCAGTAAAAACGAACCTGTTTATGGGCCAAATCCCTGCTCCTCTAAAAGATCCCAGGGGGTGCTCCTTTTTTTAATACATCATTCATTCGAATTCTTTGGATATTATCATTGGCGGTAAGAAAACCCTTGAAGGATTGACGCAGCAGACAATTATCGTGTTTACTCCGCGCTTTGCGCTTGTGATACCACCAATTTGACGTTTTCCTTTCTGCTCCACTATTTTCTGTGTCTTTTTTTGCACTGTGGAAAATCCAGATTCATCTGCATTAAAGATCTGACTCACAGTCAAATTATTTTTTGGGAAATGTTTTCTTATAAATCAAAACATTCATTGATGTTTTCCCGATTGAAACCTTTTACACGAGCCAAAGATGTGGTTTCAAGCTGCCTTAATGAGAGATTTGGGTGCCGATTTATGAAGTTGTAATACCATTTCTTCCCGGCAAGTTTTTACTTTTGTTAAAACCACAGTCAATCTTATTTTTTTCAACAATTTGAAATGCGAGTTTTCTAATTTCTTTAATCGTTAAACCAAACATGTGTTGTTGTAAATATAAAATATGTTCTACCAGATCTTCTTCAACTTTCTCAGGAAGAGCGGATATGCGCCTTTTGAATTTTTCCCCCTTTGGCATATTTGTTGCTATTGTTTAAATGCCTTTTTAAAGTTGATTTACTTATCCCAAATTGACGACTGCACTCGTTTAGTCCCATTCGTCCGGTCTTGTAGGCATCCATCGCATGGTTAAGTTCTTCTTCAGACCATTTGTAATATTTTCTCTTGCTTTTTGGCTCATTTTTGTTATCCATCTAAGGAAATGAGAAAATATTACGTTCTAAATGTTTTGAGAAAGAAATGATTTCCTTAATTGTACCGGTACAATATAGGAAACGAGGTGTCGGTACAAATTAGGCAACTCGGAAATTTTTTGCATAACCTTAAATTTTTCACCTTTAAAAACCGAAACATTGAGTGAAATTTAAATATTTAGAAGCTAAAAACTTACGGAATTACGCCAATATTATTGCCGGCTGTACATACATGCATAGAACGTAGCAATTTACTTACGTTTATGGGTGAAAATTTACATCAAATGCGGCGAAAATTTTCATTCGGTTACAACTGCAGTTTCGCTGTATAGATTCCCGCCAATTTTGCAGCATAATTTTGTTAGCTGTTTGAGACTGAAGACGCTAGATAGGACCAAGGGTAACGGTTTTCGCAATATTAGGGGTGGTACAGTATGGGCGCCGGTACAATATCGGCAACTCTCCCCTATATGGGTCAACTAAAATATCACTAATGTATCTATGTACCCAAAAAGATGAATAGTCCATACTCAAAATGTGTTCATTCTCAACGATAGAATAATAAAACGTTAAAGCTTCAATAACAGTATACCCATTCCATGCTTGTTGTTGTTGTGCATAAATTAAAATCATTTTCGCGATTATTAAGCTTTGAGAATTCAAAATCCAAAAACTCAGATTTTTATTCAGCAAGAACTCCCTTCCAAACCTACTTGTCTTTTTTCCGTTTGCGCAATTATTTTCCACTCAAATAACATTTTTCCTGCACTAAAATACAAAGTAGCTAATCCTTTCACTTTCTCCACTTTTTTTAATCAGTTCTACAAAAAAGAACACTTTTGATATATTAAAACACCAAACTTAATTCTTCTCAGAAAGGAACCCATTTTTCGTTTAAGACATCTCTATAGTTGAATGAAGTAATCAAAACTAAAAATTATTTTTTTCCTTACAATTTGGTTTCCTTTAACCCATTACCATGACCTTGTTTCTTAAAAAGTTTATCAAATGAGACTCTGACCCATAACTATTAACTTTAAGTTAAAGTGTGCCGCAAGAGTGATCATGAGTGGGATACATAATCGACGACTATGAATTTTTATGTTCAGATCATTCCACGGAGGAACCTCAGGTAGGTTCATGGAAAATGTTTCGGGTAGTGCATGTTGTAGCCCATCGATAATTTCCAGAGCTCTAGCTCTTAGGGGTCTGGTCTGCTTGTATACACATTTTTATTGGTTGAGATGAAATTAAAATTTCTATAGGAAACTTTAGTCATTATTGATATTTTATATGTCAGTATCAGTTGGTCCCTTCAAAAGGAAAGTGGAGCTATTCCACTCTCACAGTATAGACTGGAAGATGGGGTGGTACGAAATGCTCCGAGACATAAACGTAAACCTAAATTGGGAACAACATCCAATTTTTCTAACATAGATCTCTTAGCAGACAAGTACACAACCATAATCAATTTTAGACAACACAAGACTTTGTTATAAATTAAGAAGAATTTTGGTCTCAGAACCCCAATTAGTTGAGAACAACATTTAAAATAGACTTGCACTTTACGACAATATTTTCGACATGTATATTCCACCTCAACTGAGTGTCTAGATGTAGCCCTAGGAATTTGTAGGAGCTCCAGCATGGCAAGACAACCTCTCCCAGAAATAGTACAGGATCTTGGTGTGGTCGCCTTTGTTTGGAAAGAGCAAAACCAAGTTGCACCGCATTATCATCGATTTTGTAGATGGCCGGTTGCAATTTTCGAGTGATTTCTCCAATCGCGTCTCCTGTGTCCTGCGTCTGGGGAAACATCTCTAAAGATGGGGTTTATTGCCACAGCAAAAAGAACACAACTCAATGTAGGTTAGTGGGAATGGATGCATCACATGCTTTCCTGATATCATGTGTGATTGACTAAGCCGTGACGTCCGTATCGACCCTTGGATTACAAAGAAGCGACTGGAACTTGCCCCAATCAGGTCGTCTATAAATCCACCTAGAGGGTAGAGTAAGTACTTGTTGAGGAACATCCGTGGATACGACGATTGGTAAGTGATCCGAATTATGGAGGTCATCCAAGATATTCCACGTGAACCTACCAGATAGTATAGGTGTTGCTAAGGTTAGATCGATCGCAGCGAAGTTTCCAGATAGTGCCAGATGGGTTGGCGAACCATTGTTCAGAAAGGAAACCCCTTCTCTGGATAGTAAATTTTCAAGGTCAGCACCTCTGACATCGGTAGCATTGGATCCCCACAGAGGACTGTGGCAATTAAAGTCGCTCATAATTAAAAATCATAAAGGCAGTTGATCAATAAGTTGTGTTAGGTCTGTCAATTGCTGATCCGGGAGATACAAACAGCACACAGTGATTACCATTGGAATGTTGACACACATAAGGCGTTTTAATTCACAGTACTGCCTGATGAGACCATTACAGTTCTATTGTACGATTTTATGATTCGCTATTTAAATGAACAAGTAAGTAAGAAACAAAGGGACTATTGAGATAGACAAACAGGGATCTATACATATAAGTAAAATGTTTTAAAATAAAATAAAGAAAGCAAATATCACAGTTTATATATCATAGGTGATATATAGGCCTTCCTTCAGTAGGCGGCTTACGGGATTTGCCTTTGGGCCACCCTTTAAGTTTCTTTTTTTGTTCTTTGTGAGCCCTCTGATGCTACAGAAGTTTGGATACCGTATACATATTGTTGTAATTCATTGTCAGATTGATCGGAGTTCTGACTCGCGTGAGATGTCTCTAGTCGCTTCCCTTTTTCTGTCATCAAGTTTTGGGTAAGTTTAACAAAGTCTGATTTTAAAGCAGAGGCGAAAATGAACTATTTTAGAGCTTCCACTAGCTGAGGGACAAGGACTTTAACCAATGCATCTTGACTCGTTGAAGTACAGGCTTTAGTGTAGGACGTACCAACTATGGGAGTAAGTAGGTATTTTAATTTTTCTTCTAGCCTCCATATATGATATGTTCTCTTTTGCTTTCAGCTCTTGGATGGCTACTTCCGTTTTAAATACTGGACACTCTCTCGATCTTGCAGAGTGATCACCAGAACAATTCGCACATTCAAGAGGCTGTTGTAACAGAGACTACCAATATGTACGAGTTTACCACAAACACACACTTGGGCCGTGGAACATTTATCAGACGTGTGACTAAATTTTTGACAGTTAAAACAACGTAACGGAGACGGAACATACAAACGAACTTCGAAAGAGTAGAAGGCGGCTCTGATCTTTTTCAAGAGGATCGGTATATTAAATCTTAGAATGTGGTTTGGCGTGTCTTTCAATTTACCATCCTTTTGGTTTTCATTATCCTAACCCCAATAAGTTTCTGTGGCGCCAATTTTTCTAAAATATTTTCTTTTGTACAATTTTATAAGTCAGGACAAAATACAACACCACGTGAGAAATTCATTATGCGATGTGGAGACATATCGATGTACCAACTCATAATTTTCTCAGTTTTTTGAATTTTCTCAGACTGCTTAGCTGTTACAGTCTCCATCAATAAACCTTTTTTAGTGTTCTTAATCATTTTTAACGCACCAAAGAGACTATATAAGCACTCTAAATTTGGAACGGGTTGACTCTGTCGAAATTCTCCCCGTCCTTTTTTTTCAGGACCAGGAACCGACAATTTGCCGTCACCTGGCTCCCATCTACGTCCGTTGTCATGCCGAGATCGTTATCATAGGGATGACGTCCCGCATTAGAGGTAGCCCTACCCTCTAATGCATCCGAGGCATTTCCTTTTTGGCTCATACCATTTTTGCATTTTTAAGTTCCTGTCAGCTCACAGGGTGGAAAAAGGTCCAACTTGGCAGAGCCCTGCCATACCGGAAAATAAAACTGGTAGTGTCAAGTTAAGGAGGTTTATAAGACAGTACTCCCCTGGCCCACTACAAAGCTCGGGGTCCCGGGTTTGCTAAGCCCGAACTGCAGGCCCCCTGGGGGATATACATTATTATATTATTATTATTATTATTATTATTATTATTATTATTATTATTAAATCAAAATCACTTGAAGGTGGTACTACCTACTTCGGTTCGACTTTTCAGTTTTCAGTACCGTCTGGAGAAGGAACTGGAGGAAAAACATTGGCCAGCTGGGTTTAGAAAAGAAAGCAGTTGATAATATTTATAGTATACTGACACAAATAGTCAACAAAGAAATATAAAAAGGAAGGAAGATGTACACTATGTTTATCGACATAAGGCAACGTTTGACAATGTGGATAGACAAGTGTTATGGGAGATGGCGACAGAAAAAAATATACACATAGATTTGGTGCAAGCATATTTTCAGTTTATATTGGAGATTTGGAAGAAGGAATGGAAAAATATTAAAGAGGGGAAGTGGTAATAGGTAATATAAAAATTTGGCTTTTAGTGTATGCAGATGATGTATTGGTCTTCGCTACGAATGAAAATGAAACTAGAGTTGTAATTAAAGTGATATAGGGATATTTACAGAAAAGAACTTAAGGCAAATGTAAATAAAACAAAATTAATATTATCCAAAAAAGAAAAGTAAAAAGAAATAAAGTAAGTTGGTGGTGGGGCAAAAGAAAATCGAAAGTGTGGATGAGTATTGATATTTTGGATACAAAATAAGGTATGACAATAAACATGAAGGGCACATAAAGAAAATAGCGCAGAGAGGAAATAGGATTGTAGGGAAGGTATGGGGATTAGTAGGAAAAAATGTTTGTATGAAAAAGAAGGTGGATAGAAGAAATGGGATGAATTCAGAAAAGGTTCAGGTGAGGTACTGAAATCATTAATGGGACTAGGAAAAGAAACGTTAAGTTACAAAGAAAGGATAGAAAAAAGAAGAAAAAATGCAATTTTATATGAGTGTTGGAAAGAGACAACAAAAAAAGAATAAAACTGTGGCAATATGACAGGAAGCAATATTTTGAAAGAAAAGGGTATGTCAGTGAAGACGAAATAGTTAAGAGGGATACGGATGATCAGATGCAATAAAGAAGGTCAAAGATAACGGAAGAAAAATACAATAAATTATGTAAGAAATTAATAACTCAAGAAATACCAAAATATTTAATGGTTAGAAGAAGTCTAAAGATAATAGGAATAATAGCAAGGTTTAGAAGTGAAAATCAGTACTGGTGGGAAGATAAAAAAAGAATATGTAGAATGTGTGGAAATGGGTGCAAAATTTCAAAAAATGAGAGAGGAGTGTGATTAATTGAAATATAAAGAAAGGGGAATTAAGAGAAAAAGGAGAAGGATTAGATTGAATGAAGGAAGTGATGAAAAGAAGAATGTATTATTTTAATTATGTAATTTTATAGGAAACCGGATTTGTTAAAATTTTAATGTACGAAATTTACGATTTATTTCCCATTTTTTCAAAACAGTAATAAAACTTTTAGCTTTTTCAATCACAATTAAAGTACATTAATGATCGAAGTTGTAGTTCTGCATCATTTTGAGGGCTAAACTATAAAGAAACCCGATTAATTCGGATAATATTGTTCAATTTTTGAGTGATTCACAAACAAGCATTGGTATGTTGGTGGTACAGAATTTATTGTAATTGTTTAATAAAGAAATCAATTTCAATAATTAGAAATGTTGAAATATTCACATTTTGATGCAGAGTAAACCAAACTAAATAATACCATCAATAAATTCGGAAGAGACACTGTAAAAAACAATTAATTAGGAAGAAAGTAAAGGAAGACATTTTTTTGGCAAATAATAGGTGTGTACGAGTACCGGCCCAAGACGGAAATTGGTTAATTAAATTCAAATTAAAGATAAAACTTTTTAATTGCTTAATGGAGCCTTGTCAATATCAGATAATCATTACTAAATTTAAAGTTTTAATGAAGTATTCGTTTCCGTTTTCCTCAACTCCTGTGATGACTAAATCAATAGGATATCAGATCTCAAAGTGTTTCTAAACCAATAGCAATGTCAATAGTATATCTATATGCGTAGGTCTAAAGTTTAATAGCAACTTTAGCTTAGCTAACGTTAATCAAACAATAGTGCATAATAAAAATTCATTCATAAACATCTCACTTAACAGTTTTTATCACAATTATCACGACTTTCAACATCCACCGGATATAACATATCAGTTTATAACAGGCCTTTATACTGCTCTAGATAATGATAACATTTTTGTCATCCTTTAATATTTATTACATATACGTGTCGATACTTATTCACCGAGGATGTTTGTTTTAGCAATAAATTTTGAAACGGTACATTGTTGGTAATTATATTTAATACTTATACGATATGGTTTAATTTGACGCCCAAAATATAATTAATAAACGACGTCTTTGTTTGAATCAATTAATTGTATTTATAATCTGCACTTCTATTCTTCAGGTTTTTTTAGAAACACTAGTTTGTACAAAAAGCGAAAGAATAAGTACCAGTATTTGAAGAACAATGCGTTTTGTTGGTATACTATCTATATAGACAAGCAAAGTCTTTAGAATGAACATTGTTTTAATCCATTTTTCGATATTTGCATAAGTTGAGAACACACGCCAGCTTCCTAACAAATTTTTGAACTATTTTCTTACGTTCTTTACGTTCGTTAATGAGTTAATCATATACTTTCATACTTTTCAACATCTTCTTTAAAGTCGGCCAATTTCTGCTTTGGATCAAAATCTTCTGTGGTAGAACCATTACGGCATTACTTTTATTTCCAACACTTTTTCAGTCTCCAATTTTAGTTTCTTTATTCGTTTCGGGTTTAGTGTTGCTTCATTCTCTATTGTCAGATCCCTTATTTAATTGAGGTGGTAACATTTTTAAAAACTTGTTTAGATCTATGGTAATAATGCCTTTTTAAATCTTGTTAAAATGCTGTGTGTTGCATTTATCAAGACTTAAAGCTGTACTTTTTTCCACTTCAATAAAATGTCTCTTCATGACATTTTTAACGGCCTCAAAAGACGAAGTTACGGCTGCGTTAAATGAATAGCGTTATCTGTAAAAAAATTTTGAAAAATTAAACCAAAATGCGATGCCGATGAAAATTTTCTTTCTCTTTTTCTTTTTGAAATGTTTATATATAAAAATGAATCGTGGTTTGCTCGGATGCTTATTAAAACTTAGAAACAAAACTGAGCCAAATAAATATTTTTTAGGGTTTGTTCGTAATTGCTACTCAAACGTTTAGGAAAAAAGAAAAGTAAAAAATTTTTAACGGCTGATTTAATATTGATTTTTGGATTGAATCAAAAGCTCTATTTTGACCAGAAAGAAGTTTGTTTGGTTAGCTAGTTTGGTATAACTATGGATATAATCTAGTTTCGGAAGCAAATGGCATAAATCCAAGCCCATTTCGTGCGGTTCTGGCAAGATCCTTTTGGTCCTTTCAAAATCCATGTATTATAGAGATGTAATAATTTTTAAATAAAATTCAGAAAAAGCATAAGCTTATCATTAGTTATGGCAAACATTACTGACGTTACACTGATTCTGTAATTTCTTAGGCAATCCAACACATAAATAACTCCTTTATGACAATGCTCTAATTTATGTGAGTTACCTTCAGTAATGAATGCTAAATATGTTGAGCTAACATACCATAAACATGATTAGAATGTGGAAGAAGCTTCTGGCTTAACTGCAAGAAAAGCAACCGATAATTAATAACTAATTCATTAATTATTGATTAATAACATACAAATATTAGTTTTTTATTCATCTGCATTACCTACTACAAAAATTAAATTCTAACTTTCTTATGTGAACATATTAGATAGTTCGACCAATGCTCTTAGTAACGTCACTAAACTGAACTTCATGGACCCAAAAATAATTTCTAGTTTGTTTTAGAGGAACTTATTGGTTTTCGAAGATCTGTTAAAAATTTTGATTCTATGAATATTATGTGATTGAAGTTTTTGGTAAAAATCAGTACAGTCAAAACGAAGATGAGTCTACGCTCAAAAGAAATTTATGAAGGTGCTTAGTAGAAAGAAATATTTAAATTCTGAATTCTTTTTTTATTACTTATCCAATATAGGTATCGCTTTCTAAGTTTCTAGTCGACAAATAGAACAGCTTGCGAATCTCAAAATAGAAGAGCTTTCATCAGCTGAGCTGACTACCGATATGATTTTGTAGTAAAATAGTAGATTCACGTTTCGTCCATGGTGACATACCAACGAAAAAATTCCGGTTATTACGGTTAATCAGCTCCAAACAGCGCTCCAAATCATCGACTTTAAACACTGTTTTCTCATAGACAAGTGTTCTTGCAATATTGTGTGCACGCTGCCTTCTGACATCTTTGAAGCGCAACTTGACTTTACGGTCCCCAAGACGATTTTGATTTCTTCTGGAAAAAGTTAGGTATATTATTTTTGTAACGAATAACTGTAGTAATAATTCATATATAAGTAAATTCACAGCTGCTTAGTTTTTTGTGCTTACGAGAAATTTGCGTTGGTAGCACTGTCCCGCCGATTGCTTGACAATTTGCTTTGCGTTGTCAACTAATACCAACCTAACAAAAATTTCCCTATTCCCTTGGACACTAAAAAACACCGCCGTGCGGAAAATGGAACTTCCGGTGCATCGACAATAACCGGGAAATCAGTAATCTTAGGCTACGAGTACAAGCAAGAATTTTTAATCGCGAGAACGAAGTTCGAGCGTTTAATTTTCTTAACGGGATAATATGCCACTAAAACACATATGCAATACAAGATTTTATCCACAATCAAACCAATTTAATTGAAAATAAGTAATCTGACAGTTCTAAAATTTCAATGTAATAGCAAATATTAGAAAATTTAGTGAAACTTTGGGCGGCTTTGCATGATTAGTTGCTAGGATGCTTGTTTATTAAAACAATACTTGTGAAAAAATTAGAAATCGTTTGTGTGCGTCGTTTTGAAAAATGTCAGAAACTGATTCTTTGCCGGTAGAAATTAAAGCAGAAGCTGAAGAAGTAACCCTACAACTGTTGCCGGCCAAATCTAAAGATGCATACATAAAAGAATTTACTACCTTTAATTAATGGAGAGAGAAAAGAGGTGCAAACATCATAAACGAGGACGTCCTGTTGGCTTATTTTTTAAATGTAAGAAGCAAGTTTGCCTCCTCGTCGATGTGGACGAAATATTCAATGTAAAGAGCAACTTTGAATGTGCATAGAAATATTGACATATCAAAACACGGCAAATTAATTACTTATCTCAAAATCCAATCAAAAACTACAAGGCAAAGAAGGCAAAAGTGCTTGAGAGGGGACACATCGAACAATTTTTGAAAACAGCATCTGATGAAAAGTACTTAATGATGAAGGTAAAACCAATTTTCTTTTCTTTTGTATTGGTATCTTAATTATTTTAAATATTTCTAGGTTGCTGTCATAATGGGTGTTTGTGGAGGTTTACGATGCAATGAACTGGTAAACTTAAATATTGAACATGTGAAAGATAAAGGATCTTTTATCTACGTGTCCATCCCAGAAACAAAGACCGATATGTCTAGAAGTTTCACTGTATTAGGCGAAGGATTCTCTGTTAATGTTATGGAGATATGCAAGAAATACATACGCCTACGTCCTTAAAGTACTATTTCGCAGGGAAGATTTTTTGCGATATATAAATTCAAAATGCACCGTGCAACCTGTGGGAATTAACACTATTTCCAGAATCCCCTCACAGATTGCTTCTTTCTTAAAACTTCTAGACGCTAAATCCTACACGGTCCATAGTATGCGCCGTTTTTCGGCGACTCTGTTGGCTAATGCTGGTGGTGATATTCTCACTCTTAAGAGGCACGGAGCGTGGAGGTCATCTAGTGTTGTTGAGGAGTATATAGAAGAAAGCGAGTAAAATAAAATCGATATTGCTAGAAAAATTCAAAGAAAATCCAGCACAATGCAAGAGATCTCCGCGATGCAGTCTTCCTCAAACGTGGTTTGTGTAAATGTAAATCCTAATATTGCAAATAAGTTTATTTCTGATGTTAACGTGAATGTTAATATTAATGTTAATATAATTAATCTACTCAAATAAAGTTTTGCGCATGCGCAGATTAATCGTCAGATTAATTTTGTTACAGAAACCAACATTAATTTAAAATTCTACAAAAGTTTTCCGTGCACATTTCAATCAATCAAATTAAAAAAAAACTACCTTAATGTGTGTGTTGATGTTATATTGTGATAAATATTTCTTTACTTGATTTTTAGGTTATGAAATCTACAAATCGTTATCCAATATATTTCCAAATAAAAACCGACTGCTTACATCTTCATAGGAATGGGTTATTATTGTGAGTTTATTTTTAATTTTAATTATTACTTATATTTTTTATTTTTAATCGTTTTGATTAAAATAATTTATATTAATTCTCCTCGCTTGCGTTCCATTTGATTGCTTGTATTTTTGTAATTGTAATTGTCTTTTCCATCATTAAATTACGCTTTGATTAATATTTTATTGTTTACTTTTATTTTAGACAAATTTGTACGGTCCTTCCCGTAAATTATTTTATTTACTATTGTTTGTTTTCTTTTTCGTTTCTAACTAAAACTTGTAAATTTTTAATTTTCATCACCAATCCGCATGCCATCTAACGAGAAATTTTGAATTACTTCTGTAACTAATTGATTTGTTTTTTTCAGATATGATTTCACCACGGAAAATAGTTCCTTTCAAGATCCTTCATTTAAATGTTCACTTAAACCAATGTTTCACACTAATGCTGTTACACAATTTCACTTGAACGTGGTAAGTTTTCTTCTTAAAACTAATTAATTACATGTTTCTTTTATAGGTATTTTCTAGAAGATTTTGTTCCAGTATTTCAAGAACCTCAACACTCCAGCGAAACATAACAAAATGAATCATGGCACTATATATCAGCCTCGGGACTTATTAAGTAAAGGGTTATTAGTAAATCAACTAGCAAGAGTTAATTTCATTTAATTATCATCAACCCATAGCAAGATTTGTACAAAAACAAATTTTTCCGGAGCTCACCTTAAACAATTTAACTACTTATTTGCCGTCTTCTTTTATTTTCAGATGAGTACAGAAATGTGGTATTTTCCGTACTCATCTCAAAGACTCATCTGAAAAAAAAGACGCCCGTTTTTTTTTAAAATCTAGTGGAATTACAGTAGCGATTCGTAAAATTTTCGAAAAGTGACAGATTAACATTTTCTTCTTAACTTTTTTCTGGTATATATACTAACACATCGGCAATCAACACTCAGAATAGTCGCTAACTTGCTACACAAATAATCTTAAAAATTTTAAATGTAGAATTTTATGTGGTTATTTAATTCAAAACTTTAACGATCATTATTTCAACAACTAAAATAATACAAAACAACGATGTAGCATCATAAAATGAATTTCACTCTGGTTTGAAGTTTAGGAGGTTTCTAGAAAATGAGTTGATACATAAAGTAATATACATAATAAAACGAAACATAAAACGAATGAATTTTTGTTGTGTGAAGCTGCCATTCAAGCTTTAGGGTGTAATTCAGAATTTCTATGGCAACGACCGTGAAAGTAGAGTTTCTAGGCCACCCCCACTCGCCCACGTACACTCTGAAGCCGCCACCTACAAAAATCTTTATTTATTATCTAATTACTTATTATCAATTACATTACAAGGTTAGCAGAATGATATTTTTACCCAAGGACATCCGTTTATTTGATTAAGCTTTGCAACTATATGATGGTCTTTAATTATTCTTGGTGTTATGACGATATTGACGTTCCGCTCTTGTTTATCATATAATCCTGTTCAATGAAAACATAGATGAAGTTTTATTTTAGTGTTTACAACGACATTGAATTTTGTTTTTTATCTTATAGACATAATGACATCATTATAGACATAGACGTTGCTATCAATTACAATATTTGGCATCATTCCAAATGAATTGGTGCAAACCAATTATTGATTTGCTGCCTTCATGTATGTATAGAATCCAAACAGACAAATTTTGTTATGTCGAATTAGTATAATTGCGCCTTTTTTTTGTTAACAAGAAAAGTGTATAATGCTATTTCCTCAAAATTGGGATTGTTACCTCATATTACGATATATTTCGAGAGTATTGTTCAGCGAACCTTTGAAAGAAGTTCTGAAGTAAAAAGAGGTTTCTACATGGAGCATACAGCGGTGGTCAAAAAAGTGCACTTAAATCAAAAACGTCAATACTGCTAGTACAGACAACCTCTACAAGAAGAAATGTATCAAAAACATGAAACAATAGTCGTCACGTCAGATTCGCTATTAAATACTCGTACATATTGGAGTCATTACAGAAAATGTTCGTTTGAAAATGTTCTTTATGTCATAACGTAAAGATGTACCAATTTTAACCGCAACTTAACGGTTTCTTACAATTTTACAAAATATAAATAAAAACATTCACATTTACTTCTAACAACCGAGTAGGTATACATATTCTTGAGCATATTTTCACAGTTAATTTTTTTATTAAATATAATAGATTAGATCTATATTATAATTATTAAACTTTTCAAACGCCACGTAAATATACTTTAAATTGAACAACTTTTTGCAATTTAAGCGACCTTGTATCTTTTACCGTTTCCAAGTTCCCCGTGCTGTTCATTCTTATCTTCGACACAGTGTATACAGGGTGAATGAGACATCCGTATTAGTGATTTTTTTCAAAAACGGTTAGTCGGAGAGAGTTGCGTAAAAATATTTATCAACACAGTTGAGACAGAAAGAAAATAGGATAGTAGGATACGTATAGGTCAAAGAATATTTGAAGATGATATGGAAAAACGAAGATGCAATTTTGAGAGACTAGGAAGAAGTATAATGTTATATAGAGCGGAGATTTAGGGATGGAAGGAATGGGAAGGATTAGGAGGATACATAAGATACATTGGAAATGGACGTTAGTAGTATAGAAACTGACGCAGAAAAATATAGTAGAAGAAGAAAAGCAGGAGAGGAGCGAAAGAGGAAAGACAATGATATACTTTATGAATGCTGAAAAGAAGTGGAGACACAGAAAATAAGATATATGAAAGAAGAAAGGAGAACATATTAATGAAGTGGTTAAGAGAAGAAGGAAGAAGTATGGAGGAGGAAGAGGATAGTTAAAAAAGAAAGTATATACGGAAATATTAACAGAAATAATTCTCAAGTACATATAGCAGAAGAAAAGAACTGAAAGAAATAAGAATAATAGTAATATATAGAAGTGGAAACAAACAAAATCAAAATAAGTTTTAGATGATGACTGTGGGGGATGAATAAAAAAATATAAAATATATAAAAGAAGCATGTGGAGAACTAAGGCTTCAGGAAACGAAATAGAAGACGTTATTAGGAGAGAAGGCATACAATGGACGGAGGAACTGATGAACAGAAGGAAAAGATGGAGGAGAAGAAAAGGAAAGTATTGAAGTTAAGTTGATAAAGGAGTGCGGGTTAGGTATGTGAGAAGTAAAGTTAATTTTAATGTTTGTGTAGAAATCGATTTTTTGTTATTTTTAAAAGCATATAAATATCAATTGATTCATTTATGTACATGACGTGAATATGAGTTTTCTTATTTATTACGTAAAACAATATCAGAAAGTTTTAAAGTTAAGGTTCAAATCTAATTGATATCTATTATTTTGTAACTGCTTCAGTACTGATTCCGCTTAAAGTAAAAAGAAGATTAAAGTTTCCCTGTTTAGCAAATTTGAGAAACCACAAAAACAAAAACATGTCTTAGATATTATCTTCTGATTTCGATGATGTTGTACTTTAGTGAATTTTTGCCTCTCCCAGATTTCATGAGGCTCACTTCCTTTGTGGAGGTGTGGGATTTGTTATCACTAAGTGATTCACCTACTAGGAGTCGTGTTTCCTGATTTTTAAAACATATAGGTAATTGGTGGGTTTTTAAAATTTACTTCTATTTCTACTTCTTCCACCGAGATTGGTTACCCGAGTTCAAAAATAAGATTTATTTTTGAGTTTTACTCTTCTAAATCTGTCGTGTTCACCATGTACGACAGTCTTGGGTTGCAGAGAGTATTGTGATTTAATAAGGTTGCTTCTGGTAACTTCTTCCCAAAAACCATGCAGATGGTACGATGATATTCAGACAACAGCCAGGAGGAATTGGATAACACAAGCACAAGATCGCGATAGATAGAAGGAGATGGGGGAGGCGTATGTCCGCATGCGTGTGAGATACGATGAATAGAGAGAGATGTTACTATTATGTTAAACAGTTACATCTCAGAACTATAGCACGAACATGCTGTTAAGCTCTATTACAAATTTAAGACATCAAACATTCATCTTGATTTAGAACTTATTTGTAGTAAAGGCAGTCTGATTCCTTTACTAAAATTTGTATTTTATCATACAAATTCTTTTGCACTGACGTCATTATTTAGAGAAAAATGAGTACGATTACAAAAATATAATGGACGTTTTAAAAGTTTTAAAAACCTCAATTGTATGCTTTTTACTTTCCATTTGTAAATTTTGGAAAATATTGCTATTTGTTTACTGCTTTGTTAATAAATTAAAAACTTTCAAAGAAAAAAGAATTTGTAAAAAAAAACTTTTTAATCCTAAGTCAGTGGTTGTTAGCCAGAAAAGAGATATTTTGAGATATTCAACCTTCTGGTAGAGAAAAAATTTGTCATTAACCAATTATGGCATTACCAGGATTACTGCTGCAGAGCTTTGGAGCGCGTGGAGCCTTTAATTACATATTTTTTTGAGGTATTCTTAAAATCCGTCACCTAAAGTTCTATAACACACCTGCTACATGAGTTTGGGTATCAAAATAATCAATCTTCCGCTTCGATTTTGTACTTTGTGAGCAAAGTAGCTGAAATTTCAAATAATGATGTATTTTTGATGTAGATATGTTATTGCTGATTATTGATTAAGAATGTTAAGAAATGTGACAATTAAAAAATATACATCTAATCATTAGACTTGAATTTAATCTTTTTAATCTTAATAGGAATGCGGATAGGCTTTATTTGAAAGGTGTTCTGGATTTATGGTTTTAAATATTTTTTGTTGGTCATCGATGTGGTGATAACTTCTGTGTCGCAAAGGTTCCTAAACGTAAATTTAATTAACCCGTATAAAAACTACGACTCTCTATCATCTTTTAAGACGATTCAAAATCCGAAACTCTCTAGTTCTGAACAAATTTTAATAAGATAGTAAATGAACTGAACAATCACAAAACTGATACAGTTAACTAATTAACACATTTCAGAATACAGTAATACATTGTTTCAAAGGTATTTCAGAAGATTGTATTTAGTGTTCAAACTTATTTCTTCTATCTAACCGACTTTTTTATTCAAGTTTTCGCCAGTTAAAATTGAAACATTTTAGAAAATCAGACAGTTATTCTTAAAAACACACCACGAATAACAACTTATGCGAAACGGTATCAAAGTAAAAGTCAGATTTTTGAAATTTTATCAAGCAATGAAGTAGATTAATTTCAGTTTACTAGTGGATGACGTAAATCCTTATAGTACCGGAAATACTATCTGCGATTATTATTATTACTTGTACTTTCTTCACTACATTATAAGTGTTTGTTAAACATTGTAAATGATAAAAAATGTTTTTTTTCTCATAATGGGTGTCATAAATGCAACTAATCATAATAATTACTTCTCTTTATAAATGTATACTACCAACGTCTTTAAATTAAATAGTCATCTTCTTAGGAATGGTGTCTTCTTCTTACTAATCTTACTGTAAATCTTCGCCATTTTGGCTTGAAGCTTTGATTTATTTAGAATACAGTATCTCACAAAACTGCTCTAGTTTTCATTCCGCCCTTTACCTCTTCCGCGTTAGCAAAACAAACCATTTTCAATATCGATTTGTCGCCCCAGTTTACCTACTTCAAAAAAAAAGATCTAAATTAGGTAACATAATTAAAACTACAATTGCGCGAATTTAGTTTAATTCAATGCATTTGGAAGAGCGTGTAATAATGATAACGGCACGTCATTATTCATTGACTTGCAAATTATTTGGATAATTGAAAACTCTAGAGTGGCCGTATGTTCTATATCCAAGTTTATCAGAAACGCTCTAATGTTAACAAATCACTTTACACGTTATATAGGTTAAATAACAAACCATTTATTCAATCAATGACGTTCAAATTCATTGATCGAAATGTACCGCATGCGCTTTTGGGTTTGTCCATTCACAACTTTTTGCTTTGAAACAATGAGGCCAATGTCAAATTTATTCCAAGTTTGAAGGAAACATTCATTAAGATTTTTCATTGTTAAATGTTCTCGTTATAGTTTTATTGCGTTTATAAATGAAAACTTATTACGAACTCCACCTAATTTGTTATTAGAGTAGATAATGAATCTGTTCTAAGTACTTCATTACATATTTAATTAAGCATAATTTATTAGTCACAACGGTTATCATCTATCTATATGAAGCGGTATTAAATATTGCGTAATCAATTATATTATTGTACACAAAACACTCGATAAATTACTGTTTCAAAAAGGAAATAACACAGTCAATAACGAAATTACTTCTGAAAATCGTTTATCGGGTATCTGTTAATATACAACAAAGTATTAAATTACCTTGAACAAAGTTCAATTATTGAATATATTAAATAGTTTTTAACTATGAATAAAATTAATAAAAAACAATTTTCCATGATAAATACAGTTACTAAGAGATGGAAATGTTGAGAGCAATAATGTAACAGTGAGGCACGTCTGTTGCCCAACCCAAAATAATGCAAGCTAGGAGACAGAAAAAGGTATTAAAAGAGCTTTAAAAGGTTCCAAAATAGCAGTGATGTCAAGAATATATCCTTCAGAACTTTTCAACATACAGCAGATGGTTTCAATCTGCTCCTCAATTATGAAGGTATTAGTGGAGGAAGGAAAGATTCCAAACTGTGGTCGCTAAAGGAGGTAGACATATCTCAGAGTAGCACCCTAGTCGGATTTCTCCCGAATTTTGTGTACTTACCTGCCGATGGAGAGGATCCTTAATCGCACTCATGGCGAAAATGACACTGCAAATTAGAAGTTGATACGGAAGGAGCCGAGAAGTGCTTCTGCACTGCATTGACCAAAAATGGCCTCAGTAGAAATCACAGAGAAAAAGCTGAGCTATGGCTTCAAGAAGGAAACCTTATAACTCGTTGATGGAGAAACCAAATGCTAACCTTCAGTAAAAGTGCTAGTCCTCAATACAGGCAACCTTATGCCACGGGCTTGCCTAGGGATTAGTTCAGAAACTCTGAGTTAATGAGGGGCGCATATGCGTAGACTAAGAACCAACAATTGCAGGCTGCAGTATATGATAAAATTGATTTAATACAGAGGAAGAAAGTTCTTATCAACAAAACCACAAATGCAATAATTCTTCTAGAACACACTGACGCTGGTACAGCTACAATGATTGCTGAGCTGGAAGTCCCTGGAGGAAAGAATGAGATTATCTCAACCTGAGCATACGTTCTTGAGAAGAAACAGGAGACGTCATCTGACTTAATAAAACATCTAATCAGCTACTGAAGATTAGCATGATGGAATTAAACTCTAACATAAGATTAATTAATGACCTGGAAAAAAGGTTTATGTTACAACGAAAGAGATTACAAAGACCTATGAGATTCACAGCCGAGTACCCTAATAAAACGTTGAGCGGAGCAAACTGCAGCAAGGCTAGAAAGTAATTCAATAAGGCAAATATCACACACAACTGGTAAAGTAATGAAGGTCTCTAACAGAATTTAACAAAAGACTTTGTAAATACAAACGAAGTTCATGCAAAACATGTGGGATCTTAATAAAGCCTAAACATAAGTACAGTGAAACATGAAAATGGCATCATAATGACACAACTTTCAGGAAAATGTAGAAGCGTTGTTTAAAAAGCACTTTCCATCGCTTAAAAGGGCTATACATTATTTCAAGCTTTTTAAAGTTTCAGACCTAGATGGTGTATTATCAGCTTTCGTTCAACAAAGACAGGATATCTTAATTGCAACACTGATCAAAATATTTAGATCCAGTTTGCTATATGGTCATGTACTTTGTGTATGGAGGAAACTAAGAATCATATTTACAAGAAGGGAGGGTACAAGCTTAGATGAACCCGGCTCGTACCGGCTAATCAGTTTCTTATTGTTTATGTTAATATTTTGGTGATCTCCTTGATTAAATACGATTATTGTCGTTGTCCACGTAGCGTGCCATCATTCATTTCACCAATATCGAGTTTCATTGAGCAACTGTTCCTAAGTCCTTACAAAGACCCATACGTGGACACGCAGACAACTACAATTATTGTTTATGCTTAAGACAATGGAGAAACTGATCGACCAATTTATAAGAACGGAAGTACCAATAGATAAACTTCTCAACAAATTCCTATCCAAAAGGCAAATCAACGCTCAGTTTTACACAAACTCGTCTCAACTAGGAGATAACCCCTATCAGTCTTTATGGATATAGATGGATTCTTTGATAATGCAGCCTATTGTTCAATGACTCAATTCCTGTGGTTGCACAAAGAGGTTAACGCCAGTATTGGTAGCACTACAAGAGGTGGTCTGTAAGAGGAGGTCATTTCTAACATATTGTGGTCGCTGGTGTACATGTACTAATAGATGACCTAAGAACGGCTGAAATATCCATAACTGTGAAAGGCAAGTGTAATATTTACGCTTGATGTAAATATTATGCTTGCAACTCATGTAGTAGAGTTGCATGAATCATCAACAGTGATTATTAATACAGATTAGTTATTAAGCTACTTTATAATATTTTTGTAAATTAATACTTTTTATAACATAAAATATTAGAATCGTTATTTGATATCAAATAATTCAATTGTCCCCTAACGACGAACATGGAAAAGCAGATTATTGATCTGAACTACGCACATGTAACAGCAACCATGACCTCAGCATTGGGGAGAGAATGCAAAACGCAATAAGACTAGACTGCTGCTTAAAGAAGAGTTGAGTGTAAATCCCAATAGGCCATCATTGTACCACTTACGAAATAAAGAAATTTAGATGTCTCAAGTAGCTATCGAACTAAATAGAAGTCTGTACCACTCTCAAAAAAGATGAAATACCTGAGGGGGATTCTAGACCAAAAATTAACATGGGAAGATCATTTGTCCGTAACAACTAATAAGGCCGTAAAATGATTGACAAAACATAGGGTTTGAACCCCAAAGCAACTAACTGACTTTATGTGATGATGGGGTAAAAATGATTTAATAGATCATTATGAAGTACGGGGTGGACCGATTTCGATGGGATTGCAGGGTATTTTGGTAACTATTACTGTTAAAGTAAAACTGTTTACGTAGCATTAGGCCAATTTTTTCATTTTTGATGCAGAGACCAAAATTGATTTTTTTCAAATTTTGATAGGGTTCCATATCTCATCTGTTGATAAAAATTCAGGAAAAAGGGTACAGACATTTCTTGTGCAGTTTTTAGGGTAGAATTAAATGGAGTAGTAAATTTTTAACTTTGGTCACTAATAGCCCAGATGCCACATAAACGTAGTTTTTTTTTAAATGGAAACCATACTTGACTTTAACTTCATTAAAATCCTTATTTTGTAAGCTTTTCAACAACATATAGTTTATAGAGGTTCTTTGAGAAAATTACGGAATTACAAGCGAATTTGTTAGTTTTTGTACTTTTGTAAGTAGGCGATCAATAATTTAAAACAATGAAACACAGCACATCTGTCAAAACAAAGCAAATTTTTGTTTTGTCTCAAAAGTTGGTCTAATGCTACGTGAACAGTTTTGCTCTAACTGTAATAGTTAGATACTGAAATACCCTGCAATCCCATCGAAATCGTTCCACCCTGTATACGACCTTACTCTCTAAGTGAATGAAGCATCTAGGCATATCTCCATCAGGGAGAAAGAGTTCCTATAATTACCAACTACGGGGCTCTGACATACTTCATCAAGAATATAGATCTGTCCTAAGTTAAACCAGAGGGAGCACAAAATATCACGTTTGGTCGCAGTACAGGATTAGAAAATAGTATAGTTTGCTTTCGAGAAATCGCTATCACTTGTGATAATTCATCTCAAATAGTAAATGCTATTTTTTTAATGAAATGAAATTAAAATAATAAAAACCAGGTATAACCAAAAATAAAAAAAAACTAATAGCTTTCAAGTAAGTACATTGCCTCCCACTGTTTGAGGTTAATATAAGTAAAAATGACTTAAGTTAAGTCGGTAATACAGATTTCTATCAATTTTGATACAAAAATTTAAAAGTGAACGTAACTTTCACTACTAGAAATGAAAACGGCACTTTAACACTATGACAACCACTACAAAAGGCGTACTTTCATAATGTATAAGTAATAAACCTACTTTTTCTGCCCCTCTGAGCGGACGAAAAAGTAAGTTGCTAACCAACAAATACTAACCAGTTAGATAAGTTGATTCATCGATTATTATTGCCAAGTAGGCGTTGGTAAAAATAACAATCTCGAATAGCCTGCGATTAATTTGCAAGAGATTGTACAATAGCAAACAAACACCGAGAATCACGCAACAACTGTTTCGTTCTTTTAGGACTCTTCAGGAGTGAGAGAACTTAACTGAAAGTGGACACATCACATACATCTAATAAGGTGTTGTGACATTAGTGTCGACTAGTGCTACCGAAATACGTCCGAAAAACTTTAAACAAAGTGCAAATTTAGTATGAATATTTTTGCAGAATTGAATGTTGAATCTAACAAACTTACTTTTTTTCCAAAAAAGCAGCACTTAAATAAGTGGTTTACAATATTTGTACGCTACTGGATGGACTATCGGAACTAAAATTTATGTGATTAATTATGATTGATATATTTTGCAGGATCTTTTTGTTGGCTTATTTTGAATGTCTAGTTTTTGTTTGTCAGTATGCACTAAAGTAAAGAATCTATGGATAATCTCAAAAAATTCTTCGGATCAACCAAGCTGCCCCACCAAGTGCTATACAAGACATCTTAGCAAAGATAAGGCGACTCTATGCCAACATAAAGTTTCATACGCAAAAACAAAATCGTCCTATGTTTCAAAAAACAGAAGAATTGCTGTACCTCTACAGCTAGATACGGTTTACATTCTGCTCAGACGAGTGAAGAAGAAGCTATCAAGGTCACACTTCAAATTCTTCAAAACGTTAATAACCGAGCTAAGAAAGTTCGAAAACTTCACTTCAACCAACCTCGGCAGGATCAAAAAGGAAGAAGTGAAAGAACCTAGACAGCACGGATGAAGAGAGTTGGAAACACAAACGAAATGACGTAACCTTCACACCTCCAACGGCTACGACAAATACAGATTTTTTGTTCTCTCTCGTACAAGTTCGATTACGAAAAGAAAGGAACAGAAATGGTCATCAATACCAGTGCCACAAGTGACGACGAATGCGAAGACAAATACTACGGCAGTACACAATGTTTGCCATCCTACCATTACCAAGAATCTACTCATACTCACCGAAGAAAAAGACTACGGGAGTGAAAATACAAATGGTGGCGAGTGCGAAAACCTTGACTTATGCCAGGACGAGTAGGGAAGCCCTCGAGGACCAAGATCAAGAATCAATCCAAAAACTTCTTGGCGAATTTAAAGATGCGTTCACTTACTAATTGGAAAATCACCCCATACAGAAAACACCGCATTAAAGCTGGAGAAAACTAACTAATAGTGACGCACCTTTCAAGCTTTTGGGACAGAAGAAACTACTGCTACGCAGAGGAATAGACAAAATAACTGCAAGTCATGAAGGAAAAAATTCCCATGCACAGCTCCACTATAGTGATGCTACCTGAACCGTACAATGAAGAACACATATGTATTGATTGTCGTAAACTAAACTACGTATGACACGACGCCCAACGAATACTCGTTACCGAGAATGGATAACCTATTTCACACGGCTTAGACTTCGGCCATTTAAACTTTCGTTCTTTTATTAGTCAGAGATTGCGTTCATAGCTTGATAACCATATTCGGACTATTCCGGTTCCGGAACGTAACAGAAAAAGCACATCCAAATGGGTAAAACTACTCGTCATCAAAACAGCGAATACCGAAACATATGTCCAGATATACTTAGTATAAGCGAGATATCTTCTTAAGGTATGGCACCTTATTCGCCAGTGAATAATTGATTCACGTTACCACACCCTAAATTAATCGCAGCGTATCATTTACAAATAAACTTCGTAGAACCAGAAAACGAGAACCGAAACAGCCATTTGTAATACACTCGTACAGTGTAGATGACAAGTGGCCAGAACAAGCATCAAACGGCCCCATGTCAACACACAAGCTACACTCTTACTTTTAACCCTTGAAAGAAAACCACGGAGGACGATGCAACCATAGAGAAAAGATGAGCAATAATCGGAAAAGACACATTCGGCATATCAACCACAATCATATACCTAACACTGTATCTACTAAAGATTGCGTATCTTGGTAAGGGAAAACAACAAAAACGTCCAAGACAGAGGGCGAGTGTCGTAGATACCAAGGAAGATGCGATACTTCAGCACTCCTACCAGACGAGTTAGTATAAGCCAAAACCCAGCAACGCAGCCAAAAAGGCAATAGCGAAATTTGAACGACGGGACAGACCATGCAGAATACTAATCTAAATATTGCCTAAAACATACGAAGTATCATCGCACGATCCTCCAACAATACTACACTCCGATGCTGATGTCAGATATGTCATACAAACCAGAGGAAAACAATCTCCTACAAGCGGTAGGTTATCATAACATGATGGACAAGCAAACATTACAGAATAACAATCACAAGAAAGGGTGCTAGTCGCATCCTTATGCAAATGCATCTAAGCGCTCAAGAGCTACTTATATACTTCGGAAATGACCTAGGCTTGTGGCCTACCAAATTCATATGTCATTCTGAATATAAAGGTTTGATCCCGCACGAGTTTCTCATAGATTTCTAACCGTAATATATGAATACCGTGCCGAGTCAGTAACTTAGTCTGTTTCTCATCCACTCCTTAATTTATCCGTTCATCTTTTCGGGCTGAAGTAGTTCCTTAACGCCCCTCAAGGAAGAGGGAAGCAAGCGTGTTTGTTTTCCCCACTTTGATAAGAAGATGAACGAGTTTTCATCTGATTTTAGAGTATCATGTAGGGGATTGCTAGCCTGTCTAAATTTTTTGGGTCATGAAAATCAGGTGTTTACGATTTCTCTTCATACAAATTTATTAGTTCTTGCTGTACAAAAGTTCTACATTTAATTCAAAACCCACCTTACAAAAATTAGATTTCTCGTGAAACCAAGAGTTTATTGAAAATAGAAAACTAAGCAAACTAAATAAAACAAGCTACATGAATTCACATTTTTATTTCTTTACGATAATTAATTGCAATATGTGGCAGGATTAACATTTAGATTTCTTCTTCAAAAGAAATATTATAATTAAACTATAGATATAATTTTGTAACAAATTGTAATAGAGATCAAAATTACCAGCACCGAGTGTAATTCTTTAAATGTAATTCATAAAAATATAAATAAACGAATAATAAAAATCTATTCTTCGGAGAGGAAACATCAAACTAAAATCTCTTTCGAAAATTAAACAAACTATAGAGGCACTTGACTAAAATCTGTACACTGAAAGATTGCGATCTACTAAATAAGTCAAACATAAATTATTTGTAAACATTTTAGTGTAAAATTAATTTTAAGGAATAAAAACTTGTATACAAATATCTTTTATTTAACACATATTTCGTTTTCATATACTCTTCCACCATTTATTTAACAGCCGTAGAACATCGGTTTGTTCCCGCTACAAAATTTGAAACAATTTCTTTAATTCTACCATTAACTGCCAGTCTGGTTTGCTAAGATCTTCTCTAAAATAATCCTTACAGGCATCGATCGATTGACGCGAGATCTGAAAGTGTCAAATTTCTAGGTAAAGTATTACGATTTAAAAAAAATTTTACCTTGCTTATGAGAAAATCTTTGTCGTCGAAATGCCTGCCGAACATTTTAGGCGACTCTCCGGGTATCGGTTCTATCTTAATACAAACTTCCATTCCTTTTCGGGCACTCTCTACCGACTTATGATTAACTTCAATACTGGTTACAATTCCTATATCCACGAACTGAAACGAAATCTCAATTGGTAACTTCATCATTTATATTGGAATTTACCTCTTTGCTCGGGACACATATCGGAGTTCCCTCTTTAACGACGCCTCCCTCAATCATTACACCCATAACTATAGGATCTCTCGAATTGAAGATAAACTGAGGCAATATTCGAAGCTTGCACGGAAAAACCGCTATGTGCTTGAATTCTTCGCGTTTCTTTTGTCGCAACTCGTCACGATAAGCCATAAATTTATCGAACAAGTGATAAATAATATCTGCGTGGAAAATTTTAACGCCTAAAGAATCGGCAAGTTCTTGAGCGTCGCGTTCGATTTTAACGTCAAAAGCCAAAATCGTCGCGTACCTAAAATTAAGTATAGATCGAATAAATAAATATCATTTCAAAATAAAAACTTTACAACTTTATTCTTATTTATTTAGGATACGATTTTGTAGTTTGAACGTGTGAGAAATACTAACAGAAGCTGGTTTATATCTAAATATTGTTATGATCCAAGTATTTATATTTTACCTGAGGGTTTTAAATTATAAATTACTTACTGGCTTTCGTGTTCCAACATGATGGAAGCTTTCATCACGTCTTTCTTTACAACAGGCCCTATTCGAATGCCTGAGTACTGTAACAAAAATATAAATTATTAAAAATAATTCGTTAATGTTGATGTTCTATGACATAACGAACACCATTTGTGTCAATCAGTGTATTATTTAGACTGTATTTTTATTTATTTCCAAAACTAAGTTTTAGTTAGTTAATATGAAAACAAAACCATAACAATTCGAATTTCGAACTCAACATAACAAGATTTATTTTTTTTTAATAAATACTGAAATCCAATTTAATTGTAAGGGAGAACATAAGTTTTCAATTACGAAATCCACTTAAAAAAACAAGTCGCTGCAGATCCAGGATGTTGAATTGCTGAATTACCTAAAATAATACTAACAAAACGAAGAATTGATATTTCACCACAGTAACCGCAGACCACACACATTTTCCTGTTATTACAGATACAAATTTTGTCTGTTGTTCCACTTTGTAAAAGATGAAAATAAACTGCGAAAAGTGAGTTTTCATAACTTCTGTTTGTGGAAATTTACACTTCTTTAAGATACTATTTGATAAACCCTAGTTTATCCGAAAGCGTTCTTAGAGTTAATGAGTAATGACAGGTACTTGCCAAATTGTATAACTACTAGTTTCTTCTTGTGTTTACTAGTTTACAGTTTTCTAATTTGTTACTGTTAAGCAATACATCCCAGGTGGGTATTTTCGAAAAACACTCAAAAACAAAACAAAAAACCCCTTAAATAGTCGTAATGTGCAAATATTGATTGACAGAAAAATTATGGTACACTACTTTATGATCATTACAACACTTATTATCCACTAAAAATTATTCATGAAGTTCCACAATTTCTGATCATCAAAAGAGAAATAAAAGCAAACAATTCCGATTATTATAAAAAGTTTAAATTAATTAAATTCTTTGCGACAGAAAACATAAAATTAACAGAAATGTTGTGTTATTTTATAAAGCGATATATTTTGTGTACTGCAATTGAAACTCTCCACCCGAATTCCTGAAAGTACGGTACGTTTATTTTTCTGTGACACGGTCGTAAAACGTTTTTTTTTTCGTACATTAATTAACTACTTAATTTCTGAGGATAATAGAGATTACTGTCTCAAGACATAAATAATCACACAATGCAAACATTATATTATCTAGTTATATAATTTATTTAATTTTTAAGTATAAGAAATATTGACAGGATGTGGCTTCCCAACAAGAATATGGAGATCTCACATTTCCGCTCAACTAATTATAGACTGAGGTCGTTCGTCTAAAATTAAACTAAAAAAAAATCTACAACACAGGAAGTTACTTATCGAAGCATCTTACATCCTATTAAAAATTCTTTGTTTTCTTTAAAAATTAAATCAAAATTTTCCTTTACAGAAGAGGAAGTTATTATTTTTGCCATTTATTTTAATGCTTTTAAGCAAACAAACAATTAAAATGTGTTATATGACAAATCTCGAAGAATTAAAATAAGTAAATCATTTATAAGCGTGTGACAATTTGATATTACGACTATTAAAACTGCATTTTGAAAACAATCTATTTTTCGTAATCGGTGTAGAAAGTTCTACTTTTCGCAAGTAGTTAATATATTATGATATTTCGGGTTTTTGTTCTTACCCAAGATTTAACATTCCCCTTTATACACTTAGAGAATATCTTCGTTGTAGAACGATCGATCAAGAACGTTTCATATGAGTTTTTTCTAAACAAAAATGAACCTTTCTTGGACGTGGAATCTCTAAAGGGGCCTAATTGCATTACCGGAACGAACAGATGCGATTACGATACCATAACGAACCCGAAACGGTTAAAACACTATTAAGATTATTACGTTACAAGCCTTTTTGGAAAATTTTTGATCCCTTAAACAAAATCCTAAAAAGCCAAAAAGGAATATGTCTTCAAAAATTACGTGAACAGACGATTTAAAAGAAACTTTTAAACATTTTTAGCACAAGCAGCCTTGTTTGATTTCCTATGAATGAACCTCTTATGGCCGGTATATTGGATACGATGTCGGAAACCTCTTGCTATTTTTTAATCAGTTAAAAATTTTACTTACATTATGATATTCAAGGCCTGTTTTGTCACAAAAACAAGACTAAGGCGTCGTATTATGGTTGTCAATATAAGGTGGCAGATTAGTTGCATAAGATTGAATTGTACATCTAAAATATAGCTTTGACATTACAACAAAATGAATAAATAAATAAATTACAACAAAACCATGAGGAACTGCGCCCTACTAAAATCTGCCATTTAAAAATGTATCTTCCGAGATTGGACCGTGTCGAAAGGCCGTAGTTGCCAACGTTTCTTCAGTTATCGTAAAGGGCTTCATCAGGGCGAGAAACTTGAACAGATACAAACTACTAAAAGTCAGGTAATCAAATTGTCAAACAACCCAGTTTTTAAAATGAAAAAAGTCAGAGTAATTAGAAAAATTAATCCGTATTATATAGAAGAGAAACGTCACGGCGCGGCGCTGATTGTTTCAAAATTGGTGAAGGGGCGAGGTTGACGATAGAAATCCACAAAGATGAAAGTTCGAAACTGGGGTGGCGATTGAAGTTGTTGTGATGCTTAATGATTTCTATTCTCTCCGTGATTATTCTATTGAAAAAGAAAGAAGATTTGGCAATCAAAGCGAAATGATCAAAATCTATCTTGTGACCAGTATCGAACCGAGTTTTAACCTAACACAACAGTCATGTGTCAAAATATACTGACTTCCAAAAAAATTGCAACACCTAGAAGTTGTTGTACGATTTTAATGAAATTTTCAGGAAACGTCTATTTTCATTAAACAAAGTGATGATTAAAATTTAAAAACAAAAGAACAAAAACTTAAAAAGTTTTTTCAATAATGAGTTGCTCCGCCACTATTTGTAATGCACTCATCTAGACGGCTTGGCATGCTATCAATCAAGTGATCTATAGCTGCTTGTAGTATATCATCCCAAGCTTCTTGAATCCGTTGCTGAAGATGGTGTAAATTATCTGTAGATTGCGGTAAATTACCCAGTCGCCTACCAATCATATCCCATACATGTTCAATTGGCGACAAATCAGGCGACCGAGCAGGCCATGAGAGAACGGCAATGTTAGATTCTTTCAAAAACCGTGTTGTAGCCCTTGCCGTATGAGGGCGCGCATTATCCTGCTGGAAAATGGGATTTTACAGCCCCTGAAGATATGGAAGGCCAACTGGTTGTAGCACATTAGCAATGTAACCAGCTGCGTTAAGGTTGCCGTCAATAAAGACTAAGGGTGATCTGCTACCATAACATATTGCACCCCACACTCCTTGAGTGAGGGCTCTATTGCGTTCCACAAAAAATGTTGGATTTTTACGTTCTCCACGCATCCGTCTGACCCTCCCACGACCATCGTGGGCCCACAAGAAAAATCGGGACTTGTCACTAAACAGAATTTGATGCCATTCTTGCGCCCAATTAACCCTTTCGTTGCTCCACTCTAGTCTGCGTAGACGGTGAAGTGGTGTAACAGGAAGACATAAAAGTGGACGATATGAACGCAACCTATAGGATGTTATCCCGCGATAAACAGATGACATTGACATCCTAAGTCCTGTACCTCTCATCCAATCATTTGCAATTGAGCGAGTTGTTGAAAATCTATCTCTTGTGGCCAAAACTCTTAGGCGACGTTCTTCGGGATCTGTAGTCCTTCGAGGGCGTCCAAATCCACGGCGACGATGTTGAACCCCTTCCTCGGACCATTTGGACCAACATCTCAATACCGATGAAACATTTCGGTTTACACGACGAGCAATTTCTCTTAGCGAAAGTCCGGCCTCTCTCATACCAATAATACGGCCACGTTCAAAATCACTTAATTGGACAAAATGTTGATGTTGACGTACTCTCGGCATTGTTTTCAAGTTTAGAATGAAATTGTGAAGAAACAACAACAATTTGCAAACTTGACAGTTACTAAATGGTCTAATACTTCAAATTTATGGTTACTATGTGCTATGAAAACAACAGGCAAAAAAACCAAAACTACTGGCTAGATTTTATTCAAATTTTAATCATCACTTTGTTTAATGAAAATAGACGGCTCCTGAAAATTTCATTAAAATCGTTCGACAACTTCTAGGTGTTGCAATTTTTCTGGAAGTCAGTATATGTACTAATATAGAGCGGCTAGTTTCACCTATGTACAGGGTATCCTGTTTTCGACACTTTTGCAGGGTATCTTCGTTATTATTGCAGTTCGAGTTTTGGGGTTTTCGCGAACCTGCGTCACTTTTTTGTAAAACAAACGATAGTGCAGACAGATTTATCATCGCTCTCTTCGTTTTTGAAATACAGAGTGAAGTTGAAAAGTGTGCATTTACAGACACCCTCTGTAATTCAGGTATCTGATAAGTTATCGACTAGGTAAAAACGGAATCTTACACATTTTTTTATGCAGAATCCAGTGACGTGCTTAGTTTTTTTCTAGGTGTCCCCATTTTTGAGAAAGTTACCAAAGTTACAGGGACACCCTGTATGTCAATTTGTATTTACATTCCACTCATTAAGAGCTTTCCAGAAATGTATAATAGTCGGCACTTTGTTCCCAATCGAAGGTTAGAATCTCCTTTTTTTTTTAAATAAGCCTAGAAACTAAAAGCCAAACACATTTATTTTTATTAAACTTATAGTAAAAACCAATAACCAATAACGCGTATATATATATTTACAGGTGTTGTTCAAAATGGTTGCCATTTTCCCTAATGCAAAATTGGCACTTTTGCAAAATTTTGTTCAAGGCATTTAAAATTATTATGGGGTGACCTATAAATATATATACGCGTTATTAGTTATTTGGTTTTACTATAAGTTTAATAAAAATAAATCTGTTTGGCTTTTAGTTTCTAGGCTTATTTAAAAAAAGGAGATTCTAACCTTCGATTGGGAACAAAATGCCGACTATTATACATTTCTGGAAAGCTCTTAATGAGTGGAATGTAAATACAAATTGACATACAGGATGTCCCATTTAAAAAATCCCTAACTTTGGTAACTTTCTCAAAAATGGAGACACCTAGAAAAAAACTAAGCACGTCACTGGATTCTGCATAAAAAAAATGTGTGTAAGATTCCGTTTTTACCTAGTCGATAACTTATCAGATACCTGAATTACAGAGGGTGTCTGAAAATGGACACTTTTCAATTTCACTCTGTATTTCAAAAACGAAGAGGGCCATAATAAATCTGTCTGCGCTATCGTTTGTTTTACAAAAAAGTGACACAGGTTCGCGAAAACCCCAAAAGTCGAACTGCAATAATAACGGAGATACCCTGCAAAAGTGTTGAAAACAGGACACCCTGTACACTAAACCACACAAACAAAGAATACGATATACACCCTGAGAAGAAACCGTGGAAAACTTATCCTTATGGCAAAGTAAAACCTGTGAGATTTTATAGAAGGTGTAAAAATAGGTTTAATACCGTTTTTTCTAAATAGTTTGCCTATTCGATCCGTAACCTGGTGAATATAAGGATCTAAATGTTTGAATTGTTTTTAAAGTGGTAGAAGAAACTTCTTTTAAATCTTGAGGGCAAGGTGTGACGTTTAATGACTTCTTGGATAACTTGTTTGCTGAAACGATTTGCAATGAGAGTATTAGTTAGATGGCGCAGCTGCTGAGTTGACATATAAAAACTCTCGAAGTATTAGAGATTCACTAACAAACCTTTTTTTAGGTAGGGTGGTGGGAAGAAGCACCTGTGGGTTTGCGATACACCAAATGACCTAATTCATCGGTGAGTTTCCGGGTGACAATTACGTCAACAAATGGAAGACAATAATTTTCTTCAATTTCCATAGAGGTCAGCATGTTGTATATTGAGATGGTCAAGAAATGTATTTAAAGAAGGGCACCATGAAATCATACGTCAATAATGTCAATAACTATTCAGAATTCACCATACAAACTGGTGTTAACGTAACACGTCCAAAAACGCATTCGCAATAAAGCAACTTTGTCGACAGATGTGTAAGCAGTTACATAAGTCGATCCTTCGATTATTATAGCCAACTAAGTGTTGGCAAAAATAACAATATCGAATCGCCTGTTGTAAGTTCCAAATGTTTTGCGAGATTCTTATTTTTATAACACTTAGTTGGCTATAATAATCGAAAGATCGACTTATGTAACTGCTTACACATGGTTTATTACGTCACGTGATAGGTGAGCAGCTTGTCTTTGTGGTAAAATTGAAAAAACTGTTATTATCGCAAACTGTGCCATCTAGCAATTTTATTTGAAACTGTTGAGTGCCAGTGAATACGGTATTTGAAAACACTGACATTTCTCTTACAAACAAGCCTGAGTTTGCTGTAATCAGATAAGTCATTTAGAAAATACAGTCATTTAAATTATTAGTTTCTCGTCTTATTAAGGCCGGTACGCCAATGACCCTCAGACAAAACTTATGCTGAATTATTCAGGTTTTCTAATGATATTATTAAAGTCATAGCTTCACATGAAAATGTTCGGAGAAATCTTGAATTTTATGCCTCGCTCTGTCAAGTGCGCCCTCTGGCAAATTTCTATACCCAATAATTTTCGAGATATGGCCGCATACCAAGCTTAATGAAACATCCTGTATAATCACAGGGCGTAACTCTCAAATGGCGCCTTGGTGTAATTTATTCAAGAAATATAACCGTGCAGCTATTACAATCGGTTTGGAAATCATTGCTCAAGCTAGCGGGTTTAAATTGTATCCACGCCAGTTCTAAACCGAACTGTCGCTGGGCCCAATCAAAAGCAATGTTTATCAGAATCATATTGCACCTATATGTTTTTTTTATGCTACGGTATAGTATTCTTATTCATTTCATACAATTTCAAGCTTTCACATTATAAATTTTAAGGTAATAAGCCCAGACATAATTATTTATCATTTGTTCAACAACTGTGAGTGATAATTTTTTGTAACGAGTGTTTGTACGAGCTTCAGAAAAGGCAGATTATATCAACTCTTCTTTACGCGTATCATTTGATTTGCAAGTTCAACTGAGTTGAGCTGATACTATTTTGACATTAAACAAACAAAATTTTAAAATTACACTCTGTATACGATAAATCAATTACACAGTCCTGCGAGGTACAGTTTTAAGAATGAATGGGGTTGATTCTTGTAGTATATGTAGTATATGACCTTGAAGTTGCTCCAGCAAACCAGGTACTTTTAAAATGGTAGCTGAAATGGTCAAAAATGATTATTTTAACAATTTTTATGAATTTATTTTAAGAACCAAATTTATTAAAAAATTTTCCAATCGCCCGTTTTACCGCGCCAAACTTACATTTTGATGAGTTCTTTAGTATTCTGCCTACGAATCCAACCTCAGAAAACCAACCAGCAGAGGCAAGATCAGAAGGTCCAACAGGCACATGCAATATCAGGAGAATATCGGACTAAGTAAAGCAAAATCAGAAGAAGATCAGGCCAGTTAGTTAATAGTACTTTGCGATGCAATTGTGGAAAAGTAATGGTTTTCGAAAAAGAAGAGAAAGAAAACAAAAGAAAGTTGGTGGTGGGGAGAAGAGGAGATCGAGTGTGGATAAGTGTAGTTATTTAGGATACAGAATTCGGTGCCTATGACAATAAACATAAAGGACATATAAAGAGATTACTGCAAAAAATTAGAAGTTTAGTGGAAGTATGGGAGTTAGGAGAAAAATGTTTAGGAATGATATGGAAAAAAATGTGATCTTTGAAAAGCGGGTAATAAATGTCATCATGTACAGAGCGGAGTAAGGGATGGAAGGATGGGGTGAATTAGAGAGGATTCATGTGAGGTACTGGAAATGAACACTGGGACTAGAAAAAGGAACGCCAAGCTACATAGTAGAAAAGAATGTAAATAAGGAAAGATAAGAAAGAAGAAGGGATAGAAATAAGAAACGAAAATGCAATTTTATATGAGTGCTGGAAATAAGTGACGAAGAAAAGAATAAAACTGGGACAAAGAAGACAGGAAGTTATATTATGAAAGTGGCGGGGTAGACAGGTTAACAGAGGAAGGAAAAAATATTGAAGACGAAATAGATAGGAGGGATAAGGATGATCATATACAAGAGAGAAGGTCAAAAATAACGAAAGGCAAATATTTACAATGAATTATATAAGATAATAATAATTCAAGAAATACCAAAATATTTAACGGATAGAAGAAGTCTTAAAGAATAAAAGAATAATAGCAATGTTCTTAAGTGGAAATGAAGAAAATGAAAACAAGTACTGGTAGGAAGATTAAAAAAGAAAATCAGAATGTGTGAAAATAGGTGGGGAAATCTCAAACACATGTAGTGCAGTAAATAGAGATACATTTTTGACAATAATAATAGTAGGATACCACCTGTGCTATGTAATTGTGAATGGTATGAAGTACCTTATAGTCATGTTTTATACTGAAAATGAATTGTCATTATATTGTTTATTAACAATTAAATGCAAAAACGTGCTTTTGCATTCTTTTTCAGCTGAGTAAAAAGTAATGAAGCAACGTTAATGGTGTCAAAAGAAAAGTTGTAGAGGATAAAATACGAATAAAATGAGCGCTTACTTGTCTCGATGGGATAATTAAATTTAATTATTATTTGCTCTATTGACTGGGGTAATGAGAGGAAGGAGTGTGATGAATTAAAAATGGAAGAAAGGAGGATGAGAGTGTTATTAAGAGAAAGAGGAGAATGAATAGATTGGATGAAGGAAGTATTGAAAAGGAGAGGAGAGAAAGTATAAATTAATTTAGCGTTTTTGGAGCTATAGTAACGAAATACTGATTTTAATGAAAATAGCACTTACCGGTATTTTACTAGCTTTCAAAAACTCCAATAACGCTTCAAGAGAACCTAAAGTTGAAGCTTGCACGTAAACACCACGCTCTTGCAATTTAATACCAGACAAAGCCGTTTTCAGCTCCTTAGCTACTTCCTCTTTAAGAATGTCAACTTCGTCCGGTTTCTGAGCAATGTACAAATTTAAGCCGGCAATAGCCTTTTTCCAACTCTTTCGCTGCAATCTTAACCCCCTGCGCCGCCTTAATTTCTTTATACTCAACGTACGCGTTCTAAAAAGAAAAATAAAGGAATTGAGTGATTACATATTTAAGAAGCCGCGCACCTTCACTCTAAGTTCCTTCATAGGTTGTGGCATAAGCAACGACCTAATTTGGGTCGTAATTGGACCGTCGGTGCCTGCAAGAACCATAGTTTCTGTTTCCCGCAAGGTACCATTTATTAAAATAGCATCGATAGTAGTTCCTAATCCGGGAATGGCTTTAACCTCCAGAACAGTAGCTTGTAGTTCTTCAGAATACATTAATCTCTTTGTCAGCCTATTTTGACAATTTTCGACAATTAAAGATAGAAGGTTTCCCATTCCTTCTCCAGTTACGGCACTGGTTGGAACCAAAGACACGTAACTCCGTTCGTCGGGATTGTCGTAGCATAACGCCGCGTTTAAGCCTTGCTCGGCAAATTGCAAAATAACTTCGTTCTTGCGTTGCTCAAATTCTAGCTGTGTATTCGAAGCTTGACCGGAAATTACATCGCTGATATCTTTCCTACCCATAGTTTGCCAATCATACAAACGATCGACTTTGTTAAGAGCTACTACAAAAGGCGTCTTCTTCGTTTTCAATAAATTAATAGATTCGATTGTTTGAGGTTCTAATCCGTGCATAATGTCTACTACTAAAATGGCAAAATCGCACAGCGATGAGCCTCTGCTTCTTAAATTACTGAAAGACTCGTGTCCGGGAGTATCTATAATCAATAGCCCGGGCAACTTAAATTTCATGCTGGTGTACTAAAATAAAAGAAAAAAATACTTTAAAATTTAAGCGTATAAGAAAGTTTTTGCAAATAAAAATATGCCAATATTTTTATGAAAAATTTCAAGGTTGTTTTGAACATAAACTTTCAACTCTTTAACTGGAACGACAACAACGTATTCTAACGGTCACAACTGCATGACACAATGACGATAAAATGAGACTCCAAATAAATATAAGCAAAAAATTTATGGCCAACTTCAAGAATATTTTTTTAAGCTTTCATTCGTTCCTTCATTCGATGTTTCGCGGTTCATGACGCAATCCCAAACTACTGCTAAAGATTATACCTTCTATGTATGAAATATCTTAATTATTAGTAAAATGAAATAATTTGGAAAGCATTCAGGACAAGTTAAAACATACCCCTTTAACATTTTTAATTTGCTCCTTTATTGCATCAATAGGGACATTAGTCGCACCGATCTGTTGAGTAATACCACCAGCTTCGCCATCTTGCACATTGGTTCGCCTAAGTTTATCTAAAATTTTAGTTTTTCCTGTATCAACATGCCCTAATACACATACAACCGCCGCTCTTAGATTGTCCACATTCCGATTCTTCTCGGCTTCTATTCTTCTTTGCTGTAACAAACATTTCAATTCGATAACAAAAAAAAAGTTTTTAATAACACCTCTATTCTCAGCTTCGCTTTTTCCTTGCGTTTTTCCGCATCCGTACGACGATCATTATCTTCGGATTCATCGTCACTGCTATCCGACTCTTCATCTGCACTGTCGCTATCCTTTTCGTCATCGCTGCTTTCATCTTCTTCGTCTTCAGATTCAATCTTTCTATTTTCCTTATTGTTAATTACTGCAGTCTTCGTTTCTAAAATAGGAATATATAATAAACATTGTTATTATAATTCTAACTCACCAAAAGCAACTTCCTCAGATTCTCCTTCGTCGCTGCTATCAGCGTCCCAAGCATCCTTCACTTCGTCATCAGAATCTTTAACCTCCGCTTGTTCGATTATTTCAACTTCAACTTTTTGTTCCTCCACCTTTACTTCGGTGTTTTGACCTTCCAAATCCTTATCCTTCTCTACACTCTTCTGCGGTTTCAATTTCGACAATTTCACTCTAGTGCCGGGTCTTGGTTTTCTTTCCCCTACATCAGGCAACTCCAAACCTTGCGCTTTTAAATTGTCTATCATTGCTTGAGCACGGGCCCGATCGGCTTTTTGCTTAGCGGTGAATAGTTTTCCCTCTGCTCTCAGTCTTTCTTTCTTTTCTTTCTCTCGCTGCTTTTTCTTTTCTTTCTTTTCCTTTTCTAAACGCAACGCTTCCAAGCGAGCTTCTTCAGCTTCTTCTTCCCTTTTAAGGCGCTCTTCCTCTTCTTTTTGCAATTTTTCTTCTTCTTCGCGCTTCTTTTTCAGAACCTCTTGCATGGCTGCCAGCGCTTTTTTACCAGGCCCCTTCTTCTCTTTCTTATCATCCTTCTCCTCTTTAGCACCTTTCTTTTTCTTCTTCTTCGCATCTTTCTCCTCCTCGTCGACAACTCCTTCTGGTTTAGTTTCGGCACCCACCACATTTTCCTTTTCCTCTTTCTCTTCGGTTTTCGCGCCTTTCTTCTTCTTTTTTTATTTTCTTTCTCTAGTTCACCAAAATGTTCTTCCGACTTTAGATTATCTTCAACAACTTCTTTGTCAACCTTATTAACTTCCTTGGCCAATTCTCTTTGTTTATGTTGCTCCAATTTTGTCTTTTCTATTTGTTTTTCGGCCAATTTCTTTTGTTTCTCTCTTTCTTTCTTGTCTTTTTTCTTTTGGGCGGCAGTTTTAACCGTATGTTCTTCATCGGCGTCACTTTTATTTTCGTTTTCCACTTCTCTTTCGATTTCCTTCGCTACTTTTTATCTTTTTCGTTTTTTTCTTATCCCCCGCATCGTCGACTTTTGCATCTTCTGAGTGATTTTCGGTGAGTGTTTTTTCTGGTTTCACGCCGGAATATTCCATTTCCAACTCGGCCAAAACTTGCTCTATGTCTTCATCGCTATCATCACGCTTTCTTCTGGCCTTCTTTGACTTTTTACCGCCATCCTTTTTTTTCGTGATAGGTTTCGATTCACCGTCGCTCTCCGAATTAACTTTAACATAGTCCTCTTGATCGCTTTCTACGTTTAAGATGGCAAACGATTTTTGAACTTTCGTTACATTTATTTCTTCGTCGTCGTCAGAACTATCTACTTTTTCTTATCCTTATCCTTCTTTTTGTTTTTATTTTTAGATTTTCCATTAATTTCTCCTTCATCATCCGATACTGCTACCTTTTTCTTGTCTTTACCGGTTTTAGATTTTTTATTTTCAGTCTGGACTTCCACATCTTCATCGGTTACCGAATCGTTACGCTTTTTATTCAGAGTTTTTCCCTTTCTCGTTTCAGCGATTTCTCCGTCATCAATAATTTTATTTCTGAAATCATTAAACCCAATTTTAAATTGGTCGAATGTTACTTTCAATAAAAACAGTTAGTTTTGAGTAAAAAAGTAATTCCTTATATACATTTTCTAGCATATAAAATGAAGAGCGAGTTATTAGCGCGTATTTGCTCTATAGTGCCTTAGTTGCTTATCAGAAAAAAATGTGTGCTATCCCAAGTTGTTAGTAACCTTTTTTGATATTTTTTAAAAATATTAGTGAATCTTCTGGTAAACATAATTAACAAAAATAAATAAATACGAATTTTCCTATTAATATCTATCACGAATATCTAAAACATCTACGAGTCTCTTGGACTTCTTATTATACCTATTAATTACAAATCAAAATTAACTAAGCAAGAATCAAGAGACTGTTTTATAAGTAATCATCATATAATATCTTGTACTCTGGCCATTAAAACTCAAAAACAATCTGCTCGAATCCACAATATTAGAGGTTTTTCGTTATTCGATGAAGATGCTTTTCTTGTACATTTATATAACATTCCATGGTTTTTTGTTTGATTTATATGATATTAATGATAAATTAACATTTTAAACGAAAACATACTGAATTTAATACATCTACATGCCCCTTTAAAACAAATTAAAACAAAGAAGCCTATTTCTCCCTGGCTAACAGACAATCTAAAGTTTATGATGAAACTTCAAATAAAGCCTTAGCTAAATTTAAAAACAAAGAAAAGCTTATTTGCAATTTAAATTAGCAAGGACCCATAACTCAAAAGAATTCTGGAACGCTCTCAAAAATATGAATATTCACCAAAGTAAAACCAAAAATGAAACTAGTAGAAAGGGCTGGCACCTTTCCGGATTGGTAGCACATGTAAGCAAATACATATGGTATTCAACAGTGATATGACAATAAAAGTAAAAGTATTGAAAGGAGTAAAAGTTAAAAAATAATTAAAATATTGATAAAATAAAAATGATTGTGGTGGGGTTGGGATAGAAACGGTGCGTCGTACCATGCCCGATTTCTAATCAGCTCTTCCTTGTAGTAGACCACCTACTGTGAAAAAAATCAAGGTTCTAGATGCTTACTGTGAAGCGCTATCGCGCGTACTAACTTGCAGGCTTGCTGGTTTACAGACATAGGTTTTTCGGACTTTCTGGATCACAGAAATGAGTTATCGAAAAACAGTTTTTACCAAAACACGTGCAATTTCGAGGCCAACAATCGTACAGCTAGGTATTTTTCAATTGGGTGGATGGTTAGGTCAGAAAATGCAAAAAAGTGGTTTTGCCATATGGACGATTATAAGTTGGTAGCAACTTGATGTTGCTACCAGAACAGACCCGTTTAGTAGTGACCTCACAAACCAGTCGCGTGATTCCAAATTCGGTACTTTGCAAAATTATGGACGAAAAAGTGAACCTTAAGTACAAGGACTTAAGGGTTATATTAAAACCGATCAATAAAAAGTGGTTGGTTTTCCAATATACACGCATAAATAAGAGAAATCGTTGTCTTATTCACTAATTCTGAACCTTTATCTTTCATCTAGTATCAATATTACATTTTCAAATAGCATATTTTTATTATAAATTAAAATTAATTTTTATACTACAAATACATGCGCAAAAATCAGCTGGCGGGAGCAGTAATGTTAGAAATACGCACCGGGTTAACCTTATACTTTGTAATTGCGGTTTTCCTTTGTTGTTCCTGGCGTTACTCTTGTTTCTTGATTAGCTTATTTACTCGTTTACTTCATTAGTTTGTTCTTTATAATACCTAATTTATAGTTTAATTTAATAGTACTTCATAGTAATTAGGTTATGGTTAACCCGGTGCTTTTTTTTAAAATTACTGTTCCCGTCAGCTGATTTCTGCGCATGTATTTGTAGTATAAAAATTAATTTTAATTTATAATAAAAATATGCTATTTGAAAATGTAATATTGATACTAGATGACAGATAAAGGTTCAGAATTAGTGAATAAGACAACGATTTCTCTTATTTATGCGTATATATTGGAAAACCAACCATCTTCTATTGATCTATTTGAATATAACCCTTAAGTCCTTGTATGTACTTAAGGTTCACTTTTTCGCCCACAATTTTGCAAAGTACCGAATTTTGAATTGAGCGGTTACAAGACCTAAACAAAATTAACACTTACTTTCATAATGCAGCCAACTGTAATATTTACAATAAAAGTAATATAAATATATTCTACGCGAATAATTGTCTACATTTGTTGAAACTAACCCCATTAAAGTAGAGAAAATAATCTACTCCCTGAGATCCACATCTATAGGGGTCGATAATATTAGTTGTAAAACGTTGCAGATTTGTTGTCCATTTCTTCTTCCATACTTTAGCCATGTAATAAATTACTGTATCTCAGAATCTGTATTCCCGGATGTCTGGAAAACTGCTTTAATTTTATCATTACCTAAAGTGAGCGATCCTAAGGAATTAAAACATCTACGTCCAATAAGTATCTTGCCTGCACTATCCAAAGTATTAGAAAAAATCTTAGAAAAGCAAATAAGACTTCATCTAGATCGTTTTGATATCTTACTCAGCACTCAGTCGGGGTTTCGTCCTGGTTTTAGCACTAATACTGCACTAATAAACATAGTTGACGACATTATCCCAGCTACAGACTCCAGCAAATTAACAGCTCTCATTCTACTAGATTCTAAAGCTTTTGATACAATCAATCACGAACTCTTGTTATCAATCTTACATTTTGTAGGCTTTGGTAACTCTGCCATAAGCCTCCTACGGAACTATTTATCAGACCGGACACAGATCGTTACATACAAAACAGAAAAATCTAATAAAATTGATGTCTCTGCAGGAGTTCCGCAAGAATCAATTCTGGGACCTATATTGTTTTCAATTTATACGTGTAACAAAAAAATCTAGCATTAACCACTGTAAATACCATATGTATGCAGATGATACGTAAATCTATTATTCATTTCATATAAATGAGCTTGATCAAGCAATAAAATTAGTTAACGAAGATATATCGAATCTGGTTGAATATAGTAATCAACATTTTCTTTTAATAAATTATCTGAAATCGTCAGTAATGCTATTCCTTAAAAAGAAAGATAGACAACAAGTCTCTACTATTATTTAATTTAAAATTCAAGACACAATATTAGCTTTAAACAAAGTGTCTAATAACCTGGGGTGTTATTAGACTGTTCACTTCGCTTCGAACAACATATATCTCGCTGTATCCAAAAGGCTTATATTAACTTAAAAATGCTATTTGTTCATCGTTTCTCTCGAGCAGGGATATGAAATTTTGTTATGTAATGCAATTGTTTTGTCTCACTTTAACTACTGTGATGTTTTATATAGCTCCCGTATTACAGAAGGTATACAACGAATCCAAAACTCATGTCTTAGATTTATATTTGGAATTCGAAAGCACGAACATAGTTTGACCTTAAATTCCTCCAATATCGCAAATGAAAGTTGGCTAATCACCAGGAGAATAATAAAAATATTGGCGACTCTAATTACAATGCATGGTATAAAAAGCGTCCCGACGGTAAAATTAACGGTTTTCGTTCTAAAAACCCTTATTTGTTTAGAATATCATTTGTGAAATAATAATTTAGAAATAAGTTCCTTTATTCCTTGTTGATTCTGTTGAGAATCACATTAATTAGTGTTTACTAAAAGTTAAGTGCTCTAACATTAAAAAACAATACAAAAAAGTTTTTGTTGTTAATGTTATTGTGTGCAAAGCACAAGCTCTTTTCGGAATTTACCATGTTACAAAAATACTAGAAACAGTTTCTGATTATGTTTTAAAAGCAAACTTTAACTCAACAAATTTATCTCAATTTTACATAATACTATAAACGAAAGCAACATGTGTGTAATAGGTATTAAAACGTTCAAATAATTTAAGTCATTTAAAAATAAATTAACTTTACTTGCTTGAACTTTTCGATTTTTTTTTGAACTTGCTTTTATCAATTACTTCATGAGTTTCTACCTCACCCTCAGATTCACTAAAAACATATAATAATAAAAGTATTGTTAGACACAAAAAGGTTAAAATGTTGCAGTATTTGATTACCTTTCGGTAAATCTACCACCTTTTGCGCCCTTTCTGATTTTCCCATGATGTATCTTTTATAATTGGTTCTAAATTCACTATTTTAATATTTCTAAAGCATGTGTATATCATTAATATTTCTAATTGTATTTTACAATCTGTTACATTTGGACAAGCATGTTCAAGACGTAATGACAGTGACAAACGTACTTATGCGCATGCCTCAGTTGGACTGATCCAAACAAAACGACCAGGTTATAATTGAACTACAAAAAATTTCTTACATTTGCAAATAAACTAATAAAATTCTATGTTATTTTTTTATTAAATTCATCATATGGAACCTTATGCACTATTATGTACTGTGAAGTAAACTGAACTGAAATACAGATAATTACAATTTGTTGTACATACAGTGCGACTGTAAAAGTTTGGAACTGTCACAAAAATCTTTTTCTTCAAGCGACAATAAACGTCATATTATTGAACTACTGGCAGACGCTAAAAATTCTTTTACTGTCTAGACATTAAAAGCAAAACAGTTATTTTGTTTCAACAACTATTTAGAGGTTGGTACCTCGGTTATGTCATTTTATGAATGTAACAGTAAAGTACCAACTTGATTCGTCGAGAATAAAAGTCACTATAAGACTCGAGAATCTCGAAAATTTGAAAATAACACATGAAAACTAGCAATAAACGCTTGAAGAAAAAATAATATTTCACTTGAGTTAAAATATAATTGTTTGCAATTTGCTGTCTCGGCTAACACCTCGCCAGCAAACTTTTAAGCTCAACAATTATATTGTTTAACTCCTAGTAAAATAATCTACTATTTTCTTCAAGCGACAATAAAACGTCATATTATTGAACTACTGGCAGACGCTAAAACTTTTTTACTGTCTAGACATTAAAAGCAAAACAGTTATTTTGTTTTCACAACTATTTAGAGGTTGGTATCTCGTCATATTATGAATGTAACAGTAAAGTACCAACTTGATTCGTTCAGAATAAAACGTCACTATAACACTCGAGAATCTCGAAAATTTGAAAATAACACATGAAAACTAGCAATAAACGCTTGAAGAAAATAATATATTTCACTTGGAGTTAAAAATATAATTGTTTTGTTAATTTGCTGTCTCGGCTGACGCCTCGCCAGCAAACTTTTAAGCTCAACAATTATATTGTTTAACTCCTAGTAAAATAATCTACTATTTTCTTCAAGCGACATTAAAATTTAGCATATTATTAAACTACTGGCAGACGCTAAAAGCTTTTTACTGTCAAACATTAAAAACAACAGTTCTTTTGTTTTCACAACTATTTAGAGGTT